>JAILYB010000112.1:0-1351170 GCA_021437785.1 Rhodomyrtus psidioides
TCTTCCCGGCCTTAGCCTGCACCGCTTCTGTCATAAGCCAAATCAGCAATTTTGTTTTTGCAGCTTCTGTCTGGTTTCTGATCAAGAACCCACCATCAGAAAGCCTTCCAATCCACACCCACTTCTCAGGTAAGCTTTTCTCCATCAACTTTTATCTTCAAATCCCGTTTAAATCTCAAGTGTGAAGAACTTTTCTTGAATTTGCAGTGTCCTCAACGTTCAGAAGCTCTCCTGATGTTCCCAAGTCTTCATTTTTTCAGGATTAGAAGGGTCATCTAGAGTTGGGACATATATCAGAATCTCTTTTAGCTTCTTATGGGGTCTGTGGCAAACCCGAAAACTTGGGTACCATTCACTTACACAGACACTAGAGACTGTTCACAGGGATTTTGCAGCTTTTACTGTCCACAGTGGTGTTACATCGTCCTCCCACCGCCGCCGCCGCCGCCGCTTGATTTCTCAGATGGAAGTTCCGGTCCTAGACTCTCCCCTCTTGTGATTGCGGTGATTGGAATCTTGGCGAGCGCTTTCCTACTTGTGAGTTACTATGCCTTGATTTCGAAATACTGCGGCAACACTGAGAATAGGAGGAGAGAGGACCAAGAGCCCAATGCCCAGTTGGAAGATGATCACGACCCCGCGGTCCATGAGCCGTGGCAGATTGAGACAATTGGATTGGACGAGGCAGTGATCAAGTCGATCACGGTGTGCAAGTACAGGAAAGGTGTTGGGTTGATCGAAGGGACTTGCTCGGTTTGTCTCAGCGAGTTCGACGAGGACGAAAGCATAAGGCTTCTGCCCAAATGCACACACGCGTTTCACATCCCGTGTATCGATACATGGCTCAAGTCCCACTCTTCTTGCCCCCTGTGCCGTTCCGACATTGTTTTTGTCAGTGCTTCGCCGGTTCAATTACCTACTTTGGCAGCTGAAAGTTATCTGGGTGACGGTAACCGTTCTTCGGCGGGAAGCCAACAGGTAAATGAGAGTTCAGCTGACGCACAAAATTCAGGAAGGCTTGAAAAGGAAGAGGAAATAGCGAGCGCAAATCCTGCAGCTCGTAAGAGACCCTTTCGAGTTTTTAGTGATCTGGGATGCTGGGAGAACAGGCACACTGTAATTGAGATAGGCGATGAAGGTGTCCGACGTATAACAAGATCTGTTTCGATGGATCATTCGTGTCAGACCCAGGTTACGGTTGCTGATGTGATTCATTACCCAGAAGAAGAAGGCCTTCCTATCGAAAAATACTTCAGCGAGGCAGGATCATCAGAGCCTTCGTTAGGAGAGTCAAGCAGGTCCGGCCGCACTAGAAAGCTCTTGGATTGTCTGATAGGTCCGACGTCGATGAAAAGATCGTTTTCAAGCGGGAGATTGCTGCTGAGCAGACAAGGAAATGTGAAATCTGCAACCATTCATAATTGACAATCATCTTAAGACACAGTCTACCCGTCGATTAGGTCTGCTCTGCCCGAATTAAAATTTCAATGGTCACGACATTGCGTTAATTCATTTCACTCGGTTAAGCATAAGTTTGGAGATCTGACTGAAGAAAAAAAAATTGAGAGAGAGAGAGAGAGAGAGAGAGAGAGAGAGAGAGAGAGAGAGAGAGGATGTGCCTCTCTATGCGAAACCAACTTTGAAGCTCTATTTATTTTACTCTCCATCACGATCTTTCAGGCGATTCGCATTTCTAGTACCTAAATTAGTCAGTCGATGCGCACGATATCTTGACAACGAACTGCATTGGATAACTTAAATTCGGCCGACTTTGTTGATGAACCAATGTACTTATACAGATTAGAGATTCATGATCAATATATTATTTGGTTTTTGAGAGAGGACGGTTTCAAGTCATCTTTTTGTAGCCATTGCAACAGTTCTTGTCATTCTTTTGCCGAGAACAGGACGCAATGCAAAAAAAAAAAAAAAAAACCTAGACATTCAGATAATTCAACCTCCATTACGTATACAATAGAGATAAGCAGCAACAGTACATGTACATGTACAGGCACAGAATCCTAGTCTTGTGAATTCTTCCTAGGATAAACTGTCCGTATGTATTCCTTTTCCCATTTCAATCTGATGAACTGTCAAGCAAGAACTATTGTACAGAGCACAAACCCATGTGTTGCTAACATTTTCCCATTAACGAGCTTCGGGTCGGGATCCGACGTCGCCTTTGCTTCATCCGAGGCTAAATTCTTGAAAAACTTCTCCTACCCAATGAAGAAGCTTTTCAGGATGATCTACTGCTATGTGTTTCAGTTTCTCAACATGTATCTATGCTATCTTCCTATTCCTAATCAAAACAGGCAAGGTGCTCAAGCAATCCGAGTTACTCGGCCTTGGATAATTCCACCCGGGGAAATGAGGCAGGAGAAAACGCTCTATGATTCGAAACCAAAAACTTTTCATCCTTGCTGCTGGTGCGTCGAGTGGCCCGGCACGTGATCAGATCCACCGTTGCTCATCATGTCTTCGTGATCGGAGAATTCCCCGAAAGTTATGCAGCTGCCGGTGTGTCCCCTGCTAATGTGGACCTTCACGTGGTCCCGCAACTTCAACATGTACTTGTCCTCGTCTACTTTGTTCCTAGCTATCGAATGCCCGGTCGAGTGGGACCGCAGGAACTTCTCCGTCCGGCAATGGTCTTGTCCTGTAATAGCGGCCGGATCGATGCTCCCTCCTCTGTGTTCCTCGTCCCCGCCTTCCTTAATATCGATGCTAACCGCGCCCTGGAAAGAAGCCTCCTCATTTTCGTGGATGCTTCCCATGGTAGTATCGTGAGGAAGCGAGACCACAGGACGCATTTCCGACAGCTTGCTCAGGGGCAAGTCGAGGTTCCCCCGGCAGACGGGGCACGTCTTGTGGGAGGTGAGCCAAAGATCGATGCACTCTTGATGAAACACGTGGTAGCAAACGGTGAGGAGGCGGAGGACGCTGTCGTCCTCGAACTCCGCAAGACAAATGGCGCACTCCAAGCCGTACTTCTCCTTCCGGAAGTCCTTGATGGTGGAGTAGACCAAGGTGGGGAAGGCCTGAACGAGGGACGGGTCGAGGCCGTCGTTGGGCCTGGCTGCGGCACCGCCCATCTGGTTGGCGGAGGGGCTGTGCCTCAGGTTCCAGGGGCTGAGCAAGTTCTCGAAGAAGCACCTGCAGAAGAAGATGGAGAAGAAGCCGACGAAGAAGAAGACGAGGAGGACGACGGTGAGGATGATGGTGACGGGAGGGGATGCGTAGGAGGTCTCTAGGGAAGGAGGCGGACCCGACATTGCCAGGAAGGGCGGTGTTCGGCCGGAGATGGGTTGGTTCCGGCCTCGGCTCTTCGCATGGGACGAGAGAGAGAGAAGGAAGAGAGGAAGGAAGGGCGCCTGTCTCTGCTTGGCAAGTTTGTTTGTTTGTTTTTTTTTTTTTAACACTTTGGTGACTGTTGTGGGGCAGCTGTTTAAGGGGGAAGTTAGGGAGAGAGAGAGAGATTTTGCTTAATTTGGTGGGAGTTGACGTGGTGAGGTTGGTTTGACGTCCATGGCAGAGAATGATCATAGCAATTGAGCGAGTCGCTGGTGAAAAGTTTTGGTTTTCTTTTTTGGAGTGCCTGCCAAGATTACTTAGCCACAGCCAATGCGTCTCGTCTCGTGTTGGCATCGAATGTGCCCCCTTGCTTAGGACCATTCTCGTGCCGCACCGGCGCCGGCGCCGGTGCCGGAGCACGAGCCAAATCGATCGACGGATCGATCGAATCGGACCTGCTGGTGGGCGGGCGATGGGATGATCTCCATTTAAAAGATCATTCTAAAAAAACCATCGTAATCTTGCTAGAAAATCGCGATTCACGTGTTTGATCATAATGTCCCACAACGTCATTCTCCTTTAACATCAACAACATCAATATCACATTTATCCCAAACTAGTTAGGTTCGACGGTCGATGAACCCAAAAATAAATGACGTCGCTCTCCTTGAGGGAAAAAAAAAAAAGAAAAGAGAAACGAGAAACCAACCGGCTCGACTTGATAAATATCCAATCGTAAAATATAATTTGGACTTAGAATCGAAAAATTTTAGTTCACACGCGATCTTTCCACCAATTGTGCACACAAGAGATGGTTCGTCGGATAATCACGATAATTCTCATTTTGTTCTCTTAGATTATATAGAGAAAATAATCGAGTTCATTTGAAACGAGTAACTTTCATAAGAATAAAAAAAGATAAGTGCACTGAAAGTCCTAAAACTTATTATGAAAATGCAAATGAGTCCTAAAACTTTCAAAAAGTACAATGAAGTCTTAAAATTTATCACGAAAGTGCAATCGAATCATAATTTAATAATATATATATAATTAATGAATAGACTTGATTATACTAAATGACAAGTTTTAGGATTTGATTGCACTTTTGAAAGTTTTAATACTCGAATATACTTTCTTGATAAATTTTAAGACTTAATTGCATATTTTGAAAGTTTTAGAATTCAATTGTATTTTTTTTGATAAATTTTAGGACTTTTGATGTATTTTTTTGAATACGGTTACGGAACGTCTCTGCATAACTTCTTGAGTATGTCCCATATAATGGGCTACTTTTCTCGAATTTTACTCTTAGGAATGTCGATGTGAGAAGCAAGATATCGTCTAATTAGCCCACAATTAGAATAGTAGAAGCAGCCCGGCCTCAAGTCTTCTTCCTCTGATTAAGTCTGAAGCTCATGCAACTCCTCCGGCGAAAATCCTTCGCCCCCGCGCCACTGCGACCATCCTACCTCCGATCGGCGTCATTCCCAGTGCCTTCTCCTCCGTCACTGCGCTTCCGGGCCTGCGAATTCAAGCTGCGCATCATTGTAGTCGATCCAGGTAGATCCCGGTAATCATCCTGGGCTTGAATGACGGTTGAGGCTTCAGAAAACCTAAGTTCGTTTGGTCATTTATCAAACCCGGCAGGATTTCGCATGTCATCTTGTTCAATCCCTCTTCTGTTTCTCTTTGGTTGAGAGTACTTTGACGTTCGATTGTTCTTGGTTTGCCTTGGAACTTATTGATTTGTCTCTGCTAGCATCTACATAACCACCTCACGTCAAATTGTCCACCGATTCATTGAATGATCTGTCTACTGAACCTCCCTCATTTCGCGTTCGCCACCTGTTCGATGACTCGCCTCAGAGACATCAGTGTTGATTTGAGAGTGTGTAATGTTATATGTTCATTGCTGCCTGATATGTTCAGCTGGTGGCATAGCTGCTGATCCACCTCCGTCCGGCTCACAGCGATCCACCCTCAATCCAAAACCATGACCACCATGTCCTCCGCCACTAACCTCCCAAAGCTACCGCTGGGGCTGATCATCTCAGCCACCGAGCACATCCGCCGGTTCCTCTCGTCAGCGTCCCAAGACCCGAACCTCTCGGAACAGCTCCAGAACCTGGCCTCTGATCTCTCCTCTCAAGACAATTTCCCTTACAAGTCGCTCCGGGAAATCTGGATCGCGTCTCGCCCCGAGACCCGACCCGGTTGGGCCTGCCTGCTCTCCGGTTCCCACTTCGTCTTCACCAGCCCCAAGCCCAGAGAGAAGGTACTAATTCCTGATTTGATTGCTGTTGATAAGTGTGAGATGATGTGGAAATTGATGGTGTTTACTGTTTAGGCTTTTTGCATGTTCAAGACTGCGAATTACTGTGAAGAAAGCTTGCATTTTGCTTATGGTTTACTACCTTGCTGTTAGAATTTCGATCAAAATTAGCTGCTTGATTTGTGTGATTGTGTGAAGAGGTTGATCTTTCTTGTGATTGCATGCTAGGAGATCCAAAAAGAGTGACTGGGTGAAGAACTGGGGTTGAAATTGGTAGTTGCAATTAAGCTTTAGCTGGTTGATGGCTGTGTATAGTGTACAGGATATTAATTGCGGCCTTGATTAGATACTATTTAATGATATCTGTGATTGCTGATGCCGATAAATCCAGATACAGGATAATCTCTGAAGAACTCTAGCATTTTTTGTTGGTTTATTCTGTGGATGTTGGCACTTAGCTAAGATTTAGCTGATAAATGGCCTTGTTTGATAAGGCATAGCTTGCTTTGTGATGATCTGTTTTATTGGTTGAATTATAGAGTGAAGAGTTGAAGGTAAGATTGAGGAAGCTTTCCGAGATGGCAGAAAAGAAAGCGTATGAGGAGCTCGTGAAAGACATTACCCCCAGGAAAGAGACCAGTGAACCATTCTCTTCCTACAAAGATCAACTCGGGTTTGGTAATGATCATCTCTGCATCTCTCTTTATTTGAATGGATGGGGTCCGGTCAGAGGGATAGTAGATTAATCCTCAAACTCAAAGATACAGTGCTGTTCAGTCCAGTGACGTAGCAAGTTAGCAACATAGCTACCCCATCTCGCTTCCTGTTAACTATGCTCAGTCTCTTTTCCATATGACATTTCTCGATTAGCAGTGACGTGCCTTTTCAATTCCTTCCTAGGAACGAATGTGCCCGTGTGTTGTAAAAAACACAAGTGTTTATCCTTACAACCCGGTAATGCCAATTGGCAGGGTTCCAATATATTCATGAGGAATATGGTTATTTGTTCCTGCGCATGTGCGTCGTGGTTTGCATAGTTTGTTTCCACACATCTGCATCGCGATACTTACATAACTTTCAGAAACATGGTAATTTGTCTCTGCGCAGGCTTACATGTCGTGGTTACAATGTTTACTGGATATTTGCTCGGATATGCCGCATTCAAAGCGTTATTCAGCCACAGCCCTGTAATGGTATCTTAAAAACTGACTCTCATGGATTCTTATGCATCCTAGTTCTCAGTTTGCCTTGTCACTGTCTTTTCTCTAGAGTGCATTTTCTTCCTTTCTTATCCTACTTACGATGGACTTGTAATGTCCAGAATGCTGCTGGTGGAATTCTTGGATTGGTCTGTGCAATGCTCTTGGAGACCCTTCTTTTCATAATTAGGACTTCAAATCAGGACTTGAGACCTCCCTCTTCTGCTTCAAGGACAAAAAAGAATGAATAAGATTTGCTCCGTCAAGCCAAAGAGGCTAGCCATCTAATTGATTCCTCTTGCTGATGTTCGTCTTGTTGACACGAAGCAAGTGCTCGTACCAGTAGGGGTCCATATGGCTCCTCATATGCAACTACACTGAGAGCCTGGTGGATCACGTCTTCGCGATTCAAGTGCTCTGTGGCACGTACAAAACTTTGTCCTTGGTTGAAGGTCATCTAAAAGCTGCCGGCTCATGCTTGCTTGTACTGAAGTCAAATTCCATGGTAAAGGTTGTTGCCCAGTAGTCTTTCTATGTTCAAATTAACTAGGAACTAGATGCAACCGTTGTTAGTTGCTGAATGCTGAATAACCCACTTCATAAATAAGTGGGCCTCGTACTTGTGGTGAATTCTTTTATTTTACTCTTGTCTGGGGTAATGATCACGCCCTCCTACGCCGCGATCCATTCATTTCTGGAAAAAAAGTGTGGGATCTTTCTATGAACAATGACATGAAGCGCAGGCTCTAATACGACAAAATTAGTAGTAGATTTGCTTGATAAGGAGGAATGGTTTATAGTAATTGTTTGTGTATTACGACAAGACGAGTATGACATAAGATTGTTCCCCTCTCTTTGATTAGCAAAGTAAAGCTAAGGCCTTGGCATGCTTCGTGTTGGGATAATACCAGAAACTTAAACTATAATTTAGGCTGGATGAGTTTATCTAACTTATGGTCGCGCAAGAACAAGCCTTCTTTTGACGCGTGGCATAGAACGACAAGCTCTTTGGGGGAATGCAAATATTGTGTTTTGGTAAAAACTCGCTTATAAAGCAACTTTGGAATAAATAATTTTTGGCAAATTTCTTCTTGCAAAGGGCTTTGGTTGCAATATCTTATATTTCTTTATCAAAAATACCGACGAAGGCTCAGGTCGTCACGAGCCTGATCTGGCACCGAGGACTGTTTTATGAGATCACCCGACCTCAGGCAACCCTCGGGGAGGGGCGCAATCCAAGCGAGGGCCTTCTGACGTCACGCGACCTTGGGCTGCCCTTGCTGGGTCACGTCTAGGTTGCGATCTCTGTAAGGGGGTCGTGCAACCTTGTCGGCCCCTCTTCAGCCTCTCGTCAGCTTCACGTCGATCAAATATGGCCTTGTCGGCTGCCTTGTGCAAAGAAGCTCGAACAATAATAGCACGGGAAAAATTGAAAAATGAAAAAAAAAATTAATGAGGATAGTTTTGGAAGAAAAAAATCATTTAACCCTAAAAACGGCCTTTCGCAAATGTTGAAAGTCAAAGTTGATGTGGACCGCTTTGAGCTTTGTCAGTATTTGGCCAAATGTTGAATCAAACGCTTAATTTTTTTCCTTTTCTGGAAAAGTTTAATCAAACGTAGCTTTAGAATAGTAATTGCATGCAAAAGAAGGACCCAAAACCCCCTCCCCCGAAAAAAAAAAACCTTTAAATAAAGTTTGACTCACTAAAATTAATATACGAATTTTATTTATCAAAGGGCGTGATAAAATTTGGAGCGTTGAATACGATGCACATATTTGCAAAACGTTATTTGTGCCTCTTCCTCTCTATCTTCCTATTTCTTCATCTTTAAGAATCTCCAATACTTCTTCAATGATTTCATGGATGTCGTTTGTGCCTCCGCGGTCTCTGAAGCTCTCCTCACGCTGAGTTCAGTGGTGAGTTTTTCTGAAAGTGTTTTGATACACTGTATCTGTTTTGCAGCTATTCTTTCGGAGTTATATCTAAATTTGGGAGCTCTTCTATCTCGATCGAGAGATAGATTCGCAATTTATAAGACTTTATTTGTGCATTTCCAACCTATTTGTATTGTTATTATCTCTATACGTTTATGGTGCTGGGGATACCGAACCTAGGCGCGCATCGCTTTTTGGCAAAATTGCAGTTACTATAGAAGAAGATTTCGGCTTATGCTCCATCACCGATGATGATGATGGGAGTTTTGATGATCGGCTGCCGATCGTGCTATGACGCCATCACAAATCCCTTCCTGTGGAAGGAGGGAGTCGCCACAAGATATATTAAGTTGATTTATTTTTAAGTCGCGTTGGATTGGAATGTTCTGTGATTGGTTTTGTCTCGAAGTTATGTACTCTTTTTTTTTTTCAATTCAAATGAAAATTTTCTTCAACAAAAAAAAAAAAAACGATGAGCTTGTTGAATATCGGCTCATAGCTCTATCACATTGATCGAATTTGAACTCGTCGTGATGTCTCCTTAGCATTGCTCGAATAATTTTTTTTAGGAGTCTTCGTTGTTGAAGGCCAAGTACTAGCCACTTGACCTTTAGATGCTATCACTCGTGATAGGGAGAAAAAAACAACATTTTTCATTCATGAACTCGATTCGAATAGCACATCTGCTGTGTCACTTCGTTTTGTTTCAACATTGATTATTTCGCATAAAATAAATAATCTATTAAAATTTATATTCTTTAAGACAACCAGTTACTATTTATATCTAATTATTCTCGGATATTCCGAACAATCACTTACTAAAATTCTTGATCATACGCAAAATTCACGTGCCCACATTTCCCGAGTCAAGGTAGGATTCCAGGAAATGACGCTTTTTTTCTGGTGGGGGGGATGCATGCACGGAAGAAGACGGGGGGGAAAAGAGCAGCACACGTGAAATCACGTGTCGAGCATTGACGTGGAGTCCGGACATTGGAAGCTCCTCGGGCGGCATCACATTCCCCACCGCCAGCCAGAGTGGTTTGCAACTTACGATTTGGTGGTTTAACGTTAATCCCTTCAGATTTAGTTAATCCTGTCGCCATTTTCCTTCTTGATTACTTGTCGTTGCTCTTCCTAATACTTTGTAAAAAGCTACCAACGCTTAGGGTGCGCATGAAAACACTTCTGATTACCAATTTCCTTACTAAAAGTCAATCTGGCGAGAAAATTCATTTGGTAAAAAAATTTTATTTCTCAACTCTATAATCACTTCTTCGATTACACGAGTCTCGACCGACCACTGTTGCGAAAGATTTTGTTAATAATGTTTCAAAAATAGAAATTTTCAACCGTTACCAAATGAATTTCGTTGATCAAAAGTCAATCCTGAATAAAAGTAAAAAAATCAATTTTTGCTTTTGAGAATAAGTTGAGAAATCAATTTCTGATCAGAAATTGAGAAGTTGATCAGAAATATTACCATGTATGGGCTTAGTTTCTCATTCATGCTCGCTTAGGGTGCCTAAGATCGCCTAGAACGTGAAAAATCATAACGTTGATTTCTCGTTGTCATCAGACAAGTCCTTTTATGAAATTAAACGAAATTAAACATAAGAAAGTATCGAACGCATTTATTATACGGTTAATGCGTTGTAACCGATCGATTATGCATATGATCTACATCTAAATTGATTTTAAGTGGTGCCCCATACGTTCTTTAACTGCTAGTGCAGTAGTACTGACAGGATCCGGCGATACAACGTTCCCATGCACCAATTACTTTTTGAGCTAGGCATGCAAAATTAATCCGCAAGATTAGCGGACGAGCATTCTAGTTCTTGTCCTATGTTCCACGTGTCACAGACAAGTCTCACCCGTATTCGTATTCACGCGCGTCCCCGCACCCATGCCGGGGGGCCCCCGGGGGCAACCAACACCGGGACACGTGTCCAATTCTGGTTCGACCAGCTCCCACTCCTCATTAAATTTAACGAGCTCACCCGTGCCGACGGCTCCGGCCCATGCCCATGCCTTCGCGTCAGGCTTCCGCCTCAGCCAATTCCTCACGTGCACCCTCACACGTGTCGCCATCTCCTTCCCCGTCCAACTCAACCCAGTCGCCCCATCGCACGGCTCTCAGTCACCTTTACATACGCGACCCTCCCCCCAAACCCCTTCTCCACTTCCCAAACGGATTCAAAAGCCTCATCTCAGTCAAAAGCTCTCCAGAAGATCACACTGCAGAGTGGAAAACGAAGCCATGGAAGCTACACTGCTGAGGACCGGCTCCATCACGTCGCCGGCGGCGATACTCACGAGCTCGCCGACCCTCGCCTTGCTGCGCCAAGACTCGCTTGCCGCCGGGATCTTCTCCGGCGACAAGATCGCCCCCGGCTCGCCGAGGTTCTCGCTCCACCTGGAGATGAACCGCCGGAGAGAATCCCCGGGAGGAAGCCGAATCCGCCGCGCTCTGTCCGAGAGCGACGCGATCAGGCCGCAGAGCAGGCTGAGCGGCGCAGGATCTCTTTCCTTTCCGGCTAGGATCCCGGAGGAGGAATGCGGATCGTCGACTCTCGGATGTGCCGATCGCGTCGGACGCTCCGGAGTGTGGTCGGGGATCGGGATTCCGCTGGAGAAGCTGGGGTCCTGCGGCGGCCAGATCGGAGCCGGAGGAGACGTCGGCGGAGACGGCTGCGACCGCTCCGACAGCAACGGCGGTTATGGCGGTGGATACGGCGACCGGCGGAGGATCGGCGATTACTACCAGGAGATGCTGAAGTCGAGCCCCGGAGATTGTCTGTTGCTGAGGAACTACGGCAAGTACTTGCACGAGGTACTTGAGAACTGAAAAAATTCTCGCCGATTCGCATTTCCCGCTGGCGCCTTTCGAGCTCCATCCTGAAAATCTAACCATCGCTAATCATTCTCTCTGTGTTTTATTTTTCTTCTTTTATGTTAAAAGGTGGAGGGAGACGCAGCGAGAGCCGAGGAGTATTACGGGAGAGCGATACTCGCGAGTCCTGGAGACGGAGACGTGCTGTCGCTATACGGGAAGTTGATCTGGGAGACGCAGAGAGACGAAGACAGAGCAAAATCTTACTTCGACCAAGCTGTTCTCGCCTCACCAGACGACAGGTATGTTGGAAATGTAAAATTGATTGTGTTTGGCAACCTACCACTTGGTCAAAGATTAAAAGTGGACGGTAGCACATCTTTCACATTTCACATTTGTAGCACACCTTCAAAGTTAGGCAAGTTAGGCAACATTTGTTTTTACACTTGAAGGTCAACAAATTGATGCTTTGTTAGGCATGGAAACTCTTTATAAATAGAGATGTCTTGAAGGCATTTGAGATATGCCATAGTTGTATTTGTGTGGTGTTAGAACATAGAGAGCAAGAGAGTTAGAGAGTTGTGATTTTTTGTATCTCAAGCTTAGGAAAGCTTGTATGTGTGTTTTGTTTGTGTAAAAGCCTTAGCAAGGCTATTTTGAATACCACTCTCATTTTACATATTCGAAAACTCTCTCGCCTTGAAACCACCAAACTTCCGCAAAGAACCATCCGGGTTTCTACATTTGGTATCAGAGCCACGGTGTCGAAGGATCGTGCCGGAACCTAGGCGGTCAAGAATCCAATCGCGGAGACCGAGAACCTAGAGTGGACGATCGAGGATCGTGAACCCGGAGATAGCTATGGCATCCACAAGTTCCGTTCAAATGCAACTTCCAAAGTTGAATGGGAGGAATTTCAACAACTGGTCCGTCCAGATGAAGGTTCTATTCAAATCACAGGATTTGTGGAACCTGGTGGAGAGTGGCTACACCGAAGTAACTAACGTTGAAGAATTCAATGCTTTGAAGAAGGAAGATAAGGATTCGTTGGTCGAGTCCCGAAAGAAAGATCAAAAAGCATTGTATGCGATCTTTCAAGCTGTGGAAGAAATGATATTTGAAAAAATATCGTGTGCGGAGACGGCAAAAGCGGCGTGGGATATTCTACAAAAATCCTACAAGGGCGATGATCGTGTGAAGCGAGTTCGGCTACAAACTCTTCGAGGTGATTTTGAATCTTTACACATGAACGACTCTGAATCTATCTCGTTGTATTTTGATCGTGTACAAACCATCGTTAACCAATTAAGGGTTAATGGTGAGGAACTCCAAGACATTCGTGTCGTAGAAAAAATTTTGAGGTCTTTGACCGAAAAATTTGACTACGTTGTCGCCGCAATCGAGGAAGGACAAGATGTGTCAACTCTCACGTTAGAGCGGTTATTGGGTTCATTATGCTCTCATGAGCAAAGAATGAATCAGAAGTCCGCTGGTTCCGTTCCCGAGCAAGCATTGCAAAGTCGGGTCGCTCAACCAAACCGAGGAGGCTATCAAGGCGGTCGAGGTCGTGGAGGAGCCCGAGGTAGAGGTGAGAATTCAAATTTCACCAGAAAATTTAGAACACCTGACAAATCAAAAGTCAAGTGTTTTAAGTGTAATAAATTCGGACATTATAAATCCGAGTGCCATGCAAAGGCGACGTACGTGCCGGCGGAACATGCACATGCCATAGATGCTGAAGAGTACATGGTACTAGCATGTGCGAAGGATGATTCAACTATCGTGGATACCAACACATGGTATCTAGATACTGGGTGTAGCAACCATATGACTGGAAGAAAGGAGTTATTCTCACAGCTGGATGAGACAAGCCGTGGCGAAGTCAACTTCGGGAATAAATCAAAAATTCCCGTGATGGGCAAAGGTAACATTAATATCAAATCCAAAGATGGTACTAATGTTGCTATTGCAGATGTTTACTTTGTGCCAGGACTCTTTTGGAATTTGCTAAGTGTTGGGCAACTTTCCGAAAGAGGCCACAAAGTTCACATTGAAAATGGAGTTTGCACAATCAGAGGTGTAAACAACAAGTTGATCACGACGGTACAAATGACGAAGAACCGGATGTTTCCCTTGACTCTTCAGACGAAGAATCTCTTGAGCTTTCAAGCAATGACGAAAGACAGCAGCTGGCTATGGCATCTTCGATTTGGACATCTAAATTTTCGTGGAATGAAGCAATTAGTCCAGAAAAGGATGGTGATCGGCATGCCGTTGATTAACGATCCAGGGCGTCCTTGCGAAGGATGTCTCGTTGGAAAACAACACCGAGACTCTTTTCCAATCGGAAAAGCCAGAAGAGCAAACCAACCGCTGGAGTTGATACATACCGACATATGTGGGCCTATTGAGGTGGAATCGTTCGGACAAAAAAGGTACATGCTAATTTTTGTCGACGATTTTAGCAGAAAAATATGGGTACACTTCTTGAGGGAAAAATCTGAAGCTTTTGGCAAGTTTAAAGAATTTAAAGTCTATGTTGAAAAACAAAGTGGCTTTAAATTGAAGACGTTGAGATCGGATAGAGGTGGAGAATTTACCTCAAATGAATTTCACAAATATTGTAAAATTCATGGAATCAAACGTCAGTTGACTGCCAGCTATACTCCTCAGCAAAATGGTATAGCAGAAAGAAAAAACAGGACAATTTTTGAAATGGCAAGAAGTATGCTGAAAGCTAGGAATTTGCCCAAGAAATTTTGGGCAGAAGCTGTTGCATGTGTTGTATATGTACTAAACAGGTGTCCTACAACGAGTGTTCCTGGAAGAACTCCAGAGGAAACTTGGAGCGGAAACAAACCAAATGTTTCGTTCCTACGAGTATTTGGGTGCGTGGCATATCCCCACATACCAGATGAGCGAAGAAAGAAGCTGGATGACAAAAGCGAGAAGTGCATCTTCATCGGCTACAGTGATACAACTAAAGGTTATAAGCTGTATAACCCGATCACTGAGAAAGTCATTATCAGCAGGGATGTCCAGTTTTTAGAAGATGAAGCCTGGGACTGGAATCAAAAGGGTGACCAGAAAAACATCACCATCGAAGATGAACCATTGGCAGGTGAGATAGAAACACCTCCATCATCTTCAACGAGTGATCCATCTTCCTCATCATCTTCAACTGGAGGTACATCTTCACCAACAGCAGTTTCAGAACCACAACTACGTCGTTCACAACGACTGAAGGAGACGCCAGCAAAATTCAGAGATTATGTGGTCACAAGAAATAGAAACAGTGATAGCGAAATCACTGATGAAACACTGGTAAACTTTTGTTTATTTGCTGATTGTGACCCTGTAACTTATGATGAAGCAGCTGTAGATGAAAAGTGGATTGAAGCAATGGATGAAGAAATTCACTCCATTGAGAAAAACGACACATGGGTGTTGACTTCTTTACCACCTGGTAAGAAGCCTATTGGTGTCAAGTGGGTGTACAAGACAAAGTACAATCCCGACGGTCAGGTGGACCGTTACAAGGCTAGACTGGTTGTAAAAGGCTACAAGCAGAAGCTAGGTATTGATTATTTTGAAGTATTTGCACCAGTTGCCCGGATGGATACCATTCGTATGGTAGTAGCACTTGCAGCTCAAAACCATTGGAGAATCCATCAAATGGATGTGAAATCAGCATTTCTCAATGGTGTCCTTGAAGAGGAAGTATATGTGGAGCAACCACAGGGTTATGAGAAGAAAGGGCATGAAAATCAGTTTTACAGACTGAAGAAGGCTTTGTATGGATTAAAACAGGCACCACGTGCTTGGTACACACGTATCGACACATACCTGTTGGAGCATGATTTTCAAAAGTGCCCTTATGAGCATACACTGTATATCAAGTCAAATGCTAACGGTGACATCTTAATTGTGTGCATTTATGTTGATGATTTGATATTTACAGGGAGCTGTGAAAAAATGTTTGCTGAATTCAGGGAGGCTATGACTAGCCAGTTTGAGATGACTGATTTGGGACTGATGTCCTATTTTCTTGGTCTTGAAGTGAAGCAAACAGATGATGGCATATTTATTTCCCAGCAGAAATATGCTAATGATATTTTGAAGCGATTTAAAATGGAATCGCTGAAGCCAATCCGAACTCCCATAGTAGAACGATTGGAGCTGAAGAAAGAAGGAACCGGTGAGCTGGTAAATCCCACTTATTTTAAGAGCATTGTTGGGAGTCTGAGATATTTGGTTTCTACAAGGCCAGATATTACCTATGGAGTGGGTATTATTAGCAGGTTCATGGAAAAACCATACCAATCACATTTGCAAGCAGCAAAAAGAATTTTACGGTATGTCAGTGGAACTCGTGATCATGGAATTTTATATTCTTCTACTGACAACTTTGGTCTAGTGGGGTACACAGACAGTGATTGGGCAGGTGATACCGAGACTCGAAAGAGTACATCTGGGTATGCTTTCTTTCTTGGATCAGGAGTATTTTCTTGGTCTTCCAAAAAGCAACAAGTTGTTGCTCTCTCGACAGCTGAAGCAGAATACATGGCATTAGCTTCAGCAGCTTGTCAGGCAATATGGCTTCGTAGGATGCTACATGAATTGATGCATGAACAAACGGGTCCTACTAAAATAATGTGTGACAATAAGTCGGCTATTGCATTAGCCAAGAATCCTGTATTTCATGGCAGGAGCAAGCACATCGACATCAAGTATCATTATATCCGTGAGCTAGTCAAAGATGGTGAGATTAAACTTGATTTCTGTAGGTCCGAAGACCAGATTGCAGATATCCTCACAAAACCTTTGAAAGCGGATTCGTTCGAGAAATTGAAGACGATGCTTGGTGTTATAAGTCTCCAAAATCAATTTTAAGGGAGGCTGTTGGAAATGTAAAATTGATTGTGTTTGGCAACCTACCACTTGGTCAAAGATTAAAAGTGGACGGTAGCACATCTTTCACATTTCACATTTGTAGCACACCTTCAAAGTTAGGCAAGTTAGGCAACATTTGTTTTTACACTTGAAGGTCAACAAATTGATGCTTTGTTAGGCATGAAAACTCTCTATAAATAGAGATGTCTTGAAGGCATTTGAGATATGCCATAGTTGTATTTGTGTGGTGTTAGAACATAGAGAGCAAGAGAGTTAGAGAGTTGTGATTTTTTGTATCTCAAGCTTAGGAAAGCTTGTATGTGTGTTTTGTTTGTGTAAAAGCCTTAGCAAGGCTATTTTGAATATCACTCTCATTTTACATATTCGAAAACTCTCTCGCCTTGAAACCACCAAACTTCCGCAAAGAACCATCCGGGTTTCTACAAGGTACTCCTACCGATCAATCTCAAATCTGTCTTCCTGCTTCCGCGATGGTGAATCATCCACTTAATTTTAGCGATCTGCCTTTGGTTGGCGCGCGAGCGCTTGGATGATTATGCAGCACGGTGCTGGGGTCGTACGCGCGATTTTTGTGGGAATCAGAGGAGGAGGAAGACGACGGAGATGATGCGGAGGAGGAGGCTGTGAAGTCGCCGGCAATGGCGGCTGCTTTTTAGCGCGAGTCCCAGAGCCAGACGACCGACGTTATCCCATGTCCGGATTTTGGAAAAAGACAAGCCGGATTTGTGCCTTGAGCCGGAGATTTTGCAGGATTTAATGTTCCAAAATAAAATATTAGCTGACAAGAATAATTAAAAAAAGGTCGTGGCGATCATGAAGATGTGTCAATTATTGTGTGACTACGATCTCCAGTTTGAAGTCTGTACAGCACAAAACATAAATCGCTGTCGTCGTCTCGTCTGTGGTTTGTGTGCCTCGTCTGATGGCGGTTTCATGTCCTCAAAATGTAAAATTGCCATATCCGAATCGATGTAAAGGTTAAAGCCTACCCCATATTTTGGCGAGTGATGAAACTCCGATGCAATATGGGACCGTGAACGCACTTTTTTCACTCATTTTCGATGGGTGTACATAGGTTTTCTGAATTTTTCATTGCAGGTCTGAATGTGTTGCAAAAATAAAGCCCATTTTAGGCTCGTTAATTTCGCTGAAAATGAGGTGTTTTTGGAAAAACGTTTTATAGGAAGTTTTTCAGGAAAATGACAATATTTTTTTTTACGTTCAGCATAATTCTGAAAATGAACTAAAAAATATTTTCAGTTTCAAGGTATGAACAATGGGATTTGATTTTCCTCTATGCGCTCTTTTAGTAAGTTTTTTTTCCCCATTTTTATTTTATTTTTATTTAATAAAAAATAAAGTTATTTTGTTTTCTTTCCCTTCTTCTTCGGCCGAGATTCACTGGCCTCGCTCGCCTGTTGCCGGCTATGGTCGTTTAGGCCAAAGGAAAAAAAAAAAGAGAAAAAAAATTTATTTTGAATTTAAAAAATGAAAAATGAATGTGAAGGAAGGAAAGATGAGAGAAAATGTTTTTCTCTTCTCAAAAAGAGGAAATCGTTTTCCTCACTGTGCTTTTTTTCATGGGTGAAAAATATTTCCTTGACTCATTTATTTTTCGTGAACTAAACGCTTGAAAAATTCGAAAAATATTTTCATGGAAGTTGCTTTTTGTGCAACGAACGATGCCTAAATTTGGTGTAAAGTGGGTCTAAGATAGACCCATTTCAGTAAAAAGAGTGAAACCAAAGGCCCTTACGTAAAATGGATTGTACGGCTTACAAAAATTAATAAATAGAAAATATTGCTGTCGTCCATGAAATTATTTAGACATAAATTATTATTGATAATGAAAATATTTTTCGCCGATTAATTATTTCAAGCAATGCAAGTGATAATTTTAAAAAAAAATTCAAATGGTTCATATGGGGCTGGCTAATCCAGAATTAAGGAGTCTGAAAAGAAAGGGAGAAGGCCCTGAGCAAAAACAAAGGAAGAACACAACATTGGGGTGAACTTAATCTTGAGAGGATCTGGGGCTGGCTAATTTATGATATGCTTCGTCGACGTTAATGCCCTGATTTTCTGACACATCTTGAGAAAATTGGTTTAAAACGATAATCCAAGTTTCTTTCTTAGAATTGTTTTAGCTGGCGAGCTTAACATATTTTAAGAAGACAACAACGTTATGATAATCAGACTGCTTATGTCTTACGACATTAAATTCTTCTTTGAGAATAATTCTTTTTCTTTTCCAAATTACAAAGCAAATGCAATTTCATCAACTAAGAAAATTTCATTGGATTTAGTCTCACAAAACTCAACATAATGACATGCCAATTGATTCGAGCAAAGGAGTTGAGAAGGTTTAATTTAGCGGGCGTGGGTTTTAATGAGTCGGATTGAATACAAATCAATACAAATATACATAGGTTTATATGGGTTAAATGGGATCCATCTGATTTTTTTCCCTAACCAAACTCGACCCGATTTACCTATTTTGTTGTATGTTATTATCATGTATACTTTTGAACCTACTTGATTGTATAGAGTTATGTATTTACCAGAGAAGTTATTAAATTGCAAGAGAGCAATTCATATGTTTACGGGTTACTTAATAATTCCCCGTCATAACCTGGCCCCCAAACCCGCCCAAGCAAGTGTTTTGGGCCCAGGTCGCTAACATTGTCCTGCACAAAATTCGATTAATATAGATTAACTGGGATAATTTGGGTCATACCATCTTCGAACTTACCCAATAAACTCGTTTGACATGCCTAAACGTGGATCGATGCTCTCATGTGATGGTCATAATCAAAAACTGAGATTAATGTCAACGATTTAAAACGATATGTTTTTTTCTTGTTATATATACTATATAGCATTGCTTTGTCTTCAAGCAATGGAAAAATGTAACCATTAAAAAATGATTCGGGAGATAAACGTCGGATTGCACATTACCTTGTCGGCCAAAGAAAATGTTTCTCGCACATGTTTTGCTAATCAAGGCACGTAATTGATTAGCTTAGGCTAACCATCAGAATTTGGAACTCCATGATATTCCTTGGAACGAGACAAGTCAGCTTTAAAAAAAACGATGTAAATTGTTGCCAAGTCGAGAACTAGACTTGGGCCTGGACCTTGGGCCGGCCCATTTGATCGTCATTTTCTTGAAATTTAAACAAAATGAAAACAAAAATACTTTCTTCTTCGCCAAATCAGTCTTCAACTTTATCAAATTTCCATTTTTTGCCCCTCCGTCCTTCTCCCTCCAAAATCGCCCCTAGGGTTACCAAGATCACTTTCTCGCGTCTGAGACGCAGCACCTTCTGTCTGATTCCGACGCCGGTTCGAGAACAATGGGGAAGAAGAAGCCCAAAGAACCGGAAGACCCTCTCCAGAAAGACACCGTCTCAGCTCCATCGGACGTTTTCAAATCTATATTCGGAGAAATTCCCGAGCAAAACCTCGCCGGTTCCATCTTCTCCGACAACAACCCCTTCAAGAGGAAGCATCGGGAATTAGGGCAGGCTTTTGGCGCTTCTGTTGACGGTGATGAAGATGGAGAGCCTGCGAGGGCCGAGAAGAAGAACAAGAAGAAGAGAAAGATAGACGAAGAGCAAGACCAAGAACCTCGGAAGATTTTGTCTGAGAACAAGAAACCAAAAGAATCGGAGAAGGAATCCAGGAAGTCCAAGAAAGGAGCTTCCGAGGTGGGTTCTGGTTCAGATGTTGATTCTGAGACGGATAAATCGAAGAAGCTGAAATTGAACAGTCAAGCTGGTGGCTTGACGAATGAAGATGGGGAAGGTGAGAAATCGAATGTCAAGGAAAAGGAGAAGAGGAAAAAGAGGAAGAGAGATGAGCTTGAGAGGGCTTTTGAGTCTAAGAAGTATGGGGAAGCAGAAGAGGAAGAAGCAAATAGTCAAGTGGGAGAGAAAGTTGTGGGGAAGAAGAGGAAGAAAGCGGATGAGCCGGCCGACGCGATGGCTTCAAAAGAAGGCTACGATGATGAGAGCAAGCTGTTGAGAACTGTATTTGTTGGCAACTTGCCTCTGAAAATAAAAAAGAAGGCTTTGGTGAAGGAGTTTAGCAAGTTTGGAGAGGTAGAATCGGCGAGGATTCGGTCCGTTCCGATCCTGGATGTGAGCATGCTCTTGTGGACACCTTATGCTTAATGTGTTGCTTACATTGTTCTTCTTTGCCTGATGATGCTGTTCTATGTTTTCCAGACCAAAATACCGAGGAAGGGAGCTATATTGAAGAAGAAAATTAATGATGCCATCGACTGGTACTATAACGTCATGCATATCTTTGTATTTTTTTTTTGTTCGCCTTTTCTTCTATCCGTGAGTATACTATGACCGTTTTAAAGTGTGACATGATGCATAACTCATTGACACCTCAAGTTAATTTTCTGTTGGGTTATAGTTTATTTGGTCATTTGATCTTATCTGTCGTGTCCTTGGTGATAAATTGGCATTTTAGAACTTCTTTTATCTTGTTCTCAATGACAATCGTCCGCTGCCTTTCTCACTTATATCTGTACTCTACATTGCTGATGTGGAGAGTTGGATGCCTCTACTAGATGTCTTCTTGTTCTAGATATTTTATGTCTGAAGTTGCAGCTGGTCCCTCATCAAATGGATGTCTTCTGCTTAATTTGTTGCATCCTTCTGCGAACTTTTTAAATTTATGGCAATGTACTTTTATTGCAGTGTTAACGCTTATGTTGTTTTCAAGACAGAAGAGTCGGCTCTTGCGTCTTTGGCCCATAATATGGCGGAGGTAATTTTACCTTCAACACCATAGATATGAAAAATGGATTGATCTTCAGCATGATTGGGGTCAAAGGATCAGCTTTTTGGAAATATCTTGTTACATACCTGAAAAAGAGACTCTGCTGACATCTTTGAAATGATTGTAGGTTGGAGGAAACCACATCCGAGTTGACAGAGCCTGTCCTCCTCGCAAGAAATTGAAGGGCGACACTTCCCCAATTTATGACAACAAGAGGACAGTTTTTGTGGGTAATCTCCCATTTGATGTAAAGGTAATGATCTCATGCTCATGCCTGAATGTCGGAAGGTTCACAAATAGTGGTTGCCATAGCTGTCTCTCTATAGATATATGAATCTGTTTTCCTGTCTTCTGCAGGATGAAGAACTCTATCGATTGTTTTCTAACGTCAACAATCTGGAGTCATGCATTGAAGCTGTTCGGGTTATCAGAGATCCTCATACAAGTGTGGGGAAGGGTATTGCTTATGTCTTGTTTAAGACAAGGGTAAGTTTCTTGTGTTATTCCTTTTTGGCTCATATTGTCTCCCAATATTGCCTATTATCAAATAGCTCTTATTTGAGAAAATGGGGACCCCCCCCCCCCCCCCTTTTTTTTTTTTTTGTGTATCTCTTGTAGTTTTCCTCTCTACATCAAATGCATTGTTGTTGTTGTTTAAAGTCTTTTTTAGCAGGTTGTGTGGTTTTTTGCTTAAAATGGTCTGTGGTTAGATTTGATGATGCTAATTGTATCCACTCACTAACATGTAATTTTTTTCCCTGAAGAACGTGCCCTCTTTTCAGTGTCAACTTGTTTATCCCTGGTATCCTGAAGTCCGGATAGCATACAAATTGTTGATAGCATACTGCAACATCATCATTGATTTGGCAGGCTCTAAAGCTATTAGAAATGCTGTATTGCAATGTCAATCATTAATGTGCAGTATGTAATATTTAACAAGGTTGTGGCCCCTAAGAGGGTGTACTGAGCCAACCCATATCTCCGTGCAAAGACCAAGTCTTTTGTGAGCTGAATTAGTGGAAACCATCTTATTGAGATTGGATGCTGGAAAATGGAGACTAGAACCCTGAATAAAATCTTGAAGATGGAAAAACCACCAAATTCTCCCCAGTTCTCTCGTCATCTTTGTAGTATTTACCACTCATCTAAAGTTTGTTTCTGGCTTGTAGGATTCTGCAAATCTGGTAGCTAAGAAACGAAATCTGAAGCTTCGAGAACGAGAATTAAGACTATCCCATGCCAAGCCAAATGTGACCCCGTCTAAGAGAATTGACCACTCACCCACAGTTGATGCAAGTCACCCTGCGAAGAAGCTTGCTGTCGATTCGAGGACTCTTCGAAACGGAGTTAACAGAGCAAATACGAAATTTTCAACCTCTTACCAGGGATTGCAGGCAAGCAAAGGTAGCTCCCTGAAGAAATCTAAGTCCAAAGTATTAGGTACAGTGAAGCCCAAGAAGGAGAGCACGAAGAAGGAACCGGTCACAGAAGGAAGGTGGAAGAAAAGACCGGCGGTGGCTGCGAGGAAGGCGAAGCAAAACGTAAGGAAGGAAATTGGTTCTTCTGACCAAACTGCTAGGAAACGGAAGATGGAGAGCAGGACTCCCGAGATCTCACACCAGAAGAACAAGAAGAAATTCAAGAAGTCGCACTAAATTACTCCAAAATTTTTTGGTTTTATATACTGGCTTCTCGAACCCGGTATTTGGGAACTAATGCTATCGTTACCCAAAAAAAAAAATTGTATCTTTCTCAGCTGAAAAACAGTTTGTATTCTTTCTTTCATTGGCAAAATTATATCCAGTAGGGGGAAGCACGGTCATTTGGCTGGACTCCTCTTCCAGTTTGTTTTGCTGAACAAAGATCATTAGTATTTGCTTCATTGTTGACAGGAAAATTAGAGGCAGATTATCGAACCAAAGTAGGGCTCCGTTTGTTTGTTTCACGGGAAATGTCACGTTTTAGAAAAATGTTTTTCAAAAAGTCATTTTGCAGGAAAATGTTTTTAAAAAAGTCATTTTTCAGAAAAATGACAATATTTTTTGGGTCGCGCTTTTTCCACTCCTTCTTTGGCTAAGACACTCCCGAGTCCCCACACATGATTTTCTGGCCATTTTGCCCTTCATGGGTCCTACCATCCAGCACGTGAGAGCTAGATTTCTTTTTCCTTTTTTTGTGCGTCTCGCTTTCCTTTCTCTTCTTCCTTCTTTTTCCTTGCAGGCAATTATGTTCCTTCCATGCTTTTTGTAAAATGTGGTGTCCTCTAGTAGAGTTGAGGAGGATGCAAGAGGGTGGTATCTTGAGGATTCTCAGCCCACAAAAATCCTGAGCTAGTGAGATGCATCACGCTTGAGATCTCCTCTCGGGACTCACCAACAGGGGCCTTCCTAGGCGGCGTCTGCTTTGACCTCTCTGGTGTGCTAGGCTGCGATCCGTCGAACCGTCGTTGGCTCCGCTATGGTACCGCCTTGAGGGTGGCGATGCGGAGGAGAAGAGCCGCGTCTCTAGCGACTTGTTCTCTAAAGCTTGGAGCTCCACGTGGCTCACACACACTCTAGGCTCAGGATCTTCGCATCAATCTGAACCTGCCATCATTGCTGGCGCTAGTGGGGAGGGTCAAGTCAAAGTTGGGGTTTTGGTCCGTGTAGACGTGGCAAGGGCCAAACAGTTTCTTTACATCTTGATTTAATTTTTGTTTCCCTTAAGTAATTGATATTGCCATGACAAGGAATTAAAGCATTCTCAAGTACGAATGCAAGGGTTAATGAACTTCAATCGTTGAATAAGTATTTCATGTATTGTCAAAAAAATAAGTCTCAGGATCAATAACCCCCTTAGCACTACATGAGACAATGAAAAACTTAGAGAAGGCAAAAGTGAAACCTTGGAGCTATAAAAAATGATTTTTGAGGTAGTATTACACCCCGACTCTCTCTCTCTCTCTCTCTCTCCCTCATTCCACAGAAAGAGAGGGGGAAGAAGATGAAGAAAAATGGGACCCACAAAAAAGAAAAGAAAAAATCACAAGGGGCCAAAAATATCAAATGTGTGGGACCCATGAAGGGCAAAATGGTCAAAATATCTTGTTGAGGAGTGTTTTAGTTAAAGAAGGAGTGGAAAAAGCGCGGCCCTATTTTTTCGATGATTGGCTGAAATCTAAAAAAGGCGCGAAAAATATTTATCATCATTTGACAAGGAAAATATTTTCCAAGAGAATAACATTAGTTATATGCTTGCCTTGGAATCCAAATGCACAGCCATATCAATTCCTTACAAAAGCGAAGAAAGACATTCGTACGCTCATTCGCATGCTGAATTTAACATCATGTCGCCCGTGATTCACGATAGAAACCATCTCTTAGGCTTCATGAACCGTCACTCTTGACAGAACCTAATCACTGTGTAGCTTATGATACACATGCCAACTTCCTTCTCTACTCCAATTCATTGGAGAGAGTGTTGTGCATCAGGGGCTTCGATGATGATGGCCGAACGGAGAACGACGGTGGGAGAATTCTACAATGAACAAACTTGCGTCTACCCCTCTTCCTCTGCTCCTAATGACATCTACAATGATGAAACAGTGGAAAGGGAGAGCTGTCGCTCTGCTAGCGTCCTCTGTGCATGCTGCTGTGAGCGTCAATCTATCAAAGATGGTGAACAGCAATTTGCCTTTCCCTTGCACAATTCGTCGAACAGTGGCTTTGCTCCTACGACGAATTTGCTGAGACAGAGATAAAGAGGATGACGCCACCGATTTTAAGGCTCATCCTCGCAGCTACGATCTCTGGCGCTGACTTCAATTCACTAAGTCGCTTCGGTCAATCGATTTCAGCTACGAACAGAAAGATGCACCAACATTCGCACTCGAGATTGTTTTGCTTTGTGCTATGAAATTTCCGTTTTCGATGTAGAAAAAAGCCACGAGATGACGGTGAGAGGCAACCGGATCTCGAGTTCCAACGCCGAGAAGAAGAGGCGAAAGGAACCGGTGACGGAACTCGGTTCCACTAGAGGGGGCGAAAGAGTCAATCGTTCGCTGCTCTGGAAAGAAGAGAGGACGCGAGGGTGAGAGGAGAGGATCCGAAAAAGATTGGAAAATGACTTTCGTTTTTTTCAGAAATGAAAATCCTTTTTCCCAGTTTTAGAAGGAAAATTTTTATTGACCGAAAAACATTTTCTTCGACCATATATTTTCAGCCCCCAATCGCTAAAAATTGGGGATAATGAATATTGGAAAGACCTTTTTGGCAAAACAAATAAAGCCTTAAAGATCATTCGCAATGATAGCCTTCGGAGACTAGGAATTACAACAAGAATGGCGTAGTTAGTGAGAGTGCATCTTAATTTAAAGGGGACCCATCTTAACTGCCGATAACTCAACCAATTAGGTGTAATTAGTTGCCTGCCTTAGAAGTAATTCTTACCAAACAATTAGCTCAAACGATGTGCTGCAGACGCTCACAATAGCTCTTTAGAATCTATTTCTTCCGGATCACTACGTCCTTCAAGAGTAAGATGAATCGATACCAACACAAATGAAAATGTTGCGACACCTGAATTCAAGTTGACCCATCTTAGGCAATCTCATGACAATGCAATAGCAAATCATATAATCACTATTCATTCAGGCGGCGAATTAGCATTTGGTCATTGCTACGGGAAAATCGCGATACAATAAACGAGGGATTGAGATTATCTAACGCACAAGCTACAAATCATCCACGTAACATTGGATATACAACAGCCAGACACCCAACACTTGCCAGCACCGGTCTAGAACATTATAATGATCCTTATGGGATCAAGATGTCTTTATTTGATGTGAAGGACACACAGTTTGGCTCCGAGCCGGAAATGCCAAACCAGCTTTTACCCCCCCTCAACCATTAAAGTCGTCATCACACTTTTGCCTGTAGCCGAGTCGAAGCGCGCAACATGCTTTTCCTGATTGTTTCAAGTGGGTGCAGATTTCAACCTTGTTAAGGAACAGAAACAGCAACAGCTGTACTTGGATTGATGGTTATATGCACAGTGGAGGCAGAACCAGACAGCTAGCCTTGGGAGGTTAAGCCAGCAATCGCTATGATTCGTTCTTGCCCATCAGCGTGGGGGTGATAGAGATGACCCCAATGAAGAAGAGAGTAGCGATTGATTGGAAATCATAGAGATCCCCAACGGATTGCAGCTCTCCCAGAGTAAGCCCAGCCTGAAAAAAAAAATTGGGAAACTATGAGTCTAAGTATATATGCACGTGCACTTGTTGAAAGTTGATAAGCATACCCGGACAGTAACATAAGCAGCAGGTATGATTCCAATGACCGTAGCCAGAAAGAAAGTGTGATAAGGTACATCAACTATCGGGGAAGCGAAATTTATGAATGTGTTAGGCAAGGTTGGTGTAACCCTCAAGAAGAGCATATAGTTCAATAGCCGCTCTCTTCTCTTTGCCACCTGGAATTGAAAAGGAAAAAAAAAAAGGTCAAATTTGTAGTTGCTTGTAAATGAAGACAAGTGGGCATGGATTTTGCAATTAACCTGAGCTTGGAAAAAATGCAGCTTATCAGGCCACAGAGAGAAGATAATGGGCCGTCCAATCAGTTTAGATAGGAAATAGCATGAAGAAGCTCCTGCAGTGGCAGTGAAAACAACAAGAGCTACGCCTTTGAAAACACCAAACAGAGCTCCAGCAAGTAAAGACATGAAAACCGTTCCCGGAATCATAAAAGTCTGCATGAATATGTAGATGATGCAGTAACCAACGAGGACCTGCAGCGTATAGTCACTTGTGTAGCCCTCAAGATTGTCTCTGCAGAAATGACACGTAAGACTTAATATTCAGTTCCATTAGCATCGAACTATTATTGTGGAAGAGGAAACAATGGAAGGCACGGTCGGATGGAGTTGGTCATGGAAAAGTACAGGCAAGGAGGAAATGTGGTATGTAAAGAAGATGCTTATTTACTGAAGAGCAAGTTGTTTTTTCCTCCATAGCCAAACAAGTTAAGAATCAGAGGTTCAATACGATAGATCTTTTTGCCAAAGATCATCCTCAGAGAACACATAAGAAAACTCACGATACTCGAATCCAACTTAGTGAGACTGATATCAACACAGCAACGCACTCCCCACATGAATCTCCTACCCGCAGAATTTTGAATCGTGTATCTTGGTGTTTGTGAACTGAAAGCGGACCTTCTCAAGTAGAATGAACTTTAAATGGAACAAATCGTACAAATCGAGTTACTTTATTCAAAGAAAGGAACTTTCTGTGATTGAAAAACAGGCAAAATCACAGAAAGTTATAGAAAGCAAGCAGATTAAGAGACAGACCGATGAACTAAATACTGCATGCCAAGTTATTAACCCCACACATCCAATGGTCAAACAAAGAGAGAAACCAACAGCTAAGTAAAATGCCTTAAATTAAGATTACATGTTCATACCAGACTACCCAATTACAAAACATGAAGATAATAACAAACGGCAGGGAAACCAAAGGAATGCTATACCTATCATCTTCATTGAACAATCTGGTAACTAACGTCCGAGGGCGTTAACGGAGCAAAGACTCCATATATTTGGTAGCAGAACCTGGCTATATTGTCTTTTAAGGCTAAATGAATATGTGCAAAAACAACATTAACCTAGGTATCAATCAGATTGTCAGGAAACATCAAATAAAACACACCATATAGAAGAATCTACTTAGTACCGCAACAATCTCATCTCAGATATCAAATTACATGCCTTCAATCTTGGTGCATGTAGCTCAAAGCATAAACTCACCAAGCACGCAAACTCAGATTAGGGACTTTCATCAAATTAAAAAACCCTTTAAAACGCCCCGGGGGGAGGGAAATTCCCGGATTGTCCTAAAATCCCCAGACAAAAAGAGAAACATGCAAGACTGGTTCGACAAATTAATCGTTACCGGAGAATATGGAGATCCTCGAGGCTGCGAGGCAACCTGAGGAAGCTGTAATCCGAGTCGGGCATGGTGAGATAAACGCCGGCGAGTCCCAAAACGAAACCCATGATGACCAGAGACGCCATTGTCAGGTCCCAAAAGCTCAAAGGGAACTTCGAACCCACCTTCACATTCTTGTCCATGGCTGCCTCTCCCCCAAAGTTTCAAACTTTCCTTCCCTTTCCTCCGTTTCCTCTCGGTTTTCCTCCGTTTTCCGGGAAAGGAAGGGGGGGAGGGAAAAGGGGGAAGCGCAAGATTTATTCTTTTTCTTTGCTTCTGGGACACCCCTCGCTCGCTCTGGCGATCTAATTATGAGGAGGGAGGGAGGGAGGGAGGGAGGAAGAGACGAAGGATATTCGCTGGCAAGTGCCGAAACGCGGAAGAAAACAAAATAGTCCGTTAATTACGTTTTTATGCCACTGCAATTGTATTTTAGCATTTTATAAGGTTATTATTAAATTAATAAATAAATACTTCTATAATTTTAGTGCACAACATTTTATGGACTGAACATGAAACTACCGCCTTGGAGTTGGCGTTAACAATAATAAGGTTGGAAGCCAAACATATGGGATAATTACCAAATCAACGGATGTCAATTAAGTCCGAAAATTTTTAATTTTGTGGATTCAGTCCTAAATAACTGTTTGAAATTTCATTATTGCCCTTCCGATCGATTACCGTAAGAAAATTGTTGACTGGTGTCCAATCATTGCTGGCCAGCATTCCGAAGTGTCAAGTGACGTGTTAATATGGATAATTTTACGCAAACATAGATAGCTGCATTAGAAGTTTTTTTTGGAGTAAATTAGCTTGAAATGACTATATTGGATTCAAAGGCTTGGAATTAAAAAGCTTAGGGATGAACCGTCACTGTATAATAATAGGTTCAGCAATGAATTAATAACTTTTCTTAAACCTAGTCGAATTATTGAGACATGAAAAATACGGATGAACCGTAAAACAAGCATAACCGCTTTACTTTTCCGCACCTGGAGGGAAACCTCTCTACTTTGCAGGAGCAATATCTTTTTTAGCATTGTTGAGGGGGGAGGGAGAAGCTCTCCCTCTCTCTTCCCCTTCGTCCCCTTCGTTTTTTTGCTTTTCTGTACTATCTTTCTGGTTTGCTTTATTTCCTTCCTCTTTCGATATTCTCTTGATCAGGAAGTTTATCTTCTCTCATTTCGGGGAGTTATCTCTCTCAATCTGACTTAGATTTGGGAGTTTTTGCTGGTATGTTTGCTGCGTTTCGCTTTCCTCATGTTTTGTTGCTGAACAAATTCAGATTCGGAGAAAATCGAAAGAGTTTCGTCAAGGATCGATACTCGTTTAACCTTGTTTCTTCACACGGTGATGGTGATGGAGACGCCAATCCTAAGCGCACACCACCGAAAGGGAAAACCGTTGCGAAACCCGGAGATATCGGTGTGTGCTCATTACCGACGATGGATTCGGTGATCGGCCACCGATTTCAGCTTGAAGAATTTCTGTATCAGCTTCCTAAACAAGTAATCCTTAGTGTTGTTCTTATGAGTATCCTTCTATTTTTGGATCTTGTTCTGTTATGGATATTCAACATGGATCGTTGTATTTCATGTACTTTGAGGAAATGAATGAAACTTTTTTAGACCCAAAAAAAAAAAAAAACCGTAAAACAAGCATATGCTCTCATTAAAACCATAAAACAAAAGGGGAGGAAAATTAGAAACTGGTTTGACCTATTCCCAGAAAGTTGCGGTACGAGTTTATATATATCTTATTTATTTATTTATTTTATTGGAAGTGCGTCATCAAAATTATTATAGGGACAGCGACAGGTAGGTCCCACGAATTTCGCAGGTGACAGTCTGAACGCAGCGGCGCCGCATGTGGACAAAAAAACATCAGGCAAATCGTGGCCGTACGCCCAAGGAACGAGTCACGTGCACCTCACCGCGGTTGTTCCCAACCAACGCATCTCCATCGGTCAGATATTAAGGCTGCGTATGGTAGCGTTTCTGTTTCTAGAAGCATTTTTTGAACAGAAACATTTTTTTATATTTCTGTTCAAAATTACGATTTTTAGTAAAAAAATACGTTTGATAATTTAAAAAAAAATACTTTTTTTAGTCGCCGATCGACGATCGGTGACGGCAGGCGACCGGAGGTGGGCGACGGCTGGCGGTGGGCGATGGGCTGCGGCGGCGGCGACCGACGGCCGGCGGAGGCGACCGGCGGCGGCTGCCGACGATGGGCGAAGGGCGGCCGGCGACCGTCGACGACCGGCTTTTAGCGAGGCGGCGAGTGGTAATCGCGTCGGCGACGATGGATGATGGTTTCAAAAGTGTTCCAAAAAGTGTTCCAAAATCCCAGAAACAAGTTTTTTTTTGTTTTTTCAAAAGTGTTCCCTGGCACAAAAGTGTTTCGCGGAACACTTTCGGAACATTTTTGAACCATACGTGTTTATGCTCCAAAAGTGTTCCCGGAACACTTTTGGAACAGAAACAGTTTCCCCGGCCACCATCCATACGCAGCCTAAGTTGCGCCACGTGGATAATCTCTTTTATTTTAATCCCCCTAACTATTATTATAGAATTTCGTTTTTTTTTGCTCTCTCTCTCTTTTTTTTTTTCATTTGTCCTCTGTCGGATATTCGGATATTTCTTGGGGAATCTGTCGTCCATCTGGTAGGAACATTAGCACACCCTTGTCCGAAAACTCACGTAAAGCTCCGTAATCGCCAATCGATTGCGTCGCTTAGGAAACAATGCTTCGGTTTGTCAAATCGGAAAGCTAATTAGAGCACGAGATAAGTTGGCGTCTACCCCAATTTGGAACCCGAAATCCTTTATCCTCAGATGTTAAAATTGACTTTTATGAAATGGAAAAAAAAAATCCTAGGGATGCCAATTAATTTGAGATGAAAATCTTACCGGCTGCAATTGTATTTAATTTTTTTTTTTGGGAAAAATGCATTGAAAGTTCTAAAATTTGTCACGAAAGTGCATTCGAGTCCTAAAACTTTCAAGAAGTGTAATTAAGTCCTAAAACTTGGCATATTAGTTCAATGAAATCCTTCCATTGGTTGCGCTTTTTAAAAATTTTAAGACTAGAATGCTATTTCGCGACAAGTTTTAGGATTTGATTAAACTTTTTGACGATTTTAGGACTCATTGGTACTTACATTATAAATTTTAGGACTTCTAGTGCACTTATCCATTTTTTTGGGGGAGTCTTCTGTCAAACTTAATGAATGGAAGTCCCGTCAGCAAATTTCATTAACTTAAATTGATGAGGGACAACAGTGAATATTTTCGTATAGTCTATGGAACATTTATCAATAGTTCAGAAATTATATTTAAATAATTAAAAATTCAGGGCCACATTATACGCGCAAACCGTTGGAGTCAATTTTCCTATTTGGGCCCTCACTTAATGGGCTGGTGGGTAACAGCTGGAGAACAACGTGCGATACGGAGAGGAAAGCGGAGTCTACTCTTTTGTCTCGAAATTGACGCGAGAGAGAGAGATGGAGAGAGCGACTCGCCGTCTCGGTGACTCCAAAGCAATAATGGAAAGCGAAGAGTCTCTCGCTAGGCCCACGAAAGGACGGCCCACGGGTGGTTGGGCTCTCATGGCCCAATGGGCCCAAGGTCAGCCCATCTTTATTCAGCACTTGCTGTGCAATTTGTCCTGCATTTCCAGAATATGCTCAATAGGACCGACAATGTAAATCTGGGAGCGCCAAAGCAGCAGCGATTACTGACCTAAAACCAAAATTCAAAGGAAATCCCAATCGACCAAACAATGACAACGAACTCAACAATCAATAAAGAAGAATATTCGGTTTCATTCATGGAAAACAACAATGAAAAAAGCAAGAGCAAAACGAAGTCAAACAACAAGCAGCGATGGAAAGTATGAGCCAAGCTTGAACCGAACTAAATTTGACTTTGCTATTGTCTGAAACATTACATATCACAGGCGAAAAAATATTAAGGGATTTTGCCACAAAGTTCACAAGTTTTACTTCGAATGCATTGATAATCTACATTACGTATCAAACGGTCTGATCTGGGTGGTCTGATTGGGCGATTACTGGAACCGCCCTTCATCGATTCCCGTGAGAAGTACCCATAACTGGCCCGGTTCGGGTGGCTTCCGATTCTTTCGCTCAACTCCTACTTGCCGTGCAATTTCTCCTTCGGGATTGATGTCGAGGTTTGTTTGTGGCCATAGTGGTGTGTCGACTCGGGGTTACGTATGCATAGGCGGGAGAGTGATGACGTTATGGAAGTGATGACCGGTAATTGCACCGGATGCCTGGTTCGATGCGCGAAAGTTGGTACGGGTGTTTGTGGGCTAAACACTCCGGAATAGAATAGACAAAGCGGCGGACGAAATCGACTTCAAGTAGCCCCATCCGCTATTTCGACATGGATCTCACATTTGCTAAACCACCGACTCGGGTTAACGAGCCGACCCCAAAAAAGCATGCATGCGTGGAAAAAAATGAGCACGTTTTTCTTCATGGAGATGCTCATCGTGGTTCCAGCGAAGAGGATGGCGAGGCGACAGCAACCCCCACCCCACCCCACCCCACCCCACTCCACCCCCACCATGTATGACAAAAAAGAAAAGCATCTCTCATCGTCGCTCATCTATTCGCCATTGCAGAATCAGACACCCGCCATTTTCGCATGGAAAGCTGCTTCTCCGCCTGTGCGGGGCGCCGTCTACTCTGACTTCGTGTCAGACTTGCCCACTTTTGGAGGAGAAGAGATAACGGCATATTAATATTATGGTGAGAGGACAGTAAATTTCCAGGCCTGATTCATGCAGACCTGTCAAGTGCATAAATAGATTCGACTGATTTGCAGTAAAAAATTCCTTCTTTTGCTGCTAAATTTACCGCCAATGGAACAGCTCATTCATTCACAGCCATCTTTCTGAGTCCTGCCCTGACAAACAAGAGAGAAAGAGAGGGAGAGAGAGAGGAGTGATGTTGACCAAAAGTGCAGAAGAAGAAGAAGATGCAGAGAAGGCAAAAGATGATGTCCAATTGATTTTGACCTTTGCGGTTCTGGAATGGAGGACTTTGTATTGGTGGCCTGGCCTCTCGTGGGGTCTCCACCAGCCAATCGCCAAGTTGGGGACAGTCGTTCCTAAAATACAGAATCGCTTTCAAATATTCATACAAGAACAAAAGAAAAATACTTTTCAAAATCTGGTATAAAAATCTACTATTCTAATTTTTCATGTCGGTTTGCTTCGCAAAAAAAGAAGAAGAAGTGATTTTTATAATATTTTTTCTAAAAAATGATCATTTGTAATAATTTGCGAAAAACATTTTCTCATTCTTCGGCGTTTGAATCGCTTAGGAAAAATGAGTCAATCCAAGCTGTTTCCTTAGTCAATGAAAATTATATGCCTTCAAATCGGAAACCAATTTTCTTAGATATTGTTGGAAAATATGAGATATTTTGATGGGTGAGTGAATGAGAAATTATTTCTCAAATAACACCCTTGAATTGGAAATGAAAAGTGACAAAACACTAGTCCCACATTGGAAAGTAACAGCAAGTTAATGGCATTAATTTCGACAGTTACATAATTAAATATTATAACGGCAGAGCCATTATTACTGTAACGGGCAGAGCCATTACTGCTGTAACAGGCAGAGCCATTATTATTGTAACGGGCAGAGCCATTACCACTGTAACGGCAGAGCCACAGTTATTTTGTTGTTACATAATTAAAGTTATAACTGCAGATTTATTTAGCCGTTATTTCTTGTCTCCGAAATGCCCCCACTGACCTTATATATATGTATATGTATGACCTCCCATTCTGAGAAAGAGAGATTAGAGAGATTTCGAAAAGAAAAACTTCCATCTCTTTTTATTCTCTGCATCTGCATCGGTTTTGATAGTGTTCGTGTTTGGCCAAGTTTGCCGAAAGCTCCGGAGTGCTGTGCTTGCCTCTGTTACTGTTATACCGTTGTATCTTATGAGACAGACGTTCAAAAAATCTCAAAGCACATACGGAAGGGAACGAATCTGTCTTAAGAAAACTGTGTAGACAGGCCTCAGTATTTGCGTTAATTTTAATTTTTAGACTTGTCATTGTAATTTCAGTGTGTTTAGTTCTGATTTAATATCAGCGGATGTATTGTTCATCGAGCTAGTGCTTCTGCCGATCCAGTGTTGTGCTTCTGCCGACTCAGTGTTGTGCTTCTACCGACTCAATATTGTGTTTCTGCCGACTCAGAGTTTGTGCTTCTGCCAAATTTAATTTTGTGCCTTTGCCATTTGATTGTAAGTTCTTCTAGCCAGTGCCATTGTAAATACCCTCCAACAATCTTAAGACAGATGTCTTGGGTGTTTATATCATCCTTTTGAAGTTTATAGTGGTTCTACTAATGCCATCTTGAATTTTTTCTAATAGATATCGGCACTGGACCATAAACTATTGGTTTGGGCATACGAATTCCGACACTTGTTTTTGGGCCCTTGGCAACGAACTGGGACCGAGTCCACTAGGGTCAATCGAGGCCAAGCCCGAGCCAAAAGAGGTTGAGTTCGAAACCCCTATGCCTGCGCTTGGGTCCACAGTGATAGGGCTCGGGACACCAGCGATCGCGACTAGGCCTAAGACTCCGGTATCATTGGCCGACCCTCGACGTCCAAGCCCAAGACCCAATGCTGGTTCTAGGTCCCCAGTGCCCAAGCATGAGTCCATAGAGGTTGGGCTCAAGACCCTGGTGCCTGGATCACTATCCATCGAGGTTGGGCCTAGGATGCTAGAGCCTGTGCCATGACCCCGGTGCCTAGATTCATCAAGGTCAAACTCTGGATTGATGCCCCTGCTTATGCTTAGGACCTAGTTACCTATGGCCGGGTTAGAGTCCATCAAGACTAAATTTGGTCCCCAGGTGCCTTAATACGTTTTCTCTGCCGTTCATGTCTAAAATCAAGTCAGATTTTCTTAACCAAACAGCGAAACATATTTTTCATTTTTTATATAAGCAAAATATTAAAAAAAATTGATCAATTTTCTGAAAATCTCGTCATTATTCCTCCTCATTTCATCAATCTCCTACTACACTATGCTTTATTTTTTTGTTTTTTCAGCTGGAGCTACGTTCTATTTTCTATTGACTCCATCGTGTAGTTCAATCGGAGGAATATTTACAAGAACATTCAGGCAAATGCATATTTGAATAGTCCAATTTTGGGTGATACGGAGTTAACGTGACCTTTTTATAGAATTAACATGGAAACTCTCGAATTTAAGAATGTGCGAAAATAGAAGAGGTCCCTATCGACCTCCGAAAGTGGGACGAGACGACGACTCTTGGTCAACGCGATCACGACCGTCCGATTTCAGATTCCCGCCTCCCTTTTGCTTTTTGCGGCGCGAATCCGCATCATCGCCCTAGAGAATATGCCACGTGTGCATCGCCACAAAACCGCCCCTCGGCTCGGGCCTTGAAGCGCTACCGCGCTAAACTAACCATGGTTAAAAGCCACCCGCATCTCTATCTCCTCCCATCTAACCCTAGTCTAGTCCGAGCTCTATATATATATACTCTTCGCCTTCGTTTGACCCCTTTCTCTCTCTCTCTCTCTCTCTCTCTCTCTGTTGCAGGATTCGGTTTCGATTCCTTGGAAGTTTCAAACCTCGAAGACGGATTTATCCACTGCGACGCCTCGCCACGAAGCCCTAGCTGAACTTGTCGTCATTTCCAGATACAAGGCCTTCTCATTTTCTCGCGCTTCAATCGCAAGTCCCGAGGAGAAATTGCTGTATATGAGCTTCGGTAGGGAGTCTGCGGTTGTTAGGATTGGCATTGAGGACGGACGCAGCTTCGGCCATGGCGGAGACGGAGAGTAGGTTTCGCGTGGGCTACGCGCTCCTGCCGAAGAAGCGAGAGAGCTTCATTCAGGACTCTCTCGTCGCTCTCGCCGCGTCCCGGGGCGTCGATCTCGTGAGGATCGACGCCGAGCGACCGCTGGTCGATCAGGGGCCTCTCGACTGCGTCCTCCACAAGCTGTACGGCGAGAACTGGAGGCGCCAATTGGAGGAGTTCACGGCTGGGAACCCTAATGCGGTGATTTTGGATTCGCCGCGTGCAATCGAGAGGCTCCACAACCGCATTTCCATGCTCCAGGTCGTTTCGGAGCTTCGGATTGAGAGCCAGAGCGAATCGTTCGGTATTCCAAACCAGATTGTGATTTACGACAAGGAGACGCTGTTCGATAAGCATGCATGGGCGTCGCTGAAGTTTCCGGTGATTGCGAAACCCTTGGTCGCCGACGGAAGCGCCAAATCGCACAAAATGGCGCTCGTGTTTAACCACGACGGGCTAAATAAGCTCAAACCACCTATTGTGCTGCAGGAGTTTGTGAATCACGGTGGGGTCATATTCAAAGTTTATGTTGTCGGCGAGTACGTGAAATGCGTGAAGCGCAAGTCCTTGCCTGATGTCTCAGAGGAGAAGCTGGGGTCTCTCGAGGGGTGTTTGTCGTTCTCACAGGTGTCCAATTTGACAACGCATGAAAAGAATGACGATAAGTATTATAGGTTGATGCATTTGGAGGACACAGAGATGCCTCCTCAGAGTTTTATAACGGAGATCGCAAGGGGTTTGAGGCGGGCCATGAATTTGAATTTGTTTAACTTCGATGTGATAAGGGATGCCAGAAATGGTCACAGATACTTGGTTATTGACATTAACTATTTCCCTGGATATGCGAAGATGCCCAATTACGAGCCTGTTTTGACTGATTTTTTCTGCGAGTTAGCCCAAAAGTTAGGGAAGGATCTGGCGAAGTGCTCTGGTGAGGAGGACTCTGGCAAGAGTGAGTTTGATGTTCGAACTGTCCAGAGTTGTGACAAGGAGGTGAGGAAAATTGTGAGTAATAATTGCGGTAGCGATGGGGATGATGGTGGCCTTCCAGTTTCTCCTCATTCAAGCCTGGCACAGTGCATAGAAAACCCATGAAACGCGCACTCCTTTATTCGTTCCTTTGGTGGATTTATGTTGCTGGAAACAGGTCAACTTTGGAAGGCCCTTTGCTCATTGGTGACTGAAGTTGTTCTTGCCTTTTAATGCCTTTTGGACAGCGGTGAATAAGTAGCCGAATGTTGACTTCTAGTTCAAGCTTTTTGACGATCAAATGTGTACATTCCATCAATGTTTCTCTGCAGATAGGTAGTCTTAAGATACTTCGGAGATTTTAGCGGAAAGTTATATTTGGAGGCCGAATGTTTTTCTTGCACAGAACTGGTTTTGTTGTGCCTTTTTTCATCTTTTGGTTAACCAATGGATTTTGCTTTTCCATCAATGATCTGTAGTATTTCTAGTTAATTGATATTCTTGAAGCAAATTCAGTTACTTTTTGCTTCTCAACTTGGATAGCACTGATGCGTATTAATTCTTCCTAATTGGTTTCAATATTTGTCCATGTTATAATTGATGCGATGATAATTAAGCCCTCAAGCAGTAAGAGCTAGCCATGGATATCGCCTTTTTCATCCTTCGCATCATTGAAAGGAAAGATATTAATTAGCCATTGTAAAGTTGCTGGATTTTCTACAGATCTTGTGTTTGACAGAGCATTTCATTAATTTTGTGCGTTGCATGCGTTATAACTCACTTGCAGTCTTCTTTAAATGAATTTTGTATTTTCTGCAACTTTTTGTCACAAAAACTTCCAATAAAGGACACCTGGAGAATGCTATGACCATTGATTGCTTTGGCTATTGATTGGATATGGGTATTTGTAATTGCTGGAAACGTGCAAGCAGTTGCATGGTTAGTTAGTTGCTTCCATACTGATAAGGCATAAGGTGGAATTATCTGTCGTACGGAAGCAGATGATCTCTCTTGTTTTCAAATATCAATGACTGGTTTCCAAATTGATATACTATATTAAATAAAATTTGATTTTCTCCCGTCCAGATAGTTAAAATTGACAGAGCCATTGAGTTGTTCTGTATCTTCTGGGGTGACTACCATTATTTCTCTAGGATCGCTGCCCAATAAATGCAGTAGAATGAATTTATGCTGTTTGAATTCTCATTCTGCATTAGACAAGATGGTACCATAGGCCAACAGCATCATATTGGATAATTAGATGGGTATGATCACAACATGCTACCTTAATTTATCTCATTTCATAATGAGCACGAACAGGCAAGTATGCCCAGTGTTGAGTCCAAAATGGTGGACTTGATCATCCAATGATGCTTTAGGTAAGAAAGCCGACACAGTTGATGTTGCAGTTCTCTAGATGATTGTACATGTCTTCTGATTGTTATTGCTCGGATGGCTGGGCATGGTTTAGGTAGATTCTAGCGGCATTTCCAGAGAAGTTTAGTTTTATGCTTTGGAAGAGTTCACTTCATTAGGAATACTAGATTGTCAAGAAAAGATCTTGAATATAGTGAGATAATATTCAAGCTCTTTGTCAAAGAGAATTAGAGTTTCTCATAGGGAAAATGTCGGGCAAACTAAGACTTCACACCACAGGAAGTTGATTTAATGATTTCTTAATCAGACACTTCGTGAAAGCATGTATGAGAGGTTAAGAATGACTGCTTGTTTAGTATCTGCTCTTAACTCATGCTTTAAGTCAGTCCTGGGAACATCTTTGTGCTTATATCTTAGCCTTCACGTTATTTTAGGATTCTGACTAGAACTTTCCTGAGAGAGATACCAATGGAGGATTCAGACAAATGAATTCAATATTGATTCACCTAGCAAACTGTTTTGTGGAAGCGCCCCGCAAGATTCTTTCACTCGCGACCTGTTTGTAATGTCTTTTCCTTTTATGGTCATGATATGTTTTGGGATTCTGGTCATGATGTTACGATGAATAATTGAGGAGAACGGCTACACCGCAGGTGACAAACTTGATCGTTGTCTCAAGTTTTCCAAGATGTACAGTGATGCTTGTTTATGGTTTCAGCATCGTGTTCTGGTGGACAGACCTGTTGGACTTCCTAGTTGCTCAGGCTGATAATTTGGCTAGTCTTCACTCTTGCAGGTAAGCAGGTTTTGTTGATGCATGTTGACTCCTTGATGATGATTGTGGACACATGGATGATGGATAAGAGTAATGCTAGTTGAAACACATGGATGATGGATAAGAGTGATGCTAGTTGAAGTATCTCTAAGATTATTCTAGGGATAATTGCACTATCTGTACTTTCTAGTGAGGTTCCAATATTGGAGATATCTGTCATTTGGCACTTCGTTTGGTAAAAATGTCATCATAATTAGCTGTGGAATTGAGAAGATTCGATGCGAGGTGGCGAGTCAATATCATACCTAGAGCTTCCTCTACGGGAGCTTCAGTTATGTCGAACAAATAGGTCCCCTTTTACGCTGCACAACTTGGATTGTTAGAAAGGAAACAATTGCAACCCCTGAGAAGCAAAACAAATCGCCTTTACTCTAGAAAAGAGTATTTGACAAGAATGGATATATGAGCATCTATGTCATCAAGAATTCCTTGAGGCCACACCGGTAAAGACGTGTTAGTGCAGATTGCTTATTATCCGTCGCAATATCTATCATTGTCGCTCTTGTTGTTATGCTCTCTTGAGGGTCTTTCCGGCAGCAAAAGATCCTTTATCAATGACTGCATCCTCCGGGAGATGAGGAGAGGGGCAAGGGCTGCACCGGGAGCGTTGAAGCTTGCTTCTTCTCCAGAGTGTTCTTGGTCATCAATATGACATGTCATTAATAGAAGCGATATGATTCTTTGGACAATCAGAATTTCGTACATCTGCCGGATCCTCCCTATATCCTGATTGAGCTTGTGTAGGTAGATGTTGCCTAGTAGGGCTGATACTGTGTGGTTTTGAGTAAGGGCCTTTCTGACCTCCTAGGAGTTGTCCGGCGGAAAAGACTTTCTGAATAGAGTAAAAGAACTTGGGATTGCCGATCTCTTCCTTGAAGATTGGGATGAGTCGAAGAAACTTGACACGATTGGAGTAAGTTCGGATGATAATGAGAGAAGCCATGGAGAAGCTAACGCATTGTTCTAGGAATGCCGCCACCATGCGGCTCAAGCTAATCTCGATGTCAAGCAGCTACATGCATTACGGGTTAAGAGTGTTAGGCATGTTACCAATTAAAACAGGTAATTTACGGAATTCCCTCCTCTGAAAATTGCCTATATCTTCACTGCGTAATCACCAATTACCGAACTGTAAAATCAAACTGGATAGTAACAGCCGAAGCCCTAGAACTTATGTAGAATCGGCACTTACATCTTCCGCTGTTTAATCCGAAAGCTGGTTCCCTTTTGTCATTTGAGCCCCTATCCGTTGGCCACGCTAGTTTCAAGTGGGCGGTTAACCACTTTAGTTTGAAGTGGAGGCCAAATTTATATGGCAGCATTTTTTTTCTTCTCAATATTCGTTTTTCGGTAAACAAGTGGCATTGAAGTGGCTCCACGTGGGTGGCACAACAGAAAAAAAGGTGAAAGAAAAAGTATACAGAAAGATAGAGAGAGGAGTCGAGAAGGGGAGGGGGCGAGGGTGATGGCCGGCGACCCCTCGCAGAATTCCTTAACTCTGTGATGTCATTACTTCCAATCAGACCAATAACTCAACTCAAGCGGAATGCTCCTTAGCAAACCAGATTCTCTATATGCAAATCAGGACAAAAGTACGGCGGATATTGCATGAACTTGGACACATCCAATATCATGTACAAGTCACATCTTTAGCAGCCCGGAACTAGGAAAGGATGTCTCTTAGGATCCGGATCCTTTTCCTGTCTCTTATATGTGATCTTTGGCTCATATAGACACTAGCCATCATCTTCAGCAACTAAAAATGAGCAGATCCTTGTGCATCCACTCCCACCCACATAAGGGCGAAAATGAACGATTTAGTCTCAGGATGTGATGAAGAACTGGCTGTCTGAATCGTCCAACCCTTGTTCCGGTAGCCTCATGCATCAAAATACGGGGCCAATGGCTTTACTGGACAGAAGGACAGACAATGGTGTGAACATATACAGACGTAAAGCTGACTTAAATTTGCTTTGGAGAGGCGGATGAATCATTTGATTTTCTTACGCCAGTTAGAGAAGACTATGTATCGTCACCATCAACCTCTGGTTTCACAAAGAACTCGACGTAAGCGATTCGACTGGGTTGCTGATAACCGGAAGCGTTGTATTGGTGTGTAGCAGCAGATCTTGCAACTGAAACCAGGTGCTGAACTTTCAACATTCCACCTCTCCCAATGGTCAACTTGCTTCCTCTGTTATCTTTAGTGACATTGCTTGGTAAATTTGAAGTTGTTGCACGGAGAAACTTGTACTTATACCTATCCACGCAATTTCATGACATATGGACACTATTAGAAGCAAGAAAGTGACGACAGCAAGAAATTCGTACGAGTACTTAAAATGTTGTCTGAATTAATATTAGACCTGTGGGATACGGCATGGTCACAGTGGAATGCAATCAGGAGATCGGTATTTGCATAATACATGAACTCTATCTGCAGAACATGGTACTCCATAAGAGTGTGTGCAAGTACTGTTATTCATTTAAAACTAGCCTCCTCATTGTGTAACCCATACTGCACCTGCAAATCTCCATGACCTTCGCCTTTGAACATAACAGAAGGGGGTGCTGGTTGTAAAGTGATCTGGACACTTGATCCTGGCCATTCGAGATCATCGACAGCTTCTTTCAATGCTGCAGACTGCAGATCAAAATCCACTAATTTCATTATTTTGACAGTAAGCACATTCCTGAACTCATTTTTGCCTATCGAGAAACTTGGCATATTGTATTTGGGTCACCATCCTCGACACCACCAGGAAAACCATTTCATTTCTCTTCAGATGACCGTTCATCAGAAAGACGCAGAATAAAACCAACTGTTGAAGGCTTAAAATAACAGGTTCCAAAAAAGACATTACCAAAAATGTAATTCAAAGATGGAGCAGGCAAGGACATAAATTGATTACTTTGAGAGAGAGAGAGAGAGAGAGAGAGAGAGGTGATATTTCTAACAGAGAAAGGCATAGGAGATGTGACCTTGACGGTGAAACTAAGTGGGGAACTTCCCGCAGGTTCAAAGTCATAGTCCCATGAAATTGTGTCAGGGATCCTTGTCCTGATCTCAGCATAGATGCAAGCGTCGAGCGAATCCATAGACCTAACATAACATGAAAGGTACTTTAGGTGATGGGTTTATCTCAATACTTATCAAATCAGATCAGTAAATCAGATGTTGACTGCAATTCCGATCCTTTTACTTGATCAACATCAACATCAACAACACCTTTATCCCAAACTAGTTGGGGTCGGCGGTCGATGAAGATCCTTTTACTTGATCTGGAAAAAAAATAATAAGGAGTGGAAAATGGCTGCGAGAGTGATAATATTGATATGGAAAAAAGAGGAAGATAGGAAACGCACGGATGCGTTCATATTGTCATCGACTTCCTGCCTATCTATATCTCTACTACAAAGCCAATAAGGATCTCCCAGGAGAAAAAGACAAGGATGATGTTTAAAACAATGATGTAAAGAAAAGTAAAACAGATGTCTTAGTACTCTACAAAATGCAGGGAACACACATGATAGTGCAGCCTGAACCTTCAACTTTGCTGGTTGGTGAGAAATCGAATGGGAAAATGATCAGCTCATGAGCCTTATCTCTAAGCCCCTCGCTCACTAGTTAGCCTAGGTAAATGAATGTGTAGTTAAGCTCTGCCCACAACTAGCACTAATCATCTATCCAAACCACCCAGCTACGGAGATGACAAAAAGTAGTACATACTTGAGGAGAAGCTGCATGTCAGGCCCTGGATACCGGATCTCGACCGTGTTGGAATGGCCGGGAACTGAAAAAGTGCTCAAGCAATCTACAAAGAGACCCAAACCCACACCAAACCGAGGCCGCCCTTGTGCGCTATAATCATAACGGATAAACAGCTACATACAGGAGGAGAGAGATGAAAGATATCAATCCATGTGGAACCATAACCTTACCATGTCTGGTGCAGAAGGAAACAGATGGATACAAAAACTACTCCAGTATAACATTCTGCCCGCCACATGATCGATAAAATGTTCTTCAGAAGCATCTAGCCATTCACTATCAAGCACGTCAGGAACGTGTTAAGCTACCGCCATTTGCCGAGAATTGGTGCTTTTAAGAGGTTGGAAGTGAGCAAGACACGGTAACTTACGCTTCATAGCAATAACTGGACGTGCCGCCGAAAGGGCAAAAAAAAAGGAAAATTTTGCATTTCCAAAGCAAATCAAATGTAGCTTAGCGAGTGCTTGGCTTGTTTTGGAGATCCATTTCGAATTACGCATAATAGTAAACAGTGAATGCAGAGAGAAAAGATACCTCCCGCTGCAGGTAAACCTTGGCTTGAAGGCAACCGCTATCCTCGACTATCAGAACGATGCCGTGCTCCGACACTTCGATGACCGCATCCTGATCGGAACATCAATTACAACAAAAATCGTCAATGGAACCCCAAAATTGCGCAGACACACCAGCAAGTAAGAGGGGAAGAAAAAACCCTAAGCTTGAGTTTAGTGGGTTCAAAACAGAGAAGTAACGGTTAGAAAGAAGGGATGCTTTAATTGGAGAGAGAAATCGAGAAAGGAGAGACCTGGTGGCGCTTCCAGCGGACGGAGGAGAGGGCGTCGACGATGCCTTGGACGTTGTCGAGGTGGCAGAGGAGGTCCACCGTCTCCTCCGCCCCCATCTCCGACGAGCTCATCTTCCTCGCTCGCACTCGCTATATTTCGCGCCCAAATTCGCCTTCCCCCAACGCGACTAGGCGCGATATATGTTTGGAAAATTTCAATTTGCCCCCTATAGTTTTGGCCCTTTTTCAATAGCACCCCCATGTTTCTAATTGTCAAAGGCATGCCTGGTTTGGATGCTTTCTAACAAGTCGCTCATTGGAGATAAAAAAAAAGAAAAGAAAAAAGAGTCACTTATTGAATTCTACCAGAAAGTTAATTATTGTTCAAAATATTAAAAGAATTAAAATTTGAGATATGGTTATGCGAGAAATATTGAAATGTTTGAGAATCGTAAGATAACAAGGAAATAATAAGAATCATATCAAATAGAGACCTCGCTGATCTCCAATAATTAGGTTAAATTCATGAAAAAGTAGTTAGCAAGTGAGGAAAATCAAAGTGAAATCCTGATTTGAAGTTCATTTTTAGTGAAAAAAGTCGTGGTTGAACACACCACCGATGGAGGAGGTAGATGGTTGTATCATGTGGGTATGTCAACTCTTTTCATTTGTATATTGATATCTCATTCTTTAGAAGCTGTGATTCTAATTTTACTCTCAGGTTTCGTTTGTTTCGCGAAATATAATTTTTTTTTTTAGAAATATTTTCTTCAGGATTTCTTTTTCTTCAATCAGTCTTGCTTCTATTTTATTTATTGTTGGGTTCATCGACTGTTGACCTCAACTAGTTTGGGATAAATGTAATGTTGATTATTTTCAGGATAATATTTTATATTGCTTACAAAAATGAAGAAAAAATATTTTTATCATTCACGAAAATATTTACGCATACAAATTAAAATATTTTTTTATGATTAATTATTTCAACGATAAAAACAATTTTTTTAAAATTATTTTTTCTTCACGAAACAAACGGAAGGATTTCGGACTAAGTTGAATTGGGGCGAGTGGATTGGGTTTTTTCCCTCGCGGTGATGAAATTCAGGACTAGGGTAGATTGCCAAAAAAGTATAGAATGTTGGGGGCAAATTGGAATTTTCGTATAGGTTTGGGCGTTGGACTGAAAGTAAATACTTCGTTAATGTCCACCGTGGCCCTTTCTGTTCACGTCCACCGCTTCGTGCCTTTCTATTCTTGCATCCTGGTTGGTTTCCTTCTCCTCCTCAAACGAAATCGTTTCTCTGCTTCTTCTTCTTCTTCTTCACTCTCGGCAATCAAAGTTCAGCCTTTCACTTCCATCCCATATGTTTCCATCCCTGCATCCTCTTGAGCACTAGACTCTCTCTCCCCCTCTCTCTCTGTGGAAATGGACGCTGCGAACGACAGCGTCGGAGACTCTCAGCGGGGGGAGGGGCCGTCTCCGGCTCCGATGAATAACCCCAGCAACGGTGCGCCGCCGCCGCCGTTCCTAAGCAAGACGTACGATATTGTGGACGACCCGGCGACGGACGCGGTCGTGTCCTGGGGATCCGACAACAACAGCTTCGTGGTGTGGAACCCGCCCGAGTTCGCCCGAGACCTCCTGCCCAAGTTCTTTAAGCACAACAACTTCTCCAGCTTCGTCAGGCAGCTCAATACTTACGTATGCGATTTTTCAATTTCTTGTTCTGGGTTTTCATGAAGTTCGCTTCTACAACCCCCTCCCTCCCCCCAAAAAAAAAAAAAATTGGTTCTCATAGGATGGGTTGGGCTTGGAGTGTTGAAGAGGATCTTTTGTTTGGTTTTTCTTGTGTGTGTGGTTAGCTAAGAACTGTGAACATTTCTCTGTGGTTGTCTATTTTGCTTATTAAGCATTTCCTGGTGTGTCTTGGTGGTCACGTTTTCTGTTGACAATGGTGAGAGCAATCTAGGAGTATGGCATTTTTCTGTTTCTAGTGTTGTAGACGCCGTCTTTGATGAATTGATGGGAGAAATTTGTAAGTGGGTAGTCAACGAACTGTGTCGGGACATGCATATCTGCTAATTCTTGTCTCTGCTTTTCTAAGCAAACAAATGGAGCAGATGGTTGATTAATTGGAAAGTAAAGAGATCAAGAAGTTGTTCCTCCAACCTGAGTTTAAGGTTGTTAAGTTAGGATTCTTCGTTCGTTACTAACCCAGATATTGCCGCGTTGAGAAAATCAGAAGTTCAACACGAAGATCTATTCTTTCGAGTTATTTTCCGCGTGTTTATTTTTCACAATCTCTTGCTTTGCATTAATCACTTGTCTGCTTTCACCCCATTTTTCCCCTCTAAGTATTGGTTGTATGGGAGGTTGGTTCAATATGACTTGGAGGTTTCAGTTTTTAGTCACAAAAAATTGCTTTCCAAAAGCATTCGAGTATGCACAGTGTGCACTCCCTAGAATTCCCATGATTTTGGGACGTGTGTACCACGACACTACATTGCTTCAGTGTATGTCTTTTTTCATGCAACCTATTAATTAAGATATTTCTTTCCTTCATATTTTTGGAAGTACTTTTTTTTTTTCATCATCGCTTCATCCCCAACTAGTACAGCTTTAGTCCTCTGCTGCATCTGTCAAACAGGGTTTCAGAAAAGTCGATCCAGATCAGTGGGAGTTCGCCAATGAGGGCTTTCTGAGGGGTCAGAAACACCTGCTTTCGAGTATAAATAGGCGAAAACCTGCTCATGGACACGTTCATCAGCTGACACTGACACAGCAATCACATTGTAAATCAGCCAGTGCTTGTGTGGAGATTGGAAAATTCGGCCTTGAGGAAGAGGTTGAGAGGCTCAAAAGAGACAAGAATGTGCTTATGATGGAGGTTGTAAGGTTGAGGCAACAACAGCAGGCTACCGAAAAGAAATTACAAGCGACGGTCAAATTTCTTCACGGAATGGAGCTGCGGCAGCAGCAGATGATGTCATTCCTGGCAAAGGCAGTTCAGAGCCCTGGATTTATGGCTCAGTTTGTACAACAGCAGAATGAGAACAACAGGCGAATAACTGAAGGTAACAAAAAGCGAAGGCTTAAGCAGGATGATGTGTCTGAGAATGAGGATACCGTTGCTTCAGATGGGCAGATTGCTAGGTATCACCCTCCGATGAACGAGGCATCTAAGGTTATGCTACGGCAGATCATGGGACTGGATGCTTCTCCTCATGTAGAATCTTGTGATGCAACGTCAGAGAGTTTCCCGATCAGTGAAGGATTATCTTTATCATATATGCCTGTAGCATCGGGTGTCTCAGGTAACAGGCCCTCAGCCACCATAACTGAAGTGCGAATGTCCCCTGAAACTGGCCGATCTCAAGGGGCGACTTTAGGTGAGATTCCTGCTGTGAGTTTGCCTGGTGGAACAGGAGATTGTCAGGCTGCCTTAATTGCCAAGGAAGATGTGATTTTGCCTGAGCTCTCTCCATTGCCAGATATGATGCAAGATGGGATTCCAGATACTGCTGGTGAGGGTAACGCGGAAACTGATTTGGGATCCGGTGCTTTCATGGATCCCGATTCATTCAATGCGTCAATATCGGTAGATATTGTTGATCTCTCTCGTGATCCTGACATTGATGCTTTGCTGGAGAATTCTTCCTTTTGGGACGATCTTCTCGTACAAAGCCCAGTGCTTGGGAAGATTGAATCAACTTTGATAGAAGGTAACTCAACAGACCAGGATATGCAGCCAGTGGAAAATGGATGGGACAAAGCTCAGCATATGGATGAGCTCACACAACAAATGTGCCTTCTGACATCTGATATCAAACGGGAATGATCTCGATTGGGATTTTTAGAGTGGCTCTCACATTGTCCAAGATTAGGTTCTAAAACAAAGCAAGAAGATAAGCATTCGTGTTTCTCTTTTTGGGCAGTTTTTAGCACTCGTCAAATCATCCCTTTCATATCTGTTATTGCTTCCCCTTTGTCAGTCATGATACTCAGTGCCGGTTCGGTGGCGGGTATACACATGCTTTGGGCTTCTTCCTGGCACCCTCTTGTTTAGAGATGTGATTTAAAGTGGCTCTGTGATTTCGAAGGATGGTGACTGTTTTCATATGCTAGTTACAGATAAGCTTTTGATTAACGAGTAACTGACTTGTGTTGGATTTAGTTTCTGGAAGTTTTTTCTTCTGTTTTTTTTTTTCCCCAGATCATAACTTTTTGTTAGTTGGTTGGCACTTTCTCTTCAATTAGAACCTCCATAGTGTTGTTAAATTCTCAAGTGAATTCCAGTTTCCTGGGGAACTGAATCTCATTTAAATGTCTGTATAATGTATATCTGTTGAATTGGAAACTTTCTTTCAATAGTATTGATTGCGAAGTTAAGCCATTGGGCTAAAATAACTCGCAGTCTATTAAGTATTAACAAATGGATGAATAACTCGAGTGCACCACAGGTATCAACCGGATAAGAACAATATGTGCCATAAAAAAATTCTGCGTCTGCCTCAGATCCTTTCTATGTGAGCTGCAGTTGGTTAATCCTCAAACTTCATCACCACCCCAGTTGCTCTTAGCTTTAGGACCTGTAGGCCCTTCCTCCTCCAACACCTCGCTCGGCAGACTCTTCACCAAACTATTGAATGCCGATTTAACCTTTCCAGGCAATACTTGCTCCACCTTCTTTAACTCCACTGCAGTATCATAAGCAATCTTAGGACCCCATTCCCTTAGATAGTTGATCCATGGCGGCGAACTTATAGATGCGCTCGGATAGTCAGCTGCAATTAGTGAGTGAGCAACTCCCGTGTCCACGACCATTTTGCTCTTGGCAGTGTCATTCCTGATCCCGATTCCTTCTCTGCCCTGCAAAACTAGCCCCGGCTTTGGGTACGAAGCATGACCATTCAAGGAAGCATAGGCCACAAATCTGTTCCCGCTCTGGAACTCCAGCTCTGAAGCATTGACCCATGTTCCACTGCTGTGCTGTGAGAAATAGACCTCCCACAGCTCACTAGTGAAATTGCTGATCCTCAATGTCACATGCTCCCAATCGCCGACATGTTCACCTATCTTCCCTAATGGGATAGTGATCAACTCGACCTTTGCCCTAGCCGGGCCGTTGAAAGGGTAGAACAGCCATAGCGCTATGTCCGTGAACGTCGCGCCATACATCGGTTTAACGTGTGCATAAGCTTGGGAGCTCTGTAAGTCTCCTTTCTTCACCCTCTCTTTGGCTGCTTGGTCCTCTGGGAGGTCCAGCCAGTAGGCACCGTCGTTTGATCCGCCTTGTGGGAGGTTTGAGCCGTTGGGTTCGACTGCGACAGGGTTAGACTCGTCTCCCTTTTTGTATAACAGAGCCCCGTTGCTGAAAAACCAGCTGACTGAAGATGGCAAGTAGGTTTCGTCGGGATAGAAGTACACAAATGGAGAGTAAGTTTGAAATAGTGCCTGAATTTGGCTACTGTTAGGCATGGAGGATGTATGATTGGGGCTGTTGTTCTTCAAACATGATAGAGCAAGAGGAGAATCATCATCACCATTTTGGGCAATGAAAGTACCAACAGATACGCCCAAAGCTTGCGTTCCTCTAGTTCCCGGTCTCAAGCTATACACATTAAAACCACTGGCGTCGCTCGACTCACCAGCTCCCCAAATCCACGTGTCTGTCTCGCACTGGTCGGTGAAGTCCGATCGAACGCATCGGACTTTGTCGAGGGGTGGCTTCTCTGGTGACCTCGTGACCACATGTCCCACGGCTTTATAACCTTCGGGGGGCACGGGAAGCCAGATGCAGCCATTCCCATCTCGCTTGATTTTCAAGGACTCGCTGCTCCAAACCAAAGTATAATCTATTGGCTTCTGAAGAGCTCCACCTGAACCGTCCTTCCCAGCAAGAACCCATCCATTAAGAGGCTTGTTGTTAGCTTGTCCATAACAAGCAAGCATGAAGAATCCCTCTTGTAGTTTCGAAGGTTCGAAGAAGGTCGCCCCGAGATTGTCCGGCCCTCCCTCATGAGCAGCCCAAACTTTGTTCAGAGATGATGCTGGGGACACCACTAGCCCTCCCAGGTCTATAGTACCAAGTGCAAAACCTGTGCCTGCCCAAGCGAGTATGAAGTAACGGACAGCTTATCTACATGTCCACGTTTACACACATGTCGTGAGCAGAAAAATGTCTGATAGTGTCAATGGAAGAAGAAAATTTTACCGGGTGGCCAAGCTGGCAATGGTGAAGGAAACTTGAAAGCGGTCTCGATGGGAGGAGCGCCTTTTCTTCGGGAAGTGGTCGCCGACGAGAGAGTCAGGCAATTTCCCATCGCTGCACCAAAGAATGATCGAAGATTGAGTCGAACTGTTTCAATGAGAAAAGGTATAAATGGTGGGTGCTGAATTGCTGAGAGGATGATGCTGAGAGACAAGAAGCATAATACGTTTTAGCTGTCAAAGACAAGGTACGAGGCAAGGGTCCCATTAGAGAAGCTTCGGAGGATGTGTCGTGCAAGGAAGTAGAAATTGTCTCTGAAAATTGCTTTTCGGAACCTCGTTTCAACTTCTCCGCCACCTCTGCCTTATTTTTTTTAAGGCAGAGGGATCCCCACCCTTGATATAGGGGGGAAAAGCAAAATCAAGGGTGGGGATGTGCTGCCTTAAAAAAAAGTAAGGCAGAGGATCCTTGCCCGCCACGGGACTTCAAGAAGTTGATTTGCCGGCCTGAAAGGGTCATTTCATTCCTTCAGCCTCCACTTGCTGCAGAATTTCATTACCTTTCCGTTTGAAGCTCTCGTCTGGGTCCCCTATATTTTGGTCATCATTGATGGGATTTTACGGTTTGGGCAAGTCTTGCGATTCATTCCTTTCGCTTGATTATGGTCTAAGAAACTCGGCGAAACAAGAAAATTGTCGAGAAGTCGATGTCGAAAGCGACTGAGGAAAAACAAAATTCGGCTGAAGCAACAACTCTTAGCCATTCGTGCGGCTCGGGTCCGGCAGATGATGCTTGCCTAACAGAAAGCTGCATTTCAACATATAGCCAGCGACAGGTCTGGTTCGTTGTCTCTGTCGATTCTCTCCTCGCGTATTAAGATTTGCTGCTTCGATTGTGATGCGGACGGGCATTGACCATGCAAAGACCGTGCTTAGCTTGTGGTATCTACGTAAAAAAGAGAAACATGCCAATATCCTTCCCATGCACGAAAAGAATGTGCTTATCAATTAGTTCCATTTGAAAATACGCATTACCAAAATTTTGCCCAAAGAAGCATCTGCAGATGGCTGTGGTTGTCGGGGACTTTCACTGTATCTTACAGTAGCTCTATCAAATGCATGCAGATGCAGCGAGGAGATATGCCTATTTGATTCAGCATTACAGATGAACACTTGGCCTCTAAAGTCCCTTGACCAAATGCAAATATTGTTTGGTTCAATTTTTTACTCACTTTGACCAGATGCACTAGCATCTCAAATGCTCTCCAGGTATTTTGGGCTAAGGGACTTTTGCGAAATTCAACTTTTTTTTTTTTAATTTTAACCTTGTCACCTTTGCCGCCGCTCGCCACACCCCGTTGTTCCCCTCCGGCCATGCCGCCGCCGATCGCCGTTTGCCGCCTCCGGCCGCCAACGCTGCCACCAATCGCCGACCGCCACCGCTTTTTTTTTTTTAAAGTAAAAATACTTTACAAAATTCATTTTTCACCAAACAATATTTACTTTAATGTTGCTTTTCAATTCAACCAAAAAAAAAAATGTTGCTTTTCAATGTTTTTTAAAATACACTTTACCAATCACTACTTGCATTTTGCAAAAGGCCTTTATCTCAAAGGTATTTGCATTTTCTCAAAGTTCCTTGATCAAATGCTCAACCAAACAGGCCCAAAGTTTGATCTCTACTGCTCAATACTCGTATAGATAGAAGTACATCGGACCAGAAAGTCGAAGGAAGAAAAAGGAAATATCGTAGAAACAACTCGGGTGCGCAAATTCCTTCTAGTTATCACTCACCACGAAATCGGAAAAGAATCAGTAAATCTCATATCTTTTCAAAAGATACAACATACCACAGCACGCAGAGTCCCGAGACCCTTCATTCAAGACCCGAACAACACCAAAAACAAGAGCCGCCCACCTATCTCCGGGAAAGCAACAGAAAAGAAGAAAGCGAAAAAAAGGAAAAAAAAAATGAGCCCAAGACAAAAGCTGATATTTATATACCCAAAATGTGATTGGCAGGATCATGATCCATTCAACCATCGAGTCGCACAAAGGTTGCGATTCAAGAGACGTGCAGGGAGATGACCATCTTGTTACGGCCTTCTGAAGCAAATCAGTACAGCTTGCACAACAAACCACCGGGATTACTAAATACCGATTTTTTTTTTGTGTTACTAAATCCTGATTAAGCAGCCAGTACTATGATCACAATTAGAAGCACAATCCCAAATATCACCAGAAGCAAACAAGCCTGCATGGCAAAAAGAATGGAAGTTAAGATGATATCATGCATCTCAGCAGCACACTTAGCAAGGATCACAAGATGGTTTTTGTCTGCACAAGCGGCTGCATGCGCCGACAGGAAAAATAAAGGCAACGTATGATAGCAGATGGTGAATGCAACAGCATCATTCATCCACAAAGATGAGATGACCAAAACTTAGACCAAATACGCTTTAGTATCAACCAGCATACTCATATATGAGACAATTAGAGGACTGGAAACAGATGAAAGAACATGTCAGATGAAGCCCCACCATAGTGCTTTAGTGCATTGTAATGTTCCTTTTTTTAAAATCTGATATGCAAAGTGAGATTGCCATCTTGAATTACCAGAGATGAATTTGACCGTTGAGTCTTTGCCGCTTTTGCGAGTTGGGTCTTTCCCTGAGAAGTTGCAGCCTGAGCATTATCGATGTGGGAGCTGATATCATCTGTCATGATCGATTGGTTAAAATTCATTAGTCAACCAGGCCATAGAACTAAGAAGTCCAAGATTCTAAGAAAAGACCATAGCTTACCAATCATGGTCCCTTGTTCATGAACCAAGACAGCGAGATCTTTGAAAATTTCATTCACCTCGCCAATTTGGTTCTGGATTTCTTGGATTCCCTGTTCTCTTTCCTCAATAATAGCCTCATTGAAGGCGATCTCGTTATCCAAAAGCAGGACTTCTTGTCTGCAAGATAGGTCACAACAAATAGTTCAAAACTTTGCCAAACTGAAAAGCACCCCAAGTAATGCGCGCTATATAGCTAGTAGAATAGCAATATACCACAAAAAACTAACTGAGAAGTAATTTTCTTCAATATCAACATGCAGTGTTTCAATTTGATATCTTTCAATGTAGATCCACTTACACTAGATGTCAACAAAAACATATCAACATGGCGTATTTTCTAATCAAATGACAAGCTTATGCAGATGGACTGAATGAAAACTTGAGGAAATTTTGTGAGATGAATAGGCAGGGTGTTAAATAAAGAGGGAAGAAGAGACAGTCCTGATAAGCGAACACAAAACTACCCCATAAAAGCATCATAAAGCAAATCCCGTAGTTAAAAGTTACATCACATGGCTTCATCAGATCAAACAATCTATGTACCCAACAGTAAAGTTTTTAAGAATTGATGCAAGAAAGCGGGAACCAAAATAAAAATAAAAATTGCAGATATAACCTCCTGGATTCAACTAGAAGGGCCCGCTGTTCTGGACTGCTACCTGAACTGACATCAATCTCGCTGGCTGTATAGCTGCATCCACAAACATGAAAAAGCTCATATAAATTAACAGTGTGCGGCAGGTCTAGGGAAAAAGCATTAAAAAAACTAATTGTTATTTCTTTGAAAGAAATCGACCACTTATTCATGATCTGCAGTCAGTTTGTGGAAACACATTTATTATGGAATTAGAAAATCGAAAGGAAAAAAAAATGAAGCCAAAAGATTTTACAGACTGAAACATCCTGAAAAAATTACCTCGAAGGAAGTACTGCCTGGGGAACAAACGGTGCATATGCTGTTTCTCTCTCAGCTGCAAGCCGCTGAGCCTTCTGAAACTCTTTAAGAACTGCCTGAAAATCTTTTGCCAGTTTGGCATCTGCAATCTTCTTGCTGGGCTGCAAGCAATGAAAGATAATCAATTTTCCACGTTAACATTTGAACTAAAACATTTATTTGCGCAAGAACCCAGAGTAAGAATGTAGGACTGCTCAACAATGAAGACAACTAACTAGGAAGAAATGGCTATTGAATCACGTATCATCGATTCTTTCATTCCATGGGTGAAATGTTAGAGGGAACTTACGCTTACTCCAGCATGATGATCTGTTTCACTGGCTTGTTTAAGCTTAGCTGATGTATCCTTCACCAACTGTCCAATATGTAGCCTTGTTTTGTGCCTGTAGATTCGGGTCGAAAGGGAAGGAAAAAAAAAAAAATCTTAACACCAAGGCGTACAACCAATATGGACTCTTCGTAAGGTTGTGAGAACGAATGCTGCGCAATGAAGCAACGAATGCTGAAATTGCTTCAAACAGTGGTTTCAAAAATTATTAAAGCACAGCTAAGGACTATTGGAACAGCAAATTGTGCGATAATCACACATAATCTGCATGTACAACATCCTACTCCTCCTTTATCCAGGTAGCAAAACAAATTCAACCGAAACCTCATGCACAATCACGCTTACAACACGATAAACTAAACCCCCTACTACACCACATTTACAGAACTCGACACATTAAACTCAAACGAAATCCAAAAATTCACTTACAGTACAAAAAAACAAAACAAAACAAAACAAAGATAACAGGACGGCGACCCGCCCCGTAATGATCATTTCACACATTCTCGCCTCGGCAGGCGGCGCCAACCACCGGAATGGTTAAAAATGGAAGGAATCGGAGGGACTCACAGCTTCTCGCGGAGCTCGGGGGTGTCCTTGGGGGTGCCGAGGGTGTTGACGAGGCGCTGGAAGGTGTTGACGGCGGTGTTGATCTGGAAGACGCCGGAGACGACGGCTTGCGTGGCGTCCTGCCTGCCATTGATGAGCTCCCGCCTCGATCCCGACCCCCGACCGGCCTCGAGATCCTGAAAGCTCATTGCTTCTCGTAGCCCTAAACCCGACCAGCCCCGGTCCCCAGGAACTCCACTAGGAAAAAAATCGAGGACGAAGGAGAGAGAAAGGACCGGAAATTGGCAGAGAGAGCGAGAGAGAGGGAAATCCCGTGCCTCGTTCGGAGAAATTCAGGAAATTTCCGATTGGAATCGGGCGAAACTGGACAATTTAGAGTCGCTCATCTCATTGCAAGCCGTGAATTCAGGGCAAGAGACAGAGAGGGAGAGAGAGAGAGAGATTGCGATATGCAAATTTGCAGAATGGAGAGTGACGCATGAAGTGAGGGTGAGGTGGAATATTCTTTTTATTTTTTTTTTCTCTTTCGCCGGTTTTGCGGTTTTCGGTGGATGGTCCGAGTAAGATGAGATCATTCTTTTGCCGCCAAAAGTGATGCCGGGACAGGGTGGGGAGGGACACGTGTGTGGTGGAGATGGGCCAGCAGGTTTTGTCGTGTCGCGTCCTTTTGTCGGGTTGCTCATTAAGCGCGAGGGCAGTTTCGGATTACTGTCTGTCCTATAAGTGGGGGAAGGGGGGCAGTTCGTTGATCTCTAGGATTGGTAAACAAGGAATCGAAATCGAATTAGACGTGTGGCTCCCTAGATGCGGAATCGAAAAGGGGTTTTAGACTTTTACAAGGCACAAAAGAATTAGATAATAATTAGTGAGATCTATCGCCTTAGACAGTTAAATTGGTGAGATCTTATATTTGAATATCTCCAACCGTGTCTTAGAGGACTTAATTGTGGCATTGGCGTTCATACCCCCATCATTTCGAGAAATAGTCCATTGCACGTGGAAAACATCGATTACAGAAAGAAAAAAGAAAAAAAGAATTAAATAGCTCGATATTCTTCGATTGCCCGACTTTGATCATTTCGATTCTTTTAATAGACGGTGCGTTTGGAAGTGCAATAGATTCTCTGATCAAACATTAGCAAATGGGTGGTATCTCCAACCCCACGCTCCGGGAAAAAAGAATTCATGCCCACTTTGTATTGATTGAGTTGAGCCTGCTTTTATTCCTCAATCACGCACAATTCGTTCGTTTTCATTTTCCAATATTCCAAGCGCAATGAAGGTGTCATTTTTTCCCCACATCATATCTTGTGGGAATTCTGAACATAAAATAAAAAGGAACTATAGTATAGAATTCTACTGTCCGTCTCGTCCCCCATTTTAGCCCAAACGTTCCTATCAGAACTATTGCGGGTCCAAATTGACCGCCACCAACCCTCGCGACCAAGCAAGGCGAAAGTGGCCAAGGAGGTTGGTGGTGGCGAATGTGGTCGTCGTAGGGAATCGATGAGAAGATGAACGAATGTGCCCTATTTGTCGTTAGGTGTCTTTTGTTCTTTACCTTAGGACGTTACCCTATGATGAATATTTGCACCGATTTTACTTTAATGGCAAAGCCTTCTTCTTTGATAAATTTTCGTAGTTAATTAGAAAGAAAAATATTCAGTCATTGATGATATAGGGGTGATGTTAGAGAAATCTAGAAAATAACCTTGATTGATCATCACAACAACACGGCCCGGTTGCTTCATCAATCGACCTAGTTTTATCAAGAAAAGTTGCAATCACAAATGATCATTACCCTCTTTTGTGGGATTCAAGATTCTTAGAATTACTACGTACCACATGTGAATAGACACATGACACATCCTATGCTTTGCTCACCTTGAAGAGGGAGTCTTGACAGAAGGTCAGGTAAAACCCCGCAAAGGCTTAAGCTATCGTTAGTGTTTTTACGCGAGTGCCACATTAGGCAGTGATCGTGCCATATAATGGTACTCGGTCGAACAATTTTGACAAGAGTAATACTAGATTTACTAAAAGTAACGAAGGGTGAGTCTGTTACTCATGTGTTAGTTTTGAGTAAATTTGTCATAGATTTACCGATTTGTGATTTTACTTGGCATTAATCCTGGATTTCCACGTGGACTTCCCATACGTCATCCAAGTCGGCAATTTAACGGAAACTAATGAAAAAAAAACTTGGCATGGGAATATCACTTTGGCTGCGTTTGGTCGCCCGAATTTTTAGTCAGGATAGGATTGGATAGGATATGATATGAAATCAAGGGATTTTGTCATATCCAATCCTGTGTTTGGTGAATCGCAGTAATAGAGCCGGATATGTTCATATCATATCATATCATATTCATTGTTTGGTATATACGATATATCGATGTAAAATGAATTTGAAAAAGCACAAGCGAAAAATATAAGAATCTCTTGTAATTTACTACTGAATCTAGTAAAAGAAAGAAAATATAAACATTCAACTTTTGCTGAAAAGTTTTGCCTTTTTCATGACATTCGTTAAACGTCAATATGAAACACAAGGTTATAGAGAAGAAAAATGTTTGATTCTCTTTCTGTTTTCTTAGACTTTTGATGTGAACTTGAAAGCTAAGAAGGAGAGTAAGTTACAACTATCTCGTTATTTTTGTAAAGTTTTATAATAAACTATAAAGTTACAAATCAATCATGAAACTTCCACATGAACTAGAGTTAGAGAGACGGAGATGCTATTTTTTTAGAAATTTCATTACTTATTCTCTTCAAGAATTAGAGAAATCATTTTATTTACTTAAAATCTAGTTTATTCTACTTTATTTTTATTATTTTTTAATTATAAATCTTTTTTATTATTATTTTGACTCCCTTCCATCATTTCTTAATAAAATTTTTCATTAAATAACAAATTGTACTATTATACTTAAAATATTTAATGATATAGATACTAAGTGTGTGTGTGTACATATACAAACTATATATTATAGCGAAGAAAGAAATCAAATTATAAATATGATTTATAGAAAATAAAAATAAAAATAAAAATTATTTTTTATTTTGATTTTTCTTTCTAACATTAGAATTCAAATTTATTTAAAAATAATTTCTATTTTAATTTTATTATATAAGAATTTTGTTATTCAGAAAAATAATTTTTATACCATAAACAAAAGAAATCCTATCCACCTTTATCCTACCTCCCCCCTAGGATAATTATATCCAGGCTATATCCCCTTATATCCTGCTATATCATATCTTGAGTAGGAACCAAACACAAGATAGTATAAATTTTATCCTATCCTGACTTATATCCTGACTGCCAAACATAGCCTTTGCGATTTTGGTGATCCAAAAATTAATTTTGGAGTAAATTTTTTGTAGATGTAACGGTTCGGGATTCTTCATTCATGGTACTAATCGTTGTTGTTTTTTCCACATCATCTCTTGTGCAAATCTGAACAAAAAAGAAAAGGAATTACAAAATTATACTTCTCGTCTTCAACATTTTAGCCCAAATGTGTCCATCAGAAGAACTATTGTGGGTCCAAATTGAAATCCAAGCCCATTTGTCAAGCTCCTCCATTTTTTCCTGACGAACGATTCGGTGTCATTGGGCAAACAGTGCCAGAGCCGAATCGGGTCGATTTCATCTCTCTCTCGATCTCGGACTGGAAAATCCTCCGGCATCGTCGGCTGTTCAGCCGCTTCTTTGGGGCGCCAGGTAGGAGCTCCCTTCGTGTTTCCTCGAAAGATCAATTCTTTTGTCCGCGCTTGTTTTGTGTAGCTATTGAGACCTTGCTCTTTCATCGAATCGGCTAAGCTTTGAAACTGAATGGGGGATGGAACTTAAGAGCTGGGCGACGGAGGGTTTTCGTGGGAAGTTTGCGTCTCTCATTGAAAGGAAAGAGTTACTTGTAGAGGAGAAATGTATGGATGGTGATTGGGCAAAGAATGGCTATTTCGGCTCTCCTTCTATTTTTGCGTTTCTTTTATCCAGCCTCAGATCTTGAACAAGTTGAACACTAGTTTAGATCGCGAGAAAGCGCATTTCTTTTCGATTCTCATGTGGGTGTTTAAAAAAGAAGTTATTGGCAGCTAAATTGGTTAAGGAGTCATGCTCTGCGTCTTTGCCAAGTAATCGTGTTCTGGTTAGATCGGTCCATTTTAGCTTATAGGTGGCTTTATGATGGCTAAAAATTTAGGGGGAGAAACAGAGAGTAAACACTATACATGATAGATTTTGTTGGAGCTCCGCAGCATGGTCTGATCAGGAACTCAGGATGTAGAAGGTGATGCTTCCTAGAAGCTAACTGCTCTCCTCGAGCAATGATCAAAGTTTGTAAGATTGTATCGTTTATATGGAGATTGAATTGGATGTTTTCGTTCGTCCTTGCAAAAGTTGAAATGGCTGGTTTCGCGTCAGTTATTTTCTTTTCTTTTTTGGATCTCGATATTTCAGACATTGATTCCGCGGCAACCCAATAGGACTTCTGGAGAAACAAGAATGAATTGATTATCCTTGGATGCATTTGGTTTTCTGTTTCTCCAGAGGTTAGTGAGCAGTTTTACCGTCTATCAATTGACAACTTCATTGTGCCCAAGATCTGCAATATTTCTGCTCTTAACTACGAAAGTAATTTCCTGTGAGGGGGGTGTATATGCACTCACTATAGCATCTTCTTTTCTTTAGTAGCTCAAGGCGAGGGGCATGCAAAATGGAACTGGCAGATAAAGCGGTGGGGTTTTTGTTGACACTTATTAGCTTATCCATCTTCACTTACTACACCTTTTGGGTCATCATACTGGTAAGAACATCTGACTTGTAATTTCTGGACTTGTTGATCAGCTTATGTCTGTGGTTTTGCAAATTATTTCATGCTCGCCACCATCGGTCTGTTTTGTTCTGCAGCCTTTTGTGGATAGCGATCACTTCATCCACCTGTACTTTCTACCTCAGGAGTACGCGATACTCATACCCGTTTTTGCGGGCGTGGCACTCTTGTGCTTCTTATGTGTATTCATTGGGTTTGTGATGCTCAAATCGAAAAAGAAGAAAGCATAGTGACCAGTAATTCGTAGTTCCTTTTTTCTACTTGGCCTCACACTACCACATTCTGGACATCGATTCTGTAATTAGTTATCTTTTCTCAGATTGGATGTAACGAAGAAGATGTGAGCTGCTACTTCTTGTGATGGATCTTGAATTGGAAAACGGGTCTTTGCCGAGTAATCGGATTCCTATATTTTCAAAGATTTGTTTATTGATCCGTATCTCCTCCATTAGCATCAATGGTACTATCGCTGATCAAACATCTTTTCTTCATCCTTGAGAGCATAACGGAAGGCCTGATGATTATTTCTAGGCACTACTGGACCAAGAACAGGAACGACTTCTCGTAACTTTGAGTGGTACTTGTACAGCTCGACTATGATATCCGTGCAAGGCCGAATTAGTTGAAACCGTGATGCATTGCTTCCACCATGCAATGAACATTGGTCCAGCTCTCCATCTGTGCATATTTTCCTCTAAAAGGAAGTTGGTGAGTGCGTGCACAACATACATGCAGCACTCTCTTCCTTGAAGTCTGTATGCAGTTGCCCGCTCAAATTTAACAGGAGTCGATCCGATTTTGCTACTTTCGAATGTTATTCCAAGTGAACACCTCACTGATTAAGATTCAGGTCGGCATATCGAAATGTGCATTCATCGTCATGCAGAAAGTGGGCACCAGAGATTAAAATGATAGCCTCGAAATTTGGTCGGATCATCCAACAAAGTGAAATTGGGTACTAAAACTCCGAAACTATGTACCACTGCCGGCGCATTTCCGTCCTACATCCTGAACTTACCTGTCACAGTTGTAGGATCATCTGTATGATCTCAAGAAAAGCAGTGGATACAACATAACTAGCAAGAAGTGGAAATTAACAGAATCCCGCGGAGCCTGGAGGCAAAAAAAGCACCCAAGTTCCTAACTAAGCCCAGGAATTATCAAAAGCCGCCGACGTGATTGCCTGCGAGAACTCACGGAAACTAATCCTGCCATCACCGTCTGTGTCGGCCTCCTTGATCATTCCAGTCAGCTCCTCCGCGGTGAGCGCGTGCCCGAGCCTCGCCATCGAGTGAGCCAGCTCGGCCGCCGTGATGAACCCGTTCCCGTCCCTGTCGAACATCCGGAAGAGCTGCTTCAGTTGCTCCTCCGTGTACGGCGACTTGGCCGGCAGGAGCTCGGGCGACACGAGGGCCACGAACTCCGAGAACTCCACCAGGCCGTTGTTGTTGGTGTCGGCCTTCTGGATGAGCACCTCGAGCTGCTCGGGGCTCGGCGTCAGGCCGAGCGAGCGGAGGAGCGACCCGAGCTCGAGCTGCGTCAAGCTCCCGTCCTTGTTCCGGTCGAAGGAGCGGAAGATCTCGCGCAGCTCGGCGATCTGCTCGTCGTCTAGCTTCACCGAATCCTTGTTGCTCATGCTGGAATTGGCGAGCGGTTCACGTTTCTTTCTTTCTTCAACTAATATAATGCGTCGTAAAACTTCAACTAACAAACACGGAAAAGGACGCTGACAGATCAAAGAACAACTCTGTATCTGGATCTGAATTTGACGTTTCGCTTGATTTATTACGCGAATCCCATCTTCTGTCTCAACTCAAGAATCAATCCTGCGCGGGGCGCCCTCTCCCTCTCCCTCGAATCAAACAGGACAAAAGATCTTCCTTTTTCTCCTTGGATCTTGGGACGTTTGCTTTGAAGCAAGCGGCCGGGGGGGGCTTCAATGGAGGATGCTCCAAACTAGCATCCGCCCATGAAACCAAAACATGGGATCATCCGAAATGAAGGAAACAAACGGCGGAAGTGGGGGTGGTGTCGTCGAGCAAGCATGGCACCAGTGATTACTATAAAATTTGACGAACGCGACGTAGCATCGGATTGACTGGAAACACCCCTGCCTTGTTTTGAACGAATCAACGTCAGGATCACGAAACGAAGAAATGGAGAGTGTGAAAAGTCAACACCGGGTACAGAGAGAAAGTTCATAAGACGCGGCAAGAGAGGCGCCTACTCCGTGATTGGTGCACGTTACCTTTTGATGGGGTCATCCTCTCAACCACTCTTCATTCATTGCTATGATTTTACCCGTAAATATTCTAAATCGAAACCTTAGCACGTATATTTATCCGAAATTAACTTCATCTACGAAAATCCAAACGGGTAAATATGACCCGTTTACTTGCATAACATATTTACCTAAATCAACTTCTGTCACGCAACAAAGATGAAAGTCGATAACCTCGACTCAAATCCGCCCCATGTAAGAATTCCCTCCAATATCTTATTAAAATGTGTACATCTTAACACACATGATGCACAACTTGTACTTGAAGACACATGATGCACAACTTGTACTTGAAGACGGAGCGGACTTACAAAATGATAAATGTTGACAAGTATGCTCTTCAATGGAAGGTAAAATTTGGGTGAAAATGGTACGGCCAATTTAGGGTTATTTGTTGAAAATTAATGTGAGATAATATGTCCTTTTTATACCGGTTTGAGATTTTTTACAAGACCAAAATAAGTTTTTAAGTAAAAATGTCGTATGGTAGTAGCATTGGAATGTTATGAGATACCAATTCGCGATATTTAATGAGATTAACTTTATTCCTTCAAAATTGACCAATTCCACCAAGAATTTCTAGAAACTCATAAGAAGGAAGAAAAGTTCACATGCCGGTGCAAAAGTTGGAGGCGAGGCCTGTGGTAATTTAGTCCTGAGCAACCGAGGATGCTAATGACAAATTTCGCTTCCACGTAAAGGGGTTGATTACCAAGCAGTAGCATTCAAGGATTCAAAGCCGTCCCAAGACTGCTGCTTTTCCAAGTCGACTTGAAAAGGCATTTGAATCACTCCTCCCTTCTCCCTCTTGACTTCCATTCAAGTCTGCCAACTAAGACACATCAGAAACGAGAAAGCCAAGACCGACAACCAAGTATCAGATTTCAGGAGAGAAGCGTCCCGAAGACATGGGCATTTCATTCGTCGACCGCGCTATGTAACTGTGAATCGTCCAGAACATCATACGCCATATAGCTATATGCCACTAAACAGTCTTACTCTCAGCTCTGCATCCATCCCCAATCTCTCAACAAGAATGAGTCCACCACTAATTTACAAGTCTCGGCACTAGTTCGACTCTGTGAATATGTAGGCCGTTCGACAATGCAACAAGCGAGAGAAAAATCCGCGAAATCCTTTTTCCTATACCCGATGAACGGTGTCCGGTTACTGGTTCAAAAGAGGACTCCCCTCTTTGACAAGCACAAAGAGACCCCCATCTCCACGTGATATCCTCACATCCTTGTCGAGGTATGTGATGAGAAGCCAAGAGCGGGTCCTCTCGCCTGGAATGGGAAGCTTAAGTGGCGGCTGCCCGGAAATGGCACGTGAAAGACTCGCCACGGCTTCCTGCAGAGGACCGATAGATTGCTGCACCGGCATTAGATTTATGTTCTGCCCAAAGACATTCACACTTTCCGGGAGATTGATGGTTGGATTTATCTCCGGAGGTTGGAAGGTTCCTTCCTTGAATTCAACCTGCACATAGTTGAATCGTCTCTGAGCACTTTTACACATATACCTAGCAACTTTCAAGAAACAGATATCAAGGTGATAAAGGGAGGGGGGAGAGAGAATCTGTTTCATGTTAGAGACATTGGTTCACTAACAAGGCATCTCCTTGATTCGCGGCCTAGGCCCTAGATAAATAGTAAACTTTACAGATGCATCTGAAACGATTTCCTGGAAAATAGTAACTGTGCGCTGATTCATTATCGTACTTCCTGGCCTACAAGTTCCTCCAACATTCAATTTCACCACGATAAATGTCTAGAGTCCAGCAACGGAGATTGCACGTAATGAAACAGGAATAACATGAGAAAGCTGGAGACATCACGTCAGTTGGATCCTCAAAGTAATCCTATTATAAATTTTCGCTTTCCGTACAAGCAAAAGCTCTGTAGTAGATTTCTACTTGTAGACTATCTCTGTGAGCAGCAGACAAGAATTACCTGAATCCTTGAGGGAGTTCTTATCTCAAAAGCTGCGGATGCACTGAATGAGAAAGTAGTAAACGGGCTGGATAGCGTGGTAGAGTTCACAATTGTGAGGTTACTGGTATTGATAGATTGGCTTATCCTTTGAACTTTCAGGAGTGGCGTTGCCCCCACAGCCAGAAGAGGCAAGAGCTCGGAGGAAGCCGTGTACCTGATCAAGTGGAAAAAATGCTGAGTATGGACCCATATCAAGTAGTTAATAGAGGTTCTTTTCATCAAGTTCTTCTGGCGGCAAGATCAACAAGTCCACAGAACATATGAAACATGAAAACTCAATTGACATGAGCTTGAATATTATGTGTGGCTAGAGCTATATGGAACCAAAATCAATGATTTGGTGAAAAACGAAAAGACAAACAATTAATTCGAAAAAGAAGAATAAGCTTTATAAAAGAAAAAAAAAATTGCTATAAGGGAAACTATTTTCTCAGACAGGACAAGAGATTACAATCACACATCATTGAATTCAGTTGCTTTCATGACAATAATCAATGTGCAATCCCCATGCAACCATTAGATCGGAATAACGCACTATGTAGGTGCTTCCAGTTAAGAGTATTGACCAACAGCAAGAATGAACCCATGGAGTATCACCTTTAGAGCAAAAAGTCCAACAACAGAAGTTAACGTTTAATCAGAAAATTCACGGCAGTAAAGTGCAAACAAACAAGTGTGAAATCAAAATACAGTTACTCTCTTTGACGAGGTAAAAATTCTAGAGAAGCAAGTATGAGGCACTTTGCCATGGAAACATAGCAGTGATTACAGTTTCTTTTTTTCTATTTCTTTCACACTGGAATGTTTTCCAACTTTAGTTAACTAGAATGATGAGTACCCACTCTAGACATGAGCTCCGCTCGTTCGACTGATCATGAAACCTCCTCCTCATGTAAGTAATATACCAACATCAATAACTTAAGAAACAATCAAGTTGGCGACTACTCCAATCGATAGGACTGAAAGATATGACACGGGAGAATTCTCTTTTCTACACCTTCTGAAGACTAAAATCAATAAAACCACAACATATAGGGGTTTTCATTACATGAATGCTCCGAGGTTTACTATGTATAGACCAATTAACTTCGAAGTGGCATCTACACGAGCTAAAATTTCAATTCTCGGCCATAACACGTGATTTGTTCAATGGTTGCCTGTTCTTAAATTTTGCAGACACTCAGGGCTCACCACCCCTATCAATACCTGACAGATTATTCCATCAAATGCTAAGTTGTTAGAAGACAAGAAGCATATAACATATACAATAAGCTATATGCATAAAGTGGTCAGAGCAGTAACAATAAGCTCTTAATGTGAGAAAGCCTGAAATGTACAATCCGTCCAGTAACATTGGCAAAACAGGAACGAAAGATCCACCATAAGTCCTATTGCTATGGCTAAATGGACACTAAGAGCTTGAACTGTTAAAAAACAGCTAGATATATTCACATCAGTGATGCACAGATAGCATAAAACACAAGATTTATCACAATTAAGCAAGTTTTTAAAACTCACACCAAGACCCAGTTGCCATCTAGCAGCCCCGTGGCGTCCACCGGAGCCGGCGTCGGGTTCGCAGCCTCCAGCTGGTTCACCAGCTCCAGCACCTCCGCCCTCACCTCCTGCCCGGCCCGGAACCCGAAATCCGTCCCGTAAACCGTGTCCACCAAGCACCGCTTCAAATCCCCAACCCTATCCACCTCCTCCCCCTCAACCGTCGCTTCACCCCGAGCCGAAGGGGTCCCATTACCCGCCGCCACGTACTCCTCGACGCCCCCGCCTCCGCCCCACTCGTCGTCCTCCTTCGGAGGGTCCGAATCTGAGAGCTTCGAGTACGACGTGTCGGGCTCGGGCTCGGCCTTCTCGCCCCACTCGTCGGTGACGTTGGCCGGCGAAGAGTCGGGTTCGGGGGCGTCGGAGGAGAGGGAGGAGCGAGCGAGGGGAGGGAATCTTCTGGAAGCTTGCGGGGGTAGAGAGAGGAGTGGGGACTTGAGGAAGGAGGTGGGAGAGATGTGACAGAGCCTGTGATTGAGGGTGTTGACGGAGAACAAGGAAGGTGGTGATGCGAAGGAGAAGAGGGCCATTTCGCTGCTTGCTAACTCCTCCGTGCTCTGCTCTTCGAGTTTGGTGCTGCGAGTCCGATGTTCGTCCCCCCCTCAATCCCTCGACTGTTTGCTGATATTTTTTTTTTTTTGGTCATTCCTCGGTTTAGCCGTGCCTCAATAAATCAAATTTTTTTAAAAAAATGAAAATATTTTGTGTTCAGATTTCATAACTTCTTGATATTTTCACTATGCAAAAAAAAAACAAAAACGAAAACGAAATTCAAACGTGCAATTGGCTTTTGAAACTATTTTTGTTTGGGAAAATTCCAAACAAGATTGAAGTATTCTCGTTTTCTCGAATTACGGCCTAGATTGGATCTTGTTTAAATTAAAGACATGAAGTGCTATCTCTTTGATTCAAAAAAAGGCATAACCCAATGCATTTTTTGTCATTTTTTATTTATTTATTGCAGCTTGCGGGATCACCGCCCTCATCGACCACGGCAAGGCGACCCTTGTCCAAATCTATCTATGGCCAGCCTCGACGGTCGCGAGGACAGCCTCGCCTAAGCACGACGAGCCCCTCGCCTCGCCTTGCCTAGGCGAAGCCGACCCTCACCAGATCTGCCGCAACAAAGGAAACTAAAAGAAATAGGAAAAAAGGAAAAAAAAAAAAGGAAAAAAAATGAAATGATGACTCTTGACCATGATCATTTTTGAAATAAAGAGGGCACTTTGAGCCATTATCTGAATTTTTTTTTATTTGGATATCATAATCCCAATTCGATTATCGATGTATACCATAATCAATTTTATCCCACTAAATCGATGAGAATCCGATCAATCCAATCCTTGTTTATTAGACTTATCAGAGGCCCAATGAAAGCTCCTTTTCAAAGGCTTAGCGAATGGGCCGACCCGGGACGAACACGTGGATCTGGCCACGGAAATCACGAGACATCTCTTAGATTCCTTTAAAGGAGCCATAACAACATCGACTTAGACTTTCGTAAAAAGGGAATAAGTGGGCCTCTATGATACAATCACACTACTATCACCTACCATTTCTAGTAAGGATAATTAGACGTATGGTCTCCGAATTTTGATTAAGTGTGCAATATTATCCTTGAGTTTTTAATTTGTTCGAGGTGATATCCAAACTTTAATCAAATGTGCAATATGATTCATAAACTTTCGGTAAATGTTCAATCAAATGTATAGACTATATCATAATATCTAATGTCATTCTTCCATTACTTCAAGTTTAGGGACAACATTGACTATTACATTCGTGGACTAAATTGAATATGTACCGAAAGTTCGGGGATGACACTGTACATTGGACTAAATTGAATAGTCTAGGCACATTTCACGTTGGGACAACGTTCAAGTGTATATATATATATAAAAGACTGAAGGGTGAGCGGCAAAAGAAAAACGAAAAGAAGAAGCAACTCAAGAAAGAATGCCACATGTACGATTTATGAGGTCGAGCCCTCGCCAACCACTGGCGGCCGATGACCCCCGCCGACCCGTCACCCATCCCCCCTCCCCCCCTGGGCCGCCCATTGCCGGTGGCGACGATGGGGCGGCGGCGGCGGCGAGGGGTGTGTAAGCCCTTGCCGCCCATTGTCGACGGTGGAGGGGCGGCGGCGCCTCCACATCTGATTTTTTTTCTTAATTTTTAGTTATTTATCTTTTTTTTTAAAAAAAATTCAATAATATGTGGAAATTATTTTTAATTTTTGCCTTTTTCTTTTTCCATGTGTACTGTCTTTTTTATTTATTTAAAACAATTGCCACGTAATATAAAAAAAAATTAAAAATGCCACATGTACGATTTGATCGGAATTGGCGCTTAAGTAATTATTTTTTTTTTGCCATAATTGATACTTTAGGTGATCGTTTTTTTCTCCGATTTCACACTTAAGTGAGCGTCGTAAATAAGTATCGGCACTTCAGGTGTCCTTTTGCCGAAATCACTAAGCAGAGTTATGTTTCAAAATTCATATTTATGGATCTGCGCACATCAATTGTAAATTATCAATCCCTAGGTGGTGTGATGCGTGACATATTTTTCCATTATAATGTTCAACAGTCTCGGTTTCACAATTTTTTGCTACTTTCGAAATTCAATAGTCTTTTATCGAAACGATGGTGATCAAAACTGTTTCCTACATATTTGCTCACATTGATTATGTCTTAAAACCAATTTGCGATTTCGGACACATGGCCATGGTTTTGGGCCCCGCCGAAGACATTTATCCTCGAAACCATCTCCAAGAGTTGTTGAAGTTCAACACATAATATTATTAATTAATTACACTTGCACCAAGGAGAAGTAAATACAAGTTTAGGGCTTGTCTCCATAAGTGTATTGAAGCATTTAAATGTTGTTTAGGTGTTGTCTATGGAGGAGTAAATGCTTGGGGCTTGGAAGAATATTTAATTAGGTGTTGTCTATGGAGGAGTAATTACTAGTGGTGGTTAGCATGGAGGAGTGATTACTCCCTTTTGTTTGATTAGGTATTGTTGTCTTGAGTGTTTAGTTTCTCCTATAAATAGGCTAGTCTTATATGTTGTTTTATAAGCTTTCTCAACCTAGAGAAAGACTTCAAGTGTGGTGTGTGGTATGAGAGAATAGGTTGTAGTAGTTGTATGAGATAATCTCTGATTGTTATACTTTCAGTTTAGTATAACGAGTTTATCTTGAGTTGTCTATTACATTTTTCTCGTATTATCACCACAAAGCTTCCGCATATCTGAGAGTGATATATCTAGCAAGATTGCGCACTCTTACAATTGGTATCAGAGCCCAGGTAGTCCAAGGATCGTGCCGGAACCTAGGCGGTCAGGAACCGGAGCAATCAGCAGCCGGAGATCGAGAACCTAGAGTGGACGATTGAGGATCGTAAACCTGGAGCCAGCAGGCCATGAAGCATATCAAAGCCTAGGCGGTCAGGAATCGGAGCAATCAGCAGCCGGAGACCGAGAACCTAGAGCAGACGATGTAAAGGATATTAGGTGTTGAGGGGGAGTGTTGAAGTTCAACACCTAATATTATTAATTAATTACACTTGCACCAAGGAGAAGTAAATACAAGTTTAGGGCTTGTCTCCATAAGTGTATTGAAGCATTTAAATGTTGTTTAGGTGTTGTCTATGGAGGAGTAAATGCTTGGGGCTTGGAAGAATATTTAATTAGGTGTTGTCTATGGAGGAGTAATTACTAGGGGTGGTTAGCATGGAGGAGTGATTACTCCCTTTTGTTTGATTAGGTATTGTTGTCTTGAGTGTTTAGTTTCTCCTATAAATAGGCTGGTCTTATATGTTGTTTTCTAAGCTTTCTCAACCTAGAGAAAGACTTCAAGTGTGGTGTGTGGTATGAGAGAATAGGTTGTAGTAGTTGTATGAGATAATCTCTGATTGTTATACTTTCAGTTTAGTATAACGAGTTTATCTTGAGTTGTCTATTACATTTTTCTCGTATTATCACCACAAAGCTTCCGCATATCTGAGAGTGATATATCTAGCAAGATTGCGCACTCTTACAAGAGTCTCGTACTCGTTCCTCAGTTATTACTCGTTCGCAATAGGACGAGGGGGTTTGTATTGTTTTCGTCCGATTGGATTAGGGAGACCGGAAAGAAATCTCATTGTTCCTTAAGGGAATGACACGTTTTCACACTAATAACTACTCAATATGTACCTTGCTGCATCATAAATTAGGGAGACCGGAAAGAAGATGTATCCTCTTCATAAAAGTGCACGCCATGGCCATAGTTGTATAATCTTGCATTAAAGGGAATTCGAGAGAAGATTCGATTTTGTTAGTACGGGTCTTCAGCTCTTACGTTATTTGATCTGATCCCTTAAGTCAAACCGAGTTACATTATGCGTTCGTGCGATCCATTTTTGACAGGTCCACCAGCAACTTGATAAATCATGCATGGACGATTGCAGTCTTTGCGTTGAAGGGTTAATTATTCAAGATGAAGATTCAATTCCTACTACGGCCCTTGAGGTCTCATGAAAGCGAAGAAGAGTGATATCACATTCGCATGTCACATAATATGAGCCTCACATTTATGGACACGAAATTAGTTAAAAGCCCGAGCAGAACCCAACGTTGGCTACATTGTTTGTACTACCGAAATGAAAAGAAATTAGTCCCTTACGTAATGATTACGCATGCAAAATCAAAGAAATTCTGTGCATTAAGAATTACAATGTGTGGCTCGTTATAAGGGCCCTAAGGTTATATATGTATATATATATATATATACGAATACGTACGTATAAATCCGTTCATAATGTCCTAGGGAACTTACTAAATAACCAGGATATAGATGTCTTCAATGCACCGGCTATTCTCGTATCAAGCGTGTAATATCGATCTTTCGAAGATTCAAAATTATTTTTCACTCAGTATGCTAATGCGTGCCCAGAAAACACTCACATATATGGTAGAATAACAATTAAAAGCAAGAGTCGATGCTTGGGCACACCCCAATTTCCGTAGGAATTTATGTCCTGCTACTAATTCATTTCCCTTTCCTTAACAAGCTTGTGTGTTGTAAGGCAAGTTGGGCAAGTTTCTCCACTTGTGCCCACGAAATAGATTGCAACTGCCTAAGCTTTGGTGATAATCGAATGGGATGTCGTGGTTGGGGCACCTGAAAAACAGTTCATTGCCTGGACAGGAAGGAGTTTGGTCAATGTTTTCACGAGTAGAGGGTATTGCTCTTTAGAGAATTCTAATCATTTCACATAACCCAAATCTAAGTACTTCCACTTCTCTCAATTGTGAAGACTAGAAACATCTTTCAAAGCTGTTGCATTCCCAAAAAAAAAAAAAAAAAAAAAAAAAAAAAATTGGCCATCCCGATTCACCCGTATGTAAGGTGTCAAACGGTGGGATGGTGTCGAGTTTGGGTCGGATCGAGTTTGGTCCGATCTATATTGACTCATTTTCATACGGTACAAGTTTAATGATCGATACCCGATCTAACCCACATCCGACCATACCCGACCCGACATGAATAAGTTAAATATTTATATATTTATCCAAATCATAAAATATATGTTTCAGAAAATTAAGAAATGTAAAAACTATTCGCCTACCGCCCACTGCCGCCACCGTAACCCGCCCGCCGCCGCACGCTGCACCCGCGCCACACGCTCTCCCGCCACCGCCCACCTGCTTTCCTTCCTCTCTTTGGCCGCTTCAACACAACGTATTGCTTCACCAGGTACTGAGCGACAACTCTCATCGCTAGTCTAAGAGCACGACAGTTTCTAAGAGAACAATGGCCAAATCCAAACCTCAGAGAAGGGTGGGTTCTTCTGCTTTGCAGAGACAACATGCAAGACTACGAGGTGGCGTATCATCGATCCCCTTCACTGTTTTATGCATTTATGGTGTGTTTGTTTTGGGAAATATATTTTCAGGGAAAGTGTTTGCTGGAGTTTCGCCCGTTTGGTTCGCGAAAAATAATTTGGTCAACGAAAAGTACTTTCCAGTCAATAAAGATTTTACTCATTAAAATAGGAAAATGAATTCCTAAAATAAAAAAGGTGAAAATACTTTCTCAAATTTGAGTCTCTCACTTTCTTTGAAAACGGGGCTGGGGCTCGGGCTGAGGCCAGGGATCAGGACCGGGGCCAGCGACCAGGGCTGAGGCTGGGGACTGAGGATTAGGGCTGGGACCGAGGCCGGGGATCTTGACCGGGGCCAGGGCCGACGACCGAGGTCTGGGCAGGGGCCGAGAACCAGGACAGGGGCCGAAGACAAGTGTCGGGACCGGGGTCGAGGTCCACGAACGGGGCCAGTGCTGGGGATCGAGACCAGGGCCGGGGCCCATGGATTGGGGCCGAGGCCGGGGCCAAGGCCGACAACCGGGGCTAGGGACCGATGTCGGGATCGACGACCGGGGCCGGTGACGAGGGCCAGGGCCGGGGCCGGCGACCGGGGCTGAGGATCGGGGCCGGGGCCTGGGGCCGAGATTGGGCTGGGGATCGGCACCGGGGACCATGGCAGGGGCCGGGGATCAGAACCAGGGAACGGGGCTGGCGGCCAGGGCCTAGGCCTGCGCCGGGACCAAACAAAGGAAAACAACTCGTTTTCCAAATGAGAATCAAACACCGAAAAATATTTTCAGTAGCATATTACCAAACAAAGAAAAATAAATCATTTTTTAAGAAAATCACTTTTCAGAAAGCGAATCTCCGAAAAAACCGCGATTTCGTTTGCTCTGAGTGCAAGGTGATGGTTCCGTTCCGGGCGCTTCTAGCTTATGGAGTATCGGTGGACGCCGTTTGCCCTGGTAAGAAGGCCGGCGATGTCTGTCGCACCGCCATTCACCACATGGGTGCTCCCCGGGTCGCTCTCCATTCATTCCGTTAATTTAGCTCCTCTTGTCTCTTCTCGTTTGGTCTGCGTCTATCCACGTTCTTCTCTTTAGTTGATGGCGATGGAGGACGACTTTTAGTTTCTCTGGTTTTGCTTTAGTGTTAATTGATTTGGTTGGGGACACCCATTTTCAAGAAAGACGGCAGACGGTGGGCAAGCGGTGGCGACGGCAGCGGGCGAGCGGGTGCACGGGCGACGGTAGGGGAGTGCGGCGGTGGCGGCAGGGGTGGCGATGGGCGACGATAGCGCGACGCGCGTAGTCGATGGGCAGCGGTTTATAAGTGAATAAAAGTGGTCTTGCGAAACTATAGGTCACGGATTGGGTTAAAATCCATATTTGCATATGCTTTATAGGCCTAAACCAATATTTGACCCATTGTCTAAATTTGTTTAACCCATATTTGATCAAAATTAATAAAGTGGGTTGAAAAGTACACATCTAACGACTATATAAGACCGAGGGTCTGAAATATCTTGACTCATGTCCTCTGGACTCATTAACATGAGCCGAATCGATTCAACTAAGCAATTTGTTTATATTTTCCGACTTCTAAAGTTTCTAAGATTGAGAGGTGAATGTGTCCCTGGAGAGTAGATTGTAAAAATTTTCTTCTCTCTTATTGATTCCTCTTAGGCTGCGTTTAGTTATCAGAATAAAAATCGGTACATGATATATTTTATCATATCTTATATTTGATAGCAATTTAGAATAGGATCAAAGGGGATATGGCATGGATAAAAAAAAAAAACTAAGGGGGGTGGTGGAATAGACTCGATAGGATTTATCATCAGAGCAGACACGAAAAGAACTAGATTTTTCCTACAACCACCGCCTCTCCCAATGTCGGGCCGCCTCTCCAACGTCTGCAACCGTGAAGTGTGGTCGCCACTTCGGCGGTGCGAGGATGAGATCTTCGGTCGCAAAGCCGGGTATCTCCGCAACCTCTTTATTTAATCGATTGTTTGGGATATGAGATCACGTCGCTCATTCTTTAATCGTTTGAATCTTTTCAACATTCGAAAGGGGGCTCGACGTGTTATGAAGAACTCGAGGTTGGTCATTGACTTTCAAGGTAGCTCTCTCGGATGACTTGCATAAATGCATCTTCAACTTGTAAAAAGAGGCTGAATAATTTCATTGTTCAGCACTTGTTTATTCACTCGACAAGACAACGAGTAACGCCATCAGGTCATTCTCATAGGATTTGACTTCAAATTAAGACCCCTAATTCTATGGAGTCCACTCATCAATGTCACAAACCTCTACTCGACAATCACTTACTTTTCATAATTCATCACTGAATAATTTATAAAACATTATGATATTTCAGCAAAACAAAGTCGATCTCAGTCGCGCCTTACCTCTACTTATCCGACTTTATATCCGCAGTTTACCAAATAGTAGATAGGATATGATAAAATACTTGGATTTCTTATCATATCCTATCCATTCACATCGTGACTAGAAATCCAGAAGACTAGTTTTACCCCTCTTCCCCAAATTTGTTTTTAGCCACCTACCTTCTTCCAAAATTGAATATTTTTATCTTTCGTGTTATTGTCAATGGATACACGTCCGTAAAAGATTTAGGTCAAATCAAATGAATTATGTAAATATGTGGGAAAATTTATTAGAAAATTCTTAAACCTAAATATATTGTAATTATGTCGGTTCAGTCCTATACCTTTTGAAACTGTGCCAATTTAGTCCATCCGATGAATTTTGAGTGGCTGGCATCGCTGGCGCTAATATGGATGCTTGCTGGCGACATTATACTTGTTTGATTTTTTTTTAGATTTTAGATTTTCTTTTTTCCCTTTTATTTTTCTTTTTTTCCCTTCCCCTTCCCTCTTTTACCTCCAACCAATCGTCGACCTCAGCGACCGGCAAGAGATGATAAGCAGCGAGGCTCGACCTCGTTGTCGCTTCCTTGCATGACGAAGATGAGGTTGAGCCTTGCCATGGCCATTGTCGAGGTCTGGCAAACGACTGGACATACAAGAGGAAGGGGAAGGAAAAGAATAAAATAATATTATTAATATTAAAATATTATTTTGCCAACCGGCCAGCATCCACGTCAGCGCCAGTTGGCCAAAATTCACCAGATGGGCTGAAATGGCACAAATGCAAAAAAAAAAATTAGGATTGAATCAGCAAAAAAAAAATATTTAGAAATAAAGTAGCACAATTAAAAAGGTTTAGGACTTTTTTTGTAATTTTCCTTGAATCTATGTATATCCATGAAAATTGCAAGTCCACAAGGTAAAATGGTAGTGATCTAGAAGTGAAATTTCGAGCTTTTTTTTCTATGATTTGGTAAAATTTAATACATGATAGTAAATTTTAACTGGAAAACTTTATTGTCGGTTATCTACAAATAAGTACAAACTTAATTACCTTTAAGCCTAGTTAATTATTGTATTATTCTGATCAAGTTATTGTGATTTGTGACTATTTTATACTTTGCCGACTCGCATCCTAATTATCAATTTCCATATTTAGCAACTTATATTACAGTTGAATTTTCATTTTTGATCTTACCCAAAAAAAAAAAAAACTTTAGTTGCGACATCAAAGTTTAGCAGCATTTCGATTTGCAGCTACCGTAAATATCTGAAGATTGACCAATTGTCTTTCGAAATTATCAATGTCCGGAGTGGATCAGTATAGATGCTACCAATTTAGCTATTAATTTACCATATCTATCGGTGGGGAAATGGTCCAATAAGTCCAAAACTATTGTACCGATGCCATAACAGTTCTAAACTTTTCAATTTTGTCAATTTTTTTGTCCGGTCAATTTAATTCTACACATTTGCGCAAAATTTTAATGTAGTCATTTGAGTCAAAAAAAAAATCCGAATTGCTAACGTGGCGGCATGCTATGGAGGATGACCGATGATGATTGGACCATCACGTGATCAATTTCCATGAAATGATTGTTTTTGTTGCATCCTTCACAAAGTCAGCAGCTACCTATACGCCACCTAAGGGCATGTTGGGCCGGGAATAGTTTCCAAGATGAAATGATTTTTTTATTCTGTTCTCGAGAACAATTTCTAAGTAAAAAACGTGTTTGGCAATTGCACAATATTTCTATATCAGGATTAGAAAAAGAATAAAATGCTTTTGGTTTGACCCTAAAAATTTATATTCCCAATTTTCTTACTTAATTATAAAAATTTTAGCAGAGGCCGTAAGGACTGGCGATGGTGGAGATTGGCAGCGATGATCAGCGACTAGTGGCAATCAATGACCAACGGCAGTGGTGGCGGCAATTAGCGATGGTGAAGATTGTCGACCGATGGCAATGGCGACGATTGGTGGTGGAGACTGGCGGCAATAGACGGTGGTGGAGACCAATGGCAACGATCAGCGACGGGCGGCAATTGACGACCAACAACGGCAACCGGTGGCGGTGGCGGCAGCGGCAGCAATGGGCGGTGGTGGAGACCGGCATCGGCGATGGGTAGTTGTAGACCAGCGGCGACATACGGCAATGGATACCGGCAGCCGGTGGCAACGACGATGGAGACTGATGGGCCGATGGCAGCTATCGGCAGTCAATGGCGATGGCGAAGACCAGCGGTGGACTCGTGGTTGTAAAGGCGAGCATTAAGTTACACTGAGCTTATTTTTCTAAAATGGCATTGTTTCTCTTTGAGTGAGCATGCATCATGAAATTGTTTGCGGGTTTTTTTGTTTTTTATTTCTGTTTGAAATCGGTTTCGGAAATAGAAAAAATTACCAAATAGATTTCTCCTCTTTTTATATTCCCGGGAACCAAAAAACAAGAATGAGAAGATTGAAACGTTACCAAAGAGGTCCTAAGTAATCGGAAAAATGTTCTTCCACGAGGAGAACCAATTACTTAACCTTTATCATCTCTTAATTATTTCTATTCATAGCGAATTGTAATATTTATGTACTTTCCAAATGCTTTTGAGCGCGTGGCTCAGGAAAGTTAATGTGACAAAGGCACCAAAGTCGTGTGGCAAAGGCTTGTCCAGTTTTAATCTAACAGGCCCAGATTTTGTTTTATTTCCTGGCTTGCCATTGATAGATTGCCCACCTTAGAAAGAATTGGCAGATGGTCTGCACCTGGTGTCCCTTTGTTATGCTTATTCCGTCGGTAGTGTAGCCGAAGCTCGCTCTCACTTCTGCAGCTCTTGCTTTGAATGTCACTTTTCTGCTCAAGTACGGTGCAAAGTCCTGGAGATATGCTCTGTCAATAGGATTCCTGGAAATTGGCAAGCTGATCTTACTTGGCTTCTGCAAGTAGGGAAGGGCAGGGAGCTCCAGAAAGTTTCGGCGAAGTTCCTTTGGAGTGCTTGTATTTACTTCATTTGGAGGCAAGGAATGCTTTGTTTCATCATCAATTAAGTTGCTGCATCTGTGGAGGAGACCCTTCGCTTATTCCATGAGATTTCCTGGAAAACATCGTTTCGATTCGATGGCTGTGTTAGCATGAAGAAAAAGGTTACATGAGACCTCCATTGGGTTATGTTTCCTAATCGGAATGTTAGGGTGCGTTTAGTAATGTTTCTGTATTCAGGTATATAGTTTCCGTTCAAAAATAGTTTTTTTCTATTTCTATTCCTTCGACGAGTTTTTGAGCAGAAGGACCGTCTGGTAACTGCACAAAATTTCTATGTCCGGAATAGAAAAAGAACATAAACTCTTTTGGTACGACCCTAAAAAATTCTGCACACGATTTTTTTTTTTTCATTTGATTATAAAAATGCCAGTATAGACTTAACAATTCATATTTGGACAAAACTTTCTAATGACTTTAAGTGATCAAGATATTCCAACATGGCCTCAGAAAATATAACATAATAGTAAGTAGAAGTGTCAAGAATATTGTAGCTGGCCCTACCCGTCCCAAAATTTTTAGGGTTTTTCGATCGGGTCAGATTGGTCAGGCTAGTGTGTAAATAATTTCGGATAGTTTGACGGTTCGGGCTGGGTTTTGATTTTTCTTTTTTACACTTCTTCATCTTCTTCCCTTCTCACTTACATTCCCATGAATTCTGGAAGAAAAAAAAACACTATAATTAATCAAAAGATAATATTTAAAGTTTCAATCCAAAAATTCATAAAACATAACTCTGCCCTCCTCATCGACACCCACCACACCCGCTATCGATAAACAAAAAAAAAAAATCACTTTTTAAAGTGTTCTTCCGTTGTTGTCAATTCTTTTATGTTGCATATGAATTTCCGTTATTTATCCGTTCTTCAGGACCAAAAAATAAAAATAAAAATAAAAATAGAGAAAAAGGTCAGTTACCAAATAAGCCCTTAGTCCCTGAATGTTCAAATCTTGACTATATGGATTTGCTTGTCTTGTTCGATTGCGAAGTTGGGCTTGCTACGGGAGTAGTCATGTCCACCCGTACTTCGGAGCCGAATTACCCCCTCTAAGGTTAAAAAAACGGGGAGACCAAACCGCGTTAAGTCGTGCTGTTAAAACGACTCGTAAAAATAAATTCATGCAGATAAAAATACCGCGTAATTTTTTTTTTTAATACTCTCTACATGCACTCTGCCACTGCCACTGCCACTGCCACTCCACTGCGGGTTCACTCTTCACGCGGCAAAGGAGAGAGAGAGAGAGAGAGAGAGAGAGAGAATGGGGTTTGACTTTGATTTTTATTACCGGTGCATCGAAACGGTCGCCCGGCCATAGAGCGAGCGCCACGTGTGACGAAACGTCCGACGGGGCTTTTTGGGGGGGTCTCGTTGATTAATTGTGGGTTGATCGGTTTCGCTTCGTCAAAGCGCGGTTAAGGTCTCCCCCCTCTCTCTCTCTCTCTCTCCTCCGTACGGTGAAAGGAGGGAGGCGAAAATCATAAATGACGACTCAACCCCACCCATTTATTGCGTCAACACGAAGACGGACCCCACCATCTCCCTTCTCTCTCTCGATATCTCGATCTGACTGTTCCTGCTAAGTTTTAGTGCCGAAACAGAAGGACCAAAGAAGAAGAAGAAGACGAAGAGGGGAAAAGAAAGGGTAAAATATGTTGTTCTCTCTCTCTCTCTCTCTCACTGTGTCTGTGTTTCATAGCGCACCGACACTTGTTGTGACCATGGTGGGCTTGTTTACTTACTTGAAAAGAAGGAAACTGGTTTTTGTTTTTTTCTGTTTTTCATTTGCCTTTTCACATCCTTTATCGTTTTCTTCCTTGTCAAGTGCAGTTGAGAGGTATGGTGGTGTGGTGTCGGGACTCAGCCCATGGGACTTAAAGAGCTTCGCGATCTTTCATGTTCTGGGTTTTGACTCGAACGCGAGAACTCAGTCTTCCAGGTATGTCTATTAATTATGAGCACCAACCTCATCTTCCCAATGGGTCAATTGGGGGACAAGACAAATGCATTCTTTTCTCCTTTCTTTGCATTTTGCACCACCTGTTTTGACTTCCTGATTTTCTCCTCTTTTTCCCGGAAAATACTCGTGAATATGAATACTCATTTCTCAGTTTAACCTAATTCTTCGAAAGCTTTCTTTCTTTCTTTCTTTCTTTTGCCCTCCTTATCCTTGGCTCAGTGGGTTCTCTCTCTCCGTCTCTCTCTGCATTTTTTTTGTACACAGGAGGTGTCCAGTTGAAGGGAAAGGGGAAATAGGAGCACGAAGGATTTTGAACACAGCTCGTCTCTAACCTTGTTGTGAATTTACGTTTCGGAGGAAAGAAAAAAAATTGAGAGAGAGAGAGTAAAGATGTTTGGAGATTGCCAGGTGATGTCATCCATGGGTGGGACTGGTATTTCCGCCGAGTCCCTCTTCTCGTCGCCGATCCGAAACCCTAACTTTGACTTCATGTCGACCTTGCCCTTCACCGCCTTCGCTCCGCTCATTCCTGTCAGTATAAAACTCTCTCTCTCTCTCCCCACCTCGGAAAAATATGAAACGGTTCTAAAAGCCGACTAGTCCTTTCTGTCGCTGACGCATCCCGCTTCTCATTTCCGATCTTCTTGTAGAAAGAAGAAGAGATTAATGGAATGCTGGGGGGGAGCAGCAACAGCAAGGAGGAGATGGTGGACAGTGGAGGATCCGGGAGCGAGCATTTTCTGGAAGAGAAGTCGTCGGCGAACGAGCTATTAGATCAAGACGGCGTCGGCGATCAAGATCAGCTTCCGAACAAGAAGAAGCGTTACCATCGACACACCGCTCGTCAGATCCAAGAAATGGAAGCGTACGACATTTATTTAAGACATATACACACTAGACATTCTCTCTCTCTTTCTTACACACACATGCAACAAGGTCATGTACCATTCTTCAAATCGTTTTTTTGCTCCATTTTTGTAATCATGTTTCCTCCTTAAGGTCAAAATTTTCATGCGCGTAGTTTATACAAAGTAAATATATTTGTCGTCTCATCATTCTTCTTGCATTCATATATTCTAAGCCCATTATTTGTGCTTATACAGTAGCTGCATGTTTCGCTCATCCCCTAAGATTTCGGAGATCTTGAGCATTTTCCTCTTCCTCTCACTTTCGCATATTTTTTTTTTTTTTACTTGGATAAGATCATCATTGTTGTATAAAGTAATGTTTTCCTTTTCAAAATGTGTCATAGATTGTTTAAGGAATGCCCTCATCCAGACGACAAGCAGAGGATGAGGCTGAGCCAGGAGCTAGGGCTCAAGCCTCGCCAGGTGAAGTTCTGGTTCCAAAACCGGCGAACCCAAATGAAGGTTCGTGTGCTTGCGTGTGTATTTCTGCCCGTGTCTGTGTGAGCTTCTCTGGTTAATATATGTGTGTTTTCTTTCTCTTCCCTCTCGACGTTTCAAAACCCTAGTTGATAATGTTACGGGACATAATGAGCCATTATTAAGCTTGCTCTCACAATGTTGCGTAGCTCGTAGAAGGAAGGAGAAACATCCTTTTGACGACGGGTCATTATTTGTAGTCCTCTTCCTTACAGACTGTAATGCATACTCCTCAATAAATGTTAGCTGCTGCAGCAATTAAAACCCTACCTGTACAGAGTAAATGCTTTGTAAACTTATAGGGTTCCTCGGAGGTAAAAATGTTGTCCAATGTCTGTTCATATGACTCGCTAACATTGGTGTCACGAACCGAGGGAGTGTGCTTAGCTTTGTACACTTGTTTGATGAATAATTACGGTTCTAAAAAGCAACATTAGCTTGGGGATGTAAAGCGCCTCGGTCTGTAACTCAAGATCGCCACAAATTACATGATCATGCACCGTCTCTTTCTGCTTAGAGACCTCGTGTTGAAGTGTGTTCACTTGTATATGGATGCTTGACTTTGCTTCGGCTATTGGGATAACAAAATATGTAGGCACAGCAAGACCGAGCTGATAATGTGATATTGAGGACCGAGAACGATAACCTGAAGAACGAGAATTACAGGCTTCAAGCGGCCTTGCGCAACATAGTGTGTCCTAATTGTGGAGGCCCGGGGATGCTAGGAGAGATGGGCTTTGACGAGCAGCAGCTTCGCATTGAAAATGCTCGACTCAAGGAGGAGGTAAAATTGTTTCTTAGCTGGCAATTGGCACACTTATGAACATAAGAGTTGCCTCACGACTTCAACAATCTTAGGGGGAATGTATGTTAATGATGCTTTCTCTTCCTTTTTGAAAATCAATGGCAACAGCTGGAACGTGTGTGCTGTCTAGCTTCACGGTACAGCAGCCAACAAATGCAATCAATTCCACCAATGTCTCTTTTTCCGCCGTCGCTCGACTTGGAGATGACCATCTACCCACCGAGGCATTTCCCGGAACCCATGCCCTCTTGCTCAGACATGATCATGCCCATGCCTTTGTTGCCGCAAGACACTCCGCACCACATGGCCGAAAACAGTGGCCTCATACTAATGGAAGATGAGAAATCGCTCGCCCTAGAGCTCGCCATGTCCTCCGTGGAGGAACTCTCCAAAATGTGCTTCGCGGCCAAGCCCCTTTGGGTGCGGAGTGGCGAGAGCGGCAAGGTAGCGCTCAATTTCGAGGAGCATGCGCGGTTGTTCCCGTGGCCATTGGACAATAATCACAAGCAACCCTCGGACGAGCTTAGTAAAGAAGCTAGTAGAGACAGTGCTGTTGTTATAATGAATAGCATCACTCTGGTTGATGCGTTCTTGGATGCTGTAAGTCTCGTTGTACATCTATCTGGTGTTATCTTATGATTATATCGTGGTTAACTGGTTAATCTTGACAGTTGACACAATAATCTATCTTTTTGCCAGAGCAAGTGGATGGAATTGTTTCCCACCATTGTCTCTAGGGCAAAAACTATTCAAGTCATATCATCAGGCGTCTCAGGTCATGCAAGCGGCTCTCTTCACCTGGTAATTAACTATTTTCAATGTACACGGTTGATTATGTCGGTGCATCTCCTCTTGAGTTATATGAACTGCAATGTTTTTTCTTTTTTTCTTTTTTTGGGTTTGGTCAATTAGATGTATGCGGAATTGCAAGTTCTTTCACCGATGGTACCGACACGAGAGACGTACTTCCTTCGTTATTGCCAACAAAATGTGGAGGAGGGAAGTTGGGCAATCGTCGATTTTCCCATGGACAGCCTTCACGACAATCTCGCTCCGCCGCCTTCTTTCCCCAGATACATAAGACGGCCTTCTGGTTGCATCATTCAAGACATGCCTAATGGTTACTCAAGGGTAAGCCCTACCTAATAGCTAAACATTTGTGCATATGCTTATGTCGATTATTACTATTAGAACGATCGTCGATGCCAACATAGCACTCCCAAAAGTTTACGTCTAGATTATAATTACATAAGGATATGAAGATTGAGCAACATGATTGGTGATGAATTGTGGCTTCATTTCCATTGGTTCCGTTTTGTTCAGGTGACCTGGGTCGAGCATGCCGAGATAGAGGAGAAAGCGGGGCACCCGCTGTTTAGTCAGTTTGCAAAGTGCGGAGTGGCATTCGGAGCGCATCGGTGGTTGGCGGTCTTGCAAAGACAGTGCGAGCGGGTCGCGAGCCTCATGGCCAGAAACATATCGGATCTCGGAGGTTCTTTAGATTTTATCTTCATCTCGTGATAAATCCAAAGCATTTTGATCTTTATACATATCAGCAAGGATCTCGATAAGAATATATTGAATGTTCATCATGGTTAAGTCCCAAAGGCAAGATCATTTTCCAACACATGCGATGAGACAGGAGTGTTGGTCCAGTGGTAGAGCTCACTCTTTTCCTAATTGTAAAGGAAATGGAAAGAATCTGGATTCATTAACCGAAGTGTTGTAGTAGGCCTGTTATTGGCTAATCTCATGTATTCAGAAAGTTAACGATGCTGGCGTTTTGGGGTCAATGTAGTGATACCATCTCCGGAGGCGAGGAAGAACCTGATGAGGTTGGCTCAGAGGATGATAAGGACATTCAGCTCCAACATCAGCACCTCCGGCGGCCAGTCGTGGACAGCGCTGTCGGACTCCTCGGACAACACCATCCGCATCACCACCAGGAAAATCACCGAGCCCGGTCAGCCCAACGGCGTCGTCCTTGCCGCCGTCTCCACCTCCTGGCTCCCCTACCCTCACCACCATGTCTTCGAACTCCTGAAGGACGAGCGCCGACGATCTCAGGTCCTCTATTTTGATAAGATCGCTTTATGCTTTCGTTTCCGAAGCATATTCGATTTAACTTAATTGCGAGCATACCATAACTGTGACTGATTCCTAATTGGCTTTGTGCGATTTTCAGCTGGATGTGCTTTCAAATGGAAATTCTTTGCAAGAGGTGGCTCACATTGCGAATGGTTCTCACCCTGGAAATTGCATCTCTCTCCTTCGCATCAATGTAAGCAACATCAGTGATTAATCACAAGTTAATAACTAATATTCGCACTCGAATTTTAATGATTAACCTTTTTAAAACATACATAAATATTAAGCCACGCGTTGAGTTCACAATTTTCTTTCATCATGGGACATAATTGTCTCCAATTATGCCATGCAGGTGGCGAGCAACTCATCGCAACACGTGGAGCTAATGCTGCAGGAGAGCTGCACCGATGCCTCCGGCAGCCTGGTCGTCTACTCCACCATCGACGTCGACTCCATCCAGCTCGCCATGAATGGGGAGGACCCTTCCTGCCTCCCTCTCCTCCCTATCGGGTTCTCCATCGTCCCATTCGGATCAGGATCGCCCGTATCCGACCCTGCCGACGACGACGACTTGGGGCCCGACGCCTGTCCTCAAGGCGACGGGTGCCTCCTGACGGTGGGGCTCCAGGTCCTGGCCAGCACGATCCCGACAGCCAAGCTCAGCCTCTCCAGCGTCACCGCCATCAACAACCACCTCTGCACCGCGGTCCACCAAATCACCGCCGCCCTCGCCAGCATCTCCGGCAACGGAAGTTCTCCCCCAGCCCCGGGAATCGACGCCGAGCCGGCGGTGGGTCCATGCCCCGACCCTACCGATGCTAAGCAAATCAGTGCTTAGCTTGAGCTTATCACTGTGGAGTTACCCAAAAATCTCCCCCTCAAGGCATCGGATAGACCAAAAGGATTGATTTTTAGCATGAGAAGAGGTGGGGACAGACATTGCGGGTAACTACAACTACTCAGGATAGGCAGCAGCTAAGGTAAGTAAAGAATAAAGGAGATTAGATGGGGTTAAGGAGCGAAGAAGGTTCATGTCGGTGTCCCATTTTGTTGGTTTCATTTTGGAGAGACTAATGTTGTTGAACTTAGCAGCAGCAGCAGGTGTTTGTAGTAGGAGACAAGTTTGAAAAGTGGGGTGGTAAGGAGGAGTCAAGAGCGCACCAGATATTTGACCCCTATCGTTTTTTGCTCCCGTGGTGAGGGGCGTCGGGTTGGGTGGGTGGGGGATTGAATGCCCCGGCCTTCCCCTTGCCCTTGGGCCTCCTCACCAGTTGTGCAAATTGGGGGTGGTTGGTTCGGGAATTGACTCCTGTCGGCCCATTCCGGCTTTCGTGCTTTCAATTCAATGCGATTCAATGCTTCTGAACTCTTTGAGTTTTTCCTTCTCTCCCTTCACTCACACTCAATGCTTGGGACCTCCTCCTCCTCTTCTTCTCATGAATTACTTATAGATCATTGTGGATGGCCAGATGCATGCAACTAAACCGCATCCGGCATCCATTCCGACCAGTATCGGGTGTCGACCATCGTCTCGGGATGTACCCTTTGCATGGGCCGTTTGAGCTTGAATTCTCCAAGTTAGTATGTGGTTAGAGCGCTGGGCATTTCGATTCCGGCCTGGACTTGTCGATCTTGGTGGTGGGATCATCGTTTTTTTTTTTTTTCCTACAATTTTTTTTTTCAGGCCTGAGCCCGTAGCTTTTTTAATCTTCTCGAGCGTCGGAGAAGACTGCAAATCTCGAACCCCGTTTAGACTTCCCGTCAGCCAATCCGGTCTTAGGAAATCATTCGCAAAAACTCGTCCCACGTCGACGACGAGACGACACCAATGAAGAGAAAGCGTAAACGCATAAACCTTTGTGCATGCCCAATCAAAATGGAGCACATGCGCTCAACCCGAATCCGGTATACGGCAAATTGACCGGGTCTAAAGGAGGGGCTAAAGGTCGCAATTTCAACGTGGACTCGTTCAAAAAGGCCGAAAAGAGGAGAAAAGATGATGTTGAAATTCAACTGGTTGAAGGTCTCTGGTCTTCGCCTAATCCCAACACCGTCGCTATTTTAATACGTCGGTCAGAGCTCCCTTCCTTTCTCGTCGTTGTCCTCGCCGTCACCATCATCGTCGTAGTCGTCGTCGTCTTACCCCAACACCGTCTCTCTTTTATTTATTCGATCGAACGCCACGGGCCCAACTCGTTCGTAATCAGGAGGAAGACAGAGAAGACCTCCCATTTCATTCTTGATTCGTGAGGCGCGAACCGCCCTTGATCTCCATTGAGAATAAGTCACGTAAACCAGGGGCGCCAAACGGGTTGACCCGGATTGGACCAACCGCCCACGTCCGAATCCCCCAAAACACTCGCTATCTAGCCGCAAATGTCAAGAGGCCATGCATCTGGAGTCGGAGAGCAACTCCCCAGCGACTACCAACTTGCGGGTCTGATCCAATCGAAACTGAGATTCAGATTAGCCGGTTCATTTTCGCGTCGCGCTCTCGATGTTTTTACTCGCGGGATTAGGTTATCAAAAAGGAAAATCGGTGGCTTATATTAACTCATTGTGGCACGTTTGATTTGAACTTGTATCTATGGGACACATTTAGACCCGCGCCAAAGTCCCGCCGGATAATTAATTTCTTTTTTTCAGCTGAAATAACGTCTTATTTATTTACTCAAGCCATGTAAACTCCACGACAATAACTATTTTGCTTTCGGACGTCTACGCAGGCAAATTCTTAATGGTCCTCATTGACTGAACTCTGGTGGAGGGTAGATGAGTAAATTAACGCAATTGCCAATTGGAAGGCGGATACGTGGCTCTTCGATCATTTCGCGGGCTCTAGAAAGACGGCCGTGCTGACGTGCCCACGGAATCCCGAGCTGCATTTTCCCTTTTGCGCAATATGAACATAAGAGAAAAAAGAAGTTTTTTGAAAAAAATCAAAGATAGGAGGGGAGATTCGCAACAGACGAAAGCGACGAAAAAAATAAATAAAAAATACTAATCTTTTTTGGGCGACCAGCTGGCCTCGAAGTCGCAGACAATTAAATAAAATAAATAAAACAATTAAAAATTAAACAGAGAAGGCGACAAGGTATGAACGAATCCCGCGCAGGAGGATACGGAAAAAAAAAAACAAACAAACAAACGGCGGTGAATCTTAAATATTCAGACACGGCACTGAACGATGTAAGCGATCCCCCTTCGGATCGTGAAAACGCGGTAGACTTTTCACGAAAACCCGCTCAAGATATTATCTTTATCTTTTTCTTTTTACCCCCACTATTTTTCTTACTTTTTTATTTTTTTTTATTTGATTATCTGGCCAGGTGTTGTTTTTTTACATTTGGGGCCCCGGCAAATTCCCGAGTGGGGATAAGTTGGCCGTGGCTTTTGTAAATTTTTCTACTTTTTCTTGTCACGTGGTGGCTTCCTCGGCCATGAACTCCTTCCTCCGCCTTCTCCTCCTCCCGCTTCATTGGCTTGCGCCGCTGGGGCCAGCACGGAAAGAATAAAAAGGAGGGCGACGATTTAATCTTTCGTGAGGTGGAGACAGGGAACATTTCGAAAATCTGAGTTGGTGGGAATTTCAAATGATTTTGATTTCGAGACGGCTCACGAGACTGAACTCGAGCTGAACGATTGAATAACTAACGCTCTAGATTGTTCCACGTTCGTTTCCTTCGCGTGGGTTGGAAAAGGGGGCGATCGGACATGGAAGATCCGTTGAAAGTTTCACGCTTGCGACGGAACGTTCCATTTGAAGACGTAGTTACCGCGCTGGCTGGATAAAGGGTGTGGTTCACACTTTCCATCCACAGGAAGGCACGTGAGTCTGATGTTTGCCCCCAATGAGGATTGCAGGGATCAGGGGGGCTCTCAGACGCTAGAGGGCTTTTTATAATTGTATAATGTTGTAACAAGGAAATAAAAAGCTTAATGTATATAAATACTGTGTTTTGATTACGGTCATTGTTAACCCAACTTATCCAGCCACAGTAGCCGCCTTCTGCGGTCGGTGAGTATTAGCTTTTCGATGCGCCTTCCCCGAAACCCATGTATACGGACTTACAGACCACAGAAATTACACGTGTAAAGGATGGACACGTGTGTATAATATATGTGGGTATATGTACCTTTTCAATTCGCGAAAGTCGGAGTAAAAATGGCGGGCGTCTAAGGTCAAAGTAAGACTACTTTCGGTAAGATTCTAATTTTACTTTGTCGGCCCTTATCGTTGGACATTGTGCGTTCAAAAGAGATGTCATTTTTTTTTTCTTGCGTTTGGCTTACTAAACTCCTCCACGTATGCAAAGCCACTTGCGTCCGAATTTGGATTCGTTGAAATTGGCCCGCCCCCCCGTGAAAAACGAATGGGATGGGATTCAGGCTCTCGCAGCCTTTCTTTTTTTTCAGCACGTGCTAATTGTTCGGGTTACGCAATCGATTTTTATAAATCATGTTTATTTCTTTATTCGTGTGTTGCTTTCGCGGATATTAAATTATTTAGGAAAATAATTTAAAAAAAAAAATCACTTTTATCGCTTGAAATAACCGGGCGATGAATGATTTTTTATCATTAATAATAATTTATGTCTAGATATTTTTGTGTACGGTGAAAATTTAATAATGTTCGTTCGTATTCGTAATCATTTATTTTTCGCGAAATAAACGTAGCCTAAAATTAAGAGGCATCGGGCCAAACTCGATTTTGATTCTATTATTAGCCGATCATCATGACTTGCCAAACACATTGAAAACAGAACGGGGATTGCAAAGTTCGCTTACTGGGCGAGGACGACAATTCGAACCTCATGAATGAGGTCGTTGTCGGGAATAGAAATAACAAAGGCCATTAAGGTTGCGTTAATACGTATTTGCGTTTTGTCCCTGGTTTGTTAAACGCCTAATGAGTGGATTACCAAACATTTGGGAAATGTGAGCGGAAGCAGATAAGCACACGCAACCAATCATTGATGTCATGTGAGCACATGCACTAAGCCAACGGCCGGTTAATGAAGCGGGCTATTTCACTAATCACAATAACTCCCCGGTTAATTAGAAAAGACGTCGATGTCGTTTAATTAGGGCAACAAGTTGACTTCTTAAATGTGGCCAACGCCGTAAAAGGGGAAAAAAAAATATTGAAGATCGTTACATCGCTCACTGGCTCCGTTTGTTCCGAAAACGGTACGAGCGTTTTAAAGGAAATACTTTCAATTCGTATAATTTTTTTTTTTTATGCAAAACAAGTGAAGCATTGATCTTAAAGAGAAAGCACGACGTGCCCGCCGCTGGTTAGTCTCGCTTAAGGACAATGCCTGTCTTGAATCTTGACCACAGTCTGTCCGAGGGGATGCACAAACTTTTGTCAACCATGATGTCTTGGGGCACCGTATGAAAAGTCAACGGGGGTGCATCGCCAATGAAAAGGCAGCAATTGTCTCCATATGGTCGAGCTTTGTTTTTTTTTTCTTTTTTCCTTTTCCTCTTCTTTTTTATAGTTTTTTTTTCCAGAGATAGTTAATTTGAGTCATTGACTTTTGTATTTGTATTTACGGCCTCAATAAATAAATGAATAAACGAGAAAATTGGTCTGGGGCAGACTGAAATCATCACATGGAAAAATAGGGCAATGAACAGGAAAACTGAACGGGGAATTCTGTTAAAAACAACCATCAAGGTAAGAGGCGCAAGTTACCTAATTATTGTCTGGAAAGACGCTCAATTCATTGTGCTCCTAGCTAAAATCCCGGAATATGTTATCCCCGTAGATCAATTGAAAATCAGAGGAAATTTCAAAAGCATCCTCGCTTTTGGTTCTGCGCATCAAACATCATCCTTAGTTTTGAAATGCTTAAAAAACCCATCCTCGCTTTTAAGATTCCATTTCAAACCGATTCCGACGTCAGATGCGATTTTCAGCATTACGAGCTATTCAGAAAGCTATATATGATTTTCTGCTCTGCCGTGGTGTCTAAATCGACCCCCTCAACGCCACGGTCTTTAATCCGAGCTTGGCAAGGGAGGGAGAAGAGAGAGGCGCGGACCGAGAGAGTCCAACGTGGGCTGACCACGTGGAGGGGGCGTCGGCAACTTCAATCGGAGAGGCAAAGCCGGCGACGCGCCGGGCATGTTGGCCCTTTTCAAGTTTAACGTGGTTTCGTCTGAAAATGCAAATCGCGGAGTTCCAAAAGTGACAAGCATATTTAATGTGGGATGTCTAAATTCGCAAAAGGGCTTCTTAAAGTCTTTTCAAAATAAATGTGACCCCTTTTTTTTGGGGGGAGGGCGGGAGGGAATCATCAATTAAAAAGGCTCCAGATAAATTAATTATAGAAACTTGTCCACGTGGCACAGCCCCTTTGGGACACAACACAACACAACACAGCGTTTTCTGATCAAGACTTCACTGGAGACCTGGACGAGGAAATCGCTTGTTGGATCACCAACTCCTCTTTACTTACAGAAACAGTAATGATCAGCTGTCGCTTGGACTAAACAAGTCAAGCTTATCCGTGAATAGAAATTGATTATGTCACGGGAAAGGGGCGTTGGACATATGTGCGGGGATACCTAACCTAACCCTTTGAGCAGATTCCATTCCAAAAGGGATTGGTTTGTTTAGGCTTTACTTTTTGCTAGGGCGATGTAGTATTTTTATGTGGACAGAATGGTTGCATCCGGGGATTAGGGTGAGTGTCTTTTTTTTTTTTTTTGCGTGATTGAATTGTTAAGTAAAGCATCGTCTTCGGTGTGGCCGAATGGGTGGGCTTTAACTCGAGAGGATTCGATTAGAAGATGCACGTCGAAAAGACGATTTATCTTTTGGAGGAGAAGATTGTCCATCAAGTCATAAATCTATTGTGCGGCGGTCAATTCATTTACAAACCTTTCGATTGTGCCAATTTAATCATAAAATTTGCGATGATTTGCTAATTTTGTCATTTCGGTTAATTTTGACCGAAAATCGCTGATGTGGCTGTCTAGTCAGTGCAAATCGTCCCACGTATCATGACCTGCACCGACGTTGATCATCATTTTACTATTTTCTTTTTTTCCTTTCCCCTTTTTGCCGGCCTCAATCCAGCGCTGCCCTGGCTGGCCTCGGGTGAGGGCTAGCCTCGAATGAGGGCGACCCTCGCCATCCCAAGTGCGGGTGTTCCTCGGAAAAGTAAAAAAAAAAAAAAAAAGTTAAAGAAAATAAAAGATAAGGAAAGGGAAAATAGAAAAAAAAATGTAAAAATTATCCACGTCATCACCGACCGTGACACGTAGGATGACTAACATTTACTAAACCACCACTTCAACGATTTTTTTCTGGTCGAAATTGATTGGAATGGCTAAATTAGCAAGTTGTGAAAACGTTCGGCACTATATCGATACAATTGAAACGTTTAGGGGCAGAATTTTCCATACGCGTGCGATAGGTTTAAGGCGTTTTGATCAAATTTTCCTTCTTTAGAGCCCGGGACGAGAGGAGAGAAGTGTCGAAGTTGTGTGACTAGTCCGTTTGGCAATGCATATTTGAAACTCGGGCTACTTAACAACCGTGTGGGATAGGCGATTGTAGAGGTGGAGGTGATTTCCCGACCAAAATTATTACCAACATGTTGTAGCAACCAGACGCTTCATCCCGTGAGAATAAAGAGTGTTTTGGTTTTTGCAAAGGTTTCCTGATCAGCCTATACGATTACGAGGACCGGTCAAGTAATTCTCCCTTCAAGGTCCACCCCATATGAATTCCATTTACCTTTCTTTTCACAGCATTGTGTATTGAACTGGCCAGCCAATAAAAGAACACTTTTGGTCAAAAAAAAAAGAAAAAAAAACATGTTTTTTTGTTTCTTGAACACTTTTGGTCCAACGCTCCCTGGTTGCCGCAGGTCGTCGCCCCCGCCGCCGCCGGACACCCTCGCCATCGGCGGTCGCCGGCCTGCCGCCACCGCCGATCGCCGGCCTTTCGCCGCCGCCGGTTGCCGGCCCGCAGCCGCCGTCGGTCGGCGGCCCGCAGCCAACGCCGGTCGCCGCCGCCGCCGGTCACCGGCCCCCCACTGGTGGCCATTTAATTCTCTTTTTTATTTGTTTTTTTATCCAATCAAATCAACCATATTTTCTTAATAATGTTTTCCCAAAACCAAAGCTCACATTTTCTTCAATGTCTAATCAAAAAGACAACCCGTGGCCTTCTCACTTACCACTTACCAGCTTTGCCCCCACACGAGGGGCATCGCGCGATCAACCCCCGTTTACTTGTCCTTGCATTAGCGAAAGGATCGTCTGCCCTTCTTTTATATGGACAGACACTGCTCTTTGAATTCAGACTATCCGTGTTATGAATTGATGACCCAGATTATTACTAAAAAAATAAAAATCAAATGATAAAAAAGTTACCCCTTAAAAATAAGAGATCTAGGCCATCAGTTTAAAAACGGATGGCCCGGATCTCAAGGGCAGGTGCCTGCCCTTTCAAGGGAATGACAGACGATCCGGATCCCTTGCATTATCCCCTCTAAAAAAAAAGTACATATCGAAAGCTCTAAAATTTGTCGGGAGAATGCAAAAGTCATAAAACTTTCAACAAGTGCGGTCAAATCTTGAAATTTATTGCGAAAATACAATCGAGTCTCAAAACTTTGAAAAAGTGAATCAAGTCATAAGATTTATATCGAAAGTGCAATCGAATCCTATAAATGATCAAATTAGCGAAATCAAGTTATTTTTGAAAAACTTATGACATAACTGCACCTTCTGTTAATTGTATCTTTTGAAAATTTTAGGACTTAATTGCAGCTTTCAAAAGTTTCATGGCTCGATTACAATTTCGCGATTAATTTTTGGAACTCGATTGCACTTATTGAAAATCTTATGACTTAATTGCAGCTTTCTTTTTAATTACTTTAAGTGCACTCACAAAAACAAAAAATTACGCAACAATAAGCAATCTTTTAACGTTGAATGAGACTAATTTAAATACTCGATTGAGTCCCTTGAATCGTTAGGAGAATGTTTTGAAATACTCATCAATTAATCGAATATATAAATAAGCAAATGCTTTTTATATCCCAAAAAAATGCCCGATATCCCAAAAAATCTTCAACTTTAGCATGTGTCCCAATTTTATCCAAAACTTTTTCTTATCTCATAAAAAATCTCAAATTTTTATTTTTATCCAATTCTACCAATCTAATACCCAACAAATTTTATAACTTTAAGATATGTCCAATTGTATCCGAAACTTTTTTTGTCTCGTAAAAAATCACAAACTTTTATTTTTGTCCAAATTCTACCACCACTAGCCTTATGCCCATAATCACCGTTAGTTAATCCTACATGGCTTGAGTTTTCTCGTCGAACTTATCAATGAATCTTAGAAATTCGAAAACAATAGATTTTTAGGAGCGGCATGATTTGAGATTGCTCGTCCAAATAATCAGATCTCCACGTCTAGCTGTTCTTTGAGCTGTTGAGCGTCGGGGCGAGCCCGAAACGCGCCGTCTTGAGTGACTCAGTATCTCCCGATAATGTGTAGGGAGAAGCATACAATAGAAGAGAAGTTGAGCGATCTCTTCATATCACTTTTGTCCAGGTGTAATTTATTAACGACGCGAAAATGCTACGCAGGATAAATTAACGGTAATTATGGATGAAAGACTAACGGTGATGGAATTGAGATAAAATCAAAAGTTAAACGACAAAAGGGGCATTGTATATAATTAGGACGTGTGTTTGTTTTTGTTTTTGTTTTTTATGGGATATGGAAGCCCAAAATATAAGAAAAGTCGTGGCAATCTTGGGTAACGATGGTATTAAGGACAGCAATAAAAGGAACTCATTAGTCATTACATCAAACGTAGGAACGAATTGGACAGCAAAGGCTAGGCCGTAGGGCAGGGGGCCTAAAACCTTTGCCTTTTTGGACGACCACCACCCCGGGCTTTCGGACATTAAAAATTTACTCCGGGGGGAAAAAAAAGGGATCGTGGACCCCACTCGATTCCCCATAGAGACAGACTTCATTAACTTCCAAGCTTTGTGGGGGGTGGGGGTTGCGGATTCGTTGCGCCTCGGACAATTCCCCCCCCCCCCCCCCCCCCCCCCCCCCGTCGCTGAAACCTGGTTTTGAGTTTTGACTATTAAACCATCGTGTTTAGTTTAATCCCCCTCCTTCCCCCTTTCCGTGGTGTTGGATACGACCATCAATGCGCTCCCATAACTCCACCACCTCCACCCATCAACATCGTCACCCACACCCTAAATGCCTTTTGCTTCCTTTTCCTTTTCTTTTCCCTTTATTTTTTCGTGAATTTTATGGAAAAGTACTTTCAAATTTCCGACCAAATAATCGAATCGGAAAGTTTCCGATGTTCCAAAATACACCCCCCTTCTCTCTTTCCTTCTTTTTTTTTTTTTTTTTTGTCTCTTGCGATCTAATTGATTCGGGATTTGACCGGTATGACCATTAATATCGATCGAACGGGTAGTTCTGTATTCGAATGAGTAATTTGATTGGATCCAGAGGGCAGACACCTGCCCTTGGGATCCGGACAATCCGTTTTTAAATGGACGGTCCAGATATTCTATTTTTAGAGAGGTAACTTTTTGAGTTTTTATTTTTTTATTTTTTTAGTAATAATCTGAGCCATCCATTCATAACACGGATGGCCCGGATTCAAAGGGCAGGGCCTGCCATTCCCTTAAAAGAGCAGACGATCCCTTCACCATTTGATTGTATAAATTACCAAGATTTTGGACCTGATAAAATTCGTGAGCTGTAATAATACTGTGCCAGAAAATGACAATTCTGTTTGGGATTTGGGTCGAGAAGATGGGTTTATTCTTTTCTTCATTTGATTCGGCTGAAATCACGTCGAATTTTCTAATACGAAAAATCAACCAAGAAATTAAGGAATCGCCTCTAATTGAAGTTGGGGAACATAATACGGGGATCCATTTTAGTTTATAGCAACGACCAATCGGGTGACGGCACAGGCCATTCTCTATAGCGGTCCAAGGAAAGGGACCAAAAGTGCGACGTCGGTCGACCAAAAGTCGGGTCCCCCCCCCCAAACGAAAACGCAAAAGAATTCACCAAAACGCGACAAAAAGGCATTCGGGTGATTATGCCCCCTTCGTCGGGGCATTATTGTCAATTCCCGAACTCTCGCGAAGCCGAATCTTAGCTGTACTTTGCCTCACCCCCAATGCTACGCAGCTCGCCGCTGTTTTCTAGGGGCGCGCTCTATTGGTCGAGCCAAATTACGCAAATGCCCTGGACAGGTCCCAAGCACAAACGGATCGTCCCACGCGACGGTTGTGGACGTTTGCCCGAATCCTGTTAAAACAAAAAATGTTCAGACTTAAGCTGCGCCGAAGGGACGAGGGGGGCCCGCGAAGTTTGACTCGGCGTCAAAGCCGAGCCGCAAGTCGGACGTTGAAAGTTCCGTCACGACCTTCGTTTCCGCTGACTGGTTCTTCAACTAATCATTAGGCCAACCTCCGCGTAACAAAAAAGGCTCCTCGAGGAAAAAGCTCCGTGCCCCTCTGCCCAATCACGTACGTGTTCCGACCAAAACAAAAAAAAATTTCACGTACGTGTGAACCGGCGACCGGGTCCGCCGGTTATTTCGGACCGACCTCCTGCAAGAAATGCAAATGTGGCGCTTCCTCGTGATAAGCCAAAAAGGCTTTGGGGACCGGTTCGCTTGGGGGCACGAAACCCGCCGGTAACCGCCAGTTGTTGTTGAAGAGGCGCGCCATTGAAACCGGCCACGAAAGGTCGCCACGTGTTTCTCTTCTTTCGAAAGCGAGGACCACGTGTCGGCCAACGCATGCCCTTCCGGTCGCTCGCGGCCACGTTGCACCCGTTCACTGGCAAACTTGGAGAGAGAAGAAGAGAGAGAGAGGAAAGAGGGGGGGGGGGGGGGGGGGGGGGGGGGGTGGTTTGGGAGTGGAAGAGAGAGCGCTCGCCTTAAAATGCCGAGACTACCCTCGGCTGGCAAATTTAAAACGAGGGAATTCTTTTAATCCCGGAAAACAGAAAAAAAGGCTCCACTTGTTTCACGAAAAATAAGCGATTTGAAAAATATTTTTCAAAAAGTAATCATTTATATCTTTTAAAAAAAATTCTCATCGCCTATGAAAATAGTTAGGCATAGATTATTATCGATGATGAAAATATTTTTTGTTGATTAATTTTTCTAAACGATATAAGTGATTACTTTTCGGAAAATATTTTTCAAATCGCTCATTTTTCCCGAAACAAACGGACTCTAGGGGGGGTGGTTTGGGAGTGGAAGAGAGAGCGCTCGCCTTAAAATGCCGAGACTACCCTCGGCTGGCAAATTTAAAACGAGGGAATTCTTTTAATCCCGGAAAACAGAAAAAAAGGCTCCACTTGTTTCACGAAAAATAAGCGATTTGAAAAATATTTTTCAAAAAGTAATCATTTATATCTTTTAAAAAAAATTCTCATCGCCTATGAAAATAGTTAGGCATAGATTATTATCGATGATGAAAATATTTTTTGTTGATTAATTTTTCTAAACGATATAAGTGATTACTTTTCGGAAAATATTTTTCAAATCGCTCATTTTTCCCGAAACAAACGGACTCTAAGTGTCGCAGTAACGAAATTATAAGTGCGGCCATTTTAAGGGTTGAAAACGTTAGAGTTTGTAACGTATAAGCTGTAAGAAGATTGACATGAATATCTCTTTCGAGCCCATTAAATTAATCGAATGATTTTTTTTTTTTAAAGTTCAAGGGTATGGGTGTAGAGCCCGACTAGTGGAGGCCCCTGGTACATTTTGCAAGTCTTGCGATCGGACATATCCAGGGCTTTGGCGTGTGCAGATGATCTAAGTATACACGCAGTTGACGAGAATGAACAAGTCATTGCATTGTAGTTCTTAAATTGAAAATCTCGTATCCATTAATTTGCTGCACCAACTTAATGGGTCAATTAATCAGATAATCATTTTTTTTATTGTGCTAATCGAGTCAACCCGTGACTATCGAATAATTTAAGTTAAAATAAATTAACGCTATTATATAGGCTTAATTCAATTAGGCGTTAAGTCTTCCGGTATTTAAGCACTCGGTGAGGCTAGCGATTATGGTTTAATTTGAAAATCGACACAAGTTGATGTGCTTTCGGATGTAATAAGTAAAACTCACTTAATATTCAAATAAAAAGTTTTGTCGATTTCCTTTAAAAAAAAGTTATGTCGATAATTCGTGATGGTGACTATCGGTTATCAAAAGTAAAAGTTTTGCAAAAGGTATGGAAATTTGGGACGTAGTAAATTTCCTTACGACAAGTACAGTCAGTATTTTGAAAATCGAATCTTTCTTACGAAGTTTGTGTGGCAAGAGTCTCAATCAAGAACCATATATTATAGACAAGGGTGGTCTTGGGGAGGACAATATCGTCATTCCAGAGAGCGAGGGCTAACTAACTGGGAAGGTAAGCGAAAGGGAAGGGGCTCCGCGGTACAGGTCAGCAGTTCCCAACGACGAAGTACACCGAGCGGTTATTATCATCATGGAGGCGGGTCAAGATTCTCGCGCCCCCGTTGAACCGATCCAAGCCGTGGAAGATGGACGGTCGGATTCCCGCGTTCCTTTCGTACCGTCGCGTTGTTACGCCGCACGTGATTATTCCCGCCCCTCCCCAAGTTCCAGCCAGTTTCCTTCTCTCTCTGACCGAACGGGGGAATCCTTCCCGCCCCGTTTACCTCTTCGATAACACCGTCCACCCGCTCTACCGAAAACGCCCCTCTGGTTCTCCAGATTCCACGGCGGCCCCGCGCAGGATACCGGGGTCCGCCCAGGGGCTCAACGGTCAATTCGCCGAGGCCAGCGAAACGGCGTTTCCTCTTTTTTTTTTTTTGGGCTCACGAAACGCGTTCTGGCCGGCAAAGCGTTTGGTTGAACCACCTAACAACCACCACTTTCCTTCACGCACTCCCACTCTTTATCTCAAGAATAAACAAATCGATTAAAAAATTAATTGCTTTTTTTATTTTTAAAATACGAGGAGACTTTTCTCGAGCAAGATGAAACTTCCTCACAAAATAAAGAACAAAAGAATTTAATTGTTTTTCAATTTTTTTCTTGGCAGCAGAAAAAGCAGTTCCATTGCAGGAGTATATAAAACTATAAATTATCGCCTCAACGCTCTTTTCCGGTTTTCCAAAGCCGTCCCCTTTTCTCTGCTTTTTAGTTTTCCTCCACTGTTCTCTCCCTCCAATTTTTATTTTTCCTCCTTTTATTCTTAATTTTTTTCTTCGCCGTTAACATCCCGCCGGCGAACCTCTTTCCCTCACCGGAAACCGCTATTCCTCCGGCGAACTCCCTCCTCCGCCCGTGGAGCCGCTCGATTTCTCCGCCATTGGCAGCGCCTCGGATTCCCGGCGAATTTCTCGGCTCCGTGGAGGGAATGCCCTGGATCTCCGCGTCCGTGACGGCGAGCTCGCGTTCGTAGCGGTTCGCCAGAATGTGGCGAGGCTGAGGCCGTTTCGAGACGCGTGGTAGGTTGGTTGAGGTCAGGATCGTGATCTAGGGTTTGTTTCTGGCGTTTGATCTCGGTTTCGCTCGTTAGCTGTTCGTTCCGCGAGGCTTGTGGAGGACGGAGGCCCGCAGATACCGTCTTCGTGATGAGATGGTATGTCAATCGTCTTTCTCTCTCTCTTTTTTTTTTTTTTCGTGTGGTTTGCATTATGCTGTTTGTTTCTTCTTCTGGAAGAAATTTTAGGGGCTTTCATTCTCCCATTCACGGTCCAGATCCCGGGCTGAAGCTCTTTTAAAACCGGAAGAAACAGATTTTGTCTTGAATTTATGCATTCATAGTGGATTTTTAGAAATTTCCGTTGACGAATTCCATTCCTTGTTAATTGTTGTAGTCCTTTTGATCTCTGGAAATTTAAACGTGCCTTAGGCATCTCCGGAAAATATTTGCTGATTAATAATCAGGACTTAATGGTAAACCGCGAACTTGTAATTTCCTTACTTTTCTGTTTTAATAGGAAAAGTTTCCTGAAACATGTCATTTTCTGTGAAATACTCTTTTTCCGAGAAAGTATTGTGTTCACATGATATGTACCCAGGAAGTGCACAAAAGTGCTTCTCGAAGATGCGAGTCAGTTACACGGGGCGTTTGTGCCCGAACGAGAGATAGAATATCAGTTGAATTTTTACTCTTTTTAGGGGCCCCTCAATCTGTAGAAGGTGTGACGATCATTGTTAACGGTGTACAATAGATGGATTTGACCAGTCCCGTATTTTGGATGGATAATACTAAGATAATATGCAATTATACCTTTCCTGTTGTTTTATGACCTGTCGATTCCATATTATTTGGCTAAAATAAGTGGTGGCCTCGGTCTCCTTAATATTGGATGGTAATGCTTTGCTGAATTGAAGTTTTCTTTGCATCCTGCCATGTTCTAGTCTGTATAAACTGACAAATATTCTCTGGAGACGTGAATTTTGGGACGAGTTTGGATTTTGGCTTGTTCGACATATGTGCTCCTTCAGTGAAAGCTAGTGGGCATTGTTGAGGATTTGACGAAGGTATTTAGTCATTGTGTAAGCAATGTGAAACATGCCTTTGGTTATTTGACTAGTAATGAAATCATTTTTCATTGCGCTCCATGACTACATTTTTAACGGCCATTTTAAGCTCGCATTAACTTTTACTTGGAATTAACAGATGAGTATGCATAACTAGTAGAATGTTTGTGTCCGACATGACTCATTTGCTTCTAAAGGTTAGAATGTGACTACTTTTTCCCCATGCAATGTTTAGACGGCGGTCTTGGCAGTTCTGTATCAAGCAGTGTATGATTGGTCTTCTCCTCACTATTCGATTGTACTTTCCTTTTTAATTATTCTAGTTAGCATGGAGTTTTGATTCTCCGAATTGTTGCCTTTTTACTTTTAACGGGTGCCAATAGATTGATTTTTTGAGCTTGGTTTTGGTTTTCCCATTCGTTCTGTTTCTTCATGTACACTTACCTTTTCTTCATGCAGGTGGAAGGAAGGGTTTGTCTGTCTAGAGAAATTTCAAATGCTTTGGAGTTTCTGAAGCGTAAAAGGCTCCAGAGAATGAAAACTGAAAGTATCATGGAGACTGATGGTCTGGTTAATGTAATGAACAGAAGTGGAGGAGATGCATTGAGAGCTTCAGCTTCATGTGGTGTGAGAATACATGGTATTCCCGATTCACTTCATCCATCAGACCGGGCTTCAACTGTGAAGGATGTATTTCCAAAGCGGAAGGTAGAAAAGTTCTGTATGAATGATTTAGAATGGACCAACCAAGTTCCAGAGTGTCCTGTTTACTGTCCATCAAAGGAGGAGTTTCAGGACCCTCTAGTTTACTTGCAAAAGATAGCTCCAGAGGCTTCAAAATATGGTAAATTGATCGGACTTGGACTTCTTCCGACCTTTTCAAATTGGGAAGTTGTGAAATGTTGTTGTCCATGGAAGGGTGCATTCAGTCTACCTTATTATCTCATAGATCTTAAATAATTAGAACGTGAACATATGAATAGATAATTTTTATGAAGGAATCCTGTTGTATTTCTTTTTTCTGTTAACTTGAGAGGCACAGATGCAGCATATGTTAGGTGGAAGGGGTGGGTTCGAATTTCTTATTAATCATGTAGTATTTTAAATGTTGATGGGAAAGGTGGGAAATGGGAGGTGAATCAAGAGAAAACGATGTTGTTTTTCTAGTATCGAGATCTGAACATGTAATCATGAATGCATTGGCAAATACAATATCTAGTTGTGTTCAGATTTGCTGTCCTTGCTTGTCATGTGGACGGGGATATGCCTATGGTACAAAATAACTTCGCTGAGGCAGATAAAGATACTATGGATGTTTTGAAATGAAGAATCGCCACCACTAACTTCGGGGGGACACTAAGTACTGTTTAATGTTAGTCAAATGATGTACCTCCCATGTTATATTTGTATCATTATGCCTTTGTTGTTAGACGATGAGGAAATGGTTATTGTACTATGTATTTAGCTAGAACAGTAGACTGAAAGATGTCTGGTGGAGATGGAATATGTTACATTTTATTATTAACCACTGGACTTAATCTGAAGTGGCCAGAGAAAGGAATACTAGGTGCGTGCATCATATATATTCGTAATGTCATTCTGTGCAATGTCATTATATTTTTGGCTAAACTATTTGTAGCTTGGCACCTCAAAGTAGCTCGGGTAAAAAGCTATCATGAAGATGTAGGAAATGGCTAGTTCAACCTGATATATATTTGTCAAGTTGCGTGCATAATGTATTAGGAATGTGAGTATTGCCAAAAGTGTCGTGTGCTCGATATTCGTCTTCTGCTTGTCCAAAGGTATCAAGACTTGAAACTCTTGCGACTTTTTTGGAGATCTGCTTAAAGCAATAAATATCAAGGTCAACTTAACAGTGTAACGGATGTACTTAATTTTCCTCGAGCAGTAACGTAGAATTTATACTTGTCACAAGCTGCTTTAACTAGGAAGTTATGGTGTCATATTGTTTGATTTTCAAAGTCCTTTCATAATCCTCTTTTCCGACGACCCCAACTAGTTTGGTTTAAAGGTGATGTTGATGTTACCTCGTTGGTGCTAATCTGTTAGGTATATGCAAAATTATCTCTCCTTTAAGTGCTTCTGTCCCTGCTGGGGTTGTATTGACGAGGGAGAAAGCAGCATTCAAATTCACGACTAGAGTACAACCTCTTCGTTTGGCTGAGTGGGATTCTGACGACAGGGTCACCTTTTTCATGAGCGGAAGGTAATTTTTCTTGTAATGCTGAACAATGTTTTGAGAGTCCATTACTCTCTCTGCTGATGAGAACATATTTGCATTCAGGAATTATTCCTTTCGGGATTTTGAGAAGATGGCAAACAAGATTTTTGCACGAAGATATCAAAGTGTTGGGTGTCTTCCAGCCACATACATGGAAAAGGAATTTTGGCAAGAAATCACATGTGGAAAGATGGAAACTGTTGAATATGCTTGTGATGTTGACGGTAGTGCCTTCTCATCTTCTGACACCGATCCACTCGGCAGTAGTAAATGGAACTTGAAGGTGAGGATCTAATCTTTACTTGCTATCTCCTAATGTTTTTCTTTGATCCTTAAAGCGGTGTTTTCTATTCAAAGCATATTCAGCGATGTTCGATAATACAGCTGGCGTGCTGGAAGTTATCATGTATCTAGTTTTCATCATAACTTCCTTTCTTTTTTGACTTCAGAATCTCTCACGCCTGCCCAAGTCTGTTTTACGTCTGCTGGAAACTTCAATTCCGGTACCAATTTAACTAACCTTTTTCTGTCATCCTTATGTCTATTGCACTCTGGTCCTTATGCGTAGTGATTAATACAGGGAGTGACTGATCCCATGCTTTACATTGGAATGCTCTTTAGTATGTTTGCGTGGCACGTGGAAGATCACTACTTGTACAGGTATAAATTATGGTTAATGCTCCAGCACTCTGGAATAACTTCTTCCTTAGTTTTCTGAGTATCTTCTCTTAACTTTTTGCCCTTTTATTATCTTCTTCACTTTTTGCTTGCAGTATCAATTATCACCATTGTGGAGCTTTTAAAACTTGGTATGGAGTTCCCGGTCATGCAGCTTTGGATTTCGAAAAGGTAGTTAGGGAGCATGTTTATACCACTGATATTCTATCTGCCAATGGCGAGGATGGAGCTTTTGACTTACTTTTGGGAAAAACAACTCTATTTCCCCCAAATATTTTGTTAGAACACGACGTCCCCGTCTTCAAAGCAGTTCAGAAGCCTGGGGAGTTTGTTGTAACGTTCCCACGAGCATATCATGCAGGATTTAGCCATGGTAAGTCTAATAACTTCACCTGGCTCTCCCTCACGCACATGCGCACGCATGCACACATGGAAGTGCTTGAGCATGTGCATGTTTGCACGTATGTATTTGATGTGTGCATTGAGCAGAGAAAAAGGAATTCCCAGCTCAAACTTGCATGGGTTTTCTTTCATTTTATTTTGTGAGTTGCACTAATAGGTCTACAACTATTTAGGTTTCAATTGTGGCGAGGCAGTGAACTTTGCACTTGGTGATTGGTTTCCTCTTGGAGCCATAGCTAGCAAGCGCTATGCACTTCTAAACAGGGTTCCCTTGCTACCTCATGAAGAGCTTCTTTGTAAAGAAGCAATGCTTCTCTATACGAGCGCAGAACATGGGGATGTAGACTACTCATCTGCAGACTTGGCGTCACACCGCTGTATACAGGTTTCTTTTGTGAAGCTGATGCGCTTTCAGCATCATGTTCGCGGGTATTTAATGAAATCAAGGGCATGCGCTGGTGTACTCCCATTTTCACATGGAACGGTTGTCTGTAGTCTATGCAAGCGCGACTGCTATGTAGCATATATCAACTGTGCCTGTCATTCCCATCTCGTTTGCCTACGTCATGGTACTCTTTGCTTCTCCATCATTGCTTTTGGCTGAGAACTTCCTCTTTCTTTTTGTCTGATGCTTAATGGCTTCTTGCAATTGTCAATGATTTTTCTTCAGATATTGAATCACTAAAATCTCCATGTGGAAGCATTTATACTCTCTTTGTGAGGGATCATATATTAGAAATGGAGGCAGCAGCCAAGAAGTTTGGGCAGGATGAGCAGATATTGGATGATATCCATCGGGATAAAGGCAGCGATAGGGAATTGTTTTCTGTGCCAAATTTATTCAGTGACAGTTATGAGGAAAGATACTTCCCTTATTGTGGCATAGAGTTTGAGTCTGATCATCCACTTCCTCCAGATAATCATAATGAGTCACCAGAGTTGGACTGTAGTGAGGGACAACCCAAACTTATCAATGGAAGAAGAGATTTGGAACCCCAAATGCCTCAACCATACCTCTCCTCAGTTTATCCGAGTCATTCAAATTCTATGCCGGTTCAAAGCTCATCTATTTTCAATGATGTAAGATTCAGATATTAATTCCCTGCATTTTTTTATCTCACATAATGTATAGTTTAAGAAGTCACAAATGAGCTTGCTTTGTGACTGCTGGTGGTGCAAGATGATTTTTGAACTATATTTAGGTTTCAGCTCTCTGATCTTTAGTCTGGAAATATCATGTGCAGAATGCGGGGCATCATGCTTCTGAGAAGCCAATTCATAACTCTGACAAACTTTCTGAAACTGTGTCTCGCAATGCATATGAATCATCTGTCTCCTCTTTGTCATATGATGATTGCACGAGTGCCCATCAAGATAGACTCCACGACTCAGCGTGGAGGCCATTATCTGGACAATATAGTGAAGACTCTGATACCGAGGTATTCAGGGTTAAACGACGCTCGTCTGTGAAAGTGGAGAAGAGAAGTAGGCATGATTCCTTGCCCTCGCAGCATTCTGGACACCAGGTGTAGTTTCAGTCCCTAGTGCAATTTTTGTTGAAAAGTAGTGCCCGTGCTATTCTTTCCTGTTGTTTGTTATTGTGTTGTTTTTACCATCTTCAAATTAGAATGTAAGAGTGATTTTTTTTTACTGTTGAAATTAATGATAGCTAATTGTGATAATTCATTTGTTGAGTGTAGCTTAGAAATAAACATTAGCCATACTGATTAGGAGATTAGTATTGAAGTGCTCGTGGAGCAACTGCATGCCTCAAGCTTTTTGGGGGTTAAGGCTGCATTTGGTAACATTTCTGTTGTACATATTGCTGATCATTGGCCAAAAAATGGATAAGTGAGGTCTTCATGTGTTGGTGACACCGTCTTTGTGTTAGTATCTTGAATGAAGAAGAATTAGATGGTCATACCATTTGGCTTGGCTAATGTACTAGCTTTATACATTTTTTCAACCTCTCTTATAATGTCATCAATCCTCATTATCCTAAATTTGCTCTAAAGTATTAGAAACTTCTAGCTTGTCCACATTCTTGAACTGAAACTGTTGTTACTTTTGCTATGCTATGACTCACAAGTTCATGACTTCTATTGATTTCTCTTGTTGATGCTTTCATGAGTTCGTCAGAGCGATAATGCTGGACGAGGCTGGCCTCGCCCTGGTGTCCAGAATGCGGATGACTTCTAACATTGAAATTTGCCTTATGGCTTGTCCGTGTAAATGCAGGGATTGAAGCGATTGAGAAAACAACAATCTGATCGTGGGCAGTCGATGCAGTCACGTTGTTACAGGTCTGATGAAGCTAGATATGGCGTTGGTGCATCTGCTCATCACTGGGAAACTCCAGGAACCAGTTCCAGGGACAGGTTTGCTAAAGGATCTTCTGTAATATCTATTAAATTTAAGAAATTGTCTAATGAGGAAGTAAGGAACAAGGCGGAACGCCAAACAAGGGATAGATTCCAATATGAGTTGGGAAAGGCCACGAGGGAACCTCCCCGGTTAGAGATTGGTCCAAAGCACCTTAAAGTCAGATGCTCATCATCGTCAGGGTCAGAGCGAAGGTTGGATTAAAGTTTAGGTTTGGACTCGAAAAGTTTAGGTCTTGTAAAGCACCTTACTCTGCAGCACATTCTAGAGCCTGACTCCGCTAACATTTGTTTCTCTAATGGGGTTCTAACGACACAGAAGAAGATTGATTTGGGAGCAGCAAGAACACATTAACCTCAATTAGGATAAAAATTCATATTCTTTGTGCAAGCCTCGTAAATGGGAGGAGATGCACCGAATGACGATTCTTGGGTTTCTCGGGCCGGAGGTTGTTTTTGCTTCTTGGGCAGGGGAACCTTCCAGCAAAGCTCAAATTGGATTGGCGTTTTAATTTTAGTTGATGTATATTTTGTTTCTAATCCAGATTGGTTTTTTGGGTCGAGGGAAATTGGCCGCGGCCATTGTTACCTTCGATTAACATGCTGCTTCCCCCCGGGTTAGGTTCTTTGATTCTTTGTTGACCTTTTTTATTTCTATGGTCGTTGTATGCTGAACTACATGAATAAGTCGTAGAGAAATGTCTTCTCTTTCTCCTCGATGTGAGATGATCCTCTATTTCTTGGTGCTTTTGCCTGTATATTTGCTTCTCTGGGTCTCGCTAGCGTGATAGTATGATGGTGAATGTTAGTCATATGATATGAGGTAGGTCTCGCCATGGTAGCTAAATGTTTTTTTGTCATTCATAATAATTGCAGTTGAGATTGTATCGTTAGTATCGTTACAGTGTCAACTTAATGGACAAACTCCTATAAGATCCGTGTTCATGGACCGGACTCAGTCAAAGCTGTGGGACAAGCTATTTCAAGCCTCAGTAGTGACCGCCTAAGGCCCTTTCCTTTCTGGGCCTCTGTCATCAGAGCTTCTATAGAATCGCACCAGCTCACAAAATTCTTACCCAGAACCTTAAGCCAACAAGAAGCCCGCGATTCATCATACTTCCGTTCTCTTACTTTGATATGGCGATTTCCATGAATTGGCTAGTTAGTGCTGAATGAATGGTCAACTAACGTTCAAATATTGGACCGTCCCGGGAGAGAAGGCCGAAACTACGCAAGGTTTACATGATCTAATGAATGGTCAACTATCGTTCAATAATCGTATTGGGCAAAAAGGCCGAAACTATGCAAGGTTTACATGATCTCTCCGAGAGAGTGCTCAAACATTCTCAAGCTATGTCATTTTTAAGAGTTAATAACGAGCAATGTGTGCCAACATTCTATTGCGTGCATAGAGAGAGAGAGAGAGAGAGAGAGAGAGAGGTTTTTCTTACTTTAATCAGTAAGCGGGACCAGCAATCCAACTGTGAACCTTGACCTTCTTGACACACGCACCCTATTCTGATGTGATTTCGATTTTCCTGTGAGTGAAAAGTTCTTGTAGGACCACCACCACCCCCACCCCCCCGGCTCTCCTTCCTTCAATAATTCCCCAACCTTTGTGTTCCGGGAAGCGAATCTAAAGATTAGTGTGGAATTGTAGGAAAAAAAAAAGTGAAACCCAACAAGGAAAATTGCAGAACAACAGAGAAAAAGAGAACAAAAACCAAATCATGTTAATGGGTTCTTGTCAAAATCTGCATCTCCCCCTTCACCCCTTTCCAGCAAATGATCTCTATCCGGATTTGTAGGGCACAAAAGGATCTGAGTCTCCATGAAAGATCCTGTGTGTTTCTCCTCTTTATCGTTCTTTGGTTCTTGTCCTCGAAATTAAGGATCTGATTACCCACTTTTCAGCTCATGGGAGAAGGAATATCGAATGCAAGGAACTGGGCACTTACCCACCTTTCCGAGCCTCGTTCGTGTGGGTTTCACTTTGGGGGCAAATCCTCAATTTTTTTTTTCCCTTGATTTCGAACGTGTTTGATCCTCCCCCCCCTAAAGTTCCCCAAGCATATTTGCTTCACAAATGGAAAAGGGTCGCCTGGCTCTTTATTACTCTTTCAAGTTCATTCAAAAAAGGGTCTGTCATTACATTAGAATATTGGGGGAATATCATTGAAGAAGTCCTCCACTAATTATATGCTTCCGGACCGATCTTAAGTAACATTCCCTTATTCCGATTAGGAATTAAATTAATGGACAGCTTGCCTCGATCGAGAAGCTTCTGTTTTGTGATCATATCATCCACAGTCATCTCAATTTTGTTTAATTAACCTAGCATATTGTGCGTCTATTTTCCTCACGAGTCAAGCTCTATCGGTTAACATGGTATCGGGTTGAATTCCGACGTCTCCTCTGCCGCATTTTGCACCTATAAAGATATAGTATCCCGAAATATGTGAGAGGGAGAGTGTCAAGAGATAGTATTCACGTGGAGCTCATTGGATGTTTAACATAATCGATAGACTCTTCACCAAGTATCTCATGTTATTCGCGCAGATATTAACTTGACATGGCAGTTTAACTCCTTGTCTGATCATAACGTTAGGCATCTATGAGCACCCAATTGTTGAATTGACTAGTCGCTCGTCTTCCTTTTAAGCCCGCATATAAAAAAATATATTAGGGAATTCCACACAATCAACTTTAGACCCCCCAATTTGATCATTGAATCTATAACCACATGGCATTCCCACACCACCTAATTCATTATGTAGACCCTATTGAGTTAGATCGTAATTCCGAACGCATAGACACCTAATTCATTATCTAGAGAGATGCCCTGTTGGGTTAATAGAGCCCCTTCTCTACCTGTACCCTCTGTCGGCTAATTGCTGCTATACATCGTCTGCGGAAGAACAAAGAACCAGTGCAGTAGATGCTTAGGAGTGGAAAGTAGTAAGTTTTTAGATACTTCCAAGCTAGTTATCATTTAATTTATCATGTAGTTAGCATTCTTAGAATCCTGTAAACACGAAACCCTAATTCCCATAGACGAGGAATGTGTAGATTGTCAGGCTTATGCTTGTATAGATGGGGTATAACCATGTTGTATATATGGGGTATAACGATGTAGTACTTCATAAAACACCTAGACAAACCAACTCCCTCGCTCTTGGTATATTGGCATTATCGGCTATTTTCGTTCCTTCCAATGCTGTCGCTAATCCTAGGAAAACATCTAGACAAACCAACCCTCTCTCTCTCTCTCTCTCTCTCTCTCTCTCTCTCTCTCTCTCTCTCCCAGCATTTACTACTGTCTTTCACCAAAAAAGCCATTACGCTAAAGAAAACTCCTCCGTGAAATTTCTTGGAAATCGAATTACGCATGCCTAATTGTTCTCCGCATTTCACAGGTTCGTGTTCTTAAGCAGAGGTGTTAAAGGGATGGGTCGGATTGGATTTGGGTTGGCACGAATATGGTCCGATCCATATTGACCCATTTAACTCATTTTATACAGTACAATTTTAATGACCCATACTCGACCCTACCTATACTCAACTCATACCCGACTCAACCTGTATTACTTAAATACTTCTATATTTAACCAAATCATGAAGTATTTATTCTAATTTATTAAGAAAAATGATATTGCTAAAACACTTTCATGCAATTGAATTTTTTTAAAAAATATTTTCTTTCTTTGCCGCTAGCGGGCGACAGTGGTGGCATTCCGAAACATTTTTTACTTTTTTTGATTTTATTTTTTATTTTGCTAATAAAAAATAAAAATATAAACTAATATAATTAATGCCCATTTACAAGTGATGCTTGGAAAGATGCAGGCTACGGGGGAAAAAATGGGTTGAAAACGGATTGAGTTGAAACCCATATTTAAATAGGTTTTATAGGGCTAAACCCATATTTGACCCATTTTTTTTAAAAAAAATTTTGTGAACTTATATATGACCCAAGTGAATAAAAGTGGGTTAAAAAGTGGGTCAAAGGACCCATATTAACACCTATATTCTTAAGTAATTATAATTGATGGTGATGCAAAGATATCCTCGTACGGATCCCTATGGCATCATCTAGCAATGAAAAAACCTAGTGGACCCCCAATTTCTTACCGCAAAGTTGCAATAACAACATCCTAAACTTCCGCTAGGAGGAAGGACTAACTGGTAGAATGTGTGATGGATGGACCCAATTAGTACATCTTAGGCTTTCGATATGTGGGTTTTCTCTCTCACATTACTTTAATGGAGTCCCACTACGTTAAAAAAAGATGAGCGAATTTGACTGAATATATGAATAAGGTGTTTGTTTTAAATGGTAAAAAAGTTTGCTTTGCTCCTTGAATTTTGGGCTTGAATTTTGTTGAGAGCACTTTGGGAGTAAAATCTTGAATGCATCATGTTGATATGAGGGAGTGCGTACTTAAGATAGCTCGAGGACGTGCACTAATTGAGCTGAGCAAATTGAGATTGGATGGTAGTCTGTCACCTGAAGCATGCCTCACCAAATTAAAGTCCACGTGCCCAGCCGCGAGTGGGGGAGAGGACAACATCGCGCTAATGTACCACGAAACGCCCGTCGCCCAACGCATTCGACAACTCCTACTACCATTTGCTGTTGAACGGAGAGGGGCTACTCAAGTTTGGCCAGGAATTATATACGAGTGTCTAGGCCATTCAGACCAAGAAGCTTGTGGAGCAGTATGCGCACTAGGGGTGATCGGTTCACAGGATGAGTGGTTTTGCCCTAGAACCGAGAACTATCCGTTAGGAACCGGTTCCGCAAAATACGAACCGTGAACCAACCGCTTCTTTTATGAATCGTGAACCAACCGAACATCGGTCCGGTCTGATTTTTGGTTGGATTTCGGTTACGTTTCTATCAAGTAAAAAATGAAAAAAAGAAAATAGGCGAGGAAACAAATTCACCTTGTTCCATCGCAAGTAGCCATAGGATTATGCTCCAAGGAGGCATAAGGACAAAATAAAAGAACAAAATAAAGGAACTCAGTAAAACATGGTATGTAGCACCTGCAGAACGATGAGAACCGAACCGATAAAATAATATACATTCATATTATATAAGGGGCTGGTTCATGGGCTGGTTGGATGGTTCGCATTCAAATCCGTAAACCGAACCGATAAAACCGGTTATGAAAAATTGAAACCGAGAACCGAACCGTACCCGCCAAAAACCATCCAAAATCAACCGGTTGGGTATGGTCCGGTCCGGTTTGATTGGATCGTGATTTTTCTGCTCACTCCTAATGCGCATGACATGGCAGCTTTCTTTCAGCAGTTCTCCGAGTCCATGGCTGCGCGAGGTTGGCCTCGCCGGCCATCCTCTGGCTGGATGGACATAGGAGGAAGAGGGAAGGTGGGCAAACGAAGGAAGAAGAGAGAAGGAGGAGGAAAAACAAAACGAAAAAGAAAAGAAAATAAAGGGAAAAGAAAATAATTTTTTAAAAAAAAAATCTAAAAAAATAAAAAAAAATATTTTATCGCCAGCTGGCCTGCATCCACGTCAATGCCGCCCGGTCAAAGTTCGCTGGATGCGAATGTATTGAATTGACATAGGTTTAGGACTGAATAGACAAAAAAAAAAAATTGGGACCGAATTTGCACAATTATAATAGGTTTAGAAGTTTTTTGATAATTTTTCCGTAAATCGTGTGAGAGATTAAGACGTAACTGTAGCTTAACTTCAATATCCATACGATGCAACCTTTTCTTGGGTCAGACCATAAGAAGGTAATTCCATTGAATCCTTATGTGTCAACTTGGATGACCTGTTTTTAATCGGACCATAGAAGTGGTTTAACCTGATAAAGTGAAAAATCGATTTAGGAGATCAGTTGCGATCGGGAGAATTGTTAAAAAAGTCTTAAACCTATTCAATCCTCTTTTTTTTTAAGATGAAACTAAAAGCTAGAGGTCATCTTTTATTCCAATCTTTTTGAAGTGCGGAGAAAACAGATAAAATTTGAATGATAAAATAAGTTTAAAGCTCATGAACTTGTATCTCATGTATATTTCAAAAGAAATTTAGTATAGTGGATTGCCCTCACCGGATCTTGCGACGATTGCCCTCCACCTGCCTAGCCTAGGCAAGATCAGCTTTCGCTTGACGCCGGTGAATCGGGTGTGGGGGACGCCTAATAGAAGTCTGCCACGTCACTTTGATACATTTGATTTATCAAAGTGAAACTAGCATTTCAAGACGAAGGTGGCGGGAGGCTTTCCCCTCTTGGCACGCTTTGATTTTGGAAGGTGGTTATACATGGCTACCTCATTGAAGCCACGGATCAGGCTTCATCAAAGTCATGGTCGAGCCATCATTGACCCTGCTGCTAAAAGGAGAATCGAAGCCTGTTTGGCGGGGACCTGGCCTGGACCTCCAAGTTACCAACCAAAGGTGTGCCGTTCCTTGAAGAAGGCGGTTTTTGAGCACAGTTTGGTGGGTACAAGACATGATATCAGGGCAAAACCTAACCCTCACCAATCCTCCAATGGACCTCTTGCTAAGAGAGCTAGTGAAAATCTCGTCTTCTTTCGCCTTTCCGGTCCAGCGCAAAGACTCTGTTCAGTCTGCCTTTCAGAAGAATAGTAAGACAATCAATGAGATTGGCAAACCCAATCGCGCGCGGCACAAGAAAGATTTTGAAGTCCATATCACTTGTCAATTTCTTTCGTGCTGTTAAAATGGAGGCAGTTCCTCGCGTTGGAGCAATGTTTTACGCTGCTGCGGCGCGGCGACATTATCGTTTCCCCTCGACTTTTTTTTGTGTAAGTTCTCAAAGCGCTGCCTCAATTGGTTAGGGTCTAGGAAAAAAAAATTAACTCAAAGGCCGATTGCCGATTGCCATCCATTCTTTTTTTTTTTTTTTGTTCAAATTACATTGGATGCCTGCAATTGCAAAGTGCAAACTGCTCTGCTCAAGACAACCCTGCAATAGGATTTAAAGCTTGGACTTAACTGGTTCATGCGCTTGTAGAATGTCTCTGCGTTCGTGCCTCTGGATTATCCAAAGTGGAGGTACCAAAGTGAGTCTTAAGTCTTCGACAGACATAAGCACCAAACCGACGTTGATGAGTGATGACAAAAATTCTGGGAACGCTAACTCACTGAGTCATCTGACCTTCCTCCATGCAAGCCAAAAGATCACGTGGATTAGCTCTTTTTTTTTTTTTTTGGGGTCCTCCTTGTGTCTTTTTGTCAGCAAAAAAAGAAAAAAAAAATTGCCTCCCCCTTCACTTTAGGGCTGCTCAATTTTGTAATTTGTGGAACAATAATCCAAGAAGTGTGTCAGTGAAGTGGGCACGTCACCTTACAATGAGATGACTCATGCATAGTGACCGAGACCCTTTTTCTGGATCCCCTCTTCTTATGCTTCCAATCTAACTTGCCGTGCAAAATCGATTCTTCTTAACAAGAGTATAGTTAATCACAACATGCTTTTCGACCTCTTAATTTGATTGGAAGGGAAGTTTGATATGTGCGACCGTAATGAGAATATAATCCTCAAATCCCACATGGGGTAATTGAATAAAGAGATTTTTAAGTTAAAAATGCACTCTTTCTTGCCGTTCCGACTTTTATGAGAATGCGTGTCGTGAATTTTACGATTATCCAAAAAGTATGTCATCTAATCACTACTACGTTATGAAAAAAGAGGGTATTATAATTGAGTGTCAAACTTTGTCTAACAAACTCAACACAGACTCCTATAGACTACACATGAACAAATGATATGTTAACATAAAGATGACATGTTGCATTTCTATTTCCCTTTTTTCTGTGAAGACATGTTACTCCAACAATATGATGCTAGCTTCCAAAAATTGAAGGGCTCATTCCAATGTAATTTGCGAAATCGCAAAGAGACCTGGTTAGAACATATCTGTTGAATCCATCAAGCTGATGAAAGGGCAATCTTATCATGTAATCTAGAAAAAACGTCCTCCAATCACTCTTCTGATTGATGAGTTACAAGTCGTGGAAATCACTCACCTGTGTGTGTACATATATCCGTATGGTTATTACCATGGTTATAACCCATAAATTAGACGGGGTTAGAGGCCTTTATGAAATATGGCTTCATGAGTTTATTATGAAATTCCTCCCAATCAAAGCGGACGACAAAAAATCAACTTGAAAGGTACAATTTCATGTTGTTTGGGATGATGATGACTGATGCTTCCGAAGGCCAACAAGGGGTGAGGGAAAAGAAACACACATTTGATGACATTTAGTCCCTACATGGTAATACTTCTGACCAATTTCTCAACTTCTGACCAGAAATTGATTTCTCTACTTCTTCTCAAAAGCAGAAGTTGATTTTTTTTTACTTCTATTCCGGATTGACTTTTGATCAAAGAAATTCGTACGGTAACGGTTAAAAATTTCTATTTGAAATATTATTAACAAAATCTTTGGGGGCGGGTGGCGGTGACCGGCGGCGGTAACGGTGGTCGGTCGAGGCTTGTGTGATCGAAGAAGTGATTCTGAAGTTGAGAAGTAAAAAATTTTAACTTTTGAAAGTTGGCCAAAAAACCAACCAGAAGTAGAAAATCCGACTAGAAGTAGAAAATCATACCAGAAGTCATTTTTTTACCAAACGTATTTTTGCTTCGGATTTGATTTTACCAAATGAATTTTCTTATCAGATTGACTTCTGGCAGGGAAATTGGAAATCAGGAGTGATTTCATGCACACCCTTACTGTTCAACTTGATGAGTTAGTGGCAATGGTGATGGCATTGATGACAACGGTGGGTTGAGGTAATGGTGAAGTGGTTCTGGTGCTTGCAAATAAAGTCACGGGGAAGGAAGGCGGCGGTGGCCATGGTGTTGCATGCGGTTGTGGTGGCAGAGATGGTGGGGAATGCGGCCGATGGTGATGGTTGCCTTCGGTAGTGAAGACGGTGATTGAAAAAAATACCAAAAAAGTTCTAAACGTATTGCATTAGTACCGATTTAATCTTAAATATTATAATTGGACCAATTCAGTCGTAAACCTTTTTTGCATTGGTATCAATCGAGTCCATCTAGTCAATTTTGGCTGAAAACCACTTACATGGATGCTGACCGTCCTACGTGGCTTTACCAGTACTCATGTTGACATTTTTTAATAATATTTTAAAATTTTCAGAATTTTTTTCTTTTTTCCTTTCTTTTGAGTTCTTTATTTTTTTTTTCCTTAGGACCGTGGGCAAACACGGGCCACTGGCCAGCCCTCGCCTAAGGTCGGTGAGGGTCAGCCGGTGGCCTTTGCCGGCCCTTAGGAAAAAAAATAAAAATAAAAATAATTCAAAATACTATTAAAAATGTTCACGTCAGCCCCGATCGTCCACCGCGGCATGGCCGACGCTCACGTTAGTGATTTTTGGCTAAAATTAACCGGATGGACTCAATCGATACCAATGCAAAAAATTATTTAGGACTGAATTGGTACAAATGCAATAACTTTATGACTTTTTCGGTACTTTTTTTGGCGTCGATCATATACGTGGGCGGGGATCGTGATGGCAATGTTGGTGGTAAAGATATTTGAAAATCTAATTTTTAACACATTAGCGTACTTGAAATCCAACGCAAAGAGTTTAAGAATTTATTTTTCAGTCTATCAAACAGACTAAAAATTGGATTGGTGACAAAAAGGAGAAGAAGAAAGAACTAGAAAGGACAGGGAGAGAAGGTAAATCTGAGGATTGAATGTTAAAAAGCTAGCTATCATCGAACTCGGACTTCATATGTGACAAGCAGGCTTGTCAGAATGTCGAATGCGACTATGGATCTATCGTCAAAGACATGGCACTAGTTATGTCAAAACTAAATTCGACGACTAGTTATTACCGGCAATAAATACTTTGTACCCTTCGATTTTTCTTGGAGGGGAATATTTCTTTTCGTTCGGTAAAATTGGAAAATATGTGCCGAAAATTGAGGTATCTATTATTAAGTACCGAAATGCTTGCTTAAGTCGTGAAAATGAAACTAAAAAAATTGTTTCATAAAATATGAAAATTGCGTAATCATTTTTATAAGTTTCTCGCGAAACGTGGAATAGCGAAAATTATTGGAGAAAATTGTCCAATCAGTCTTCAATCTATCGCTCCGATGCCAATTTAGTCATAAATTTGTCACTTATGTCAATTTAGTTTTAAACCTTTGAACGAAATTTCAATGTAGTCATTTCGATCAATTCTCATCGAAAATCGCTGGCATGGCGATGTGTCACGTGGGACGCCCTGCAGTGACTGGACCATCATGTTAGCTGATTTTAGGCGAAAACTTACTGGAAGGACTACATTGAAATTTTCGTAAAAGTTTAGGACTAAATTATCTAAATTAAAATATTTAGAACTAAATTAGCATCCACACAATATGTTTATGACTGATCAGGTAATTGTCCCGAACATTATTGAAAATTTTAGACTATAATTACTAGAAAATTAATTATGATTGTATATTATATCACTTAATCAATTAAATAAGCTCATTCTCATTAGCCACATGCAGTGGTTTCTGACTTAAAATAATCAATTAAGTCGTGTGTAATTAGAGACTATAAAATAATAATTAATGATATTAAACGTTTTTATTTGGTCGAAAGATATATATTAAGTGTTGAAAAGTTTAATTTCATACTTAATGTGGTCATAATCAAACACACGAGGACCAATCCATGGTTTTCCATTTCCAAAGGATTAGAAAGCTTTCATCACATAGGCAAGTTGGCGCTCTTGAGGAACAAATGCAAACATTAACGGATTAAAAAAAAAACTTTTCTAAAAATGTCGCTTATATCTTTTGAAATAATTAGCCAAAGAATTTTTTCATTATCAACAACCCGGTCCAACGTGGGCGGAGAGTGATCACTGGGGCTAGAGGGCTTGGACAAAGAGCGGCTCATCGGAGGCTTCTAAAATGGAGAAGGGGCACGAATGAACCAAATTATGCACCGAATAGGGAGAGAGCGATTCTAAAATAGATATGTGGAAATTGAAATTAACTTCTGAAAGAACCTTTTGACGTAACATTAATACTTAGCTTTTGGAACTCCAAAGTTAAGCGTGCTTAGTTCGGAGCATTCCTAGATATGTGACCTCTTAGGAAGGCACCCACTTATAAGCCAAAGGACAAAATCGTGAGGCTTGGTATGTAACGGGCCAAAACGGACAATAACTTAGTGAATTAATATAGGGAGTCATAATATGATATCAGAGTGGGGTCCTCTCCAGAAGATGTGTGGTTCGGGGACGAATCGGGTGGAATTTGATAGGCTTGTGAAAACTCGATTCGACGAGGGCATGGAGTGTAGCGATGAGCATGGGCCAGGTAGACCGGTTCCAGACCTAGGCCTTGAAACTGACCCGGTTATAATCGATTTCTAGTTTTTGGAATCGAGAACCGATCCTATTTGTCTTGGAACCTGTTTTGGAACCGACCCTATTTTTCGGTCCGGTTCCAAGGTCTACCCGAAAACCTATTTTTTTAATCAAAATAATATGAGTATCAATAAAATGAGCAATAAAAATTACAATTCACCGAAAGGAACAATCCAACAAATAAAAATTAAATGAGAGGAGGTGAGAAGCCGAGGGCTGTAAGTAATGAGCATGAGCAATAAGGGCAGCGACGTACTAGGGAGTCAGGACCTAGGGTTTCTATTTTTTAATAGCAACTAAAAACCGGTCCGGGTGGGCCTACACCTAGAATCGGAAACTGAACCGGTTTAAACCGGTTCTCAAAATTTAGAACCGGTTCTCGACCCTATTTTTTGGGTGGGCCGATCCGGGTTTCGGGTCAACCCGGTCCGATTGCACACCCCTAATGGAGTGATCGCTCGGGATAGAAGGCTTGGACAAGGAGTGACTCATGGCAGGCTTCCAATATCGTTGAGGAGGCAGGAATGAACCAAAATATACATCGAATAGGAGGAGAGCGATTTTACATTACATATGTGGAAATTGAAATTAAATCATGGTGGCGCCTTTTGACGTAACGCCGAAACCTAGTTTTGAAACTTCAAAGTTAAGGGTGCTCATGTGAGAGTAATTTCAGGATAGGTGACCTCTTAGGAAGGTGCCCACCTGTACGCCAAAGGACAAAATCGTGAGGCTCGGTATGAAAAGAGACTATGAAGATATTTTTTTTAATAATTCATTTTAAATAACCGATATAAGTGATCATTTTTAAGAATTATTTTTAAAATTATTCATTTTTCATGAAATAAACGGAGCCCTAAAGTATTTTGCACCAAGAATTCCCCTTTCTCCTCCAAAGAAAACGAGAGCAAAAGAGTGAGTAGTGAAAAGCAATCAAACAAAGTCACTTGTTGTAGCTTTTTTTACCCTCAATCTATTCATCCTTTTCTTAAATACCTTAGGACCATACTCCCACGTCCACACAACAAAAGCCCTCTCTCTCTCTCTCTCTCTCTCTCTCTAGCCTCTCAAGTGTCATTTTCTAACACATACTTCGCACAAATCATCCAACCATTCACTTCATACCTTGTCATTCTCTTCTTTCTGCCTCTCTCTCCCTCTCAATCGCTCTCATCTCTATTCTCTCAGCAACTGCTCCTCAAATTCACCAAAACACCCACCCCCCCAATTTCAACTCCCACAAGGAATTGAGCTACCCCAAACTCTTCATCTCGTTCACAATTCAAGAACCATACTCACAAGTTTGCATCTTTCTCATCCTAGAGCACCATAACAACAAACAGGAAGAGGAAGAGAGAGGAAGATAATTCCAAAGGGGAGAAACTTTGGGCTTGTTTGAGTCACATGAAGATGGAGCTCTTCCCCGCACAGCCTGACTTATCACTGCAAATAAGCCCTCCCAACAGCAAACCCACCTCCACATGGAGGAGATCAACAGATCAAGAAGAGGCCAACTTGAGCTTCTGGAAGAAGGCCTTGGACTCTAGAAGCTCTCTCTCCTCCATGTCGAAACCCGACACTTGCCCTGAGCTCTCTCCGTCGTCGATGAACACCCGGTTCACCGGGTCCGGACCCGACACTTATTCTCTCCTCCAGAAACGAAGCAGCAGCAACCTCGTCCATCGTTTTCAAGAAAAGAACCACAAACATGTTTATCAGCAGCATCTGCATCATCATCATCAGCTAGGCCAAGAGATCGGCACATTGAGACCCATCAGAGGAATCCCACTATACCAGAACACTTCTTTTCCATTTTCTCATCATCAACAACAACAGTCTCTTGAAGTTATTTCTTCCCCGGCTGATAACACTGCCATGAGTTGTTCGAGTCCTAATAGATTCCACTCTCACGGCTCGATGCAGTCGAGGCTCGCGTCGAGGTTCCCTGGGGCCAAGCGCGGCACGAGGGCTCCTCGGATGCGGTGGACTACCACGCTACATGCCCGGTTCGTCCACGCCGTGGAGCTGTTAGGCGGCCATGAAAGTAGGTTAAATTTTCATCCTCTCTGCATCATTTTTCTCAATTGAAAGGAATGGCTGAGTTCATCACTTCTGGCAACAATTTCAGAAACGTCACGAAAAAGACAAGCGACTATATATATATATATATATACTCATCTTGTTTCCAAATATTTTGGTTTCCTTTTTGTTGTGGGGTTTTTAGGAGCAACACCGAAGTCAGTTCTCGAGTTAATGGATGTGAAAGATCTCACCTTGGCGCATGTGAAATCTCATTTACAGGTAATAAGAACACCCCTTCTTTAATAATGAATTCCCCTCTAATGTTTTTATCCAATTCCTCTTCTCTTCTTTCTCACCCGATCTCTTCATGTTACTCTTTTGTCGCATTATGGGAGTTAAAATCAGCATATTACACTTCGCTTTGACTCATGCGTCTGCTCTTTCGAGACGTGCACTTGTTTGCAGTTCGCAGAAAGGTTGCTTGTAGCTTCTGAACTTGTTATTTACAGCCCTCACATTGTCATGTACTGCTGCAGAGGGAGGTGTTCAATGCATTTCTCAAATTCCAATATACCCTGCAACTTTTTTTGTTGCCCCTTCTTTTTCCCCCCACATCTAATGGCACTCCAAGCTCATGCATAGCTTTCTTTCTTTGGAAGAGTGAAACCTCCACGGAAGCAAACGAAAGGAAGAATTTAAGTCTTCCGAAAAGAGAGAGAGAGAGAGAGAGAGAGAGAACAGTAGGACAAAGCCGAGTAATTTGTGAAGGTGCTTTGGAGTCCGCTGTCATCCGTTTTGTCCGAACGAATCCACCGTGTCGTGTGTATAATGGATTTTCTTCTCACTTTTCAAAATCATAAAGTAGTTTTTGTGCAAAATATTGTCCTGTGGGAACTAGACGTGCTCTAGAAATCCATGCACGAAGCCCGAGAACCGGGTGAGCCATAGCCATCATTTTTTTTTTGGGTGTATGGGGGGTGGGGAAGAGAACAAAATGGATTGCAGAACACCATCATTTCTTAATGATGTGTTTCATCATTCGGATGGTTCTAACCGCAGTGGTTCAACCATGGTTAGTCTGTACAAGTCCTGTGCGTACTGGAGCTTCAAAATCATATGGTGTATAGAACAGATGACTCTGCAAGCCTTACAGTCACTGTATATGGCTTTTGCACTGGTCAAAAAGCAGAATTCGCAGCTGAATTTGCCCATGACCTTCTCGGTCTTCCTTTTTTTTTTTTTTTTGGACAGTGATTTGCCAACTGCATTGATTTAGCTCGATTAAGATCCCATGAAGATGGAAATCTTGCAATGTTTGATTCTACCCATGTATTGAACAGTAGAGAACTCATGCATGTTTTATCTACTTTCTGTTGATCTGAGAATTCGAAAGATATGTCTGATTTGAGCTATTTGACTAAAGAGTAAGAGCATGGGCAATTAATATTCCCATAAGACGTGACAACCATTTCTGATAATTTAAAGAAAACTAAGTATACTGAATCTGTATGGATTTGATTAAACATAAGACCTAATTACTGCACTCAGGAAATGCTCATTGACATTTTTGCGAAGAGATTATGTTGCGTTTCGATAATGAACTATAATTTGTTGAGACAGATGTATAGAACTGTGAAGACGACCGACAAAACAGCTGCTTCATCAGGTATCGACAAGTTTCTTTGTTTATCAGTTTTTGATTCTAGTGGAACTAGAAATGTTAATGAGCCATCTAGGAATCAATAATTTGACATTTCGTAGGACAATCTGAAGTACTTGATAATGCATCATCTGGAGATACATCAGAAGATTTGGTGTTCGAAATTGGCAAATCAAGAAGGCCTGAGACATCAATTCAACGAGGAGAACCCAATATTCAAGAAAAGGATTACAATGCCCTAAAGCGGAGCGAATCACCAAGGTGAACACTCATCAGGCAAATGGCATCGTAATACCTTGATTACTCACTGCTAGGGCCTCGGTTCATGCATGAGCAGCTCTTTAGTCCATCTAAAGAGAACTACATTTAACAAACCGAAATGCTTTTGGTATATAAGGTCAATCAACCAGAGTTTCAGAGGATTATTTACAGCATCTGTATGGGATTGTTCCATTTTCTTGTCTTCTAAGTAGGCATTATTTGCATTGGATGGATGGCAGAGAATGAGCATTTCTTATTCAAGAATTAGGATTTGGAATCAAACAGCAAACAAAAAGGACAAAAACCCATTTATCACTGCTATGTGCTTCAATGTCCAAACCATGAAGACAGGAACTTCAATGATGGCACAATGATATGTTTCTCATCATCATTTGCATGTGACATGGAAAATGGAAAAAGATACACCATCAACTCTCCTACCATTCCAAGAAATGATTCCCACTTGACAAGATCTGTCTAAAGAATATAAGGAAGACATCTCTTTCTTTTGGATTTTGTGGGCACTCTCATGTGTAAGGGGTACTAATGGATGGCCCACACACTTGGTAGTCAAAAAGGGTTTCAATTTGGATGGACCCATTGGTGGAAATTTGGGAGCTAAAACCATGCCCTAGATATGAACCCAGTTGTAGAGAACTTTGTTGCTGTTTGATTGGCAATTTGGCAATTGGTCTTATCTCACATGGGTGGGTTTCAGCTTTAATTCTTCTTTTCTGAATCATGACAATAACGTGTAAAAAGTGGAGGAGCACGTAAGAAAGATCAGTTCTCGCAGCGATTCTTGCTTTTTCTCTTGCATGGCCTCCACTGATTGGACATAGTCTCTGCCAGTCTCAACATGTTTGGTTGGTTTCTAGCAGGGAAGCTTGGAAGCAAGGAAAATTACCAGAAGATGATTTTATAGGAAATTGCGCAGCATACTTTGAGGTACCAAATTTTGGCACTTGCATTCCCTAAATGCTCTCTTTGTCTGAGAAGTTGCTTTTCTCTTGTAATATAGTGGTCTCTTCATCTTTAAAGATGACACCTTTGACTCTCTCTCTCTCTCTCTCTCTCTCTCTTCTTTTTACATTTTTTGGCTGAAACAAGGTTGCTTGATCACATGAGCTTGTCTGAGGGATTTCAAATGCTCTCTGCAATTTTTTCTCTTTTGTTGCTGTTCCCTTAATAAGTAGTCTTTTTATTCCCTGAGGCACAGTGTCCTTTTTATTCCTACCTCCACACACTTCCCTTCTTCCCATGAATTCTTGCCTCTTTTCTCCCATCCTGCAGGAAGATGGTAATGCAAAGTGCCCAAGCAACGAGAGAATTTCAGACGTGAGCTCATCAAATCTTTCAGGGACAAGAAATAACATGAAGCCCAATCTGGAGTTCACATTGGGAAGATCATCTTCACATTAATTGCATTTTTCTGTTTTTTTTTTCTTTTCTGTTTTGTTTTGTTTTGTTTTCTTTCTCTCCTGTGCACTACTCATTTTGAAATCATTATACCTCTTAAGGGGTACTGCCTCTGTGTAGAGAACCAGGTGCCTGCTCAGAAAATCAGAGAGAAAAAGAAAGGGGAGGGAAGAAAAGTGAAAAGGAGAGAGAAAAAGAGAGAAAAAGTGAGGTGAAAAAGAAAGGGAAGGAGACAAACATTGACAGAAAGCAGAAGAAAAGCAAGAAGCGATGGGAAAAGCAAGTCATGTCTTTCTGATTCATCTGGTATGGAAACCCTCCTGTGTAAGCATCCCAATCAAACGCATCATATTCCTACGTAGATATGAAACCTAATTGGTTTGGTTTGTCCCCCACTAAGAGAGAGAGAGAGAGACATCTAACCATCAATAATGATGGGCATAGAAAGATCCTTTGTGGTAATTGTAGTAAGTTCCCATGGACCATTGTCACACATACTTGGAAAAACTTTCCAGGCTAAACTTTTTTCACCATTTGATCGAAGCCATTCGACCAATGTGGCGCCCACGTGATTCGATATTGCTCGATTCATAGTGAAACAATTTGCCCACCATGCTTTGATATATCTTTCTGTGAATATGAATAAAAGATAGGGTCTGGGAGAGAATTCCTTTGCGATCTTAGTTTATTACGTGCGATTGGTTGATAAAACAAGTTATTTTTGTAAACAACACGAACTCGTACACTTGTTGTCTGATTGCGCGATCCGCGAACTCCGTAAATCGGCTTAATTTAGACTCAGAAGAAAGAAAGAGTAATCAAAGAACAGCTTTGTGCTTCTGTCACTGGAAGTCTCTCTATCATTCGCTTGTACTAAGCATATTGTTAGCAAAATAAGTTTCCTTTTATCTAAACAAATGACTTTGTTGTGCCACGTTTCATTAGGACTTTCTGATGCATGGGGTATTGGAATTGGTGGCTTTTTGCAATAATTGCTGTCATCATTACTACCCTCTCTTCCCAGTTTAGAGAGGGACAACTCTGAGTTAGATTTGGGGACATGGGTGTTTGACTTTGACTGCCACACTTCCTGCTCAATCGGCCTTTTCATCAGGTTCTATTTCATGCTACATACACTTATTTCGAAACTTTGTACGCTTAACGAATGAGGGTGGTAAGTCTAATTACTCAACATACGCCCACTGTGTAGATTTCCACTGTAGCATCAAACTGTCGCGAAGCACTCGATCGAAATACACATGCCGAACATCTGCTGACCTTGGTCACGAACCATTGTATCGCCTCGACCCGGTTCGAAATACTCGATAGCGATCCTAACTTCCACGAGGCAGGCGCATGAATGAAAAGGTTGAGATGACAGGGCTCCCATCATCCCATGTGTATGTTTCGAGCCGGATGGTGAGCTATCTTGATGGATGAGCGTGAATTGAGCCGGATGGTGAGCTACGGAATGAAAACATGGTACGTGAATGCTCTCTTCTGGTTGAGAGAGCTACCATCCACGAGAAAAGGACCGGAGGATGAGGTCGTCCCCAAGCCTTGAAACTCCATTAAAGATCTTGGAGGCCCTTGATCAGATCAGAAGACACCATCGTACCTCGTCGATCGTGAAGTCAAAGATCGGTTTCTTTCAAGACAATAATGCGGTAGAGAGAGAGAGAAGAAGAAGATGCGTCCAAGAGCAATTGAACTCGCTCACCTACAAACGTGATAATCAATTCGAAAAAAGAAAAAGAAAAAGGGAGGCGTTTGCCCCCACACGATCGCTTCAAAAGGAACCGGCCACGAGCTATGACCATATTCATGGAAGCAGCCAGCAAATGGATTTAATGAAAGACATCTTGGTCGTCGCTGTCATCCCGAGCTTGACGAGACATAATGGTCCGGCGGAATTAAATGGTGGCCAAAGATCGAACGCCTTTTCTTAGATTTCCAGGATTACATGCCGACTGCATTTGCTCCAACAGGTGTTAGGTTTCCTAGGCAAGTCGCGTTAGACATGTCCGGTTACCCGAATGGACCGAAATGCCCTTGTGTTTCACGCGAATTCACGCTGAAAAGACCCACTCTCTCTCATTGTGCTCGTGGGGGGAGGAGGAGGTCGCCGTCTCAGGCATCCTGAGATTGCGATCCGGGCGGGGGAGAGGAGAGGGGGTCAGTGAGGGCCATCGACGTGGTTGGCGAGGCTTGGCTACTTGATGGCCGTGGTTGTGGCCGACGGTGGTGGTGGACTGCGACGACCCTCCAACCCTTAGATTTGATTGTGCTGGCATGTCAGACTTTTTTTTTCATCACTTTCCCCCTGAATCCCTATTTAAAAAAAAAAGTCTTGCGCATCATGTTCGGATGACCTGCTTCTGACGAGATCGGAGCCACTAGACTCAATCAACGAGCTTAATTGAACCGAGCATTACTCGACATAACTTTCGAGACGGCGTATTCTTTCTTTGGTCAATTAACAAACTGTGCACTAATTCCTACTAATGATCTAGACAGATCCCTAATTTTGAGACCGCATATACGAAAATAAGGAATGTTTAGTAGGGGATCGTACTCAATCTATGATGTAGTGTTAAATTAGTACACAACATGTTTATTATGTCCAATAATGAATGATGGGGTCCACTACTAGCTTCATCTTGATGTGTAGGGTTAGGTGGGTGGTGAATAGCGTGGCTACGTGGACTATTGCTTGAATAGTCGTTGTCATGTCTGCTAAATGCAATGCTAATGTTGCATCGAAATAATGCAAGTATAGATACATGTTTTTCTTCTGGCCCTTGGTTATTAGCATAGAGTAGGTTGAATAAGACCTTTCTCCCATGAGGGGAAAATAATGAAGTTTGAATGAGCTCATATATATGTCTCACGATGATGGAGCTCAAAAAATTCTAAACTTATTATAATTGTGTCAATTCATTCTAAACATTTTTTTTTTGGGTTTATCGATACAGTCCTAAACCTTTTGCACTTATGCCAATTCAGTCAATCCGACCTTTTTTTTTTTTTTGCTGTAAATGGCTCATGTGGACATCAACTATCATACGAGGCACAACCGGTGTCGATGTAACCAAAATTTTTAAAAAAATTATGATCATTCCTTTTCTTTTTCGTTATTTTCTCTTTTTTTGCGTCGACTTACGGCTAGTGTGGGCGAGGGATCGCGGTCCCTCACCTAGATCTGGCAAGGAATCCACAGCCATCGCAGGGCCCAAGCAAGGGTGCTGCGGCCCTCGCCCAAACCTAGCTAGGGCTGACGGCAGCCATCGGTGGCCCTAAGCCTAGGATAAAAAAGTAAAGAAAAGATAAAAGAAACCGAAATTTAAAAGATATTAAAATTTACCCATGTAAGCGCCGGTTGTACCAAGTAGGATGGCCGGCGTGAAACGTCATCGCTTTTCAGCCGAAATTGACCACACAGACTAAATTGACAAAGGATGAAAATATTTAGGATTGAATTAGCACAATGACTTAAGCTTAGAACTTTCTTGGTAATTTCCCTCTCGAGATGATATAAGAGATACCGCAAAACAAATCAAATCCCAAATAACAAAGTAGCACAACAAAGTACAAACTGTTATGATAAGCAAACTCTTATCTCATAAAGACTAATCCGTCCCAACATCAACGGCGGCCGATCTAATGAATTTGACATCGTCATTAGTGATGAGCACGTACTGTAAATCTCATTCTCCAAAAGCTATGGCTTGCCTAGCGAGCGGTGCACCCCTGTGTTCAACTTCCTCAACACCGTCACCGTACGGAGGCACCAATGAAGGCAATAATTGTGTTGCAGTGCAATCTGATCTCGGGAAGTCCGCCGAAGCTCCTGCTAAGAGATGATTGGCTCTCCGATGGTTAAAGTTAGCGAGGAAGAAAGGAACCTTGACACACTCACCCGATTGAGTACACGTGTTGCTTGTTAAAGATTAGGCGCATAAACACAACCGAGTAAGGAGTAAATGCGAGAAAGATAAATCGAGACATAGAATTCATCTTAGTTCATCCTTAAATTAGAGCTACATGCATTTCACAATAATTAGTATCCCTCACCTCTCTATTTTCAACTTCACTTATAAGAGAAAAAAAAAATTATGTATAACAATAGCTGTTCGTGGGTCCAAATCCGAACTACCAATAAAATACATGCTCGAACTGTAAAAATCCTCTGCCGGCCCGAGGCGTATGAACCACACTCCGAACGACGCCATATCCATCCAATGGTTTGCCAAATCCCTTGTTGTCAAGATGAATACGATGATCTAATAGTAGGGACCGATGCTAAGTTTTCTAGAACATCGGAATAAGTATGGTGAAAACTATTTTCAACGATTGCTAATTATCTGTATAACATTGATGCACAAGTTTTGCAATGTCGGTATTTTCTAAAACCACATCTGGGGGGATGAATATAATCCTTTCCTCGTTTTAACGCACCAAAGCCTTATTGATGAAGAAAACCCAAAAACTAATTAAAGCTAGTGATTAAATTAAGCTCCAACCTTAATCTTTTTTTTTTTGGGGGAAGCCTAAGCTTAAACGGCCTAATTAAGTACAAATATTCAGAGGCTTATCTCCATAGTAAATACTTTTTATCCTTATTAGATTTCTACTCCTTTTCGCTTTTCAGCTATCGCTTCACTTGTTTTTTTTTTTTTTTTATGACCGAGGTTTCCGTGCAGCCGGCGAGCACCGAGCTCAAACCTTTCGGCGAGCACCGAGCTCAAATCGGCGTGGAGCCCGACTAGTCCTCGGGGCAACACGTGCTAGCCACCACACACGTGCCACCGGTTAAGTCACCTTTGCGACGCCCGGGATTCGAACACTCAACCTCTCGTGAAAGGAAGAGCGCCCGCTCCAGCAGCGCCACTCAGGTGGGTGGTTCGCTTCACTTGTTGGAAGCTAAACAATTTAAAAACCTCCAGCTTCAAAGCCTTTAATTAACAAATATATATATTCGTTGCTAATAACGCTATTGTCTTATAGTCACGTGTTTCGTCCAGAATAAGGAAAAGGGCTTGCGTAATATGTCCGCCGCTAAGACATGGGAAAACTAACTAATCAATCCTAAACCTATCATAAGACGCGAGTTTAATTCCAAGCTTTTCAATTTTACCAATTTAATTGGTAAACATTTGTGCGCAATTCTAGACTAGTCCTTCTGGCTAATTTTATCCGGAAATTGGTGACGTGGCGGTGCTCCACGATGATTGGACTGCCACTTCAGCAATTTCGAAAATCGGCCGGAAGTAAAAGTTTAGGACTAAAGTGACCATATTGAAAAGTTTAGGATTGAATTGGGATTCATACGATAAATTTAAGACTGATTGTGTAAAAAAAAAAATTTAGTGACATTGTGACATTCTCTTTCCATATAGGCATGACGAGTGTTAATATTCATTTTTAAGAGCAGAGAAGCCCGATCATTTGGAGACCCATTTGTTGCTTCGACTAATACCTAAACTCAACCTAAATGCTTGGAAGTGTTCCACATCTTCATATTTGTTCATAACCTGCTAACCTTACAACTTCGATTTGGTAAATGTATTTGAGAGGGGAGCCGATCCCGAGATCCCTCACCCCCTCTGCGCATGCATTCTTTTGCTATCGTGGGCTATATGCAATCCATTAGATCATATAAATATCTCTTCAATACAACATATGTCATCGCAAGGATCTCCGAGACCACCAAAGCACGGAACCTAGGATTTTTCGGAAAATGGACTCCTATTCGAAGTGCAAAGTGCGTTAATGACATGTCTTTTTATTGATGTTGATGAACACATTGAACTATTCATGTGGCCGAGAGCCCTCACAGTCCAGGCACAACAACACAATTGTCAATGGCGAGCTGTGTCTATTGCTGGGGCCCGCTATGTCAAAAGTGAGAGAAACTCCATCCCACTCTTTTCCTTTTTCGCCCCCATGTTGCCACGCGAGATGGGCATGGGGACTCTAAAATGGGAATCTTATCAACTTGTTTCAACCTAAAATATAAAGCTCATGAGTTGCGCCAGCAATCGCGGTAGCACAGAGAATGCAAGTGTTACATGGAATGATTGGGCATAAAGCGTATGCATGTGGCTTTTTAAGTCCACCGTCAAATCTCAGGGCTACACCTTGGACAAGCGGTGGAAACTACCAAGCTGGAGTGTGATAGGGGCAGAGAGAATTTCTAGTGCAGTGAAATGCATAGAGATCGGAAGGAACACCAATATTGAAAGCACTCTGCTAGGCCTATAGATGGCCACGGGCGGGTTTGAGCCCGGAACCGGCTTGGCCCTCATAGGCCGGTCAAGGTTCTATAAAATCTCGGAACCGGCCAATTAGCCGTTAGGCCTTTAAAAAAATAAAAATATTGCAACGGATCCCCCCCCCCCCCCCCACAATTTTTATTTCTTAACTAACTAAAACTTTCCTAAATTGTCTATAAATACCCACCTCCTCTCATTTTTTTCTTACAATTTCGCTCAATTCTCTTAATTTTCTGAATCGGCTTTCCACTTAATTCTCTCAAAAAATGGCAAGTGGAAGCAGAATACTGGAAAGAGCCCGATGCGAGAATCCGATTATCCTCACGGATGTGATCCTCATGAGTATGCATGTTGGGTAGATGAGGATGATAATATCAACTTTATTCCCAACGTCGAGCACGTTGCAATGCAAAGAAAGTCTTTATCCTCTTACTGGTATCGAAGAAATGTCGACAGTAAAGGAGCCGGAACCGGAGGGTACATCCAACATATGATGACACTTTGAGAAGCAACTTTTAGGCGGTGACAAGTATGAGGTAAAATATAAATATTGTACGAAAATATACAGTTTTGCAACTGGAGGTGGCTATGGAACATTTAGTCGGCATCTGAGGTCAAAACATGCAACGCAAGCGGGGATCAACACCCGCTAATAACAAATTTTTGGGTATGCCAATCCTAACACTTCTCCTTTATTTTGTTATGATGATAAAGTTTAAAAAGAAACATTAGCTCAATATGCTGCAATTGACCATTTACCGTTTAAAATTGGTGGAAGTTTTGGCTTGAATTTTTTATAAACACTGCATGTACTCTGCAAGCAAAACCTGTTCCGAGAAATACTCTTAAACGCGAATTTTTTCGGCTTTATAAAAAAGAAAAAAAAAGAGTTTGAATTTTTTTTTACGTATTTCAATGGACGTGTGCATATAGGTAGTGATATTTGGAGTGATCCTTGGTAAACTCATTCTTATATGGGTATCACATGTCATTGGATAAATGACGATTGAAATATTCAAAAAAGAGTTCTTTCATTTCGAGTGTTTGATGATAGACATACGGCCAATAATATTTATAGAGTAATTATGCAAGTTTTAGAATAATATAATTTGATTAATAAAAAAAATTTCAGTTGGTTTTGATAGTCGCGACAAATACCCTTTCCATTTCTGAATTAGAAAAGATTTGTAAATCCGCTTTTGGTAGACAATTTTTTCACATTAGATGTGTTTGTCGTGTTTTAAATTTATATGCACAAGATAGTTTACGAACTCTTGATGCTTTTCTTAGCCTAATAAAAAGAGCAATTTGATTCTTATGGAGTCGTCCCCAAGTTATGAAAAAATGGGGCAGGTTTTATAAACAACATGGAAGAGCACAAAAAAGATTTCTAAAAGATGTTTCGACTTGTTGAAATTCTACTTATGAGTTGCTTAATCAATCTTTTGCTTATAAATATTTATTATGTACGTTTATTTCTAATAATTTTTTCGAAATTGCTTTATTCTCGCAAGAGTGGGCTATTTGAAAAAAAATAGATTTTTTAAAAGTTTTTAATGATGCAACTTATACTTTATCTAATGTTTATTATCCTACTACACATTTATTTGTAATAGAGTGTGTTAATATTGCTAGTGTTTTTGAAGAAAATGAAAAAGATGATCAATTAGGTCCTACTATTATAGAAATGCGAACGAAATGGATGAATTATTATGCTAAAATTCCTCTTATTTATTGTCCTACTCTTGATGCTTTTCTTAGCCCAATAAAGAGAGCAATTCGATCCTTATGGAGTCGTCCCCAAGCTATGAAAAAATGGGGTAGGTTTCTTAAATAACATGGAAGAGCACCAAAAAGATTTCTAAAAGATGTTTCGACTCGTTGGAATTTTACTTACGAGTTGCTTAATCAATCTTTTGCTTATAAATATTTATTATGTACGTTTATTTTTAATAATGATTCTGAAATTACTTTATTCCCACAAGAGTGGGTTATTTGCAAAAAAAAAAAATAGATTTTTAAAAGTTTTTAATGATGCAACTTATACTTTATCGGATGGTTATTATCCTACTACGCATTTATTTGTAATAGAGTGTGTCAATATTGCTGGTGTATTTGAAGAAAATGAAAAAGATGATCAATTAGGTCATACAATTATAGAAATATGAACGAAATGGATAAAATTTTATGCTAAATTCCTCCTATTTATTTGGCTGCTTGTGTTTTCGATTCACGTTTCAAATTGGATAGTTTAATTAATTTTTTGAAGGCGTATTATGAGTGTTTACATTGACTGCAACGGTAGATGTTAGAGCTAAACAAGGAGTAGTTAAAAACGCAATAGTAATATTGTATAATGAATTTTGTAATAGATATAATCTAGCTGATGAGTTGGCAAAAAAGACAAAAGGGAGCAACATGGCATATTTCGAAAATAGAGGACTATCTAAGCACTTGTTTTGAGTTTGGTGAATGGGAATACGAAGGCAGCACATGTTTCAAAATTCTAGACTAGCGGAGGAGGCATTCAACCCAATACCCAGTTCACGCTCTTATCGCGAGAGATATTTTAGTAACTCCTTGTTCAACAGTTGCGGTTGAACAAATATTTAGCACTGGAGAATTAGTTTTGGACCAATGACGTTCAAGATTAGCTTCGGATTCGGTGGAGACTCAAGCTTGTGTCGATGATTGGATAAAAGCTAAATTTCGACAACAAAAGCTTGATCGAAGCATTGACGCCGAATTCTTCAATGCTGATGGAGATACCGCCACCACGGGTACCAGAACTAGTAGTGACGATTGACGATGAGGTAAGTTGGGGTTATCAAAGGTAAAAAAACTATATGGATTTTGATTCTTCAATCTCCGGGAAGATATGTGGACGGTTAATGATAATTCATTAATTTCAAGCCCCTTCCCCCTCTCCCCCCCCCAAATTTGATTACAATGTATAATTTTATTATAATTTATATTTGATAATTTATTATTTATTATTTCATAATTTATATTTTAAAATTTTAATTTAAAAATCGGAATCGGAATCGAAACTGGCCCGGAATGGCCTATTCCGAATCGGAATCTGGACCGCCTGTCGCGACCCTCTTGAGGTTCGGCGTGAGGTTCTCGAGGGCTAATGGGCCGTCCAGTCTAGTCGGACGCAGGCCTCTCCCAAGGCCCGTTACCCAAATCGCAACGGAGGTATGCGTAGTCGACCTTCAGTGTGATCTAGTGACATGTGCTAAGTGTGCATGCCATGGAGTCGCCACCAATCATTTTTTGGAGGGTATGATTGGACCACCCTATTGAATAGTCGGGAGTTTCTATTCAATTCTACGATAACCAGAGAAATGGGTTCGGGGACTTAGTTACGTCAACTGTCAGAGTTGACGCCCTTTCGGTACCTAAGTTGATTGAATTTTCTACAATTTTTCTTAATTTTTTTTTTGAATTTTTCCTTAATAATTCATTTTTTTGAAATTTTTTTATTTGATTTTTTTTTTATAAATTTCCTGAAAATAAGTCCCAACTGACGATCCCTAACTCGCCACGTGGCGTCTCGGTGACAATCGAATCATTTTAATTTTTGTAAAATTCGAAATTGATTTCTTTTAATGTTAAAAATATTTTTTATTCTGAAAATCATTGGATCACGACACGTGGCTCATCTGCAGCCATCCAATCTAGCATTTTTTGTTTTTGTTTTTATTTTTATAGGACGCAACACAATGCAAAAAATAAAGAAGATATTAAGTCATTATACAACATAAACATAAGCAAATGAGATGGGATCCGGTGAATTTTACGACGTCGGAGTCCGTCGGTGCTCGTGCAACAATGTGTGGGGGTATAAACCACCAGCAGGAGGCTCAGCCTTCCGATTCTGGGGTAGCACAATATAATTTACAGAAAATAAATAAATAAAACACCTTGGACACCAATAGGAGGCTTAGCCTTCCGATTCTGGGTCTTTTATGCGAAATATAGAAATGCTATGACATAAAGTAAATACACAGCAAATATTTAGACACCAACAGGAGGCTCGGCCTTCCGATTCTGGGTCTTTTATGCGAAATATAGAAATGCTATTGTCGCGACCCGTCCGAAAGAGGACGCGACTAATGGATTACCGATCGCGGGCCTTCCCCCGCACAAGGGTGCGGATCGCGGGCTTTGGATCGGCGCGGGCCCTCCCAAGCCCATACCAAATCGCGGCGGGAGTATTTTTCAAAGGGATTCGACGATAACAGTCGATCGTTTTCGACCTTAGTGTGGTCGTGGTGGCATGTGCAACTTGTGCATGCATTTGGAGTCGCCACCGGTCTTTCTTGGAGGGTAGACCGGAAACCTTATTGACCGATTGGGAGAGATCGATCAATTCTGCGGAACCAGAGATTTTGGGTTCGGGGACTTGGTTACGTTGATGTCATTACCAACGCCCTTTCGGTACCTAACGCGAGTGATTTTCCTAACTAGGATTTCATGCAGGCGCAATTTTGGGTGAGGTAAGTCTGACTATGCATATTAACCAGTTTAACATGCTCACGTAATCATAATAAAAAAAATAGATGTCAATCACATAAACATCTATCCTACGTGGTGATCATGGAATTATGATTTAATGGGTCTCGAGCCAATGAGACCACATTTAATCATTTTAATATTTTAATAACGGAGAGCCACTCTTCGCTTCTTCTTGGTTTCTTGAACTCTTCAAGAATTGGGCCCCAAAGAGCTCGCCGACTTAAAAGGCTCCTCCACGTAATCCTCGTAGCATTTACATCAACAATTGACTATGCTAAAAATAAAGATTACATGAAAAATAAAAGGAGTACGCAGCCTCCATTTAATAATTACAACCCCAAATATATAAATAATCATCATACATTCATATATACATCAATCACATTGATTAGGGATTTTTCCATGATCACCACCCTTTCACGTAAGTAATAAATTCACAATTTAAAACTTAGGAAGGCACAATAAAAATTCTACGTTGAATCATATTCAGAATTTTTACGTAAAATAAGATAGCCATAAATTTTCGATTCAAAATTGATTTAGTCTCAATTTTTGCTACGTTGATTAATTTATCATATAAAATAATCAATCTCCATTAGCCATGTAAGACGAACAATTCGTTAATACATATTGGCCATAGTATTGCAAAAATTGCAAAAAATCAATTAAATGCACGAAAACACCTAAGGATTGGCTCTGATACCACTGTTGGGATCCACGTAACACGTAGCGGAAATAAATAACAACCCATACATGTATCTCCAGAGGCGTACTTCGTGCATTTCAATCGAAAAAAATCACAAAGTCTCAAAGGGAGTAAATAGATTACCTCTCGTAGCGTGCTTGAACGGAGGTGTCGGTTCGATGTTCTTCGATCTCAGCCTCCACAAGTGTTAGGCATCTAGTTCGGACGCACCACCAATTGACGAGCGGGGAGACGACTAATAACTCCACAACAATTGTGCTAGCAATATGCGGAATCAATATTCCGAACTTAGTATATTTTGCTCACTCAAGATTATGAGAATATAGAGAGTGTTTGTGTTCTTCTCTCTAAGCTCTCAAAAATTTGCACACTCAACAAAATGTCTCTCCCCTCAACCTCAAAACTCTTGCCATCCTTTTATAGCCAAAAATTCCTTCCAATAAATTATATTATAAAATAGCACTCACAAATAATAAATACTTTCTAAAAATAGCACTCACAAATAAATGATTTAAAAATAGCACTAACAATAGCACTCACAATTTATAATACAAAAATGCTATTTAAAAATAGCACTAACAATAGCACTCACAATTTATAATACAAAAATGCTATTTAAAAATAGAACTAACAATTATAAATTCTATCTAATAATAGCACTCACAATTTATGATAAATAAATGCCATTTAAAAATAGCACTAACAATAGCACTCATAATTTATGATAAATAAATGTCATTTAAAAATAGCACTAACAATTGCACTCACAATTTATAATACAAAAATGCTATTTAAAAATAGCACTAACAATAGCACTCACAATACAAAAATGCTATTTAAAAAAGCACTAACAAAGGTGTTAAAAATAATAACCATTATTATTATTACAAGAGTTAAAGAAGTTACCAAACAGTATAAATACGTATAACGTATAAATACGTATGATGTATAAATACGTAGAGCATACATATACATCCAAACGACCAAATTAGCCTGAATTGAGGCCGCCAATGGATTGGGCATGATGAAAATTATGGGTAGAGGTGTTGAATTTTAATGGGTATGCCCGTGTGAAATTCAAGATCCGTGAAACCGGGGACTAAATTGAAAGATTTTTATGCAATTAAGCCCTTTTGGTTAAAATTGATCAAATTGGAGGGCCAATTGACCTAATTGCACTTCAAGACTTTAAAATCCAATGTCATAGCTTATAAAAAGTGGAAATCGAAAATTAAAAGACTTGAAAAGGAATTTTTGGGCTCGGTTCGGGTTTATGTTTGTTAAGGAACATAGTGACCCGAGCCGAATTTTTAAGATTTAAAGTGACACACTTGAAGAGGAAATTAAAAAAAAATTATTGAATATTTTTGTGTATTTTTCTGACCACGAATGGTATTTTTCTGATTTTTTCGGGTATTTTTAATAATTAAATAAATTCAAAAAATATTAAAAAAAACCAAAAAATATTTTTTGTTCAAAATTGGTTCCTAAGGCTAAGCCAAGGCTTCCAAAGTTGATTTTGTGATTTTATGACCTTTTTTGATATTTTTAATTAATTTTAAAAATAAAAATCGCAATAACAGATGGTCAAAAATCAGGTGTCAACAGCTGCCCCTCTTTGAGAGTGAGCTCACAGAGGTTGCTTTCAAAGACAAGACGGCACCTGATTCCTAACCGACTCAACGGGGAAAACGAAAAAGAAATGCTATGATATCGGATCCTTAAGGCTCTTGATAAAAGCTCAAATTAATCCCCGGTTTACTCTAACAATTTGAACATGGGCCGGAGTGAGAGAGGGTTACCTGAAGCTCACCTGTCGGATGCTGCCGGTTGCGATAACTTTCAAGAAGATACCTAGGACTCGTCATTGAGAATATCCTAGGGAAATTAAGCTCTGGCCCGTATGGTAGGTCATACCATTATTGGATTCCTAACTGGCAGGAACCTAAGGAAGGCGCATCCCACGCTTGAGGATTTGCCAGAGATTTTAATCCGTATGGTGGATCGGACCTTTGTGTTGATCCTTAAGGCGGTATCTACCTCGTGTTGACCCTTATGGCGGTTTCTACCATGAGTTGAACTTTTAGGCGGTTTCTACCTCGTGTTGACCCTTATGGCGGTTTCTACCATTGTATCGACCCTTCAGGCGGTTTCTACCATTGATTGACCCTTCAGGCGGTTTCTACCATGAGTTGACCCTTCAGGCGGTTTCTACCTTGGTTTGACCCTTCAGGCGGTATCTACCTTGAGTTGACCCTTCAGGCGGTTTCTACCATGAGTTGACCCTTCAGGCGGTTTCTACCTTGGTTTGCGGCGGTATAGGCGGTATCTACCTTGAGTTGACTTTGAAAAGGGGTCTCATGACGAGGGTTCTCCACGTCCGATGAGATTTCCTGAATTTTGAAAGGGGGGTCTCATGACGAGGGTTCTCCACGTCCGATGAGACTGCCTAAATTTTGAAAATGGGTCTCATGACGAGGGTTCTCCACGTCCGATGAGACTGTTTGAATTTTGAAAAGGGGTCTCATGACGAGGGTACTTCACGTCCGATGAGACTGCCTAAATTTTGAAAATGGGTCTCATGACGAGGGTTCTCCACGTCCGATGAGACTGTTTGATATTTGAAAAGGGGTCTCATGACGAGGGTTCTCCACGTCCGATGAGACTGTTTGAATTTTGAAAAGGGGTCTCATGACGAGGGTTCTCCACGTCCGATGAGACTGCCTAAATTTTGAAAAGGGGTCTCATGACGAGGGTTCTCCATGTCCGATGAGACTGTTTGATATTTGAAAAGGGGTCTCATGACGAGGGTTCTCCACGTCCGATGAGACTGTTTGATATTTGAAAAGGGGTCTCATGACGAGGGTTCTCCACGTCCGATGACTCTGCCTAAGTTTTGAAAATGGGTCTCATGACGAGGGTTCTCAACGTCCGATGAGATTTCCTGAATTTTGAAAAGGGGGTCTCATGACGAGGGTTCTCCACGTCCGATGAGACTGTTTGAATTTGAAAAAGGGTCTCATGACGAGGGTTCTCCACGTCTGCTGGGATTGCTTGATTTTGAAAAAGGGTATCCTCATCCCTTCTTTTGAAAGATCCCAAAATTTGTCGGGAATTCAGTTTTGAAGCAGTGAAAGATTTTATCTTGACAAAGCTTCACTTGAGTCTGTTGAGGCGACATTCTGGGAGATTGGTGTTTCCAACGGATCCTGCAGAAGTTCGAGCCTGAAAAATTTTTCTTCACCAAGAAAACATTTGCAATCTTAGGGAAGACGACGGCTGTCCTTTTGACAAAAATCGTATGCCTTAAGTTTTAATCGTGAAATGTGCATTTTGATGCTGGAGGTTATCCAAAGCATTCTTGCAATATGCAAATGTGATCACAAATCCCTTGCACGGAAAATCTGGATCAACAGTTTGAAAATTCCAAAAAGAGTTTGTTCAAAACATCAATTGGAATATTTCTCGACAATGAGGTCTTCTCACCTGTTTTGCGATCGTGGTTTTTTATAGGGGATGCACTCGATTCCCTACTAACCTGTGCCTAGGTTTTAGGCTCATTCGCAGCGCATACATTTTGATCGGTCGGGAGGTCTTCCACGGGACCGTAATGTTGGGCTTGGATATTGGTCTTCAAGGGGGACTCACTTTTGAGTCAAGGTCATTGAATGAAAGTTTTCACCATCTGCTCCGGGTTTACAAGTCAAGAACCCTGCAAAATGAGAAAGAAATAGTCTTGCTCGTACTTCTTCGAGCTGAGCTATATGTTAACCCAAGTGTCTTAGTCAGAGAAGACTGTTTTAGGGTTGTGATGTTGGTAGGATCGGGGACCGAAAAAGGCTTGTTTTTTGCCCAGAATTTATGAGGGGTTTGACATTGGTGATCATTGCAAATTTGCCACCTGTCCTTTCTTTTCTGCATCTTTTGCCTTTGAGGCGCGCAACCTATCTTGTGGTGTGCACCAGCTCTTTAAGGAGCGTCTCTTGTTGCATTCAGAGACCGACTCTCTCTATGTCTTCGTTCTGCGCTTAATAGCATTCGGGGAGCAGCCTTTTGGATTTGGCTCCTTTAGAGGTTTTTCTCTCTTCCTCACGAGGCTTCATTGGGGGTCAATTTAACAATTTTCACGAGCATCGACCTTGCTTTTACCAAGCACTTTGCTTTTTCTTAATGCCGTGGATTTTTCTCATTCATTTTTGAAATCCCACTTTTTCTCATCTTCATGGGATCATGTTAGACATGCTTTAAATATCAGTCCGGGAATTCTCTTCGTAATCCCTGAGTCTTGAACTCTTCCATTTTTGAAGTGGTGCGGCATCCGTCTTGGGATGATCACCAATGGGTTCATGAAATGAATTTGCAGGCTCAAGTTGGCTGTGCAAAGGATTCAGTGTGTGGGATAGAGAAATGAATGCTTCTCGTCATCCTATGGCACTTGGATTACCATATAAACAACACACAAAGATTGATGTTAGTCCGAGCAAGAAAATTTCTAACCATTTTCTCCTGATGCTGCTGGACTCACCTCCATTTTGCCCCGATGTAGGGTGATTCTTGACAGGGTTAAGAATGAAAACCGCCGTTTAAAGGGGTTGTCAATGGTCACATGTAGTGTTTTGGGATATGAAACGAATGCCTCCGTCATCCCAATCTATGTAATTGCTGCGAATAATCCCTACTTCCGTAGGTCCAGATTTTACTATCTGATCCGCTCCACTTCTCTCTCAAGTGTGTATAGGACGTGTTTGGACTAGGCTTTGCCTCTCGTTTTTGAGAAAACGTCCTTTTGAAAGTTTTAAACAACTTTTGATTGAAAAAATATTTTTTTTGTTTTCTCCAAAAATTTTACCCGTCAAGGGGATTTTATGATGCACCATGCATATTCTTATTCATGTTCAGACAACCTCCTGTTTCAAAACATGAATGCCAATGAAGTTAGAATTCTATGTCTTTTCTAGACATCAGATTCTGAGAGCTTTTCTTTTCTTCTCTGTTTTTTATTCAACATCTGCAATGGATTGGGGAAAGGGATACTTACCTGTCCCCAGAGGCTGGAGATCCCTGAAAATGCGGAAGAAACATGTTATTGTACGTTCACGAATTTTTCAAAAAATTAGAACGATACAATTTACCCTTGGTCATATATTTCCAACGGGTAATACATGGGATGTGAAAACCCGTTTTGCCCTGATGGCAAGCCCCTGTCAAAAACAAACAATAAGTGTCAGTTTGTGTTCCAAAATTCAAGACCAATTGGAACGATACCGCCTTGTTCTTGCTTGGCGTTTTCATTTGAACACAAACGCGCGGCTTGCAGAATCTGGCCCTCTATCTTGTGGCCTTGATCCCTCCGTTTGGTTGGCGATGAATCATTCTCAAGGATTTGCCCCAGAGGAGATCCATTTGTATTTCTGGACGCATTCCAGCGCCACTCTTCAGAGTTCCTCCTCGTTGGCGAGTTCTTTTCTTTTGAGGCTTTCGGTGCCAACGACTTCCTGTTAAGCGAGTAAAAACTCATGTTAGGCATGTGGTCTTCGAAGACCAAATTGGAACGATACAATGTTACCGTTCACCCATATTCGTATCTTGGGGTTTGATTATGATGCGGACGACTCTGTTATTGCGTCCATTGACTTTGCCAGAGGAGAAACGTCATTCTTTGTCCGGCGCACAAATGATTCACTTGCCCCAGTTGGGTGTGATTTGTCGTAGCTAGGTGACGCTTGCCCCAGCTAACTTCATTCCTGCATTTTGTTGCAATCCCCATCCTCTTTAGGGGTGTCTTTTCTCTTGGGATTCATGATGACGTCTTACTGATGTATTCCCTTCTTTCGCCGATTATTGACACTTCTCATTTGATGGAGGTCGTTTCAATATCGTATATTGATGTGGATGATGAGTATTGCTTCATCTCGTCTGCATTTGTGGGTGTTGTTCGTGAGATGATTCCTGATTACGTCCAAAACTGCTTTGCCCCAGTTGGGCAGTGTTCGTCTTGGCAACATGCCTTAGCACTTTCCGTGTTTGTTGGCAATTTGCAATTCAATTTTGACAACGTCCATGCACTCCCATGGGTTTCGCTGATTCTGATCTTCTATCTCAATTGTCAGAATCTTCAATTATTTTTATCCGTCTCTAGGTGGCTTGACGGCCTTGGGATTTGTCGTGTGGCGGTTTTATGATTCTCTCAATCATCGTCGCCATTTGAAGTATTTGATGTTTGCCTGTTGAAGAGAAGAGACCTCATCAGTAAATGGCATGTATAATTGACTATTGGAGTCGATACAATTTACCCTTGAAAATTATCCTGCGGGAACCGGCATTTCTCCCTTTGGGTTCTCTGTATGCAGGATATGTGCATGATATACATGATGCATGTTAGGTATGCTTGCAACGAAAAATGAGTTCGTGCTTTTCACTCTATTCAAAGAAAGCATTTTTATCAGATGTGTCAATCTGCAAAACTTCAATTTTTCTTTTCAAGTGTTCTTTTCACGGAGATTTCTAAATGATGAGAAACTTCTTCAGGTTTTCTCAAAGGTTTTGCTCACAAATTGAGCCATTAGAATGCTCTTGAAAATATTTAGCCACAGTGCATGTCTGAGATGCCATGAAAAGGGGTACTCTCTGTTTGTCATTGGAAAGCACTGCATCATGAATCCTCTGCTTTTGATCATCATCTGAGAGGAAAAGGAAGGAAGCATTATTCCCATATAGAAAAAATAATCATTTTGTAACGATACGTCCTTTTACCAAATGGATGGCTCCGCTTTAATTGAAATGACTACGGATTTACTATCCCTGCTCTGGTTACTTCTGGCATCCAAGATGCTGGAAATTTTTCAGTGGTCCCATTCATTTTTGTCATCACCTGCAAGAATGAGAAACCATATCAACTCGTGAACCAGTCAATTTGATTTGGAACGGATACAACTTTTTCGACTTAGGGAGAGCCAATCCTAATTAGGTTACTCCTTCTTCATAATTTGATTCAATTTGTCATTGCAATCCCAATGGGTGACATCTGCTGAAGGCACATTTCTTTTCGTCTTATAGGGAAGACAAATTTTCCTTCGTTTGTCTTTGACCATCCTATCCTGTAGACAAAAGACATAAAGGTCCCCATCAGGTATAATATTCGAAGGGCTTATTGGAACGATTACAGTTTCACCATCGTTCCATGATTATCTTGCATGCGATCGGATGAGGACATTTTCGACAAATGTATGCCATGTAAAACATGTCCCTCGTGTCTATCCACAAATGGATTTTCCTTCTCTACCTGTTTTTCACCTGAGAGGAAAAGATAGGAAATATTATGCCGGTATCTGATTGAAAATCAATTAGGAACGACACATCTTTACACTTGACCCGGCTGCCCCGGTTAGGTGGCGTTTGCCCTAGTTAAGTGGGATTTGCCCCATCAGTTGACTCTCCAGGGTGGTCCAGCGCTTTTCCATGCCATCCTGGTTCGTTTAAACTCGCGATTGATTCTTCACACAAGTCTTTGGATTTTGATTCATAAGCGGCGCTCAATGACCTTTTGGTTTCGAGGTGTACCAATCATTCACATACATGCGCATGAGACCAGTGAGGTTTGACTCTAAAAATCAAAAGATTGGGCTTGGAACCTAAGGCCAAGGTTCCCATCTCGAGTTCTAGAAAGAGCAGATTCCATTGCACAACTATTGTTGCATTGGGGCTCGATCCATAGTTCAAAATGAGCGGAATTGAAAAGTGGATTACCCCATGTTTTTCCTCACGGAGATTCCATTTTCAATCCCTTCTATTGTTTTCCTATAGGCGGCGCCCAGGGTTTTAGGCGCGATTGTGTGTGTTCATGTGTTGTGAGTATCACAATGCAAGTCACGCACAACAGTTTATCAATCGACGCTTCAAATCATCCACACAACATACATTCCTACGCCAACCTGCATAAGACAATGTTAATCACGGACTACACCCCTTATCTCTCCAATCTGCAAAAACATATAACACCTACCATGAGCGGACTTACCTCACCTTCAAGAGCGCCTGCAGGGTTAGAAATATCACTCAGCGTTTTAATTACGGCCTAAGTCCACTTGGGGTCTAGAACCATAGGTTCTAGAACAGAAGTCCCCAGCGGAGTCGCCAGCTGTCGCGACCCGTCCGAAAGAGGACGCGGCTAATGGATTACCGATCGCGGGCCTTCCCCCGCACAAGGGTGCGGATCGCGGGCTTTGGATCGGCGCGGGCCCTCCCAAGCCCATACCAAATCGCGGCGGGAGTATTTTTCAAAGGGATTCGACGATAACAGTCGATCGTTTTCGACCTTAGTGTGGTCATGGTGGCATGTGCAACTTGTGCATGCATTTGGAGTCGCCACCGGTCTTTCTTGGAGGGTAGACCGGAAACCTTATTGACCGATTGGGAGAGATCGATCAATTCTGCGGAACCAGAGATTTTGGGTTCGGGGACTTGGTTACGTTGATGTCATTACCAACGCCCTTTCGGTACCTAACGCGAGTGATTTTCCTAACTAGGATTTCATGCAGGCGCAATTTTGGGTGAGGTAAGTCTGACTATGCATATTAACCAGTTTAACATGCTCACGTAATCATAATAAAAAAAATAGATGTCAATCACATAAACATCTATCCTACGTGGTGATCATGGAATTATGATTTAATGGGTCTCGAGCCAATGAGACCACATTTAATCATTTTAATATTTTAATAACGGAGAGCCACTCTTCGCTTCTTCTTGGTTTCTTGAACTCTTCAAGAATTGGGCCCCAAAGAGCTCGCCGACTTAAAAGGCTCCTCCACGTAATCCTCGTAGCATTTACATCAACAATTGACTATGCTAAAAATAAAGATTACATGAAAAATAAAAGGAGTACGCAGCCTCCATTTAATAATTACAACCCCAAATATATAAATAATCATCATACATTCATATATACATCAATCACATTGATTAGGGATTTTTCCATGATCACCACCCTTTCACGTAAGTAATAAATTCACAATTTAAAACTTAGGAAGGCACAATAAAAATTCTACGTTGAATCATATTCAGAATTTTTACGTAAAATAAGATAGCCATAAATTTTCGATTCAAAATTGATTTAGTCTCAATTTTTGCTACGTTGATTAATTTATCATATAAAATAATCAATCTCCATTAGCCATGTAAGACGAACAATTCGTTAATACATATTGGCCATAGTATTGCAAAAATTGCAAAAAATCAATTAAATGCACGAAAACACCTAAGGATTGGCTCTGATACCACTGTTGGGATCCACGTAACACGTAGCGGAAATAAATAACAACCCATACATGTATCTCCAGAGGCGTACTTCGTGCATTTCAATCGAAAAAAATCACAAAGTCTCAAAGGGAGTAAATAGATTAACTCTCGTAGCGTGCTTGAACGGAGGTGTCGGTTCGATGTTCTTCGATCTCAGCCTCCACAAGTGTTAGGCATCTAGTTCGGACGCACCACCAATTGACGAGCGGGGAGACGACTAATAACTCCACAACAATTGTGCTAGCAATATGCGGATTTTATGATGCACCATGCACGTTCTTTATTCATGTTCAGACAACCTCCTGTTTCAAAACATGAACGCCAATGAAATTTGAATTCTATGTCTTTTCTAGACATTAGATTCTGAAAACTTTTCTTTTCTTCTCTATTTTTTATTCAACATCTGCAATGGGTTGAGGAAAGGAATACTTACCTGTCCTCCGCGGCTGGAGATCCCTGAAAATGCGAAAGAAACATGTTATTGTACGTTCACGAATTTTTTTCAAAAAATTAGAACGATACATCTTACCCTTGGTCGTATATTCCAACGGGTAATTCATGGGGTGTGAAAACCTGTTTCACCTTGATGGCGATCCCCTGTCAAAGACGGGAATTAGTTGTCAGTTTGCGTTCCAAAATTCAAGACAAATTGGAACGATACAGCCTTGTTCTTGCTTCGTGTTTCCATTTGAACACAAACTTGCGGCTTGCAGGATTTGGCCCTCTATCTTGCGGTCTTGATCCCTCCGTTTGGTTGGCGATGAATCATTCTCGAGGATTTGCCCCAGAGGAGATCCATTTGTGTTTTTGGGCGCATTCCAGCGTCACTCTTCATAGTTCCTCCACCTGATCTTATAATCAAAGACCTTTCCTTGGAGTGCTGACTCCCAAGGTTAATAATTTTATTCGCCTCCTCGTTGGCGAGTTCTTTTCTTTTGTGGCTTTTGGCGCCAACGACTTCCTGTTAAATGAGGAAAACTCATGTTAAGCATGGGATTTATGGAGATCAAATTGGAACGATACAAAGTTACCGCCTCTAGGTTTGTATCCTGGGGTTTATTTCTGATGCGGATAACTCTGTCATTGCGTCTACGGATTTTGCCAGAGAAGAAACGTCCTTCTTTGCCCAGGGCAAAATTGATTCGCATGCCCCAGTCATGCCTTAACGCTTTCCGCTTTTGTTGGAGATTTCTAATCCAATTTGAAGGAGTCCACGCACTTTTCGAGCAATTTGCCCCGGTGAGGCCGGTTTTGCTGTTTGTCCTCTTTGGATTTGATGACCCTGGTCTGTTGCACTTTTAGGGGGGGGATCATGAGAGTTTGCCCCTGGCTGGGCTTCTCGGAGAAAAGGGAGAGACTTGCTCACACGAGTTTTGCCAATCCTGGTCATCTATGAATTCGTGTTTTTCATTCTATTCAAAGAAGGTATTTTTATCAGAGGTGCCAATTGATAAAACTTGAGATTTTCTTTTCAAGCATTCTTTTCACAGAGATTTCCAGGTGATGAGAAACTTTTTCAGGTTTTCTCAAAGATTTTGTTCACAAATTGAGCCATTAGAGCGCTCTTAAAAACACTCAGTCAGAATTATGTTATGAAAAGGGGTACTCCTTGCTTCGTCATTTGGAAGCACTGCCATCTGATTCCCCTGCTTTTGATCGTCGCTCGAATGGATGGCTCCGCATCGTTTTATTCCCCATTTAGGAGGGAAGCTCCTCCTCGGGAACCTGAGTTATTTAACAACTGCTATGTATGCTTGGAATGACATGCTTGAAGTGTCACAAAGACGGTTATAAAATAGAGAAAGTTCATGTAATGATAAACTTCCTTGGGATACGTCTTAAGAAAAATTGAAATCGTAGGATGGGAGCTAGCCCTCATATCATTGGGCATCCTCGCATCCCAAAACTTTGCAAACCAGGAGACATGTGGGAAATCAGGTCTCAATTTTTTTTTTCGTCATTGACCGATTTGTGGCTCCCACACGTCCCCGTTTTTTATTTTTGATTTTTGATGATTTTTTTTGGTTTTTTTTTTTACAATACAACACGTAAGAAAAAGCCTGAGGCGCCTAATGTGGATTTAGATGCGTCGAAGAGAGACAGATATCTCTTTACTCCATGGTAGGAGCGTCGTCGTCGAGTGATTTGACAAAATCTCCCAAAGACAAGCTGGTCAAATCAAGTTCCTCCGATGTCGTTTTTATCCCCTCGTCCTTCGACCATTTGGAATCCTTGGAGAAGAACCGGTCGAACTTGTTGTCGAAGATCACCCCCACGGTTTGGTGATCTGGAAGTGGATTATTTTGCACGTTCGGCTCTGTTTTGTCGAATTCAAGGATGCAATTATCGATAAGGGCTTGCACCTTGTGCTTCAAAACAATGCAATTGTCTACGTTATGGCCCTTCTCTCCCATGTGATAGGCACATGACTGGTTTTCATCGTACCCGTTAAACTTCACCGGATTCGGCCTTGGAGGCTCTTTAGCCACTAAGTGCTCCTCTAGTAACATATGAAGTAATTTCGATAACGGCCTTGGTAGGGGGTGAACTGCTTGGGAGGCAACTTCCTCCTTAGTTCATATGGTTTCTGTACCGACATCGACGAGTTTCCTTGCACCGTACTTGAATTAGAGAACTGCTTAGGGTTGGGTGGGTTTGGTACGAAGGCCACATCAACTTCAGCCTCCTTCTCCCTTCGGGCTGGATATTGGCGTCTTGTTGCGATTTCTGGTGCTTTCCTTTCCCTCATCGCCCATTCCAGCCTTTCTGCGATTTTTATGAGGTGTACAAATGTTTGACAACCAGATGTGTTCAGCCTATCGAAATACTCGTAAGGCAACGCTCTTAAGAAAAGGTCGACCAGCTCGTCCTCTGGAATGGACGGTTTGACTTGTGTTGCTAAGGCCCGCCATCTTTGAGCGTAGGCGCGGATTGCCTCATTCTTCCCTTTTGTGGTCCTCAGCAATTCTTCTCTGGAAAGGGCTGTAGCAGTATTGAACTTATATTGATGTAGAAAGTCCTCCGCCAGGTCTTCCCATCCATCATAGTCCTCCAAATCTAATTCGATGAACCAAGCCAGAGCAGCACCCGCCAGACTCTCTTGAAATGTGTTCATCAGCAAGGGATCGTAGTCAGAAAAAAGTGCCATTTTGCGTAGGTAATATTTTAAGTGGGCTCGGGGGCAGCTCGTCCCGTTGTATTTTCTGACGAAATCGGGTTCTTTATAGTCTGACGGCGCTTCAATTTTTGCAAATGGTGATATCTTGTCAAATCGAGCCAACTCATACCCTTGGCTGCTTAGGCATTCCTCTATCTTCGCTAGCCTCTTTGCGCCTTCTTCGATTTTGCCCGGGGGTTTCTCCTTTTTGTCTTTTTATAGGTCGATGGTTACAGACGCGGCCTTCGGTAGTGCATCAGCTGCTAACACTCGATTAACATTCTCGGCCACATTCTCTTCCCGAGTTCGCGCCACATTCGAAGCATTGGGGGGTGCGGGCGGAGCATCCTGGCTGGGGTCATGATTTCTTTCTTGTGCAGCCACCATCATGGCTTTCATTTCTGCTAGCATGGTGGCCATTGACGCCATCTGACCTTCCAAACTATTCACGCGAGATCCCAACTCCTCTTGATCCATTCTGGCTCGGAGACGAGTTATAATACGAGTTATTCTTGGTTCCGTGATTAGAGCTACCTGCCCCGTGGTAGGTAAAAAGACGTGTTAGCATATGGAAAAAAGTTATACTGAGTTCAAAGGGTGAAAGGAATGATACTTACAGACCTTTTGAAGGGGGTAAGACATGTCAAACACATCGATCATGCGCATGTAAACTTGTGAAGTTTTGACACCTAAATGGTAGGGTTCCTGAGGCTTAAAGGCTCCCACCTCGAGTTCTAGAAAGGGTAGGTTCCATTGCACAACTATCGTTGCATTGGGACCCAATCCATAGTTCGAAGTGAGCGAAATTAAAAATGGATTACCCCGTGTTTTTCCTCACGGAGGTTCCATTTTCAATTCCTTCTATTGTTTGCTTATAGGGGCGCCCGGGGTTTTAGGCGCGGTTGTGTGTGTTCAGGTGTCGTGATCATCACAATGCAAGTCATGCATAACAGTTTATCAATCAGCGCTTCAAATCACCCACACAACATACATTCCTACGCCAACCTGCATAAGACAATGTTAATCACGGACTACACCCCTTATTTCTCTAATCTGCAAAAACGTTTAACACCTCAAGGGTTAAAGTACATACTTCAATTTGAAGAGCGTCTGCATAAAACATGTCAGAAAAACCAACCAACTTTTTAATCGGCTCAAGTCCACTAAATGGTTAATAACCAGTCCCCAGCGGAGTCGCCAGTCTGTCGCGACCCTCTTGAGGTTCGGCGTGAGGTTCTCGAGGGCTAATGGGCCGTCCAGTCTAGTCGGACGCAGGCCTCTCCCAAGGCCCGTTACCCAAATCGCAACGGAGGTATGCGTAGTCGACCTTCAGTGTGATCTAGTGACATGTGCTAAGTGTGCATGCCATGGAGTCGCCACCAATCATTTTTTGGAGGGTATGATTGGACTACCCTATTGAATAGTCGGGAGTTTCTATTCAATTCTACGATAACCAGAGAAATGGGTTCGGGGACTTAGTTACGTCAACTGTCAGAGTTGACGCCCTTTCGGTACCTAAGTTGATTGAATTTTCTGCAATTTTTCTTAAATTTTTTTTTTGAATTTTTCCTTAATAATTCATTTTTTTGAAATTTTTTTATTTGATTTTTTTTTTATAAATTTCCTGAAAATAAGTCCCAACTGACGATCCCTAACTCGCCACGTGGCGTCTCGGTGACAATCGAATCATTTTAATTTTTGTAAAATTCGAAATTGATTTCTTTTAATGTTAAAAATATTTTTTATTCTGAAAATCATTGGATCACGACACGTGGCTCATCTGCAGCCATCCAATCTAGCATTTTTTGTTTTTGTTTTTATTTTTATAGGACGCAACACAATGCAAAAAATAAAGAAGATATTAAGTCATTATACAACATAAACATAAGCAAAGGAGATGGGATCCGGTGAATTTTACGACGTCGGAGTCCGTCGGTGCTCGTGCAACAATGTGTGGGGGTATAAACCACCAGCAGGAGGCTCAGCCTTCCGATTCTGGGGTAGCACAATATAATTTACAGAAAATAAATAAATAAAACACCTTGGACACCAATAGGAGGCTTAGCCTTCTGATTCTGGGTCTTTTATGCGAAATATAGAAATGCTATGACATAAAGTAAATACACAGCAAATATTTAGACACCAACTGGAGGCTCGGCCTTCCGATTCTGGGTCTTTTATGCGAAATATAGAAATGCTATGACATAAAGTAAATACACAGTAAATATTTAGACACCAACAGGAGGCTCGGCCTTCCGATTCTGGGTGTTTTATGCGAAATATAGAAATGCTATGACATAAAGTAAATACACAGTAAATACGAAAAAAATACAAAATAAACAATAATCCGAGCTCGGATGAGGAGGACGTTGAACAATTTTCACAAATCCGAACGGTGAAGATGAAGAAAGAATTGAGATGAGATTATACACAAAATTTTACCTCGATCCGATGGTCGAATTGATCGAAAACTGAAGAAATACCGGCGGATGAACAGTTCCTGCGCCAGGAACAACTTCTGATTTGGCTGCTGTACGACCACTTGGAGAGATCTTTTTAAAGATCCGAACGGTGGATATGAATAAGGGGTTAAGAAGACCCTGCACACAAAAACTCAGCTCGATCCAACGGCTCAATCGGCCGGAAACTCAAGAAATGTCGGCGGGTATACAATTCCCACGCCTGGAACAGCTTCTGATTTGGCTGTTGTGCGACCACTTTGAGAGATTTTTTTAAAGATCCGAACGGTGGATATGAAGAAGGGATCAAGAAGACCTTGTACACAAAAATTCAGCTCGATCCAACGGTCCAATCGGCCGGAAACGCAAGAAATGTGGAGGGTGGTAGTGTGATGACAAAAAAAATGGAAGAGAGAATATATGGAATGAGCGTGGGAGAGGAAGAAGAAGAAGAAGAAGAAGAAGAAGGAGGAAGAGGAGGAGGAGAGGAAGCTACGGATGATGAGGGGGGGAGTATAAATAGTAATAAAAATAAAATAAAATAATGAAATAGTAATATAATAATAATATAATAAAAATATTAAAAAGTAAAAATAATAATAAAATAATCAAAAGTGAAGACAAAATGATTAGTCCCCTTTTCCTTTTAAATGATGATGTTTTCACTCCTTTTCCTTTTAATCATTACTAATATTTTTGCCAAATTCAATTTTATGATGATCAAAGAACACCTAAAATCAAACCTGAATTTTACTATTTATGATGTCAGAAAATGGATAAAATAAAAATAAAAATACCGACTATTTTTATATACTTTTGTGACCTCCAATATTATTTTTCTTAATTTTCTTGATTTTCTTTTTCTTTTTTTCTTTTTTTCGAAAATATATTAAAAAAAATGAAATTACGAAAATTATTTTTTGGTCAAAATGGTTCATTTAGCTTGGCTAAGGTCACCAAAATTGATTTTTCAATTTTTCAACTTTTTATGGATTTTCTATGAATTTTCAAAAAAATAAAATAAAATAAAAATAAAAATAAATAAATAAATAAAAAAAGTTGATCAAAATTTAGGTGTCAACACCGCCCCTTAAGGGGCCGGTTCTGGTTCAGGGGTGACCATGAACCGGAACCACCGGTTCCGAACTGTGGCCACCTCTAGCTGGGCCGACACTGACACTGAGAGGCGAAAGATAGGAGAGCGAATGAGATTAGATACCCCAACAGTCCTAATCATGAATGATGGATACTGGTCGCTGTGTGTGTTGACCCGTGCAGTGCCATAGCCACCACCACTGCTCATAGTCAAGATAAGTAGCATTTGATTATTACGATTGCTAGTATTAAAAATTCCGACGAAATGCACATTTACCTCATAACGAATTACAATTGAGACCTATCTCTCAACGAACCATCCGTAAGAAGGGGGCCAAGCAAGAGTCTTAACAAATGAATCTAATTAAGCCACATCCAATTTTTTGTGTTTCCATATAAAACCTCAGAATTGGCGCTGTCGGTTATGACGGGAGTATCTCCGGCTGAGGAATAAAATTCGTTCATTTTAATTCCATGAATCGCATGTTGCTTTGAGTCCAAGAGTTTGGATTTAATCGATTTCGTGGACTTTTTAGTGGGTGCAATTTATAAATGTCTAAATAGTCCAATTCCCACGTGGCAGATTATCAAAAACGTTTAATCTCCGCCGCTGTCGATTTGGGAACGTAGGAAGGAATTATTCAAACCCATCGCAACACAACAACATTCAATTTCAAAACCTCGGGCCCACTGTCCTCACACGTGTCCGAATCTCGTTGCGTCGATGTGGGACCACATGCGCACTGTGGCCCGTCGGATTTGTCGAGGTCCGAGGGAGCCTCCGCCGTGAGAAAGCGGCTGCTGAGTGCTCGGGGACTACTGGGTAGTGGGACGCTGCCGGTTGGCCCCCAAAATTACGCAGCAGCTCTTGAGCAGCTCCGCAACACTACGGGTGCTTTCTTTTCTGCAGAGAGAGATAAGGAAGAAGAAGAAGGAGGAGGAGGTCCGCACCGGGCCCGGCCGAAGTAACTAGGATTAAAATCACCTCTCTTGGGTGGGTGCAGCGAAAGGGACTACTACGTACATTTCACTTCACAGCTCATCGGAGGAGGCAAGTGGAAAACTGAGTCAACGAGTGGCGAGATATAATGATTCGGGCAATCGATTGCTTCATGATTGACGCTCCTCCGGAACGTTGCACCGTGTGGGGCTCCCTGTCCAATCGTCCTTTTCGCGACAAAGGGGGGTCTCTCGTGTCTGTTCGTTCTTGTCTTCGTTTTAACGTTCACGGTGACAAGATTGCTTGTCCCATCCCGATTTAGAAGGGAAAAAAGCCATAAAATCAAGGCCCAAGTCGCACCAATGTCGTCTTTTTGTCAGTCCAGGCCCGTGCAATACGCGAAACCTCTTTTGCTTCTTATGCTCCATTGGAGGACTTCTCTTGCGCTTTCATAACCAGCAACGGAGAAATTGAATCCTCGGATTTGTGCCTTTCGCTTGGTCTTTTCCCCTGTTCCAGATTTATATTTTCGTTCCGACACCATTTCGGTAGCTGTCGCAGTGAAGAACCCAGGCAATACTCTGTTCCGAGACCGTTTTAGGACAAAATCTCAGCCCCGTATTTGGAACTCGGAAGCTTCCCTCTCTTCTGACCAGCGAAGACTGCCCCCAAACTCATGACAAGAGACGGTGATCATGGTGTAAAATGAGATCAAATTTGTGCTCCTCCTGTCATGGAGAGAAGTTAAATAGTCCTTTGCAATTTCTTTTATGCTGCCAGCGTCTAAACATGGAGCAGGGTATGATGAGGTTCAACCGCATACGAGGAGCAGCTACGATGAGTTATCCATGTCGGATTTTACACGGCAATATGATGGCCGTGTATTCATAACACCTGTTAAAGATGTGCAATCTTCACTTGTATGTTTTTGTCCCCTATTAGGATCCCAAGACCACTCTGCAGCTGTCAAACAAGGTAAAACAGCAACAGGATAGGAAGCATGAGAAAAACATAATGCTAAAGCTCAGCATTGTTCACCAGAAAATTCGAAGATTAACATTTCAAATTGGCACATTGGCACAGAAGCGGTAATCCCAAAAGTCGCGGCTCTCCAGTTTCAACCAACACTTTATCCCAATCTAACAATCTACTAGTAAGATCCTCATACGAAATTTATGAGACTAAGCTATACAAGTTTCAACATGCAAAAACCTAGGATATTGCTGCCAGAGGAGGAGAGGAAAAGATAACATTCACTTCATGTCGACGCATTCGCGGACCGCTGCATTCAGTAATCCCATCGCCAAACATCTTGAAAGGATTGCAAGCAGGCCTCCGCACCAGACGAGGACAATCAAAATCCACCCGGACCTCCTGCTTTCTGCTCCACCTCACACTTCAGAGGAGTCTGCAAACAGCCAATGACACAATCAAGTACTCAATTGAGCGATGCGACTTCAAGGGAGAGAAACTAATTAGTGAAAAAGGATCGAATCTGACATGAGACCATAAAAGCAAATGACGGGTTCACTAATAGCCTTATGGGACATACTCTCCAATGTAACATGATATTTCGCCATTTTGATGAATATTCTCAGGTAATTAATATGAAACAGTCGATAAAAACCATCACTTACGATGCACCAACCAAAGAAGTGGATGCATGAATGCACGTAACATTTCAATTGATCAAAGTAGCATTACTTAGAAGTTGCTCCAAATGGAGCGAAAGTGGTGAGCAGAGGTTACCTTGCACTGAAGACCAGTTATAGTAGATCTCAACAAATCATCACCAACTATAAGTCTCAACTTCTTGACAAAATCATCCCGCGTGATCTTCCTTGCCTGGTATTGAAAAGAATGTCAGCATGATTGGCCAAAACAATACTTATAACATTTAAAAAGAAGACATTGCTACAGTCGTGAGCATACCCTGAACAGGTTATAGTGATTATGCACCAAATCCATTTCTTTATGAGTAACTTTGTCAGAAATAGCAGCAAACAACATAGGAAAGGGCATCCAGGGGGATCTAGGAGTCTTAGGAGCGCTGGAACCCATTGTAGGAGCTTTCCCCTGATGTTCCATAATGTCTGAAGGTGGATGGCTACTACTTTCCTGCGATTAACAGGAAGGTTAAAAAAAATAGTATGCAATTAGAGAAAAAAATGACTAAAGAACCCCATCAGACCAGACTTCATAACGACAGGGAGAGAAGACAATATCCTCGAAAGAGAAGTGACTGTACATAAATATCCGAAATGCCTTCGTTCACATTAGAACTTTTCCTCATACCCCTTTGTAGTATGATCTTGATAATTTATCTTTACTTTTCCAGTTCACATTCATCTTATGCAAATTCGTGCATGTCCTTCCTAATGGTCCAGGGAAGACGGCCACCAGAGCGGATTAACACAAGTTCTCGATAGCCTGTACCATAAGCAATGGCATGCCACTAAAGCAAGAGGCGTGAACTCTCCATCACCCTGTCCTATTGGGAGAAAGTATAAGTGCCAGCTACACCGCGCATCTAATGTGATCGACTAATTACATTGTCTGAATGCAATGCTTGTCATCCTGCGTAGCACTTAGCAATAACTCATTTTTTAATTGGCTTATTGCACCACGTGACAATGCCATGGTATGGATCCGGATCGTCTACCCTTCCCTTGGGATCCAGGCTGTTAGTTTTTAGACAGACAGCCCAGATCTCCTATTTTTAGGGGGGCAACTTTTTGGGTATTTTGTTTTTTTAGTAATAATTTGGGCCGTCCATTCATAACACGGACGGCCCGGATTCCAAGGGCAGGGCAGGCCCTTCTGAGGGAAGGGCAGACGATCCCTTCACCCATGGTATAGCTGTCACATGAAATGCCTTCATGTTCTTTTAGTGTTGACTAGAAGTAGCCATCAACTACAAGCACATGGCAAATGAACAGTTAATTTCTAATATTTAGACTTCCTTCACACTCAAATAAAGATTTCAAAAGAATAGAAAAATGAAAGTTCTCTATGTCAAATACATCACAGTGCACCGCCAATCATCCAGCAAACCATAGTATCCAAAGCAGAAAATAAGTGGCACGCAGTTCTCTATCTCAAATACATCACAGTGCATCGCCAATCATCCAGCAAACCATAGTATCCAAAGCAGATAATAAGCGGCACACAAACAACATATTTCAAACCCTTACTGAGTCAACTGCAGACGAGTCAGTTTGAGGCTCCTGGAAAGACTTTGCAACTCTCAATGCAGTACGGTTACTCCTAGTTCCAATCAGATCTCCTGCATAGACAACAATATCTGGGCTAAAGTGCAGCAAATACATACAAAAGCACTTGCAGAAAGACATGACTAACTGAGTCATCCAATCAGAAGTTGAACTGATGATCTATCTCCTGAATGAACAAGGCCCATTGAACAATCGACATCAATCTATCAAAGGACAAGCCTCGCTAAAACATCAACTTCAAAACTCTCTTCATCCAAGATAGGTTGAGACTGAAGATGATTGCTGGACATCAAGATCAACTTCTGATGTTCCATCCGACAGATGACCCATAACATAATTGGCACGTTCTACACAATAAGCGTTAGCAAAAGAGATGACCGACAAATTAATAGAAAACTCTTAAGGAATAAGATATCACCTTCAGGTTTCAATGTGACCTTGAAGCTAACAACATATTCTGGATAAATGTGGGTATTCATGTTCATAGTCCAGACTACATAACGTGTGGGGTTTTGAAGATCATCTACTCCATTATCAAAGCCCTCGCCACTTGGATAACACTGTGTAGATCCAGGATGTACGACCTCCATGTTTCCCATTATTACACGGCAAAGCACCATGTGTCGAATCCCATTTTCGTCAACATCACAAGTATTTGCACTGAGAACAAACCAAAAGTTGAAACCTCTATATAGGTCAAGAAAATAAACCTAGATGAAAAGGAAAGTACAAACATAAATAACAATTAGAAAGGTACAGGATAAAGTGTCACATGTGCACAACCAGTTTGTCCGTTTTTCTGTTTTTGTGTGGTTCTTAAATGGGCACTTGTGAAATTAAATATGTCAATGCACAAGGACAATAGCTAGGCCGAGCCTTGCATTTTGACTACTTTCCTTAAAGTCCTAGGACCTTAAGATGCTTTGTCTTTGCTAATACTTCTTATACACAAAAAAAATATCAAATGCCCACTGGTTAAAATCATCTAAAGTTCATCAGGATTTGAAGTTTCAACTTTTCTTTGCATTATGTAAGCATGTCTAGATGCATCCATATCAGCTGCCGCACTTTGATAACATGTTTCCTGCTGATATCAAAAGAAGATATCCACCTGATCTGAATACGGTTTGCAGCTGCAAGCTGCACACCAATGCCATAAGTGGACTTAGTTGTCAGTGCTCCACAATTTCCAAGCCCATGTACCATAAGAGTCGGCAATACCGCATTCGGGACAGCAAGCCAAGCATACTTAACATTTGCTGTTCCCCGACGTTTCTCGGTGATCTCAATTTGCTTCTGGAAAAGCTCCAACTGATCTTGCATTGGTTCACTTGAGCAGCGGCGCATATTAAGAATGTCCACAGCAGTATGGCCCACGCCTGTGAGGAAAATCTTCCGCACTGTTTCAGAATTCAGTTTCCCAACATCGAGTTCTATCCTAGAGGCCATTTCTACCTCCATCTGCTTGTTCTCACCAACAGTTTCAACCAATTTCACTTGGTGCTTTCTGTCACAGCTATCTTTGACTTCCATATACCTGTGGTCATTGACTGATTTCTGGATTTGCTTGTTGGGAGTAGTTGACTCCCCACTACATTCCTTTAGCTTAAATTGATCTATGCCACTTATATCAATCTCGAGTTGCAGCTTCAATTCGCAAGGCCCATCCCTATGCATAGGCTCTGGTAGATCAAAGCATTTATGTTGACAGCACTCGTTGGCAAAGGTTTCTGGAAAAAAGAAGCTACCGGCTTCATCAATCCATGCAATAGGTTGCTGCATATTACTTTCCAAGTCTAGTCGAAACATGTGCAAGAAATCTAGCAGAAAATGATCACCACCAAAATTCACCTCGATGGCGGCCTTCTTCTTGCTCAGATCCTCCTTGATCAAGCCAATTAGAGTCTGAGGGAAATCAGTCCAGTCACCATTTTGATAATACATCAGACGTTGCGGAACCCCACTCTTCATGAAATTATAATAGTATCTAGCAATAGATTTTCCGAAAGGAGATGGACAGCTGGCAGTGCTTTTGAAGCCGTCAACTTTCCTTCGTTTTCCATGCTTATTAGTAGATGATATATCACAGGAGTGCGGAACTTTGCAAGCAACATCAGCAATGCCAGCTGCTCGATTTCGCTTCAATTGGAGCGAGATTCTTTGCTTACCATCACTATCCAACACCTTTCCGATTTCGGCTTGCATTTTTATCTGCTTGTACTAGATCAATCACTATCGACGAGTTTAAATTCGAAAGCAAAATAAGCTTGCACGGCAAGTTCGACAAATAGCCTGGCTCAGGTGCAACTCAGAGAGACTCTGCCGCCACTGAAGATTGTTGAAGAGACCTGAACAAGTTAAACGTCAGAAACTAACTTTTTCTACCAACAACAAATGATGCCGGTCAGAAAACCTGCTACATATGCAAAGACGAACTCATCTTATTTGAATCTTTCTTAATACATCTGTTAAGTGTCACTTTGGCAGGAAAAGATAATAAATACTTTGCCATCAATATCACAAGATAGAGCTTGGTAAGATTAAAATCAAAAGATACATACCAAGTGTGGGTGTTAAAGTTCATTCCGCACATATTCATCATCTCAATATCTGTTGCAATTACATTCACAGAAAAAGTCATCCCCTTTGTTCGCTGTAACGCCTAGAAAAGGACAGCCCCTACAAACATCTGCAGTCAATAAGTTCCATTAATATACCAAACCACACATCAAATTCCAGGACGCAGCTTATTCATTCCGCAGTTACAAGTCATAAGTAATAGATCAATGGTATGGACACCAAACGAACTCAAAACGTCCACGAAATCTATAATATTATCCAACTTAAGTCTGAAGCTCCTGGCTTTCTGCAAAAACCCTATTGCTTACTAAATCACTCCAGTTTGTGTAAACAAATCAGGCAGCCACAAAAAGAAAATATTCAGAATCGTCGATAACACACTAGTGATGAAAAGCGTCTCTCCAAACATCCTCAAAACTAAGCAGAACGACCAGATCTATGTTAGATCTTTCCCAATTGCCGTCGACAATTCCAAAAAGGCCCAACCCAAGATTTTGCGAAACCTAAAAGCAGATACACAAACCAAACTCAAACCACAAGGCACGGATTTCATCGGGCAAAAGAATACTTACACGAAAATCGTAAGAGAAAACAAAGCAATCAGCTCCGATCTGCTCCGATCACCACGAACCACAAAACAATCGCTGATTAAATCGTTAACCCCATCTTGAATGATAACAACAAAACAAAAACAAGAAAACCTTCAATCCCTCCCATGAAGATTTCTCTTTGTCGTTTGCCAGAAAATTCAATCCCCAAGAAAGATCAGCAATAGGAGACAGGCGATCTAGCTTACCAGAAAACAAACAAACGATAGGACTAGTTGATAGGCGAACCGCCGTCGATGAGGCAGTCCCAAGGCAGGGCGGAGATCGATCGAAACCCTAGATCGGGAGGGACGAACGAGAGGAACAGTAAGAGAGACGACGCCGTTAAGCGACGAGCGACGAGACCACGAGGAATAAGAAGCCAGTGGCTAAACGGCGTGAGCCCGAGTCGGCGACCACACGAGCCATTTTTGATTGCCCCACTTCCCAAGCGTGCGAAAGGTCGGTCTTCTTACGTGAGCGAAAAGCAAAAACGTCCCTATCCCTATCCTCCAGCACCATAAATTTGAATTATTATTCCCTATTCCCGGAGGGCTTTGATATCGTTACCCGCACGGCAGGGCGCTTCCCCCACCGCTCGCCCTGATTGGACGGAACTTTTCAAAGTATGCTGCTCGCTGCGTTTTCATTGGTGGTTGGATTTTTTTATTATTATTTTTTTTTTTGGGCGAGCGAAACGCATCGATGACCCCTTGACTTGGATTTTGGGGTTGTCACTGATCACATCTGATTGTCGATGCCGGATCGCAATTTTCCATTTCTTCCGGGGTTATTTCTGGAAATAAGATATTTTATTTTGAGGAGGACCTGGTGGGCCCCGGAAGGAAAGTAGGAGGAAGATAGGATAGCCTTACGTGTCGTCACCAGCACCTTCCTTATTAAAGAAAGAGAGCGCGTGTGGGCCCCCGGAGAGAGGCCCAAGAACGAAAAGCAAGACGCGATTAAAAAAAAAAAAAAAGCCGAAAAACGTCGGTAACGATGCTGAAAGCAAAGACGAGTGGGAGGGACCCATCAGCAACACTCCGCTGACTTTTAGATTGTTGACCGGTAAGAATCTCAATTATCTTGGGTCTCTGTAATTTTTTCTGATGTTCCTTGCAGAGGAAATAAAGGTTTGTTCCGTTGTCGTCACGGGCTTATCTCTATCTTCGCCGCCGCCCCCGCTGTCGTTCCCGACGTGGTCGGATTTTCAAAAGCTCGCCCAACTCGAGAAAGGACCGAGAGACGTGAGCGATACACGTCCACAGTTAAGGAGACCGAGGGGTCTAACGGGTGTATATATCAAGAGGGTCGTTTTGGGATTTTCGGGTTGATCTGACCCCAAATTCGACCCTTTCGTTTTATGCTTTTAGCTAGTGAAATCGACTCAGCATGCCGTACGCCGCTTTCACCTGATAAAAGGAAAGGCATTGGGTTCCCAGGCAACAATACTAGAATATGTAGACTAGGGAATTGACAAATTGTGTGGGGGTGGGGGAGTGGATGGTGCCGCCTCCACCAGATAAGCGCAAAACAGCACGGAAGACTAGGAAATTTTCGTGGGGCTGCCAAGTCACTAGCAAGGAAATTGCTGGTTCCTCAAAGATCAAAAGTCTTCCTAAGAGTCATTGAAAAAGCTGAGTTGATTCTCCCTATGATCTGACCCTAGAGAACAGGACTCCTTTTGATTGAGAAAGTTCAGAGAACTCTCCCTAGCGACCATTCGTTTCGCCCTGCCCATGGTTCCTCCTCATGCACCAGTGAAATACCTCAGTTCAAGCAAAGCAGCATGCTTCGATTGATGCTGTCACTGTTGTCCATTTTCTCTGCCTTACCTTTTTCACCCGTGTAACACGAGCGAGCAACAGATTAGCTCAGATACGAGTATTATAAGTTCGAGGGAGTGTTCTTCAGTCTGATGATCTGCCAACTAATGCCAATTTGTCTGAACTTGCTTCGGAAAAGTTTCATCTGACATGACACGCGCGCCAACGTTTGCTTGCTAGGGTGACGTGCTGTGTTTTTTTTATTGGGTGCAAAAATGGTGGTACCTCCTCAGTTGTCAAATATCAGATGATGGAATCTGGAAAAGGAAAGATGCATACGAGGCTTTTGTCATTTCGAGAAGAGAAGCATCAACTTAGCTTAGACTCAAAGCTGTCAGTCTTCTTGTTGAAGAAGAACATCAGTTTTGGTTCAACAGGGATCCGATCAATCAATTAAGCCATTGGTTTCGCGGTTTTCATGAGAAAATAAACACAACCTAATGCGGAAATCATGACCGAGAAAAGTTTCAAACAGCTTCCTATTTTGTACTGATATATGGGGTTGCAGAAGACACCGGAAGCTCTCGAATGCTCATTAACTTGATGTCCATCTGCTAACAATGGATATCTCATGCATGAACAAGCAGATTACCGAGTTGATGACCGCCACATCTGAACTTCTATGATGCATGGTGCCGGTTCAGGAGCTTCAAACACTAAATGAGATTTTAAAAGAACCAACTGTGTTTAAACCTTTACCTAACTAACACGCACATAAGAAAAGGTGTCAAGAAAACCTGTGCCTGCATTGTAAATTTTATAGCCAATCGGTATACTGAACCCACCATAGAGTTGCCTCTGTATTAGGTGAAGCTTTGTCAATGGGACCTGCCTGCACTACACGTGACTTCACACTTTAACTTTTGCTGCAGCTTCCTTAATTTGTTCAATTGTGAAGATTCCAAAAACATCGTCATCGCTTACAGCATTGATTGCCGCTAGAGCTACGTCATCAACACTAACTGGTGGAGCCAACAGAATATCAGATGCTGGGAGAGAGCTTAGAGGTTTGGTGAAGTTTTCCAGGGCCTGCAATATTCTCTCCACTGGTTCACCAATAAAGTCGAGAGGAATCTCGATACCATCTATCCTCCTTTTCCCATATATGAAACCCGGTCTCAAGACAACACCTGGAGCGGAAAAAACATTCACATCAGTCCTGTTGCAGCTAATAGCCATGATCAAATCAATAATCCTTCCCGAGGACTCTTCTCTAAACTTAGTAAAGGACTTAGCCCACAGATTTAATGAAAAGTTGCTGTGAGATTCTCCATAGTTGAATTAGGGAAAAGCATCATCAAGAAGAGAGTTGTAGCCCAAGTTAAAGGCAATGCCTTCAGATACGAATTCCTTGCAGCTCTTCTTCTCTTGTTACTTATCTTCATTACAAGGATATAGTTCACCAGACTTGTATGAATAATTTTAACTGGCCTACTATCAAAACATATAGTTCATTTTATCATGAAAAATCTAGTTAGCAATACTATGCCCATCCACATGACAAATATCCATGTAGAAGACATGTCTCAGATTACCTGCGTTCGGATACTTGGAGAGGACTTCTGATTCGGCTTTTCTCTTTCCAGTAAAGTATCCGGAAGAAAGAAAAAAAGATGGCAAGTTGTAGTCATGCACGGAGATCAGGACAAACTTCGGAACACCTGCAAGGAATAAAAGGAAGGAATATCATGTCGAATTTTAAATAAGAGGATATGCTGCAGTGCATCTAGGGTCCTCATCAATCATGTCTTTCAGGAAACTGGAGCCAGTTCCTAAAGCCAAGACTAGCATGATTAACCAATTAACTAAGTAGCGTCGGCTACAACTTCTCACCAAAATCCTTTGCAGCATTCACAGCAACAACGTTGGCCTCCCCATTGATCCTCTGCATCTGCTCTTCACTACCAAAACCACCAAGTGTTGAAACCACAGCAGTTGCCCCAACTAAAACTTCATCCCAGTTGGTGTAGAAAACATCTCCTACAGGGAGACACATTAAGTAATCATTAATTGAGAGTAAGCTACTGAGAAAGTGACACACTCCTCCATGCGTGCACAAGTGCCCTATAATAAGTGCACAAGTCTCCTTGGTAACAGCTCCATAGCCACTTAGAGAGACAATCATCAACATGAAGTAGAAGCCTAGACAGTTTATTCCAAGATATTAGCCATAGGCATGCACAGTGTGCCAAAAAGCTATGCATCGTTGCATCAACTCTAGCCAGTAGCAGCCTCAGAACTTGAGCGCAGCCTGATTCTCAGAGCTTTCCGCCATGATATGTGGTAAATTTCATTCAAAAGCATCACTACATCCATAACATAATTCTGAGAATCACCTAGAAGACAAAGGTTAACATAATTTCTTTTGGCCCCGAAATGATGGGCAACATTCTAAGGCAAAATAGATTAACTGTAAAGCAAACAACCAGAACTTTTTAAGACATGAATAATGCACAAGAATTTATGTCTTGCTAGATAGACTAATGTGTTGCTCAAAGTGGTATAGCTTTCAAGACCTGCTAACCAAGCAACTACAGCATATATCAAGATCTATCAGAAATTCCATCGTGACTTCCAAGATTTCACGAGTAAAGGAAGGAAAGAAATACATTTACTTTGAAGCAAGGCAAACGGGAAAAAAAAGGGCATAATCACTCAACAAAGCTAACTCTAAATGGAGAACTGTCCAAGCATTCTGCAACAAGTTACTGATAGGAGTTCGCCTTCACGGTGATAATAAATCCAACATTCATACTTGAATGAAAGTTCAAACAAAGAAGTCCAAAGACATGCCTGAAGCCCATGTAACCTGATCCACCCAAGAACCTTGGTAAGTAGGTCGTCCAGACCTGCAAAAGTAAACATATATACAGTTCAAACCAGGTTCTATAGGAGAACAATCAGCTCTACCGATTTAAGACCACAATATGTCTTCACGAGATAAATGACTCTCAATCAGTCATTGGTTGATTATTGGAATTAGGAACTGATCATGAGCAGATCCTTCTATAGTTTTCTCACTTTAATAGAATAGTTCTCTCACCTGCTCAAGCTAACAACCTCTATTCCCTTGGATACAGCTGCCTTGCAAATTGCAGAGCCAACAAATCCGCTGCCTCCGAGAACTACAACCTACCAATAGAAAATTCAGCATGACAATGCCATTGTTATATGTAGGCAACGAGAGCTCAAGCTAATGACTTACAAAATGTAGGTCCAAGTCTAACAAGTTCATACCCGTTCAGTCTTCACATCAGCCACAACATCTATCGTAGCAGATTTTGAGTCATCCCTTACACCAGCTTCTGCATAGCTGCTTTTGACTTTAAACCTGCAAAATCTACAGTCATGGCCAACATATAAGCACCATTACTTCAAGTCTCATCCAAGGAAAATAGCTGAAGGAAGTATATATGAGAAATGGAACAAGACGATAAAGCAAAAGCTGGTCTAGACTCTGGAGGCCGCACCAATTGGTGTCAAAAGTAGACACGAAAAATCATTCTACTGCATAACAAAAGGGAGTGGTCAACAAACAGAGGAAACAATGACCGTGCACGATCTGAGCAGGAAAAACTGCATGGGCCATTAAAACTCCTTTTCGTGATGCTGAACTAGCTCGAAACAGATTGTTGCCTCGGAAAATTTGTCTTAAATGTCGTAAACTCAGGACAAGGTACTGCGTCATTCTATAGTGCTGGTAGGAATTACTGCTAGGAATGGTCATAACACTCTCTCAGCTATCCTCCCTCGAGTATCCTTCCTCGAATTCCTCATGCCCATTGCCTTCACTATCACGAATTTGATTTGAACAACACCTCAATACAATAAAAAAGCTCCCATGTTGATATAAACAGCTCTTAATTGGTCCCCAAACCCCTTCAAATTTTTCGTATTTCGGAGCAGAGGTGAACAATCCCCCTCCCTCCCTCCATCCCTCCCTCTCCGTCGAACAGGAAAACTATCATAATCAATGCAACAAGACCGCGAAATGCTGCATCAGTACACCCGATCACTGAACAGAGTACGAGAGCACTGCACAGAACATAACCCGAGCAAATTTGAGGATTCCAGAGCAAAAAACGAAATTTCGCGAGAATGGGAGAGCTAACCGGGTGCTGGGAAGTGAATTGGAGCGAACGGGGAAGGAAGCGCGGGTGATGGAGGACGGAGGCCTGTAAATGGCGGCTAACGAAGAAAACGACGTCATTTCTCTCTGCAACTGGCCGACGAGGACTCGACCTCAAAGACGCTGACGACGACGATGCCGAGAAGAAGGGAGACGGAAACTCGGAAATGGAGGAGACTCGGCGTCTGTTTCTCTCCGTGTCTCTTTGCTGAAGTTGGGACGAGCGAGTGATGGACAAAAAACAATCTTCGGGAAAATTGAGGGTCAATGTTCAGCCACTCGCGAGTTGGGCTTTAGGATTCTACGACGGTCGGCCGAAATTTTTATTCAAAAATAAAAGTTTAGGAGGAGTTATCTGTTATCCGGCCGGAATATGCCTTTAATCCTTCATTTTCAGTGCAAATTGAAAAGATAATATATATGTGTGCGTGCGTAGTTTTCTGTCCTTTTTTTTTTTTGGTCGAGAGTTTCCTATCCTTTCGAAAGTATCTATTACTCGTTCTCTTCCCGATAAAAAGAATGACCAGTTTCCGATCTGGTTCGATCCTTCCCAAGAACAAAGAATCAAAGATCGAACAGGAGGTGCCTCGAATCGGATTGGATCGGACCGGACTGACTGATTCGGTTCTTGGACGGTCCGGTGGAACTAATCGCATATACTTAAAACACATACCCACACATTATAAATGTGTAGATGTACCTATAACAATTAAGAATTTAAATAATTTTTCTAATTGATTTTTAAGAAATAAAAATAAATTTTCAAAAAAAGAAAAGTCGGTCCAGTTTGGACTATTCGGGAGGGCGATTCCACCCCGAGAACCGGAAACAGGACCGGCACCCCTAGAACCGGATAGATCCGGCCGATTCATTTTGCTCGCCCTTAATAATAATTTGCATTCACTATAAAATGTACATGATTTTCTTGGTTTGCATTCGAAACGGTTGGGGGGAACATTACTTCAAATGACCAAGACACGTTCACATGATGCACGAGGAGGAGCAGAGAGGAAGGGCGCTGAGGTTCCATTTACATGGGACAAGGAAACAGGCCATGTTCACGTCTAGTTGAGGACAATCGGTAGTTAGTTTTGGCTTTTGAGAAAGCGTCCGTGAACTATCAAGGGGGCCTCTCGAACAAGTTGCCTCCAAACCCAATGGGCTTAAAACATTGTGGGCCCATGAAAAAAAAGCATTCGATAGTGTTTGACCCCCCCCAAAAAAAAAAATTAGTGGTAGATTAGGAAGAAGTCCTAGAGAATTAGATCTAATCACATAAAAATATGAATATGATTGCAATTCCAATTGAATTGTAGCTCCCATCTCGAAACAGTTCCCGTAAAAGAAAGAAACTTAACCATAGTCTGCAACTAAATACCTCCCATGTCAAATGAGAGATCGAAAAACACAGCTACCGCCGTAGCGACGGACGATGTGGTGGAGACGATAGGAACCGAGAGCCACAAACTTCAAACTGAATCGGTGCTTGAGTCGTGCGATAATCAATTTGGTTTGGTTTTGCAGTTCGATTCGGTGTCAATTTTTCATTTCCTTAGGTCCCCATTAGGGATGAGTATGGTTCAAGGTAAAATCGAGGAACCGGTCAGGTTTCAGGTTCAAGAACATGAAACGTAGGCTTCAAGTTTAAAAAATTGGGAAATCGATTTCTATTGTTAGGTTTCAAGTTTCACGTTCCAAGTTTCCATATGAAATAAGTTCTTTTTGTTCTCTTTATTCTATGTTTTCGGCGATCCAGTTGCATTCCATGGCGCTCGATGATGAGTACATAATCCGCAACCACTAATTTGAGTTTTCATTTATGACGATATTCATGTTTGAAACTTCTACTTAGTTAATGTTTTACAGTATTCGCGTGCCTAAATATGAATTATGATCAATGGATTGTAACATCAAATAGTGATCATTAGAGGTACGTAGCGACTTAGTGCAATTGTTCAGTTAAGAATACAGATAAAACTTGAGCAATCTTGAAACCTACGACATGATAGATTTCATATTTTAAAAATTGAAAAATCAATTTCGATGGGTTGGTTTTAAGTTGACTTAAAGCACGAACCGATTTTGAAACATCCCATGTCTAATCTACGTAGCGAACGGGCACAGAAGACGACGATGTCTCCGGCGGCGTTAAACAACTCGCGTGCTCTTGCTATTTCAGAAACAGGTTTGGAACATGAATTCTATTTCTGAAATGTTGTCGCGCCCCCCTTAATTGCTAGAAGAAGCTAAGCTTTCAAGTTGTCTTCCGGGAGAGTTTAGAGCTTCAGTTGTTCCATCTTTTAGCATATTTCCTAGCTCTCCAACGATTAAGAATTAGGAGTATGGAGGGATCTCATATCTCTCGAGGGTCAAGACCACAAAAAAAAATAGTAATTCGCAGAGCATCGGACCGCACTGCCACTGAAAAGTTGCAGCAAATGCCAAGAGGGACCATAACACTTTGTCTTGAGTTTTTATCTTTATCGTGGGCACATCTTTATAGGCCTAATTCCCTAAGAAATCCCTAATTTTAGGTCCAGTCTTAATTTTGCCCCCATTTGTTTTTTGTCTTAGAAAAAATCTCAAACTTTTTGTCCAGTCTCAAATCTGCTCCAATTTTTTTTTTTTGCCTAAAAAAAAAAGACCCAACTTTAGATACAGTCCCAAATCTATCCCGAGTTTTTTTTTTAAAGAGAAAAACCATTGATTTTTACTCTAGTCTCAAATCTGCTCCATTAGCCCTCTAATGAAAAAATCGCCATTAATTGTCCTTAATTTTCATATTCTAGAATGGTTTCATTTCGAAGATAATTCTCCATGTTATATTACTTATGTGGATTTGTTGTCTATGTAGAAATCCCACATCAAGTTCGGTCTAGACCATGGGGAGAGATTTCAAAATGGCCTAATTCCAAAAAAAACCTCAAACTTTGACGTTTGTCCCAAAAATATCCATAACTTTTTTTTGTCTCCTAAAAAACTTTCAACTTTTGATTTTGTCCCAAAAAAACCTCAAACTTTGGTCTTTGTCCCAAATATACCCACAACTTTTTTTGCCTCATAAAAAACCTCACTTTTGATTTTGTCCCAAATTTACCACAGTTATTAAAAAAAGTGTTTCGCGCCCAGTTGAACAGAACCCATGATTGTTCGACAAAGATCAAAATGTATTTCCAATTGTTTCAAGGAAGAATGTTTGGCACATTGCAGCTGCATTAATTCATTTCTAGACATAATTGAGTTACCCTGAGATTCACATACAAATTTCAAGATATTAACAAAACTTCTTTTTATACTTCAATTTTTTTACCGAAATGATGATCACAAGAAAGCATTGGGGGCAGCAGTTTTTCGTCACAGAGGCAAGGTCGGTAGTAGCTTGTTGTCACAGATGCATGGTCGGCAGCAGCTTGTTGTCACAGATGCAGGGTCGGCATGATGGTCCTCGGTGGAAGGCTCGATTGGCATCGAGGACTATCAACGGGTAAGGAGCTGATGACGAGGGTTTCTATTGTCTCGGGATAAGACCACACCATCGGGCGACGGTTGAGAATCACTTGGAGTTTCGACATAAGCTAAACGGCCGACGTTGGGTCGTCGGGAATTTTACGAGATAGGTTTTGAGGGTTTTTTTTGTGATTGAACTAGTAGATTTTGGACAAATTCAAAAGTTGAAGATTTTTTAAGAGACAAAAAAAAAGTTGTGGATATTTTTGAGACAAAGGCCAAAGTTTGAGGTATTTCTGGGATTAGATTGGTAGACTTTGGACAAAATCAAAAGTTGAAGGTTTTTTATGAGACAAAAAAAAGTTGTGGATATTTTTGGGACAAAGGCTAAAGTTTGAGGTTTTTTTTGGGATTGGGCCATTTCAAAATAGATTGAAAGTTGGTGATTTATTAGAGACAAAAAAAAAATCAGGGCAGATTTGGAACTAAACCTAAAGTTTAGGAAATGTTTTTAGATGAAAAAAGTTCGGGACTGGAGCTAAATTTTAAGGTTTTGCAAGTTTTTTTTTTTTTTTACAAAAAAGAAGTTTCGGAACTAAATTGAAACTAGACTTAAAGTTGATAATTTTTTAGTGAAATTGGGCTCAATTTTGTAGCTAGCCCAATGTGGGAATGGTGGGGGAGATAAAGATTAAAAAGACGTGATTAATGGAACTAAGATGTGCTTCGAATCACCATGCAAGTGATTAACGGAACTAAGATAAGATTAGCGCATCTTTAAATTCTTAATCTGGAGATAAGCAGCGTCCTGTCCTAGAGTCAAAAGCAAACAAGCGCGGTCCCACTAACGAAAAAGCCGAAAGACAAACAAAAAGAGGTGCATGAAAAGTCCAACACGACACCTACATTTAATTAAAAAGCGAAACATTAATGTCTATTTTTATCGTCTCTCCCTCCCAACGACCTTCAAATTTCGAATTTCAAAAAATCTCCTCCAACGTTCGACATCATCATCATCTTCCTCCTCCTCCTCCTCCTCCTCCTCCTCTCTTCTTCCTTCGTTATTAAACGACCCCATTTCTCTCTCCGTTCGCTGCGGCGGCTTCACGTTCTTGTTTCTTCCACACGACGTTGCTGTGCTGACCTCTTGAGTTGAGTTTTCCAACCTGCTGCTTCGCTTCGGCGTTGTTGCTTTGAGCCGAAGGTAAGCTTTTCATACCCTCCTCCTCCTTTTTTCCTTTTGGTGTGGACCGAGGTTCTCCTGCTTACTTACTGCTTTGGCGTTCTTGTTGTTGTTAATCTTAAGTGGAAAAGCGACTTTTTTTTTGTTGATTGTTCAACGTGATATCATGACGAGCTGTGGAAGAAATAGAATGTCTTTCCTTTCTTCTCGTAATTCAGCGAGATGTTGAAAATAAGAGAAGCTTTAGTGAATAGTTTCGAATTCGAATCCACAACTCTTGTGCAATATCGTCACTTTGAACTGATTTAATGTTGAGGTTTTGTAATTTATGCCTGATAACTCAGCGATGTTGTTCTCTGCATAAGATGCTCCTCTGCTCACGAGAGGTCACTTATTAAATCATTATGAGACCACGGCCTGGAGTCCTATGGCTCTTTGACGTTTTCCTGATGAATTCGAGGCTCCTGTAGGACAGAGATGGATACCGGAGTTCACATGAGAAGAATGAGCACGCCCGCAATCCGCCAAGTGAATAGCTCCAGAGACGACGCCGACAGTGTAGTCAGCAGCGCCGAGTTCGCTAGCTACACGGTCCACATTCCCCCCACGCCGGAGTACCAACCGATGTACATGTCCATCGAAGCTTCGAATGCCGAGAAAGTCGAAGACCTGTATGCTTCGAGCTCACTCTTCACGGGAGGGTACAATCGCGCCACGCGCTCTTTTTTGAAGGAGAAGATGACCGACTCCATGTCGACCCATCCTCAGATGGCAGGTGCCAATGGATCGACATGCGCAATACCCGGTTGTGACGCGAAGATCATGAGGGACGAGCGAGGGGAAGACATCGTCCCGTGCGATTGTGATTTCAAAATATGCAGGGACTGCTTCAGGGACGCGGTGAGAGGGGGAGATGTGGCTTGTCTGGGGTGCAAGGAGCCTTACAAGGGGCTGGACATAGCCGAGCCGGAGATGAATGATGGGCGGCGAGTGTCTTCTGGCGGAATGTCGAGGAGCGAGCGAAGGATGTCCATGATCAAGTCAAGGATGTCGCTGAAGAGGTCAGAAATGGATGACTTTGATCACAGGAATTGGCTCTTCGAAACCAAGGGGAGTTACGGATATGGGAACGCGATGTGGCCTAAGGAAGACGTGGATGGAGATTACGACGGATTCGGCAACCCTCAGGTGCTTTATGACAAAAGGTGGAGGCCCCTTACTCGCAAACTACATGTCTCGACTACAATCCTTAGTCCCTACAGGTACAGTCTCTGGCACAATTTCGAAGCTCTATTTTGTGCCTCTGTGCTTTGTGAGTGTAGTATGCTTCTTTGGCTGAGACAGTTTTTATTTGGAGTTAAATATCGCATCAGTGTGCTGCTGCCGCTCAAGTTTGCTTCTCTTTTGAATCATGAACTGAAATTTTTCGCTAGGCGATGTTCCAAGATATATGGTCATGTTAACAAAGGGAAATGAAAGCATTTGTGCTCTGGCACTTGGACCAAATACGTTATCGCACTTATTGGTGAATCCATGAGATGCTTTTTCGATCACATAGTTTGTATAATGAACCTATATATCTTTAATATTATCTGTGATTCTCTGTTAAGATTATCTTTCTGGCAGAGTGATTCTTAGTCAAGCTTGTTGCTGCTTCTGAAGTTGTTAGTTTCATAGATTTGGATTAATTTTCTCGCATTACTTCTGTGGTAAGTATATATCTGATCAATTTTCACCACGATTGACGTGCTATATTGCTCAAATGAACCATATTTTCTTCAAAGTTTTAGAAGACCTTAATCCATGCTTTAGGGCCTTCTTTTTGAGGCCGAGTTGGCGGACATTCTCATCTGCCTATTGTAACATCTATCCTTTCAGGCTCTTAATTTTCGTCCGAATTATTGCTCTGGCACTACTTCTGGTATGGCGGATTAAGCATCCTAATGAAGATGCAATATGGTTGTGGGCAATGTCTGTGGTTTGCGAGATATGGTTTGGATTCTCATGGCTACTTGACCAACTTCCAAAACTCTGTCCTATTAATCGCTCTACTGACCTTGATTCTCTGAAGATGAAGTTTGAAACTCCTAATCCTTCCAACCCTACTGGAAAATCTGATCTCCCGGGCATTGACATCTTTGTATCCACCGCTGATCCGGAGAAGGAACCACCTCTTGTCACTGCAAACACCATTCTGTCTATATTAGCAGCTGACTATCCCGTTGAGAAGCTCGCATGTTATGTATCTGATGATGGAGGTGCACTCTTAACCTTCGAGGCAATGGCGGAGGCTGCAAGTTTTGCCAATATGTGGGTGCCATTTTGCCGTAAGCATGGAATTGAACCCAGGAATCCAGAATCTTACTTCAACCTAAAGAGAGATCCCTACAAAAACAAGGTCCGACAGGATTTTGTTAAGGACCGTAGGCGGGTTAAGCGTGAGTATGATGAATTTAAGGTTCGGATCAATGGCCTTTCCAATTCGATACGACGACGTTCTGATGCTTACAATGCTTGTGAGGAGTTAAAAGCTGCGAAGCTGCAGAACAAAAATGAATCTGGTGAGGGAGTGGAGAGTTTGAAGATTCCTAAAGCTACTTGGATGGCCGATGGAACCCACTGGCCCGGCACCTGGACTGCTCCAGCAGCTGAACACTCACGGGGTGATCATGCAAGCATCATACAGGTATGACTTGACTAATAAAAGGATTGCAAGTGCTTAGGACTGTGTTGTTCACAATCTTAACTGTTTGAATTGCAGGTAATGCTGAAACCTCCAAGTGATGAACCATTGAGAGGTACTGATTCAACATCACCTATTGATCTAACTGAAGTTGACATTCGTCTTCCCATGCTGGTCTATATATCTCGTGAAAAGCGTCCTGGTTATGATCACAACAAGAAAGCCGGAGCTATGAATGCACTTGTTCGAGCCTCGGCCATTATGTCTAATGGCCCCTTTATCCTAAACCTTGACTGCGACCATTATATATACAATTCCCAAGCAATGAGAGAAGGCATGTGTTTCATGATGGACCGAGGTGGAGACCGCATCTGTTATATCCAGTTCCCACAAAGGTTTGAAGGAATAGACCCATCTGATCGCTATGCCAATCGCAACACCGTCTTTTTTGATGTCAACATGCGGGCTCTTGACGGTTTACAAGGTCCGGTTTATGTTGGAACCGGATGCCTCTTTCGTAGGACTGCTCTATATGGCTTTGACCCTCCTCGAGTCAAAGAACGTGGGGGCTGCTTTAGACAGATCTTCAAGCGGCATCGGTCATCTGCTGCTGTTGCTTCTACTCCTGAAATTTCCCTCGTCGAAAATCACCTTCTTGGGGCGGGAGATTCTGGCCAGGAAGAAGTGAATCTTCTCCCTAGTAAGTTTGGAAATTCAGTCCTCTTTGTTGATTCTATTCGCGTAGCTGAATTTCAAGGTCGCCCGCTCGCTGATGACCCATCTGTGAAAAACGGGCGGCCGCCTGGTGCTCTTGCTATTCCTCGGCAGCTTCTCGATGCCCCGACTGTTGCTGAGGCAATCAGTGTCATCTCATGCTGGTATGAAGATAAAACTGAATGGGGGCAACGAATTGGTTGGATATACGGGTCTGTCACGGAAGATGTGGTCACGGGGTATAGAATGCATAACCGAGGATGGAGATCTATTTATTGCGTTACCAAGAGGGATGCCTTCCGTGGGACTGCGCCTATTAATCTCACCGATCGGCTCCACCAGGTTCTTCGATGGGCCACCGGCTCTGTGGAAATCTTCTTCTCTCGTAACAATGCGCTTCTTGCCAGCAGAAGGATGAAGTTTTTGCAAAGGATTGCTTATTTGAACGTCGGAATCTACCCTTTCACTTCCATTTTCCTAGTTGTCTATTGCTTTCTTCCAGCATTATCCCTCTTCTCTGGTCAGTTCATTGTTCGGTCCCTTGATGTCACTTTTCTGACTTATCTCCTAGCAATCACTTTAACCCTCTGCATCCTGGCAATGCTCGAGATCAAATGGTCCGGGATCGAATTGGAAGAATGGTGGCGAAACGAACAATTCTGGTTGATCGGAGGGACGAGTGCTCATCTTGCTGCCGTGATACAAGGATTGTTGAAGGTGATAGCTGGGATCGAGATCAACTTCACCCTGACATCTAAATCAGCCGGCGATGAGAACGACGATGACTTCGCGGAGCTCTACTTATTCAAATGGACGTCGCTGATGATACTTCCGATCACGATCATGCTGACCAACTTGATCGCGATCGCGGTGGCAGTCTGCCGGACGATGTACAGCGTCATACCTCAGTGGAGCCGACTGATGGGAGGGGTGTTCTTCAGCTTTTGGGTCCTCGCTCATCTCTATCCTTTCGCCAAGGGGCTGATGGGGAAGAGAGGGAGGACGCCGACGATCGTGTACGTCTGGTCAGGCCTCATATCCATCACCATTTCTCTCCTCTGGGTGTCGATCAAACCTCCATCAGGTAACAATCAAATCGGAGGACCCTTTCAGCTGTGGTAGTAGTTCAAGTGACGATGCTACATGGAAGTTACTTGGTGTAGTTGTTCTTACTTAGGAGTTCGGAACTTTTAAGGTCGGTCTTTAGAGAGGGTTTCCACTTTCCAGCATTCATATTAGCAGTCATTTCCATTTCCCGCTTTCATGTTGCAATATGTTGCTCTTTGCTTGACTGAAATATATGGGGGAATCTTCAAACAGACTCTTTTCTCTGTTATCGAAGTATACGAGAGAGACATCAAAACGAACCGTTGGGATCAAACACTATGTAAGGAAAATATAGATCGGATCATATGGGTCTCACATAAGACGCTCGGGATATGTAATTCGAGTACGATTATTAATTTTCCTAATGAAGGTAAAATGACACTGTTGCCATGCGAAATGGTCCTTTTACAAAATGCATGAATGTTTGTTGCTGATCCCAAGTAATTTAGCTAGAGAAGAACGGCCGTATTGGGACTTAACATCACTCCAATTAGAATATATTCCATACAACTAGATGCAAATCAAAATCTGTATAGAAAATTGGTCAATGCTAACGTACTCATATCCATTATCCACACAAAGAATGTAAAGAATATATTCACGGATCTCCAAACTATATCGCTCCCTCAATTATTTCAAGAAAACTTTCAAAAAGAAAGAGAAGCCATTTACATAGGTACGGCCCATCACATAGAGGCCTGATTATCCGAGACCGACCCGACCGGGATCCGCTCCCTCCGCCTCGACCGGCGCTTGTGGCTGCCGCCGAACTTGAGCCTCCCCGTGTCCTTGAACCGTGCCTTCTCCGACGGGACAATCACGCACTCTGGCGGTGGGACCGGGTACCGCAGCGTGTCGTAGCAGTAGGAGTAGTACATGTACCGCTCGCGGAACCAGCGCATGGTGCGGCGCTGGGCTTGCGTGATGGTGGCGAAGCCCTTGGCCTCGAGCTGGGCGTCCTTCTCCCGGCAGCCCTCGGCTGGGGATTCCCGGATCGGGTCGGCCGGGCAGCCCTCGAGGACGAGGTCCTTGAACTCGGACACGAAAGGCGCATACTTGTAGTTGACTTTGTATCGGCCACCGGAGGTCGCCCAGTCCGAGGCGTCCCAAATGGTGGCATAGAGGGACATGGGCTTCGACGGGAAGTCACCGCCCATTGCCTCACTTCTAACTATCTCTCTAATGGGAACTTCATCCACATAAAATCTGTGAAAATAGAGAAAAGTTAGGCCAAAATTTACTACTAATGACGATTAGCCGAGATAATTGGCGCATAGACAAAAGCATGAACGTGTAGTTTGCTTGCCAGCCAGGGAAATATCTGATTGTAGAAAAAATTCAGGCACAGTGCAGAAAAGTTAGGCAGCAAGTTCTGTAAATGGAATTTATGGGAAAACTATGAGTGGGACTTTCTCTAAAGTAGCCTGAGCTACAAGATGAATTAGTTCTTGTGGCCCATCTCTCCTTAATGGTCAAAATTCCATCTTTCCACAGCCATGAAAACTTGAGCACGGTCCTTGAAAAATTACAGAGCTTTTCCCATTTTCTGACAGAGCCTCAAACGTTGAAACAGCCTCGCTGTTGGCCCAATTTGAGCGGCCAGGAGAGAAAACAAAAGAAAAAACGTTCTTTTTTTTCCTTTCAAAAAAACGTAGGACAAGAGACTCACATGATCTTGTTGGCGGTCCAAAGGACGCTGTAACGGTGGTGTTCCTCGGTGGGATCGAACCAGAGCGTGTATCTCTCTTCCCTCCCGCGGCTCGTGCTTCCGTTTCCGTAGACGTTGGTCTGAAACCTCCACGGCTTGCCTCTTATGTTGCCCAGAAACTCTATGTCCAACTCGTCGTGTGTCTTCTCGAATACGTCGCCGTTCGACGTCTGCACAAGCGCGCGATCGATCAATCAATCAAATACGTAAAACGCGCGCGTGTCTAATCAAGAAGGTGTGGATTTGGAGAACCCCCTGGTTGGTACTTGAGACTGATTAATTTCCTTATTAATTGCCTGATTAATGGCGAAGATAATACAGAGAAAGAGGAGATTTCTTTCCATTTTCGATGACACGCTTCCATTGCTTTCGTGGATTTGGAACGACGCGTTTCTGAATTTTCGTTGCTCCGTCGCCCCCCAAATTCCGGATTCATCCCCGGCAAAATAGATGGTTAAAGATGGAACCGATCGAGGAAAACTTACGTAAAAAGCGACCACGACGCCGGCGGTGTAGTCCGACGGCAGCTTGATCATCGCGCTGAAGAATCCGTGTTGATACATATCGGAAGAAATGAACCCGGCTCCTGAGAACATCAAACAAACCAAAAGAAAAGGAAGAAGACGATGAGATTGATTATTATAGGCAAAGTCAACGAGATCATCGGATGATCATGCACATAATTTAACCCCGTATGACGATGCGTACGTCGCATGCGCGCTTAGGGGCTTTTCACACGCACAGGCGGAGAGATGCGCACCCGTGAAGCGGTCGAGGAGGATGCGGACGCCGTCGCCGGCGGCGGAACGGACGAGGTTGCCGTCGCCGAAGAGATGCCGGTAGCCCTCGTCGAAGGAGATGGGGGCGACGTCGAAGACGGCGTCGGACGTGGCGGCGAAGCAGCAGAAGAAGAGACAGAAGACGGCGATGGAGAGGAGAGAGAGAGCGAGAGGAGAAGAAGGTGGTGTGTAGAGAGAGAAACGACCCATGGCCTTTTTGTCTTTGAAACTCTTTCCCACTGCCCTTTGCTTTCGATGGAAGCATTTTGGTTGGGTTTATATACGAACGCAACGCCATGCCGGCACGTACAGCTGGACTTTTCCGATTCAAAGGATGGCGGAATTGAATTTAATTTAGCAGGTAGGGTTTTGAAATGTCGCCCATGACGAAAATGCCCTTGATTAGTTAGAACTAATCAAGATTGTTTATTTCAATCGCCCTAATTAATCATGCTCTCCGACTATTATTATGCGCGGCGACCGTGACTTTATTCGCGCTTAACTCGCGTCCGCACCAAGGAGATCGAACTTGCTCGGAATTCGCAAAAAAATCTCCTATACTTGGAATGATCGGGTTCAGCGAGATCAATGAGAAAATACTATCATGACTCGACCATGTGTAGATGAAGTTTGGGTCGATCATATTTCCATACTTTCCTTCTTTAATACAAACGGACTTGGAAAGAATGGGTCAATACGATGCTTAAGTACAAGCATCACACGGTCGATGGAAACAGCAAAGCTCGTCGCAAGTCTCATTATTTCAAGCATCACACGACAGATTAGGGAGGTTCTAGACCTAGAACCTGCAACTTACTCAGTTATAATCGGTTCTCAGTTTTTAGAATTTGGAACCTACCATGTTTTCCCTGGAACCTTAGAACCTACTCTATTTTTTCGATTCGATTTCAGGGTCTACCCAAGAACCTATTTTTCTTTTGTTCCTTTTTTTCTAGCTTTTGTTTTTTTTTCAGCAAAATATATGAGTAGAAATGAAATGATTGAATGCAAAAGATGAATAAAAAAAGATTACTGTCCGCCAAAAGTAATAATTCCTATTAGAAAAGACGAAGAAATGCTACCCTGTTGCTGACTATTGAGGTTACATTTTAAGAAAAAGACACATTACGATTTGGCTTTTAAATCATGAAACCAGTTCCGAAACCGGTTCCTGAGTGGGTATTCACTCGGAACCTGGAACCAAACCTGCTCCAACAAGTTCCAAAAATCTGGAACCGGTTGTCTAATCGGTTTCAATGGGATTCGGTTCCCAAACCTACTTTTCGGGTGGTCCAGTTCAGTTTCTAGGTAAATTTGGTCTAGTTGCACACTCCTACACATGACAGATGAACCTATTTTGATGCACGGAAACTTATCCGAAATGGTTCTAAACATATTCTCTCTCTCTCTCTCTCTCTCTCTCTCTCTCTCTCTCTCTCTCTCTCTCTCTCTCTTCCCTTCTTTTTTCCCCCAAAATTCTGCATGATGCGTTCGTTTCCACCGAAGATGCCAAGTTGTAAATACTAGAATAACTAAAAAGGATTTGGAGCTGCCAATGTCATGCACAGCTTGCCAACCACCATTGGGCGATGAGCTTGGGTTTCTGCGGTTGCATGGACACGAACAGTGACGATGAATTGCCATGTAGGGGAATGGCAAGTGGCATTTAACTAAGACATAAACCTCAATCATGCCCGAGTTTTCTTAATTGAATTCTTCTGGGTCCAGGGATTGGCGACTTCTCGAGAAGTTTGCTGTACCAGTTCGGTTGCACCAGCTTCTTAATTAATTAATTAATTTATTGTTTGTTTGTTTATTTAATTTGCATGTTAATTAAAGAAATAGTTCATCATCATTCACGAGAGGACATAGGCTAAGGATTTGTTTATGGACTGCAACTTGTCCTAACGCGAAGCATGACCGTGCCCCCTCCCCTTTTTGTTTATCATTAAGGTTTTTGCATTATGTGAATCATTGCCTTCCCCTCCCTATCATCTCGTTCCACCATCTGTATCAGAATCGTTTTTCTTGAGATAGGAACTGATGAGTCACTTCTCTTCGGTTCTTATCTACATTTTTTGGTCCAATTGATGATGATCAGCTTGGATACCCAAAAGTCATTTTTGACAAGTAGTAGTAATTACAGAATTTGGCAAAAAACAAAAAGTGATTTGAAGGAAAAGAATCATTGATGAATCCTCCATCGAGCCAAAGTCTTTTCTCGGCGAAAGGTGAATCGCCGTGAGCATATATGTATGTATACTTTTGTTGCAGAATCGCTTGCATGAAAACGGGCGTCGAACTCGATAGAATGTGTGTGCAAACGCACGTGATCATCGGGGACTTTGGTGTGTGTGTGTGTGTGGTTTGTCTGAGAAAAAAACTCGAGCTTTCACACTGCGACAAGAGATGGATCGAAAATTGATCCAGGGTTAATGATGGTAATGAGCAATCTAGCTTAGCAATTGCAAGGTCAGCGGTTCTAAAAGTCCAGCCAGGTCGGATCGAACCAAACAAACGCCATCCGCCATTGGAGAACCAGTCAATGACCTGCGGATCTTAGAGCAAGATCCTTAAGCAGGTTCAGTGACGAGTGCTGGCCAGTGGCCAATGGGAGGAGGAGGAGGTCAAGACGCCAAATGTTTCGTTTTTTTAAGCACGCATCATTGTCGAATGGGACTCTGGTTAGAGAGAGAGAGAGAGAGAAACGCCATGTGACCTCTCTTTCTCTCTCTAGGTTTGACCAAGATTACAATAACAAAAATAGTAAAACAATAATGGTATTGAAAATTAATAATTAAAGGGTGTGTGAATTAATGATGAGCTTGGTTTTGGAATAAAAATCAAGACTTTGGTAGAGACAGGTGGCGTTAGGTGGGCACTTGTGTAGGAGAGAGAGAGAGAGAGAGAGACTTCTGGATTTAGACTGGGGAGGTTAGAGGCGTGTGGCCACAAGTTTTGTAATTGCGAGGGGGATGCGAGGGTATTAAGGGAAATTCGCAATCGCTGAGTACTCCCCCCGGGGGTTGGTTGGGGGGGCCTTTGTGCTGAGATTGTTGGAGCCCCGGGTCCAACGACGGCGGGTTCACCGACACGTGGTCGTCGCCGTGACCTCTTCTTTGATCTTGACATTCATTCATGTCCAAAAGACCAAAACGAAATGCTTTTACCTTTTTGGGAATTAACAAAAAGGCCCAAAAGCTCAATTTTGCTTTTCCGTTAAAATGAAAAATAATATACTGTAATTTTCAGGAACCTCTTAAGCTAATCCCACGTGTCAATGTTCACACGTTATGGAAGTTTCGAATGTCTCGAGTTAAAGAAATATTAAAACGAGTGAAATTGGAAAGTTTCATTATATACACAGGAGTAAAAGCCATAAAAAAATCTTAAACTATGCACACTACGACGTAGTTACCTCAGATTTTTTTTTTTGGTGACGTCAAAAACCTCAAACTTGTGCTCATACGACACTTTTACGCCAAACTTATACTAGTGTGACATATTTGTTTCAATTTTTTTCTTGTGCTACAAAAAATCCAAACTTTTATCCGTTTGATACATTTGCCTCGAAATTTGGGGTAACTTTGTCACAAGCCTAATATTTTGAAATTTTTTATCTTGCAAAAAATAATTTATGGTAAATGTATCACAGTGGGTACAGAATGGAGTTTTCGGTGTCACAACAAAAAGTTTAGGATAAATGTATCATAATGAGCATAATTTGAAGTTTTTGGTGTCATCAAAAAAGTTCAAGGAAAATGTGTCACAATGGACATAGTTTATGATTTTTGGCGACTTTTTCCCTATATGAAAAGTAAAAGTCAATCCAAATAACTTATAAAAATAAATAAATAAATGTATTTAATTATCTATAGCTAATTTGAACAAGAGTTGGTAATAATATTATATGGCTATGAAACTGAAGAAACTTGATAACTCAATCAAATTAACATTGACTATCTAATGTAAGAGAGATTAACCTTTAAATGTCAGTAGTCTACACAAATAAAGGATACCGAGTGTTAAAAAGTTGGTAATTTACGGATAACCAAAAAGACATTGGTAAGTTTCTTCAACAAGAGTTGGTAACTAAGTTGAAGGAAAATTGATCAGTTACTTAAATTAATGCTATCAATATAATACAAGAGCGGTACAGTCAAAACGCTGGAAGCTACACAAAGGAAAGTCAAACTAGTAAGTTGTATTAGGAGTTGGTAATCGAGAAACAACTAAGGGTGCGTTTGTTTCAAGGAAAGTGGTTTCCAGGAATTCATTTTCTGGAAAGTGGTTTCCTGAAAACTATTTTCTCGGAAAACGATTTGTTTTTCGTTGTTTGGTAATATGTTACCGCAAATATTTTTCGGTGTTTGGTTCTCATTTGGAAAACGATTTCAATCTCATCAAAAGGACTGTCCTTGATACTAAGGAGAGACAGATGGTCGAGAGAGCTGACGTAAACTGATCCGACCCCATTCCCGGTCCTGGCCCCGGCCCCGGCCCCGGCCCTAGCCCTGGCCCCGGCCCGGTCCCGACCCCGGTAACAAATTAAGATTAGTCGTTTGATGTAGAAGTTCATAAATGTAAAAATTTTGGTAAGTTATGCAAGTAAATGTTCACAATTTATATTAGGGTTAATATCACGAAGAACCCTAAACTGGTACACCTGTGATAAATTTGCCCTGATTTATTTTTTTTACCATGAAAAATTTCAAATCGGTACATCTGTGACAAATTTACCCCAAATTATTTTTTTAACCACAAAAAATTCCCAAACTGGTACATCTGTGATAACTTTACCCTAAACTAATTATTTTACCTTGAAAAATCATAAACTGATATACCTGTGACAAATTTATTCTCAGTTAAATTGGATTAATGCCACGAAAAATCACAAATTGGAACATAAGAGTTTATTTTATTTTTTTGGAACATTTAAGTTGTTAACGTTTATTTACTTATTTGTAAATTACCATCTTCTACTTTTCTCCTATTTAATTACCAACAAACTTTAAGTTGTTAACGTTTATTTACTTATTTGTAAATTACCATCTTCTATGATAATATAAAGGAATAATAATATAATAATATAAATTACCAAATTAACGTTAATTTGGCGTAAATTTATCACAGATGTACCAGTTTAAAATTTTTCGTGGTAAAAAAAATAATTCGGGGCAAATTTATCATAGGTGTACTAGTTTAGGGTTTTTCGTGATATTAACCCTAATATAAATTGTGAACATTTACTTGCATAACTTACCAAAACTTTTACATTTATGAACTTCTACATCAAACGACTAATCTTAATTTGTTACCGGCTTTTGTGTGAGTTATTTACTGTGACCAAAGTAAAAGTCAATCCAAATAACGTATAAAAATAAATAAATAAATGTATTTAATTATCTATAGCTAATTTGAACAAGAGTTGGTAATAATATTATATGGCTATGAAACTGAAGAAACTTGATAACTCAATCAAATTAACATTGACTATCTAATGTAAGAGCGATTAACCTTTAAATGTCAGTAGTCTCCACAAATAAAGGATACCGAGTGTTAAAAAGTTGGTACTTTACGGATAACCAAAAAGACATTGGTAAGGTTCTTCAACAAGAGTTGGTAACTAAGTTGAAGGAAAATTGATTAGTTACTTAAATTAATGCTATCAATATAATACAAGAGCGGTACAGTCAAAACGCTGGAAGCTATGCAAAGGAAAGTCAAACTAGTAAGTTGTATGAGGAGTTGGTAATCGAGAAACAACTAATGGTGCGTTTGTTTCAAGGAAAGTGATTTTCATGAATTCGTTTTCTGGAAAGTGGTTTTCTGAAAACCACTTTCTCGGAAAATGATTTGTTTTCCGTTGTGTGGTAATATGTTACCGAAAATATTTTTCAGTGTTTGGTTCTCATTTGGAAAACGATTTCAATCTCATCGAAGGGACTGTCCTTGATACTAAGGAGAGACAGGTGGTCGAGAGAGCTGACGTAAACTGACCCGACTAAGCCCCGACCCCGGTCCCGGTCCTGGCTTCGGCCCCCGTCCCCGGTCCCCGGCAAATAACTCACACAAAAGCCGGTAACAAATTAAGATTAGTCGTTTGATGAAGAAGTTCATAAATGTAAAAATGTTGGTAAGTTATGCAAGTAAATGTTCACAATTTATATTAGGGTTAATATCACGAAAAACCCTAAACTGGTACACCTGTGATAAATTTGCCCTGAATTTTTTTTTTATCACAAAAAATTCCAAACGGATACATCTGTGACAAATTTATCCCAAATTATTTTTTTAACCACAAAAAATTTCAAATCTGGTACATCTGTGATAACTTTACCCTAAACTAATTATTTTTACCTTGAAAAACCATAAACTGACACACCTATGACAAATTTACTCTCACTTAAATTGGATTAATGCCACGAAAAATCACAAATTGGAACATAATATTTTTTTTTGGAACATTTAAGTTGTTAGCGTTTATTTACTTATTTGTAAATTACCATCTTCTATGATAATTTAAGTTGTTAACGTTTATTTACTTATTTGGGGTCGGGATCGGGCCGGGGCCAGGGACCGAGGCCGGGGTCGGGGCTTGGTCGGGTCAGTTTACGTCAGCTCTCTCGACTATCTGTCTCTCTTTAGTATCAAGGACAGTCCATTTGATGAGATTGAAATCGTTTTCCAAATGAGAAGCAAACACCGAAAAATATTTTCGGTAACATATTACTAAACAACGGAAAACAAATCGTTTTCCGAGAAAATGATTTTCAGTAAACCACTTTCCAGAAAACGAATTCCTGAAAATCGCTTTCCTTGAAACAAACGCACCCTTAATTGTTTCTCGATTACCAACTCCTCATACTACTTACTAGTTTGACTTTCCTTTGCGTAGCTTCCAGCGTTTTGACTGTACCGCTCTTGTATTATATTGATAGCATTAATTTAAATAACTAATCAATTTTCCTTCAACTTAGTTACCAACTCTTGTTGAAGAAACTTACCAATGTCTTTTTGGTTATCCGTAAATTACCAACTTTTTTACACTCGGTATCCTTTATTTGTGTAGACTACTGACATTTAAAGGTTAATCGCTCTTACATTAGATAGTCAATGTTAATTTGATTGAGTTATCAAGTTTCTTCAGTTTCATAGCCATATAATATTATTACCAACTCTTGTTCAAATTAGCTATAGATAATTAAATACATTTATTTATTTATTTTTATACGTTATTTGGATTGACTTTTACTTTGGTCACAGTAAATAACTCACACAAAAGCCGGTAACAAATTAAGATTAGTCGTTTGATGTAGAAGTTCATAAATGTAAAAATTTTGGTAAGTTATGCAAGTAAATGTTCACAATTTATATTAGGGTTAATATCACGAAAAATCGTAAACAGGTACACATGTGATAAATTTGCCCCAAATTATTTTTTTTTACCACAAAAAATTCTAAACTGGTACATCTGTGACAAATTTACCACAAATTATTTTTTTAACCACCAAAAATTCCCAAACTGGTACATCTGTGATAACTTTACGCTAAACTAATTATTTTTACCTTGAAAAATCATAAACTGATACACCTGTGACAAATTTACTCTCAGTTAAATTGGATTAATGCCACGAAAAATCACAAATTGATACACATGTGACAAATATAGGGTTAAAATCCCAAATCGATACGTCCGTGAATTACACGTGTCATCCGATTCAGCAATTTGACTATTAGATTTAACGAAAACTAACGGATGGTAAATTTGTCACAGATATACCAGTTTGGGCTAAATTTATTACAAGTGTACTAATTTATGATTTTTTATAGTAAAAAAAATAATTTGGGGCAAATTTATCACAAGTGTACCAGTTTGGGATTTTTCGTGATATTATTCCTTTATATTATCATAGAAAATGGTAATTTACAAATAAGTAAATAAACGTTAACAACTTAAAGTTTGTTGGTAATTAAATAGGAGAAAAGTAGGTAAGTCGTTTAAATTTAGGTTAGTACTAAATTATAAGAGTTTATTTTATTTTTTTGGAACATACTGGAATATAAGAGTTGGTGAACATAAAAAATATTGAAAAGTTGGACAAATAAAAATTAGCAAGATATTAAAAAAGCTATCAACTTACAAACAACCATGTCAATGTTGATAATAACTTAAATGATAATTTGTAATTTAAAATCACATCGTATCTAAATCGGGGAAAATTGATAGGTTACGAAAATTATCTATAATATGGAACAAGAGTTGGAAACTTTATATATTGATTAATTACAAAAATGACGATTAGTATGACTTTAGAAAGTTGCTGCCACTTACCGACTGCCGCCCACGCCGTTGACGACCACCATCGCCGCTGCCAATTATTGTCGCTCGTCGCTCATCGATTGTTGCCGCTGCCGACGACTACCGCTTGTCGATATCGCCGCCGTCGACCACCGCCGTCGCCTGCCCCGCCGCCTGCCCCTTGACCGCCGACCACCGTTCGTCGCCGTTGCCCGTCGATCGCCATTTTTTTTTTCAAAAACTAAAAATACTTTACAAAGTATATTTTTCACCAAACGATATTTTACGTCAAAGTTGTTTTCCAATGTATTTTAAAAATACAATTTATTAATCACCACTTGCATTTTGAAAAATATTTTTAGCCTAAAGATATTTGCATTTTCTCAAAGTTTTTTTGTCAAATGCTAAACCAAACAGACCGTAAGTGGTACGAAAGTCGGTAAGTCAATTGAATTGGAATTGATAATCCCACATAAATGCAGTATGATAGCCAACTAAAAGTCAGACAATTATTGAAATAGTCAATAGCTCTTTCAAGCGCGGCCTAATCTCCCAACATGCTCAAGATCTGAGAGCCGTTCAATTAAGAGTTAATATCTTAATAAGTAGCTATATAAAAAAATGCTTGTAAGTCAATTATCGATATTATGATATAAGAGTTGATAAAAGTTAATTATAGGTAGGTTTCACAAACGACAGTTAATAAGTTAAACAAACAAAACATGTTGATAACTTCTTATAAAAGTTAATGACTTACTAACAAGTAGCTGATATAATAATCTATTAGCCACCACTTTTTTTTTTCCCTAGCACCATTTGAAATGTAACGACTACAAATAGATGTTTTGCTATGTCAGCATCGAATAATAGGATTTTTGTCATTATGATATAAGTTCGAGATTTTTATTAAATTTTGTCGGAAAACTCAATGTATTCGATGCTGACAAAAATTTAATAAAAATATTTTCGATAACATATTACCAAACAAAGGAAAACAAATCGTTTTCCGAGAGAGTGATTTTTAGGAAATCACTTTTCAGAAAACGAATTCCTGTAAACTAATTTCCTTGAAACAAACACACCCTAAGTTCGATTTAAAAGCGGTCTGGAGATTTATGCCACAAGTAACTTCTGGTCACTTGCATTATATATGAATAATATGCTTAACATTATTAGAAAAAACGGTAATTACATTTACTGGAATTTTTTTGATTAATTAGCTTCACGAAATTGGTTGAAAAAAGAAAAAAAGAAAAAGAGAAAAAGAGAGAGACAAAGCAAACCGCCGCTGAACCCCTGAAATGCAAAAAAGCCCTCGGCTCCTCCTCGTCGCTCTCAGTCTGTCCGTCTGCTTCGCGCTCGGAAGCACCGAACATGGAGGAAGAATCGGACCCGAAGCAAGAAGCCCTGCTTCTCAAAGGACTCGCGGAGACCAGATTCAAGTCCTCGAACCTCAAATCCTCCCTCAAGTACGCCAGGCGAGCCCACCGTCTCTGCCCTTCCCTCGACGGCCTCGCCGGGATGATCACCTCACTCAGCATCCTCGACTCCGCCGCCAAATCACCCCCCGAGTACTACAAGATCCTCCAGGTAGAGCCCTTTTCCCACATCAACGTTATCAGGAAGCAGTACAAGAAGCTAGCTCTCGCGCTCCACCCCGATAAAAATACCGGCTTGGGCTCCGACGACGCGTTTAAGGTCGTGGGTGAGGCGTTTCAGTTCTTGTCCGATAGGGTCAAGAGGAAAGAGTACGATGTTGGCTTGAGGGTTAGGATGCAGGAGGAGGCCGTGGAGGGCCTGAATGCGGCGGAGACGTTCTGGACCGCGTGTTCGCGGTGTCGGCTGTTGCATCAGTTCGAGAGGAAGTACTTGGGACATAGCTTAGTCTGTCCTAGCTGTAGGAAGAGCTTCAAGGCCATGGAAGTCGAGGGCGAAGAGGAAGATGGTGAGGGGTTGAAGGGTGGAGTTGGGTGTGAGAGATTGAAGCGAAAACCGGGCGCTGCTGATGTAGGTGTTAAGAGGAAGGTGAGTAGTGAGGACAGGATGAGGGATGTCGAGTTGAAGGAGAAAGTGGGTGGCGGTGGTGAAATTGAGGCTTCGAATGGTGATCACGGTGGCGGGAATGGCGAGCATGGTGCAGGGAGAATTGGTGTCTATATAGGTGTTAAGAGGAAGGTGAGTAGCAACAGCAGGACGAGGAATGTCAAGTTGAAGGAGAAAGTGGGTGGTGGTGGTGAAATTGAGGGTTCAAATGGCGATCGCAGTGGCGGAAGTGGCGGGTGGGGTGCAGGGAGAATCGGTGTCTATATAGGTGCTAAGAGGAAGGTGAGTAGCAATGGCAGGACGAGGGATGTCAAGTTGAAGGAGAAAGTCGGTGGGGGTGGTGAAATTGAGGGTTCGAATGCCGATCACGGTGGCAGAGGTGGCGAGTGGGGTGGAGGGAGATTGAGGAGGAGAGAATCAAGGGCAAGAACAAGTGCGATTACAACTGTGGCAAAACAGCCGGAGAAGAAGGGGAGGGAAGCTGAGGAGGAAATGATGACATTGGCAGAAATGCAGTTGAAAGTGAATAAAAAGATCAACAAGGAGAAAATGAAATTGAAAGAGAAGGAGAAAGAGAAGGAGCGGGTAGAGAAGGATGATGGAGGAAAGAAGGCAGAGGATGATGGTGAGGGTAGAAGAAAGGTTTCAAAGAAGGATGGAGCTTTTGAAGTTGCATCAACCCAGGAAATTTCAAAGAGAAGTGGAGCTTTGGCGATTGAGATAAGATATTCAAGGAGAAGTAGGACTTCGGGTATTAGGAGGCCAAGTAATTCAGAAAGAAGAGATGGTTCGGAACTTGACACGCAAATAACTGTTCCGAAAAAGAGACCAAACTTGGAGCTTGAGAAATCAAGGGGTTCAAAGAGTAAGGATTTGGCGACTATGGCGGTCGTGGATTCAGACTTCTACAATTTCGATAAAGACAGAGTAGAAAGGAGCTTTAAGAAAGGGCAAGTGTGGGCTGTCTACGATGACATTGATGGACAGCCAAGGCATTATGGTTTGGTGAATGAAGTTATATGCATTAATCCGTTTAAGGTCAGACTGAGTTGGTTAGATGTGCAGTATAGCATAGTCCAGGATCTAGTTGGACAGGAGAAAGTGGGTTTTCATCTATCCTGTGGGAGGTTTAAGGTTGCTGAGGAAACGATTGTGAAGTCTGTGAATATATTCTCGCATGTGGTTGATTGTGAAAGGGCTGCCAAGGAAATCTACAGGATTTACCCAAAGAAGGGTTCAGTGTGGGCAGTCTTCAAGGGAGGGGTTTTGGATGCCGAAAGGAGAAATCTTTCAAACCGGGATACATGCTGCTATGATATTGTCATCTGTTTAACCACATATAGTGAAATGCACGGTTTGAGCATGGCATACCTTGAGAAGGTGGCCGGTTTTAAGACCGTATTCCAGAGACGAGAGATTGGACTGCATGCTGTCAGGTGGCTTGAAAAGGATGGGGTCAATCTGTTTTCACATCAGATTCCTGCCCGGGGGCTTTCTGGGAGTGACGTGCCAGATTCTTTGACAGAGTGCTGGGAGCTTGACCCCGCTTCACTTCCCTCACATTTGCTGACCACGCAATCTGGGAAGCTGCAAATAATGCCATGTACTTCTTGATATCTAGCTTTACTTTCACTGATGTGGATTTTTTCAGATGTACTTTGTGATGACATTTTGTTCTAAGGAACATTGTCCGCCCTTGCTTGTGATGCAGAGTCAAGGTAAAAGAAAGGAGAGAATCTGTAAGATTATTCGGAGATTGTTTATGCTGTTTACGTGACCGTGCATTCTGTAATTGCAGCCAAATTAGTGGGCTACTTGTTAAAAGACATAGTAAAGGGTACAAGCCTTTTGTTGTTTTGTGTACATAGCTTCATATAGCTTCATAATCGAGCTCATCATTCTCAATCTGAAATACTCATCGTCCCATGAAGACATGATGCACTGCTGACCCTTGAGCTCGTGGTTGTAGTACGGCCAGACATAGAGAGGATCATGGAACCTCGGATGAACAAGTTCACAAGCAACAAATGGAGCTTGAAAAAACTTCGAGCTTCTTCGGGAATTTCTTATCGAGGCACTGTGGGTTCCTGAAACGCGAACATTGTGTCAGAATAAAAGTCGGATCTGGGCGTTTGATTCAGTCGCAACTTTTGAAGACATGCGCATGCTCTTCTGGGGAGAATAGTAGTCTTTCGTCACGCTCTGGCTACTAGTTCCTCTGGGATAGAACGAGCCAGGAAGTCACTTCTTAATGGGTCATCCCTCCGGCAGTATTCCAAGAATGATCCCTTCGAAGAAGGCACGAAACTGTATGGCATTATGATCAAAGAATGAGAAAACAGTTTGCAACTTTTGAGTTAGCATTTTGAAAATTAAAACACGGTTCTCCTTCGAAACTGTTTAGCGACGCTCTCTGTATGCAGTACGCATTTTCACACTAGTCTTTTCAAGTCGGTGAGATAATCTCATAATTCTGACTTCATTATATGACCTGTGATTCTCGTCGTCGTCGACATTCGGTCATGCTCAACCCCTGCTTCGAGACTTATGTCTTGCCAAGTTAGTAGGACATTCGGCCCTGGTCATTTGCTGGCCGTTGGGTGTCCGGTTTGATTCCCGCCAAGACATCTTCGTCCCCCCCTCCAAGCCTATGAGTCTTTGCTCTCACGACCGCTGTCATCATTAATCCCCGCCAAACTATGACGAGAATAAGCTCGAGCTATCTGAAGGCGGAGCGAACCGTCCTGCGACTCCTCCATGGCCATGAGACCCGGACCCGACTCACCCAGATCCACGCCTACTTCCTCCGCCACGGCCTCCACCAGTCCAACCAAGTCCTCGCGCACTTTGTCTCTGTCTGCGGCTCCCTCAACCAGATGTCCCACGCCGCTCGTGTCTTCGCCCAGACCCACTACCCGAACGTCATCCTCTTCAACGCTATGATCAAGGGCCACTCCCTCTGCGGACCCTTCGAGCGTTGTCTGAATCTGTTCTCCGCCATGAAGAACCGTGGCATTTGGCCCGACGAGTACACTTTTGCGCCTCTGCTCAAGAGTTTTTCGAGCCTCGGGGACCTGAGGCTTGGAAGGGGCTTGCACAGGGATGTGCTTGTTGCTGGGTTTGAGCGTTTTGCTTCGATTCAGATCGGGTTGATCGAGCTTTATGCTGCATGTGCTGAAATGGGCGATGCACAGAAGGTGTTTGATGAGATGCTTCACAGGGAAGTGATTGTTTGGAATTTAATGGTTCGTGGGTTTTGTAGAGCTGGTGATGTTGAGATGGGGTTGGGGGTTTTTAGGAGAATGAGCGAGCGGAATGTTGCTTCCTGGAATACGATAATTTCTTGCTTGGGGCAGAGTGGGAGGGACAGGGAAGCTCTGGAGCTTTTCGATGAGATGCAGAAGCAGGGTATCGAGCCAGATGAGGTAACGGTTGTCAGTTTGTTGCCCGCTTGTGCTCGTTTGGGCGCGGTTGACACTGGACAACAGATTGAATCCTATGCCGAGTCGAGCAGGCTTCTCGAGGATTTCGTCTCCGTTGGAAATGCACTCATTGATTTCTATTGCAAGAGCGGAGATATGGAGGCTTCTATGCGGAAATTCAGGGAAATGCCAAGGAAGAATGTGGTATCATTTAATACCGTGATCACGGGCATGGCATTTAATGGAAAGGATCGACTAGGAGTCGAGTTATTTGAGGAGATGACGACAGAAGGCGTGAGTCCTAACGACGCTACTTTTGTCAGTGTCCTGACGTGTTGTAGTCACGCTGGTATGGTGGACAGAGCGCGGGAACTGTTTGCTTCAATGAGTGTGGATCACCAGATCGAGCCGAAGCTCGAGCATTATGGCTGTATGGTCGACCTACTAGGACGCAGTGGATGCGTGAGAGAGGCTTTCGACTTGATCAGGGAAATGCCTATGAAGCCAAATGCTGCGCTATGGGGCTCAGTGCTCAGTTCTTGCCGCACTCATGGTGACACGGAGCTCGCAGAACTCGCTGTTAAGGAGCTTATTAACCTTGAACCTTGGAATTCGGGTAACTATGTGTTGTTATCAAACTTATACGCCGACGCGGGGAGATGGAATGAGGCGGAGGAAGTAAGAGTCCAGATGAGAGGACGCTGCATTCACAAAGTACCCGGTTACAGCGCTGTTGGATAATAAGGAGATCACATTAGGACATTGTGGGTGTCCAACGCGAAAGGCGCGTGATGTGATCGAGACTTAGCCGGCCGAAGGACAGAGAACAGAGAACAGAGAACTTCCTTAAGGATAATATCCTGATCCTTACAGGTTAACCTCAGATTACTGATTTCTGCATGGTTAACATCAAATTCCCAATCAGAGAATCAAGCTCATTCGAATGAGGAGCACGATTGCAGCGATTAAGAAGACATATTGGTGGGACTGAAGCAACAGATTATGATAATCTTTTGTTTAATAGCTAAGTAACTAGTCGCTTAATGAACATGGTCATAGTATTTGTTACACGGGAGCACTCGTTCTTGAGAAGTTGAAAAGCAAATTTTCCAAGAAATTTGAGAATTCTAACACTGGCCCTAGTGTTCCTCGGTGTAGAAAGACCAAGCCAGGAACCACTGAACTGGCTCAGTCAATACCAGTTGCAAAGATACCACAAAAATAGCCATCATTTGGCACAGAACATAGATCGTTTCTGAAAAATATCGAACATAAATCACTGAATCGGATTACTGTGCGCATAGAAAAATGTAGAGCTAAAGCAAATCGATATGAATGTAATAGTTACTCCATACATTCCAATACTTGATTCATAGACGAATCCCTGCAAATAAAACACCCAAAATTTTGTTTCACTAGGTCGACCAAATCTAAAAATTCAAATGGGAGCAACAGCAGAACAAAGAGTTAATGCAATCGTGCTCCCACAGTAACTGCACAGAAAGACTTTTTCTTACTCCACACCAGGACCAAACTCGGAGCTCAAGTTACAAAAGCACTAGGCCAAGCTCCATTGGCTTCAATGCATTTCTGAACCGATAATTGTAGAGATAGTAGTGGAGTTTCCCGTCGCCTGGCCCAAATTTCAGTTCCTTTAGAAAGGTTTCATTTTGCATGACATCCAAGGCATTGAACACGTCATAGTCCTTTTGCTTGGCCACAATAAGAACGTCATTCATCAGCTCGAGCAAAGGAGTCTTTGTGGCAACATTATAGAAAGAGTATGCTGCCTTCAGAATTGAGTAGTTCTGATTGCCCAGGATCGACGAAGGAAGACTGTAGAAGCTGCAGAAATCAGTAATCTTATGGGATTCAGGGCTGTCCACCACATAACTGTCAACGACATTCTCAGTAGGAAGAAGCCAATGCTCCACATCATTTTCGTCTAAGTCTGGGGCGACTTCAAATTGGTTCAAGTAATTCCTCAGGAGCTGTGTGACTGCAGGAACATCACGAAGCTCCATCTTTCTGAACCCTGGGGTGGATGTCGAATCTGGTAACCTGTACAGCTTGATCGTTCGACTCATTGTCATCCTTGCACCAAGTCTAGAAAACCCAACGTCAATCAGCTTCTTTGGGTTCAAAGATCTATGCCAGTATTGGCAGGTCGACATTGGCGTTGGAAGGACCACTCCGGCGGTATAAGCAGCTTGCCAGATGTTTTCAAGGTGAACCCTCCTGGTGACCTCTTTGATCATGACAGGGGCAAGTCTTTTAGATCTGAGCTTCTTATGAACACAGAGGAAATTGATCTCGGCCATGGTGACAACATTGTCACGGACACGAATTCTCGCAGGGACGCCGGTAATAAAAGCAACCAATTTTTTCGAGCTCCTGACACGGACGCCAATGTGCCAGCTCTTGTAGTAACCAGGAGGGCGGAGCGCCCAGCGAAGGAACTCCTTCGAATAATTGAACCGGAACATATTCTCATCGTCCTCAACGTAATTATGGGTTAGAAGATTATAAACCTCAGCGCACATCTCTTCTGAATCGATATCGCAACTGATCCATTCATAAAGATTAGGAAGGTTGTAGGGTTCTTGCTTCACTTCAGATAACACGGTAGGTGGTTCTATGGGGCCCTCGGGCAGACTAGTATCTCCGATATCCTTGAATTGCCCAACGGGTTGGGATTCCCAAAACTTGTGCCTCTTCCCAAGCAAGAGAGACTCCTGAACCTTTTTCGCGAGTGTATCGAGCACAAGGTCATTCTCAGAAGGAGCATTTCCATCAGGGTTGGGGTTCTGAGTTGCTTCAGGCGAATCAGAGGGCGGGTTGCTATTGATCATCTTAAGACTTAATCAACTTATGAATTGCTGCTCCAAGGAAAAGAGCCTTTCCAATTAGCTAAGAAGCTTACTTGCTGCTGACATAACAAACGAGCATCCCTTTTTCAACACTGTTCAGCAAAATGCAAGCAATGTGAAGACAAGTTCAGTTCTTCGGCTAAAACCGAAAACTAATTCGCTCCCTAATCTACCCATTTCTATAACCATCAGACGATACACCAGAGATTTCCCATGCAATCACCCTGAAAACACAGATCATAAAGAAACGCAATCTCAAACCCACTACTTCCAAATTACTTCCGAAGAATCCGATAAATTTCGACCCGAACACACTGTTGGAACAAAAGGGAGCACGCGATGATCCCACATCAACGAATCACATGCAGAAGCAATCGACGCACGAAGATGCAAATGAACGATAAACATGCAAGAGCGAGCAAGAATCGAAGAACCTTGCTGGTGGGGGGCGACGAGTGCGAGCAAGAGCGACAGAGCGCAGATTCGCGGGCTGAACAGAGCGTTCCAATGAATTCATCTGCGTTTCTCGAGCAAATTTGGATCCACGGAGAGCGGATTCTGCTTTCATGTTGTTACTGCGTTTCGGGTCGCCCACGGGCCACGGCCCACCATTTTCAAGTTCTAAGGTATGCAGGATAAATTCTAGGTTCAAAAAATTGAGAAACCAATTTCGACGGACAAAATGCGAATTCTAGGTAGAACTTGAAACAAATCTTTTCTTTCTTTGTTATATGTTTTCGTGCGATCTTGCGATTACATGGAGTCCAATAACGAGTGTGTAATTTGGAACACTAATATGAGCTTTCATTTTTTGTCATATCCATCGTGGAGACTTTTACTTTATTAATATTTCATATTGTCTTGTGACTAAATATGAGTTGTGGTCAGCGGATTATTATAGCAAATTATGATTATTACATGCGATGATTCGCTACAATTCTTCAATTCAGAATACAGATGACACTTAGGTAGACCTTGAAACAGACCCTCAGACCTGTGATATGGTAGGTTTCAGGTTCTAAATTTCACAGGGCATATTCCAGATGTCAAATTTAGGAGAAACGGTTCTGACGAGTGGGTTTTAGGTTTCAGGTTGAACATGAACCAACCTCGAAATCGCTCACCCATGTTGGAAATGGGTCTCGTCACATTTGAGGATCCAGATTCAGTTAAATGCGTGTCCTACGTTCACCGAATAAATTCTCATGTTTCACCGAAGCAATTATGATTTGGAATTCCATTAGCCGAAATTTTCACACCATTTTCTTAGGGAAGGTAACAGAACATCCATGTTACTGAGGCTCAATTGGGAGCGTATAAAACCCACAATCAATAGGTTTTGTGTTGGGGACAAAGCGAATTTTCCAGGAGAAGTGGAAGGATACGGTTGGGGCGATCAATTCTTTGTCCGGTCCGATCACACCTTAGTTTCTAGGACTAGGAATTGAACTAGACCCGACTGATTAGATTCGGTTCCCTAACGGTCCAACGGAATCGAAGGATCATTAATAGGGGTGAGCAACACAGACTTTAATCTAAATTTATTAATTAAAGTCAGGTTAACATTTAAGAAATAAAACACATAAATAAAGACTAATCTGTCCGGTTCCCCAATCGCCAGTTTCATTTATATGTAATCGAGAACCGGACTGAACCGATTCCGTCGGTCTGTCTTGCTCATCTCTGAAATACAATCGGCCTGCCGGTTGTACGTTTAGGAGCATCCTGTAATGCGTCCAAGCGAGCTACGCTTCCATTTCCTTGCCAATCCGTTTGGGGATTTCTAGCATTAATCTAGTTGATTTATGAAAGTTGTACTACTTTGGCAATAAAAAGTTTTTATTTTCAACGTAGATTTCAATATTAAAGTGAATTTCTTGAACTAAATTATTCCTTTCACTCATCAATTTATAATGGGAACTTTCGATTTTCCGAACTAAACTTTATGCCAATAGATTTAAGAAGTCCCAATTCATATCGATCGTGAATGATTCATTCACCCAACTTGCAAAAAAAAAAAAATCAAATGATTATTACATAAATTAGATTATCTTATCTTTAATAATTTATTCAATTTTTTTAAAAACTTTTTCTCCTCTTCAATTTAGTAGAAAGAACCACCAAGCTCACAAATAATCAGCCTCGCATCTGTCTTTGTGGTTCGGTTTTATGACTTACCAAAACTATACGTGCCAAATTTGCATTTCTAGCAAGAACAATACATTTGCCTTTTGCACAGAGAATACGAAATCAATGCAGGTAACATCGTCTTTTCATTTCGGTATCTAGACAAGTTCGGGAGCCGGCCGGTTTCTTTAGAATCCGACCCTGGCTCATCTTTTGTGCGAGGTCGATGTAAAATCGTGATCCCACATCGCTAAAACACATGATCGTGATGTGCCTTATATACACGTAGTCTCCCTTTATCTGAATTAAAAAAAAAAGACGAGAAAATAAATAAATGCGTAATTAGACATTAGAGATTTTTTTTTTCCCAATTTTCCTTATAAGCAAATCTGTACATTTAAGTTGCATGCATTAGAATCCGTGGCATTCCAACAGATGGGTGTTGTTTTCCTTGCCTTATTGGGTTAGCCAAGGGCTTGAATCGGCAATGCTTTGAATTCATTCCTTGCCTCTTCCCTTGCCATCTCAAGCCCTCCAATCTTCTCCATACCTCTTGATCGTGCCAATATAGTTTCGGTCCAAAGCCAGGCATGTCTCCCCCGTCTGATGAGGCGGTCGTGGAAGCAGCCACCAGTTCGATCAGATCGAGGGTTCGGTATGCTGATCTTGTACCTACCGGTGTCGGAGTGTTGGTCGTCGACGGAGATTCCGCGACTCTAGCCATTGCTTCGAGGATGCTTCTTATGTTCGGATACAAAGGTTCTTGTCGGAAGAGAGAGAGAGAGAGAGATACATGCTTGTCCTCCTTTCTCTTTCTCCTGTTTCAGTACTCTTTCGACAGCAATATAACATGTGCTTCTTGAGAATGAAAGATCTAAGGCAGTTTATTTTTTTGCCTTCTTTTCGCTTGCCATGGCGAAGAGTTTTTCTTTCTTCCGGTTGTTCTGATAGTCCCCTTTCGCTTCCAGTTTTCACTGCCAAAAGCGCTGGCGACGCGATATCCATGATCCTGGAAAGGCAGGGCAACCTCGACCTCATCCTAACCGAAATTCACTTGCCTGACGCAGACAAGTTCGAGGTCTTAGAGAAACTAGGAAGAGTGTCCAATTTGCCAGTCATCAGTAAGTGTAGTTTCTACCTCCTGAAATTGCTAGCTTCAGTCATGTGTGAAGATTGTTTCTGATCGCCCTTTTGTGTGTTCTGGTGTAGTTATGACAGCCGACAATAACGAGAGCACGATGTTAGGCGCGCTTCTAAACGGGGCTTCGCTTTATCTTCTGAAACCGATCAGGAAGCTCGACATCAGAGACCTCTGGCAATTTTCGTTCATCTGGAAAAGAGATCAAATGGCACGAGCCACAGACAACAGTACCGATCAGGACTCGTCTGAGGAGGAGGACGATGACGAACCGGAGATCGAGCCAACTGCGATTGGCGAGAAGCAGGGCGAACCGAGGCCGAGAAAAGGGGAAATGGGAGAGGTGGGTAGAGACAATGAGGACGCCGGTGCCGGCTTGCAGCTCCACAAGAAGACTAAGTTGACTTGGACTAATGAGCTGCACAACAAATTCTTGCGAGCGATCCGATTTTTAGGCATCGACAGTAAGGATTAACGCGTCCACTGGATCTACCATCTGATTTAATGTCCCCTATCTTTCTGATGCAGACACGATGCTTTCTCTTGATGCAACAGTAACTAAGGGTCCTTGATCCATTTCTTGTTCGCAGGAGCTCATCCAAAGACAATTCTTCAGCACATGAATGTCCCTGGTCTGAGGAAACAAAGTGTCTCAAGCCACTTACAGGTTACTATGCAGCTCAGATATTTGCCTTAACACGAGCTGACATATGATGATCGTAACATTAAAAACCGTTTTTCGAATATCCGACTTCATATCGCGCGTTACTTGATGACGTGATGTGTGACGACACCGCAGCTATTTTGGTTGCGGCGAGGAGCTTTTGGAATAGTTTGATGAGCATTAAATGAATTAGAGATTCCCCTGCAGACTTAATGAATTTGGATCGAAACCATTTGAATGCGCCGGATTGTTTTTCTGCAGAAATACCGCCGCTCCTTGAAACGAGAACAAGATACCATTCTGAAGACGGTGCATCCCGAATCATATCACTTGTCGTCCTCATCGCATCTGCAAGGACTCCTCTCATTTTCAGAGTCGCATCTCCAAGCGGCGGCGGCGGTGACAACTAAAGACTCTCGTCTCCCGAGCTGTTTTCAGTCAAATCCCGACATTCCACTCGTGGTGGCGAATGATCGAAATCGGGAACCATGGAACTACTACAGCAACCAGACATCAAATCCTATTGCCAACCCTATATTCACGCCGAGCGACCAGCTATCTCGCAGCTCCTTTCGCACTGGGGAAGAAGTCGGGGACACGGCAAACATCCTGTCCATCGGAAACGACTCTTGTTTGATCGCGGAGATGCAGTCATCGGGGACAGGAGAACCGCCAGCACCGAATGCGGCGGCAGGGGCGCGGGAGCTGGAGGGAGCATGACGTTTGGTGCGGGGACAGAAGAGGACCGCCTCTCTTTCCAGGAGGGAGTTGGTGATACATGGAAGAGACGATATCTGGGAAGGGACCTGAGGCTGTGCGCTCTCATCCCTGGTTTTGTATGTTTCGGTCAGAACAGGTTGTCTACAATAATAATTTTTTCCAAAGTTCATCGACAAATCGAAGCGACAAACATGGTTTTTACTGGCCTAAGTTGCAAATTTCCTTTGAAAATGAGTGGATCTCATTAAGTGGGATTCTTTAAAATAAGGCAAAAAAAACAAATAAAAATTTCTAGAGCAGAATTAAAAAAAAAAATCAAATTTTAAAGCAGATGTGCGATGCATGCTCCAATTTTTCACCGTGGCAGCTTCCAATTTAGAATGTCGTCTTGTCGTAACGTGGGACTCGATTTTGAAAGGCTAAAGAGAGATCTGCACGATTATATTACAAGCGCCAAAGGGTGTCTTGTCTTGTCTAATGTTATATCGTACACCGACCGGAGTCATTTTATCGAACACTTGAAGCGCGATGGCCGCGACACACAAAGCCGTGTCGCACTTTCTTCCTCTTCAACCATTCCCGCCATATCCTTTGTCTCCTTCGTCGCGCAGTAGGACCGGAGCTAGGCATCGAAGAGAAGAATCGTACATAGCTTGCTCCAAAGGTCTTCGCCGAAGCCCCGACGATTACCACGCGACGCTCAAAGCTCTCAACGCCAAAGGTCGCAACCCGAGAAAATCCCTCGGCCAGGTGCGACGCGTTCGAATCCTCTGGGTCTTTCGCTCTTCTTTTAATTAGGAGAAAAGTAGCTTTCACCACCTGGTGGAGTGGGCTGTTTATACCTCTGTTTCGAAGCAGGAGTAAAATTCTTTGAGCAAGATAAGACGGCGGTGTATTGGAAGCTGAGTGATTCATTCAGAACGTGTATTTACATATGATTCTTCTAGATGGGTTCTGTTTGTAGCATCATTCGTGAAATGGGTTATGATAGTGAAATCTGTAGTTATCTCACTATGGAGTTTGAGTTGTGACCAGTGGCTGTTTGTGGTTGTTCTATGTGTTGGACAGCTCATCATTATGAGCTAGTGACGTATAAGTGTCGCCTTCTATTTACCGGAAAAAAAAATATATTTGTTGCCTTATGTTGCTTGTTGTTTTTTCAGCATTACATGTTAAACAATGACATCAATGAGCAGCTCGTGAATACTGCTGGTGTTCAAGAAGGAGATGTGGTGCTGGAAATTGGTCCTGGAACTGGTTCTCTCACTAATGTTCTTATTGGTGCTGGTGCCACCGTTCTTGCAATTGAAAAGGTTATTAAACGGTGTAGTTAATGCTCTTGCCGTAGTCATCCTAGTTCTACCTTGAATGAATTTTTCCTTTTGTTTGATTGTAATAAAATTGTTGTCCATAGCTATTTAAGTGGGCAAGCAAGTGCTTAATCTATGTTTCTTCTAGCAATCCAAGCAGACAACATAATCACATTTGTTGTGGTTCTGACACTAGGCACCAGGCATTATGTCTTTGCTTCTTCTGAGCTTTTAATCGGTTGTTTTGTGAACTATACACTCATCCATTGCCTGACTTCACTCTCTCTATCTGTTGAATAGTTAAATACTTATCAGCAGTCTCTTCCATTTGATTTCAAGAATATCAACTGAGGTGTTTGTTTTGTTGCATTTTGTCAAGTAGATGTGGCTTTATTAACCTTTCTATGTTGCTGCTGCAAATACTGAATCACCAATCCAAAAACAATGTCGCACAGGAGGCCTTGCAAGCAAGCATTCTCCTATTATCTGTGCTGATTACAAGCACGATAAATACTCTTCCTACCCTACTTACAATTTTTGTGTACTCAAGTTTTTGTCTTTGTTGTGGAATATTAGGACCCAAATATGGCTTCTATTGTGACTGAAAGATTTGCAGAGACAAACCAGCTAAAGGTAAGCTATTCTGTTTAGAGAGAGTTGACTCTTCTTCATATAGAGTGATATACTATCCATGGGGCAATTAAAGCATTTTATGCCCCTGCTCTTCCTTTCTTCTGATTAGTCCCTTGACTATTTGCATGTACAATGTGCAATCTTGATTGTATGTTTCTTTCTTGTAGCTCGGTTTTATGATGCTAATGTTGTTTGTTAGCATTTTATCAGCTCTATCCTCGTGCAACTATGGTTCTCAGAAATCTTACATACTCTGCCCATGCTCCTATCTGTATATGTATGTATAGAGAGTAGTGAGTAATATGATATTAATGCTTCTTATGTGCATTTTTCTTATATAAATAAGCAGATCTTTCATGATATAAAGGAATTATTCACTCATTATTCTTTGTTGTTATCTCTATGATTTTGCATATATCTGCACTTACCTAGCCATAGGAGACTTAGGAGTAGATTATGACTTGAAATAACCCAATCCAAAATATGTAGGTCTTGCGAGAAGATTTTGTCAGATGTCACATTCATTCCCACATTTCATCATTTTTGGCTTGCATGGAGTCAGACACGAAGCCAAGATGTGCAAAAGTAAGTCTTCTAACCATTATAGTTTCTGATGGTTGAATATCGAACTCTCCTCTAAGACTATATTTTCTAGTTTGGCTGATATGGCCTATGGCCTTACAATCGTGGTTAAAAAGCTTATTTTGAAATACGTAGATCATTCACTGACTCATCATGCTTAGGTTTATTGTGACAGACTTCCACTGAAGGGCTCTTTAGAGCCTTAGTGTGGAAGCACACACCACATGTTAGATACCTAAATTTTGCAGTTCATATCCGAATTTCCTAAAGTTCTCGCTCTTGTTCCCATCCCATGGTAATACCTTTGTTATAAGTCTCCTTTTTGCAGGTTGTCTCCAATATACCCTTTAACATAAGCACAGATGTTGTCAAGCAGATTCTTCCAATGGGTGACGTTTTTTCTGAAGTTGTTCTCCTACTTCAGGTTATTCTGCAAAGAATTTTGCTTGTATAACTTGTGATGGTTTTGTAGTTGTGGCATTCAACTAAATTGCAGTATATATCAGGTAGAACTAGTATTGTTTGCCTTTATCTCTATCATATATGATGTTTTTTCCATTCACTGATTCTAGCACTTCCTCAGGCACCTCATGATCAATATATGTCCTTCGACCTTAATCCTGAGCGCACACAGTCTAGTCACTTTTGTCATATCCTTTGTTAAAAGCAAAATACAATTGAAGAGGATAATGAGGTTAAGATGCAGGATACCCTGCTATTATTATAAGAGAAGTGTAAAAATTGAAGTCCAGACAACTGGCTTGATTTTATTAGTCATTGATGTTGATTTTTATTTGCTATTTAGGAGGAGACAGCTGTCAGGCTGGTGGTTTCAGCTCTAGGAACATCTGAATACCGACCTATTAATATCTTTGTCAATTTTTATTCAGGTATAATATTTATGCGATTGGATTCCATCTCTGTGGTTGCACTGGCTTTTTCCCATCGTTCACTGATTAGGACTTATTTGGCGCAGTATATCATGAGCAAACAATTTTTTGGTAAAGCTTTAATTCTGGTAATCCAATAAGTATCAAGACCTTTCGTCATTTGGTTAGTGTTGATCAAAATCAGTGAACATCAGTTTGTAGTACATGTAAAGTATTTTGGTTCGCGCCTCGCTTTTCTAGGTTATCATCTCATATAATTTTAGGGACACTTATGTTCTTTCTATTCGTGATGTTACTTTTCAGTTCCTGAATACAAATTTAATGTTCCAAGGACAAACTTCTTTCCTCAGCCTAATGTGAGTACCCTTCTCCTTACAAAGGCAGATGTACATTTCAATTCTTCATGTGTAACTTTTACTCAAATGCTCACCCCATTATAGGTTTGTAAGTTTCTATTGCCTATCTCACAGCTAGAAGAGCTGTAGAGCTTCTTCATTTTCTCTTATATAAGATCTCGACTAGTTGTATAATAAAATAGATGCCAGAGCTAGTTTTTTAAGTTGTTTATTATTAGGTCTGAAAGATTGTCCGTCATTTATAATAATGTTCTGAATTTACCCCAACGGTAGAGCACATCAGTCTCTCTTTGTCGATACACTTCACTTACAAAAGGATCCGCTTGAGACCTGAGTAATGCTTGTTAATGTGGTTCTATCCGAAGCGGCATCAGAAAATGTTGTTATTGATTGACTATGAGCTTTCGGAAGCGTTATGGTTCTATCCAATGATTTGTGAACGTTACTCGAATCAAAGCAGTTCAAATAGGTTCCCAAGAATGAAACTTTCTTTAATTGTATAATTCGGAAAAAAATGCAGGTGTAGAGCGGTTAACGTCATCCATCGGCCATCATCCTGATTGATTATAACGCCCCTCTGTGTTATGTCTATCCGTAGCGATTAGACTGGCTGCTAAACTTCTGCTTGACTTGCCTACAGGTCGATGCAGCAGTGGTGACGTTTAGGTTGAAAAAAGCTGCTGATTATCCACCAGTTTCATCCATTCAGAGTTTCTTCTCAATGGTAATTGCTATTGAGTAGATTAAGCAATAGCTTATGAATCATAAGCACATAGCATCAGTCTTATGCGTCTTCGGATGAGCTTTGTGAAGTTACAGTTAATTATGGTTCCTTTTCTTGGTTGTGATATTGTTGCCTGCTTTTTTGGCTAAACGATTCTAGTTGATTATGCAGGTGAACTCAGCATTTAACGGGAAGCGGAAGATGCTGCGGAAGTCCCTCCAGCATCTATGCACAGCCGTTGAGATTGAAAAGGCTCTCAAAGAAGTTGGTCTTCCGGCGACAGTAAGTTTTATCGAATGACATGAATGATTGGATATTCCCCCTATATTTGCGAATCAATTACCGGGAACTCTCTTTTTATCTTTTGCGAGTCCAGTCAAATGCGTGATTCTGCCTGCAAATGCTATTTGATATTCCTTGCAGTCAAGACCAGGAGAGCTTACGCTGGATGATTTCGTGAAGTTGCATAACTTGATGGTGAAAGAGTAGTACTTCCAAGTATCTCCTTGAACGGGGCAAAAGAGAGAAGTCGCTGGTTTCATGATCGAGCCATGGAGATGAGAACTTTAGAAAGATCTCAATCATATCCCGGGTATCGTAGATGTTTTCAATTAAGAATTCATGATTAGGAGTTGCATCAGATACAAGGACAGAAGTGAGTTCCCACAAGTGTTCAGGTGCTGCGAAGTGTCTACGCCAGAGGTTGTCTGAATCATGAATTCATGATATAGGCCCATTAATCATGTATATACCTCATGAATCTGTACAGAAAGGACAGTAGTTTGAGATTTTGTGAAAAGAAAAGGATCTTAGCAAAGAAATGAGTTCAGAAACTTGCTTCTTGTGGTTCTTGTCGTGATTTCGATTCTTTCAGTTCCGCATACAACTATTATGCTAAACAACACATGGCAGACAAAGGCATCAAACAGTTCCGGTGATGCTGAGTTCGGTGACCGCGAGCTCATAAGAAGCAAATGCGGCATCAGCTAAACAACACATGGCAGACAAAGGCATCAAACAGTTCCAGTGATGCCGAGTTCGGTGACCGCAAGCTCATAAGAAGCAAATGCGGCATCGAAGTGATTAAATGAAGATTATGGATTGGACAAGAGTATGAAAGACCACCCACCATGGTTGGACTAGCAATCTTACGCTCTCTTCTTCACATAATCAGACTGTTTTTCCAGGAACATTTCCCAATCACCAAGTGCAACTCCACTCAGCGCGCACAGCTTCACAGCATCAGAAGGTAATGAGAAACCCAGCATCGAAACTGGCAAGAGACTGCTGTAAAATTTTTGCTTTTCCAATTTTCAAATGATACACATCTGGAAGGCGTGATGGATTCACAAAAAAACACATGAATCCACAGCTCTCAAAGTCCTGCATTATTGATGTTTAATCTGTCCAGGCATCATGTCCACCCAAGAAGCAACGATAGCAACATATCACAACCCAAAAATCCCAAAGTTCCAATTTTTACAACAAAGCGTCACTCATCCAGCTCCTTTAGCTAGCCTCCTCAACTTTGACCGGAAAAAAGCCAATCAACAAGGAAACAAAATAAATCTTCTTTTGCCCCGCAATCATCCGTCCCCTGTTTCGCAACAGCTTCATCAGCGAGTTCGTTCTCTCTCTCTCTCTCTCTCTCTCTCTCTCTCTCTCCTCACCCATGAAACTGGTACACGAGATCCAAAGCCCTCAACCTCGTGCCCTGGGGATCGTACTCCGGAAACCCATATGCCCCGCCAGCCCTTCCGTCCTCGACGGCGGCGGCGGAGGACGGGGAGAGCGGCCGCTTGGGCCTCTTGTTCTTGATGAAGCAGTTCCTCATCCTCTCCTCCACCCGGTCGATCGTGGCCTTGGAATTCTCCTCGGCCTCGCCGCCGTCGTCGTCCCCCACTTGCATTGGCTCGACGGCGCCGGTGGCGGAGGAGAAGGAGTTCTCGGCGGGAGGAGTGGGAGGGGGAGGGGGGAGGAGGTTGGGGAGGAAGTGGGTTGAGGAGAGGAAGGAGGAGAGGAGGAGGTGGGACTGGTGGAGGGAGGCGTGGATGTGGAGGAGGTGGGCGGGGTCGGCGGTGGAGGAGAGTTGCTTAGCCATGAAGGTGGCTTGTTCTAGGGATTGTATCAGCTCCGGCACTGACACTGCTGCCGCTGCTGCTTCTGCCATGTTCATGTTGCTGTCCATTCTCTCTCTCTCTCTCTCTCTCTCTCTCTGTGACGGAGTCGTGTGGAGAGTTGCTTTTTCCGTTTTTTGTTGTGTTGGAAGCCTGCGACTTCGAGAATTCTGAGGTTGACAAGAGCCGCGTGCAGTTGGGCTTTTATTTGGTTCCTCCTCGGAATGTCTAAAACTAAAACATCCCCTAAATTGATTTCTTCCCCTTTTCTCAGTATTTGAAATACGAATTTTGTTAGATACCCAATTTAAAAATTTTAAGTTTGAATGGATTGTCACTCTCGTGTAATGTGTAAAAACTGCATTGCAAGTCAAAATATTCGAGGACCAAAAAAAAAAGAAAAAAAAGAACGAGGTTAGAATTTTTTCTTATCAATTACATTTAATGAGTATCCAGAAAATACTCCATAACAAGACTCGGTTACGGATACTTAACAGTGCTTTAAGTCTCCATGTTCGTCAAACGGGTGCTTCTTCGATCTTGGAGGAACCTACTATTCGAACATTTAGGAGAGGATGAGGGATTGCTTCATTTGGAGAGGATCACTTCCAATCCAATTCGCGGCCTTCGGGTCGTCGAGTGGAGTGCTCGGTGTGATTATATAAGCTTGCTCTTTATAATGAAAATGAAAAGGTAAATTTTTTTTTTTTTATGTTCCGTCTCTTATACGAAACAATTGTTTATTTGAATTGATACATAGCATACATTCACTCTTACTGAATCATAAGCCGTCTGGTTATGTCTTGTGCCGTTATGCAATCGGTAAAATCATTATCGTTCATACGATTTAGGAGCTGGATGACTTTGAAGTTTAAAATTTGTCCACATTAGAAGAGAGAAGGAACTTCAATTTGCATCACAACACCAGCCTAGAGTTTTCGACTTCTCATAGGTGAGATGAGAACACACGAAAGCTACTTTATATCTTACCCTAATAAAAGTAACTCAAAAATCCTGCAATTTGCATCTAGGTGGCCCATATGGTAGAAGCAGATAAACTATTGGAAAGCACTAAAATCCGTGAAAGAACTAAAAAGATCAGGCGAGATGAATGCATTCTGAGTGAAATTTATTCGAAAATAATGATAGGCATAACCAATCACAATGTACAAAAGAGAGCACAAAAAAGAGTGGCCATTAAGGGATATCCAGCAGCAATGCAGCTGCCCGAGAGCAAAACATTCATCAGTCATCGCCATCATGGATGGCAGATTCCATCTCAAAGTAGAACTCAACAACCTCAAACTCAAACTTGTCACTCAGATGAATCATAAGCCAATCGTACCAATGCCGATGGAGCAACCGGATCACGAGTCGGAAGAACACTCCGGTGCGGTCCGGACAGGAACGTGGATGTCCTTGTACAAACACACGTAGGGCGCGTCGCAGCCGGTGTAATGCCCTGTCCACCTTGCGTTGTCGATATAGCTCGCGTCCCAAATCGATGCATACAGGAACATCGGCTTATCCGGGAAATTCTCCCCCTCCTTTCTCTCGACTCTCCTCACCAACTTTCCGTCGATAACCCACTCGATATGCTCTTTATCCCATTTGATCACGTATTCATGAAACCCATCAGAGCAGTCGAATCCCAGATCGTGCATTTGCTCCCTGTTGCCAGTGCCTAATTTGATAAAACTCAAATTGCATTAACAATTCTGACTTGACTGACTTCAGATAAATGATGAGCTTTAGAGGCAGATACAGGAAGAATACAATTTTAGTGCAGATACCAAAGCATGACTCACTAAATATGCACAAGCATGTACTGATCTAGCTCCGGTGCAGACCGATATACCCGTGAATAACATCCATTTGCCTAAGTAATCTGCAATCATGTTTTCCTATCAAGTTTGGCAGAATGGGATGGTTCAAAAATCTAACTTTGTTAAGAACAGATCCGACTTTGTAGAATTGGGTACCTATCCAGTAGTATAATCTGGATCGAACTTCTCTGAAACATGGTACAGATAGCTCACACATCTTTTTAGCAAGAACTGCTCAGCATCGATTGGATCCCTTTCAACGTCTAAATGGGTGATTCTTCCCTTCTTCTTTTTTTCTTTCGATGCAAGCTCAATTTTCAGTATTTGCTACACGCGCTTTGAACTTTTCTAACACAAAAGCATGTTCTATTGCTTTGGAGACCATGAATCCACAAATCGATCCAAGAAAGTAAAGTCATGCTCAAATCAAATGGGCACATCTCTACATTTGTGCCCCTGAATGAGCAAGTAAGGACTCCATTCCTAATCCTATCAACACAAGCTCTGAATCCACAACCAGCAATACGAGCAATCTAGAAATGGATACCGACATTGAACCGTCACCAATGACACTCCCACATTTCAGAAATCACACAAGTAAAGCGGCTAAAACTTAAACAAAACCAAAGAAAAGGAAAGCTAAAAGTCTCTGCTTTAATGTCTCGAACCCGTGGTGTAATAATTGGTCTGAACAATGGTTTTGTCCTTGCCGAGGAACTCGAAGTCGATCTCGTCCTGCGACTTGTCGCCTTCGAGGGACGAGAGGTAGAGGTTGAAGTTGAGGCCGCTGGTGTTGCCCTTGGGGCACTGGATGAGGGCGCTGAAGGTGCCGTACTGGAAGCGGGAGGTGGTGCGCCAACGGGCGCCGCCGCGGTGGTCGAAAGTGAGGGCGATGGAGTTGGAGTCGGGGCAGTGATCGCAGGCCTCCGGGGTGTAGTCGACGGCGATCTGCTTCAGGAGGTGGGTCTCGTGGTGGAGCGATGGATCCGCCATTGGAGGAGGTTGACTCTTTCTTTGTCTTTTGCAGAGTGAAAGACTGAAGAGTGGGGGGGAGAGAGAGAGAGAGATGGAGAGGTTTTAAGAAAGAAAATGGCGATTTGTGATTTGCCGCTCGGAGGTGCTTCGTTGACTCGCTGGCAAGAAAGTCGAATGGATGAATCGGATGGATCCGGATAAAGATCCGAGCTAAATTGATTTATCTAATTTGTTTTTACTCATTCACACGTAAAATAAATTTAATGATCCATATCTGAATCAATCTATTTACTAAAATACTGTAATAATTAACCCAACTTATGAATTGATCAACTTTTATAAACTCTTATGGGCATATCTTATTTGCATAAGATCGCTATTTTGACTATAGATACTAAATAATTTGCTTTCGACATTGCATAGCATTTGTAATCTTGTGTTGGCTTATAATGAAGAATAAGTGAAAGTTAGTACACGTTAGTAAATTTATAAAATTACAGCAATAAATAACGTGATGAAATTGTAACTTTTATTAAGAAGAATGCAAGATATTGGAGAACATAATTTATGCCAACCATGAATTGTAATGATAAGAAATAATTACATAAATATAACAATGCCAAATACAACCAAGGAAAATATACTCCACTAGCTAACAAACAAAACATACAACATCAGTAAAAATACCAAATAATGGGAAAAGAAGAAGAAGTCGCGATATTTTATAAGAGTGAAAGTCAAGCCCGTTATTTTCTTATGGATATGAAGAGAGATATATATATATATATAAAAAGTGGATTAGTTTTGGATAAATTGCGAACTCATTTAACATCTTTTATTTTTAAGCTCTGCCATCCTAAACTTATTTATAAACTATTTACCGAACATAACTACCTCATATAATGACTCAACACATCAAATAGGAATTAAGAAGTAAATTCATAATTTATTTCGACAAATATATTGACATGTGATGACAAGATTCATAAGACAAGACATCTACGGTGGCACTTTAAGGATTGGCAATTTTCTATTTCAGCTTGCTAAATTATTTTCACATATTGGTTCATAATAAAAAGGAAAATGAGAGGATGATAACATTGTTACTCTCTTTTACTCCTAAGAGAGATCAACGGTGCTCCCTCTACCATAGGTTAAGGAAAACAAATTTCTCTTCTTGTATTAATGATGGATGGAGGTTGATGAATCCAATAAATGCTTTCCTTGTTAAGGGTCTCTTCGATAACAATTCTGTTCCTAAAAATAATTTCTGAGCAGAAATGATTTTTTCTAACTCTGTTTTCGGAAACAGAAAAGTAGATTTTATTTTGACTCATGTTTCTGTTTAAAAAATGTTCCATGGTCACCGATATGTTCTTGGGAACAAAAAATTAATTGATCTTATAAACATATTTCTATTCTTTTTCTGTTCCCAGGAACAAATGAACATGAATCAGAGAAATATGGACACTACCAAACATGAGTTAAGTATATGTCTGTATTTGTCCGATAAATCTACCTGTTGTTAATTAGAAATTGGACAATAAGATAATTATCCAAAAAGTCCTATGCCTATTGTATTTTTGCTAATCCAATCTTAAAATTTTTAATCGTGTGAATTAAGTCCTAAAAATTTTCATATTTTGTTGGTCAAGTCAATTCGGTCAATTTTGACACGAAATCCTGTCGTAAACACCAACAGTCCCACATGGTACGATTGGCGCCTCTGGCGAAGGCTGAGCAGCGATCCTTGTCAGGCACAGTAAAGAACAAGGAAAGAACGAAAGAGAAGAGAAGAAGAATAAAATAAAAAAATAAATCCACGTAAGCCTTGGTCATGCTTCCGCTGTCCATGTCAGCTAATTTCAATCAAAACTGGCCAAATAGACTCAATTGGCAAAGCGTGAAACAGTTTAAACTCAATTGGCATAATTAAAACTTTATGAAATTGGCAAAAAAATGTAATATGACTTTTTGGACAATTTTCCCTTTTGGAAATGTAGGTTTCACCTAGTGAGATTCTTTAAATTAAGGAAACGTGAAAAATCAGATAGAGAAAAAATACTTAAAATTCTGTCCACTCAATGGAAAAATAACTATTAAAATATTTTTATTAGAAGATAACAGATAGGATTTTTATTAACTACATGTTCAATATAAAACATTACTTGCAGTTGTGAAAGAAAGATAATCATCATATTTGTTAAATGAACTTAATTGTCAAAATTAAAAATTGAATACCTAATTACACAACCTTTTTTGCCTCTAATTACACAACTTAAAGCATCAATAAACTTAGAGTTAATACCATGAAAAATCTCAATTTAGTATATTTGTATCAAATCTACTCCAAATTAATTTTTTTACCACCAAAAATACTCAAAAGGGTACACTTGTGATAAATTTATCATCCGTTACTTGGATGACACATGGCGATTGACACACAAACAATTTTGATGTTTTTACCCTCCTTTTGTCATAGGTGTACCGGTTCAGGATTTGTCGTGGTATTAACCTAGTTTAATGAAAACTAACTAAAGGTAAATTTATTACAGGTATGCTAGTTTAAGTTTTTTAATAGTGAAAATATTAATTTTGAATAAATTTATCATAGATGTACCGATTTATGATTTTTAGTTGCAAAAAATTAGTTTGAGGTAAATTTATCACATGTGTATTAGTTTACGATTTTTAGTGATATTAACCCTAAATATACTTCCTTACCCCAAAAAAACCCTAAATATACTTGAGCCATGTTGATTCAATTTAACTCGAAAATTGTAATTGTGATCTAATCAAAACTGAAATTTTATTTAAAAAAAAAATCAAGTATATTGAATTTGTTTGATTAAAGTTTTTTACCTCATTGCTTTTTTTCTTTTCGTACGACTTTATTTTTTCCATATTCCTCCACCGATTCATTCTAGTCGAGTCTCTACTGGCCAAATTTAAAAAAAATTCTCTTGTTGGCGAATACTTTGAAATCTCAATAAATTAGATAAACACACATGCGTGATTACTAAGTTGACTTTCATTGCATCTCTACTTGGAGAAAATGTTTTCGTGAGTACACTATAAAAGAACAAAGATCTACGTTTACATAGTTAATCAAAGTGTTTTTTTTTTTTTGCAAGCATTAAAAAATAACAAGACGATCGGGCCTTTGGTCACTAGAATGAGGTTTAGCTTTCATTGACCTTAAGAAGCTCTCTATTACATTATTGTTATCCCCGGGGTCACTTTGATCCGTTTGACTATAATTGGATCCTGCAGTGGTAGAACCTGATGAACCGAGAGGCTTTGCGGCCAGGGATGGGCTTGCTCTCGTAACCTTATCTCCCGGTAAGTATATTGATAACTCTATTTTATATAGAGTTTATTTATTATTTTAGACTTAATATTTGCTTAGTTTTAATTGAATTCGATATCTACTTATTGATTTTAATTGATTTTGTAGGTAACACAATCTTCAGATATGCAAATTTGAAATCAAGGAGAATCAAGCCTATCTTGGGGAAATATTCAAAATCCAAAGCTAAATTAGGAATGTGATTCAGATTTCTTTTTCTTGAAATAAAAAAAGATATCGATATGAAGGAAGAAAAAGAAAGTAACGTGAGATTTTTAGAGGGGGGGAGAAGCCACTTTGGAGAAGCCACTTTTCAGAAGACGCTCGGAGGACGACGTTCAGTTTTTCTGCTATTCTTCCTTTCAATGCCGGATGCGAAGTGAAGAAGAAGGAGGCGAATTCAAAGTCAATCCTCGATTATTCTTGGTGCACTTGTTCTAGTTCTTCATCATGTTTAGTTTAAACATTTTTTTTAGTTTAATCTTTATTATGTTTTAGACTACTTTTTGTTAGGGCTACGATGTAACTTAACTATGATGGATTAATTTTTCATACTCGTTTATGCAATTCTAGAATTCATACATGTGAGTTATATATCATGTTCTTAATGCTTTTAAGTGATTGATCACCACTTGAATGATATTTATTGCACGTATGAGACTGAAAGGAGATTCCGTGCAAGTGTTTTATGATATATAGCCATGAATTCATCACAGATAGAGATATCTTATGCTTTTTGTGTGGTTTCGGTAGTAGGTAAATCGAGGGTGGTTTATTGAATTTGGGAACGTTCATAGATCTTAATGCGTTTGGATTTACTTAAATTCACATGGATCAAGTGTGAGTTGCTAAATCTAATTAGGATTGCTATACCGGACCAAGGATAGTGTTTTACATTAGGAAGTTCTACCATCACACTATGAATTCATTTTAATTGCATGATGAGATTGGTTAATTAATCTTGATTGGTTAAGTGAAATCGGATGCTCTAACATTTTTTCATTCTTGATGGAAATCCATTATTTGTTGCCTCTTTATATTCGAAATTTCTAATTTCTATTTTGATTTGCTGCATTGGTTAATTTATTTTCCTTTAGAATTTTCGAGTGCTTTATTGGATCTTTAATTGGTTAGATAAATTTGAGAATTGTTCACGTTTAGTAAGTAATTTGATTGATTTGTCTACAATCTCCGTGGGAACGATACTTTTATTCATCACTCTATTACTTGTTCGATACGTACACTTGCGTTGCTAATCAAGAGAGAACATATATTTCCTTCTTGCTGGTTCCATTTTCTTTTTGAAAAAATAAATATTTTTCAATAATTGAGAATTTTTTTGTCAAAATTCCTTCCAAATTTGCTCAGTGTTATTTTCCGGTTGCCACTTCCTTTGGAATGGCCATTTGTGGTCAACAAGGCACCATTTTCACAGAAATAACGAAGCCTCGCAAACCAAGGAGGACGGCCCTCGGGCCTGGCCGGGCCTACACATGTCCGTAGGCTACCCGGCCCATGGACAAGTCTTTCATGCGGCAATGTGATGACCACAAAAATTTTATACGCATCGTTTGAGTTTATGGACTTAAGACACAAATTATTCGTTCATAACTATGTGACTCTGCCATCGTTCAAGTTAACAGTCTCTTCGAAAACTTTTAGAAAGGAATTCTTTTTTATTATGTTCTGTCACTATTATTGCCTTTTGTTTTCGAAATCGAAGAAAAATGTTGGATTAGACGTGTGCAAATTCGAACGAAAGTACATTAAACTCTTCACATAGGTATTCAGATGCTTTTAAGTTTGAACCATTGTCTGTTATGATAAAAGTCAAACGTCGAATATGGGTTGAAAGCTAAAGGAAACATTTAAAAGACAAATTACTTCAATAATGACAACATTTTCAAAAAAGAAATAAAATTGTTGCTTCAATAATATTATAAGATGCAGGGCTAGAATTACATGAAATTGCTAAATTGCCCCGGCCCAAGAACCAAGACCATCATCCACCGAGTAGTTATAGTCTTTTTTTCAAGACATAGTTAGTCACAGAAGAACGGGAAAATTGTCCAAAAAGTCCTAAATCTATTGCGCTTGTGTCAATTTAGTTCTAAACCTTTCAATTATGCTAATTCAGTCCTAAACCTTTTGACAACTTGCTAATTCGATCGTAAGCCTTTTAATTATGCCAATTTGGTCCTAAACCTTTTAATGATTTGTCAAATTAATCTTAAACCTTTTAGCGAATTGCCAATTTAGTCCTTCCTACCAATTACTCAAATATTAAGTTTAAGACTAACATGAAAAAACTTCAAAAGATTTATGACTAAACTAGCACAATTTCAAAAGATTTAGGACTAAAGTGACACAATTGAAAGATTTTAGGATTAAATTAGCAAATCGTCAAAAGGTTTAGGATTAAATTGGCACAATTAAAATGTTTAGGACTGAATTGGTAAGTTGTCAAAAGATTTAGGGCTTTTTTGGTAATTTCCCGACAGAACAACAAGATCTAGCTTTGCAACTAAACTAAAGCTATAAGAAGATGTGATCAAGTGAGAATGAAACTATATCTAGGCAGAAAAAAAGGTGTATTCACGGAGTATTTAGATCATACGAGATAGGTTTCTCCAACTCAAAAGTTCTAATTTGCATGTATCGTCGGTAATGTTGTTCGACACATCTTATAAATATTCATCAATATGAATATATATGGCATGTCAAATTTAACAAATGACTGTATTTTTTTTAACTAAGGTTTTGCTTACAAATTTAATGTATGACTTATCAGTTATCAAGCATGCTCTTTGTGATAGGTTTCGCTTGTTTTTTTTTTCTTTTCTTGTTGCAATAACCTATCTACAATTCTCCTCTCTCTGACTTCGCAAGAGTCGAATTCCGCACCTACCATACTAGCGTCCCACCCCCAATCCATTTATCAACAGGATCGCATGCCTATTGATAGACATTTCGCTTGATTACAGGGTCACAACCGAGCTAGATAATTCCCTAGGAACCCCACTTTTTGTGAAAGCACCTGCCTCTTGCTGTGTTTAGATAAACATGCATCCACACAAAATCTTTCTTTTACGATGAAGCCGGCCACGTTAGGTAGGTAAATCCAGAACCCTTGAAATACCCTCGCTAACCTCATAAGTCAGATTAAACCCCGGCTAAACTCGGATAATCCGGACATAAAATTATTTGCACTTAGTGGCTTGGGAATCAAACTTTTGCCGTGCGTTTATCCATGCACAAACTAAAGTCCGCTCCTTAAAGATGTTAATATGTGAGTAAAGGTCCGTTTGTTTAAAGAAAAACTGTTTCCGAAAAATTATTTTTGACTATCCACTATTTGGATGGCGAAAAACTAGATGAAAAACAATAAGCTTAGATTGAGGGAAAACGACTTCCCCTTCTGGCAAGAAAGAAAATTAATCTCTTTCTTTAGATCACCAAGCAAATAAAAACTAATAATTTTTCTTAGAAAATAATTCTTATACAAGACACTTTCCTTTATTATGAAGTTTTCAGTGAAACAAACTCATCCTAAATTATACTTGAATCCCAAAAAAAAGAAAAAAAAAAAGGTTAGGCCACTTCCAATGCGAGCCCAAAACCCAACACACAAGTCCCACCTCAAACTCTCAACACCCAAGGGACCAACAGGTCCAAGTCTAAAACCCAACTCTAGACAAGAAAGTTTATCCCGGCCATCTCACATTTTCAAGAAAGCTCGAAGCCCCATGTCCCATATCACCATTCAGCTTGTGCCCCTTCAACGCAGAAAGATCCCTTGAAAAATCCAAGTTCCACCCTTCAGCTTGTCTTTGAGAATTGAGTAGGCAAGAACTCTCTCCCATAATTGAGTAAGAACGTTCAAAGAGCCAAAGTTCTCGAGGTTAAGCTTCCTAATCAAGTGAGTCGCATGTTTCATCAACAGGAACGCGGCTTCTGTATTCTTGTCTTTAGTCCGCAGCTTATTTAGTATAACGAGCCAAATAATGAAGCCGTGATTCGGAATGTTGGGCCTAAACTGAATAAGGTTACGCCGTCAACCCTTCGCGCCCTGAGGTCCGAGCAACTCCCATGCTAAGCAGCAAGATTCTTACCTTATCCTCCTCAACAGCTCTAGGAAAGAAGCAAAGAAAACACCACATAGAACTGTTTGATCTAGAGAAATGGATAACGGAATGAATAATTACTAATAGGCATAAGGCCAATATAAATATAAATATATATACCAAGAAGGATATAAACGTAAATACATACAATGAAGGGGAAAAACTCTAATCCTAATATATACAACATATCTAACACCTCCTCAAACTCAAGGTGGGTAAAATCCAAACAAAAAAAAAAATCAAGGTGGGTCAACCAATGAGAGTTTGGAAAGAAGAGCAACATGTTGTGACGTAGGAGATTTGGTGAAGAAATAGGCAAGCTGAGCTGCAGACAAAAGGAAGAGAAATGATGCATGCCCGGAATTGATGACATTTGATGTGAGAATCGATGCCTATGTGCTTGGTACACTCATGAAAGACCGGATTTGCAGCAATGTGAATAGCACTTTTGTTGTCGCAATGAAGATATATGGGAGTAGAGGAGGCAATACCTAGATCAGCAAGGCGACAAAGAAACCAAATAATCTCAACTGTAGTGTTAGCCATAGCACGACACTCAGACTCGGTAGAGGGGCGAGATACAAGAGACTGCTTCTTGGCATGCCGAGAAATCATAGAATCACTCAGAAAGACACAAAATCCTGTGATGGACTTATGATTAGTAACTCTGCCGCCTAATCAGCATCAAAGTAATCACTAAGAGCAAGTGAGGAAGTCGATGGAGAAAAAAAACAAAGCATGTCAGAATACCACGAAGATATCATCGAATCCGGAGCAAAGCAGCATAATGAACTGTACGAGAAGCCGTTAGAAAATGACTGACAAGATGAACAACATAAGCGATATCGAGACAAATGATTATAAGATAGACAAGACTGCCAACAAGAGCCCGGTAGAGAGTGACATCAAACAAAAACTCACTATCATCTGGACAAAGCTGTAAATGAAGTTTAACGGGATCGCCGTAATTGGGGATTGATGTATAATACTCACAAAAAGCAAACCCTAACTTTCATACCATGTTAGATCTAGAGAAACAGATAATAGAATGAATAATTATCATTAGGTACAAGGCCAATACAAATATATATATGAAAAAGTGTAAACGTAAATACATATAATAAAACGAAAAAACCCTAATCCTAATATATACAATATATCTAACAAGAGCCACCTGAGTTGCAAGCAAATCGTCAGATTAAGGAGACGGCCACCGCCACTCATTGCCTTGCCTTCAACAACTGTAGAGACCTTCGCATTCTTATTGATATCAGAATCACAACTGATCCTAGAATATTCCAGCAAAACCCCCCATGGGATGCTAATTATCTAACCACATAAATTTTGATTCACCATCGCCCACAATGTATTTAAATATCGCCCACAATGTATTTAAATGTAGATTCACCGTTCCTCCAATCATAACCACTGCTGCTTCGCTTCCACCTGTCGAATAGTGTTTCCTATCGACAGACAACAATGTATCGAAGCCAGTCAAAATGATCCAGATTGAAGTAACACATTCCAACGTTTCCTCAATGTACAAGTAGGGTTCCTAGCCAAAGATTCTTAGTCCTATGCCTCCTTCGTATCTAGGCAAATGAACATGCTTCCAGACAACCTTGGCTCCATGACTGTTATCAAGTGAACCTTTCTATAGTTTGTAGTTGAAATCAATGTTGAAGACAAGAGTTCGGCAAGATGGTGCGCCTTAGTACTCGCAACGTTACAAGGATTCTCTCCTATTCAAAAGTAGAGAGAGAGAGAGAGAGAGCGCGCGAGAGCGCCAACGATCCTTCACTATTTGCTCCTTAACCATTAAGCCAATCCCATGAGATGGAAGATCTTTTCCAAAGATGACTTAACTCTAACCATCGTTCTAAAAGGACGAAGTCATTCGAGTCTCCTCACTGTGTACCGCTCCCACGTACGTACTGGGATTCTTAACCTAGACACAACCAATAATACCCGGTCAACGATATAAGACAATGCTATTTGATTGGTAATGATCTTGACCAGCCGCATGTTAATATCCATAGGCATATCGAACTTCAACTTACTTGCTCGACATAAAAGTTAAGGTTCAGACTCGGTCACCAACCAAACGATGTAATCATCGAGGGGTTAAAGATTAAGTTTAGCTAACCAACACTTAGCAGTAGACAAGGATCTCTCTCAATGGATGTGTTAACCGCAAGGGAAACATGTCCATGCATTGTGCTTATACATCATAACCATGATTCCCTCCATTAACCGACGCGGACCAGAAATTCTTCTGCCAATTGCCACACTAGGCAAGATGTGTACGTGCCAACAAGGGCCAAGACCTTGTTAAGCTAAATGACAAATTAGGGGTGATCGGTCGAGGGTGGGTGAGTTCCCACTCTGAGATTTGGAATCAGACGGGGCAGAGTCGGTTCCTAGGTTGTAGAATTGGGAGTCGGACCGATCAGTCGGGTCTGGTTTCAAGTTTTGTCACGGAATCGGTGATTTCTTTTTTTGGTTTCTTCTGCTCCCAACAAGTGGGAGTTTCCCAGCTTAAAAGAAAAAAAAAATTAATTAGGGTTTGTTTCAAAATAATAATAAAAATTAAGAAATCTTGGCCAATCCGTCGGTCCGGTCCAGCCTGGTCGGTTTAGTTCCTCATGTGAAATTGGAAATTATTCCTAGTTTTGAACTTTTGGAATCGAGAACCAGATCGTTCCCCCATGGATCCACCCAAAACTGCTCGGCTCAGTTTGATTCCCAAATTGGATCGAGACCGATGTATACTTGATGCGGAGCATTTTAGTAATGCGTTTCTGGATCGATTGGATAGGCAAAAATCCCAACGGAAGTCAAGAAGATGCGTCTAGAATTTTCGAATTTAATTTTAGCATCTTTCTGATTTAATTTTATTTTTTAGTGGCAATTTTGTAATTTTGTTAGTTTTGGTGTCATTAGGGTTAACACCCTATATAAGGTGTTTTGTGACGTTTGAGCAGACGGAATATATTTTTTGATATTGAAAATTTGAGATTTCTCTTTTAAGCAAGATTTACTTGTTTGTTCTATCGCTGAACGCTGCGTCAGGTGGTATCAGAGCCTATGGCGACTGGCGGTGGTCTTCACGACGATGCTCGGAAGACTGGAGCCCCAATCCTTGGGGACGGCACGCTGCAACGTTTGGAGCGGCGTTTAATGGAACGCATAGATCGTTTCGGAGCACGATTTGACAAATTGGCGGATCGATTCGACGGTCTTGGCGTTGATGTGAACCGGAATCGGCGGAACGACAGAAGGCCGGGTGCAGATCTTGCTCACGGTGACCCTGTCAGGCCTGTTCTTGTCCGCAGACAGAATAACCCTCTATTTTCTGATGAAGAACGAGTTGATTGTGGAGGTAAAAATCGTTATGAAAGATTTCAAAGGGAAAATGATAGATGCGACGGAAGACGACATTACGACGATCGCGTTAGAAAAGATGGCAGACGACGCTACGACGATCGTGAAGGTAATGACTTTAAATTAAAAGTCGATATACCCTATTTTGATGGAAGTCTTGATATAGAAGAATTTATGGATTGGATTGATAGTATTGAAAAATTGTTCGATTATATGGAGATCCCTAGTGAGAAACGGGTGAGATTAGTAGCCTATAGATTGAAAGGAGCTGCATCTATATGGTGGGAGAGATTGCAGAATACGAGGAAGTTAGAAGGAAAAGAGAAAGTTCGAACTTGGCATAGAATGAAGAGGCTGCTGAAGCAAAAGTTCCTTCCACTCGACTATGAGCAGTTCCAGCAGAAATTGATGAGTTTAGAGCAAAATTGTGATTTTTCTAGGTATTCGCGAGATTTTCCTATTGTTGAATTGGGAGGAGTTAGTGAATCGAGCGAAGAGGCTAAGTTGCAGCTCAAACCCCGCATTATGCCATCTGTCTATGAAGCTTCTTTGACGAACTTTGAGGACTCAGAGAAGAAGAGCAAATACAGTCGTGTACACAAGGTTTCGGATCCAACTACGATGGTAGAAGCCTTCGTGTTAGCGAAGGAGAACGAGGTCGATCCTGGCAACATTCCCCGGGCGAAAATTGATTTGGTTCTTGAAGATGTGCAGAAAGTCGATGTTTCTGGGAGCATTGATGATCAAGGTATGACTGTTGAAGCCATCGTGTCGGCAAAGGATGGCGAGGTCGCCCCTAACAACGCCCCCCGTGAGGCGCGGCGAATGCCGGCATTCGAGGTAGACGACTTAGATTTTGCCGCGTTCAACGACGAGGCACCGATTTTCGACCCAAATGAGGATGGCGGTGATGGAGGCGCAGAGGAGGTCGATGAGACCATTGACCCAGAGCAATTGGTGGAATTGACGCACGCAGCTATCATGGCACTCGGCCCCTCGCATCTGGAACCGTGTGAAGTCATGTTTGGTGAAGCAGGGCTACCCTTCTTTGCAGCCAATGGAACTGGCTTTGCGAAGATGTTTGTAGGTGCTACAAATAGTGCAATGGATGCTGGCAATTTATTGAAACCAATGCTTGGACGTGGGGAATTAAGATGTATTGATGCCACTGACTTTTCAGAGAAGGTGGACGTGAAAGTGGAGGATTACGATCAGTTGGCAAAGGACCTCCAAGGTGCATCTCCTCTTCAGATCGTGAACAAGGCCCTTGAGAAATTTGCGGATAATATGGCAACAGCTATCTGTGGTGCTGAAGATGTCGCCTTGACCAAATACCCGAAATTAACAGGTAAGACCACGATGGTGAGGCGTGTTAATAACAGAGTTGAAGTTATCTGCAAAAGCGCAGAATTTGGTTACGACTATGGAGTCATCCTCATACCAGAAGGCCTTATTGATTTCATTCCAGAGGTGCAGCAACTTATTTCAGAACTAAATGAAATTCTTGCCCATGATGTGGTGGATGAAGGTGGGCTTTGGAAGAAGAAACTCAATAGTCAATCTTTGGTGCTATTTGAATTTTTACCTCAAGCAATTCAAGAACAATTGATGCTTGAAAGAGACCCACATGGAATTGTGCAGGTTGCTAAAATCGAGATAGAGAAGATGCTCATTCAAATTGTTGAAATTGAATTGGAGAGGAGGAAGCATGAAGGCACATACAAGGGCAACTTCAAAGGACAATCCCCTTTTTTTGGGTATGAAGGCAGATGTGGTCTGCCAACCAACTTTGACTCTACATATTGCTACGCTTTGGGTTATGCCGCAGGAGCTCTCCTCCATAGAGGGAAAACCGGGTTGATATCTTCAGAGGCAAATTTAGCTGCCCCAATTTCGGAGTGGACTGTCGGTGGAATTGCATTAACAGCATTGATGGACATTGAGAGGAGGCATGGCAAGATGTTTTATAAGGATTTGAATAAGCTTGGAGATGAGTTTTCAAAGAATTTCTTGGAGCTCAAGCTAATGTATTATTTGATTCGTTGGAGAGGCCGTCCCCGGCGAAGCAGACTTCATGATCTTGGATACAAGATTGAATTTGAAGAGATTGAATCGAAGATGAACTAGATTCGAGGACGAATCTTTTTCCTAACAGGGGAGAATGATGCGAAGCATTTTAGTAATGCGTTTCTGGATCGATTGGATAGGCAAAAATCCCAACGGAAGTCAAGAAGATGCGTTTAGAATTTTCGAATTTAATTTTAGCATCTTTCTGATTTAATTTTATTTTTTAGTGGCAATTTTGTAATTTTGTTAGTTTTGGTGTCATTAGGGTTAACACCCTATATAAGGTGTTTTGTGACGTTTGAGCAGACGGAATATATTTTTTGATATTGAAAATTTGAGATTTCTCTCTTAAGCAAGATTTACTTGTTTGTTCTATCGCTGAACACTGCGTCAATACCCCTATGAAAAACCCTTCACTTCCCATCTCAAGAGGAGTGGAGATTGCCGGAATATAATCAATGCTGCGGTTTGGATGCATGACTATAGTCTTAACCGAAGGGCCAATGCTTGGAACGTCAAGACAAAAGCTGTGCCCCTGGAAACAAAAGAGCTCATCAAGGCTCCCTGTGCTGATACAAATCAATAATCCACAAGTAATGCCATAATTATGTTCAATTAGTTTAATAATGATTAAGGGCATGATCCTAGAAATGAATCCAACACAAAAGACACCGTACGGAGTTTTTGGAGCCCACAAATCATTCTATCACCAAGAACTACATTCCAACGGTCACCCCCACGTCACACCCCCCAATCAAACTTATTTCTGCTCTTCCTAATAAATTAAAACTAATCACCCCAGCCGGGTTTTTAAAATTACATGTTCAACGTCCCAAATCCAATTCTTCATTAACAAGCTGCCAAACCTCGACCGCCTTTTCCCTGTCGGCTTCTCCGTGTATTTTCCAGGGGCGAAGCGGCTTGGGCTCGGCTCGGGCGGGGCTACCGGCCTGAGCCGACGAAAGATCAAATCATCGCGGCATTTTCTCTTTCGATGGGTTGGAAAGTGCATGTTTTGGAGCTTGGTGAACTATATTAAAAATGAGTTGATGGAAGACTTGGCAACTAGCGATGTTTGGATGGATGTGAATTAATATTGTATGACGAGGATGATTATCTGAACAAAGAGTTCTTTGAGGGAAGTCCTTGGAGATATGGCACCTTTCCATGCCAAATTGCCCTCTTAACTTTTCTTGAATACGATAACTAATTGGCAAAAAAAAAAAAAAAACAACTTGAGAACTCATATGGAAGAGATTATGTTGATTAATTATTGGGGTTTTGCTTTGTAGACTCAGCTGGTTTTTGTGGTCCTAGCCTGATCATTTTGGTATCTAGCTTACCTACTAATTAAATAAGGTTTGGCTTATATCGTCATAAACTTACACAGACACACACAGGGTCAGAGAAACTGATGAGTAGAAATACCATTTTGAATTTTGGAACAATAGTTTGAATTCTCTCTACTTCACTTCAACGCAAGAGGTTCAAAGATGATGTTTGTCCTTACATAGAATTAAGACATCCAATCATTCAACGTACTTCTATTTATTGGAGGGGCAATGAAAGTTATAACGCATGAATCCAAGTTTCTCGATAAGTACTTTCCCCAACGATGAAGTTCAGTTCAGGTAAAAAAAAAACAGGCACGATTCGTCATAAAGAGTCTCAAACAATCACAAACTATCGAACTGGTAGAATTTAAAGCAAATGCTACTAGATGTCTTATCGATATCCGTTAACGACGGAACTCGTGTTTGCCCCTACTCGAGATAACTAAAACCATACTCTCTCCACCAGTGACTTCTTTGCGCCGTTCAGAAGCTATCGAGTAACGAATCCCGACGGGTCACGTTGTTTTCATCAAATTTTGATTGCGTTTAAAAATCCAATGTGCGATGTTATTATATCAGAGTTAAAGATGTGGTTGGTGGGACTAATCAACTAGCTCTTTGCTGATTGTATACATGAAGTATGAAAGCGGACTCAGATAACTCGAAGACTCTCGTGACTCTCGTGGGAAGAAAGTTACATTCAACCAATGGTTTGCAAGGGGGATAATGACACAAATGGCCCCTGAACTTTGACCTAGTATGTAATGTAGTCCATGAAACTTTAATTTGACTAATATGGTGCTTGAACTTTAATCCAATATGCAAAGTGGTCCATAGACTTTCAATTTAACCAATATGGTCATTGCGCTTTTGGAACATGTTCAACTTAGTCCTTGAATTATAAGAAGATGTGCAGTGTAATCCCTCCATTAATTCAAGTTCAAGGACTAAGCCGAACATATTCCAAAAGTTCGAGGACAATATTGGTCGAGTTAAAAGTTCATAAATCATATTTCATATTGGGTTAAAGTTCAAATACTTTATTGGTCAAATTAAAAGCTCAAGAACTACATTGCACATTGGATCAAAATTCAAGAATCATTTATGTCATTTTACTTTTGCAAGGCTGTACCTGCCTTCAAATATATGTTTACTGACAGATTCATCCTTCCAAGATCTCAACCAGCCCCAACCGTACATGCTGATTATATATGTAACATTTCATCAGATGCCACTGATCTTAGGCGTGTTTGCGGCTAGCCAATCAAAAAGCCCATTAGTTCGCTTTTATAATATGGTGAGCCCTAGGTCTTACAATGCACAGACTACATTCTGCTGTATTAAATTCTGAGCACATATTACTCTATGGATACCAAAATATAGTCTCGCATAGCTTGGATTTTTCCTCCACAAGCCGAGAGATGATCGCTTTGTGCATCGTAGCTTTCTCACTCGTAGCCCGAGCTGGATCCGGATTCTCTACCTTTAAGGTAGAGAATCCTTGCCCGCCCGAGCTGGTTAGGTCATGCGCTCTACATATTTTATAGCAAAACAACAATCTAATAATAGAGACGGGTATATGCTTTACAACACTATTTATCACTTCTTGGATCTTACCCTAATTTTATATATCTATTTGGCTCACCACCTATATATACACCCTCTCATACATAAACCCACTTAAACTGATCACTTCCCCTACTAAAGTTACAGCGGTCAACTCTCTCTAGGCCCACAAAAAAGAAGAAGGAAAAACACCTAACTACTCTCACCATGGCAGCCTCCGAAACCACCACCGCGAAGAACAACCAGCACCACCATGACCACGACGACAACAACGTCTCCAACTCCACTGCCACTGCCACCGCGGTTGCTGCGGCTGCCCCGCCTTCGAAGCCATTGTTTAGGCGGTTTGTCGGCGTCAGGCAGAGGCCCTCTGGGAGATGGGTCGCGGAGATCAAGGACTCGTCGCAGCGCGTCCGCCTGTGGCTCGGGACTTACGACACGCCTGAGGAAGCAGCGCGGGCCTACGACGAGGCTGCGAGGGCGCTGCGCGGCGAGAATGCTCGCACCAACTTTGCAGCATCCCCATCGGCGGCGAAACCTAATAGTTGCCACCAACCAGACTCGTTATCATCGCCTCCTTGTGGGTACACTGCGCAAAGCGACTATGCTAGGCATGGCCTGAGCTTCTCGTCGCTCAAAGCGAAGCTGAGCAAGAACCTACAAAGCATCATTGCGAGGAGCTCGGAGAGCAAGTCGTCCAAAAGCCGGGTTAGCGACCACTTCACTTTCGCCAGCATATTCCACTTCAGGGGATACAACCAATACCAAAACCCTAGTGACATCAAGAACATAGAGAAGGTGGTGCAACCGAGCATCGTGGTGCCGTCTTCCCACGTGGCGGTCGACCACGAAAGCCTCTCGTCTTGGGACAGTTCAAGCGTCTCGGACTGCAGCAGCGAGTGGGTCGGGCTCCGGAGCACCCCGGGACTCGACTCGGATGGTTCCGACATCGGGGAAGCAGCGATCAGTGTGGTGGGCGACCAAGGGTTCTCAGGCTGGATCGATAGCCCGGAATGGAATAACTGCAGCGATCCCGGATTGATGAGCGGGGGAGAGCTTTCGAGGAGCAAGAGGTTCAAGGTTTCTTCTTCGGTGGTGGTTCCTCCAACTTTCAGTGGATCTCGAAACGATAACAATGGTGAGAAGTGAACGGGTTATGAATGAACAAAACATAAGAAGAAAGGGTAAAAGTCAAACTACCCCTATGAGCTTTCTGGAGCTCTCTCTTTGAATGTTAAAGTTATCAGTTCTTCAACCCATGTACAGGAAGGAGAGTTTTAGAGAGAGAGAGAGAGAGAGAGAGAGAGATGACTTAGGGGAGGTTATATATACTGAAGTTGCAATATCAGAACTGATCAGAAATCAGAGAGAGAGCCAGAAACAGAAATAAATATAGGGACCATCAGGAACTGCTGGTGATCGATCTCTAAAAAGGAGTTTGCCATCTGTATCTACTCATGAAAATGCTTTCAATCTTTAGTATACACAGTCAAATATTATGAGCATGCTACAAGTCTTCTACACTACAGTGTTGTATATTTCATAAGAAGCCCTGATTTGATTTTAAGTTAAATCTTGCCACATGCACACGACTATTGCCACTTAAATTATTAGCAACTATCTCCTGTAGAAAAAAAATACAGTGAGCTTTAATAAGGTTTTTCAATATAATCTCGCGAAGCAATCACTATCACACGAGTTTTGAATTAATGTTTAGCATCCTTGGCTGCTCATATGCTTTAATTTAGAAATTTTGAATGGTTTCATGACTAAAGAATTATCATCCTATAGAGACATATGGTAATTTCCTGAAGCATGCCTTAATGGGTATGACAACATTATGGCAATGCAATCATTCTCCTATGAAAATGAAATGTGTCTTCATTTTGCATAGTTAGTGGAAAAAAGTGTTAGGGCTCCGTTTGTTTCAAGGAAAATTAATGATTTAAAATATATCTTCTTGAAAATGATTGCTTCTATCGCTTGAAACGATTAGTCAATTGAAAAATATTTTCATTATCGACAACAATTATGTCTAAATATTTCGCGGATGATAAAAATATTTCTTGTTCATTCATTTTTGTAAGCAATATAAACGCTTGTTTTTAGGAAAATGTTTTTGAAATTGTTCATTTTTCACAAAACAAATGGAGCCTCGGATGTCAATAGATTTCTTTTTTTCCAAAAAAATATGGCTTTTTTTTTCCTTTCATTGTAAAATTCCATAAATGGCAATAGTTTTCCAAAAAAAAAATACTCGTGGAAAAAAATGGTAACTCTTTTTTTCAGGTAAATCATTGGTAACTTACCAATGGTTTTATGAAGTTTTGAAATTTTTATAGTTTGATATTTGGCAATTTTTGCACTAATTAACCGACTTTATTCACACAAATATAATATTACAATGTATTTATTATCTCTTAGATGAAATTATCAACCTAAATTAATACGAGTTGCTAAATTTTGCCATATTTATTACCCATTATTTTTGTGTCATCAACTCTTATTTGTGTTACTTATTTACAATTATTTTTTATCAGCTAATATATTAAGTGACACATTATATTTGTGGTCAACAACCTAGTCCTTCTAGAGATTATCAACCTATTAGCATGACAGATCGACTTTTCTCCCTTTAAACTATCATCTAGTTACCAACTCTCATTTGAGTTGCTTACCACATTTTATTTGACTTTTTTATTTTTATTTTCCAACTTTACTTATTATTTACATCCTTTTGTGTGCATTTCTTAGCAATGCCTTGAAGTTACCAACTTTTTTGAGAAATAACTAACCTTGACTTAAGTAATTAACCAACTTTTCTCTAATACGATACCCGCTAGTTTAGATTTACCAACTCATTTGAGTTACTTACCAAATTTTTCTTTATTACCAATTGTTCTTATCGAGTACCAACTTTTAGTTACCTTTCTTAAGAAGACCTTACATTTACCAACTATATGAAATTACTAAAGTTTAATTTAAGGAATTCATCGACTTTATTAGATTAAGTTATCGACATTGAATTGAGTTAGTTACCGATGTTTTTCTTTTTTTCTTTACTGTTTTTAATGGGTGATTAATTAGATAAGAGACTGTTTGTGTTTTTTTTTTCAAAAGATAAGAAGAATTGTTAATTCTAAAAAATATATTTGGTAATTAGCTGTTGTAGGAGTTGTAACAAAAAGTTAGTTGGGAATTTAATTGTAAAAAGGTCAATAAATAAGGCAAATAAAAGTGGTAACTATACAAAAAAAGAAAACTGGACAACATAGAAAAAATAACTGCTTCAATAACTCTAATAAGTGTTGGTAATCGAAAGCTAGTAGGTAAATTAATCGGAAAAGAAATTGTAAGTTGCACCAAAGATCAGTAATTTCATAAAAATATTGATAAATAGGTTTTGATAAATAAAAAGGATAAATAAAGTTGGTAAAATATAAGAGAACTTTTTCATCGAAGAATAGAGAAGTTTGTAAGCAAAAAACATGAGCTAACTCAAATAAGAGTTGGTAACTCAAATTTAATTAGTAACCTATTCGGAAAAAAGTTGATGAGTTGATAATTCTAAAAGGTGATGGTAAGTTTTAAAAGTTGATAAGTAAGACAATTGAAAGCGATAAGTCAACATAAAAGTTAATAAATTTAAGGGAAAAAAACATAAAAAATGATGGTAAGCAATTCAAATTAGAGGTGGTAACTCAAAACTCGCTGATAACTTAATAGGAGAAAAGCCGACAAGTCGCACAGCATGATAAAGGTTTGCAATTTCATATCATAGTTAATAAATTAATCCATTGGTAAGATTGATAAATAAAGTCAATGAACAATAAGAGAAGCATTTTGTTAAAGATAAGAGCAATTGATAACCTTAAAAAAGAACATAAATATTCGTTAGTAACTAACTCAGATGTGAGTTGGTGGCCCAAAATTAGTTGGTAATTTAATTGGAGAAATGTTGCCGTACACTCTAATTGAGATTGGTAATTTCTAAAACAAATTTTAGAATGTTATTAAGCAACTCAAGTTAGAGTTGACAACATTAAATTAGTTGGTTACTTAATTGGAGAATACTTGATAAGAGTTGTTGATAATATTATGTAATCATTAGTAAATTTAAAATGTTGGCAAGAAAGGTAAATCAAAGTTGATAAACAATAAGAGAAGCTTTTTTTTTTTTATGAGAGATGAGATAGATTAGTAATTAAGAAATTCAACGTCAGTAACTAACTCAAATAAGAGTTGGTAACACAAGCTAGTTGGTAATTTAATGAGAAAATATTTGATAGCCACTTGTCACGACCTAAAATTAGGCTAATGGATTATTAGGTCAATTAAATTAACTAACCTAACTCGGACCCTCCCAAGTCCTACCAAATCGCAACTTAGGTCCATTCATAAAAAATGTTCAATTGGAGCAGCCACTAATCATTTATGGTAGGTTGATTAGAAACCTATATAAAATTGCGGGAGAACTATTTTATCTCTACGAACCAGAGAAAATGAGTTTGGGGACTTAGTTACATTAACTAAAAATTAATGCCCTTTCGGTACCCTATTTTCATGAAAAATCCTTAATCTGATGATTTGACTTTCTTTGGATTTTTTTTTTTATTAAATGCAAATGCTAATGAGTCTAACTATATGACATGTAAAATGATATGACATGGCAAAGATGCATGACATGGCAAGATGACATGACAAAATGCATGACGTGAAAAATGACGTGGCGAAAATGCATGGCATGGCATGGCATAATGATATGCAAGCTAAATTATATGATATGCGATGCAAATGATATTTTTCGGTATTTTCTATATATTTTCGGATTTATGGAAAAATGAGGTGAAAAAGATATTCTAAAGTCAAAAGAAATGTGATTAGACTTAAACCGAAGCATGTCATTTTTTGGGATTTTTTAGGAATTTAATTAAACATGGAAGATTTGAACAAAAATAAACAATATTGCCCATGAAACACCTTTAAATCCGAAATTCCGATTTTATTCATAACATCCCCGAAATTAGGGTTAGCAAGTGAATATATTATAGAATTACCGTCGTCCCTATTTACATAGGGCAAACCTTGAAATTCTATTTAAGAATTAGCAATCTGCTCCTCAAGATTAAAGATTTGATGTCTAACTTGCACGTACGGGCACGATCGTACTTCGAGATCGAAGTCATATGTTGCCTTTAATGTACGTTTTTCGAAGGGTCAAGGCACGATTGGGAGCATGTTTTATGGGCAAGACTGTTTATTGATGTGCAAACTTTACAAACAAATGCGAAACAATCAATCACAACAAAAATAAAATGAAAAGAGTCAATTGAGTTTTGAATTTTCGAAAATCCGAGAGGAGTGGTCGAAAATATGCATTGGGAATCCACCTTTCCTCATCAGAAAACTTATCCAATTTTAACTTGAAAGATTATCTTTACAGATTGAAAAAATTGCTTCAGATAATTCTCAAAAATATAAACATCCGATCTAACACAAATCTTATCTCTAATCGAACATATTCAGAAAAATTTGCATGTGATAGGATAAAATAGCAACCAGATAAGCATCCAAACCAATTTGCATGACATGGATAATCTTTGAGGTCGAAAATTCATCCACAACAAATTAAACAGTATCCAATTAAGAGGTTCTCAATAATTAGATAAAGTTCAATTTACATGACCATTATCCATAACGTGAGATGGCATTAAACAACGTATCGAATAGGCTCAAGTCAACCAATCCTTATCCGCAGCATCAAGGATCATCAGAACAATCAAGGATAAAGCCGATTCAATAAATCAACATGCAAGAGATAATATCACCACATGGAAAGATTGTCCACGTACGTTAGTTCGGTCAGGAGGAAAAAACATGGGTGTAGAAAATCATTGTCCAATTCATCAAAATATCCAACCTTTTCCAATTTAACCAATTTGATCTAAAATTCATGAACAATTTTTTTAGAAAGAGATCTTCCAAACAAACTCATCAATTCTCAGAAAGTTCACTCAAATTCACCCAATTTCGTGATCAAATGAATCTTGCTCAGGAAAGACAGAATTTTATGCCAAAAGATCCGATTTTTTGGTTCTAGCACAAATTGGTAAAAAGGCTCAAACTTTCTCCACCTCTATTGGCAAATCGTGTGTTTCTTAAGATGTAAGAACACATATGCTAATTTCCAATCAAATAAGCATTGATTTGCAATCAAATAGTTTGAGAAATTGTATCTTTTCAAGCTAGATTTCAGCACGCATGCAAGCTGGAAATTCGCCCAAAGCGCACATTTTTTAGCTCCATTCGTCGCCAAACCACTCGAATAATCTAACACAAAGAGTAGCTATGTTAGATCTTCAAATAGCAAAAAAAATGAGGCTGGTCAACCTTAGGAACAGTGCTAAACAGTGATGATATTGCGCTCAAAACAGCAAGGGGAGTCGTGTCTGATCATAGAGGTAAAAATCTGCACCAAGCAACAAAATAAAACACCAAAACAGTGTTGTTTTTTCCTTTAGACAGCAGAGTGATACAGGGATACAAGTCCAAAAAGTAGCGTTTTATCTTTGAAAAGCGAAAGAAGTCTTGGACTAAAAGAGCGGCGAGTTTTAAGCACCAATCTCTAAAAAAAATAGCACTAAACATTGGCAAAATAGGCAGCGAACAGCAAATAGAATGCACCCAAATAATGAGCCAATCGTCCTCGTCATCGTAACGGAAAGCAGCTAGAGACAACCTAAAAAAAAGAAAGAACAATAAATGGATGAAATTATCTAGTATTAATGAAGAACATCAGTCCTTTTCTTGTCCTTTTGCCGAATGCTTCCTTTTCTTTCGTTGTGCATGTGAAGGGATTTCTTTCTCACCAATAACCTTCCCCCTTTTACATCTGCCCATGTCCAGAGATAGAAGAAGACAAGGAAGGCTTCCTTTCTCGTGTGACATCCACTTTCTTCATGTGAGTCTTCACCGAGATCCCAAATGGAGAGATTCTCTCAATGGCCGCCTATCCTCAATGAATTGGCCTCCGAACTTCTGCCGCATATTCAATAAAAGTGGCCTCCTCCTTGACATGTGAGAACATGTCTTTATATAGAGCTAGGTTGAGAAACCCTAGAAAAAAGGTTGAATTGTTCTGCAAGTTTCTAATTAATAAATTAATTATCCTCTTGACATTTTAATTACAATTTTCAGCCGCAAATGATGATCATAGACTTTGGCCAAATCTCGTGTTCCCATGGGCTTTCTTGTGATAATATCTCGGGCTTAATCCAAGCTCAATTAATTAAATGGGCAATTTAATTAAAAGCTTTTCATAATTAAATGAACAAAATGGGCTGAATTGAATTTGAAAATTAAGTTCAAACCATGTGGAATTCGGCACCTTCTCGGGCCTTGATCGAAATTCCCAGGTTGAGTCCGGTCCAGCCACCTATCAAATTAAGCTCAATTGACTCATATCTAACCTTTAATGCAAATGACATGACTTAAATAAATATGCAATGCATGAGAATTTATTTTTGCGAGAATTATGGTTAACTCCCATTTTATGTTTAAATGAATGAATTTCTAAAAAAATCAAAATTTAGGTATCAACACCACTTTAATTGAGGTTGGTAATTTCTAGAAAGAGTTTGTAAATTTTAAAAAACTAGCAATAAAGGCAATTAACAATGCAACTCAATAGAAAAGTTGGTAAACTAAAAAAAGAACAAATAAATGTAGATAGGAAACTTAAATGAGAGCTGGTAAGCCAAAACTATTAAGTAACTTCGTCCAAGAAAAGATTTGAAGTCATTCAAACAAATGGTTTTAATCTTATATAATAAGGATTAAAATTAAGCTATAGGTAAAACGGTAAACAAAATTTTGTAAAGGATGATAGAAGATTTTTCTTTACCAGATGTAGGAAAAGTAAGTAACAAAATCATATAAATGTCGGTTACTAATTCAAAGGTAATCATACAAATTAGTTGGTAATGTTATTGGAGAAAAGTTTGGTAATCATTTTCGATTTAAGTCGTTTCTAGAAAGAGTTAGTAAATTTGACATATTGATAAGTAAATCAATTGAAAGTTAGTTAATCAATATAGCATAGTCGGTAAATGTAAAAAGATAATAACCATTGGTAAGCAACTCACATGATATTTAGTAATGCAAAAATAATTTGGTAACCTAATGGGAGAAAAGCTAGTACATCACACAAATAAAGGTTGGTTAATTCGTATAAGAGTTGATAAGTTTGTGGCGTTTACAAAAAAGACAATAACAGTTGATAAACGATGATAAAAGTTGATAAATTTATAAATAAATAACAAATAAACTCGGACAAGTATTTGAAGTAAGAGTTAGTAACCAAAACTAGTTGGTAATATAATTGAATAAATTGGCAAGTCGCTCAAGTACAGATTGGTAAACTCATACAAGAGTTAATAGTTTAATTCATTGGTAGGAAAGACCAATAAAAGTTGGGACAGAAGAACACTAGAAATGCCAAAGTTTGTGTATGACACTTGTTTTGGTGCTCAATTTTTGTTGACACCTAAATTTTGACTTTTAGGAAATTCATTCAAGCACAAAAATGAGAATTAGTTTTAGTTCTCAATAAAAAAAAATTATTATTAGGTTTCTTGCATAGAATATTTAATTTTCTTATTCATGCATTACATTTGCATCAATTTGGACCAATGATGGGATTTGCGCTTGAATTCACAAAGCGACTGGATTGGAACCCAGCAGAGAAAATTCGGACTAGCTTCGGTAGAGAAATTGTGGCTGAAATTCTCGTAAGAAAATAAAAGTCTTGGGTTTTAATTAATTAGGTTTGGTCCATTATAAATAAAAAGCTTTGAGCTTAATTGGTATTAGCCCATAAAGATTAAGCCTTTCAAGGAAAACCTAGTTACCACTAAATTCATATATGGCAGTTTTCAGAGAGGACTTCACGTACATAGAGAGAGGGAGAAGGAGGCGACACATAATTCACATACGGCAGATTTTGAGGAGGCCAGATTCATTGTCAAACACGGCAGATTTGAGAGAGGGTGAGGGCTCTTTTATGTGGAGGACGCTCGACATTCCACGCCAAGGTCACTGCTAGTCCTTCCCCAATGCTACCACCAAGATGATAACCAAGGAGCCCCGTCCGATGGAGGCATGAGTGATACGTGAAGAAACATCACAGAGGAGGAATCGAGAAAGAGAGAAGGGCTTTTGATTCTTCATAAAAATTCCAACTCTTAATACTCCATCATCATCTCCTATTATTTGTTTTCTCTGGTCTCACGCACAAATGCCATATATCACTGTCTCTTGAACACTTGCAGATAAAAGAAAAGACAAAAGGCGGAGGAGCACAAGACCAAAGCGCACGTCGGCTACTTTGAAACCTTAAATATATATCAGGGAGTGAGAAGCACATTGGAAAGCGATCGAGACTCGCACCGTCGTTGTTTCTTCGCGTTCTTCCGCCACTGTCCAGCTGCGGTTTCATAATTTGACGGAGGTAGATCAGCCTTCGTTTTTGTCAAAATTTAAAGTCTTAATCCTTCTATTATCTATGCTAGATAGCTTGGAGAATTTCGAATGCAAATTGTGCTCGAATTGTTTCAAATCGGGACGAGGATCAGTCGAGGGTGTGCCGCGGAGATTGTTCATAAAAGTTGAACAGGTCCGTGGAGTTTCAAAACTCGGGGTGCAGGTCTCGAACGATCCTGATAAAAAGGGCTTGAAGAATTGGCGTCTAAAGTCGTAGCTGCAGAGCGAACAGTGACCAAACCACAAATTGTCCTCATCGAATCTTCTAGGCGTGCATGAGTTAGGTCCAGGAAGCTTGCTCGGTTTTTGCTTCGATTTTCGAAATCAGGTAATTATCTAATCTGATGATATTCTCGGAATACTTGCTTGCCTAATCTGTTGATTCGTGTCTTTCAATGATCGTTCTTGCATGACTGAATATATTATGGCGTGGATAGTTTGTCTTTGCATTAAAAGTTGAAATTTCCGAATGTGCGCGATTGTCAAGGAGCAAATCAAACTTGCATGAGGATTTCTGGACGTCCCTTCTTTTGTTGTTGTATTAAAAAAAATGAAAATGGATTAGGTGGAACGTAAATCTTGATTCGAGGCTCTGGTCATCATGGATGTTCAATCTTAGTCAACTCGTGTCGTGGGTTTGCATGTTCACAAAAATAATTGGGTAATCATGAGCCTAAGCAAACCAAAACAGAGCATCCAATTAGCAAGTGGTCACGTGGGATTTTCTGGGCTTTGGGTGGAATGGTCAAAATATTGTTTATCTTTTGGGATTCAATTTTCAAGCAATTTGAAATCTTGAAACATATCACGAGGATATTGAACATATTTTTGAATTCTGAGCATATCCTCACGAATATTATGCCGATTTTCGGAACTTTTTGCATTGATCGTTGCCAAGTTTGAATGTAAAGCATATCTGGAGGATTGTGCATATTTTTTGGAATATCCATGGTTATCTTGTGATTGGATTTTAAATGCATCTGAACATTCTGAACATATCAAATAAAATCTTATCTCAATTGGGAATTATGAATATATCTTTAAAATCTGGGAAGTCATCTGATAATTCTTTTGAATCTCAAGAGATAGTTTTCCTAATCTAAAAGATATGATCCTTTGAGGATAGGACCTTATGTCCTTTAGAATTTCGGCATCTATCCCTAGTTGACCGAAGATCATCTTTTTTAATTCAAATATTTTTATAATCTACCTTGAGTATAATACATGCTCTCATATGCCTTGTCCCTCAGAGCATGTGCATTGTGATGACTATCTAACTTCACCCCCGAGGTACGACGTCATCCGCACATCAATTTGTCTAACCTATCCCATAACTTTGGGACCGAATCGACATATTTCAAAATTCACTATCTGACCCGACCCCTAGGGTACGACGTGAATAAATTACCTTCTGACCCGACCCCCAGGGTACGAAGCGAATTCATCGAAAAATTCGAAATTTAAGGTGTATTGTGCTCAAGGTTGTCGCGACCTCGAAATTTTCTTTTTTTTACGCGCAGGCTAATGGATTGTCGAATCGGGCCCCCACTCTGAAATGTGGATCGCGGGCTTTCTCGACGCGAACCCTCCCAGGCCCATACCAAATCGCGACGGGAGTAAATTTTTATGCGGGGGTTTCGACGATAAGAGTCGATCGCATTCGACCTTGGTGTGGTCGTGGTGGCATGTGCTATGTGTGCATGCGTTTGGAGTCGCCACCGGTCCTTCTTGGAAGGTGGACCGGAAACCTCACTAATCGATTGGGAGAGATCGATCAGTTCTGCGGAACCAGAGATTTAGGGTTCGGGGACTTGGTTACGTTGGTGTCATTACCAACGCCCTTTCGGTACCTAACGCGAGTGATTTTCCTAACTAAGATTTCATACATGCGCAATTTTTGGGTGAGGTAAGTCTGATTCAAGGGGTTTCATGCAGATTGGAAGGCTAGTCCTATCAAATCACAATCAATTTAGGCAAAGCGCAATCAAGTGCATAAATGAACCACGTCAATGCACATCAAGTCAAATCAATGGCCTCCTAGTATAGCCTTAAGGGCTTAGGGAATGTGCGGTTTAGGACCAAGGGTAGACTGAGAAGATTTGGGGATGATTTGCTCGAAGGGAGAAATCGTCAATTTTAGGGAGGTTTGAGAGTTGAAATAAACAAAATAGGTCATGGCCAGTTGATCTTGGCCATTTCCTATTTTGGAAATTTTTCTTGAAATTTTTCCGGATTTCTCGAGAAACGATTTCCCTAAAGGGCAAAATCGTCATTTTTGAAAAGATCGGGATTCGAAAGACCAAAGATAGGTCTTGACCAGTTGGTCGTGGTCATTTCCCATTTTCTGGATTTTTTTGGAATTTTCAGGGTTTCTTGAGAAACGATATGCCAAAAGGGCAGAATCGTCATTTTTTGAAAGGATTAGGACTCAAAAGACCAGAAATAGATCATGGCCAGTTGATTGTGGCCATTTCCTATCTTCCGGGATTTTTTGGAATTTTATGAATTTCTTCAATTTTTGGAAGACGATTTGCCTAAAGGGCAAAATCGTCATTTTTGGAAAGATTGGGGTTTGGAAGACTCAAAACAGGTTATGGCCAGTTGACTGTGGCCATTTCCTATTTTTCGAAATTTTTGGAATTTCCTTGGAATTTTTTGGAGACGATTTGCCCAAAGGGCAAAATCGTCATTTTTTGAAAGGATCAGGACTCAAAAGACCAGAAATAGATCATGGCCAGTTGATTGTGGCCATTTCCTATCTTCTGGGATTTTTTTTGAAATTTTCTGAATTTCCTTAATTTTTGGAGACGATTTGCCTAAAGGGCAAAATCGTCATTTTTGAAGAATTAGGGTTTGGAAGACCTGAAATAGGTCATGGCCAGTTGATTGTGACCATTTCCTATTTTCTGAAATTTTTTTAGAATTTTTCCGAATTTTTTTTAATTTTTTAATTTTTTTAATTAATTTTTTTTAATGATTTCCTATTAATTTTCATAATTTTGTAATTTTTTTGAATTTTTTCGATTTTTTTATCAAAAATATTTTGTGGACCGGGTCGAACCCGGCCCGCGCCTCTCGGGCGCCCGGCCCGACCGTACGGGTCGAAAACCGGCCTAAAACGACGCCGTTTTTTATTTTTTGATTTTTTTTTTAATTTAATCCGAAAGTGATGATCCGGATTGGGGCCTCTAAGCCCAACCATTCGAAATTCACAAGAAGCCCGAATAAAATCTAAAAGAAAGGCCCATCCTCATCTTTTTTTATGGCAAATATTTATACTAAAGCCCAACTCAACCTGGCCCAATGTTCTTTCTAATTTCTCCAATGGCCCAATCCGAAAATTAAATGAACAGCCCAACTTTTATTTCTAAAGCCCAATGTCCAGTCGATTTCTCTTCCTTTTTTCTTTTCTTCCCTTTTTTTTTGTTTTTTGTTGTTTTGTTTTTTTTTTTAGGCCGACGCGGCACCCTACGTGGCTTGCCACGTCGGCGTTGACTGGTCAACACGATTGACCAGTCAACCCGGTCGTCGGAGAAGACGACCGGAGGAGGGAAATTCCGGCGATTCCGCCGGAATCCTCGCCGGAATGTTACGGCCGGCCCCAACTCGTCGTATTTTTCGACGATTCTTGCGCCATTAGACTCCTTAAACACCAAGCGTCGACATACACCAACATTCACAGTCGCAAACACGCCGGAAACGGGCAAACCGACCACCCACAGATTCGGTTCCGGCGATGAAATTTCCGAAAAATTTTTTGTCGTTCAAAGCTTGTTTCAACCATTGAGATAGCATCTAATAAAGGTTTCGAGGCTTACCTGAGGTCGCTTGGACCTCGGCGACCACAGGTTTCACCGGACCGAGCTCTCGGCTCGGGTTTGGGACCGGGAGCTCCAACCTCCGTTTTCGGCACGGGTCGATGCAAAACAAACACAAATAATGGCTTAGCAATGATCCTAGAACACCTTAAGGGCAGGAATATGTCGAAACACGCTCAAACGAGACTCGGCCGTGGCCATTGTGCCTAGAAAACAACCGGCGGGCATTTCGTCGAACGGTTGGCGGGCGTGCTAAAATGAACGTTTATACTAGATCTATGAACATTTCGCGCAAAACCGAAGCAAATGGACGTTCAAACATCAATAAATGGTTCACGAAGAATGTCGGAATGCATTCGGTTCGGCTCGGTTTGGTCGAGAACCCAAACCGAGCGGATCCACAGTAGGCGCAAAAGAAACAGGGGAGTTGAAGGAGGGGTACCGACCTTGGCCGGGTGTTAGCGGCGGCTCCGGGCTCCGACGACGACGCTTCGGGCTCCCCGGTACTTGTAGAACCGACGACGATGCTCGATCGCTCTCCCTTCCTCTCGGTCCCCTCGGATCTCGCTCTCTCTCTCCCAAAAAATTTTGAAACCGTGAGACCCCTGTTGACACCTGATTTTTTTTACCATTTATTATTGTGATTTTTATTCTTTAAAATTAATTAAAAATATCAAAAAAGGTCATAAAATCACAAAATCAACTTTGGAAGCCTTGGTTTAACCTTAGGAACCAATTTTGAACAAAAAATATTTTTCGGTATTTTTAATATTTTTCGAGTTTATTTAATTATAAAAATACCCAAAAAATCAGAAAAATACCATTCGTGGTCAGAAAAATACCCAAAAATATTCGATAATTTTGTTTTAATTTCCTCTTCAAGTGTGTCACTTTAAATCTCAAAAATTCGGCTCGGGTCACTATGTTCCTTCACAAACATAAACCCGAACCGAACCTAAAAAAAAATCATTTTCGAGTCTTTTAGTTTTCAATTCTCACTTTTTATAAGCTATGACATTGGATTCTAAAGTCTTGAAGTGCAATTAGGTCAATTTGCCCTCCAATTTAATCAATTTTTACCAAAATGGCTTAATTGCACATTTTTCTTTCAATTAGTCCCCGGTTTCACGGATGTATACGTATGCTCTACGTATTTATATATCATACGTATTTATACGTTATGCATATTTGTATTGTTTGGTAACCTCTTTAACTCTTGTAATAATAATAATGGTTATTATTTTTAACACCTTTGTTAGTGCCTTTTTTAGCATTTTTGTATTGTGAGTGCTATTTTTAAATAGCATTTTTTGTATTATAAATTGTGAGTGCTATTGTTAGTGCTATTTTTAAATGGCATTTATTTATCATAAATTGTGAGTGCTATTGTTAGTGCTATTTTTAAATGGCATTTATTTATCATAAATTGTGAGTGCTATTATTAGATAGAATTTATAATTGTTAGTGCTATTTTTAAATAGAATTTTTGTATTATAAATTGTGAGTGCTATTGTTAGTGCTATTTTTAAATAGCATTTTTGTATTATAAATTGTGAGTGCTATTGTTAGTGCTATTTTTAAATGTCATTTATTTGTGAGTGCTATTATTAGATAGAATTTATAATTGTTAGTGCTATTTTTAAATAGAATTTTTGTATTATAAATTGTGAGTGCTATTGTTAGTGCTATTTTTAAATAGCATTTTTGTATTATAAATTGTGAGTGCTATTGTTAGTGCTATTTTTAAATGTCATTTATTTGTGAGTGCTATTTTTAGATAGAATTTATAATTGTTAGTGCTATTTTTAAATACAATTTATTGGAAGGTATTTTTGGCTATAAAAGGATGGCAAGAGTTTTGAGGTTGGAGGGGAGAGACATTTTGTAGAGTGTGCAAATTTTTGAGAGCTTAGAGAGAAGAACACAAACACTCTCTATATTCTCATAATCTTGAGTGAGCAAAATATACTAAGTTCGGAATATTGATTCCGCATATTGCTAGCACAATTGTTGTGGAGTTATTAGTCGTCTCCCCGTTCGTCAATTGGTGGTGCGTCCGAACTAGATGCCTAACACTTGAGGAGGCTGAGATCGAAGAACATCGAACCGACACCTCCGTTCAAGCACGCTACGAGAGGTAATCTATTTACTCCCTTTGAGACTTTGTGATTTTTTTCGATTGAAATGCACGAAGTACGCCTCTGGAGATACATGTATGGGTTGTTATTTATTTCCGCTACGTGTTACGTGGATCCCAACAGTGGTATCAGAGCCAATCCTTAGGTGTTTTCGTGCATTTAATTGATTTTTTGCAATTTTTGCAATACTATGGCCAATATGTATTAACGAATTGTTCGTCTTACATGGCTAATGGAGATTGATTATTTTATATGATAAATTAATCAACGTAGCAAAAATTGAGACTAAATCAATTTTGAATCGAAAATTTATGGCTATCTTATTTTACGTAAAAATTCTGAATATGATTCAACGTAGAATTTTTATTGTGCCTTCCTAAGTTTTAAATTGTGAATTTATTACTTACGTGAAAGGGTGGTGATCATGGAAAAATCCCTAATCAATGTGATTGATGTATATATGAATGTATGATGATTATTTATATATTTGGGGTTGTAATTATTAAATGGAGGCTGCGTACTCCTTTTATTTTTCATGTAATCTTTATTTTTAGCATAGTCAATTGTTGATGTAAATGCTACGAGGATTACGTGGAGGAGCCTTTTAAGTCGGCGAGCTCTTTGGGGCCCAATTCTTGAAGAGTTCAAGAAACCAAGAAGAAGCGAAGAGCGGCTCTCCGTTATTAAAATATTAAAATGATTAAATGTGGTCTCATTGGCTTGAGACCCATTAAATCATAATTCCATGATCACCACATAGGATAGATGTTTATGTGATTGACGTCTATTTATTTATTATGATTACGTGAGCATGTTAAACTGGTTAATGTGCAAAGTCAGACTTACCTCACCCAAAATTGCGCCTGCATGAAATCCTAGTTAGGAAAATCACTCACGTTAGGTACCGAAAGGGCGTTGGTAACGATACCAGCGTAACCAAGTCCCCGAACCCAAAATCTCTGGTTCCGTAGAACTGATCGATCTCTCCCAATCGATCAGTAAGGTTTCCGGTCTACCCTCCAAGAAAGACCGGTGGCGACTCCAAATGCATGCACAAGTTGCACATGCCACCACGACCACACTAAGGTCGAAAGCGATCGACTCTTATCGTCGAATCCTCCTGAAAAATACTCCCGCCGCGATTTGGTATGGGCCTGGGAGGGCTCGCGCCGATCCAAGACCCGCGATCGGTAATCCATTAGCCGCGTCCGCTTTCGGACGGGTCGCGACAGCTGGCGACTCCACTGGGGACTTGTTCTAGAAACTATGGTTCTAGACCTCAAGTGGACTTAGGCCGTAATAAAAATTGAGTGATTTTTCTAACCCTACAGGCGCTCTTGAAGGTGAGGTAAGTCCGCTCACGATAGGTGTTATATGTTTTTGCAGATTGGAGTAATAAGGGGTGTAGTCTGTGATTAACTTTATTTTACGCAGGTGTGGCGTAGGAATGTATGTTGTGTGGATGATTTGAAGTGCTGATTGATAAATTGTTGTGCATGACTTGCATTGTGATGATCACGACACATGGACACACACAACCGCGCCTAAAACCCCAGGCGCCGCCTTTAGGAACACAATAGAAGGAATTGAAAATGGAATCTCCGTGAGGAAAAACACGGGGTAATCCACTTCTCAATTCCGCTCGCTTCGAACTATGGATTGAGTCCCAATGCAACGATAGTTGTGCAATGGAATCGGCTCTTTCTAGAACTCGAGGTGGGAACCTTAACCTTAGGTGCCAAACCCTCTGATTTTTAGAAGTTCACCATCACTTGTCTCATGCGCATGTCTTTGGGCGGTTGGTACACCTAAAATCGCACATAAGTCGACGAGTTGGGTTGGTAAGACTCTCTATCCCTCAAAACTATTACAGTTCATATAAATATAGGCATTTCATTCATTGCATTCTGGTGATTAGATTAAATGCCATTTCAAGGATAGATGCATGTGTTTTTCCCAAACGTCCTTGATAGAAGACGAGGAGGATGATATCCCATGGCGAACACCGAGTGAGCAACAAAGGAGCCTACTATGGACATTATTGAGATATCGTCCAATGAAGATGACGAGTTGGGGCAAGTGATCCGGAAGTCACAGATCGAACTTGGGGCATCCTTAAACGTTAGGATCACATTCCTTGGTTTCATTTTCCATTACTAGTCCTCTTGTATAGGGTTTATTTTTATCGAGGCTTTCTCTATCTCACCCCTTAGAGTGATTGTATTAGGGATCTATTGGTGTATACATTCAGATGGAACTCGGTTGTATTTCTTTTGACGGGTCATGGGAATGTGATAGTGGCATTTTCTCTAATCATCCGAATACTCCCAAGTCAAGTTTATAATTCCTTTAGAGGAAACTAAAGTTGAAAATCTTACACGACCTTTTTGGTCGTACAGGGTAATCCAACCCCAATTTCGCTAGAAGGAATTATACACTTGAATTGGTCCATGCATGTCATACGTCACTAAGTAATCCACGATAATTGATCAAGAGTATTGACGTTATTTCGAATTTAATGACGAGATAGATGTCCAAATTGCTCTCGTTCTTAACAAAACGGCCTTGATTTGGATGCCGTATCTTCAATTAAATTTAAAAACACGTCGTTATGCCTTGCATTTTTGACTAATTCGCTCTTCTGAATATTGGTCAAAAGCAATTATCGTGAATTACATTCCTTTCAATAGTATGCTTTCTTTCGAGGAATATTGATAAAAACTTTTCGCACAAGATTAAAACCCTTGTAAAAGTTCTTGTCATTATTAATTACGAGCAAGCATAAGATTGAAAGGGGTCTATGCTTTCTTTTTCAGATTATTCCTTTTGACTCGGTCTTTTCATTTGCAGGTGAAAAACAAGTAGCATAAAGAAATCTTTTCTTGGATAAGTCTGAGGCTATTCTTTCATCTGACCATGAGTGAGTTAGAAAATCAAAACACATCTACTCGACTTATTATGGATCGGCTCATCCAAGTCTAAGATGTCCGGATGCTCGAAGAAATGGATCATATAAAAGCTAAAACAAACACAGGGGCTTTCATTCATTCTTGCCCAAACCAGATCATACAATTCATTGGGGTGGAAAAGTAAAGCAGAAGTGAGCCCTAATCAACGACACAAAGGAGCCCAGCTGGCCCTCCAGGTTATGGATGCTTTGTTTATACGCACCACTCCGCGTATCATGGTCCGCAAGCCTGAGGTGGAGGCGTTTGCGTTCATCATTGACTGCAACAACCTGAGTCTCGTGATCTTCGGCGACTGCTTCCAAGTCCCGAACAAGTCCATTCTCACGAGTTATATCCTCGTTTATGCCGTTGAGCCTTTCTTCCAGCCACTCGCTCCGATTCCTTAGCAGGGCATTACGTCGATCGCGCTCATAGGTAGCCAGAGATAGAGCTAAGTCCTCCACCAGATTCCTCCTCTCGCGTAGCAATGTCGAAACCCGCTCTTTGGCGAACTCAACAGCCTTTTTGTGACTATCGGCCAGGTAGTCAGCCAACGCTAGGCGGTCAGACTGATCCTCATAACGGGCTCGCAAGACACGAGCCACGGTAACTCCCCGATGAGCAGCGCGGTAGACCTCCAAGGAGTTCGTAAAGAGCGTTGGAAAAATATTGTATTCCCTCCCCAACGCGGTACCCTCGAGGGAGGTGATGTCCAGGTCCCCGAACATGACTCTGATCTCATCCTCGGTTTCGGGATGATCGGCTATGTGAGCGTAGCCTCGACCCAAGAGGTTATAGAACTCTTTCCATCGAGTCAAAGCTTCGGCTGAGAAAGTGTGAACTTGGGAAGAAGCCATTTTCGGCGGAGATGTGTGTAGTGGAGCGATTAGAGGATGGAAGCAAATTATATGAGAGCGTTAATCTCCCAAACACCAACTCCGCATTTTATAGCGTCTCGAGAGTGGAGAAAAGTTGCAGCAATAATGCTTGTGGAGCCGGGTTAATTAATGTAAAGCGAGGGCTGCTCCTCCCGTGAATCATCAGACATGTCCTGATCCGCAATTTCAGGCCTGACAAATTCGGTCTCGCCATTATTAAAGCTGGGAGGGAGGCGAGCGCAACTATCGAAGAAGCCGCGAAAGGATTGTGTTGTTCCATCACGCATGAAGCTGGGCGGCGAGTGAACAGCTCTGCCACTTAAAAAGAGAAGACAGTGCTGAACAGGCATGACTATTGAGGAAAAGTGAAAGGCGAGCGCAACTATCGAAGAAGCCGCGAAAGGATTGTGTTGTTCCATCACGCATGAAGCTGGGCGGCGAGTGAACAGCTCTGCCACTTAAAAAGAGAAGACAGTGCTGAACAGGCATGACTATTGAGGAAAAGTGAAAGGCGAGCGCAACTATCGAAGAAGCCGCGAAAGGATTGTGTTGTTCCATCACGCATAAAGCTGGGCGGCGAGTGAACAGCTCTGCCACTTAAAAAGAGAAGACAGTGCTGAACAGGCATGACTATCGAGGAAAAGTGAAAGGCGAGCGCTACTATCGAAGAAGCCGCGGAAGGATTTGGTTACCCCTTCGTGTCGGAAAGCTGAGCAGGAGGTAAACAGTTCCGTCGTTTCAAAAACAGAACGCTGAACAGACCTAGCTTTCGAGGAAAAGGAGGCAACAAATCGAAAGAGCGAGTATACAAAAGAGAACAGAGAACCCCGAGTGACGAGTTCGTTGAAAGACCTCAAATTCTCTAGAATCAGATTCGACATCGAAGCCATGGAACTCAACATCGCCGGTGACGAACATCAAGATCGCAGTGGTGACGACGGCAGTGGCCACGACGCTCAACCCCGGAAAAGAAAAAGTCGCCAACGCTACGCTCGGAAAGAAATCCAGGAGCTTGAAGCTTTCTTCGATGAATGCCCTTGCCCAAACGAGGAACAAAAGATTGAATTGGGCCAGAAGCTGGGAATGAATCCTATGAGAATCCATTTTTGGTTTCAGAATAGACGTTTCAGACTAGGTGTCCAACACAGGCGTAAGGAGATCACGGCCCTAAAAGAGCAGAACCAAAACCTTCAAATGGAAAACATGTGGTATGAGAAAATTCTCAGTACTATTACCTGCCCTGACTGCGGTGGCCCTACCACCCTCAGTAAATTGTTCCCCAGTAAGCCTTCTACGAAGATGGAAGGTGCTCATTTATCCCCCTGCTCCCTTGAGCCATCTCCGGTACAATCAGATCCTGCTAATGGCGCGCATGAGCAGATCGATCCTACAGAAATTATACCAGTGTCTTCGGAGGAAGAAGATACGTGTCGTTATGATCGGAGTCACCTCATCGAAGCCCATGAATCTCCTCCACAACAGCTTCCGGTAAGATCAGATACGGTTCAAGAGGAGTTAGAGGTTAGTCGGCAGGCTATCTACGCCACTCTGGACGACGAGAAGAAGAAATTCACTTGGCCCCCGGAGCTTCATCTCAAGTTCTTGGACGCAGTTCGACAGATAGGACTCGACTTCATAGGTCCGACAAGCATACTTAGGGTCATGAACGTACCGGGACTTACCAAGCAATTAGTCGCGAATCACCTTGGTTGCTACAGAAGGGCGTTAGGACAGCGTTATGCAGAACTGAATCCGAGCAATAGACTCGGCTGCGAACCCAGCACCCTTATGACAAATGAGGCCCGGTCGAATCTGGACGACTATTGGGGATTTGATCAGGATATCCTCGCGAGTCATTTCAATATTCCTCAAGAACACGCATCACAAGTGCAACGAGTAAGCACTCCTCCGTCCGAGCAGCAGCTAGTCAGTGTTCATCCTGTCGCAGATCAGCCCACCACGCCCAGTGCTCAAGGGTTTGCCCAATCAGAGCATATGGCTTCAGATGATCTAATGGGAGAAAGCTTGGAGCACTCTTATTTCCCTAATCCCCAAGTGGGAGATGCTTGTGGTAGTCAATCGATCAAATCTCCTCTTATAATCCCAGACAAAGATGGAGGTTCCAGTTCGAAGAACCCGTCGGGCGATGCAGCTCAACCTACACATCAATCGTTCGAGGGGTCGGGTGATTTCTTCGATGAAGGACTTGATACCTAGTTCGATCAGTTGGAAGCTATTAAAGGTTGGCAACCATGATCTGCACTTGGTAATGGCACACCTAAGCTGAGGCCAGACTGGTTAGTCATTGGACATGCCCCAAGAAAGAAGGGGATGTACGCGAGAAGGATGTATCTCCTATTGTAAAGTTCTCATCGGTGCATGCGTTTGTTTCTTCAATAGCTAGAGTTGATTCTGCATAACGTTTTTCGCAAACGTCATCTCGTGTGTATACGGTAATTCCTTGTTATTAAGTTCAAGGTAAAATCAGCCCCGACGCGTGAAGGCAGAATTGATAGCATGAGTTACTAGCAGAATGTGATCGAGCTCGAAAGTGAAAGATTACTAGCGGCCCCAAACGCAATGACTGCAAAATCAGGGGCAATCTTTAAGTTTCGAGCAACTACAAATCTATTTCTCACGAGGCATTCAGGTCAATCAAATATAAAGCGTCGGGCTGTGAGAATGATGCGTAGTCAATCTGTTGACACAGGCGAAAAAGGAGTCGCGTAGATCCGAAAGCAAAAACCTTTCTTGGCTAGTCAACAATGCAGAATGAAAGAGCATATATAAACAAACTCGCATTTATTTCATTCAGCAGGAAAGTTTACAAGTGGATCACTGAGGGGGAGCAGTAAACCCAAAATGAGTTCTGACAAGCATCACAAAAAAGCTTAACTGACTCTCCATGCTATCCATGCCTTGCTTACAACCCACACTCCGGGAATCGAGGTCTACAAGCTTGAAGAAAAGGAGATGACATTTCTCCTTAAGTTCGTTCACCTTGGTGTCATAGTACTCGAACTCAAGCTCTAAGTCATGAGCCAGCACCCTCCCGCGAGCTATATCCATGCTCAGGTCTTCAAGCCTTTCCTCCAACCAGGCACACTGGAACCTCAGCACGAAGTTGTGCTGGTCTTGCTCAAAGGCGGTGTCAAAAAGAGCCAGATGCTCCACCAAGTTGTCCCTCTCACGGACCAGCATCGAAACCTGGGCGTGGGCGTATTCAACAGCCCTTTTATGGTTATCGGCCGTCAGCATGGCCAACATCAGGGACTCAGTTCGGTCCTGATAACGGGCTCGCACGATACCAGCCAAAGTGACCTCCCGGCTAGCAACTTCGTAAGCCTGCATGAAATTGTTAAAGAGAGTTGGAAAGATCACAAACTCCCTTTGCAGTTTCGTACCTTCAATACACGCAGTATCCAGGGCCGGAATCAGAGTACGAACTTCAATCTCAGCTTCAGGATGATTGTTTATGTAGCCATAACCCCTACCCAAGAGGTGGTAAAATCTCTCCCATTGGGTCGAAGCTTCAGGTAAGGCAACAGGCATAGAGGAGGAATCCATATGCGATGGAATGACGGAGAAGAGAGTGAGAATGTGAAGAGTGTTTGAGAGGCTGAGTCTGATAAGGCTAAAGTGTTAATCTTCTTGACATCAATCTATCACCTTATAAATGCTCGAGTACAGGGAGAAGTGGTAATAATATTTTATGTGCAGTAGAGCCAAGCGGGTTTCGTTAATGCATCCCCGATGAGTCACGAATCCACCACCGTCCTGTGATCTCGGGTTTTACGAAACATAATGGCGCCGAAAGGTGGGCAGGCTTGTTACTCTAGAGACTGGGCCAGGGGGACAAGCGTAGTGCTCGACAAAGCGAAATCAACGCAAGAGATCTTCAGGCTCCGTTCACGTAGAAAAGAGCAAAAAAGGACAAAGTGGGAATTACGAAGCCTTGAGAAAAACGCTCGTCAAGTAGCCATCACAAAAGGACGAAGTGGGAATCTCGAAACATTGAGAAGAGCGCTCGTCGGGTAGCCATCACCTTTGATCGAAGAACGGTGATCCGGCTCCTTTAACCTCTCAGAATTTGCAGAGAAAGTGAAGATCCAAGGAGGAACAAAGAAAGCTGAGTTAACGGAAAATCAAACAGTGATATCCCGGTCAAAATGTTCAAGGGATTCTGTCATTTACTGGAAGCGCCAGACTTGGAGGTCTCCGAGCTTGAGCTGCTGGAAGAGTTTGAAGATCTCAGGACCGAACCTGACACGAGGGCCATGGAGACCGATCCTTCTAATGATGAAACCCGCGGCTTGGTTAACGAGAACAGTACCCGCGACGGTTATCAGCGTCAGAAAGGGGAATATCTCAAACGCAACACTTCAGGTCAAGTCCATAAACTCGAATTGTTTTTCAGGGAATACCCCTATCCGGACATGGAACAGAAAATCAAAATGGGCCAGGAGATAGGGTGGGAGCCTCGGAAGGTCAAGTGCTGGTTTGAAAACAAACGAACCCGGCTGAAGCAGCAACGCGATCGGCACGAGTTAGCGGTTGTAAGGGAGGAAAATGAAAAGCTTCGAATAAAAAACACTCAGTACAAAAAAGCTCTAAGCATCGCTATTTGCCTGGAGTGCGGTAACCCTGTTCCCACGGACGGAGTATTCACTGAAGAGCCAGATCTGGGGGTTTATAATGCTCATTTGTTGCAATGCCCTTCGCAACATCTTTCGGAACAGGCGAGTACCGCCGAGGATCTACAAGAGGAAACTAGTGCTATAAGGTCAAAGTCGATGCCCATTGTGGAAGGGAACATGCGTCATGACAAGTCGGGTCCGCTCGATGATGAACTCACCATCATGACCAGCCGATCTGAGACCACTAAATCCCCTCCAGAGCAACCTCCAACACGACCAGATTCCGAGAAGAGTAACCGCCAAGTTGCTGACACCACTTCGGCTAGCAAGAAAATAAGATTTCGTTGGACCCCGGAGTTTCATAGCAAATTTGTTGATGCAGTTCAACAGTTGGGGATCAGTTTTGCTTGCCCATTGCGCATACTCGAAATCATGAACGTGCCGGGACTGACTAAAAATATGGTCAATAATCACCTTTGGCGCTACAAGAAACTACTGAGAGATGGACGAGCGTCGCTAGACCGAGATAGAGGCGGTTCAACACGACCAGATTCCACGAAGAGTAGCCGCCGAGTTGCCAACCCTACTTCGGCTAGCAAGAAAACAAGGTTTTATTGGACCTCGGAGCTTCATAGCAAATTTGTTGATGCAGTTCAACAGTTAGGGATCAGTTTGGCTCGCCCATCGCGCATACTCAAGATCATGAACATGCCGGAATTGGATAGAAATAAAGTCAGGAACCACCTTTGGTGCTACAAAAGACTACTGAGAGATGGACGAGTGGCGCTAGACCAAGAGAGAGGCAGTTCAAGTTTAAACGATGAGCATGGCTGTGATCGCAATCCTCATGAAGCAGGAAGCATCCAATCACCTCTTAACACCGATGGGACTGACAATTACACGGTCGATTGTTCAGGCATCAATCAGAGTACTCCCATGGGTTATCCCAGTACTCCTCAGGAGTATGTACCGCAATTTCAGCAAATCGGGACTCCCCAGTCTGAGCACCGACTGGCCGTTAATACTAGTCCTACAGCGGATCTAACACTGGCAGGAGATGCACATACAATCTTGCGAGACGATTACGGAGATTCCGGCTCGAAGAATCAGGTGGTCCATGACGAAAATGGCAAAAAGATTCCTTCTCCAGTAGTCGACAATACTCAACCTGAGTGTCAGTCGCTCGATGGTTCAGACGATCTCCTTGAAAACATCTATTCTTGGTTCGATCGGCTGAATTCCCCCCTGAGTTACCCTGGTACTCCCCAAGAGTATGTACAACAATTTCAGCAGGTATGGACTCCCCAATTTGAGCACCAACCGATCGTTAGTGTTATTCCTACGGCGAATCCAGCATCGGGTACAAACCTACTGGACAACGATGAAAATACCAACTCGAGAAGTGAGGTTGTTCATGTCGAAAGTAGTGTGAGGAACCCATCGCCAACGGTTGAGGATGCCCGACTTGGGCGTCAATGGCTTGAAATTTCAAGCGAGTCCCTCAGTGAGCAACTCGGCGTGTGGATCACGTATAAACCGAGAAACCAGGTTGTTCATGCCGAAAATGGGAGAAGTCCGTCACCAGCAATTAAGGATGCTCAACTTGGACGACTCGAGCGGTCGGACGATCTCCTGAATGAGCAACTCAGCCTATGGGTCAAGCATTTTGGAACAAGTGCATCTTCGCAGTCGTGACCGGTACCGGCGACCGGACATCTGGTTCGAAGCTCGTGTGCTAAATCATTAGAAGGCTCAGGAGAGTGAGAGGTGAATACATCGAATGAATGTGTTACGGATTTCGTTGTAAAGTTCCCGCGGGAACATTGTAATTAACGCTGAAAACTAACCGCTCTGAGTGTCAACATTACCCTTTGAACGTCTTCGAGCCAAGGGCCATGGATTAATCACTTAATCCGTGGAGCAAATTCCATGAACGATGACTATCACCCGCGGAGCATAATGGGATCTACCCCCATTCAGCACGAAATACGTTTGGTCACGAAGCCTCCCATTTGGTAAAACGATGTATCGTTCCTAAACGATCTTCAACCGAATACCAAAGTAATGTCTCATTTCTTTCCCTTCTCAGGTGTTAAACGTGGATAAATCACCCAAGGAGCCATCTGTTCAAATAACAAAACAGACGTTGCCCAACCGGGGGCAGCTGAACCATTGATATTGCAAATATTCCAAGCATGGATAAGCGGATTTGATAGACGTGGTTCATATCAATACGCGACGTCAGAACGGGATGAGAACCAAGAGTAAAGTTGTATTGTCCCAATTTGTCTTCAATTTGGGAATATGAGTTAACACTTGCTATTTATCCTTGATAGGGACTCACCATCAAGGAGGACAAATTTTGACAACCTGTGTGCACTCGCAGGGGCACACGACCGAGGGTAAGATGTATCGTTCTAATTTTTTGAAAAATTCATGAACGAACAATAACATGTTTCTTCCGCATTTTCAGGGATCTCCAGCCGCGGGGGACAGGTAAGTATCCCTTTCCCCAATCCATTGAAAATGTTGAATAAAAAATAGAGAAGAAAAGAAAAGCTTTTAGAATCTGATGTCTAGAAAAGACATAGGATTCTAACTTCATTGGCATTCATGTTTTGAAACATGAGGTTATCTGAACATGCATTGGGCATCATAAAATCCCATTGACGGGTAAAATTTTTGGAGAAAACGAAAGAGATTTTTCCAATCAAAAGTTGTTCAAAACTTTCAAAAGGACGTTTTCTCAAAAGACGAGAGGCAAAGCCTAGTCCAAACACGTCCTATACACACTTAAGAGAGAAATGGAGCGGATAAGACAGCAGAATCTGGACCTACGGAAGTAGGGACCATTCGCAGCGATTACATGGGTTGGGACGACGGAGGCATTCGTTTCATATCCCCCAAACACTACAGGTGACCGTTGATAACCCCTTTGAACGGCGGTTTTCATTCTTAACCCTGTCAAGAACCACCCCACATCGGGGCAAAATGGAGGTGAGTCCAGCAGCATCAGGAGAAAATGGTTAGAAATTTTCTTGCTCGGACTAACATTAATCTTTGTGTGTTGTTTATATGGTAATCCAAGTGCCATAGGATGATGAGAAGCATTCATTTCTCTATCCCACACACCGAATCCTTTGCATAGCCAAGTTGAGCCTGCAGAATCATTTCATAAACCCGTTGGTGATCATTGCACATTCCAAGACGGATGTAGCATCACTTCAGAAACGAAGAAGTTCAAGACTTAGGGTTTGCAAAAGAATTCCTAAGTTAATGTTTAACCTTGTTAGACCTTTGATCATAGGTCTAACGCGATCCTATGAAGATGAGAAAAAGTGGGATTTCAAAAATGAATGAGAAAAATCCACGGCATCGAGAAAAAGCAAAGTGCCTGGTAAAAGCAAGGCCGATGCTCATGAAAGCTGTTTGCTTGATCCCCAGTGAAACTTGGATGAAAAAAAAAAAATTCTTAAAGGAGTCAAATAAAAAAAGCTGCTCCCCAAATGCTGCCAAGCACAGAACAAAGACATGGAGAGAGTCGGTCTCTGAATGCAACAAGGGACGCTCTCTAAAGAGCTGGTGCACACCTCAAAATCGGTTGTACACCTCAAAAACTAAAGATGCAGAAAGGAAAAGACAGGAGGTAAATCAGCAATGATCACCAATGTCAAACTCGTCATGAATTCTGGGCCAAAAACAAGCCTTTTTCGGTCCCCAATCCTACCAACATCATAACCCTGAAACAGTCTTCTCTGACTAAGACACTTGGGTTAACATACAGCTCAGCTCGAAGAAGTACGAGCAAGACTATTTCTTTCTCATTTTGCAGGGTTCTTGACTTGTAAACCCGGAGCAGATGGTGAAAACTTTCATTCAATGACCTTGACTCAAAAGTGAGTCCCCCTTGAAGACCAATATCCAAGCCCAACATTACGGTCCCGTGGAAGACCTCCCGACCGATCAAAATGTATGCGCTGCGAATGAGCCTAAAACCTAGGCACGAGTTAGTAGGGAATCGAGTGTATCCCCTATAAAAAAACACGATCGCAAAACAGGTGAGAAGACCTCATTGTCGAGAAATATTCCAATTGATGTTTTGAACAAACTCTTTTTGGAATTTTCAAACTGTTGATCCAGATTTTCCGTGCAAGGGATTTGTGATCACATTTGCATGTTGCAAGAATGCTTTGGATAACCCCCAGCATCAAAATGCACATTTCATGATTAAAACTTAAATCATACGGTTTTGTCAAAATGGACAGCCGTGGTCTTCCCAAAGATTACTAACGTTTTCTTGGTGAAGAAAAATCTTTCAGGCTCAAACTTATGCAGGATACTTGGAGAACCCAACTCCCAGAATGTCGCCTCAACAGACTCAAGTGAAGTTTTGTCAAAATAAAATCTTTCACTGCTTCAAAAAACTGAATTCCCGACAAACTTCGGGGTCTCAAAAAAAGGGGAAGAAAAATCCTTTTAAAAGAAAAAGTCCTATCAGACGTGGAGAACCCTCGTCCCAGGACCCATTTTCAAAATATCAAACAGTCTCATCGGACGTGGAGAACCCTCGTCATGAGACCCCTTTTCAAACATGGTAGATACCGCCTGAAGGGTCAACACAAGGTAGAAACCGCCTGAAGGGTCAACTCATGGTAGATACCGCCTGAAGGGTCAAATCAATGGTAGATACCGCCTGAAGGGTCAAATCAAAGGTAGATACCGCCTGAATGGTCAAAATCAAAGGTAGATACCGCTTGAAGGGTCAACACAAGGTAGATACCGCCTGAAGGGTCAACACATGGTAGATACCGCCTGAAGGGTCAACACAAGGTAGAAACCGCCTGAAGGGTCAAATCAAAGGTAGAAACCGCCTGAAGGGTCAACTCAAGGTAGAAACCGCCTGAATGGTCAAACCAAGGTAGAAACCGCCTGAGGGATCACATTAATGGTAGAAACCGCCTAAAGGGTCACATATGGTAGAAACCGCATAAGGGTCCACTCATTGATAAATATCGCAGTAAGGATCAACACAAAGGTCTGATCCACCATACGGATCAAAATTCTTGGCAAATCCCAAAGCGTGGGATGCGCCTTCCTTAGGTTCCTACAAGTTAGGAATCCCATCATGGTATGACCTACCATACAGGTCAGAGCTTAATCTCCCTGGGATATTCTGAATGACGAGTCCTAGGCATCTTCTTGAAAGTCGTCGCAACCGGCAGCATCCGACAGGTGAGCTTCAGGTAAGCCTCTCTCACTCCGGCCCATGTTCAAATTGTTAGAGCAAACCGAAGATTGATTTGAGCTTTTATCAATAGGCTTAAGGATCCGATGTCATAACATTTCTTCTCTTATTTTCCCAGTTGAGTCGGTTAGGAATCAGGTGCCACCTTATCTTTGAGAGAAACCTCTAACGAGATTCCTTTCAAAGAGGGGCAGCTGTTGACACCTGATTTTTTTTACCATTTATTATTGTGATTTTTATTCTTTAAAATTAATTAAAAATATCAAAAAAGGTCATAAAATCACAAAATCAACTTTGGAAGCCTTGGTTTAACCTTAGGAACTAATTTTGAACAAAAAATATTTTTCGGTATTTTTAATATTTTTCGAGTTTATTTAATTATAAAAATACCCAAAAAATCAGAAAAATATCATTCGTGGTCAGAAAAATACCCAAAAATATTCGATAATTTTGTTTTAATTTCCTCTTCAAGTGTGTCACTTTAAATCTCAAAAATTCGGCTCGGGTCACTATGTTCCTTCACAAACATAAACCCGAACCGAACCTAAAAAAAAATCATTTTCGAGTCTTTTAGTTTTCAATTCTCACTTTTTATAAGCTATGACATTGGATTCTAAAGTCTTGAAGTGCAATTAGGTCAATTTGCCCTCCAATTTAATCAATTTTTACCAAAAGGGCTTAATTGCACATTTTTCTTTCAATTAGTCCCCGGTTTCACGGATGTATATGTATGCTCTACGTATTTATATATCATACGTATTTATACGTTATGCATATTTGTATTGTTTGGTAACCTCTTTAACTCTTGTAATAATAATAATGGTTATTATTTTTAACACCTTTGTTAGTGCCTTTTTTTAGCATTTTTGTATTGTGAGTGCTATTTTTAAATAGCATTTTTTGTATTATAAATTGTGAGTGCTATTGTTAGTGCTATTTTTAAATGACATTTATTTATCATAAATTGTGAGTGCTATTGTTAGTGCTATTTTTAAATGGCATTTATTTATCATAAATTGTGAGTGCTATTATTAGATAGAATTTATAATTGTTAGTGCTATTTTTAAATAGAATTTTTGTATTATAAATTGTGAGTGCTATTGTTAGTGCTATTTTTAAATAGCATTTTTGTATTATAAATTGTGAGTGCTATTGTTAGTGCTATTTTTAAATGTCATTTATTTGTGAGTGCTATTATTAGATAGAATTTATAATTGTTAGTGCTATTTTTAAATAGAATTTTTGTATTATAAATTGTGAGTGCTATTGTTAGTGCTATTTTTAAATAGCATTTTTGTATTATAAATTGTGAGTGTTATTGTTAGTGCTATTTTTAAATGTCATTTATTTGTGAGTGCTATTTTTAGATAGAATTTATAATTGTTAGTGCTATTTTTAAATACAATTTATTGGAAGGTATTTTTGGCTATAAAAGGATGGCAAGAGTTTTGAGGTTGGAGGGGAGAGACATTTTGTAGAGTGTGCAAATTTTTGAGAGCTTAGAGAGAAGAACACAAACACTCTCTATATTCTCATAATCTTGAGTGAGCAAAATATACTAAGTTCGGAATATTGATTCCGCATATTGCTAGCACAATTGTTGTGGAGTTATTAGTCGTCTCCCCGTTCGTCAATTGGTGGTGCGTCCGAACTAGATGCCTAACACTTGAGGAGGCTGAGATCGAAGAACATCGAACCGACACCTCCGTTCAAGCACGCTACGAGAGGTAATCTATTTACTCCCTTTGAGACTTTGTGATTTTTTTCGATTGAAATGCACGAAGTACGCCTCTGGAGATACATGTATGTGTTGTTATTTATTTCCGCTACGTGTTACGTGGATCCCAACAGTGGTATCAGAGCCAATCCTTAGGTGTTTTCGTGCATTTAATTGATTTTTTGCAATTTTTGCAATACTATGGCCAATATGTATTAACGAATTGTTCGTCTTACATGGCTAATGGAGATTGATTATTTTATATGATAAATTAATCAACGTAGCAAAAATTGAGACTAAATCAATTTTGAATCGAAAATTTATGGCTATCTTATTTTACGTAAAAATTCTGAATATGATTCAACGTAGAATTTTTATTGTGCCTTCCTAAGTTTTAAATTGTGAATTTATTACTTACGTGAAAGGGTGGTGATCATGGAAAAATCCCTAATCAATGTGATTGATGTATATATGAATGTATGATGATTATTTATATATTTGGGGTTGTAATTATTAAATGGAGGCTGCGTACTCCTTTTATTTTTCATGTAATCTTTATTTTTAGCATAGTCAATTGTTGATGTAAATGCTACGAGGATTACGTGGAGGAGCCTTTTAAGTCGGCGAGCTCTTTGGGGCCCAATTCTTGAAGAGTTCAAGAAACCAAGAAGAAGCGAAGAGCGGCTCTCCGTTATTAAAATATTAAAATGATTAAATGTGGTCTCATTGGCTTGAGACCCATTAAATCATAATTCCATGATCACCACATAGGATAGATGTTTATGTGATTGACGTCTATTTATTTATTATGATTACGTGAGCATGTTAAACTGGTTAATGTGCAAAGTCAGACTTACCTCACCCAAAATTGCGCCTGCATGAAATCCTAGTTAGGAAAATCACTCACGTTAGGTACCGAAAGGGCGTTGGTAACGATACCAGCGTAACCAAGTCCCCGAACCCAAAATCTCTGGTTCCGTAGAACTGATCGATCTCTCCCAATCGATCAGTAAGGTTTCCGGTCTACCCTCCAAGAAAGACCGGTGGCGACTCCAAATGCATGCACAAGTTGCACATGCCACCACGACCACACTAAGGTCGAAAGCGATCGACTCTTATCGTCGAATCCTCCTGAAAAATACTCCCGCCGCGATTTGGTATGGGCCTGGGAGGGCTCGCGCCGATCCAAGACCCGCGATCGGTAATCCATTAGCCGCGTCCGCTTTCGGACGGGTCGCGACAACCCCCTTCTCCTCTCTCTCTCTCTTCGACCCTTATAGGCGAGGGCGGTCCGGACGCCGAGGACGATCACGCCCCTCCTCACCCTCTGCCAAAAGCCGGTCTGCCAACCTGCACTGGTCGCGCGACGCTCCTGCCGATCCTCTTCCATTTTTGCCGCTGTCCCCTGCCTCTCTGTACGTGAGGAACCAGGTCTGCAACTTTGGTTGCAGACCCGGTTCGGTCGGGTCGGGTCGAGTCCGATCCGACCGTCCTTTTTTCGTCCAATTGAGCCCGAAATTGATCTTTTTTCGTGAAATTGACCTCAAAATCGGACTCCTCGGCACGTTTTCCATCTGAAATGAGTGTTTTTACGAGCAATTGAATTGGAATTTGACAAAAACCCCAAATTATGCCTAGGATCCGAAATTGATTTTCGCTCAATCGAGGGCCCAAACGACCAAATCAGTCCAAATGGAGGCCACCAATGGATTCGGCATGATGAAAAATATAGGGTAGAGGTGTTTTATTTTCATGGGTATCCCTAGAGAGAATTTAATTTTAGGATCCGCGAAACCGGGGACTAAATCGCAAAGAAATTTGTGCAATTAGGTCCTTTTCGTCAAAATTGATCAAATTGAAGGCCGAATTGACCCAATAGCACATCAAGGCTCTAGATTATAATGTCATGGCTTATTAAAAATGGGAATTAAAAATTAGGGGACTCAAAAGGTAATTTTTAGGCTCGACTCGGGTTTATGTTTGTGAAGCAACATAGTGACACAAGTCGAATTTTTGAGATTTGTAAAGACCAACCTGAAGAGGAAATTAAAATAAAATTATTGACTATTTTTGTGTATTTTTCTGACCACGAATGGTATTTTTTCTGATTTTTTGGGTATTTTTATAATTAAATAAATTCGAAAAAATATTAAAAATTTCGAGAAATATTTTTTGTTCAAAATTGGTTCCTAAGGCTGGGCCAAGGCTTCCAAAGTTGATTTTGTAATTTTATGACTTTTTTGTTATTTTTAATTAACTTTAAGAAGTAAAATCAAAATAAAATGTGATTAAAAATCAGGTGTCAACAGCTGCCCCTCTTTGAGAGTGAGCTCGTCAGAGGTCACTTTCAAAGACAAAAATGACACATGAGTCTTAACCGACTCGATTGGGGAAAAAGAAAGGCCATGACATCAGACTCTAAGAAACCCATCGGTGAAAGCTCAAATTCGTCCCCGGTTCGCTTTAACTATTTGAACGTGGGCCGGGGAGGGGGAAGTTTACCTGGAGCTTACCTACCTGTCCGCTGCTGTGCTCGTGGAATATGAGAGTTCGTCGTTATGCTCCTGGGGCGTTGAAATCGCGAGCTCGGCTTCCTCTTTTTTCGTTTTTTTTTTGTTTTTGTTTTTGTTTTTTTGTTTTTTGTTTTTTGTTTTTTTTGTTTTTTTTTTGTTTTTTTTTTGTTTTTTACCTTCGTAGCTTCTGACTCGCTATACCAGGTTTTATTCCTCCCTTCGTAGCTTCTGATCCGCTATACCAGGGTCTTGAAAGTCTTTTCCGCGGCTACCGGCTGCACTCCATTCCGAAGGGCGAGAGCTTCGAGGCATGGCTATCCGGCGCGTGCTTCGTGGAAAGGGCGGTCACCGTATCTCTAGGCGGCAAGTCGCGAGCGTTAGGGGCTCCGACCTTGAACTGTGCTTTGAGATACCTCTGTCGTAGATCCCTGTCTAGTGGGATTTGGGGTGGAATAAATGTCTCTTCCGCGGCTACCGGCTGCAATCCATTCCGAAGGGCGAGAGCTTCGAGGCATGGCTATCCGGCACGTGCTTCGTGGAAAAGGCGGTCACCGTATCTCTAGGCGGCAAGTCGCGAGCGTTAGGGGCTCCGATCTTGAACTGTGCTTTGAGATACCTCTGTCGTAGATCCCTGTCTGGTGGGATTTGGGGTGGAAGAAATCTTCTGTAGCTGAAAATTGGCGATCCGGTCCGGAAGATGACAGATCCGCGGCTACCAACCTGTGAACACTTACAGAGAGATTTATCTAGGTCACCGTGCTTTCGAAGCGGCAAGCGAGCCTTTTGAGCTTCAGTCTTGGGTCGGCTTCTAAGCACCTATTTGCTTTAGGGGATCCCATGACGCTGACTAGCGGGGTCAGAGGGGACTTCTTAAATTTTCCTTGAGTTTTTCCTTTGAAAAGTGTTCTTGGGACGAGGGTTCTCCACGTCTGATGAGATTTTTTGTTTTTGAAAGGGTTTTCCATGACGAGGGTTCTCCAAGTCAGAGGGGATTTTTGTGTTTTGTTGAAAGGGTTCCCAGGACGAGGGTTCTTCACGTCTGAGGTGACTGCTTGACTCTTTTTTTTTTAAAGGGGTCCTAGGACGAGGGTTTTCCACGTCTGATGGGACTGTTTGATTGATTTTGAAAAAGGGTTCCCCGGACGAGGGTTCTCCACGTCCGATGGAATTTTTTGAGTTTTTGAAAAGGGGGTCCCAGGACGAGGGTTCTCCAAGTCCGCTGAGACTACTTGATTTTTTAAAAAGGGGTCTCAGGACGGGGGTTCTCCACGTCCGCTGAGACTGTTTGATTTTTGACTTTTGATTTTTTTTTTAAAAAGGGGCCCCAGGACGAGGGTTTTCCACGTCTGATGGGACTGTTTGATTGATTTTGAAAAAGGGTTCCCCGGACGAGGGTTCTCCACGTCCGATGGAATTTTTTGAGTTTTTTGAAAAGGGGTCTCAGGACGAGGGTTCTCCAAGTCCGCTGAGACTACTTGATTTTTTGAAAAGGGGTCTCAGGACGGGGGTTCTCCACGTCCGCTGAGATTGTTTGATTTTTTATTTTTGATTTTTTAAAAAAAAAATGGGTCCCAGGACGAGGGTTCTCCACGTCTGATGGGATTGTTTGATTTTTGAAAAAGGGGTTCCCCAGACGAGGGTTCTCCAAGTCCGCTGAGACTGTTTGATTTTTTACTTTTGCTTTTTTTTAAAAGGGGTCCCAGGACGGGGGTTCTCCACGTCTGATGGGACTGCTTGATTTTTGAAAAAGGGGTTCCCCAGACGAGGGTTCTCCACGTCCGATGGGACTATTTGATTTTTTGAAAAGGGTCCTCAGGACGGGGGTTCTCCACGTCCGCTGAGACTGTTTGATTTTTGATTTTTGATTTTTTTTAAAAAGGGGTCCCAGGACGAGGGTTCTCCACGTCTGATGGGATTGTTGGATTTTTGAAAAAGGGGTTCCCCAAACGAGGGTTCTCCACGCCCAATGGGACTATTTGATTTTTTTTTAAAAGCGTCCCGGGACGAGGGTTCTCCACGTCTGATGGGACTGTTTGATTTTTGAAAAAGGGTTCCTCGGACGAGGGTTTTCCGCGTCCGATGGGACTTTTTGTTTTTGAAATGGGCTTTCCCATGATGACGGTTTTCAACGTCAGATGGATTTTTTTTTAAAGGGTTTTCCCATGACTAGCAGAGGGGATTTTTTTCTTTTAAAAAGACTCTCCCATGACTGCGGCTCGCAATGTCGGATGGGGTTTCAGTCTGATTTTAAAAAGGGGTTCCCATGACTAGCAGAGGGGATCCTGTCTTAATGTTATCAAAAATTTCATTCAGCCAAAAATTTCATCCGGGTATGCTAATGATGTAGGAGATCATCCAAAACATCTTGCAACACGATGTGACAATCAAAGCTCCTTTTAGGGAGGGTTTTGGATCTAATGATCTGAGATAAGCAAAATGGTTTGGTTAAAATGCCAATTGGAGTACGTTCATCAAAGAGGGCTCCTTACTATTTTTAAGAGGTTTCTTCTCACTTTCTCTCATTTTTGAAACACTCAAATTCTCTCTCGAACCTATGTTCAAGGTTTCGGAACTGTTCGCAGTGTATACCATTTGATTGATCGGAAAGGGACTTTTGAGGGACCGTAATGTTGGGTTCGGTCAATGGTTTTCAAAGGGGACTCGTGGTCGAGTCGAGGCCAATGAATTGAAAATCTTCATCATCTGCTTCGGGTTTACAAGTCAAGAACCCTGCAAAAATGAGAGAGAAATAGTCTTGCTCGTACCTCTTCGAGCGATGCTTAAAATCATTTAAACTCTACGTTAACTCAAGTGCCTTAGTCGAAAAAGACTTTCAAGGGTTGTAACGTAGGTGAGGATTGGGGACTGAGAAAGGCCTGTTTTTGGCTCAGAATATATGAAAGGGGGGTTTGATGTTGGTGATCATTGCAGATTTACCACCGATCTTGACCCTTGGATTGATCTTCAGAAAGCACCCTCGTTGCTCAAGGATGGTGTAGTCGTCACTTGGACGCGCTCCGGCTGGGGATAACTTCATGACTTGATTCCCTTGGGCATTTTCTTTTACAAGTAGATTCCACTGGGGATTGACATTTGGGTATCCCGGAATCCTTTGGATGATTTATAAATATACAAGAATTTGAATGGGCATTGGCCTTGCTTTTACCAGGCACTTTGCTTTTTGATGCCCGGGACTACCCCCCCTTTTTTTTTAATCCCGCCTTTTCTTTTTCTTCCCATTTTTTGGGCAAGATTTTTTTTTAGATTATACTAGACACACATGCGAACAAAATCTTCGCACATTGAAGAATTGATTCAAGACTTTTCTATAGACCCAGTTCTTTTAAGTTCTCCCGATTTGGGGTGGCGCCGTCTTCATCTTGGAATGGGCAATGATCACCAACGGGGTTAACGAAACAGATATGCGGGCTCAATGGGGCTGCGCAAAGGATGAGCGTGTGTAGGATAGAGAACCGACCGCCTTTCGTCGTTCTAAAGCACTTGAATCACGGTATGAGTTTGAATGTAAAGAAACACTCGAAGATTGATGATGGTTCGAGCAAAAAGATTTCTGACCATTTACCTCATACTGCCGCTGGAATTCCTTCTGATTGGCCCCAATGTGGGGTGGCTCTTGACAGGGTTATAGAATTGAAGCCTCCGCCCAAATTGGTTAACAATGGTTGACCTGTGGTGTTTGGGATAGAGAACAGAATGCCCTTCGTCTTTTCAATCTAGGTAACCACTGCGAATGATCCCTACATCCGCGAACACGGTTCCTATTCTAGTTCTTACTTCACTCATCCCTCAAGTGTTTGTAGGGACGTGTTTGAGCATGGGTTGCCTCTCATCGTCTGAGATACTCCTTTTGACAGTTTTAAACATTCCCTTTTGAAAATTCATTTCTTTTTATCCAAAACGTCCCTTACTGGGATCCTTGATGCAATATGCATGTTCCAATGCATGTATTGGATGATTCCAAAAGCTTTTAAATGTGAGTGCAGATGAAAGGATTTCAAGAATTTTGCATAATTTTTTTTTACATGGAATTATTGAGTATCTCTAGACTCTTCGAAATTTCAATGGCTCAAAGACCTTTCAAAGTCGAAAGAAGTGTTTCCGAAAATTTTAAGCTCTAAGAGATAAGGGAATGGGTACTTACCTGCCCGCCATGGTGGGGAGTCCCTGGAGACGCAAAAGAGATGTATTAGTATACGTTCTCAAATATAGAGAAAACTGGAACAATACAACTTCACCCTTAATTATGCGTTCCCATCTGGATGTAATTGTACAGAGTCGGAGAATGTACGATCCAACTCGATCGGATGAGATGGCCACAGGCTTGGAGCTTCTTTGGAGTCTTAAAGGAGAAGGATACTCACCTATCTGCACGACGGGTAGTCCCTGTCAAGATAAGAAATGAAGAGTTAGTGTATGTTCCGTGTTAAAAATGAACTGGAACGATACCACTTTACTCTTGATCCGGCTGCCCCGGTCAGGTGGCATTTGCCCCGGTTGACTGCTTTAATCTATTTCGTAACTTTTGCGATCTCCCATTTTTCGGTATGCCTCTTACTTAGGGCTTCCTGTCTCTCTTCATCCTCAAAGTGTTGCCCTTTCAACGCTTGAAGGTATTGTCTCTCTCGAGATGCCCTGCCCCAGTAGCCTACGCATCGCTACTTGTCGCTAGGGTCTTGATGGCTCTGCCCCCAACATGCTCTTTTGGTGGGGAGTCTGATCCAAGTGGATCTTCAATCAATTATCCCGATGACTTGGGCTGTTGACTTTTTCTTCTTCTTCTTCTTCTTCTCTCTTTTTAATCTTCTTGAAGTACCATCTCTTGATGGATTCTCGAGATGATGTCTCTCCTGTCGAATCTTGCCACGTTCTTCGCGGTGACATTCGTATATGACACAGCCTCGCGAAATAGTCGATTGTTACCAGTATGAAGCGATGTCCGTTTGAAGCCTTGGGATTGATCGGGCCTATCATATCGATCCCTCACATGGAGAATGGCCCTGTCTTGGACATTTGGTGAAGCTCGATCAGAGGTGCATTGATTCTATCCCGGTACACTTGACACTGACGGCATGATTTCACATGTTGATTATAGCCCGATTTCAAGGTCATCTAATAATAACCCAATCGCATGATTTTCTTGGCGATGAGATGAACGTTCATGTGAGGGCCGCCTTCCCCCTCATGTATCTTTCTTACAAGTAACTTGGCTTCTTCGACCTCCACACACCTGAGGAGCACTGAATCATAGGATCTCCTATAGAGGATTTGGCCGCTGAGGGAAAACTTGCCGGCCGCCTTTGCTATGCATTTCATGTCCCCCATCTGAGCACCTGGAAGAAATCTCTCTTTTGCCAGGTAGTTTTTAATGTCGTGATACCAAGGTTGATCATCAAACTCCTCTTTAATTACTATGCAATGCGCCGATTCCTGGGTGATGCCAATCCTTGGCGGCTCAATGTCCATACCGTTCGTTACTTGAAGCATGGAAGACAAGGTAGCTAACGCATCAGCGAAGTGATTCTGCGTCCTCGGCAGATACTCGAAATCAATAACTTCGAATTCTTCAGTCATTTCCTCCAAGAATTTATGGTATGGGACGATCTTAGAATCTCTTGTTTTCCATTCGCCTTGGGTCCGTTATTAGTGCATGGGAATGTCAACTTCACGGCCACAGGGTAGTGTTGGCCATCTGGGGATATTAAAGTTGCCCCGGTATCTGCCCCAGCTAAATTGACAGCGTCGTCAAAATACATAGTCCACTTCTCATCCGAGAGCATTAGAATATGGTCTTCGGCTTCTTCCTCTTTTTTAGGGTGTCATACTCCTGTGGACTTTCAGCTAGTATGTCGGCGATGGCTCGTCCTTTCACCGACTTCTGATTCAAACTCCTCACATCAAACTCCGAGAGAAGTACCTGCCATTTTGCCAATTTCCCTACTAACGAAGGCTTCTCCAGCAGGTACTTAATTGGGTCATTTTTCGAGATTAATAATATAGTATGATGGAGGGTGTACTGCCTCAACCTATGAAGTACCCAAACCAATGCAAGACAGGTTTTCCCAACCGCCGGGTATTTCGCCTCTGATGCGGTAAATCTCTTGCTTAGGTAATAAACAGCTCGTTCTTTACCATCCTCAGGGTCTTGTCTGAATGAGTAGAACTCCCAAGGACTCGTCGTGAATAGTGAGGTAGAGGGTCAGAGGGACGCCAAGAATCGGGGGCACATACACCTCTATCCCTTTATGCATTATGTCGCGAAAAAGGGTAACCATCGCCCTCTGCTAAGTTGCCCCAGCACTGTATAGGCCAAACGGCATGACTTTGTAATAGAAGGCGCCCTAGGGTATGATGAATGACGTCTTGGCTTTATCTTCTTTCCTCATGCGGATTTGGTTGTAGCCAGAGAATCCATCCATAAAAGAGAACCGCTCAAATCCTGCCGTGCTATCGACCAGGACATCGATATGTGGCAGCGGGAAGTCGTCTTTAGGGCTAGCCCTGTTCAAATCCCGGTAATCCACACAGACTCGAACTCTCCCGTCCTTTTTCATGACGGGGATGATATTAGCGATCCATTCCAGATATGCAATTACTTCAATGAACCCCACCTTAAGGAGCTTCATTACTTCTTCTTCAATTTTCTTCGCCAGCTCGGGTTTCGTCCTCCTAAGTTTCTGCTTTTTTAGGAGGAATACTAGGATCGGTCGATAGCCTATGTTCCACAATACTGGCGTCCAATCCCGGCATGTCCGCATATGACCAGGCGAAAATGTCCTGATACTCTCTGAGGAGTTCAATTATCCTAAACGCCTTTGTCGATGATAGACTTTCACCGATTTTCACTTCACTGACGTCCTCTGAGGTCCCTAGATTTACTTAAACGGTACCCTCTGCGACGAGCGGTTTGGACTCTTCATGGCGATCCCATCTATACTTGACCTCTCCCATATTCTGCTCCTCGTCTTCTCTTCGATTTGGAGGGTAGCTCCCTCTCGAGAACCCGAGTTATTCAATAACCTGCTATGCATGCTTGGAATGGTATGCCTGGAATGTCACAAAGATGGTTAGTTGTCATATAAGGAAAAGCCCATGTATGATAAGTTTCTTGGGAGACGTCTTAGAAAAAGGAAAATTAAATCTAAAACGTGAGATGGGAGCTAGTCCTCATATCATTGGACATCCTTACTTCCCAAAATTTTGAAAACTAGGAGATGTGTGGGAAATCAGGTCTCAGGGCTTTTCCTTTCTTTTCGTCTCTTTTTTTTTTGCATTTTATTTTCTCTCATTTGAATCGTCATCGACCGATTTTGTGTTCCCACACGTCCCCCATTTTTGATTTTTTGATTTTTTTTTATTTGTTGTTGTTGTTGTTTTTTTTTTTTTTTTAAGAAGTTGCACTTGGAGCTACAGATGAACTACAATGCAAATAGACTAAAGAGTGACGATGGAAAGGAGGAAGTGACTCCCTTATCCGTGTAGTCTGCTGTCATTGATCGTCCGGTCAGCTGGGCTGGCATAGTCTTCGATAGGGTCATCCATGTACACCCTGTCCAGTCCTTGGCAATCCGATGATGAGTCTTGCTGGCTGTTCTGCTTTATCTCCTCGAGATCCAAAACGCCATTGTCGATGAGTTTCTGCACCTTGATTTTCAGTCGAATACAGTTGTCTGCGATGTGCCCTTTCTCCTCTGCATGGTAGGCGCACGACTTGGCTTCATCATATCCTTTGGACAAGGGAGGATTATACCTCGACACCTCCTTGGTCACTATCCCTTCTTCCAAGAGTATTGGGAGCGGTTTTGATAGTGGCATGAGAAGTGGTGTAAACTGCATTGGCGATTTCTTCTCGGGCTCGCAAACTCTCGATGTTCCACACAAGGCATTACCCCAGATGAGAGTTGGTGCCGACAGGTCCTTCTGCTTCAACGAGCTTAGTGCGACTGTCTTGTTAGCCTCACATATCAGATTTTGCTTTCCAAATGGCATCTCGCTTCCTTTGGTGGCATCCCAGATGAACTTTCTGTCCTCTCGGGGCGCTTCTTCCATACGCTTCTCGTACTCATCTAATCCTTCGATCTCTTCAATATCCTTGACGCTCAATGAATACCCAGCAGGGATCTCCCATGACTCCTCCCTCATAGTTTCTATCGCATATCCTTCATAGGTTAAGTTAAACTTCGCGAAGGATGATGTAAAAGCGGGGTCTTCAACCCTACCGATGATGCCCATATTACCCTTCTCGGCCAAGCATGGTTCTTTTCGTTCCTTTGAGGTGGTACCCTCCTCCGGGCCTTGAGAAGCTGAAGTTAGCACTGCCCATTTGGGTATATTGACGCTGAACCCCAGATTGTCTTCCAATCTATCCTCAGACATATCATTGATTTTGTGATCTTGCAAAAGGTTTTGTTGGATGTCAGGGTGCGCCTTATCGAACACCAGTAAGTTGTTGTCGATGAGAGCCTGCACATCATATTGTAGTGCTCGACAATTGTCTACATTATGTCCCTTCTCACCCATATGGTATGTACAGGTTCGGTTCATGTCAAAACCCGGGAACCTTGGTGGTTTCGCCCTCGGTGGTTTTTTGGCTACCAACATTTCCTCCAAAAGTCGGGGGAGCAGTTCTGACATAGGAAGTGGTAGTGGTGTAAAGAATGGAGGACGTCTCCTGCTTGACTGGCCAGCTTTCTCTATCTTGGGCGCTGGTTGTCTCGACTTGCGTTCAGAAACTTGACTCTCGATCGTCATTCATCGATAGTTGGTCTTCATCTCCCTGACCGATTTTTTACTCGTTTGAGAATATTCTCCACGACTTTCTTTGTCTCTGATTATACTATCGCGCTTAGCCCATTCCATTCTTTCACCCGCGTGTACAAATTGTGAAAATGATTGGTAATGAGCCGTACTCAACCGATTAAAGGAATTATAGGGGAGAGCTTTCAGACAGTGCTCTATTAACTCATCTTCGTCCAGCGGGGGTTGGACTCGGGCTGCTTTCACTCTCCACCTTTGTGCGAATGATTTAAAGCTTTCATTTCTCCTTTGCTTCACAAGTACCAGATCCATTCTGGTAGGGGTGGCCTTCTTGTTGAAATCGTATTGCTGAAGAAACTGATTGGCCAAATCGTCCCATTCTAAGATACCCTTGACGGCAAGCGCTGTAAACCATCCTAACGCGGGACCAACCAGGCTATGCCGAAAATTCTGGACAAGAAGTGAATCATCCCAGTCATAATCAACCATTGCTTCCAAATAGTAATCGATGTGAGTTTTCGGACAGCCAATGCCATCGTATCTCTTGGCAAATTCTGGTCTTTGTAGAACCTCAGGCATCCTCCCTTTAAGGCATGTGGGAGAGGCGTTGCGTGGACAGGTTTCGACGCTGATTGGGTTCTCGTGACCTTCAACGCTCTTATGGTGGCTAGAGTCTTTCTCTCGAATCAGGTATGTGACGAACAGATTCTCTCCAGTCAATGCATCTTCCTCAATAATACCGAGCTTTCCCTTGTGCTGTTTTTCCAGATCGGCCATCATAGGCTTGCTTTCGGAGAAGACTTCTGCTCCTACGGCTTGATCAATGTCCGATATTTTAGGCAAAACCGATCGCACGATCAGGTCAAGGTTAGAGCCCGTCGGGGATGCCCCTTGTGTGGTAAAGATGAGTGCCTTCATCTCTGTCATCGTTGCAATCACCTGAGTCATCTGGCTCTCTAGGGTGGTCAAGCGTTTCTCCACGCCATCCCGGTCCATCTTAACCTGTGACTAAGTCTCCACGCAGGTTTTTGGATTTCTCTTTTGGAAATTACCTGTTTTAAATTACATAACTATGTTAGAAAGGGAAGTAAAGCATGAATCCTTCCAATTTTATGCTTTCTTGTAATTAACGAAGATAAGGACTTTTACAAAGCCTTAGCTCCCTGTGAAAAGGTCTTTATCAATGTTTTTCAAAAGAAAACATACAATTGGAAGGAGCGTAATCCATGGTTATTACTCTTGGCAAATCCCCAGAAAAATCTGTGGAATGTCCAACAAGATAAAAATGCAATTCCAATGTGTCCTAAATTCAGTGGGAGATAGGACATCCAAATTGAAATTGTTTACCAAAAACAATTCAAATATCTAATTTCCTCTTGAATTCAGAAAGCACGGATGACTTTAATTAATCACCATGGATTACCAATGATGCATGATATAGGCCGGTTCAATTCCATATCCCAGGCACCATGAAATGAGGATTAGATTCTCGTACTTGCGCTGAACACGTCAAGTGTGAGTCCTAACGAAAATTTCATTTGGATGAGACATGTAATTGAGCCGAAAAATCCGAATGGTTGAGAGAAATTCCAGTGTCGCGTTCCAATGTCAGGACGCTTAGAAATGACTCAAAGGCCAAAGTGCCAAAGGTAGAAGGGAGTTCCACAGGCGGACCCTCCTTACAGACTCGAGGACTCGGATAGATAAATAATTAAAATGAGACAAACGGAATGCGACCCTATAGAACCTAAGGAGATGCCCCAAGTCGAGTCTTCGGGGAATGTCGCTTGTCGTCCTTGCTCCGGCTAGCTCGGGCCACCATCTTCATCCGATGAAATGTCTATGGGGGTGGAAGAGGACGACTGGCTCTCGAGAGAATCCTCTTCGTCTGATGAAATCTCGATGACCACTCGAGAGGGTCTTGGATCGGTTATGGCCCTTCGAAACGCCTTCTTTCGCTTTCGATAAAGGTTCATCATCCCTTCCATATTATGCTCGTGTTTGTGCTTGCGCTCGAGTTGCTCGGCGGACTTGGTGTAGAAGCAATCCGTCCCTCGGATGAGGTTTCGTCCAGTAAGTGCCCTCCCTTGGACAAATCGGAAGGAGTGGAATCCGTTGAATGCCTCGGTAGCTCGATGACGGATGGCACATCGCTCGTACTCGAATATCTCGGGAATCTTGGACCGACTTGGAGAGACCACCTCTACTCTATCCATACTATAAAATGGAATTGGACTCAACCATTGGATTTGATGAATGCAGCATGTCGTACGAAATCAAAGATGGCAGACAAATTAAATAGAAACGGAAGGACCTTACCATAATCGATACCTAACGAATTTTGGTTTTAGGTATACCAACCATCCATACACATGCGTATGAGACAAGTGAGGCTTGACTCTAGAAATCAAAATGGCTCAGGTATGGACCTAACGGCTTCTCACTATTCGAGTCGATAAATTCGTCCATAAGCGCAATCCACAACAAATGGATAAAAGAATCGACTTGAATAGTGAGCGGGATCAAATATGGTCAACCCAAGCGTAAATCCACGCTAGAGCCTCGCATATCGATTCCCTATCTATGGCTACCTAAACAGGTGATTTCGCGGCCTGGGTTTGGGCGCTTTGTGCAAAAGTGTCGTGATCCTCAAATATGCAGGTGAATCATGCACGGCAGTTTGTATATCAATCAGCGCTTCAAATTATCCACATAACATACATTCCTACACCCAACCTGCATAAGACAATGTTAATCATAGACTACTCCCCTTATCACTCCAATCTGCACAAACATTTAACACCTATCATAAGCGGACTTACCTCACCTTCAAGAGCGCCTGCAGAAAAAGTGTCAGAAAATCACTCAGCGTTTTAATCGCGGCCTAAGTCCACTTGAGGCCTAGAATCATAGGTTCTAGGGTATTCAGTCGCCAGTCTGTCGCGACCTCGAAATTTTCTTTTTTTTACGCGCGGGCTAATGGATTGTCGAATCGGGCCCCCACTCTGAAATGTGGATCGCGGGCTTTCTCGACGCGGACCCTCCTAGGCCCATACCAAATCGCGACGGGAGTAAATTTTTATGCGGGGGTTTCGACGATAAGAGTCGATCGCATTCGACCTTGGTGTGGTCGTGGTGGCATGTGCTATGTGTGCATGCGTTTGGAGTCGCCACCGGTCCTTCTTGGAAGGTGGACCGGAAACCTCACTAATCGATTAGGAGAGATCGATCAGTTCTGCGGAACCAGAGATTTAGGATTCGGGGACTTGGTTACGTTGGTATCATTACCAACGCCCTTTCGGTACCTAACGCGAGTGATTTTCCTAACTAAGATTTCATACAGGCGCAATTTTTGGGTGAGGTAAGTCTGATTCAAGGGGTTTCATGCAGATTGGAAGGCTAGTCCTATCAAATCACAATCAATATAGGCAAAGCGCAATCAAGTGCATAAATGAACCACGTCAATGCACATCAAGTCAAATCAATGGCCTCCTAGTATAGCCTTAAGGGCTTAGGGAATGTGCGGTTTAGGACCAAGGGTAGACTGAGAAGATTTGGGGATGATTTGCTCGAAGGGAGAAATCGTCAATTTTAGGGAGGTTTGAGAGTTGAAATAAACAAAATAGGTCATGGCCAGTTGATCTTAGCCATTTCCTATTTTGGAAATTTTTCTTGAAATTTTTCCGGATTTCTCGAGAAACGATTTCCCTAAAGGGCAAAATCGTCATTTTTGAAAAGATCGTGATTCGAAAGACCAAAGATAGGTCTTGACCAGTTGGTCGTGGTCATTTCCCATTTTCTGGATTTTTTTGGAATTTTCAGGTTTCTTGAGAAACGATATGCCAAAAGGGCAAAATCGTCAAGACCTGAAATAGGTCATGGCTAGTTGATTGTGACCATTTCCTATTTTCTGAAATTTTTTTAGAATTTTTCCGAATTTTTTTTAATTTTTTAATTTTTTTTAATTAATTTTTTTTTAATGATTTTCTATTAATTTTCATAATTTTGTAATTTTTTTGAATTTTTTCGATTTTTTTATCAAAAATATTTTGTGGACCGGGTCGAACCCGGCCCGCGCCTCTCGGGCGCCCGGCCCGACCGTACGGGTCGAAAACCGGCCTAAAACGACGCCGTTTTTTTATTTTTTGATTTTTTTTTTAATTTAATCCGAAAGTGATGATCCGGATTGGGCCTCTAAGCCCAACCCTTCGAAATTCACAAGAAGCCCGAATAAAATCTAAAAGAAAGGCCCATCCTCATCTTTTTTTATGGCAAATATTTATACTAAAGCCCAACTCAACCTGGCCCAATGTTCTTTATAATTTCTCCAATGGCCCAATCCGAAAATTAAATGAACAGCCCAACTTTTATTTCTAAAGCCCAATGTCCAGTCGATTTCTCTTCCTTTTTTCTTTTCTTCCCTTTTTTTTGTTTTTTGTTTTTTTGTTTTTTTTTTAGGCCGACGCGGCAGCCTACGTGGCTTGCCACGTCGGCGTTGACTGGTCAACACGGTTGACCAGTCAACTCGGTCGTCGGAGAAGACGACCGGAGGAGGGAAATTCCGGCGATTCCGCCGGAATCCTCGCCGGAATGTCACGGCCGGCCCCAACTCGTCGTATTTTTCGACGATTCTTGCGCCATTAGACTCCTTAAACACCAAGCGTCGACATACACCAACATTCACAGTCGCAAACACGCCGGAAACGGGCAAACCGACCACCCACAGATTCGGTTCCGGCGATGAAATTTTCGGAAAATTTTTTGTCGTTCAAAGCTTGTTTCAACCATTGAGATAGCATCTAATACAGGTTTCGAGGCTTACCTGAGGTCGCTTGGACCTCGGCGACCACCGGTTTCGCCGGACCGAGCTCTCGGCTCGGGTTTGGGACCGGGAGCTCCAACCTCCGTTTTCGGCACGGGTCGATGCAAAACAAACACATATAATGGCTTAGCAATGATCCTAGAACACCTTAAGGGCAGGAATATGTCGAAACACGCTCAAACGAGACTCGGCCGTGGCCATTGTGCCTAGAAAACAACCGGCGGGCATTTCGTCGAACGGTTGGCGGGCGTGCTAAAATGAACGTTTATACTAGATCTATGAACATTTCGCGCAAAACCGAAGCAAATGGACGTTCAAACATCAATACATGGGTCACGAAGAATGTCGGAATGCATTCGGTTCGGCTCGGTTTGGTCGAGAACCCAAACCGAGCGGATCCACAGTAGGCGCAAAAGAAACAGGGGAGTTGAAGGAGGGGTACCGACCTTGGCCGGGTGTTAGCGGCGGCTCCGGGCTCCGACGACGACGCTTCGGGCTCCCCGGTACTTGTAGAATCGACGACGATGCTCGATCGCTCTCCCTTCCTCTCGGTCCCCTCGGATCTCGCTCTCTCTCTCCCAAAAAATTTTGAAACCGTGAGACCCCCTTCTCCTCTCTCTCTCTCTTCGACCCTTATAGGCGAGGGCGGTCCGGACGCCGAGGACGATCACGCCCCTCCTCACCCTCTGCCAAAAGCCGGTCTGCCAACCTGCACTGGTCGCGCGACGCTCCTGCCGATCCTCTGCCATTTTTGCCGCTGTCCCCTGCCTCTCTGTACGTGAGGAACCAGGTCTGCAACTTTGGTTGCAGACCCGGTTCGGTCGGGTCCGGTCGGGTCCGACCCGACCGATCCGACCGTCCTTTTTTCGTCCAATTGAGCCCGAAATTGATCGTTTTTCATGAAATTGACCCCAAAATCGGACTCCTCGGCATGTTTCCCATCTGAAATGAGTGTTTTTACGAGCAATTGAATTGGAATTTGGCAAAAACTCCAAATTATGCCTAGGATCCGAAATTGATTTTCGCCCAATCGAGGGCCCAAACGACCAAATCAGTCCAAATGGAGGCCACCAATGGATTCGGCATGATGAAAAATATAGGGTAGAGGTGTTTTATTTTCATGGGTATCCCTAGAGAGAATTTAATTTTAGGATCCGCGAAACCGGGGACTAAATCGCAAAGAAATTTGTGCAATTAGGTCCTTTTCGTCAAAATTGATCAAATTGAAGGCCGAATTGACCCAATAGCACATCAAGGCTCTAGATTATAATGTCATGGCTTATTAAAAATGGGAATTAAAAATTAGGGGACTCAAAAGGTAATTTTTAGGCTCGACTCGGGTTTATGTTTGTGAAGCAACATAGTGACACAAGTCGAATTTTTGAGATTTGTAAAGACCAACCTGAAGAGGAAATTAAAATAAAATTATTGACTATTTTTGTGTATTTTTCTGACCACGAATGGTATTTTTTCTGATTTTTTGAGTATTTTTATAATTAAATAAATTCGAAAAAATATTAAAAATTTCGAAAAAAACAAATTTTGTTCAAAATTGGTTCCTAAGGCTGGGCCAAGGCTTCCAAAGTTGATTTTGTAATTTTATGACTTTTTTGTTATTTTTAATTAACTTTAAGAAGTAAAATCAAAATAAAATGTGATTAAAAATCAGGTGTCAACAAAGGTCTATTATATTTTTATTTGATTCATTTTAAATAAAAATCATAAAAATCACAAAAAACCATCTTGTCATAGTCTTAATTGAAATTTCAGAAATCATATCTCAATGGTGTCTCTTAATATAAGTTGGATTTTAATTAATCAATTTGTGTTAATTGTCGAACCAATTCATGAAAAAACCGAAAATTCATTAAAGGTCATGACATTCATTTGCATTTCATATAGTTTAATTTGTCATGTATTTTTACGTCATTAGCATAGTTCATCTATTTTTGCATGCATGTGAATTGGATTCATATCTCTCGTGCATCAAAATCCAATTTTCAAAATATATCATGCATTTTTCCATGTCATTCATGCATTACCATGCCATGTCATCTAAGCTAATGCTTCACCATGTCGCATGTCATTTAGATTAGAATTTACATTCTTTATTGCATTAAAATTAAAATTTTCAAGAATCATCATGCACGATCATCTTTTCTTACGTCATGTAGTTTCACATCACATTGCATGTCATTTGGTTGCATTTTGCATAACATTAATTTAATCAAGAAAATACTTAAAAAAATGAATTGCACCTTGATCTTAAAGTGAAATCAATGGAATTTGCCAATCAAGGAAATTGATCCCAAGAATGGTACCGAAAGGGTGTTAATTAAAAAAATTAACATAATCAAGTCCTCGAACCTAAATCTCTGGTTAGCAGAAAATAAAGTATTCTCTCGTACTTTATTTAGGTATCTAATCTACCTACCAAAAAAGATTAGTGGCGGCTCCGAAATTAAAAATCATTTCAATAAAACTTAAGTTGGGAATTGGTAGGGCTTGGGAGAGTCCGTATTAGATTAGTTAATTCATCTAATTAATCTAATAATCCATTAAACGAATTTTAGGTCGCGATAATTTTTTGGATAATTTAAGTGTCAATTTTTTTTAAAATAATTATTTGAGTGTCAACTCCATGGGCTTTGCCAGAAATCTTATATGGTATTTACATGGCTCGCCGGAGGATCCCAATCAACAATTAAAAAAAGCTAAAAAAAATAAGCCAAAAAATAAAACTAAAAATAAAATTGAAGGTTTGCAGAGGCGAGGATGGAGGATGGCTGGCGATCCCTACCTATCGTAAGAAAGGCCTAGCCGTCACTGGCCAAGGTCGGCCTCGCCCAGCCACGGCGAGGCTCGACCTCGCAGATTTGAGTAAAGTCGAGCCCTCGCCTGCAATTGGCAAGGGTCATCGGCTATTGGCCAGGGCTGCGCAATGAGGGCTATGTAAAGCCCTCGCCATTGTGCCAAGCCCTTTTTTTATGCTTTTTTATTTTTTTAATGTTTTAGCTTATTTCTTAATTCAAATTAACTTTTTAAATAATTTTAGCCTATTTTGATAAAGCAAGTCCACGTGGACTGAAATTTTTTAAAAAATTCCAAATAATATTAAGCAATTAATAATGGATGGCATGCAGACTGTTTGGCCAGAATCTCTCGCCATTGCAACTTAACTGATCTTCTTTTCCAATTTGACACTTCAGTGAGCCGGCAAAAAAAATTAGCACCAAATCAAGTGTCATATACAAATTTTATCATTTCTGGTGCTCTTCTGCCGAAAGTTGGTAAATGGTTTGTAATATTATGAAAAGATGGTAATTTAATAATAGTTTCCAATAAATTCTTGAAAAATTAAGTGACCACTTGCTTTTTGTTTGATTAATACTATGAAAAATCCCAAATTGATACACTTATGATAGGTTTAACCAAAATTTATTTTTTGGCCACCAAAAATCTCCAACTGGAACACCTATAACAAATTTATTCTACATAGTTTTCATAAATTTTACCATTAAATTTCTAAGTTAGATAATACGTGGCAGTTGACGGATGCATCAGTTTAGAGCTTTTACCTTTCGTTTGTCACATGTGTATTAGTTTAAAAAAAATTGTGGTATTAACCAATCTAACGAAAATTAATAAATGGTAAATTTATCACAGATGTATTAATTTGAAATTTTTTATGATAAAAAAATTAATTGAGGTAAATTTATCGTAGTTGACCAATTTGGGATTTTTTATGGTTAAAAAATTAGTTTCAGGTGAAATTGTCACGGGTGTATCGGTTTGAGATTTCTTGTGGTATTAATCTTTTTTCTTACCCCAAAGTAACATTTATTGACTCCTTGAAATAATTTATCAATATTGAAAACAAAGTGACGCAAGGTAGCGATAACTGGAAAGTAATTCCACAGAATAATCTGAATTCAATTGATGATAGTCTAAAGATTACAAAGAGATTGACGTCCTTTATATAGATAGGACTCCTAAAGGAAATAAAATTACGCAAGATAACACTAAAACAAATCTAATATAATCTAATCTAAAAGTAATCAAGTCAAATATTACACCCAAAGATAATTCTAAATTTCTTAAAATAGAAAAACTGTCTGAAAAGATATCTAAACGACTCGATCACGTTTTTCTAGGAAACTATACACAAGTTGTCCTACATCATTTCTCATCCTCTTCAGAAAACTCATCCTCAAGTTCGTCGTGTATGGATCTGCTTTCTCTTGTACTTCCAGTGCCTCTTCATATTCCTTTTCTTTTTTCAACCTATTTTCTGGAATTGGTGAGTATGGAAGGAAACTGCCCACATCTCGAAATCTTGTGCTTTCCATTCTCGTTCGATTTTAATTTTCGTCTCAGAGCGAGATAATAGTGACACAGAGCCATTAGAAAGCCCCGCTATTATCGATGTAGCTGAAGGATTCCAATCCAGGCATATGCACATAGAAGAACTGATTTTTTCACTGGTTTTCTTTCGGTCCATCCGAAGAACTCTCCAAGCCATAAATTTTGACATAACCATCCGAATCAGCTTGTGCCAACAAGGGACGTCCTATGTTAGCTTCAACGTGGCTCCGTTTGATATAAAAAATACCAGTGGATTCCAAACAGTGTAATAAATCAAGTTGGCCTGAACCAGCATTGACTTTGAAGAGTACTATGCTGCCAGATCGAGAAGGATTATCGTATTCTTGCAGCGTGTAATTTGCAGCATCAAAATTATTTATGGCATCTTTAATATGATTGTTGTGCGGATCGTGCATCAATACCACCAATTGCTCTGAGTTGATGGTCTCATCGACCTACTCTGCGCTTTCATCGCCGCCATTGCTGCCCACACCTTCTTCCCCTTCAGCTGCAAAATCTCCCATCACTGGGTCATCTACATAGGGGTTAAAAATCGGCGCTTCGTCATCCAACACTTTGGAATCCCACTCATCCATCTCACACATCGGCATCCGCGCCGCCGTATGGGAAACGTCGCCAAGGGCAACCTCGTGTTCTTGACTTGATTCCTTCTACTCATGCCTTACCTGCCAATTGGAGCAAGCGGGCCATGTTCGTGGTCACCAACTTCAGCATCACCGCCGTCTAACACATCCAATTTTTCTTGAACCACTTCTCAGTCAACGTCTACATGGGTCCGCTCAACGAGACTGACTGGCTCGAGAGCTTCGGAGGTCTTGGCGGGAGAATAGGAGAAAGAAAGGCACAAAGAATCTAGCGAATGGTTTGAATTTAACGAGTCTTGTTCATAGTCAGGTGGAAGGAACCGAACCTTTAACATTCGTTTCATCCGTCTCCACGTTCGGATGGAAGCTTTTCCTTGTCGGCGTCGAGATATTTGCGTTTTCTCCCACCAGGCTAAAGCACAGCGCCTCAACTTGTTCGCCACGAGTTTTACTTGGCGGTCCTCATCGATCTCCATGACTTCAAAGAACTCCTCAACATCCCAAAGCTAATCCAGAAAGTTTTCGATATCCAAATTGCCATTGAAAGTAGAGAGACCAACATTCAATTGATATTATTTGGAATATCGTCGGTATTCCCTATGTTGACGACTCCCATAGACATGCTCTCCTTGGAATCCTCCATAAGGCGACATCCACAAATAAGCATGTCCTGGAAATCTTCTTCTTCAAAGTCCTCGACATAGGCTTGTCGCCTTTGTCGGTGATGTCTATGATTTGCCCCACGATCCATAGCTACTTCAGGATCACGAGCGATAGGAATTCGCTCGGCTGGAAGAACGCCAGGTGTGTGGTTTGGGTTTGCAGACAACCGTTGGGTAGCGGCAAGCAATTCTTGCATCGTCCGTTGGCGGTCTTGCAAAGTTCGTCGAGTTCCTCAACAAACTGGGTAAACGCCTTCTGTGTAATAGGATCATCAAAATGGCCCTCAGCTACGGAGGCATATCGATTCACGTTATGAGACATCGTCGCGAGGAGAAACCTCGCTCTGATACCAAATGATGCAGGGTAGCAATAACTGAAAAGCAATTCCACAGAATAATCTGAATTCAATTTATGAAAGTTTAAAGATTACAAAGAGATGGACGTCCTTTATAAAGATAGGACTCCTAAAGGAAATATAATTACGCAAGATAACACTAAAAAGAATCAAATATAATATAATCTAAAAGTAATCAAGTTAAATATTGTGCCCAAAGATAATTCTAAATTTCTTAAAATAGAAAAACTGTCCGAAAAGATATCTAAACGACTCGATCACGTTTCGCAACTACACACTAGTTGTCCTACATCACAACGTCACGAGACAACATGAAGTACAATTTCATTGGGGGTATCCTAATTTCCACATTGCTTCTTCTTGAATGTAAATGTTTCGAAGGTTCATCACGCTTGTCAGTCACCACCACCATCAATTGTTGATTTGGAGCTAATCACTGTAGTAATCCAAATTATGACTATTTGAAAGAGATACATCAATTTTGGCTCGGGACCCCACGCGCGTTGAACTCATTTTCTGCACTAATCATAGAGTGATTTGGTAATTGATTAACTCATATTGTTAATAGGCTTAGGTCTAGACCTTGTGCGTTAAAGGGACCGGAAGAAGAGTCAGGGAAAGATAAAACAGCTAATGATTGAATGTTTTTGTTTTTTTTTTTCACGCCTGAAACTGGATTTTATCTCGCGGTATTGAAAAGAAATTATTTTAGGAGCTCTCGAAAACAACACTCTAATAATTTATGTTTCAATTTATGGGAAATTGGGTGTTAATTATGAAAAGCAGTTTCTGGGAAAAGAACCAATAAGGTTCATAAAGTTTGTTGGTTTATGATTGTTAAGGTAAACGAACATGGGATGCTCGGTGAGCAACAAAGAATTTCTTTTTTCCTCGAATGAGCTTTTGTTGTAACAAATATATCTTTAGATGCACCAAATACTTCATATACTAAAGACTTGAGACTTTACCGATGCACAAATCTACAGAAGTTGACACAAATCACAATGGTGCGTTTGTTTCACGAAAAACTCCATGCTAAAGAAAACGTTTTTCAAATTCGAAAAATAATTGGCTTTCCTTTGTTTGATGATATCAAATATATGACCCATAATATTTCTAGTATTTTGATCTCAATTGAAAAATAATTTCAATATCATGACTTTATTTTACGTAAAACAAATCAAATTTTTAAATAAATTTTTATTTTTATTTTTATTTTTATTTTTATTTTTTTCTTCTAGCTCATCGGTTACCTGACCACAACAAGGCTCCGCCTCGAGCTCGCTAGATCCGGCGAGGCCTCGGTCGAGACTAGTGAAACCCCCGAACCTCACTTGCTCGCGCCTGTGGTAGATAATAGGCTATCGACGAGACCCACCAACTAGCTGAGGGAAAGGAACAAAAAAGAAATATATTTAAATTTTAATTTTTTTAAAAAAAAAAAAGAGACCAAAAAATTAGATAGGAGTAATTGTGGAAAGTGTTTTCACCTCTTCAGAATGAGGAAGTCATTTTTTCTGATTTTACGCGTGAATATTTTCGTTGATGGGAAATTATTTTTCGATTGACTTATCATTTTCAGCGAACCAAAAGAGCAAAAATTTGGAAAATGAATTTTTCGAGAACACTTTCACTCATACAAACACACCGTAATAAATGTTTATCGTATATTCTATTTGATGCTAAAGATGATGTCTGTAATATTTAGCACAAAAGTCCATTTTTCTCTAAGCCAAGCCCAACCCAACATCTTCTTCTCTTCTTCATCAGCAGACCACAACAGAAAAATAAAAGAGAGAGGAGAAGGGAGCAACGCAGAAAAGAGAGAAAGAGGAGAAAGAGGAAAAGAAGAAGAAGGGAAGAGGGGATTCTCAAGTTGCATCGCCAAGCTATCTCGGCATTGACTAGCAACCATCGATAAGTATTCGCATATCTCTTTCCTCCGATCGAAGTGATTTTCGGAGTTATAGCTCAATTTCGAGTTTTGGTGGAATATAAGTCGTCGGGTCTGATTTCTTGATCGTTTAGTCGGATTTTTCCATGGAAATGAAATTTTGGGGTGTTATGAAGCCATAGGATTCAACGAATCTTGATTTGAAATTGCGGCTTGCCCGGAATAAGATTTTCAAATTTGGTGCGCGCAGTGAACAGTACGCGACCAAAACTGTTTTTGCCCATTTTCGCAAATTTTTGAATGGATTTTGGACAAGGTTCTTGTTGTATGTTAAAAGAGTTTTCTTTAGACTACAAGATCGTTTAAATCGAAGCTCGGATGAGGGAGTTATGGCCCGTTAAAGTTTATCGCGCAAGTTGTGCATAGCAGAAAACTTGTATTTTTGCTATGAGCGAATGTTTAATTGGTGCATAGGTGTCGTCTTAGTGACAAATAGGTCTTATTCAGTTGAGTCGTGTTCTAGGGTAGCTTATTACTCAATTTTTGATCCATTTCTTATACTTTTGATAGGGTCTCGGGCGTACCAATCCGAGTAATCTTTCTAGTTTGGTTCTGACGTATCAAGTGAGTAATACTATTTCTTTTTTGTCTTGAAAAAGTACATATTTTGAAAGAAATATACTTATGTGCTATGAACTGAGAAAAATAGCATATTTTGTTGCATAAAACAGAATGGAACATTTGCTGCTGTTTTTATCTATTTGATATGATTTGAGCTGCTGATTTTGGGTTGACTATGATATATATTTTGGTTATAAGGAGGATGTTGTTGTTGGATTTTGTGGTGTTTAAAAAAGCTGTAAACCCGGTTGAGGGGTTTGTGGGTATGCGCATACTAGTGAGGATATCCTTGTGGGCCGAGCCACCGGCATTGTAGGTGGAGACCTTGCCAAGGGGGAATCTCGGTCGCCTCTTGTCATGGGCGTTATACGTGACTATGGTTACACTCTTGAGCATGAGATTGGTTAGTGAATAGACCACTGACATGTGTTTTTGATGAGATTAGTCAATGGATAAACTATTGGTTTGTATTTTGATGAGATTGATCAATGGATTAGACCATTGGTATTTGCTTGAGTTCGTGGTTTGAAACAAGTATTTTTGCTAGGAACCTATTATGTTAAGGTTTTATATAACTCGTTTTGACTATAAAGATCTGTTATGTTTCAAGTTTGACTTAAATGAGTTATATTTTGATATTGAAATATGCATAGTGATTGTTCGATCCGCTTAGAAGAAATGTACTACTCACTGAGCCGTGTTAGCTCATCCCTTCCATTTCCCTTGTCTTTCAGGTTCAGCGAATCACCAGAAGGACCTAAGTGTAGCGCTAGCTAAAGGATTTTTGGGTAGGGGACACTTGTTATTAAGTAGAAAGAGTTGTGTTGAGCTTTCATATAGTTCTTTTGTTAGTTAAGTTTTTGGATCTTTTTGCTGTTATAGAAAGCTCTGATAGTGTATCAAGAGACATTTTTATTGTACATATAGATGTACACATTTGTTAGCAGGCTGAGTTTGGTTTTGTGAAGGCTGCGTCTTGTTGAGGAAAGGACGGCCGTGTCATGCCTTGCAGTGGATTTGGGGCATGACATTTATGTCATCGGAGAATCCAATTATTGAGCCGGTCTGGCACCGAATGTCGGGTCTAATGCATTACGTCAGCCTGTCCAATAACAAGAAATGTATACATAAATCTTAGGGCCGGATTGAACCAAAGTTGAGCGGGTTGAGATGGCCCGAGTTAAAGTTGGCCCAGATCCCATCCAAATTGGACATTTTCCAAGCTCGCTCATTTGTCTTTTGGTACTTGTGTATTTGTTCTTAGTTCAGATGATTTCTTAACTACTGTTTCTCTAAAGTCAAAACGATCCCTGTGTTTTCTAAAATGCATATCATTAGTTCTTCCGTCAAGTACTCTACTAGGATGCTGAGGTGGATGTTGGGGGCGGTTGATGTGGATGGACTGAGAACGTGTCGCATTCTTACTTGAGCACGTGACGCCGATATGGCTCGGGTAAGGTGGCGGCTAAGATATGCCTTTCAGAGTTTAAAAGATGCAAGAGAGATAGCAACGAGGCATCTTGGTTAAGAGAGAGATTACAAAGGTGAGGTTTGGCAGCGTTGAAGAAGGCGGCCGGCGACATGGCTAGGCTACCAATATTAACCGTTGCTTGGAAAAAGAGGTCATCGCCATGAGTTACGGTCACAAAATCTTCAGATTTCAAATCGAGACGGAGAGCGCTCGTCAGCACGCACAAAAAAAAATTAATTATGTTCAGGCTAGTAGAATTTTGACAGCTTCTAATCCACGTCAGCAAAATCTGTCATCAAAATGCCTCGGGGACGAACAATTAATAACTCATTCTAAAGAGGACTGAAAAAAAAAAAAACAGGGTTAATACCATGAAAAACCCTAAACTGGTACAATTGTGGTAAATTTACCCCAAACTATTTTTTTGACCATCAAAAATCATAAACTGGTATACATATGACAGATTTACTCTAAATTAATTTTTTTGAGCACGAAATACCCCAAACTGATATGTCTATGACAAATTTACCCTCTGTTAAATTGTGTTAATATCACGATAAATTTTAAATTGATATACATATAACAAACAGAGGGTAAAAATTTTAAGCCGGTACACCTGTCTATTGCCATGTGTCATAAACTTAGCACTTTAATAGTTATATTTAACGAAGACTAACAGAGGGTAAATTTGTCACAAATGTACCAATTTGGGGTAGAATTGTCACAAGTGGATTTTTTGTGGTGAAAAAAATAGTTTGAAATAAATTTATCACAAGTATATCAGTTTGGGATTTTTTATAGTATTAATCCAAAAAGAATATGGGTGAATTTGAGTTTCGAGCATAAAGATAGGCAGGGGCAGGGATTGCACTAGCACAGTAACCAAACAGATCGAGTCAAAGGTTTCAAAGCTCCAAGCCTCCAACGTCTATTCAGTTTTGACAACCCTACGGCGTCGTTCAGCGCTGCGTTCTTCCAGTTTACGGTTTAACTTTCAAGCGGCCTTCTTCCTGACTCGTACTCGACCTACAAAAAAACCGGCTCCGCGATCTGGGGCTGTCTCTAGCTCCTCTAGGGTTTAACTGAAACATCTTCAGAAATCTCCCCCAGGTACTCCCTCCGTCCCTCTCGCTGCTCGATACATTTTCTTCGCGCCGCGTGCGTGGGCTGTGTTTGCTATGTGGAGTGCATACAGTTGTCAAGGTCAAGGGAATCCGAGATCTGGTTTAGTTTCTGGCGGAATTTCGATCACTGCTTGTTCAGCGTCGAAATACAGTGAAGTTCCTTCTGTTTGGTTCATTGTTTTTTTAACGTTAGACGCCGTACTTGATGTGTTTAAGTGGGTGTCTTTCGTGAATCGCTGGAAAGGAGAGGATTTTAAAAGGGAGGAAGCTGAACCATTCGGCTAGTTTTTTTTGTCCATTTCTCGTGAATTTCTTTGTTTGGCTCGCTGAAATGATGATGAAATGTCCTTGGTTGGCTTCGTTGCTTGAATTTTGCGCATTAGGAGCCGGAAATTAGCTGATTTGTCTTTCGATTTTGTTGCTTTTGAGTGAAAATGTTTTGTGTTTTAAGAGCATTGAAGCACTGTGAAAATACTGCAAGAAGGAAGCCTTTTTACGTCTGACACTGGAAGATTTTTGCTGAGAAGAAACCGATTACACTTTGATTTATTTTCTATCCAACCCTTGTCGGGGCTCCAAGAATGATAAAGTCTTCTGCTTTTCGGTCTTCCACAGTGTAATTCTAGTTTCATTTGCAATTTTGTAAGTTTGATTGAATAAGTAAACTGGATCCTTATAATGTGATTGCGTTTCGTCTGTGTTACAATAACCCATGGGACCAATATCTCCGTTCAAGTCTTAAAATTGGAGTGGATTTGCCTTTTAGATGTTTGGATGCCAATGCAACTGCATTGGCTAGGGTGTATCACTTTGTGTGGAGTAGCGAATGTACCGTAAAATTGTCATGTCAAGGTAAATTACTTGCGATAGTTGTTGCATAGTTTCAAGAGTACGAATTTTGAAAAATAGCTACTGATAAACTTTATTTACTTCATAGTTCTCAAATTTTGCTTTTCCTCCACTGTCACCTCTCTGAAATTGGTTGTTATACAATTATAAGCTTTTTGCAGATCATATTGCTCGACCTTGAAGAAAATGAGGCCCATTTTTTGTGGTAACCTAGATTATGATGCACGCCAATCTGATGTTGAGCGACTTTTTAGAAGATATGGCAGAGTCGAAAGAGTTGATATGAAATCTGGTAAATTTTCTGCTTTTGCATGTTCAGAGTTAGTGTTGGCATCAGTTCAAATGTCTTTTTTGTTATTGACACTTGTTCCTTCTTTATTAACGATAATTATAATTGCAAGCACTTTGGCCTATGAAGCAGCTAAGCAAGCCATCTCGAGCATGAAACTTAGCCAAAACATAGTATTTCAGAGCATATATATTAAATAAACTGGGCCATGCCCATACAAACCACAAGTGTATGTGCCTTTGAGCATATGAGGCACCTATAGACAATTGTTCTTGAAGTTTGTGTGTGTGTGTGTGTGTGTGTGTGTGTGTAGGTTGGGGGATTGGGGTTTGGGGGGTTGTCACTTGACGGCGTTGCAGGGACTCTGAAGTATGTTCTTTAAAGTTGCCCTATTCAATTTGTATTTATCCTTTTCTCCCTATTGCAAGCTTTTTCCACTTGAACATTTGGTCTAGCATTTTGGTTACATTGTTTACATAGTTAAGTTACAAGATGGGAAATCTAGGAGTTTAAATCTTGCTTTAGAAAAGGAGAATCTTTACACCTCCAAATCATGTTGTGAGGATCTTAATCAATCACTGAGAAGGTATTTTGGGAAGAATAGCTATAACCACTTGGTAGCTTATTTTCTTGGATCTGGATAAGTGACTTTGTTTCCCGAGTTTTATGCACTTTTGAAGGATGCTTTTGTGTGGTTACTCTTGTACTGGCTGCTGAATATGTCGTTTATTGGTCATTTGAGAGAGAAAGAGGGAGGTTTCAGGTTCTGTATAGTTTGGTTGTGCTTCAGGTGTAATCACTAACTTAATATTTGAGGTGGTGCAGTTGTTGGGATGCCCGCTGGCAAATAGACCTAACTAAAGACACTTCTTATTACCCTCAACTTTTACCATTGTTCCTTATCGCTTTCCAAAGATTCGTGAAAGCCTGGAAGTGGTTCGTAAAGAGTCTCTGATGTTCTTTTTGGATACAATAGTTTTGCATGGGCTTGTTGTTTGTTTTTCTTTTGAAGAAAAGCAGATGTTGAAAATGCAGCTCCATGCTCAACTATATCTTTGGCGCAGGATTACTTGGAATATCCATGTACTTCTTGGATGGATGTGCTGTCCTGCATTTCTTTTCTTCCCTGCGCTACGCTTCATCTTCTTGTGTTTTTAAGGAGACCCAACATAATTTGCAATGGCACCGATCATATGACACCTTGAGACACTATTGCCCTTTCTCTTTTCCTGGAATTCCTTCAGTCCTCAATTTTCAACATGTTGTTTCTCTCTAGAGATCTCAACCATCTCACGTCCAAAGACAGGTGTTGTGTTGCCTCTTCATAGATTTCTTTTGCCGCTACTTTTGCTTCTTCTTCTTCTTCTTCTTACTATTACATGTATGTGTTGTGCTCTCTCTCTCTCTCTCTCTCTCTCTCTCTCTCTCTGGGTTCAAGTGACAAATATTAAGCGTGAAATTATGCTGATTTCAAGCTGTCTTCTGTCCCCTTCTTCTGCTTACTTTTTACTGCCGAGATATTTTTGCTCTGGATCCTAAACATTTTGAATTGATAGGATATGCCTTTGTCTACATGGAAGATGAGAGAGATGCTGATGATGCAGTTCGAAGGCTCGATAGAATAGAATTTGGCAGAAAGGGACGTCGACTTCGTGTTGAATGGAGTAAGGTAGGATTGGTGATGATTTTTGGTAATGGGACTTCAAATGTTCAAATATGATAATTGAATTTGTTATAGGATTGGACCAAGTGTACATGCTGGATGCACAAATTGACATTGTTTTTCAGAGACGATTGGCCTGAAAAGGAAAAGATGAAACACAAACCATAATCTAAAATCTTCTTAAAGGAAAGAAAACATTTTGAGGTTCGAGAATGAGAATTAAAATATGAGTTCTTTCAGGACTTAAACCTTTCTCTTAAGAAAGACTATATTTTCTCTGAGGCAGATATAGATTGAATGAATTCGGGCAGTCTATGAGCTCACTTTGCTGACTGTTTTAACAATTCTGTCTCCTAGGATGATAATGGTGGTAGAAGGGGTGGTGGTTCCAGAAGATCTGCAGGTACGAGACCATCGAAGACCTTGTTTGTCATTAACTTTGATCCAATACATACTAGGCCCAAGGATTTGGAGAGGCATTTTGATCCATATGGAAAGATAGCAAATATTAGGATCAGAAGGAATTTTGCATTTGTCCAATATGAGACACAGGAGGATGCTACAAGGGCCTTGGATGCGACAAATATGAGGTTTGATTGTCCTGACAAAATCAAATTTACTCTTCTAATATGTTGTCCTTGAATTGTTGGCGTTAAAGTTTTTTTAAAAAAGTAGTTATTGAGGTAATCTATATCCAGTAGTCATCTGAGGAAATATTTTGAAGGGGAATGGTTATCACTTGGCATAAAGTAGTTCCACTGTCTATTCATGAAGTTACCTCAGTTTATCTCTATAACATGTGATGCCATAGCACCGCTATTATGCTTATTGCTGTCGGAAGGTGGTACTTAATTTTCCTTCTTTGTTATTCCTAGAAGTAGGACATGACCCACTACTTGGAATATAAAGGGACATGACCGAGCTTTAGGCTACTTATCTTAACGAAGTATAATGGCATATGGCCCTTTTCATCTATATTAATCAGTTTTCCATCATCATGGATGTAGCAAATTGATGGATCGAGTTATCACAGTGGAATATGCAATTAAGGACGATGATGATAGAGGGAATGGTTACAGTCCTGATAGAAGGGGTCGTGATGCGTCTCCTCATGGAAGGGGACGTGGGAGATCACCAAGTCCATATCGTCGAGATAGGGGTAGCCCTGATTACGGGCGTGGTGCCGTTTCAAATTCGAGAGATGACCCCCGTGGGAGTCCCACATATGACAGAGTCGAAAGCCCTGTAAATGAGAGATATCACAGGTTTGCTTGAATGCAGAACCTGATTTAAGCATTTCTTTCTCCTCTAACCTTAATTTGGTTTGTTTTTTTAACTTTTGAATGTGCTTTTGATGTTGTAGCCGTTCACCTCCACCTCGTGAAAGGTCTCGTTCTTGAGAAAGCACAGCAAAGAAGTTATGGCAGGTGATGGTGAGGCTTAGGATATTTATTGTCTGGCGTGGGGTCGCTTCTGGAGCTCTGTTAAAGACTTTGTGTGTGTACTTTTTTGGTTTCTCTTTTAGCTTTAATAGGCTTTGGTTTCATGAGGTAGATGTCCATTTAATCATGTCTGATGCGCAGCGGAACTTCTAATGATTGCCGCTGTTAACATGAAGTATTTTTTAACTTTGAACACCTTGTAGCACTCTGCTTTGGTATGAAGTTGCAAATTTTCCTGTTTCCACCGATGTTGAGATTTTTGATGTTTGAACTGTTAAGCACCCAGGCTTACACTACGCCGAACTAAATCGGTAGTCAGCTTATCAAGAAACCCTTCTTCTTTTTTTGGCGTTTGGGTAGATTGGAAACACAAGCTCGAGCCTTGCAGCTTTAGTGATCTTCCGAAACTCCTTTTCTTGGGAGTCAACTTTCTAGTAAGTGGGCAGGTTCTATATTGCAGAACCATGTTCATGGATTTCTATGCAGTATTAGAAACAGAGCCTCGTCTGTATGGCTGGATATGATGGCGCCCATAGTCAAGGGCTAATGCAGCCCCTTTTGGAAATTGGGAAGGCTTGTTGGTACTGATGCTTCTTAAGGTCAATTAATTCACGCCCAGTGAACCCAACTGGGTTTCCAGGATGTCCTCTGTGCTTGAAGTTATTAGATTGGAAACGCTTGTTTTGACTCTCTTTTATTTTTTTGTGGATGAACTTGTTTTGACTTTTAGAGAGCACGAATCTTGTTGACCAGGGAGGGAATCCGGTAAAATATTCCCCCCGGTTCAGCCCTTCGATGTATCCAGAGGAGACTTTTGAGGATGAGTTGCTCGGTGGTGACCAACCTGGTCGATAAATAAAGGCGAATCGAAGTGGAGTGGACGTCGTCGTCCCCAGGAGCCACGCTTCTGCTTCTTGGGACTCTCGCCCCAGGAATACCAAAAGGCTGCTCACGTTCTCTCACGCTGCTCTGTTTCGCTGAACATGCATGCAACTTTCTGTCTTTTGTCTTTTTCTTCTTAATTTTTTTTTCGAATATCAAAATCATTTTTTGAAATCATGTTGAAAATTTGAAAATTGAATTACGCAAATTTAACTTCATGTGCGTGGAAGCTGCCGAACGCTTCGGTGTGCGTGCTGTTGCTGTTTCGTGCCGTCCCTGTCGAGAAAGACAAACTCTAAAACTATGTCCGTACGAGTTCCCGAGCCGTCCTCTGACTCCTCTCTCTGTTTTTTAATCTTGAGCTCCTTGAAAATGAAGTGTTTCTTAAACAGAAATGGAAAAATCATACAACATTTATCGCATTTCACCACTTCTAGTTTTGGAAATTTGAACCCAAAACGAGTAATAGGAGGATTATGCTACTAAAAATGTGTATTTTGATCGTACTTGAAACCTTATGCGATCAATCATTTTCTATCTTAGTTGCTCTGACAACCCAGCTTATTTTTCAAGTTTATCAACCTAGTAAATGTCCTTACATAATGTTTTTTTTTCCTGTGTATGAGTATACCTCCTCTCCGATCTGGATGGACGAATTTGAACAGTCTCTATTCGAACATGAATGAACTCAAAGGGGGGAAAAAAAAAAGTCAACACGAATAACGACGATCCATACCAATGTATGTCCTCAGCGTTGGTGTCGATCGTGCTCGTATCATGCTCATATCATTTAAGTCTGAAAATAAAATAAATAAAATATCATAAGGGAGTACGAGAGAGTGGGATTTTGCCGACGGCACATCATTATCGTACGACTTTCTTTTTATAGAAAATTTTCATTTCGCTTTCTTTAGCATACCATAAAGCTCGGAATTTTGTTAAATCAAGGTTCGGTTTCTTCCTTCCTTTCCATCGTCTTCCATGCATGCATGCATGGCTATGGATTTTCATTACAAAACAAGGAAAAAAAATGCATGCACGCCAATACTTGTATCATTGTACTATTGCCTTTAATTTAGCGTAGCAAATCAGGCAACCCACTCGGCAGAAGATGGATAAGGTCCTATTTTTAAGCTCTTATAATTTAGCACGAAATCGTGCATGGCATTAGGTCGAGAAATTATTACATACGTAATTGCGTGGTTTTCAAACTTTTGAATGTAATTAAAAGATGCCGACGAATAACCGAAAAAAGTAAAAGAAGAAAGAGACTACATAGTGCACAATGTATGATTTAGATTATTATTCTTCCAGGAAAATTTTAGATAAGGATTTAAAAATGCTCTCATTTTTTTTTTGAAATAAAGGCTCGAAGTGCCTTCAGTATTTCAAACAAGACCCGGATCGAGGACATTCTTATTGTTTATTTTTTTTTTAAATTCTCATTTTTTTTCTTTGTTGCGGCCGGTAAGGATCGCTGCCAGCAAGGACATCCCTCGCCTGGGCCTGGGGCCGTCAAGGACTTGAGGACAACGCATGGAGAAAGAATCGCAACTGAGATAGGTAGTTTCTGATTTTTGGTACTGAGAAGGTTCCCTATTTTGTTCATCAAGGCATACATCCGTAACCAAACACTCATCCTGTCTAGAGGTGAGCTTGAAGGCTTGCACGGTGCAGAAGAAGATGATGAATAGTAAACTAAAAAAAAGGGTTATTATCACCAAAAATCTCAAATCGGTACATCTGTGACAATTTTACCCTAAATTATTTTTACACCTATCGACAGTTTGGGATTTTTTATGGTCAAAAAAATAATTTGCAGTAAAATTATCACAGGTGTATTAATTTGAGGTTTTTCGCAATATTAACCAAAAAAAAAAGGAAAATTGCTTTCGGATATCATCTACATCTGGCAAGGCTTTCAACCCGCCTAAGCGAGGCCGCCCTCATCGGTGATCGATATGACTAGCGACTTCCAAAAAGGAAGATAAAAAAGAAGATAAAAAATAAAAATAAAAATAAAAATAAACAACAAAAATATTTTTAGTGAGACGGTTTTTTGAAATAATGAAAGTACTTTTGGCTTCTTCTTTTTTTGAGATAATGTTCGATTCAAGGCCTTGTTTAGGATTTTTGCAGTTGTTTGGACGGACGGTCCCGCAGTTTTCATTTTCATAGGCAGGAATAATTTCAAGGCAAACAGTGTCTAGCGACACGTGGCATCATCACCGCGGTGAAGGAAAATCAAAGATGTTTCAAAATTTTAAGAGCCAAGGGCAACGGCAACGGTTGCCTTAGCCCAATCTCAGCCGTCGGATCGCGGACATTGACCAAGGACTAGATTCTACAACATGCTAAAAACCTTCACACCCCTCTTTCTTTCTTGAGTCTCAGGTCCTTCCTAGATGATCAGTTTTTCATTCTTAATATGAAAAAGAAACTACAAGAAAACCCAGAAAAGAGAAAATCAATTTCTACCAGACGAATCTGGGGAGACAGAGACACCTGACACCACTCTCCTTCCTAACGAGAGAGAGAGACAGAGAGGTGAAAGGGTTTTGATTTTTGAATGCGATCTCCATTGTTAAATCTCTCTATCTCCGTGTCCTCACTCTCTTCTGCGACCCAGGAAGAAGAAACAGAAACGAGATTCAGCCACCATTTCTTCTTCACTTGTCTTGCCATTTTTTTTTCTAGCTATTTTCAAAAGAAAGAAAGAAAAGGAATTTGACCAGTAAGAGTCTGCTCTTTCCACCTCCAAACGAAACAAAAAATAGGTGTGCCCCCCTTCTGGCTCTAAAGTGCGCTCTCTCTCTCTGTGTCGTTTTCTTGAGCAACCAACCGTAGTCTCTCTCCTTCCTCCCAACTCAGAAAACACTTCTTCTCTTGCTGTTCCTGCAAGAGTTCAGCTTTCAGAGAGAGACAGAGAGAGACAAAGAGGAGGTTTGAAGATGAAGCTACACTGGGTTTCTTTGCTCAGGAAGAAAGGAGGCATTTTTTTTTCGGTTTCCAAGTCTTAAAGGTTGGAGCTTGACGCAGTTATGCGTTTGCTTACTTTAAATAAATCATTCCTCTGTGGAAGTGTCGAGAAATGCTCTCTTTGTTTCTTTTCTTTTCTTTCCTTCTGTTCTTCTCATGCAGATCAATCAGATGCCTTGTCTTTGTTGATCTCACTGTGTTAGCGTTTTCCATGGCAGATTTCATCCGCTAGTACGTCATTCCGTGCTTTTGATTTCATATCACAGAGTTCTCTGGGTGTTGAAGAAAGTCGAAGCAATTTGAGTCCAGGTAATATGGTCTTTCACATTATCGCTCTGAATTTTCCAATGATGACTATTATTAGGCTTTATTATTGTAATTTCTTTTATGTGGGGCTGGTTTTCTTGAGCTACATTTAAATGCACTCCATACAACTGTCGATGGAGACTTCTACCTTCTCTTCAAAGCAAAGCCCCCTTCTCTCTCTCTCTCTCTCTCTCTCTCTCTTTGTAAGTAGCTAGCTGTATTTTATTAGATTGCCAATTAAGCTAAAAATCAAAACTTTCTTTTTTGTGAATATAATGAGTCCGAGGTAAGAAAAATCTCTGTCCAAACCAAGAAAAGAAAAGTCAGATGCCCAGTTCGACCGTCTTTATGGTTGAAAAGTGAAGTTCCAATCTTCATTCTCACATTAGCATAATTACCCTTTAAAAGTTGCGGAATCACTTTTTTCCACAGTGAAAAATGTTTTCTATGAATCAGCATACTGCGATATGTGAGTAGTTGTCATTTTCCGCCTTCTTAATTGGACGGCAGCCCTTGGCCCTTGAAAAGTCGAAGCCTTTCATTTTCACCAACAGTGAAATGTTAAGCTTCATGTTGTTCTTGCTGATTTACTCGTCATTTGCATTGATAGCACTTGAAAAGTAAGTGAAAGGACTCGTGGGGCATCTTTAGGTACTCATACTTTATTGGTCGGGGCTTTTCTATTTTCTCTCCTTTCTTTTTTGCACTAAACAAGCATTCTGTGATCATCCAAGATTCTCGAAGCAATTGATGTTAACTTATTTGCTATTACCTATTATAATTTATATTCTTATTGATGTTGATGATTGCAACTGCTCCGCTGCCTTTATATTTTATATATGCTTGGGTTTTTTCTTTTAGCATCTCTCCCATCTGGGTGGATCTCTTAGAAGCTCTTGTCTGTTTCTCCCACGTCCAGTTGCTAAAAGAACTGGTGATCGATTTCGGTCAATACCCGATTCACAAACCATGGTGGAGGATTCACCAAATGAAGTCCCAGAAGATTTGCAGTCCACAGAAGATTGGCTAATTCATGCACAGGAGCTTGTTCCGTTGGCACTGAGTAAGGCGAGGGAAGTGAAGGGGTTTCCTAGCAGGTGGAAGATCATAATTTCCAAGTTGGAGCAGATCCCGTCGTGTTTATCGGACCTCTCGAGCCATCCTTGCTTCACAAAGAACGCACTTTGCAAAGAACAGTTGCACGCAGTTTCAGAGACACTGAGGGAATCGATCGATTTGGCAGAATTGTGCTCGAAAGAGAAGTATGAAGGTAAGCTGAGGATGCAGAGTGATCTGGACTCTTTAGCGGGGAAATTGGACTTGAATTTGAGAGATTGTGGGCTTTTGATCAAGACTGGTGTGCTTGGTGAAGCTACAGTCCCACCATCCATGCCCGGTACCTCAACAGAATCCGAGGCTTCATCTTGTAGCAATATTAGGGAGCTGCTTGCTAGGCTTCAGATTGGACACCTGGAGGCAAAGCATAAAGCCCTGGACAATTTAGTAGAAATGCTGAGAGAGGATGAGAAAAATGTTTTGGCTACATTGGCAAGGAGCAATATTGCTGCCATAGTGCAATTACTTACCGCAACATCTCCTCGCATTCGTGAAAAAACCGTCACAGTTATATGCTCACTGGCTGAATCTGGCAGTTGCGAGAATTGGCTTGTTGCGGAAGGCGTGTTGCCCCCTCTCATAAGGCTTCTTGAGTCGGGCAGTGCGGTCGGGAAAGAGAAGGCGGCCATTTCGTTGCAGAGCCTGTCAATGTCTGCAGAAACAGCCCGGGCCATCGTCGGGCATGGCGGGGTACGCCCCCTGATCGAAATTTGTCGAGCTGGTGATTCTGTCTCCCAGGCTGCAGCTGCCAGTACTTTGAAGAGCATATCAGCTGTCCCTGACGTGCGGCAAACTCTGGCTGTGGAAGGCATTGTGAAGGTCATGATTGATCTCCTTGATCGCGGTATTCTACTAGGATCCAAAGAATATGCGGCAGAGTGCTTGCAGAACCTGACTGTGAGCAATGAGAATTTAAGGAGGAGCGTCGTATCAGAAGGTGGTGTTCGGAGCCTGTTGGCTTATCTTGATGGTCCCTTGCCTCAGGAATCTGCAGTCGGGGCTTTGAGGAACTTGGTGGGGTCCATCTCAGTCGAAACCCTAGTATCTCTTGGCTTTCTTCCCCGCATGGCTCATGTGCTTAAATCAGGGTCACCAGGTGCGCAGCAAGCGGCTGCTTCGGCCATTTGCAGGGCATGCAGCTCTGCTGAGATGAAAAAATTGGTGGGTGAAGCTGGGTGCATTCCTCTGCTCGTGAAATTGCTCGATGCGAAATCGAACAGCGGGAGGGAGGTTGCAGCACAAGCAATCTCAAGCTTGATGACAGTTTCACAGAACTGTAGAGAGGTCAAGAGAGACGAGAAAAGCGTGCCTGGTTTGGTCCAACTGCTTGATCCGGGTCCTCAGAACACTGCAAAAAAGTATGCTGTTTCCTGCTTAACGAGTCTTTCCTCGAGCAAGAAATGTAAGAAGTTGATGATCTCCTATGGAGCAATTGGGTATCTGAAGAAGCTCCATGAAATGGATGTTCCCGGAGCCAAGAAGCTGCTCGAGCGTTTAGAGAAAGGGAAGCTGAGGAGTATGTTCAGTCGGAAATAGGAGAGAAATGCATTGGATCCCTCTGTACATTTTAGGTTCTCGTTATTTACGATAAGTGTTTCATTGTCTGTATGAAACGGATCGATCTGAACTGCAATGCGTAAGCCTGCTAATTCATGTAATACCGTTGCATAAAGCTAATATTTCTGCATTTTTTTCGACTGTGTACATACAGCGGCTGCCCCCCGTGATATTCTTCAGCTATTTCCTTGATCCACATTTCCCTGCAGTTCTCCCTCTTATTGTTTGCATCTTGGACATCTGAGACGACTTTGTACACGACAGATTTGTTCTGCTTCAGCCTTGTTTTTGGGGCAAATTTTTTCGGGAACGTGTCGTGTTAATGAAGAGAAATTAATGAGCTTATCCTTTCGATATCTGCTTTATCCTTTCACCTATCCTTGCCAGTAGCCAACTAACTTGAACTTTAAGCTGAGCGTAAGAGAGTTGGTCATTCTCTTTCTCTGGCTGTTAGAACTTAGAATCGGTGAATCCAGATGAGCGTTAAAGGCAACTAAATTGCACCTGCTCGTGCAAAGATAAGGAAAACAAATTACACAGTTTTAAAGCAGTTGGTTGTGGTGTAATAGTGACTTGACCACCTGTCTTAATTGATGATGAACAGGGACACAAGACTATCTTGGGCATGTCTGTTAGAATTCTCGTGAATCATTAGGAGAAGTGTGTCGAACAGACAGATTGTAGTATCCTTCAGATAGTACGTCAAATGTTGAGTGTGGACGCTGGTTGAGAATTACTCTGTCGCCTCACCACAACACAAGAAAGGAGAAATTCTAAGGGAGAATATTGTTGGCACAGGCCAGCTTCCGGTTAGGGATAAGTGATTTTAGGTTCCTTCTATTTTTCACCTAAAACTTGAAACTTATATGTTAGAATCAGTTTCCATTTTTTTGAACCTCTTGGAACCACCCCATAAGAGGTTCCAGGGTTGGTTCCAATAGCTACCAGGTTCCACATTACAATGAATTATCCCCTTTAACCATTTGTTATTGCAATTTATTGATCACAACTCATATTTAGATACATGAAGAATATGAAGCATTAAAAAAGCACAAGACTCAATCATGAATATTGCCCAAAATGGAAGATTACACTAATGATTTCAAATTACACGCTCATCATCGAGCACCAATGAATACTGCAGGATTGTGCGAAGGCATAAAACAAGAAAAATACATAAACTTATTCCCTAATTTTTAAAATATGTAACATGCCATGCATATTAGAACATGCAACCTACCTATTTCCATTAGTCTGACTCTCCGATTTCTGGTTCGACCTTGAAATCATGCTCACCCTTGCTTACAGCTTGCTTGCCAAAGGTTGGATGGAGATCCACTTTTCGACATTTCATGCAAGTTGACCTTGATTTGGACTTTCTTCATGCAGATTTGTGAGAACCCAGAGCTTTGGACCGTGAACTGCTGATTGTGGGCTTTTGTCCAATCTGGTGGATTCCTCGGATGGAATATGCCGATATCTCTCAAAATCACAAATACCACAAATCCTCAAGAAACAAAACAGGGTTGATTCAGCAGCTAAATAAACTTGACTTGTGCATGTGGTGAGCTCACTGATAGCAGAACTCAAGCCATTTTTAGACATTTCTGGCCCTTCTGCTAAAATTAAAAAAGAGAGAGAGGCGGATAATTGCAACAACAGTAGTAAGCAAGAATTTTCAAAGGAATGAAGAGAAGAAGATTGGCTAATTGGCGGGTGTGGTGGTGTTTTGTATTTTGATGAAATAGTTTTTTGTTTGTTTGTTTTGGTTTCTGAGGACCAAACAAGCCTTTATCACAGCCTATCGCCAAAACAGAGCATCGACAGCTTCAACTGCTAACACACACACACACACACGCCTCTTCTCCCCCATTTCATTTCGTACTACTACTGCTTTTTGACAGACAGAGAAGCATAATCATCAGAATCAGCTCTTGCTTTGGTACTCCTCCTCTCTCTATCTCTCCAACCCTGTCTCCGTCTCTCTCTCTCTCTCTCTCTCTCTCTCTCTCTGCATCGTAATTTCCAACACTAATTGCTAAGAAAAGAAAGAACAGAGAGAAAACCCAATTCATTGGTTAGGATACCGCCCTTGTTGAGGTATAAAAGACGACTTTTTTGTTATCGAGTTGCGGACTTTTCGGGATCACTTGCTGCATTATTCTCTTGCTTGTTTTAGTCAGTCTAGCTTATACATGTCTTTAGGTTGGTAGTCTGTATTCTAATCATTTTCTCTTCATGGTATTATGTTCATTGTAAAAGCAGGACATAACATTGGAGTCTGAATCTTTGAATTCCTCGTGTATTGTGATCGAGTCTTCTTGGTTGCATCAGTCCACTCAATTTAGTTGATTTTTCCTGATTTTCATACAATCAAACGGCCCCTAAATCATTACAAAGTCCGCTTGATGGATAATCATCTCTGTTTAGATTTTGGTTAAGTGGATGAATAATTCTAAGCACAGAAAGATTGATGAAGCCTTGAAGGCACTGTGTCCTTATTTTTTAGAAGCTTTTCCTCTCGTTTGCCTGCTAAATGGAAGTCATATAATCTTGCTTTTACTTGTGTCCAAGAGATATATGGCTTATCCGAACTGAACTTTTTCGAAAGGAAAAAAAGGGAATTTTGGTATGTTGACATGATTAACCGTGGCTCTTTTCTCCCGCAGGTAGACTTGCCTATAAGATGAGTTCCGTCGATGTTGTGCGAGAAGAACTTGCTCTTGCTGTTCTCTATTTGAACAAGGCTGAAGCGAGGGACAAGATATGCAGGGCCATACAATATGGCTCAAGATTTTTGAGTAAAGGAGAGCCTGGTACAGCTCAAAATGTCGAGAAATCAACCAGCTTGGCACGGAAGGTCTTTCGCCTTCTTAAGGTTGTATACAGTTCCTCTGACAAACTTTTCTAGTTTCTTTTTGGACGCTCTAATTTGCCTTTCGCTAATCTCCACGTAATCTGCGTTGTTTCCCCCATTTGCAGTTCATCAACGATCTCCATGCCCTTATAAGTCCAGCTCCTCGAGGAACGCCCCTCGCTCTTGTTTTGCTGGGAAAGGTTAATAGACTACTTCATCCTTGTCTCAAACGTCACCCGAGTGTTTTTTTTCCAACTTCACACTGTCTGATATAATTGCTGATTGGTTCCAGTCCAAAAATGCGCTGCTGTCAACTTTCTTGTTCCTTGATCAATTTGTCTGGCTCGGACGAACTGGCATCTACAAGGTATGCATGTTATCTTCTTGCTATTGTGCATTTCATATTGTCTGTCAAAAGTCCTGTGATTTGAAAACAAGATGGTATATCTTTTTTGACATAGAACAAAGAACGTGCCGAGCTGATGGGCCGCGTATCACTCTTCTGCTGGATGGGTTCCTCAGTATGCGCTACATTGGTCGAGGTTTGTCTTCCTCCAATCTATCTTTTGGCTAATGTGTTACCCTCCCAAGGGCCATTACAAAACTAAACCAAATCATTGCTTTATTACTTGCTTTTTCGTCACCTGCAACAGCTTGGGGAGTTGGGAAGGCTTTCTGCATCAATGAAGAAGCTAGAGAAGGATCTAAAGAAGGGTGAAAAGTATCAAGTAGGTCATAATGCTCTCTCACTTGCTAACCCATTTGCCTTCTTGTTGCTGCCTCCGTCACGCTGCGGCAGAAGTAACTTCCCTTCTTAACACCTACATCTGTGCAGAACGAACAGTACCGAGCTAAGGTTCGACAATCAAATGAGAGGTCCCTAGCCCTTATCAAGGCGGCCATGGATATAGTGGTTGCTGTGGGGCTGCTTCAGTTGGCCCCTAAGAAGGTCACTCCTCGTGTAAGCGGAGCTTTCGGATTCGTCACCTCCTTAATCTCTTGTTATCAGGTAACTGTGAAGTCTATGCCAGATGATGTCTCAACTTCTGTCTCCTTTGCCAAATTGTCAAGTAGTGCTTTTTGAGTTTTGAGTATCTGATGCCATCTCTTTTGCATCTTTTGACAAACATATGCTTCCAAACTTTCTGACGATAAATCTGGGTCTTTTGTGCAGTTGCTTCCATCGCCATCCCAGTCAAAGGCATCGTGAAGAAAAGAGTCCGTTAATTTAGGAGGCTTTCGGGTTGTAATCGCGATAACAACAGAAGCATATCCATGTTGGTGTAAGCTTATCGGCAATATGCCAACTTGTATGGTGATAATTACATACCTGCAATTATTTATCACCCATATTACCCAGCAAATTCTGCTGTTCCTCCTTAAGTTGTGATGTTCTCCAATTTAATCGTCCGCTAGTCAATGACCATGGGCAATCTCATAGACATTACATACAATGACCAACCGAACCGCAGACCGCCCATTTTTTCGCAAATGTCCGGCACGATGTTGTTCTCAGGAACTAATTCTGATCTTTCTCAGAGTGGCTGAACAAATTTGCAACTCAATTTACGATCGACTCTACCAGATTGCTCTGATCTCATAAGTTTACAGCAGGTGACGCGTGAGAAATGCTTCCCTCTTGCTTAATGGACCACCAACGTTAGGCACCGTAGCCACATGGGTTATTAAGGTCAACAGCAATCAACTGGCACTGTATGGTTCGCCAACTTATGCTACAATTACTTGGAACCTCATATTCGGTCTACAACCAGAGCCACCGAAGAATCCACCTCAATTTTGAAGAGGATGCCTAAAGATGTCTACCACCCCAGGAAAATTGTTCAGAAGGTTTAAGGAAAATTGTTCAAAAAGTCCCAAACCTACTGTACAATGGCCAATTCAATCTCAATCCTTTCAATTATGCAAATTTAATCACAAATCTTTTGATACTTTGCCAATGTAATCCTTTCAACCACTTATCCAAATAACAAGCATCAGAAAATTTAAGACTAAATTTACACAATCTAAAAGGTTTAAAATTAAATTAACTACGGTACAGTGGATTTAGAACTCCTCGGTACTTATCCCTGATCCTCTTTGCCCTATGATTCTTTAATGCAATTTTTAAAACATTAATTCGATAAGTATCAGAAGGACACAAATTAAACAAAAGCCCCACTTGGATGAACTCAAAAGAAACAAGAGCTGCATTTGATTATTCTCAATAATCATCCTATTGGATCATATAGCTATAGAGAAATGATAAACAAGATGAAATCAAGTTGTATTGCACAATTCGACCGAATATACATCTGAAGATAAGGGGTCAATGCTAAATACTCCCTTTGGTCAAGAGAGGTCCATGACCAAAAAAAAGACCTCTACAGGCATCTCCCTCTTTCAAAGAGGGAAGTTACATAAACGAAAAAACATAGAACCAATTCATAGCCGAAATCATGCAAACTCTTCATCCGAATCATCTTGCTCTCCGTCCCATATATCCTCGACGTCTCTCACGTTACCACGAAGCATAATGAGTATGTGCTCCAAGTTTCTCACACGTCTCCGCAGTTCCAAGCTGGAAATTCGACCAGGACTGCTTATGGGTAAGCTTTCTTTTGTGTAACTAAGAGCCTTCAGAACAAACTTTCCAGATGATTCGATTAAATCAACACCAAATGTAGGTGACAAAGGCCGCCCCAAAACTCGAACATGAGAGACACTGCAAGATGCCATATGAAAAGTGTCACATTGCACCCTTAAACCTGTCACATCCTACTTCTGAGTCCCAAAAATATTTGAACCATCAGCATTTTACATTGCTTTAGTCCCAGCTATAGAAGCTTTTACCAATCTGGTCATACCACACAAAAGCTTTCCACCATAACCAACAAATACCTCAAATCTGATCAAATCATATGAGAAGTTCATGACATAGCATATGGAAAAAGAAGGCAAAAATATGAAGTCAGACGATACCAAGCTTCAAGCAAACATCTTATTTAAAGATGTTTAAAAATAAAACAACAGTAACATGAGCACTCTTAATATACAATTAGTTCACTTTGTTTAAACATAAAGTTACTTGTTGCCTTTCTTTATTAGCTTTAATAATTGTGGGCAAATTTGGCATGGTTGCTAATGACCTTAAATGTCCAAATGTACAAATTTCGGAAGAATTCAAAATGTTCAATGTTAATAAAAGTTAAACTCCATTAAAAAGTAAAATGACAAAAGTAAAAGTTGCACCAAATTGGCACTTGAAATGCAAGATCTCTGTTGCCATTTCTTTAAGTTAATAAGGAGAGGAGGATAAAAGAAATGAACCATCCATATGATTATAGAATGCAAAACTGACCATTGAAGAGTTCTTTTCGTAATTTATAGTTCTCATACAAGGCAAACAACCACTTCAATCTTTCCATATGTAGGTAAGAATGTTGTCGATGAACTATTCACATTCACTTCCATACCCAAGAAGTTTTGCAAAAGCTGACATCCATGCACGTGGACTATATGACAGACTACGCATAATCTTTTAGAAGTGGAAAGTCTAAGAAGGATATTCTAAAATTGCTCGTGAGAGAACAAAGGAAGCCAAGGCAGACAGAACAGATACTTGCAGAAAAGAGTTTAAGCATCAAAAGCATCAAAGTAATCTGCCAAAAGCCAAAAGTGCGCAGACGAACCAGATATAAAACAAGCCATCCATTTCCTGCCTCTGCACCCTGCCAAGCAACTCGACAAGAAGGAATCCGCCTATACAAAGAACAGGCTCTGGAAATTTGAATTTCTGCAAACAGTTCTCCTATGAAAGACAGATTACATGATCAGCCAAAAAAAAAAAAAAAATCCTCCAAAGAAAACAATTTCCTGTCAATCATGTCGCATTCAAAGCATCAAATCATGGCAATCATTTATTTGTGGGCAATGCTAACGACAATTCTTAGTAGGTCTCGTAACACTTGCCGGGCCACTATTTTTTTTTTACAGAGAAAAAAAAAAGAAATTGAGATCTTTGGAAAATGATGACAATGTTAAGGTGAGGAATACTGTTAAAACACATTACTGAAGAACACAAAAGGGAATTAACAACTTTAAGGTCCTGTTTGTTCTTTCTCATATAAGGAAGCAGGTGGAGAATGGTGTTCTTGAAACGTAATGAAAGCCGAAAGAAAGTATACTGCATATCATACACAAAAAGAGAATTGACAACATCCCAGTCCGCATTCTTCCAAGGGGCAGTAGGGACTAGTAGATGAAACAAATAACACCATGAAGCAGCCAAAGAGCTGCACTTGCCTGAGCCATGGGAAACTCTGGGGAAGTGTAACTCCATACAAACTTATCATTTGGAGAATCATGATATGATTGATCGACCGAATCAAGATCCACTGAAGCTTTAGGATAACCCATCCGAAATTGCACAGATTTGGCCGAATATATAGGTAAGCCAGGCTGGAAATAAGCTGCCCATGACAATAATCTAATTAATTAAAGATACAAATAAACACAAAAATCAACGAGAAGAGCGCAAAAAGAAATCAGGAACAACCTTGAAAAGGTTGGATGTCAATCTCAGTAACAACACACAAATCACCAACCAGTTTGTAAATCAAAGTCTCAGGCACAGCAGGATTATTTTGTCCTTTACTGGACCAGTATGAGGCCATCCTTCCAACCCTATCTCTCAATTCCAGAGTATTAATAATACCCTCCTCCGGGAAATTGTCAGTGCTGGAAGCACTTATTGCATCTGAAAGACACTCTCTGTCAACCGTTGATTTAGAACAATGAGACAGAAAACCATAGACCCTATGCTCCCTTTCCAGAACATCCCATTCTTTAGTGTTGCTAGAACCACTTTCAGCATCACTTTTGAAGGAGCAGCTCTCAGTGACATGATCAACTCCAGATAACTGAGGAAACATTCTAAGGCATAGGTGCTTGGAAAGACCATTGGAGACAACTGCATAAAGCCAAAAACCGAAACCGTTCAATTGACAGTATGTCGAGATCCACAAACTGATTTAACATCCAAATATGAAGTCAAAGATCCATCATAATTGTTACTGCAACGCAACAAAATGTGATGAATTGATTAATGACAATTAATTGATGAACAGTTACTTCATAGAAAAGATGCTGATAATCTACCTGGTCTTTCTAATTATTAATTAGAAAAATGGTATATAATCATGTCACTACATATCCAGAAAGCTAAGATAAACAGAGCAATAGTTTAAAACTTAGTTCCAAGCTCTCCATGAAATTAATTGTATTATTTCCTGAAAACCTATGTGAAAATAAAAATCTGCCTCTTCTAAATGAATCCCTTGGCATTATAAACATCACCAGCATATGCTCCAAAGTTGCCAAAACACATCGTATTTCATGCAGATTCATAATGAACTACAGAAGCACAAAGAAATATAAGTCATCTATGGTAAAGCAACTCTCCTTAAGATGTAATTCAACTGAATGTCCATGCTTCATCAGCCAGGCACTACTGATAGAAAATACATTTCCAACGAGTTGGCATAGAACTTTATTTTCAGGATGAACTTGCTGATCCATGTAACTTCGTCAGCTAGGTACTATTGCTATAGTGAGCACAATTCAATCACACAAAAAAGAGCTACTTTAGCATCCTCTTCCACACATAAAATAGAAGCAATAATGTACACATACTCCCATTAAGGAGAGCTAAACATATTCTTCCGTGCATGAAAGATCACTAAACTGATGAACAGAATCTGACATAATAACATCAAAGGAAACTAGCTTTATCCTCGATTTTCATCAGCATACCGAATCCGTGCCAAGAGCGCGAAACGCAGCTAGCTCGAGCGAGATCACAAGGGTCGCCCAAACTCATAAGTATCTTAAATGACATATCCCATTCAAGTCTCTGCACAAAATCCACAGAAGGATCCATATCTGCCAGTATAAGCAAGCTCCAGATGCCTTCTCCAACGTCAAAACCTACCTTAGCATCATCATCAACCACAATAGAATCACCCTTAGAATACAAAAAGTAGGACATTTAGATCATCGAACGCATCAAGGCACAACAACTATAGTTAACTAACGATTCAACTTAGTGCAGTTAAACGAGAAATTTAGAGCTTAAGCCTCCGTAGAAAATCGAGCCAATTGGGAGTCCAAACTGAACAAAAACTCCCCCCTGAATTGGTAATTTTGTTTATACTGTCAACACTAGGCCAGGCTACTTTTCTTGTTTCTGAAATCTCCAGTAATTGCAAAACTCACGGAACCATAAAATGCCCTCATGCACAGATGTGCGAGAATCCAATTCACTCCGGAGAAAACTCTGAACGAGGAAATTCGATTGAAAAAAGCAACCGAAAGTTCCATCTTTTTCCTCCAATTTCACAACGCAAACTCTACGAATCAAAATTGACGACGAAAATCAACCTTAACCAGCATTCCAGAATCCAATCAAATAACGGCCGAGCGCGAGAGAGACGCGATGAACAAAATCCCAATTGGAATTCAGACGAACGAAGCACCGACTGCTTTAAGCAAAGTGAAAATCGAAGCAGATGGGCAGAGAGACGCGAGATTCCACCTTCTGTCGCCGATGTGTACGAGTCCTATCGAGGTCGTCCAAACCCTAGATAGGGAAAGAGGAAAAATTTTGCTCGATAGAGAGAGCCCTGCTCCTGTGGATGCTTATAATGATACCTGCGATCCAGCGAGAACGAGAACGAGCGAGCGAGCGCGAGAGCGAGAGCGAGAGAGAGAGAGAGAGTGATGAAGGGAATGGATTTTGGTTGAAATTCCAAGTTAAATACCAAAGCTTCAAACTCCCATTTACTTTTATTAATTGTTTTTGGTTTTTTTTTTTTGGGTCGATAATTTGTTTTTGGTTGAAAATTGCAGGCCTCGTCCGTTTGCGTGTATTTTAAGAAATATATAACAATTATAACAAAAAAAAAGAGGTTTTTGCAGAAAAGGATATTCCACATTTAATGAGTAGATCATTCATTTCAAACTTATTGAGAAAAGATTACAAAATCGAATATTTACGCTTCGAATAATATATATATGCAATAAATTATAATCGATGAAATCTATCCATTATATATTGTGGATTATCCCACGAGAGAATGTATTTATATATAATTCATGTGTAGAAGGATATCAAAAGTATCAAAGTTTGTGTACGGCATTCACGTTGGCGCAAAATGCAAATCGAAAAAAAAAATCATCACTTAAGTTCCAACGAAAAAGTGAGAGATTTCGGCCAAACTAATTTCGTGTCATTTATCATTAATTTTTTAATATTACGTAGAATTTTTGTTTTAAAGTCAGTCCACATGGTCTGATTTAAAAAAAAAATTAATTTAATTTAAAAAATAAGCTGAAAAACTAAAAAAAAATAAGTAAAAAAGAAAAGGAAGGGCTTGGCATAACTGCAGCTCTCGCCGCTGTCGCCCCACCATCACCGGCAATGGTTGACAAGGTCGCCAAGCCCTGACCATTGCCAATCGTAGGCAAGGGCTCGTAGATCCAAGTGAAGACTCGCCTGCAGTCGGCAACGGCTATGCCGACCCTTCCTGCTGCAACTCTTCATTTTCTTTTTCTAATTTTTTCAATTTTTCAATTTTTTTTATTTTTAGCTTATTTTTTATTTTTTTTAACTTTTATCTTTTTTTATTGTTGAGTAGGACCCTCCGACAAACCACATAGGATTATTGTATTAATAAAAAAAATATCGCTAAAGATTTCCAACAGAGCTCACCGAAATTGATACTCAAATAATAATTTTTTTTAAAAATGGCACTTAAGTGATTAAAAAAAAATTGCACCAAAAGTGAGCGTAGTACACAAACTTTGACACTTCTGTCTTTTGGTGTTCTTCTACAATTATTTATGCAATTAATGTCAGAAGTGAATAAGGACTCATCCGGTACCCACAAATAAATATCCCATGTACCGTTCTAACTCATCTCTTAGTGAGAGGCGGATGATTAAATTTTTCTAATTCATGCGGTATTGTAATCAGATAAATTATTATACTGAATTATTCCCCCACTAAGGTTTGACGGGCTCGATTCAACGAAGCATAAGCCTAGCGTAAATCAGATTCTAAAGTTGAAAATTAAGTGGCAAAGTTATTGGGGAAACGATGACGACTTGCCAAGGATTTTTCCGTGTAGATTCTATCACATGTTGAATATCCTAAGCAATTGTAATAATTGGGTTTAGCTTTCGTAACATATTGAGTGTCTGGACCACAAGGGCTCTCAGCCACTTGAATAATTTCTTATGCTTGAGCAAGTTTTTATCCCTAATGCAAAAAATACCAATTACTGTTGTATTGGCAAATTGAAATGATCTACCATGCTTTGATTTTTCGCGAATTGTTTTTCACTCTAATTCCGGGTGCTTTAAAAGCTCACCCGAGTTCGGTGCGTACAATACGAGCGCTTCTATGCTAAACCGTAAATGTGTCGGGTCGCGACACGACATGTCATTCTGGTTGAATACAAAAAAAAAAAAAAAAATACTCTTCATAGTATAACCAATTTCATCGCTCATGTGGAAAGGAAGAAGAATAAATAGTTACATAGTATTGCACAGAAAGTTGATTATTTGGAAGGGGAGAGGAGCAAAAACAAAACACATATGTACATGGACACAGTAAGCTTTCCAGATCCAATCAAAACTAACTCTACGGTTCGCCCGAACGGCGAACTATGTACTATCGCATGCTTCTCCATCTCGCTACGACACTCGCACTACGACAATGAATTAATCAATTTACCTACACCGCTAGGACATATCAAAACGCAGTCAACACAGAGACCGCCTTTGGTGTGAGTGCAGTCAATCTGGGTCATTGAAAATTTGAGCTTTGTCGATGCGTCGGGGTTCCTGACGACAAAGTCTCCCATGTGGTAATGGATCCAGCTCCCAGGATTGTCCACATGGCACTGGGACACGACGCGCTGTCCATCGGAAGTTGTGAGCTGGAAGTGGACGGGTTTTATGTCCCAGCCGTGGACGTGCTCGGGATTGCATATGCGGCGGCCCAGTCTCTTAGTCGACTTACCGAGCTGGACTCTGAAGAAGACGCTGTACGTCCCTGCGGGAAATGGAAATTCCAACTCTCCATCTACTTCAAACCACCAGATTTGCTGTAGATACGCAACCGTATGGAATCTGCATGTAACAAGCACGGAAAGAGAATCAAGTCTTACCATTTTAAAGAGATTAGATCATTCCAAGACGTAGTTATATGACACAAAGCAGAGGCAACATTTTACTAAACCAAATCTTCAAGCACTAGCTTACTCGCCAAAATTATAAATTCTCGGCGATATGTTTGAGTAACTTCAAATTAGAAGAGAATACTTTGCCATTTGTCCTCCAAAGATACTATTCTAATAACTAGTATTCACCAAACGAAAGAAGAAATTCTTGGAGCATTAGTTGCACTTGAACAGTTTCATTGCACTCTTCTTGCTTAATACATGACATCATGCTGGTAAGTAGCTGCATGTCACTATATATTTTGAAGAAGCTTGGCAGATTATCGTAACAAATTCAAGGAACAAGCAAATGCATTCCTCATATGTCACCAAATCTTTTTCAGAAACATCACTCTCCAAGGAAGGTGCAGTACTAAAGTACACTACTAGGTTCCTATCTGATCCGAAGTTCATCATCTTCGGTGTAATCATATCATGGAAGTCCTTGTACAGAACTAAACTTAGCGAAATTATTCGAAGCTTCGAAACCGAGCACGCCATTATGCAGTACTCTAATCTTCCAGTATTTCCCAAGCACTGTAAGAACATATTTCGCCATGAATGTTATCTAACTCATACAACATGCTGAGCAATTATGATATCCTCTAGTGGCATCAAAACGAAACTTGTTTACCAGAAAATAGAAAATCAATATGAGATAGGGGCTAATTTGAGGTTCGTCCAGGAGTAAAATGAGGAAAGATTTACCTAGATTCCTCGGTCAAGATGTGATTCCAGTATCTTCGATCGTCTATTCCGGTGATCATCAAGGCCTTGGATGAAATCGACAGACAAACCCCACCCGTCCTCTTATCCAGCCAAATTTCCTGCATCCCACGCCGCCAGTCAGCCAACGGTCAGTGAAACGACAACCTAAATCATTGAATAAACTTCCCATTTCTTCTGATCCAAGATATCCAATTCGCCCAACTCCAACTAATCCAAAGAAGAGAAAAGGCAAGACTTTTTCTATTGAAATTGCAAAGTTTCCGACCAAGAAAAAGTAAAGAAATTGCGACCTCCTCATCTTATCTTCAATACGGAAGGACTACTAACATCTGGAAACCCAGAAGAAAAAGGGAAAAGAGAACGAAAAGCTTCGCACCTTTGTACCGCCATCAAAAGAATTAGGCCTGCAAAGTCGAGCATAGATCTCCTTCTTGCCCAAATTCAACACTTTCGGCTCTTCCAAAACTTTCTCGACAATCACCCCGTAATTCTCCGGCAATTTCGATTCCCAGATGAAATCGGCAGAAGAAGCCCCCCGAAAAGCCCGATTCAATCGGGCCAAGCCACAGATTTCGGGCGGATCCAAGTGCATGAGCACCGACGCCACGCAGCTCTCCGGTATGTCACCCAGCCTCGGCTTCGCCAGAGCGTTATCCCCGTCCGGGTCCGACGAAAACCCCGAGAAACTCGCACCCATAAAACCCTAGAAATCGCGAGCTACGTCGACCCGGAACCAAAACGGGAGCTGAAAAAGGGAAATGGAGAGGAGGCAGGGAAGGGCGAGCGAGGATTCAGTCCCTGAACTTGAATCGGAAGGTGTAGATCTTCAGGGAGAGCGAGACCTTGATGTTCAAGCTCGAAATATCCATTTTCTCTTTCGAAGAGATCGGGACTCGGAATGAATCGTTGAACGGGGATTTTCTTGTCCGACCAAAAAAAAAAAAAGAACGGGGATTTTATTTCCTCTCAAGAAGAACAGGACCCTGACGTTGACTCGGAGTTGGAGAGAGAGAGAGAAGAGAGAGAGAGAGGTGTGAAAAGGCGATGCTGGAAATAGCAAATCGCAGAGAAACAATCGGAGTGGTCGTGTCGGGTTTTTACAGGGAGACAGAGAGAAGTTGATGATTTATTACATTGGCAACAACGTAGCTGCCTGTACGTAGGTGGTGAGAATTCATATTATCATCGACGTAATAACAACTTGTGTGTCTGATTTTTGTGATTCGAGTCGACTCATCATCACGGATACACGCGAATTGTCGCATCCACTTGCATCGAGCACGAAGCGACGAGCGTGGCTCTTGAGATTAATATTAGTAGGTGGCCCTATGATCGGATAGCCATTTTGAACTAAATAATAGATAAGATTATTGTACGATAAGTTAGTCTACCTTCTCCTCGGATTTCCTTTAATAAATTTGCATAAATTAACTGATTGGACTACAAAATTAGTCTAAAATGGCGACTAATCTATTCAATGACACCGATGACCATTTGGAATTTAATAAGTTTTTTTACTCTTGTGTTCACATATACTTCTATTTCTTCAAAAATTAGGATGAGTTAGTTACTTTATAACCTGATATCATTAAATAAGATGAATTTTTTTTCTTTTTGTTTTTCTCTCAAAGCCTTTTGGGACCAAATAAGAAAGTATGTGTCTAATTATCAAAGAGTGTGTGTGTGTGTGTGTGTATATATATATATATATATATATATAGTACCAAAAAGTATATTAGATGCTAAAAGTATTTGAGAGAGGGTATTAGGTGGGTACGGTTTATACGCGGACGCGTGTACACGTACACACGTATACGCCCGCCGTCTTTTAGAGAGAGTGTGTGTATTCGTAGGTTCTTGTTCTTATCCAAATTAATCAGCGTCATTAAATTAATGGGAAAATGGGAATGAAGCGATGAATCATTCGTTGCCTCTATAGTCCCAGGCGTTTAGGCGGAGCGTGCAAGACACGCTCCTCTCCTCCACGCCTCGTCAAAAATATCAAAACGTCATTTTTGCTACTGCCGCTCCAGCGAACGAGCGCGTGCACAACCAATTAAGACTAGCCGCAGGGTTCGAGAATGTTTGGAAGTAATTTTATCGGACAGGTGTAAGGACAACGTAACGACCACAACTTGGCGAAACATTAATAAAAGGGATACGCGATTTTTTTTTTTAATTTACGTTTAGAAAAATATTTGACCAGGCCAAAGTACTAATATTCGATGAGACGGATGGATTTGGATTGAGAGATAGTGTTTGTATTTGAGTTCGAAGAAAACATCCAATCGAAAAATGATTGGTCGGAGAAATAACTCAGGGCCCGCGTGACAACTCCTATGAAATAGAATTTCTGCTCCATAAGTAATTTTAGAGCAAAAATTCATTTGGTAACATAATTTCTGATGTATTTTTGTTCCAAAAGTAATTTTGGAGCCACCTAAATAAATAAATAAAAAATATTTCTCTCTAATAGTAGAAAAATCAATTTTTGCTCAGTTCCAAAGCAAATTTGCTGCCATGTGCGTCCTTAGTATTTTCATCAAATACCACTGCTTCTTAGCATCACGTATATTGCTAATGAAAACATAACGCTATCTTAGGCTCTGTTCGTTCTTCAGCGTCGCCCTTTAATAATTGATATTCTCCATCCCTCGCCAATAGAGAGGTTCGGATCTTTATGTGATCTTTATATAGATTTCCGTCGCTTGCAAGACTAATCTCGATTAGATAATAATTTAAATCCTCATCTTTAATACGATAGTCCAAAGTTTTGCTTCTAATATAAACCTTTGTTTCACTGAAGACATTCTACTTGTCATTTATGCTTAGCTTATTCCTCGTTTGTTATTACAATAATCGCCTCTATGAGCTAAATTAATGAAAGGCAACGGATAAAGCTTATTGTATTCATAACGAATTCCATTATAGAATGAAAGCTCGGTTTCTTTTTTCATAAAATTGAGGTTAGTAGTCAAGTCAGAAACATTTTCCATTTAATTTAGTTGGAGCTCTCGTTGACCAACAAAGATTAGGGATAATCAGCTAGGCATCAGAGCATCCCCTTATGTGGATCCGAGTCAGCAAATGTCCTTGGGATCACACGTGGCAGGCGTAGGAGTCACAAACATCCTCGTCCCCATCCATCACTTCATCATCTTCTAAGTGGTTTCTTCTCCATCGCTGTGATTACATTGATTAGATATATCCTATCTAACAATGACACTCCTCTTAGATAAGAGTGTCGTGTCGGACACCATGTCCGACACCGACACACGTCCGACACCTCTCGACACCCATATCGATCGCGTTGATCGCGTGTCGACATTTCGACACTTGATCAACGCGGCCGACACCCGTGTCCGGCACGTGTGGTCAACGCATGTCGATTTCCGACACCTAGTCAACACATCACATATTTATGCGACACACATGTCGAGCATTTTAAAAAGCTTTTTCACTAAAAAAATATATTTTCTCATTTCATCATTAGCCAAATAGACATTAGAAATAATTATTCATATCTCATTCCTGACAATTTAAAGAGTCAGTGTACTTGTTATTCTCACTAGACATCAAATATGGGACTCCTTTCTTCACATTATAAATCTCTAGGTCTCATTCATAGCTTTTTAAAGTGACTTCGTATTTGTCCTCTCACTCACCACCAATGTGGGATTCTCGAATCTTCTCAAATTATTTTGTTTTTGTCTCTCTTAATCATCACCGATGTGAGATCAATTCTAAGGTTTTTTTTTTTTTTTTACTTTCTATTTATTTATGAATTTGAATCAAATTAATTTGATTGAAATAATCCTAAAATTAATAATTTATTATGTGTATATATGATATTATATTGTTACGACAATGCGGAAACTAAGATGAAATTGAGACAGATAAGAAGAACGGAACACACAAGATTTACGTGGAAACCTTTGCGGGAAAAACACGGGAGAGAGGAGAGACAAAATTCACTATGAGAATCAAGGGATTACAAAAGAGACAACGTAAGCTTCTCTCTATCAGACAGAATGAGCAAAGGGCAATATTTATAGTATTACCCCTCAAACCCTAATGTTGGCCCATGGCCCATAACTTAAGCCTATTACCTATTCAAGACATACATAACAAATCTCCACCTTGACTTGAATTCCCAAGTAAACATAAATATTAAGTCAATCTTCTCCTCCCACCAGCATAAAACTCAGCTGCTGCAAACATTAACCAAATCCAAGCAGTGCTTGAATTTAGTAAAGGGCAATGACTTTGTCAACATATCAGGTGGGTTGTCTTCTGTACCAATCTTCAAGACCTTAATATCGCCATCAGCAAGAATGTCTCGAATATAATGATACCGCACATCAATGTGCTTTGTTCTCTCATGATACATCTGATCTTTAGTAAGATGTATAGCACTCTGACTATCGCAATACACAACAGTCACATTATCATCCACATTGAGCTCTCCAAATAAGCCTCTTAACCATATAGCTTCTTTGATTGCTTCTGTAATAGCCATATATTCTGCCTCTGTAGTAGACAGCGCAATTGTATGCTGCAAAGAAGCTTTCCAACTGACTGCACAACCCCCAACAGTAAATATGTATCCTGTCAAAGACCTCATTTTATCAAGGTCACCAGCATAATCAGAGTCAACATATCCAGTAAGAGTTTCACAAGTTTTTCCAAACTCTAAACCATAATCTGAAGTACCCTTCAGATATCTCAAAATCCACTTCACTACTTGCCAATGAATTTTACCTGGGCATGATAAATATCTACTTACCACGCTAACAGCATGTGATATGTCAGGTCGAGTGCAAACCATAACATACATAACGCTACCAACTGCACTAGAATATGGAATACCTGACATATACTTTAATTCATCATCTGTATGTGGACATAAATCAGCTGATAATCGAAAATGAGCAGCAAGAGGAGTACTCACTGGTTTGGCATCTTTCATGCCAAAACGATCTAACACCTTCTCAATGTAGCTTTTCTGTGAAAGATACAATTTTCCTCTTTTCCGATCTCGCTGAATTTCCATGCCAAGAATTTTCTTCGCAGAACCTAAATCCTTCATATCAAATTCAACGCTCAACTGTGCCTTCAAATTCTGTATATCAAATTTATCTTTTGCTGCAATCAACATGTCATCAACGTATAACAGCAAATAAATATAAGATCCATTTGGAAGTTTGCACAGATATACACAACTATCATATTTGCTTCTACAATAGCCAAGTTGCACCATAAAAGAATCAAATCTCTTGTACCACTGTCTAGGTGATTGCTTCAAACCATAGATAGATCTTTTCAATAAACATACATGATCTTCCTTACCTTCAAACTGAAAACCCTCAGGTTGACCCATATAGATTTTCTCTTCAAGTTCACCATGCAAGAAAGCTGTTTTCACATCGAGTTGTTCCAACTCTAAATCATGCATAGCAACTAACGCAAGAAAGACCCGAATAGAGCTGTGTTTAACGACGGGTGAAAACACATCATTAAAATCAACTCCCTCAATCTGACTATAGCCCTTAGCGACTAGACGTGCTTTAAATCTAATGTTTTCAACTTCAGGAATACCTTTCTTTCTTTTGAAAACCCACTTGCAACCCACAATCTTCTTTCCTTTTGGTGGTTTGACAAGCTCCCAAGTTTGATTCTTTTCAAGAGATTCCATCTCTTCATTCATAGCAACTAACCACTTTGCTGAATCTTTGGAGGAAATAGCTTCCTTGTACGTTTTAGACTCAGCATATTCTATCGACTCTGCAGCTGAAAGAGCATAAGCAACAAAATCTGAGTATCCATACATCTGTGGAGGTTTTACTGTTCTTCTCGGTCTATCTGTGGCTATGGAATAATTTTCTTCTTCAGATTCTTCAATCTCAATATTATCAGTCACTGACTGAACTGGCTGTGAAGAAGATACTTCAAACTCCACCTTCTTTTGTGCACTTTGTAGATTTTCCTGACAAGTATCTAATGATTTCTTGACAGGATGAAGCATAGCAGACTCATCAAAAGTAACATCTCTGCTAATTATAATCTTAGATGAATCAGAACACCGAAGCCTATAACCTTTTATACCAGAACCATAACCAAGAAAAATACATTTTTTCGCTCTAGGCTTTAGTTTTCCTTCATTAACATGTGCATATGTTGGACATCCAAAAACTCGAAGAGAAGAATAATCAACAGGTTTACCTGACCATATCTCCTCAGGTGTCTTGTTCTCAAGAGGCATGCAAGGAGAACGATTTATTAACCAACAAGCAGTATTGACTGCTTCAGCCCAGAATTCCTTGCCCAAACCAGCGTTAGACAATATGCACCTTGTTCTTTCTAATAAGGTTCTGTTCATACGTTCTGCAATACCATTTTGCTACGGAGTATACACTGTAGTATGATGCCTCACAATTCCTTCATTCTTGCAAAACTCATTAAATTCGCCTCCATAAAATTCTAGCCCATTATCTGTTCTCAGCCGCTTAATTTTCTTACCGGTCTGATTCTCAATTAATGTTTTCCATTGTTTGAATGTAACGAAAACATCACTTTTTGCCTTGTGAAAAAATATCCAAACTTTTCTTGAAAAATCATCAATAAAAGTGAGTACATACCTAGAACCAAGGCCTTTCGATGGAACTCTAGCAGGCCCCCAGAGATCAGAATGAATGTAATCCAGAGTGCCCTTTGTGTTGTGAATTCCTGTTTTGAAACTGACTCTTTTCTGTTTCCCAAAGACACAATGTTCACAGAAATCCAGTTTTCCAATTTTCTGACCACACAGGAGATCTCTTTTACTTAGCTCCTCCATCCCTCTAATACTCATGTGGCCTAGTCTCATATGCCATAATTTTGTATTATCTGAATCTATAATATTAGAAGAGACCGCAGCTGAACCAGTAACAGTAGAGGCTTGCAGCTGATACAAAGTACCAATTTTAAGCCCTTTCATCAACAAAAGTGAGCCTCTCATAATTTTCAGAACTCCACCCTCAGCAGTAAATCTACAACCATTGGCGTCAAGTGTACCCAATGAAATTAGATTTTTCCTCAAATCAGGCACATGCCTGACATTATCTAAAGTTCTGATCATGCCATCATGCATCTTAATATTAACTGTGCCAATCCCAATAGCTTTGCATCTAGCATCATTACCCATGAGAATAACTCCACCATCATGTTCTTTATACGTAGAGAACCAATCTTGATGAGGACACATATGATATGAGCAGCCGGAATCAAGAATCCAACTATCACAGAATTTATCTTTATTATCTGCAATCAATAGCCAATCTTTATCTTCTTCTTTAGCAACTTCAGCTTGAGCAGGATTTTCGTTTCGCCTATTCTGTTTATTCTGATAGTTGCGATTGTTATGACGATTGACATTCCCATGATTCTGTTGATTCGAATTATTTTCTCTTTGCTCCTTTGTCTTTAGTTTTAGGCAATTGATCTTAATATGCCATGGGGACTTACAATAGTTGCAAATCATATCTCTATGCTTAGACTTTGACCTGCTCCTGTCACTATTTCTTCTCTCAACAGACCTTCCCCGAGCAACTAAACGAGCCCCATGATTATTACTACCATCAGAAGTCAATTTTGTATCAAGTTTATGCTTATTTAGCAGACTAGTCTTGACATCTTCAAAATCAATAGTTTCTCTACTAACAATCATGATCTCTCTAAAATTCTTATAAGAGGCAGGTAGTGAAACTAGCAATAAAAGAGCTTGATCATCATCTTCAATCTTAACATCAATGCTTCTTAATTCAGCGATAAGAGCATTGAACTCAGAAATATGGGATTTGAGAGAAGTACCTTCAGCCATACGAAAAGTGAAGAGTCGTTGCTTGAGTCTCAATCGATTTGTGAGAGACTTTGTCAGAAAAATACTCTCCAATTTCGTCCATAAACCTGCGGCTGTTTTTTGATCTAGTACTTCTTGCAAAACTTCGTTCGTGAGGCACAACTGAATAGTGGACAAAGCTTTCTCATCCAATTCTTCCCATGCTTCATCTGACGGTTCCAGCTTTTTAAACAAAGTTTTCTTCAAACCCTGCTGCGTAAAAACGGCTAACATACGAACCTGCCATAGGTTGAAACTGCCGCTCCCATCAAACTTTTCGATATCGAATTTCGTTGCTGAACTCGAAGCCATAATTTATTCCGAGTCGAAGAAACGTGCACGAAATCCTTGGATAGCACTGAGTTTGGGACTCTTTAGAACAGCAACACTCCGCAATCAAGCTCTGGAATGCTCTCGTTGTCCTTCAATTCGGCACCCACGGACTTGTAAATTCGTGAATAGTTGATGGCTTCGAAACAAAACAAGTCCACGAACTAAGCCCCACGAACACCCGAATTCCACGAATCTGTACTGGTAGTGCGCCTGATCATGCCAACGCCTGAAACGAGTGCTTGGCCTGATCGTTTCGTCTCGGGTTCGTCCTTCAATTCGTAACTTGAGATAGTGCTCCAACGCCTTGATAGTGCGCCTCAAATTTGCAGCCGAGACTTCTGCTCGCCTCTCTCTCTTCACGTCCTTTTGTGGACAACCAATCCGCACAAGTCTCAAATCCAAAGCTGAACCAACTTCCACTGAGAACACGAACACACGAACACGATTCTGATCTGATATGGCTCCAAAATCAAAATCGTCCACCGTCTTGAATACGTTGAAGATTCAACGCCTTGAATATTTCTTTCTTACTTTATTGGATTCAAACAGGAAACTTCCTGCACGGACCAAACTTCAAAACCGAAGACCTCTTTCGACGACGGACTCCACCAATTTGTGTTGACGTCGGAGGGAGATTGACTATCCAGGACGTGCAACCCAGCGAAAAACGCATGAACTCCAAATATCCGAAATCAAATTGTCTTGCACAAAGACGAAATCCAAATTTCCGAACTCTCGTGTCTCTCTTTCGTCGACGGATGAACCTTAGCTCTGATACCAGTTTGTTACGACAATGCGGAAACTAAGACGAAATTGAGACAGATAAGAAGAACGGAACACACAATATTTACGTGGAAACCCTTGCGGGAAAAACCACGGGAGAAAGGAGAGGCAAAATCCACTATGAGAATCAAGAGATTACAAAAGAGGCAACGTAAGCTTATCTCTATCAGACAGAATGAGCAAAGGGCAATATTTATAGTATTACCCCTCAAACCCTAATGTTGGCCCATGGCCCATAACTTAAGCCTATTACCTATTCAAGACATACATAACATATATATTTAATATATAACGTGTCGAATTTTTCTATTTTTGAGAAATGACGTGTCAGCGTATCGTGTCGTGTCGTGTCCCCGAGTCGGTGTCCGTGTCCGTGCTACTTAGGATATATCTTGACGGTGTAAAAAGTAGTTTCGCTTTCTTTGCACCTGGACTAGAAATACGGTGTTTTTAATGGATTCGGATCCCGGGTGACATAGTTGATTTGGGCCGTTCATTTTGAATTGGACAGCTCAAATCATTTCATTAAGAAGGATTAAAACAGTTTTTTTTTTAAAATTGATCTGAGCCGTCCATTTTTAAAATGGACGATCTAGATCGCCTACCATAGCTCTGCCATAAAGGGGTTATGGCTGGCGATCTTCTTCCGTTTCTAATCATCAAATTGACACGAGAGCAATCGGCTTGTGGATTGTCACTCGACTCCCGGTTCGAGGGTTTCATCTAGGAGGATTGTTTGGGTGACGCGCCGTTTTCCTGCAAGAGTTTTCGGTGAATCAGATTCGATTTCATGAGAAAAGAGATTGTTTACTCATTGGGGAGTTTTCTTCTCTAGTGAAATGCGAATTTTATTCGTTTCTATGAGATCAATAGGCCTTATTAGACACGATGCTCACATGTCGAGCAATTTCATCCTATATCAATCGAGGGTGCCATCTTTGTCCCGACGAACTCGATTTACCAAATTTGAATGAATGGCATTTCAGATCAAGTCGAGTAAGCTTCCACGGGCCGAGCGGGCCTCGAGCTAAGTGTCATGTTCAAACGTGGGCCTAAACGAAAAATTAAACTCTCATCTCGTCTTTAGCTAGAATGCTCATAGTCATGCCCCAACAAATAAAACCTAGAAAAAAAAAAAAGGAACTTCGGCTTTATAAGCCGACAATAAGACAGGTATCAAAGTACCTACCAATATACCGTTATTATGTCAACCCATTAAATCTAAAGCCATGCAAATACGAATCGCCGATTTTGAAAGACTAAGCGTTTTGACCATACATATTATAAAACGCAATGAGCACATGCGACGAGTAGCTTGCAAATATTTCTCGAGCTTCAACTTTATGTCATTTGTACTTTGTAGAGAGTTTCAAGATTGTGAAACTTCCAAGATGATATAAAGATAAGGGATATGTGCATCAGAAGTCTTAAAACTTGTCGTGACAGTGCAATCGTGTCTTAAAACTTTCAGAAGGTGGAATCAAGTCCTGAAACTTATCAAATTGGTGCAATCAAGTAATTCTGTTAACTTCGTCCCTTGGGCTAATGAAAATGCTGACGTGGCATTTTTTTTATTACTTTGTATGACTTTCTCTCTCCTACGTGGCGTTGGCATGGTTAAAATAAGAAACTGAAATAAATAGTTATAATAAACGCGAAGATAAACATGGCTGATTTCGGTTTAGGAATCGGCGGTTCCGTGCCGGTTCTCGGTTCCGGTTCCAGTTCTGGTTCCGAACTTTTAATTTTATTTTTAAAATAATAAAATAAAATTAATAAATTATTAATTATAAATTATAATCAAATTGTATATTGTAATAAAATTTTAAAAAAAGAGAGAATGAATGGGCTTGAACTTAATAAATTATCATTAAGCACCTACATATCTTCTTGGGGATAGAAGAATCAAAGCCCATGTAGTTCTTTTACCTTTGGTAACCCCCAACTTATCTCATCGTCAATCGTTGCTACCCGTTGCTGTGGTGTCGGTAGTATCTCCACAGTCATCACTGAAGAATTCGTGCTCTCGATCCAGCTCTTGTTGTCGAAATTTAGCCTTTGTCCAATCATCGACACAAGCTTGAAACTCCACACTTTTCGGACACAATCTTGAACGGTGAGAGTTCAAAATTAATCCCCCAGCACTAAATGCTTGTTCAACTGCCATTGTTGAAGAAGCGGTCGCTAATATTTATTTCGCAACGATGGAGAGAACTGGAAATTGAGTTGAATGGTTCTTCCACCACTCAAGAATCTTAAAATATGCGCTGTGTTCGGAATCACTAAACTCAAAAGAAATTACTAAATAGTTTTCTAATTCGAAAATACTACATATTGATGTCTCTTTCTTTCTTTTTTCCTACTCTTGAGTATTTTATACCCTCTACTATATAGTGAAATACCCACATCGGCTTTCTGACACATTATGTTGGGCAGATCCACATCCACTGTCACTTAAATCATATCTATTACAAAATTCATTATATAATGCTACTATAGCTTCTTTAATCTCTACTTGTATAATTGAAATATTTATTGCTTCATCCAAATGTAAACAATCATAATAATAAGCATTCAGATAATCTAATAAATCATCTAATTTAGTACGTGGATCGAAAATAATACCAACTAAATAGACAAGAGGAATGTTCAAATAATAATGCAACCATTTTTCTCGCATTACTAAAATACTCGAAACTAATTCAGTATCTTTTTCATATTCATTGAAAACATTAGCAATATTAACACACTCTATTAAAAATAAATGCGTAGTAGGATAATAAATACCAGATAAAGTATTAGTAGCATCATTAAAAACTTTCAAAAAATCTAAAAAAAATTTACAAACGTCCCAATGTTGCGGAAGTAAAGCAATATCGGGAACAGTATTCGAAATAAAGGAACATAATAAATATTTATAATCAAAAGTTTGTAGAAGCATCTCGTAAGTAGAATCCAACGAGTCGGGACATCTTTTGGAAACCCTTTTGCCTTTCTCCTACTTTGTTTACAAAATTTTTCCCACGCTTTCATAAGTTGAGAGAGGCTCCATAAAAATCTAATTGCACTATTTATTGGGTGGAGAGAAGTCACAAGAACTCGTAAACCATCTTATACACATAAATTCAAAACATGACAAGAACATCTAATGTGAAAAAATTATTCGTCAAAAGAGGGTTTACACATTTTTTTCTAACTTGGGAATGGAAGCAGTATTTACGGCGGCATTACCAAAATCAATTGAAAAAAATTTATTAATCAAATCATATTCTTCTAAAACTTGCCTAATTATTCTATAAATATTATGGGTCGTATGCCTTTCAGGAAAAACTCGAAATACAAGAAGTCTTTTTTGAATAACCCAATCATCACCTATCTAATGGCATGTGACACCCATATGAGAATTAATATTCCAAAAATCACTCCAAATATCACTACGTATATGTACACGTCCATTGAATTCTCCAAAAAAAAAAATTCAAATCATTTTTTTTGTTCTATATAAACTCGTTTAAGTTTGCGTCTAAGAGTAGTTTTCGGAACATATCGTGCTTGCGGAGCCAACGCGGTGTTTACCAAATATCTAAAATTAAAATTTTCACCAATATTAAACGGAGCATGCTCAAGGGAAACATATTCAGCTAATGTTTGTTTATAAAGTGCATTAGTGAAACGGAATAAAGGATGAGGGTTAGGATTGGCGAACCCGGAAATTTGTTGTTGGCTAGTGTCGATCCCCGCTTGCGTTGGATGTTTTTTCGTCAGATACCGACGAAATGTTCCATAGTCATCTCCTTTATTTTTTAGGACAATATTTACAGCTTATATCAAACTTGCCTTCGTTTTCATTCCATATTTTGTTGAAGTGTAGCCATAAGTCGGATTATCGGCTCTTTCATCCCGCTCCTTTTCTATCGACGATTCTTCGACACCAGTGACAGTAGCAGTGGCAGTAAGAGGATAAAGACTTTCTTGCATTGCGATGTGCTCGACGTTGGGATTGGGAACATCGTCGTCTTCCCAACATGCATATTCACGAAGATCATATTCATGAACAGGATAATCGGATTCTCCCATCGCCATCGGACTCTTTCCTTTTCCAGTATTTCTGCTTCCACTTGCCATTTTTTGAGAGAATTGATCGAAAAGTTGATTCAAAGAATTGAGACGGAATTGAAAGAGAATAGTGGATTGAGAGAATTTGACTTGAGAGTATTTGGAGAGAATTAAGAGAAATTGTGAGAAAAATAAAGAGGAATTGAAAGGTTTTTATAGATTTTTTTTAAGGAAATTGCAACAGCCAAAATATAGCCGTTGCAATTTCCAACGGGCCGAAGGCCCGCAGGGGAAGAGCCGTGGGCGGGCCCCACTGCCCACCCCCACTTTATTTTTATTTTTTTTTATAAATGCAGCGTCGAAACCGGAACCGGCCCTTGAAGGCCGGTTCTGGGTTGGTTCCCGGTCCGCGGTTCCATTTGGTCATGTCTACGCGAAGATGAAGAAGCTAAATGAAATGTGTTCTTTTTATACATACAAGATAGTTTTTAAAAGATCTTATCTCGGTCCAAATTTAAATTTTATTATGTATTAGTTAAAGTAAATTAAATTATATAAAGTAATAAAAAAAACTAACGAGGCCTGAAGGAAGGCCCTTGCCGCAGCTGCGACCCCATCCCCCCAACTATTGTTGGTCTTCCGAAGATGGTGGGACGAGGGTCAATCAAGCCCCCAACCAATGGCAGGCGACCTTGGTTGACCGTAACAGAGGGCCTGAGGCCCTCGCAGCCAAGGGCCACTGCTGGCTTGAGGCCCAACGAGGTCATCGTTGGACGAGGGCCGACGTCCATCGTCCTACCATCCCAATCCCTTATGGCGATGGTCAGGACAACGAGGGCCTATATATATATATATATATATATATATATATATGTGTGTGTGTGTGTGTGTGTGTTTTAGACTCATCATTGTTGTTTTAGCCACGTCAGTCCTATTGGGTTGTGGTTTATACTTCCCAACGACAGGCAATGTCCCATGGACACAAGAGGGCTTTACAGTTTAAGCCCATAATTTTGCATTAGTAGTTTGAGCTTGAACTCATGAATAGTTATTGATATATATATACTACTTTTACTTATAATTGAGTGATGTAACGAGAGGTGAGATGTGCTAATTATAATGAAATCCTATGATTGACGTAACTCTAGTTTAAAGGTGAACATAAATAAAAATCCCGTGTCACGATTTTTTTTTCTTGCTAAGTTTCGCTTCGGTGTGATTGTCCATCGAATCCTAACAAGCACCGTGTAAGAGAGAGAAAATAAAAAAAATGACACGTAAGCATTTTTCTTTAGCCGAATTGGATGGAGTTAATAAAATGACACGATTGTGCGACTTCGACAACTTTTAGGTTTTGATTGTACTTTTTAAAAATTTCAATGCTCGATTAAATCTTCATGATAACTTTCAAGACTTCCGAATATGCCCTTGAAGCATCAAAATCTCCCTGGGGAAATGGAGGAGAATGCTTCCCACGGGTGGATTAAGGTCAAAGTCAGTCCAATTTGGGGCAATTAAGATGTGGCAAATTTGATGGTCTTTGGCTCTAATGCTGATTGCCTAAATGTACATGTCCCCATCAAGGATGGGATCCGAGGGGGCCCCACCTCAACTGCTCCTAGATCTAGCTTCCCTCAAGTCATCAACCCATCCAAAAAAAAAAAAAAAAATGAACCCTTCACCTAAGGAAGGCATCTCTGTTTTCTTTATTCCCAATTCTCAATCCACAACCTCCAACTTAGCCTATCTACTAATTATTATACTATCTCTATAAGTTTCATTTTCGTACGTGATGATGTTACGCACGCGGCGCCGAACAATCGAAAATTTGTCTTTTTGACGCACGAGATTGATCAGACAGAGCTGTTCGATGCATCTCGAACACATGACGTTTCGACGGTCGCATCAGTCACTTCTTGCGTGGCGAACGAGCGTCTCTTCTTCGATATCTGCCGATCGCGTCAAAGAGACAGAGGGTCTTGCCGTATTCGATCGGAGGTCCAAAAATTTTGAAGAACCCTCGTTGCTAAATATAAAGGAGAGGAAGCAGCTTGAATTTTAGCGCAACACCTCATTGGGAGACATATCCAATTTCCTCCGTTGTCCGCACGGCTATCACTCCACTCCACCAAGGCGTCGCCTCTCATATTCTATTCCATAAATGGCTGTGATTTTTTATTTTTTTTTGGCCTCCTCTTTTTGGACGGACGCTTATGACCTCCCACGCCCACGCAAGTTAGATTCTCTCGGTAGCGTTCAAATTTTTGACGGTCAACGTTCATTCGCGTCTGCAATTTAGTTTATAAACAGGATCTCCTTCCGTTTATGAATTTCAAGCTTTCGGGGTCAAATGTCGTAATCCGGGGATCGTGCGCCGCCATCCATTCCCGATCCGACTTGCGAGCGAGAGGCGCGTCAAAGAGCGTCCCATCCGAGTCGGATATCCCTGCGTAGATGAATAATATCTCGACGTCGAAAAGGAGTACCGTCCGGTCCGACACCCCCCTTTCCCCAACATGGCAACATGCAACGATATATCCAAAGAAGGCGATGCTTGAGAAAAAAGAATAAGATTCTTAAAGTCACGTTACCCCAATTTCCAAGCAAAGTGCAAGCAAAGCAACCCCTTCCCTTCCCTTCCTTGCCCTAACTATGTCCGGTGGGACCCACCCCACCAACAACTGGGGAAAAAAGAAGAAGAAGAAGAAGAGAAAAGAAAACCCAAGTAGAAGATCTTCTTCCCCTCCACGTTCCAAGGTCAACATCATTGATTGGGATTAATTTAGCTTAATTTCGAACCGCACCGGCTCGTAGGTTATTACCAAACCGATCCCCATGCAACGTGGTTGGTCAACAATTTTTGGCACTTTCTTCCGCCACCAACTTCGGTTGGATCATTGCCAAAGGTTGCCGCTCGATCCTTCCAAGGATTTCTTACCATATAGAATTATTAGAGTTAATCCTTCTGTTTAGTAGATGGGTCTCTCGTTTTTTTTTTTTTTGGGTGTGCCAACCGCACCTCTCTTTCATAATCTTATCCTTACTCTTTTCACCGGTAAAAGCTAAAATTTCATCCTTTTTGCAAATCGGAACCGAGTCGCGCGAAACCCGTATTGTTAGAGTATATCGATGTTAAATAACTCATTCATTTAATGACGTAAGCTCGAGAACAGTTGGATGTGCTCCATTAAATATAACGGCATTTGTGCGCGTTTTGGAACCATTGGGTACTAGATCTCTTTTTCGTTTTCTTGCTAGATAAACTCCTTATATATGGCGATCAGAATTGATTAATTAGGATTGATTTGCCATAATTAGCATTTAATCGATCAAGATCCTCTTTCCTTAAATTCGCTCCCCTTTTTTTCTTCCCCCTTTCCTATTCAAGTTTATTACACTATAGATCATGTCTACGAGGCATATTAAATTTTCCGATCTGAACTTAACAAAATAATAAAAAAGAAAACGTTCCCATCAAATTAATTAACCTAGAATACCGTCGTCGCTACCCTCAGATTTCATTAATAATATCGAAAAAGTTTACTATCATCTCTCCATTCTCTTTCTCCCTCATAAACATGTTCGCAGATCGCACGTAGTCGCCCTCTCTCTCTCTCTCTCTCTCTCTAGAAGCAGAGATTTCAGACGGCTTGCCATGAACTAAATCTCTCTCTCTCTCTCTCCCCCTAAAGTCGTTGCCGCCACCGTTGACGGTGCGTCGCCGGTCTCCTGCCGATGGCGAATCACAAGAATTGCCCGAACCCGTTTCAAAGCTTCCCCTTCAAGACCAAGAAGGCCAACCTCTACTACATCGCCACCGCCTCCATCCTCTGCACCCTCTTCTACTTCCTCGGCATCTGGCAGCACTCCGGTGCCTCCTCCGCCATCTCCTCCTCCGGATTTTCACAGTTCCCATGCAACATCCCCCGCGTCGCCCCTTCGTTCTCGCCGCACAACGCCACCTCTGCCAACGTCGTCCTCGACTTCTCGGCCCACCACAGGGCGGAGGACCTCATCCCGACGGGGGCGGTGGAGGCGGCTCAAGATCTCCACTTCCCTCCTTGCGACCCGAAATTCTCGGAGCACACCCCGTGCGAGGACGTGCAGCGATCGTTGAGGTTCGATAGAGAGAGGCTGGTATACCGGGAGAGGCATTGCCCCGAGAAGGGAGAGAGGCTCAAGTGCCGGATCCCGGCGCCGCACGGGTACAGGGTGCCATTCCCGTGGCCGGAGAGCCGCGACAAGTCGTGGTTCGCAAACGTGCCGCACAAGGAGCTGACCGTGGAGAAGAAGCAGCAGAACTGGGTCCGGTACAAGGGCGACCAGTTCGTCTTCCCTGGCGGCGGGACCATGTTCTCGAACGGGGCCGATGCGTACATCGACGACATAGGGAAGATGATCGACCTCAAGGGCGGGTCCATAAGGACCGCCATCGACACCGGCTGTGGGGTACGTACCGAATGTCTCCGAATTTCAACTTAATCCGGTAGCGCTCAGTCTCTCAATAATGATTAATCGGTAGGATATAGTGTCAATAAAGCGTCCCGATTAAGTCAACAGTACGAACTAAAATTCAGTTTTTCATGGCATTCAATTTGAGTAAACATACAACAATGCCACACTGTACCAACGTTAAAACGTGCAAGGCTTGCCTTCTTACGTTGCTACAACATGTTTTAACCGGTACCACAATTACTTGCGTTTGTCAACAACTCATCACTATACGTTTTGGGTTTACGTGTCAGTTTAAGTAACATATTTCAGCGAAAATTCTCGGGTTTGACGAGTTGGTCGGGGCAGTAAGAACTTCTGACTCAGTCGCCCCGTTCTGATTCCAAACCGGCAGGCTTGCTATGAGTCGGGAGCGTCTCCACAACTCAAAAACTAGACTTGATCGATTCATAGGCCACCGGTCACCATGCCGGTATCCCTAGATCGGAATATTATAGTGGCTGAAGCCTAGGACATTGTAAATTTCTTGAGGGTCGGTCAGAGCACGACCGGGGCGGGTGGAACCGGCCCGAGGCGGAAGGACAGCTGGTGCTATTGGAATGAAAAATTAGGAGATGACATGGATACATGTGCAGACATTTCCTATGTGCATGGTCCGAATTTGGCATAGTGACTGCAACGCATTGATGGATCCCCAGTCAAAACTTAATAATTTGTGAATTTTCAATTGAAAGTCTATACGTACGGCCTCGATCTAGGTGGGTAAATATTGATTATTCGGGTGTTATCGTACTGATAATTTATGTGGTAAGCCAAATTTCATGATGACCCCCTTGAAGCTTTGGTTGATCTCTGAGTTGGTGAAGAGTGCTCCACCATTACACCAGTGCCAACCACCCAGACCAAACTCACCAAATCTGGAGTACGAATCTGCTTTAGCGTTTCCACATTTTTAACCCAATTTGGAAGGATTTGGGATTCTTAGTAGGATCGTGATTTCGCATTTTAAGTGCGGCATTTTAAGAGCTAATTGCGGAGATCAGATGACATCTTAGATATAATCAAATGCATCAATAAGGGTAAGTCCCTGATTGATCTTGTGCTAATGCACATAAGAACCGTACAAATTGAACCAGTTGACTCCACAGAGATTGCAGATCTCGGATCTCACCATTGCTTCACACTTGGCAGCTAGTTCAAGAATTCAGGGCATAAACAAGAATATTTTGACTTTCTCAATTTTATATGTAGGCTGAGACAGCATTGTATGGCTAAATAGATCGATTTGGGGCAAATGGAGATTTTGATTTGAAGCGTGGCCTCATGGCTTTGCAGGTGGCTAGCTGGGGAGCTTACCTCTTGTCGAGGGACATCCTCACGGTGTCGTTCGCGCCGAGAGACACCCACGAAGCTCAAGTTCAGTTCGCTCTCGAGAGGGGAGTGCCCGCCCTGGTCGGAGTCCTCGCTTCCAAGAGGCTTCCCTACCCTTCGAGAGCGTTCGACATGGCTCACTGTTCTCGCTGCCTCATTCCTTGGGGTCAGTACGGTGAGTTATACCCCTCCCTATGTATTTTCTGGTTTTTAATTCATGGTATTAAACATCCATAAAATGCAGATGGGGCATACTTGATGGAGGTCGATCGGGTTCTGCGTCCCGGCGGGTACTGGATCCTGTCGGGGCCGCCGATAAACTGGGAGAGACACTGGAAAGGGTGGGACCGAACAGCCGATGATCTCAAAGCGGAGCAAGACGTGATCGAGAGCATAGCGAGAAGCATGTGCTGGAAGAAGCTGAAACAGAAGGGCGATATCGCAATCTGGCGAAAACCCACCAACCATGTCCATTGCAAAAGGAACCGCAAGGTGTTTAAGTTCCCGCCTTTCTGCCCCGCGCAAGACCCCGACAAGGCCTGGTACGGCTTATGTTCCGATTACACTTGATCGTATTCTTTACATTAAATTTGCTGTCATTAGTTAGCAAAGTTAAGATCGGTACATGTTTGCGTTAAGAAGTGCCGACGGTACTTAGCGGCAGTGAACTTGGGATATGAAACTAGAAAGCAATGTCTTCATCCTTCATTCCTAGGCAAGCTCAAGGAGGAGGGATCCGATATAAGACGAGCCCGACATTCAAGCTAGTTCTAGATTTGGTTCTCATTCTTGTGTCCTTGACCCCATGAGTTTGTGCTCTCGACAGGTACACCCAAATGGAGACCTGCTTAACCCCACTTCCCAACGTTTCCGACATCAAGGATATCGCGGGAGGGGAGTTAGCAAAATGGCCGGAGAGACTGACCGCCATGCCTCCGAGGATCGCAAGCGGAAATGTAGGAGTAACGGCAGAGACATTCAGAGAAAACACCGACCTGTGGAGGAACAGAGTCTCTTACTACAAGTCCCTGGACCACCAACTAGCCCAGAGAGGAAGATACCGCAACTTGCTCGATATGAATGCCAACTTGGGAGGTTTCGCGGCCGCGTTGGTGGATGAGCCAGTGTGGGTCATGAACGTAGTTCCGGTCGAGGCCAATGCCAACACCCTCGGAGTGATTTATGAGCGCGGATTGATCGGAACTTATCAGAGCTGGTAATGCTTCGGCGGGCTCAGATTATCCAAGCTCCTTGCTCAACTGCTCTGTCGCCTAATTTTCTTGACCGCTATCTCTTCCTGGTAGGTGCGAAGCCATGTCCACTTACCCGAGGACTTACGACTTCATCCACGCCGATTCCGTATTCACCCTCTACAATTCGAGGTAACTTTCGCTTCCCTTCTCCGATTTGCTCCTCGGAAACTTCGATTCTTATGACCAACCCGGGGTTTCATTTCCACAGGTGCGAGACGGATGATATTTTGTTAGAAATGGATAGGATCTTGAGGCCCGAAGGCGGAATTATATTCCGCGACGACGTAGATACTTTGGTAAAGATCAAGAGCATGATGGATGGGATGCAATACGAGAGCAGAATCATAGACCATGAGAAGGGACCTCACGAAAGAGAGAAGATTCTTCTGGCATACAAGCAGTACTGGACAGCTCCAGCCCCACAAGACGCAACCAAAACTGTTTCTCAGTCATAGTTAGACATGGGAGAGACCACCCAATTCGATCTTGTTTTGCAATTTTCACGTTCTTTTGTAATTTTGCCTTTTCTTTTCCGTTATTCTTGTGTTAATAATTTTAACCGGCGTTCAATTTTTTAGGTGCCCAATTTTTTTTTTTTTTTTGTGGATGTATCATGCTTAAGATTTTAGGATCCCTGGCTTGGAAATTCTTGTACCAAAGACGAAGAGACTCAACTTGTGATGAGAAGATGATAGGTAGGGTTGGTACTAGAACTTCTTGCTGAAAAAATGCTTAAAAAGATAGGGTTGGGACCAAACTAGAGTTGGGCACATCGGGACGTTCAAACATTCCTAAACATATTTTGAACTTTTCAATTGTGTCAGTGTAGTCCCAAACTTTTCAAAGATTCGCCGATTTAGTCATAAACTTTTGGATAATCTCTTAATACAGTCCTTTAGGCCAATATAGGTTTAGAACTAAATTGGCAGAGCTTCAAAAATTTGAGGACTCAATTGAAATGATTAATATATCTAGGACTAATTCGGCAAAACTTCAGAAGGTTTAGGATTAAATTAATACAATTGAAAGGTTTAAGACTAAATCGGCAAATATTCGAAAGGTTTAGGACTGCATTGACACTATTGAAAGGTTTAGAATTGAATTGACCACCGTAGAATAGATTTTGGATTTTTTTGAACAATTTTCCCTCTCCACTCGTGTGTGCTTTGTCTGCTTGTTTTGTTTCACCACAAGATTGAAGAAAAAGAGCGCAAGTTAATCATCTTTCGCAAACGTAAGGGTCCTATCGAGTGGAAAAGTACACGAAAGTGCTGCAAACAAGCAACAGATTTTTCCCTATCTAAACACTTTCCGACGCCTAGTAGGCAACTAACTGGAGTCGTGATCGGTGAAGGAGCACAACTCTACACGCATCGCCAATCTTAAATGCTGTTGTACCTTTCCTGGTTTTGGATCGGCCATTATCGATGAGCTTTGGTGAAGCAAACCGGTCAGATGCAGTCGATGGAAGGCTATGAATGCACCTCTCGACATGTCCTTACTGATATGGTGCAATTTCAGGGCGGCCAAAGCCAATGCTAAATGAACTCTAGAAACAAAGCTTCTTGTTTACCAGTTAGCCCCAATGCACTAAAACTTGAGAATCTGTCACCATCAGTGAACTCCTCGCGAGGATAAGGCCTTATCTGCTCATCAGGGGAAAATACAGAGATCAGTACACGGGCAAATAAACCAGTTTAGACCCTTGTTCTTCCGACGCGGGACATTGAGAGATGTACTTAAATAGAAGACTGAAGAAATGCACATCACGGCCAGATACGATGTATTATTTCTATTTATTGGTAATTTTGCTATTAGTATTGAGTATTTTGCTGGTGATCCGGAAAAATGACAACACATTTTACATCTTCTGCCATTGTAGACAGAAAAGTCAGAGACAATGATGCCACCTTAAAAAATCTATGCTCGAGATTGAAAATATACAGCAGAGCGCTTGCCGACAAAGACATAGTTATTTTGATTAGCCATACTTCAACCCCAAGGTGACTGCATTGCTCATAAAGCTAAAAAGAGGCTGAGATTCTGAGAAGTTAGGCCTAAGGAAGCAAATAGATCGAAACACTTGCCAGTTTATAAGTCATAGGCTCTGCCCAACCACCAGCATCTATGAAGTCAAATAGAGACTGCAGAGGAAGAAAAATAACGGTGAGGTCTAGCGTTAAAAAATTGCTCAAAACACACATAAGAAGATTCACCTGAAGCTTGTCAGTCACGAGGAAGCGGCGACTGTGTCGACCTCCATCTGGCATGCGGACGGCAAGATTTATCGATTCTCTATCGTCTGGTGCAGGTTCTTGAGGTAGAGAGCCTCCACTCTGAATTAACATTTTCAGAAATCACTTGCAGTAACTCGTAGGATTAAAATCAAATAGTACATCTCGACAGGAAACACTGTGGAAGTGGAAGTCTCCAATTTGTTGGGTTGAAAAATAAATCAATAGTCATTCATAAGGCTCGACTTCAAGGGCAGGAGAATCCTACACAACAAAAGGACGTGCTGCGTAGTCTAATTTACATGGAGCCAAGTGCTCCTGGTTCGGCAGAAAAGAAAATAGAAGTGTCCCCTTGACAAAGCAGACTTGTCCTAGAGCTTAGTTGACAGATGCCATGATGTTAAGGCATTAACATAATGCTATGTGCCTATGAGGATACGAATGAAGAAGTTCATTTTCCATCCATTGGGAAATTTACAGCTTCAAGCATTACTCATGTTCGAGCTCGCTAGAAGCAAAAAGTAAGCTACCAGGGATATCATTTGAATGACCGGAGTTTAGAGGAGTCTATTTTCTTCTGAAAGTAGCCACATGAGTGCCAATTGCCATCTTATTTATATTCAACAAATATTGATTTACCTGATCAGACTGATAGGCATCTGGACCACACTGAATATGATCATGATGATGCTGGTTGGACTTATCATCCTGCAAATTCAGCCCTTCCAGCTTAATCTCTTCTGGCTGTGATGCGCTTCCCAGCTTCAATGAAACATCGCATGTTAGAGAATACCTTCTTGCCTCAATGATGGACAAATAGAAGCAACTCCCCATCCAAAAAAGAATGTGGGCACCCAAAAGAGAAAAAACAACAGAAACAGACCACAGCACTAGATAAAGAAAATAGTGTCCAAGCGAATACTTAGATCATTCATCAAAGTTGCATCGTAACTAAAGGGGGCCATATGCTAATCGAAAGTTGCCCAAAGGAAGAAGTTGAAGGTTTTTCACAGGATGACTAGTGAGCTGTACATACTTTCCATATCTAATTAAATGCAACATGCTCCTGCTCACATGGAGAACCTACCGTGCTTCTTGCAGAGGAAAAAAAAAAATTACACTACTCGTGCATCTAGTATTTTGAGTATGAATAAAAGACGCTCACTTGTGATCTTTTATCCTTAGTTTTGTCTGCACTTTCATGTGAAGCATTAAATCCAAATGCTCGGTATCTATCTTTCACTTGTTGCACACGCTTCTCTTTCTCTTGCTCTGCTTCCTGGAATTTTTTTATGGGAGTGAGATGGACCAAAAGGCCACGCAACAACAGGGGAAAGCTGAGAAAAAAATTTGGCATGACCAAACAACCATCAACGAGAGTGAAATTGCACGATCAAGCTCCTTATCTTCTTGGCTAGGTTGCTTTTGAGATAGCCCAGAACCAGAAAGGAACTGCATCACATGCATCGAGGGTGTTACAATCCAGAGAAATGTCGTGGTAAACAGACGCAAAAGCCTGAGAAAAGCAGTGACCAGAATTCAAACGGTCACTCCCGCAATTGACTCTCGAAATGTACCTCCTGCTTCGATGCCTCAATAGCAGCTCGGAGCATTTCTTCTTCCGCATCATTTCCATACGCATGCGAACTTCTGACTTCAGCCGGAGTGCTAGAGTAAACCGGCGTTCCAATTACACCACCGGTGTTAATCGATCCTGAATGATAAGGCGGCTCGTTACCACTGCCGAATGCTTCAGCCGACCCAGTCGTGTTGCTCGGAGAAGTAGCAAATCGTCGGGGACTGGTAAATGCAGAAGCGCCAATCTGGTTAAAGAAACTTCTCCTGTAGTTTGGGTCAAGAAGAGAAGAAGGCTTGAAACTTCTAACAGCATGAAAGAGCGGCACGAGCCCTTGTCGCCTGTCGTGATTCCGGCTATCCATTTCATGAGGATGTGGAGAAGTTGCAGGAGGAAATCTGAGCAGGCAAAAAGGAAAGCAAAGGATCAAATGCAACTCCAGCATACAAGTGCATGAAACTCGAGAGAATGTCGAATTAAGGGACAGACGTTTGGTGGATCCCTTCAGCAAAATGGGCATTGACAGCCTCGTTGAGATTCCCACCATATTCCTGCAAAGGATAGACGACACAGACGATAGATACGTCTTAGATTCTCCATAAAACGACGTAATAGATCCGACATTACATCTCATTTTCAAGCCAGCAAGCGAAACATTGGATGGATCGGAGAGCCAAATCTCCAGTTCTCACACTAGCCTCTCCATTTGTTATCACTATCCGCTATTGCAGTCCAAAAGGAAAGCAGAGTCGCACATAATCCCTTCCTCTCTCTCTCTCTCTCTCTCTCTCTCTCTCTCCACCCAGTAGAGCCGTCGCTTAAATGCCAGGAGCAACGACGATCCAGCACAGGTTGCAGCAAGTGCTACGTCTTGTGCAACTAGCTAAAGCTAACTCGGAGACCGCCGATCGGGAAAAGCCGGAGATGGTTCGAAGGCCTGAAAATGAAGGAAGAGAGGGAGGAGGAACGGGAACGCACCTCCAACCGGCGGACGGCGAGAGGCTCGGGCGCGCCGGTGATGCCCATGAACGTGTCGATGGACTCTCGGGACGGCCCGGGCATGGTTGTTCCCGGCGTTGCGGTGGGAGAGCGACGCCGGTGTGAAAACGGTGGCGGTGACTGACACTGACAGTAGGAGCTCAGAAGAGTAGGATAGGACTGCACCGCCTCTTTCTCTCTCTGCCTCGGATTCTCCCTTCTCTCTCCTCTCTCGTCCTTTTTTCAATCCTTGTTTCGTGCCTCGAGGACCATCCTGCCAATTATAAACCGTCCGTAGTCACAATTATTCTACGAAATACAGTGGAATACCACATAAAATTATGGTAAAGATATTTAGAAGATTCTCCATTTCTATCTTAAATATGTATACGTATCTCTTAATCATGCATCCATGAATCTTTCTCATGGGATATTGTAATATTGTCTTTACCTTGATTGTGGCATCGATGTCATTAAGCAACAATCCGCATCAGAATCGATGGTTAATTGGTGAAACCCAATCTATTTTGGCGTCTGATGAATATCTCAATAAATAAACCTGGCGACCAACACGCTTTTTTTCGACCAGTGAGTCGTTGTGGTGCAGCAATGCGACCTCGACGACACCCCCTCGTAGTTCGGTCTAGAAAAAGAGACCATGGATGAAGTTGGGCGTCAATAGAGATTCTACGGTAAGATATCTTAATGCATAAGGATACTCAGATTAAGCGGATGCCCGCCGCCCACTCACCCACCGCCCAAGCCCGCCCGGCCATCATCCCAATAGAAGAAAGAAGAGGTTCCATCTCTTTCTTTTGCTTCAAGGATTCAACTTTCTACAACTTTGGGGTTTTCGCTCTTCATTTGGTTTCCTTCTCTTTTCCCTCTTCTTCGGTGATTGTTCTTTTTTCTGATTCTATTTTTCTAGGCACGAATTTTTTTTTTAAAATAGATCGCAATGACCATCTGATTATATTATTTTCAAACCAGATCTTGTATTTTTTTTTTTTTGCAACATTCTTGAGATATTTGGACGCAAAATGTTCGTTTCTAGCCTCAGTTAACGCCATGTTTGCCCTCAAAGATTGTAGCTTTTCTTCATATAATTTATCCACTCTTGACTTTTTCACCACTAAAAGTGCACATGTGTTGGACAACCAAAAGGAGATTCCTGGTTCCTGCTCCTCATTATGACCATCTTGAATTAATCAAATTATACTCTAGAAATAAACTTTTTTTAAAGAACACATTTGCCGAATTTTGGAGCAGTTTTTTTTTTTGGTCGACTATTTTGGAGGAGTTGAATAGATAAATAAGAGATTTTTCCAGCCCCTTTGGACAAAAAAAAAATGTGTATGAAAAATTATGGGATTTTTTATTTTTTATTTTTTGGGTCGAAGGAAAATTATGGGATTGCGAAGGGAAAATCTTACTTTTCGTCTAATTCCAACATTGATCCCCCCCAATCGCGGAGCCATAAAAGTCGTGCCAGCTTGTCTCCATGCAAAAGTAAAAAGCTGCGAGAGACTATAAAACAATTTCCTTGTCCCGGCAAAAATTCATATCTTGTCGGGCCGGGCCATTTTGGGCTATACCCTACGTCGCCCGAAGCTCGGCCCGGCCCGTACGAGCAAATGGGAACAGGCCCGATAATCCATAAAAAAAAATTGTCAAAAAAATCCTAAACCTACTGAACTTTTGCCAATTCAGCCTTTAACTTTTTAATTTTATCAATTCAGTCCTAAATCTTTTGCTTTTGCGCCAATTCAGTATTAAACCTTTTTTTGCCGATTCAGTCCTAAATCTTTTGCATTTATGCCAATTCGGTCTATCTAATCAAATTTGACCAGCTGGCGCTGACATTGGCATTGGCAAACGTTGATGGGGGCAATATTTAATAATATTTTAATATTTTTTTCATTTTATTTTTAATTGTATTTTTGTTGATCTTCTTCCTGGAGGCGAAGGAGAAGGTCTCTTTGACCTCCCATCATCACGCCATTTTTTTTTTCGGGAAAATGCCAAAAGAGGGCCTCAATTATACTTGTTGTCTCAATTAAGAGCCCAAACTTCAACTTGTGTCAAAAGAGAGCCTAGACTATTTTTTTTTCTTTCAAAAAAGGGTCTGGCCAAGGGATATTTCTGTCTTTTTAACTTTCCTTTTTTTTTTCTTTGTTCCCCTCCCCCCACGATGTCTTCTTCCTCCTCTTCTGCTTCAAGCACGGCGCTTTGGGTCGACACTATTCGCTACTCCATGGCGCTTTGGGTGGCTGTAGTTCGTCGTCTGGGGCAGAGCAGGAAGTGATGGTGGCCGTGGGTGGTCGGGCGGAAAGGGTGTCGAAGGGGTGGTTGTCGCGACCCGTCCGAAGGCGGACGCGGCTAATGGATTACCGATCGCGGGTTTTGGATCGGCGCGGGCCCTCCCAGGCCCATACCAAATCGCGGCGGGAGTATTTTTCAAAGGATTCGACGATAAGGGTCGATCGCTTTCGACCTTCAGTGTAGTCGTGGTGGCATGTGCAACTTGTGCATGCATTTGGAGTCGCCACCGGTCTTTCTTGGAGGGTAGACCGGAAACCTTACTGACCGATTGGGAGAGGTCGATCAGTTCTGCAGAACCAGAGATTTTGGGTTCGGGGACTTGGTTACGCTGGTGTCATTACCAACGCCCTTTCGGTACCTAACGCGAGTGATTTTCCTAGCTAAGAGTTCATGTAGGCGCAAGCTTGGGTGAGATAGGTTTGATTCAGGTTTTCATGCAGATTGGAAGACTATTCCTATCAATCACAATCAATTTAAATGAAGGCGCAATCAAGTGCATAAATTAATTTCATATCAATGCACGTCAATTCAAGTCAATGGCTTCCTAGTATAGCCATAAGGGTTTAGGGAGGGTGTGATTTCGGACCGAGGTAAAATGAGAGGATTTGGAGACGATTTAGCCCGAGGGGCAAAATCGTCAAATTTTGGAAGACTTGGATACCGAATTACCCAACATATTCCATGACCAGTTGATTGTGGCCATTTCCCATTTTTGAGAATTTTTATGATTTTTCTGAATTTTCCGAATTTTTTTTATTTTTATTTTATTAATTAATTAATTTTTTTATTTTTATTTAATTACTACTTAATTAAAAATGGTCGGATCCGGATCTTGGGCCCGAACATGGATCAGACCGCTGGGCCTAATCCGAACCGGGAAAGAGGACTTGAATCGGGCCCGATTCACACAAGGAACCCAAGCCCACTTTCTTTTCTTTTAAACCTAATAAACCCATTCGCCTAAGCCCATTCTTCCTCCCTCCAGCATCAACGTAAGCCCAATCTTAAAAAGCCTACAAGACCAAACAATCCACATATACAACCCCACACGAAAATAGCTCTTACCTTACTGTTCATTGTCTTCAACGTGAGACGTCCACTTCCCCCCATGAAAACAGGATCGAGCTCGCCATCGCTGGGGACCTGAGTTCCATGATCCGGGCCTTTCTTGGCGACGCGACAGTGTAATTGCTTGATCTCGTTCAGGATCGTGCAGCTCCTGAGGAAGGCGTTCGGGGCAGCTGCGTCGTCCGTGGTGAGTGAGAGCCCATTGAGGTTAGAGATGGTTGGCGAGTCCGGGATCGCCGAGACAGGAGGAGAAGAACAGATAGTGGCGAGACTTGGGAGAGCCATGGCCGACTGATATAAGCGGCTAACAACTGTCTAAAAAACACGAACTTGAAGGTCATGGAGCCGTAGCTGGAAATCGCTTGGTCGGTTCCGTGCTTTGGCCCGCGGCAGAACTTCGCCGCGACTCTCTCCCTCTCTCTCGAGTCGGCCTTTATCTTCTTCGATGCAACTCGAACGAGCAAGCTGAGAGGCGAGTCCCAGTGACGTTTGCCAGGCTGCAGCCGGCGAGGACGATGAGCAGTCTGAAAACTTACTGTTCATTGTCTTCAACGTGAGACGTCCACTTCCCCCCATGAAAACAGGATCGAGCTCGCCATCGTTGGGGACCTGAGTTCCATGATCCGGGCCTGCTCGGGACCATCTCTTCCGGAGCCCAGCCGCTTCGTCCCGTCGCCTGCGACTAGGTTGCTCGACGCCGCCGCCGCCGCCTCCGAGACCGGGCTCATGCTCTTCGAATCCAGCGACTCGCCCCGCCGGAGGATCGTGGCCTTCTCCATCACGAGGCTGGAGGATCTCGCCTGTCTGAGGTTGTCGGAGCTGGACCTCGAGGTCGACGGCTCCGACTGGGCGCGGACGAACCGCCTCCGCTGAGGCTGAAGTTCATCAACATCCGTCGACGAGTTGCACCAGCTTTGGGAATAGCTGTCCCTTCCTTATGCGGTTTTTTAGCAAAGCCACCTTTTCTGATACTCGAGCCTCATGTGCTCACCTTGCTTCACCTCTTCGTATAGCTTTCTCTCAGGCTAGTAGTGCATCCAAAACTGTTGCGTGGGTTTCACATTCATATGTATCAGGATCATCCTTACCACTGTCGTCATTGGGGTATGCCGCCTCTGAATGGCTTATTCCATGTGATGACCCGCATGACCCTCGCAGAATGATCCATGCGACTTTGATTGTCAGTGAAATTCGAGTGGTAATGTAGCCATGTTGCCTCGAGCACTCGAGACCTCCTGCGCGCTCTCGGAGGCCTTTAGGAGATAGTCGTCAACGTCGAGATGACGGGCGGCGGCTTCGAAGATGCTTCGTCTCTGCCAACTTTTCGCATCTCATCCATAATGGTCGGCGCTGGGCATGTCAACGCCAGAGGCGGTGCAGAAGATGAGGTGGTAGTAGCGGTGGTGTCGGATGTGGCAGCGCGAGCTGCCTTGGTCCAGGTGGTGAGCCCGGACTCAACCGAAGGTGGTCGCGTCGGCTTCGGTGGAGCGCGATTGGAGGTCGAGGGTAACGGGATGAAACCGGTGTGTTGGTGGCCTGCACCGGACGAACAGAGGAGGATACGGTCCCGGCCTGGTAGTGATCTCTCGTTCTGTGTCTCCCCCTGCTTTCTTTTATAATAATCCCACTCTCCTTTTTTTGTTTACCGCCGACCCCCCTTTTGTTGCTTTTCCTCTCTTTTTTTATTCCTCACGAGCACCACCTGCACCCCTTTTTTTCTTTTTTATATCTTATTCCCTAATGGCTTCCCTTTTATTTATTTACTCCCCATTGTCTCTCATTTAAGAAACCTCACCAGCTCATTCTTGCACCCCCACGAGCTCTCGCCTTTATTGAATTGCCTCCCAATCCCTGTTGTCGGTGGCGCATGAATGCTTTTCTTTTGTCAAAGGAGCCTGTCCTTTCCCTAGCCCGATGGCTTATCCCGTTTTCATATATTCAAGTTCGACTCAGCGGCCCCGTGGTGTAAAATGCAAATCCGAATCTACCGAGAGCGTCGATTCTATCTTTGCCAGGACAGCGTCTACCTCTCATTCATTCTCGATTTCAACTCAATTATGCGAACGCAATGTATGAATAAGGAATCAAATACGTTATGAATGAAAATTCTTTTTGGTGAGAATTAGGACCAATTCTCATTTTTATGCAATGATAAATAAATAAAATAAAATAAAATAAAAATCATAATAAAATTAGGTGTCAACAGCTGCCCCTCTTTGAGAGTGAGCTCGTCAGAGATTGCTTTCAGAGACAAAATGACACCTGAATCTTGACCGACTCGACTGGGGAAAAGAAATGCTATGATATTGGAACCTTAAGTTTTTTTTTTTTTTTAATGCTCAATTTAATCCCTGATTTGCTCTTGCAATTCGAACATGGGCCGGAGTGAGAGAGGCTTACCTGAAGCTCACCTGTCAGGTGCTGCCGGTAGTGATGACTTTCAAGGAGATGTCTAGGACTTGTCAGAAAATCCTAGGGAGTTTAAGCTCTGACCTGTATGGTAGGTTATACCATCATGGGATTCCTAACGGCTAGGAATCTAAGGAAGGCGCCTCCCACACTTCGGGATTTGCCATGGATTTTGATCCGTATGGTGGATCGGACCTTTGTGTCGATGCTTATGGCGGTATTTACCGATGAGTTGACCCTTATGACGGTTTCTACCATATTTGATCCCTCAAGCGGTATCTACCTTTGAGTTGACCCTTCAGGCGGTTTCTACCTTTGGTTTGACCCTTCAGGCGGTTTCTACCTTTGGTTGACCCTTCAGGCGGTTTCTACCTTTGTTTTGACCCTTCAGGCGGTTTCTACCTTTGGTTGACCCTTCAGGCGGTTTCTACCTTTGTTTTGACCCTTCAGGCGGTTTCTACCTTTGGTTGACCCTTCAGGCGGTTTCTACCTTTGTTTTGACCCTTCAGGCGGTTTCTACCTTTGGTTGACCCTTCAGGCGGTTTCTACCTTTGGTTGACCCTTCAGGCGGTTTCTACCTTTGTTTTGACCCTTCAGGCGGTTTCTACCTTTGGTTGACCCTTCAGGCGGTTTCTACCTTTGTTTTGACCCTTCAGGCGGTTTCTACCTTTGTTTGACTTGAAAAGAGGTCTCATGACGAGGGTTCTCCACGTCCGATGAGACTGCTTGATTTTGAACAGGGGTCTCATGACGAGGGTTCTCCACGTCCGATGAGACTGCTCGATTTTGAAAAAGGGTCCTGGGACGCGGGTTCTCCAGGTATCCTGCAGAAGTTTGAGCCTGAAAGATTTTTCTTCACCAAGAAAACGTTAGTAATCTTTGGGAAGACCACGGCTGTCCATTTGACAAAACCGTATGACTTAAGTTTTAATCGTGAAATGTGCATTTTGATGCTGGAGGTTATCCAAAACATTCCTGCGACATACAGATGCGATCACAAATTCCTTGCGCGGCAAATCTGGATCAACAATTTGAAATTTCCAAAAAGAGTTTGTTCAAAACATCAATTGGAATATTTCTCGACAAAGAGGTCTTCTCACCTGTTTTGAGATAGTGTTTTTTTTTCTTAAGGGACGCACTCAATTCCCTACTAACCTGTGCCTAGATTTTAGGCTCATTCGCAGCGCATACATTTTGATCGGTCGGGAGGTCTTCCACGGGACCGTAATGTTGGGCTTGGTATTGGTCTCAAAGGGGGGGACTCACTTTTGAGTCAAGGCCATTGAACGAAAGTTTTAACCAGCTGCTCCGGGTTTACAAGTCAAGAACCCTGCAAAATGAGAAAGAAATAGTCTTGCTCGTACCTCTTCGAGCTAAGCTATATGTTAACCCAAGTGTCTTAGTCAGAGAAGACTGTTTGAGGGTTGTAACATTGGTAGGATTGGGGACCGAAAAAGCTTGTTTTTGGCCCAAAATTTACGAAGGGATTGACGTTGGTGATCATTGCCGATTTGCTACCTGTCCTTTCTCTTTTGCGCCTTTATTCCGTGCTTGACACCATTTGGCGAGCAGCCTTTTTGGAATTTGGCTCCTTCGGGGATTATCTCTTTTCCCATCCGGCTTCATTGCGGATCAATCAAACACTTACACGAGCATCGGCCTTGCTTTTACCAGGCACTCTGCTTTTTCTCGATGCCGTGGATTTTTTTTTTTTTTTCTCATTCACTTTTGAAATCCCACTTTTTCTCATCTTCATGGGATCATGTTAGACATATAGTCTAATCGTGCTTTAAATATCAGCTTGGGAATTCTCTTCGTAATCCTTGAGTCTTGAATTCCTCTGTTTCTGAAGTGATGCCGCATCCGTCTTGGAATGTGCAATGATCACCAACGGGTTTATGAAATGATTTTGTAGGCTCAACTTGGCTACGCAAAGGATTCGGTGTGTGGGATAGAGAAATGAATGCTTCTCATCACCCTATGGCACTTGGATTACCATATAATAACACACAAAGATTAATGTTAGTCCGAGCAAGAAAATTTCTAACCATCTTCTCCTGATGCTGCTGGACTCACCTCCATTTGCCTCCATGTGGGGGGTGGTTCTTGACAGGGCTGAGAATGAAAACCGTCGTTCAAAGGGGTTGTCAATGGTCACCTGTAGTGTTTGGGGATATGAAACGAATGCCTCCGTCGTCCCAATCCATGTAATTGCTGCGAACAATCCCTACTTCCGTAGGTCCAGATTTTACTATCTGATCTGCTCCACTTTTCCCTCAAGTGTGTATAGGACGTGTTTGGATTTAGGCATGCCTCTCTTTTGAGTAAACTTCCTTTTGAATGATTTGACAAATAATCATATTCGGAAAATTTCATTTCTTTCTTTCCCAAAATTTATCCGTCGAGGGGATTTCGTGATGTATCGTGCATGCTTTATTCATGTTCAGACAACCTCCTGTTCACCGCGGTCGGAGATCCCTGAAAACGTAAAACAAGCATGTCATTGTATGTTCCAAGATTCTATAAAGATTGGAATGATACATCCTACCCTTGGTCGTGTGTCCCTGCGAGTGCACACACGTTGTGAAAATCTGTCCTCCTTGATGGCGAGTCCTGATGTTACGTATTGATATGAACAACATCTATCAAATCCGCATATCCATGCTTGGAGTGTTTGCAACATCAATGGTTCATCTGCCCCCGGTTGGGCAACGTTTGTTCTGTTATTTGAATGCGTGACTCCTTGAGTGCTTTATCCATGTTTATCATCTGGGAAGGAAAAGAAAGGAGACATCACTTCCGTATTTGATTGAAGATCGTTTAGGAACGATACATCGTTTTACCAACTGGGTGGCTTCGCGGCCAAATGTATTCGGTATTGAAGGAGTAGATCCTATTATGCTCCGCGGGTGATAATTATGGTTCATGGAATTTGCTCCACGGATTAAGTGATTAATCCATGGCCCTTGGCTCGAAGACGTTCAAAGGGTAATGTTGACACTCAGAGCGGTTAGTTTTCAGCGTTAATTACAATGTTCCCGCGGGAACTTTACAACGAAATCCGTAACACATTCATTCGATGTATTCACCTCTCACTCTCCTGAGCCTTCTAATGATTTAGCACACGAGCTTCGAACCAGATGTCCGGTCGCCGGTACCGGTCACGACTGCGAAGATGCACTTGTTCCAAAATGCTTGACCCATAGGCTGAGTTGCTCATTCAGGAGATCGTCCGACCGCTCGAGTCGTCCAAGTTGAGCATCCTTAATTGCTGGTGACGGACTTCTCCCATTTTCGGCATGAACAACCTGGTTTCTCGGTTTATGCGTGATCCACACGCCGAGTTGCTCACTGAGGGACTCGCTTGAAATTTCAAGCCATTGACGCCCAAGTCGGGCATCCTCAACCGTTGGCGATGGGTTCCTCACACTACTTTCGACATGAACAACCTCACTTCTCGAGTTGGTATTTTCATCGTTGTCCAGTAGGTTTGTACCCGATGCTGGATTCGCCGTAGGAATAACACTAACGATCGGTTGGTGCTCAAATTGGGGAGTCCATACCTGCTGAAATTGTTGTACATACTCTTGGGGAGTACCAGGGTAACTCAGGGGGGAATTCAGCCGATCGAACCAAGAATAGATGTTTTCAAGGAGATCGTCTGAACCATCGAGCGACTGACACTCAGGTTGAGTATTGTCGACTACTGGAGAAGGAATCTTTTTGCCATTTTCGTCATGGACCACCTGATTCTTCGAGCCGGAATCTCCGTAATCGTCTCGCAAGATTGTATGTGCATCTCCTGCCAGTGTTAGATCCGCTGTAGGACTAGTATTAACGGCCAGTCGGTGCTCAGACTGGGGAGTCCCGATTTGCTGAAATTGCGGTACATACTCCTGAGGAGTACTGGGATAACCCATGGGAGTACTCTGATTGATGCCTGAACAATCGACCGTGTAATTGTCAGTCCCATCGGTGTTAAGAGGTGATTGGATGCTTCCTGCTTCATGAGGATTGCGATCACAGCCATGCTCATCGTTTAAACTTGAACTGCCTCTCTCTTGGTCTAGCGCCACTCGTCCATCTCTCAGTAGTCTTTTGTAGCACCAAAGGTGGTTCCTAACTTTATTTCTATCCAATTCCGGCATGTTCATGATCTTGAGTATGCGCGATGGGCGAGCCAAACTGATCCCTAACTGTTGAACTGCATCAACAAATTTGCTATGAAGCTCCGAGGTCCAATAAAACCTTGTTTTCTTGCTAGCCGAAGTAGGGTTGGCAACTCGGCGGCTACTCTTCGTGGAATCTGGTCGTGTTGAACCGCCTCTATCTTGGTCTAGCGACGCTCGTCCATCTCTCAGTAGTTTCTTGTAGCGCCAAAGGTGATTCTTGACCATATTTTTAGTCAGTCCCGGCACGTTCATGATTTCGAGTATGCGCAATGGGCAAGCAAAACTGATCCCCAACTGTTGAACTGCATCAACAAATTTGCTATGAAACTCCGGGGTCCAACGAAATCTTATTTTCTTGCTAGCCGAAGTGGTGTCAGCAACTTGGCGGTTACTCTTCTCGGAATCTGGTCGTGTTGGAGGTTGCTCTGGAGGGGATTTAGTGGTCTCAGATCGGCTGGTCATGATGGTGAGTTCATCATCGAGCGGACCCGACTTGTCATGACGCATGTTCCCTTCCACAATGGGCGTCGACTTTGACCTTATAGCACTAGTTTCCTCTTGTAGATCCTCGGCGGTACCCGCCTGTTCCGAAAGATGTTGCGAAGGGCATTGCAACAAATGAGCATTATAAACCCCCAGATCTGGCTCTTCAGTGAATACTCCGTCCGTGGGAACAGGGTTACCGCACTCTAGGCAAATAGCGATGCTTAGAGCTTTTTTGTACTGAGTGTTTTTTATTCGAAGCTTTTCATTTTCCTCCCTTACAACCGCTAACTCGTGCCGATCGCGTTGCTGCTTCAGCCGGGTTCGTTTGTTTTCAAACCAGCACTTGACCTTCCGAGGCTCCCACCCTATCTCCTGGCCCATTTTGATTTTCTGTTCCATGTCCGGATAGGGGTATTCCCTGAAAAACAATTCGAGTTTATGGACTTGACCTGAAGTGTTGCGTTTGAGATATTCCCCTTTCTGACGCTGATAACCGTCGCGGGTACTGTTCTCGTTAACCAAGCCGCGGGTTTCATCATTAGAAGGATCGGTCTCCATGGCCCTCGTGTCAGGTTCGGTCCTGAGATCTTCAAACTCTTCCAGCAGCTCAAGCTCGGAGACCTCCAAGTCTGGCGCTTCCAGTAAATGACAGAATCCCTTGAACATTTTGACCGGGATATCACTGTTTGATTTTCCGTTAACTCAGCTTTCTTTGTTCCTCCTTGGATCTTCACTTTCTCTGCAAATTCTGAGAGGTTAAAGGAGCCGGATCACCGTTCTTCGATCAAAGGTGATGGCTACCCGACGAGCGCTCTTCTCAATGTTTCGAGATTCCCACTTCGTCCTTTTGTGATGGCTACTTGACGAGCGTTTTTCTCAAGGCTTCGTAATTCCCACTTTGTCCTTTTTTGCTCTTTTCTACGTGAACGGAGCCTGAAGATCTCTTGCGTTGATTTCGCTTTGTCGAGCACTACGCTTGTCCCCCTGGCCCAGTCTCTAGAGTAACAAGCCTGCCCACCTTTCGGCGCCATTATGTTTCGTAAAACCCGAGATCACAGGACGGTGGTGGATTCGTGACTCATCGGGGATGCATTAACGAAACCCGCTTGGCTCTACTGCACATAAAATATTATTACCACTTCTCCCTGTACTCGAGCATTTATAAGGTGATAGATTGATGTCAAGAAGATTAACACTTTAGCCTTATCAGACTCAGCCTCTCAAACACTCTTCACATTCTCACTCTCTTCTCCGTCATTCCATCGCATATGGATTCCTCCTCTATGCCTGTTGCCTTACCTGAAGCTTCGACCCAATGGGAGAGATTTTACCACCTCTTGGGTAGGGGTTATGGCTACATAAACAATCATCCTGAAGCTGAGGTTGAAGTTCGTACTCTGATTCCGGCCCTGGATACTGCGTGTATTGAAGGTACGAAACTGCAAAGGGAGTTTGTGATCTTCCCAACTCTCTTTAACAATTTCATGCAGGCTTACGAAGTTGCTAGCCGGGAGGTCACTTTGGCTGGTATCGTGCGAGCCCGTTATCAGGACCGAACTGAGTCCCTGATGTTGGCCATGCTGACGGCCGATAACCATAAAAGGGCTGTTGAATACGCCCACGCCCAGGTTTCGATGCTGGTCCGTGAGAGGGACAACTTGGTGGAGCGTCTGGCTCTTTTTGACACCGCCTTTGAGCAAGACCAGCACAACTTCGTGCTGAGGTTCCAATGTGCCTGGTTGGAGGAAAGGCTTGAAGACCTGAGCATGGATATAGCTCGCGGGAGGGTGCTGGCTCATGACTTAGAGCTTGAGTTCGAGTACTATGACACCAAGGTGAACGAACTTAAGGAGAAATGTCGTCTCCTTTTCTTCAAGCTTGTAGACCTCGATTCCCGGAGTGTGGGTTGTAAGCAAGGCATGGATAGCATGGAGAGTCAGTTAAGCTTTTTTGTGATGCTTGTCAGAACTCATTTTGGGTTTACTGCTCCCCCTCAGTGATCCACTTGTAAACTTTCCTACTGAATGAAATAAATGCGAGTTTGTTTATATATGCTCTTTCATTCTGCATTGTTGACTAGCCAAGAAAGGTTTTTGCTTTCGGATCTACGCGACTCCTTTTTCGCCTGTGTCAACAGATTGACTACGCATCATTCTCACAGCCCGACGCTTTATATTTGATTGACCTGAATGCCTCGTGAGAAATAGATTTGTAGTTGCTCGAAACTTAAAGATTGCCCCTGATTTTGCGGTCATTGCGTTTGGGGCCGCTAGTAATCTTTCACTTTCGAGCTCGATCACATTCTGCTAGTAACTCATGCTATCAATTCTGCCTTCACGCGTCGGGGCTGATTTTACCTTGAACTTAATAACAAGGAATTACCGTATACACACGAGATGACGTTTGCGAAAAACATTATGCAGAATCAACTCTAGCTATTGAAGAAACAAACGCATGCACCGATGAGAACTTTACAATAGGAGATACATCCTTCTCGCGTACATCCCCTTCTTTCTTGGGGCATGTCCAATGACTAACCAGTCTGGCCTCAGCTTAGGTGTGCCATTACCAAGTGCAGATCATGGTTGCCAACCTTTAATAGCTTCCAACTGATCGAACCAGGTATCAAGTCCTTCATCGAAGAAATCACCCGACCCCTCGAACGATTGATGTGTAGGTTGAGCTGCATCGCCCGACGGGTTCTTCGAACTGGAACCTCCATCTTTGTCTGGGATTATAAGAGGAGATTTGATCGATTGACTACCACAAGCATCTCCCACTTGGGGATTAGGGAAATAAGAGTGCTCCAAGCTTTCTCCCATTAGATCATCTGAAGCCATATGCTCTGATTGGGCAAACCCTTGAGCACTGGGCGTGGTGGGCTGATCTGCGACAGGATGAACACTGACTAGCTGCTGCTCGGACGGAGGAGTGCTTACTCGTTGCACTTGTGATGCGTGTTCTTGAGGAATATTGAAATGACTCGCGAGGATATCCTGATCAAATCCCCAATAGTCGTCCAGATTCGACCGGGCCTCATTTGTCATAAGGGTGCTGGGTTCGCAGCCGAGTCTATTGCTCGGATTCAGTTCTGCATAACGCTGTCCTAACGCCCTTCTGTAGCAACCAAGGTGATTCGCGACTAATTGCTTGGTAAGTCCCGGTACGTTCATGACCCTAAGTATGCTTGTCGGACCTATGAAGTCGAGTCCTATCTGTCGAACTGCGTCCAAGAACTTGAGATGAAGCTCCGGGGGCCAAGTGAATTTCTTCTTCTCGTCGTCCAGAGTGGCGTAGATAGCCTGCCGACTAACCTCTAACTCCTCTTGAACCGTATCTGATCTTACCGGAAGCTGTTGTGGAGGAGATTCATGGGCTTCGATGAGGTGACTCCGATCATAACGACACGTATCTTCTTCCTCCGAAGACACTGGTATAATTTCTGTAGGATCGATCTGCTCATGCGCGCCATTAGCAGGATCTGATTGTACCGGAGATGGCTCAAAGGAGCAGGGGGATAAATGAGCACCTTCCATCTTCGTAGAAGGCTTACTGGGGAACAATTTACTGAGGGTGGTAGGGCCACCGCAGTCAGGGCAGGTAATAGTACTGAGAATTTTCTCATACCACATGTTTTCCATTTGAAGGTTTTGGTTCTGCTCTTTTAGGGCCGTGATCTCCTTACGCCTGTGTTGGACACCTAGTCTGAAACGTCTATTCTGAAACCAAAAATGGATTCTCATAGGATTCATTCCCAGCTTCTGGCCCAATTCAATCTTTTGTTCCTCGTTTGGGCAAGGGCATTCATCGAAGAAAGCTTCAAGCTCCTGGATTTCTTTCCGAGCGTAGCGCTGGCGACTTTTTCTTTTCCGGGGTTGAGCGTCGTGGCCACTGCCGTCGTCACCACTGCGATCTTGATGTTCGTCACCGGCGATGTTGAGTTCCATGGCTTCGATGTCGAATCTGATTCTAGAGAATTTGAGGTCTTTCAACGAACTCGTCACTCGGGGTTCTCTGTTCTCTTTTGTATACTCGCTCTTTCGATTTGTTGCCTCCTTTTCCTCGAAAGCTAGGTCTGTTCAGCGTTCTGTTTTTGAAACGACGGAACTGTTTACCTCCTGCTCAGCTTTCCGACACGAAGGGGTAACCAAATCCTTCCGCGGCTTCTTCGATAGTAGCGCTCGCCTTTCACTTTTCCTCGATAGTCATGCCTGTTCAGCACTGTCTTCTCTTTTTAAGTGGCAGAGCTGTTCACTCGCCGCCCAGCTTTATGCGTGATGGAACAACACAATCCTTTCGCGGCTTCTTCGATAGTTGCGCTCGCCTTTCACTTTTCCTCAATAGTCATGCCTGTTCAGCACTGTCTTCTCTTTTTAAGTGGCAGAGCTGTTCACTCGCCGCCCAGCTTCATGCGTGATGGAACAACACAATCCTTTCGCGGCTTCTTCGATAGTTGCGCTCGCCTCCCTCCCAGCTTTAATAATGGCGAGACCGAATTTGTCAGGCCTGAAATTGCGGATCAGGACATGTCTGATGATTCACGGGAGGAGCAGCCCTCGCTTTACATTAATTAACCCGGCTCCACAAGCATTATTGCTGCAACTTTTCTCCACTCTCGAGACGCTATAAAATGCGGAGTTGGTGTTTGGGAGATTAACGCTCTCATATAATTTGCTTCCATCCTCTAATCGCTCCACTACACACATCTCCGTCGAAAATGGCTTCTTCCCAAGTTCACACTTTCTCAGCCGAAGCTTTGACTCGATGGAAAGAGTTCTATAACCTCTTGGGTCGAGGCTACGCTCACATAGCCGATCATCCCGAAACCGAGGATGAGATCAGAGTCATGTTCGGGGACCTGGACATCACCTCCCTCGAGGGTACCGCGTTGGGGAGGGAATACAATATTTTTCCAACGCTCTTTACGAACTCCTTGGAGGTCTACCGCGCTGCTCATCGGGGAGTTACCGTGGCTCGTGTCTTGCGAGCCCGTTATGAGGATCAGTCCGACCGCCTAGCGTTGGCTGACTACCTGGCCGATAGTCACAAAAAGGCTGTTGAGTTCGCCAAAGAGCGGGTTTCGACATTGCTACGCGAGAGGAGGAATCTGGTGGAGGACTTAGCTCTATCTCTGGCTACCTATGAGCGCGATCGACGTAATGCCCTGCTAAGGAATCGGAGCGAGTGGCTGGAAGAAAGGCTCAACGGCATAAACGAGGATATAACTCGTGAGAATGGACTTGTTCGGGACTTGGAAGCAGTCGCCGAAGATCACGAGACTCAGGTTGTTGCAGTCAATGATGAACGCAAACGCCTCCACCTCAGGCTTGCGGACCATGATACGCGGAGTGGTGCGTATAAACAAAGCATCCATAACCTGGAGGGCCAGCTGGGCTCCTTTGTGTCGTTGATTAGGGCTCACTTCTGCTTTACTTTTCCACCCCAATGAATTGTATGATCTGGTTTGGGCAAGAATGAATGAAAGCCCCTGTGTTTGTTTTAGCTTTTATATGATCCATTTCTTCGAGCATCCGGACATCTTAGACTTGGATGAGCCGATCCATAATAAGTCGAGTAGATGTGTTCTGATTTTCTAACTCACTCATGGTCAGATGAAAGAATAGCCTCAGACTTATCCAAGAAAAGATTTCTTTATGCTACTTGTTTTTCACCTGCAAATGAAAAGACCGAGTCAAAAGGAATAATCTGAAAAAGAAAGCATAGACCCCTTTCAATCTTATGCTTGCTCGTAATTAATAATGACAAGAACTTTTACAAGGGTTTTAATCTTGTGCGAAAAGTTTTTATCAATATTCCTCGAAAGAAAGCATACTATTGAAAGGAATGTAATTCACGATAATTGCTTTTGACCAATATTCAGAAGAGCGAATTAGTCAAAAATGCAAGGCATAACGACGTGTTTTTAAATTTAATTGAAGATACGGCATCCAAATCAAGGCCGTTTTGTTAAGAACGAGAGCAATTTGGACATCTATCTCGTCATTAAATTCGAAATAACGTCAATACTCTTGATCAATTATCGTGGATTACTTAGTGACGTATGACATGCATGGACCAATTCAAGTGTATAATTCCTTCTAGCGAAATTGGGGTTGGATTACCCTGTACGACCAAAAAGGTCGTGTAAGATTTTCAACTTTAGTTTCCTCTAAAGGAATTATAAACTTGACTTGGGAGTATTCGGATGATTAGAGAAAATGCCACTATCACATTCCCATGACCCGTCAAAAGAAATACAACCGAGTTCCATCTGAATGTATACACCAATAGATCCCTAATACAATCACTCTAAGGGGTGAGATAGAGAAAGCCTCGATAAAAATAAACCCTATACAAGAGGACTAGTAATGGAAAATGAAACCAAGGAATGTGATCCTAACGTTTAAGGATGCCCCAAGTTCGATCTGTGACTTCCGGATCACTTGCCCCAACTCGTCATCTTCATTGGACGATATCTCAATAATGTCCATAGTAGGCTCCTTTGTTGCTCACTCGGTGTTCGCCATGGGATATCATCCTCCTCGTCTTCTATCAAGGACGTTTGGGAAAAACACATGCATCTATCCTTGAAATGGCATTTAATCTAATCACCAGAATGCAATGAATGAAATGCATATATTTATATGAACTGTAATAGTTTTGAGGGATAGAGAGTCTTACCAACCCAACTCGTCGACTTATGTGCGATTTTAGGTGTACCAACCGCCCAAAGACATGCGCATGAGACAAGTGATGGTGAACTTCTAAAAATCAGAGGGTTTGGCACCTAAGGTTAAGGTTCCCACCTCGAGTTCTAGAAAGAGCCGATTCCATTGCACAACTATCGTTGCATTGGGACTCAATCCATAGTTCGAAGCGAGCGGAATTGAGAAGTGGATTACCCCGTGTTTTTCCTCACGGAGATTCCATTTTCAATTCCTTCTATTGTGTTCCTAAAGGCGGCGCCTGGGGTTTTAGGCGCGGTTGTGTGTGTCCATGTGTCGTGATCATCACAATGCAAGTCATGCACAACAATTTATCAATCAGCACTTCAAATCATCCACACAACATACATTCCTACGCCACACCTGCGTAAAATAAAGTTAATCACAGACTACACCCCTTATTACTCCAATCTGCAAAAACATATAACACCTATCGTGAGCGGACTTACCTCACCTTCAAGAGCGCCTGTAGGGTTAGAAAAATCACTCAATTTTTATTACGGCCTAAGTCCACTTGAGGTCTAGAACCATAGTTTCTAGAACAAGTCCCCAGCGGAGTCGCCAGCTGTCGCGACCCGTCCGAAGGCGGACGCGGCTAATGGATTACCGATCGCGGGTTTTGGATCGGCGCGGGCCCTCCCAGGCCCATACCAAATCGCGGCGGGAGTATTTTTCAAAGGATTCGACGATAAGGGTCGATCGCTTTCGACCTTCAGTGTAGTCGTGGTGGCATGTGCAACTTGTGCATGCATTTGGAGTCGCCACCGGTCTTTCTTGGAGGGTAGACCGGAAACCTTACTGACCGATTGGGAGAGGTCGATCAGTTCTGCAGAACCAAAGATTTTGGGTTCGGGGACTTGGTTACGCTGGTGTCATTACCAACGCCCTTTCGGTACCTAACGCGAGTGATTTTCCTAGCTAAGAGTTCATGTAGGCGCAAGCTTGGGTGAGATAGGTTTGATTCAGGTTTTCATGCAGATTGGAAGACTATTCCTATCAATCACAATCAATTTAAATGAAGGCGCAATCAAGTGCATAAATTAATTTCATATCAATGCACGTCAATTCAAGTCAATGGCTTCCTAGTATAGCCATAAGGGTTTAGGGAGGGTGTGATTTCGGACCGAGGTAAAATGAGAGGATTTGGAGACGATTTAGCCCGAGGGGCAAAATCGTCAAATTTTGGAAGACTTGGATACCGAATTACCCAACATATTCCATGACCAGTTGATTGTGGCCATTTCCCATTTTTGAGAATTTTTATGATTTTTCTGAATTTTCCGAATTTTTTTTATTTTTATTTTATTAATTAATTAATTTTTTTATTTTTATTTAATTACTACTTAATTAAAAATGGTCGGATCCGGATCTTGGGCCCGAACATGGATCAGACCGCTGGGCCTAATCCGAACCGGGAAAGAGGACTTGAATCGGGCCCGATTCACACAAGGAACCCAAGCCCACTTTCTTTTCTTTTAAACCTAATAAACCCATTCGCCTAAGCCCATTCTTCCTCCCTCCAGCATCAACGTAAGCCCAATCTTAAAAAGCCTACAAGACCAAACAATCCACATATACAACCCCACACGAAAATAGCTCTTACCTTACTGTTCATTGTCTTCAACGTGAGACGTCCACTTCCCCCCATGAAAACAGGATCGAGCTCGCCATCGCTGGGGACCTGAGTTCCATGATCCGGGCCTTTCTTGGCGACGCGACAGTGTAATTGCTTGATCTCGTTCAGGATCGTGCAGCTCCTGAGGAAGGCGTTCGGGGCAGCTGCGTCGTCCGTGGTGAGTGAGAGCCCATTGAGGTTAGAGATGGTTGGCGAGTCCGGGATCGCCGAGACAGGAGGAGAAGAACAGATAGTGGCGAGACTTGGGAGAGCCATGGCCGACTGATATAAGCGGCTAACAACTGTCTAAAAAACACGAACTTGAAGGTCATGGAGCCGTAGCTGGAAATCGCTTGGTCGGTTCCGTGCTTTGGCCCGCGGCAGAACTTCGCCGCGACTCTCTCCCTCTCTCTCGAGTCGGCCTTTATCTTCTTCGATGCAACTCGAACGAGCAAGCTGAGAGGCGAGTCCCAGTGACGTTTGCCAGGCTGCAGCCGGCGAGGACGATGAGCAGTCTGAAAACTTACTGTTCATTGTCTTCAACGTGAGACGTCCACTTCCCCCCATGAAAACAGGATCGAGCTCGCCATCGTTGGGGACCTGAGTTCCATGATCCGGGCCTGCTCGGGACCATCTCTTCCGGAGCCCAGCCGCTTCGTCCCGTCGCCTGCGACTAGGTTGCTCGACGCCGCCGCCGCCGCCTCCGAGACCGGGCTCATGCTCTTCGAATCCAGCGACTCGCCCCGCCGGAGGATCGTGGCCTTCTCCATCACGAGGCTAGAGGATCTCGCCTGTCTGAGGTTGTCGGAGCTGGACCTCGAGGTCGACGGCTCCGACTGGGCGCGGACGAACCGCCTCCGCTGAGGCTGAAGTTCATCAACATCCGTCGACGAGTTGCACCAGCTTTGGGAATAGCTGTCCCTCCCTTATGCGGTTTTTTAGCAAAGCCACCTTTTCTGATACTCGAGCCTCATGTGCTCACCTTGCTTCACCTCTTCGTATAGCTTTCTCTCAGGCTAGTAGTGCATCCAAAACTGTTGCGTGGGTTTCACATTCATATGTATCAGGATCATCCTTACCACTGTCGTCATTGGGGTATGCCGCCTCTGAATGGCTTATTCCATGTGATGACCCGCATGACCCTCGCAGAATGATCCATGCGACTTTGATTGTCAGTGAAATTCGAGTGGTAATGTAGCCATGTTGCCTCGAGCACTCGAGACCTCCTGCGCGCTCTCGGAGGCCTTTAGGAGATAGTCGTCAACGTCGAGATGACGGGCGGCGGCTTCGAAGATGCTTCGTCTCTGCCAACTTTTCGCATCTCATCCATAATGGTCGGCGCTGGGCATGTCAACGCCAGAGGCGGTGCAGAAGATGAGGTGGTAGTAGCGGTGGTGTCGGATGTGGCAGCGCGAGCTGCCTTGGTCCAGGTGGTGAGCCCGGACTCAACCGAAGGTGGTCGCGTCGGCTTCGGTGGAGCGCGATTGGAGGTCGAGGGTAACGGGATGAAACCGGTGTGTTGGTGGCCTGCACCGGACGAACAGAGGAGGATACGGTCCCGGCCTGGTAGTGATCTCTCGTTCTGTGTCTCCCCCTGCTTTCTTTTATAATAATCCCACTCTCCTTTTTTTGTTTACCGCCGACCCCCCTTTTGTTGCTTTTCCTCTCTTTTTTTATTCCTCACGAGCACCACCTGCACCCCTTTTTTTCTTTTTTATATCTTATTCCCTAATGGCTTCCCTTTTATTTATTTACTCCCCATTGTCTCTCATTTAAGAAACCTCACCAGCTCATTCTTGCACCCCCACGAGCTCTCGCCTTTATTGAATTGCCTCCCAATCCCTGTTGTCGGTGGCGCATGAATGCTTTTCTTTTGTCAAAGGAGCCTGTCCTTTCCCTAGCCCGATGGCTTATCCCGTTTTCATATATTCAAGTTCGACTCAGCGGCCCCGTGGTGTAAAATGCAAATCCGAATCTACCGAGAGCGTCGATTCTATCTTTGCCAGGACAGCGTCTACCTCTCATTCATTCTCGATTTCAACTCAATTATGCGAACGCAATGTATGAATAAGGAATCAAATACGTTATGAATGAAAATTCTTTTTGGTGAGAATTAGGACCAATTCTCATTTTTATGCAATGATAAATAAATAAAATAAAATAAAATAAAAATCATAATAAAATTAGGTGTCAACAGTGGTGCAGTGACGAGTGGTGATGGTGGCATCGAGTCTGAGATCCAGCATAAGCTCGGGCTCGGTTCTGGTGGCGCGGCTACGCGACGAGACAGAGGATGTTGGTGTTCGAGTGAAGGAGTAGCCAACGTCGGGGTTCTTGAGGGTCAATCGTCGGGCGCGAGGGACTGCGAGTAGGAGCTGGAAGGGGTCGGACGGGCATCGGAAGCTCGGATCAGAAGTGTCGGAGTGAGGCGAGGTCGACTGGAAGTGGTCGGGGGCGGAGTACGGCAGCGCAGCCACGTTGACTCCATGTTCATAAACCTCTACGGGTTTGTGGTGGTGCAACAGCAAAACTGGAAGTTCGGGGAAGGTGCGGTAGCGCCGGGGTGAGGTGGTTATGCAAAGGAGATAATAAAAGAAGCAGAAGCGGAGGTGGTGGTGTCGTCGGATGGGGCTGGGTCACGCGCGAAGAGCAGAAGGAGGAGTTGCAAAAATTTGAAGAAAGAAGAAACTTGAAGCAGAAGCGGAGGAAGAAGACGTCGTGGGGGAAGGGGATGGGAACATCAACATCAACAACACATTTATCCTAAACTAGTTGGGACCGGCGGTCGATGAACCCAAAGATTCATAAAAATAAGCAAAATTAATTGAGGAAAAAGATAAAAATATGTAAAAATAAATAAACAAAGATACATTCACACACATTAACTACCCATCCACAATACTAATAGCCTTCTTTCACTCCGTCCTAAGATAAAAAAAAGAAGAAGACAAAAATACCCCTCGGCCAAACACTTAAAAAAAACAGTTTAGGCCATCTGTTGACACAAGTTGAAGTTTGGGCCCTTAATTGAGACAACAAGTGTAGTTGAGGCCATCTTTGGCATTTTCCTTTTTTTTTTTCTCATCTCTTCTTCCATCGGACGACCGAAAGGCGAAGGCCGGCGAGGCTCGACCTCTCTGGCAACTGGGCGAGGCTGCGCCAAACAATGGTCACGCGGTTGTTGAGCGAGCAGGCCTAGCGACGAGGACACCATGGACAGGCGAAGCCGAGCTCGCCTAGTCGTAGCTTCGCCAGATCTGGGCAAGCCATAGCGAGGCGACGCTTGGGTGAGCTCGACCTCGCCCGGTCATGGCGTCGCCATCGTTGGGCGAGGCCGAGCTCGCCCAATAGCAGCAACTCCAGTGGCCGGTGAGATCGAGCCTCGCCGGCCCTCGCCTCCGGCTGGTTGTCGATTGGGGAAAATATTAAACGTGCACGATCTTTTCGAGCATAGGCTCCACAACAGAGCTGTTCATCTCTCTTCTTTACAATTGACTGGGACGCTCAAGAATGAGGGGATTGAAACGCTAAAAAAAATTAGGACTAAATTCAATTGGAAAGAAAATCGTGAGCTGCAGATGTGAATGGGTGTCCAATTGTTCCCACCACACGCGAGCTCCTCACCATCTGCACTGGCATGATTATGGGAGGTCAAAAAGAGAAGCTAGATGAAGAAGATCTGACGCCATGGCTATGCAGAAGAAGATGAGCAATTTTTTTTAAAAAAATGGCATGATGATGGGAGATCAAAGAGAATGAGCAGGAAGAAGATCAACGAAAATAAAATAAAAAATTGAAAAAATATTAAATATTGCCCCTTCAGCCTTTGCCTGCGTCCACGTCAGCATCGGCCGGTCAAAGTTGGCCGATGGACCGAATTGGCATAAATGCAAAAGGTTTAGGACTAAATGAGCACAAAAAAATTTAGGACTGAATTAGCGCAAAAGCAAAAGGTTGAGGACTGAATTGGTAAAATTAAAAAGTTTATGATTGAATTGGCAAAAATACAATATGTTTAGGACTTTTTTTGACAATTTTCCCAATAATCCAACTAGTCTATTCGGGCTCGTGCATTTTGATTTGGCCCGGCGAGGCTATTTCCAATTTTCCACCCCCATTGAGTAATAAATAACATTACTTAAAATGTTTCACATGCTTTTCCACTCAAAATTAGGGGTGAAGAATTGAAGATGACATTAAATTTGTTGAAGTATTATCCAACATCGTTTGACAACGAGTCATAAACGTGTCTTATATTCTGTGTAGTCACTTGACCTATAGATTTGAGCTTTTAGGTCCAAACGAAAAGCGTGATTTTTATAAAACAGATTGGATATTTTTTTTGTGGTCAATTCAACCTTTATTTTCGCGTGCCTATAATTATGGAACCATACGGCACAACGATTGTATTCAACGGGAGCTTTACTTGACCTCGATATGGAATTACACAATTGTATGTATAAATACTGGGAGCGTGCAGCGAAAGCTCAATACTTGTCCCTAGGGCTGTCAATTATACCTTACCCTACCCGACCCTACCCTTATCCGATCCTACCCGACCCTATTTTTAGGGTATTTTAGGGTAGGGTAAAGAAAAAGTTCGGATGACAAGGGTATTTTAATGATTCTAATAGGGTAGGGTAGGGTAGGGTAGGTTATAACCCTGGCCCTGGCCCGGCACCATGGATTTCCCCCACCCCAGGGCCCACAAGTCCACGAGTAACCCTACCTTTTTTTGCCCTTTTCCCTTCTTTATTCGTCTCCATCTTCTTCGGCTTCGTTCTTTCTTCCATCTGAACACCACCAAACACCATGTCACCGCAAGCCACCTCGCCGCACCGTCCTTCGTCTGTGTCGTCACCGCCGGTCGCCGCGAAGCCAAGGAACCCACGACAGCCACCTTGATCTCTCGGCTCTCAACCACCGAGCTCGGCCAGCCACGACTCCCCTGACCCAAGCCGTTGAACTGAACGGTGCGCCGCGCCGCGCCCTCCCACCATTGCTGGAGAGAAGACGGAAATGCGCGACGCCGGAGATGGCATCGCCAAGTCTGGACAGTCCTCGCTTCATCAACATCACACTCTCCTCCCACTCTTGAAGTTCCGACGAACTCGTAAGTTCACGCTTCTTCATCCACATCATTTCTTCGGCTACCAGAATTTCTTCCGATTGCGCCTAAATTGGTTGAAGTCAGAAGTTGGTTTTGGTAAAACCTTCCTCAATCGTCATCTTCTTCAACTAGGGCTCTCTTTTTAAAGTTCTTTTCATCCTTGCCCCTGTGAATCTACATCTTGTTTATCACTCTGGCTGTCCGAAAATGTGGATGGGGAGAGTACTCCCTGTGGATTAGTCAAATTCTTGAATAGTGTTTAACATTTTTTTTTCACTCTTGTTGATTACGCAGTGATGTGGGGATAATGTTAATTTCTAAAGCCGTCGTTACTCAAGTACAGGAAGGACCGAACAGTCCAGCAGATTGGCATCCTGAGCTGGTTTCTTATGGTTCCACATACCCAAGGCCTCTCACTTCTCTTAAATCGGCCAACGAATGTCAAACGGAGCATCCCTTTTTCAAGGTGTTGATGAGGCCATCTTGTTGCAAGGATGGCACGGTAAGATCCCCACCTTATTAACTCAAACTAGCATGCCTGAAAATGAAATATATGAAGGCTGTTTACATTTTTGCTTGCATATTTGACCCGCGACATAAGTGGGACTACGTGAAGTGGATGATTAATCAGGTTTATGGAAGGGAACAAGCAGAAATTTTACAACATAAAGTAATAGCATCTCTGACATCATTGTTCGAGCAATACTGGACTGGTATATGCCCCCAAAGCAACTCGAGGCAAAAGAGCACACGGATGATAAGCACATCAAAGTCTCCAGTGGTTGGTGCTGATGTTCTGACTGAAATGTATCTTAGCCATACCGGACAGCAATATTTGGAAGAAAAATCTAAGTTAGACAAGTATTTGGAGGAAGGGTGTGAACGATATTGCCCCGACTTTGATATCTTAAATTGGTGGAAAGTAAATTCTTCAAGATATCCTATTATCTCTTCAATTGCTCGAGATATTTTGGCTGTGCCCGTCTCGACTGTAGCTTCAGAGGCTGCCTTTAGCACAGGAGGTCTTTGTCGCGACCCTCTCCCGAGCGCGCGAAGGCGCGGGAGCGGGCTAATGGGCCGCCCGATCGCTGGCTTGATCGGACGCGGGCCTCTCCCAAGGCCCATCACCCAAATCGCAACTGCTGGATGTACGTGGTCGACCTTCAGTGTGGTCTAGTGACATGTGATGAGTGTACATGTCAAGGAGTCGCCACCAATCGTTTCGTGGAGGGTACGATCGGAAAACCCTATCGAATAGTTGGTAGTGATCTATTCGATTCTGCGGAAACCAGAGAAGTGGGTTCGGGGACTTAGTTACGCCAACTGTCAGAGTTGACGCCCTTTCGGTACCTAAGCTGGATGGTTTATCTGATCCTAGGATTTCATGCAGAAGAGTGAGGTATAGATCCTAAATCTCGGAGTTCATGCAGATGGGAATTACTACCTTACCAATCACAATCAATGGAAATAAGTGCGCAAATCAAGGATCCAGTACATGCGGATAAAACACATGAAATCAGCGTGATATTCCTAATGAGGCCCTATTAGCCTAGAGAAGTATCAATCAAGGCTTAGGAATGATTTTGGCATGATTTGCCCATGAGGGGCAGAATCGTAATTTTGAATGATTCGGGGAAATTTACCCTTTAAAGGGTAAATCTGTCATTTTAGACGAATTGGGAAGTCAGAAGACAATAGAAATAGGATTGGCCATCAATCCAATCCATTTCCTATTTTTCGGGAATTTCCAGGATTTTTCTGGAATTTTCAAGTGATTTTACCCTTGGAGGGGTAAAGTCGTCATTTTGGACAATGATGAGAACTAAAAATCTCAAATATTAGGGTTGGTCGTCCACCTGACCCAAACCCTAACTTCAAGCAATTTTCAGAACTTGATTGAGACAAGAAAGACGATTTCCCCACTAAAGGGCAAAATCGTCATTTTGAGAAAAGAGGCGGGACTCGAAAACCCAAACCTAAGAATTGGTCGTCTAATCGACCCTAATTCTCACTTTTGGCATTATCGGCCTTATCTAGCATGCACAACAGAGGCGACTTACCCCTAAAGGGTAATGTCGTCAAGTCTCGGAAAATTGGATAAGAAACCCCAAAAATAGGGATGACCAGTTGTCTGTGGTCAATCCTCGATTTTTGGGGATTTCTAGAGTGCCTAGGATTTTTCCACAATTTTTCCACATTTTTTGGAATTTTCTGAAATTTTCTAGCATTTTTTTGGATTTTCTAAGATTTTTCTGATTTTTTTTTATTTTTTAAAATCATTTTCGGAATTTTTTTATTTTTTAAAAATATTATTCGGGCCGGATCGGGTGACCCGGCCCACGGCCCACGGCCCAGCCCGGACCCGGGTCCGCGCGACCTGCGCTCAAAACGACGCCGCTTAATGCTTCTTTTTTTTTTTGAATTGTCGAATTTGATCTAACGGCCTTCATGGCGCCTGTCGCGACCCTCTTGAGGTTGTCGGGCTCTCGAGGGCTAATGGGCCGTCCTGTCTGGTCGGACGCGGGCCTCTCCCAAGGCACATTACCCAAATCGCAACGGAGGTATGCATGATCAACTTTCAGTGTGGTCTAGTGACATGTGCTAAGTGTGCATGCCATGGAGTCGCCACCAATCATTTTTTTAGGGTATGATTGGACCACCCAATCGAATAGTTGGGAGTTTCTATTCAATTCTGCGAGAACCAGAGAAATGGTTTCGGGGACTTAGTTACGCCAACCGTTAGAGTTGACGCCCTTTCGGTACATAAGTTGACTGAATTTTCTAGCCTGAGATTCATGCGGATGAGTAAGGTATGAACCATAAATCTAGAAATTCATGCAGATAGGAGTGATTATTCTAGCAATCACAATCAGTAACAAAATGCGCAACTCAAGGAATCTAGATATGCAAATAAATCACATGGCATTCCTAGTAATGCCCTATTTATCAATCACAGCTTAAGAATGATTTAGCTATCCTGGCCATTCTACACTCGATCTAACCTAAGAAAAGCATTAGGAAGCATCGCAGGAGTTCGAGAATACTCACATGGGGTTCGCCGTGCTCTGGTTTGGTCTTGGACGAGCTATCGAGCTCATGCTGACCCGATTATATTTGGGGATCCACTCGGCGTTTTACACCATGAAATCATGTGAAACAAAAACGAAAATATTCAGCAATGGGCATTTATTGTAGATGGTGGTCGATCTAATTGGACATCAAGACTAAAAAAGATGTAGAAATTTACAAATTAAAAGACTCGAATGATATTTTTTTTGCCAAATTCAACTCTATGCGTCGTGAAGAAACACATGCAATTGAACTTGAATTTTGACTATTTATGAGTTCAAAATGAAAAGAAAATTAAAATAAAAATATTGACTATTTTTCTATATTTTTACGACATCGAATGCTATTTTTCTTCATTTTTCATGTATTTTTCTATTTTTGGAAAATATTAAAAAATTGAAAAATTATTTTTTGTCAAAAATTGTTCCTTTAGCTTGGTCAAGGCTACCAAAGATGATTTTTTAATTTTTTAACTTTTTATATATTTTTATGAATTTTTAAAAAATAAACAATGAAAGACTAATAAAAAATCAGGTGTCAACAGCTGCCCCTCTTTGAGAGGAATTTCGTTAGAGGTTTCTCTCAAAGACAAGGTGACACCTGTGTTCCGATCGACTCGACTGGGAAAAGAAAAGAAAAGAAAAGAAATCATGACATCCAATTTTCATGCCCATCAATGTGTGCTTTTCCTTAAAAAGAGATGTGCTCATTCAATTCCCTGATATGATGTAAGAAAGTTAAGGAGTAGATAAACTTCCCTGCCCCTTACCTGCCGAATGCTTGCGGCATTTGCTGTGTCTGATGGGTTCAAGTAGATTCCTAAGGACTCGTCATCGGAGTGTCATAGGGATGTTAAGCTCTGACCTGTATGGTAGGTCAAACCATAATGGGATTCCTAACTGATAGGAACCTAAGGAAGACGCATCCCACATTTGGGAATTTGCCAAGGGTTTTGATCCGTGTGGTGGACTAAAGTAGAAATGGCTTGCCTAATGTAAGGCTTATTAGGGAAAATGACTCATCCCGCGTTCGGGATTCATCAAGGTTTTGATCCGTATGGTGGATCGGACCATTGGGTTGATCCTTCAGGCGGTCTCTACTAGTCTTTTGACCCTTCATGCGGTTTCTACCATTCATTGACCCTTCATGCGGTTTCTACCATTGAGTTGACCCTTCAGGCGGTTTCTACCATTGGTTGACCCTTCAGGCGGTTTCTACCATACATTGACCCTTCATGCGGTTTCTACCATTGGTTGACCCTTCAGGCGGTTTCTACCATACATTGACCCTTCAGGCAGTTTCTACCATTATGTTGACCATTCAGGCGGTTTCTACCATTGATTGACCCTTCAGGCGGTTTCTACCATACATTGACCCTTCAGGCGGTTTCTACCATTGTGCTGACCCTTCAGGCGGTTTCTACCATTGATTGACCCTTCAGGCGGTTTCTACCATTGAGTTGACCCTTCAGGCGGTTTCTACCATTTATGAAATTCCAAATTGATATGAATCAAAGGGTGACGTACCCGCTCTTCGGGGCTAGTCGGAGACTCGATCATTCTGTGGATCGGTCTTAGAAAAGATTTGCCTACTAAAAGGTCTCACTTAAGGATGACGCACCTAGTCTTTAGGGTGGCCAAAAGTCCTGCAGAAAGCTTAGACCTGACAAAATTTTCCTCGCCAAGAAGATGTTAGTAATCTTTGGGAAGACAATAATTGTCTAACTGACAAAATTCTACGACTTAAGTTTTAGTCATGAAATGTGCATTTTGATTGTTGGAGGTTATCCAAAACATTCCTGCCACATACAGATGTGATCATAAATTCCTTGCACGGAAACTCTAGATCAATAATTTGAAAAATTCAAAAAGAGTTTGCTCAAAACATCCATTGGAGTATTTCTCATCCAAGAAGGCTCCTCACTGCTCTGGGATAATGATCTTTAATAGGGAAAGTGCTCAATTTCCTACCGACCTGTGCCTGGGTTTCAGGATCATTCGCAACGCATACATTTCGATCAATCATGAGGTCTTTCACGGGACCGTAGTGTTAGGCTTGGATATCGGTTTCCAATGGGGACTCACTTTTGAGTCAAGGCCGTTGAATGAAATTTTTCACTATCTGCTCCGGGTTTACAAGTCAAGAACCCTGCAAAATGAGAAAGAAATAGTCTTGCTCGTACTTCTTTGAGCTAAGTTATACATTAACCCAAGTGTCTTAGTCAGAGAAGACTGCTTCAGGATTGTAACATTGGAAGGATTGGGGACCGAAAAAGGCTTGTTTTTTGCTTAGAAATTGTGAAGGGTTTGACATTGGTGATCATTGCAAATTTGCCACATGTCCTTCGAAGAACATCTCCATTTCTTGAAGTGTACACTCTTCTTTTAGAGCACACAAGGATGTTTAAAAGCGTCTCTTGTTGCATTAAGAGACCATATGTTTGTGTGTTTGCTATTTGAGCACGGCATCATTTGGGGAGTAGTCATCTTGATCTGACTCCTTTGGAGGGTCTTTTCATCATCTCTCTAGACTTTACTGGGGATATTTTGAATGGACATCGGCCTTGCTTTTTACCAGGCACTTTGCTTTTTCTTGATGTCTAGGGATTTTTCTTTTCCCCTTTTTTTAATCCCGTGTTTTTCTTTTCTTTTGGAGCTAGGATTTTCAGCAATCATGCTAGATATGCAACTTAAACTTTGGCAAGCTTCCGTTCCTAGAATGATGTTGCCTTTGCTTTGGAATATGCAATGATCACCAATAGGTTGATGAAATGAATTTGCTGGCTCAACATGGTCGTGCAAAGGATAACAGTGTGTAGGATAGAGAAATGAATTATTCTCGTCATCCTATAACACTTGGATTATCATATAAACAACACACAAAGATTTATGTTAGTTCGAGCAAGAAAATTTCTAACCATTTACTTTATGATATTGTTGGACTAACCTTCATTTGCCCCAATGTGGGGTGGTTCTTGACAGGGTTGAGAATGAAAATCGCCGTTCAATGGGGTTCTCAATGGGCATCTGTAGTGTTTGGAATGAAGAAATAAATGCCTCTGTCATCTCGATCCATGTAATCGTTGCGAATGACCCTTATGTCCATAGGTTAAGGTTTCTCAATCATTTCCAATCTCCTCATCTCTCAAGTGTGTATGGGACGTGTTTGGATTAGGCTCGCTTCTCTTATGAGAAAATACCCTTTTGAACAGTTCAAACGACTCTTGTTGGAAAAATTCATTTCATTTCATCAAGATTTATCCTTCAAAGGGATTTTGTGATGCACCATATATGTGTAATTCATGTTCAGACAATCTCTTGTTTTAAAACATGAATGTCAATGAAGTAAGAATTCTATGTCTTTTTAGATGTGAGAATTGAATTAATTCTGAAAGTTTTTAATCTCCAATGAATTGGGAAAAGGGATACTTACCTGCCCATCGAGGCTGGAGATCCTGGAGATATAAAAGGGATATGTCATTGTATATTCTAAAACTTTGCAAAAATTGGAACGATACATCTTACCCTTTGTCATATGCTCCAACGAGTGTACAAGGGTTGTGAAAATATGTCTGCCCTGATGGCGAGCTCCTGCCAAGGATAAATATTAAGAATTATTTTGGGTTTCCAAATTCAAAACAAATTGGGACGATACTACTTTACTCTTGATTTGAATTCCATTCTGCATGCCAATGTGGGGATTGCAGAAGCCGGCCCTCAAGCTTGTGGCCATGATTTCTTCGTCTGGTTGGGCAACGAATCCACCTCAAGGATTTACGTCGGAGGAGATTCATTCATCTTTTTGGGCGTATTTCATGCGCTGTTTTGTTATTTGAATGCATGGCTTCTTGGGTGCCTCGTCTCTATTCATCACCTGAGAGGAAAATGAGAGAACATTATCCCCGCATCTGATTGAAAATCATTTAGGAACGATACGTTCTTTTTACCAAATGGGTGGCTCCGCGGCCAAATGCGTTTTACGTTGAAAGGATGGATTCCATTACGCTCTGCGGATGATAACTATCGCTTGGGGGACTTGCCCCACGGATTAAACGATGAATCTGATGTCTTCGGCTTCGACATGCTTTCCGGATGTAGGAATGGTTTGCCCCCATTTTCAGTAGAGATGGGTTTTGTCGAGTGGGCAAGATCAAAAACTCATCCTAGATTTGGCTTTAGTCGAAGGTTGAAATCCCGACCTTGGATAAGCGAATCATGATTCATCTCCTTCTGCTTCGGATTTGTCATTTGCGCGCTTCACATTTTACAATACCAACCTCGCCGCTTGATGAAAATGAATCGATGATTTTCGAATTGCCCCAAGTTCTATAGTCATCTGCGTCGAATCTCTTTGAACTTCATCGAGTGATAGACCAACTGATAAAACGATTTTTCAATCCCGAGATCGAACTCCTGACGTTTCGTACCACTGCCATTTCACTGACTACCAAGACACAGCACTATTGGCGTCCCTAACTGGTTCATTTTTTGTTATAAAATTCTCGAAGCAGTTAGCGACCCCCATTGAGAATGAAACAAGCTCAATTTAGAGTTCATAACGACTAAAGGTCCCTTGGAACGATACAGAGCTAACCGTCTTTGAGCTCGCTCGGGCTTTTACTCACATTTTCCTATGTGAAGCCTTTAAATGTTTTTCTTCGTGGCGTTCAATTGATTCGTCTCGACTCTAATCTAACAAGGGATTGTCGCACTCGAGCATGATGATGCTCGCAAGTAGTACTGATCGCTGCCCCAGATTAACTCTAGGCATTAAGGAAGATTATCTCGCATGGAAGACTTTATGACAGAAAGATTAATGATACATCCAGTCACATGTGCCTAGGTCCCTTGAAGATTCTCGGTGATCAGCCAGTTACACCATGAATCAGATATATAATCGCCATTTTGGATCATAACTTCATAAGTCCATCGGTTTTAAACTGATCGATCCAGATATGGAGCTCCTCATCAAGGAAATCTTTTGATTCTTCGAGCAACTGATATTCGGGTTGACCATCATCGCTTGGCGGCGAAGGATTCCTGTTTCTGTTGTGAGCGATCTGATTCTTCGAGCTAGAACCTTCGTCATTGCTCGAGATTATAAGAGGATGATTGATCGGTTCACTATCAAAAGCACCTTCCATTTGGGGATGGGAGAAACAAAAATCCTCAGAGCATCCCCCCGCTTGATCTTCCGAAATCATACGCCCAAGCCAGGCAGATCTTTGAACACTAGGCGCAATATGTTGATCGGCGATAGGAAGAGCACTGGCGAAAAGTTGCTGCTCAAACCAAGGAGTTCGTACCTGCTGCACTTGTGGCATATACTCTTGAGTGGTGCTGAGATGATTCGGGGGAATATTCTGATTAGCGCCCAAGTAGTCGATGGTGCTGCTACCAGCTTGGTCGGTGCCTAGATTCGGCAGGGTATTTCTTACTTCAGGGGCATTGTAGTTGTGGCCATGCCTAGTGTTTAGGCACAAGTTGAGTTCTTTCAGGTTCAGTGCTGTGTGGCTGTCTTAGCGCCCTTCTGTAGCTCTTGAGGTGACTCGCGACTCCATCTTTAGTGAGTCCTGGTATGTTCATGATCTCAAGTATGCGCGTTGGATATGCTGAGTTGATCCCTAGTTGCTGAACCGCACTAAGGAACTTGAGATGAAGCTCGGGAGACCAATTGACCCTCGTCTTCTTGCGACCCGGAACAGTGTTGACAACTTGGCTATTGCTCTCTGGCCTATTTCCAGTAGGATTTGATCGAGCCAGAAATTGTTGTGGAGGGAATTCATCAGCTTTGGATTGGTCGGTCGTGATAGTAAGCTCATCGTTAAGGAAACTCCAATCATGGTGACGCATATCCCATCCTTTAGAAGGCATCGGTATTGACTTCGTAGAATTGATTTGTTCATGCATATCTCCAACAAAATCCGATTGTATCAAAGATGGTTTGAGGGAGTGGGGTGGTGAATGAGCATTTTCAATCCTCATATAAGGCTTATCAAGGAACCTTTCGCCGAGAGTGACAGGGCCACCGCAATTAAGGCAAGCGATAGTGCTGGGAGCTTTCTTATACCTCATGTTCTCCGCTCGAAGCTTTTCGTTTTCCTCCTTTAGAATCGCAAGTTCTTGACGTCTGTGTTGAGCCCTCAATTTGGCTCGCTTATTTTGAAACCAAAACTTGACCCTCAAAGGTTTCATCCCTAGCTTCTGGCCCAATTCATTTCTTTGTTTCATGTTCGGGAGAGGGCATTCACTAAAGAAAGCTTCAAGCTCTTGGATTTCATTCTGAGTGTGGCACTGGCGACGTTTCCTTTTCCGGGATTGACCATCGCTGCTGCTGTTGTCGTCGCTGCTGAGATCCTGAACTTCGTTGCCGAAAGGGTTGGGTTCTGTGGTTCTGGTACCAGACGCGATCCTGGAATCTTCGAGATCTCTCAATAGTTCATTTTCTGAGATTTTTGGATCAGTCGCCTCTAGCAACTGACGGTAACCCTCAAACATGTTGGATCGAAAAATGTTCGATCAATTTTTGCTCACTCAGGGTTCTCTACTCTCTCATGTATGCTCACTCTCTCTAAATTTTCTTTTGAGTGGTTCTGTATGCCCAGGAAACGTTCTTTAAACATGGATGAAGATCATCAGGCAAGCGTTTCTCCCAAGATTTCGTATTTCTCGCTTTGTCGTCTTCTTTCTTCTTTTCAACTTGGAGGGACACCAAATCGATTTCCTTTTCTCGATATCCATGTCTGTCTCCCACTTATTTTCAAAAAGGTGGAACTACGCTCGCCTCCCGCTCAGTTTTTTAATATGATGGGACCGCCAAATCCTTTTGCAACTTTTTTCGATAGTTGCGCTTAACTCTCGCTCAATTTTAATATGGTGGCACTGACATATCTTTTTACAACTTTTTTAGATTTATCAAACCTGAAATCGCGGACTGGGACGGATCTGATGGTTCACCGAAAGAGCCACCATTGCTTTACCCAATTAACTTGGCTCCATGAGCATTATTGCTGTGACCTTTCTTCATCCTCGAGTTGCTATAAAATGAGGAGTTAATGCAGAGAAGATTAACGCTCTTACATAATTTCCTTTTCGTATTTTAATCTCTACCACATCCATCTTCTTCTCCTTCACTCCAACGAAAATGACCTCCTCTCCTATTCGCGCTTTCTCGGCTGTAATTTTGGCCCAGTGGGAAAAACTCTATAACCTCATAGGTCGAGGCTATGCTCATATAGCCGATCACCCAGAAATTGAAGATGAAATTCGTATTTTGCTCGTGGAAATAGACACCACCTCTATCGAGGGCACTAATTTAGAGAGGGAATATAGAATCTTCCCAACCCTCTTTATAAACTTTTTAGAGACTTACCGTGTCGCTCATCGAGAAGTTACCGTGGCTCACGTTTTGCGAGCTCGCTATGAGGATCGGTCCAACTGCTTGGTGTTGGCCAACCTTGTGGCCGATAGTCACAGAAAGGCTGTTGAGTTCGCCAACGAGCGGGTCTCGATGTTGCTTCGCGAGAGGGGAAATTTGGTGGAGCGCTTGGCCTTATCCCTGACCACCTATGAGCACGACCGTCGTAATGTCGTGTTGAAGTTTCAATGTGAGTGGCAGGAAGAAAGGCTTGACAGCATTACCGCGGATATAGCCCATGGGAGAGGACTAGTTCGGGACTTGGAAATAGCCGCCGAAGATCACGGGACCAAGGTTGCCGAGCTTAAAGGGGAATGTAAACGCCTTCTTCTTAAGCTTGTAGATCTCGAATCTCGAGGTGGTGAGTATAGGCAAAGCATCAATAATATGGAGGGCCAACTGGGTTCCTTTGTGATGCTAATTAGGGCTCATTTCGGTTTTACTTTTCCACCTCGATGATCTGTATGATCTGCTTTTAAGATCCCTCGATTGAGCGAAATGAATGAAAGCTCTAATATGTGTGTCTCAACTTCTGTATGGCTGACTTTCTCGAACACCTGACCACTCTCAACCTAGGCAAGCTGCTCTTTGACATTGATGATTCGAGCGTGTACATCTTGATTTTTTAATCTTGCTTATGATCGAATAAAGGAACCTCCCACCGCGTTTATCCACAAAAAGACTTCTCTTCTCTACCTGTTTTTAACTACTTAGAGATGCCCCAGTTTCGATCTTTGAGACGTGACTTCAGAATCACCTATTCCAAATCGTCATCTTCATTAGATGATACCTCAATGATGTCCATAGCAGGCTCTTCTTGTCCACTTGGAGCTCGTAATGGGATGACACCATCTTCGTCTTCCATCAAGAACATTGGGAGGAAAACACACCTATCTATCCTCAAAATGGCATTTAATCCAATCACCAGAATTATGCAATGAATATAATGATTATGAGCTGTAACAAGTTCGAGGGATAGAAAAGTCTTACCAACCAAACTTAAGAGAAAATCAAGCTTCTCTGTACAGTGTTAGGTATACTAACCTTCCATATACAAACGCATGAGACAAGTGAGGGAAAACTCCTAAAAATCAAAAGATATGGCTTGGTACCTAAAGCCAAGGTTCTCACCTCGAATTCTGGGAAGAGTCGATTCCATTGCACAACTATCGTTGCATTGGGACTTAATCCATAGTTCGAAGTGAGCGGAATTGAAAAGTGGATTACCCCATGTTTTTCCTCACGGAGATTCCATTTTCAATTCCTTCTATTGTGTTCCTAAAGAGGGCGCCTGGGGTTTTAGGCGCAATTGTGTGTATTCATTGTGTCGTGCTAAAGCAATAAACATGCATTTTATTTAACAATCACCGCTTCAATATAAATATCCACACAATCATACATCCAAAACTCTTGCCTGCATAAAACAAAGTTAACAAGCACTTCACCCCTTATTTCTCCCGTCTACAAAAACATCTAACACATTCGTTAGCATATACACCTCACTTTCGAGAGCATCTGCATAAAATTAGGTTAAAAGAATCAATCAACTTTTTAATCGGCTCAAGTCCACTAAATGGTTAAGAACCAGTCCCCAGCGGAGTCGCCAGTCTGTCGCGACCATCTTGAGGTTGTCGGGCTCTCGAGGGCTAATGGGCCGTCCTGTCTGGTCGGACGCGGGCCTCTCCCAAGGCACATTACCCAAATCGCAACGGAGGTATGCATGATCAACTTTCAGTGTGGTCTAGTGACATGTGCTAAGTGTGCATGCCATGGAGTCGCCACCAATCATTTTTTTAGGGTATGATTGGACCACCCAATCGAATAGTTGGGAGTTTCTATTCAATTCTGCGAGAACCAGAGAAATGGTTTCGGGGACTTAGTTACGCCAACCGTTAGAGTTGACGCCCTTTCGGTACCTAAGTTGACTGAATTTTCTAGCCTGAGATTCATGCGGATGAGTAAGGTATGAACCATAAATCTAGAAATTCATGCAGATAGGAGTGATTATTCTAGCAATCACAATCAGTAACAAAATGCGCAACTCAAGGAATCTAGATATGCAAATAAATCACATGGCATTCCTAGTAATGCCCTATTTATCAATCACAGCTTAAGAATGATTTAGCTATCCTGGCCATTCTACACTCGATCTAACCTAAGAAAAGCATTAGGAAGCATCGCAGGAGTTCGAGAATACTCACATGGGGTTCGCCGTGCTCTGGTTTGGTCTTGGACGAGCTATCGAGCTCATGCTGACCCGATTATATTTGGGGATCCACTCGGCGTTTTACACCATGAAATCATGTGAAACAAAAACGAAAATATTCAGCAATGGGCATTTATTGTAGATGGTGGTCGATCTAATTGGACATCAAGACTAAAAAAGATGTAGAAATTTACAAATTAAAAGACTCGAATGATATTTTTTTTGCCAAATTCAACTCTATGCGTCGTGAAGAAACACATGCAATTGAACTTGAATTTTGACTATTTATAAGTTCAAAATGAAAAGAAAATTAAAATAAAAATATTGACTATTTTTCTATATTTTTACGACATCGAATGCTATTTTTCTTCATTTTTCATGTATTTTTCTATTTTTGGAAAATATTAAAAAATTGAAAAATTATTTTTTGTCAAAAATGGTTCCTTTAGCTTGGTCAAGGCTACCAAAGATGATTTTTTAATTTTTTAACTTTTTATATATTTTTATGAATTTTTAAAAAATAAACAATGAAAGACTAATAAAAAATCAGGTGTCAACAGCGCCGCGTGGCTGACTCAGGGTCTTCGGATTGACTTACCGAAACCTACGGCTCAGATTGAATGGAGACTCGACCAGGGCCGTCTGATCTAATTACTTAAATCTACGGCCACGATTAGAACGTGGAATCTGATCTGAGCCGTCTATTTTCATTAACCTAAAACGACGTCGCCTAATCCTTCCTCTAAACGGCACCGTTTCTTATCCTGACTGATTTTACGATTAAAATCATTTTCGAATAATCCTAATTTCTAATCGGACGGTCATCATTTATTAGACTCGATTATTCTCAGCCGTTGGATTCTTTTTATTTGAATACCAGACTCAACGGCCATGCTGACTCGACATCCACGTGGACCAATCACGTGTTGCCACCTAGACCTTTGACCAGTTGACCGTGCCACGTCAGCTTCGTCTTCAACCTCGCGACTCCGGCAGGATGGACGGCTGTAGTTCTCCGGCGATGATCGTGCGGTGAAATCTTAATGGAATCACTCGAGACCAACGGCAATCGATTCGCGATTAGCTTTAGTTTGACATATCTAAGAATCGAAACATCCTATTCACAGAATCAAGAACATCGTGCGAATTGCCGAGTACGGCCGTGGAAGCTCAATCATGCGATTCACTCGAAATCAAAGAAATTCAGTCACAGAATAACACCAATGGAGGTTCAGAAGACTTACCTCGAGCTCCGATTGAGCTCGCTCGGCCCAGATTCGGCTGGGGAAATATGAACAGTAGCTCGACAATGGAGGTTGGATTTGAAGACTCAATTGGGCATGTTAAGACAAAACCGATGCAAACAAGATACGCGATGATGGTCAGTGATGTTCAGGGAATGAAACGCACACATTAATTGTATGAATGATTAAGAAATGCGCGAATCGCCATGGAAGCTTGAAGAAAAACTCGGGACTGCAACTCACCTGTTCTTGCGATTTCACTGGGCGCGGCCGGCGGCGATTGCTTCAGGGGACTCTGGGCGATCTCTCAGCGACCTCGTGGAGCTTTGGTTTTGCCTCGGAAGGCCCAACCGGCGCTCTGCAATTTTGAGCTCCAACCTTCGACCACCGCGAGGGAAGGTGAGCCCTTTCTCTCTCTTTCTTTCTCTCTCTCGATTCAGTTTCTTCTCCTCGAACTGAATCCGTTCTCCTCTTTAACAGAAAACGATCATGAGCTTATATAGCTCGTTGGATTTTTGGCGCCGAACGGTAGACTGTGTACCGGCCTCAATTGCACGTGTGATCACGTGCAATTAGGTCGAAACGGCGTCGGAGAGGACGAGCATTCTGTCCAGTCCCGTTTGGTCATCCGGCGAGCTCTATTTCAAGCGAATTTGGCACGAATTTGGACAAGTTTCATCTGAGTTCTGTCGCCGTTGACTTTTGCAGGTGCAGCAGCCTTGACCAACCGATTATTCTCCGTTCTGGCAACCATTGCTCGTGTTTTTGGTTCGAATCGATGGGCAATGATTCGAGGAACAAAACCCCTCTTCAAACTCTTCCAATCATGGTCGTTTTCTCCCTTAATTTAGCCATTGAAATTGACCCTGACACTGTTCATTCGTACGGTTCTCTGAGGAAGAAGAAGACACTGTTCTGGACCGGTTTGACCGGTTCAACCGGCGGTCAGACCGGTCTAAGCCGGCCCCGACTTGCAAATTTTCAAATTAAATCCAAATTAACATGAAATTTTTGCAATTGAACCTCATAATCGAATCTAGGGCATGAATTCTATCTAGAAATGTGGTTTTGCCCAAAAGTTTTCATTAATTTCTACAAAATCCCCAAATTCTCATTTGATTGGAAATTGGGGATTGTGTAATTGAGGGTGCAAATGATCAAATTGAGTTAAACCACCTATGTCAATCGATTTAAAATGGTGAAATCCATTGGGTAGCATGTTCAATTTGCAATGATAGCCCTTGAATTGAAAGTAATTTCAATTATGCTCAATTTCAAGGACTAAAATGCAATTTTAGTATGTAATTTTGTCAAATCCGTGCAATTGAGCAAATTGCACAAACAATTGGGCTAAATTGAAATAGGGGATAGTTAGATTGAATGTCAAGATCTTAAAAAATGCCAAAATTGCAAATTAAAAGACTCAATTGTTATTTTTTCTTCAAATTCAATAGTACGGGTTACAAAGGAACACCTAAAATTGAATCTGATTTTGATTTTTTTGTGAGGTCAAAAATACAAGGGATTAAGAGGAAAAATATTGGATATTTTTCCATATTTTTGTGACCTCAAATGCTATTTTTCTTGATTTTTTAAGTATTTTTTCTATTTTCCAAAAATACTAAAAAATATGAAAAATGTGAAAAATTATTTTTTGGTCAAGAATGGTTCCTTGGGCTTGGCCAAGGCCACCAAAGTTGATTTTGTAATTTTTTGACTTTTTATAAATTTTTTGTGATTTTTCAAAAATAAAACTTAAAAAGACCTAGTCAAAAAATCAGGTGTCAACAGCTGCCCCTCTTTGAGAGGAATCTCGTGAGAGGTTTCGCTCAAAGACAGGTGACACCTGAGTCTAGACCGACTCGACTGAGGAAAAGAAAAACGAATCTTGACACTCAATCTTTCTTGTCCCACTGGTAAAGGCTTTGCTCTTCATTTTTTTGCTGACGTGAGAGAGAAAGTAGAGAGACCCACCTGTTACTTACCTGTTGATCGCCTGCTTGATGCTCGTGTGGCCTGCGCGGTGTATAGCGGGTTCTAGTGAATACCTAGGGACTCGTCTTTTGAGTATCCCAGGGCGATTAAACTCTAGTCTGTATGGTAGGCCGTACCAGAATGGGGTTCCTACACTTGACAGGAACCTGTGAATGACGCACCCAGTCTCTTAGGGATTGTCGGGGTTTTGATCCGTATGGTGGATCGGACCATGAATAGGACTCCTTTCTGCTAGGAACCTATGGATGACGCACCCAGTCTCTTAGGGATTGTCAGGGTTTTGATCCGTATGGTGGATCGGACCATGAATATGACTCCTTTATGCTAGGAACCTATGGATGACGCACCCAGTCTCTTAGGGATTGTCAGGGGTTTTGATCCGTATGGTGGATCAGACCATGAATAGGACTCCTTTCTGCCAGGAACCTATGGATGACGCACCCAGTCTCTTAGGGATTGTCGAACATTTTGATCCTATATTCTAATGAATTAACTAGGATTTATACAAATGAGGTGTGCCTGACCTTGAGGCTTTACCAAATGGGCTATTCTGGGTTTAGGGGTTACCTAGAACCTCACAGAAAGCTGATTTTGAAAATTGTCCTTTCGACATGCAAGGCGTTATTTTGGGATTTGGGGATTCCAAGTATCCTGCAGAAAACTTAAACCTGCAAAAACTTTGATAAGATTCTTCTGGGATCTAGGGGCTACCTGAGATCTCGCAGAAAGACTATCTTGAATGTTGTCCTTTCGACATTGAAGGTGACATTCTGGGACTTGGGAGCTCCAGGTATCCTATAAATTTGAAATCTCACAGAGGAATGATTTCGGTGATTGTCCTTTTGACATTGGAGGTGACATTCTGGGATCTGGGAGCTCCAGGTATCCTGCTGAAAGATCAAACCTGCAAAATTGTTCATAAGAATATGTTTTCCTAAGATATGGAATTACCAGGGATCTTGCAGGAAAATAAACTTGAAAGCTCTTCTTCACAGAGCAAGGCATCCTTCTAGAATCTGGGGCTACCATGATTCCTATAGAAGTTTAACCAAGAACAGTAGCATTCTAGAATATGAGGTTACCAAGAATCTGTCAGAAGCTTAGGCATATAAACTCTCCTTCTTAGAGAAATGTGTCATTCTGAGACCTGGGGTTACCAGGGGTCCTGCAGAAGTTTAAACTTGGAATATATTCTTCACAAAAGAAGTAGCATTCTGAGGTCTGGGGATACCAGGGGTCCTACAGAAGCTTGAACATGTAAACTCTTTCTTACCAAGAGAGGTTGTGTTATTCTGAGATCTGGGATTGCCAGGAATTCTGCAGAAGTTTAGACATGTAAATTGTTTCTTACCAAGAGTGCTGCAAGCCATTCTGGGAGCTGAAGTCATCAAGAATCTTGCAAAAGCTCCAACCTGAAAATTTTCTTACCAAAGGCACATCAATGGTCTTTAAGTGATATGTGATGTCAAACTGACAGCACTTTATGACTTATATCATAGTCATGAAAAAATTTCAATGAATGTATTACGAGGTTGGAGGTTATCCAAAACACCTTGCAACATACGAGAGTGATCAAAAGTTCCTTGCGGGGAAAGTTTGAATCAAACAATCTGAAATTACCAAAAGAGTTTGGTTAAAACGTCCAACGGAGTATTCTCATCAAAGAGGACTTCTCACCGTTTTGAGGTAATGGTCTTTTACCAAGAATGCACTCGAACTTCCTATCAAACCTGCGCCCAGGGTTCAGAATCATTCGCAGTGAATACACCTCGATCGATCAGGAGGACTTCCAAGGGACCGTAATGTTGGGCTTGGTCAACGGTTTTCAAAGGGGGACTTGCGTGCAAGTCAAGGCTTTTGAAGAGAAGTCTTCAACGTCTGCTCCATGTTTACAAGTCAAGAAACCTGCGAAATGAGAAAGAAATAATCTTGCTCGAACTTCTTCGAGCCAAGCTTAGACATTAAACCCTATGTCAATCCAAGTGCCTTAATCATAAAAGGCTTTTCAGGGTTGTAACGTAGGTAGGATTGGGGACCAAAAAAGGCTTGTTTTTGGCTTAGAATATGCGAAGGGTCTAACATTGGTGATCACTGCAGGTTTGCCGCCGATCTTGTCCCTTCTCGTCCAAAGAGCGTCTTTAGTCTTTGAAGTGCATATTTGTCTTTAGAGAACGTCTCTCTCATGTCAAGACGGCGTCAATACCTTGTCTATGCTTTTGTCATCTAAATGTGACATAATCTGGGAGTATCCTTTGCTGTCCAGCTCCCTTGGGATTTTTTTTATAATCAGATCTCACTAGTGACCTATACAAAGGTATCATGCCATCTTTTGGCATTTACAAAATCAAACACATGATTCACAAGCGTACAAGTATTTGGACGGCATTGGCCTTGCTTTTACCAGGCACTTTGCTTTTTCTTGATGCCCAGGATTGAATTTTTCTCTTTCTTTTCTTTTTCTCATCTTTTGTCGAGATCCCATATTGTCTTTTCTTTTGGGGATCAGAATTTTCAAATGCGTGTGCCAGATGTACAACTTGAATCTCAGTACTCCAACATTAATTTAGGAATTTTTCGCAAATCCTGTGTTTTGAACTCTTCCGCTCTTGAAGGGACGTCGCTTCCGTCTTGGAATATGCAATGATCACCAACGGGTTTGTAAAATGAATGTATAGGCTCAACTGGGCTGTACAAAGGGTAAAAGTGTGTAGGATAGAGAAACGAATGCTTTTCGTCATCCTAAAGCACCTGAATTACCATAGAAGTTAAAATGACAAGCAACACACGAAGATTGATGCAAGTCTGAGCAAGAGAACTTCTAACCATTTACCTCCTGATACTTCTGGACGTACCTCCAGTTTGCCCCACTGTGGGGTGGTTCTTGACAGGGGTATAGAATAAAATCGTCGTTCAAATGGTTATCAATGGTCACCTGTAGTGTTTATGATAGAGAAACGAATGCCTCCGTCGTCTCAATCCATGTAATCACCGCGAATAACCCTTACGTCCGTAGGTTAAGGTCTCGCTATCCTTACCATTCCACTTATCTCTTAAGTGTGTATGGGATGTGTTTGGACCAGGCTTGCCTCTTGTCTGAGGAAACATCCTTTTGAATGATTTAAACAACTTTTGTTTGGAAGAGTTCATTTTGCTTTCTCCAAAATTGACCCTCCAAGGGGATTTATGATGCACAATGCATATTTCAATCATGTTCGGATAACCTCCAAGTTTAAACATGAATGCCAATGCCATGACTATGAGAATTTTGCGTCTTTCTAGACATGAGATTTGAATATATGCTAGATTCCAAGAAGCCTTCAAATTCTATCAATAAGGATTCCGACAGTCTTGTAAACCTAAAAGATTAGGGAAGGAATACTTACCTGCCCAGCGCGGCTAGGGATTCCTGAAAAACATAAAAGGAATATGTCAGTGTATGCTTTCGAATTTCAGAAAATTAGAACGATACACCTTACCCTTGATCATGCATTTCAATGGAAGTGGATAGATTCACGAAAATCTGCATTTTTCTTAACAACACAAGATGGTTAAGTTATTCTAAAATTTCTTAAAATTCTTAGTCTTTGGAGAAGAAGACGTGCACCTGACCACCATGACGTTAGGTCTCCTTGATCATGCGTTCCAACTTATCGCGACCCTGCTTCCTTGGATCCTGCAATATTGAACACATGCTAATGTATGCATAGATGCATGACATGCTTATGCAAAGACTATCACGAAGAGTAGGCTCAATTCGAGGCAGGGCATATGACCGGAATCTGATTTTATTTCAAGGGTAATATTTCTTCACAGCATCTGAATTCACAGGGTGCCCTAATTCTTCTCCCTCGGAGTTTACAAGAATTAATGCTCCTCCCGTGAGGATCTTCTTAACAATGTAGGGGCCTTCGTAATTTGGAGTGAATTTTCCCCCTGGATGGGTAGTACTTGGCAAAACTTTCCTAATTACCAAGTCATTTACTTCGAAGTTTCTGGTCTTGACCTTTCGATTGAACGCCCTGGCTACCCTCTTCTGGTAAGTTTGTCCATGGCAAATGGCTTTAAGACGTTTCTCATCTATTAAGTTCAGCTGTTCATATCTGTGCTTGAAATACTCTGACTCAGAGAGTTTATCTTCGGATAAGATTCTCAAAGAGGGAATCTTAACTTCTACTGGTAGAACTGCTTCTGTCCCATATACCAAACTATAGGGAGTTGCCCCTGTAGAAGTCCTGATCGACGTTCGGTAAGCCATCAAGGCGAAGGGCAGCCTTTCGTGCCAATCCCTGTAGTTTTCTGCTGTTTTAGCCAAGATTCTCTTGATGTTTTTATTGGCTGCTTCCACTGCCCCATTCATCTGTGGGCGGTAAGGAGATGAATTCAGATGTCGAATGCTAAAGTGATCCAGCAGACCATCGACAATCTTGTTGTTTAGGTTGGACCCATTATCTGTGATGATCGCTTGAGGGGTACCATACCGGGATATGATATCTCTTTTGACAAATCTTGCCACATTTCTTGCAGTGACATTCTTGTAAGAGCTGGCTTCTACCCATTTGGTGAAGTAATCAATCGCTACCAAGATGAAGCGATGACCATTCGAAGCCACAGGATTAATAGGCCCTATCATGTCTATCCCCCACATAGAGAAAGGCCAAACTTCAGACATTTGGTGTAGTTCGTTCGGGGGTGCGTTAATCTTATCCCCGTATATTTGGCATTGGTGGCATGACCGGACGTGCTGACAGCAGTCTGATTCGATGGTCATCCAATAATAACCTAGCCGCATGATCTTCTGGGCAAGGAGGTGGCCGTTCATGTGAGGCCCACACGCACCCTCATGGATCTCTTTCATGAGAATATTTGCTTCTTTGGCGCCTACACATCTTAACAGAGTAGAATCAAACGATCTCTTGTACAGAATTTGTCCATTGAGGAAGAACTTGCTGGCCATCTTGGTTATGTATTTTCGGTCTCCTGACTGGCATCCTTCAGGGAATTCCCTTTTCAAGAGGTAATTCTTGATGTCATAGTACCATGGCTCTCCATCACATTCCTCTTCGATTAGCATGCAATAAGCTGGCTTTTCAACGATACCGATCCTCAGGGGTTCTACATCCAACCCTTCAGTTGTTTGTAACATCGAGGCTAGGGTGGCTAATGCATCTGCAAATTGATTGTGAGACCTTGATAGGTATTCGAATGACACTTCTTCGAACTTGAGTATCAATTCTTCAAGGTATTCATGGTAGGGGATGAGTTTTGCATCTTTCGTCTTCCACTCCCCTTGTGTCTGTAGAATAATGAGCATGGAGTCTCCAAAGACCTGCAATCTAGGTATCTTCATGGAAAGGGCTAGTCGTAGGCCTAGAATGCATGCCTCATATTCTGAAATATTGTTGGTACAAGGAAAAGTTATCTTTGCCGCGACAGGGTAATGTTGACCATCTGGGGATATCAGTACTGCTCCAGTGCCTGCCCCTGATAGGTTAACAGCACCATCGAAATACATGATCCACTTATCCTCTGCTAAGTTCAGAATTCGGCCTTCTGTGTTCGCTACTTCAGGGGACTCACCGCTTGACGGGCTTTCTGCCAGCATGTCAGCTATAGCTCTCCCTTTTACCGACTTCTGTGGGGAACACTTGATGTCAAATTCAGACAACATTACTTGCCACTTCGCTAATTTCCCAATTAGAGCGGGTTTCTCCAGGAGGTATTTGACAGAATCGTTCTCTGTTATGAGTTGGATATGGTGGTGTAGGGTATACTGCCTCAGTCTGCGAAGTACCCATACCGTTGCTACGCAGGCCCTTTCGACTGGTATATATTTTGCTTCAGATGGCGTGAATTTCTTACTCAGGTAATAGATAGCCCTCTCTTTACCATCTATCGGGCTTGTCTGGGCAAGTAAGGCTCCCAAGGACTCTTGTCGTATGGTCAGGTATAAGGTCAATGGGTGACCAGGAATTGGTGGCACAAGCACCGGTGGTGTGATCAAATAGTTTTTGATCATTTGGAATGCCTTGCTGCACTCGGCGTCCCATGTTATTTTCGCGCCTTTCTTAAGAAATTTGAAGATTGGCTTAGCCACATCAGCCAGCTGATTGATGAACCTGGCAATATAGTTCAATCTCCCTAGAAGGCTTCTCACTTCTTTTACTGTGGATGGAGTTGATAAATCGTGGATGGCCTGGATTTTTGAGGGATCAATCTCAATGCCCCTGTTGCTGACTATGAACCCAAGGAGTTTCCCGGATCTTGCCCCAAACACGCATTTGTTAGGGTTCAGCTTTAACTTGTATTTGCGCATGCGCTCAAACAGCTTCCTTAATACCTGTATGTGTTCTTGTCCTTTTTTTGGATTTAGCGATCATGTCATCAACATATACTTCAATCTCTTTGTGGATCATGTCATGGAATAACGTGACCATAGCCTTCTGGTAGGTAGCCCCGGCGTTTTTCAATCCAAAGGGCATGACTTTGTAGCAAAAATTCCCCCATGGTGTGGTAAATGCAGTCTTGGGTTTGTCTTCTTGTTTCATGAAGATTTGGTTGTATCCCGAGAATCCATCCATGAATGAGAATAATTCATAACCCGCCGTACTATCCACCAATACATCAATGTGGGGGAGTGGAAAATCATCTTTTGGGCTTGCTCTATTCAGATCTCGGTAATCTACGCAGATCCGAACTTTTCCGTCTTTCTTCATGACGGGGACTATATTTGCAACCCAGTCTGAATATGGGATAGCTTCAATGAAGCCTACCCTAAGGAGTTTCATGACTTCTTCCTTAATCTTGTCTTCTAACTCGGCTTTCATCCGCCTACTGCCTTGTTTGACAGGTTTGATGCCAGGATCCGTGGGCAATGCATGTTCCACAATCTTAGGATCAAGGCCTGGCATGTCCGCGTAAGACCATGCGAAGATGTCTTGATATTCTTTTAGTAGCTTGGTGAACTCGAGCCTTTCATCACGGGATAGGTGTCCGCCGATCTTGACCTCTTTGACGTTCACGGTGTCTCCCAAATTAATGACAATTGGTTCTTCTGAGGTAGGAGGCTTTGATTCTTCAAAGGTGTTCCAATCCCTACGGATAGACGCGTAATCCTCGTCTTCATCTTCCTCAATGTTATAGGAGTGGTTAATGGAGGGATCCGAATTTTGTAACAACCTGGTATGCATGTTTGAGATGATATGCCTGAAATGTCATGAGTATGGTTAGTTTGTGCTCAGTAAAAATGGCATGCATGCTTATGTAAAGTCTTTTTGAAAAAGTTTTTCGAAATAGATGTAGGTACAGATGGGACTAATCCTCATGTCATTGGATATCCCGGCCCCTTGAAAATCTTTTGAAGATTAGGAATCATATGGCAAATCAGGCCTCAAGCTTCTATATGGAAGACCATTATCATCATCGGGCTGATTCGTGGTTCCATATGTCCTTAACAAAACATGCGTGGTTTTATTGAATGCGAAATGGGCCGCGTTACAAGATGTGCTATTTGGACCAACGGCCGGAGATCCAAAGGCGTTTTCTTATGCGTTCAATAAGGAAAGAAAATACAGTGAAATGCAGAAAGTTCTAAACACAGTATTTAAAGATGAAGGAAGAGTCTATTTACTCAGAAGAAGTGGCTTCACTGTCCAACCACTCCATGATGACATTCACAGAGTCATCTTCGAGAAAAGGATTTGTCAGATCTGGTTCCATCGGCGAAGTAATACCCTCTTCAGATAGCCATTTGGAGTTCTGGTCGAAGTAGGTATTTAAGGGATTCTTGAACATTCGAGACCTTCCCTTCCAGGTTGGAGAACCGATGAATGAGCTATTCGGGCTGTTTTCGCCTCCACGGCGTCCCAGGCTTTTGCCTCGGCCTCGGCCTGTTGCTTTCGGGACAGAATCATTCATGGGATACTTCTGATACCCCAAGCCCATTTTATGTGGATTAGCCTTCAATTGTAGCAGGGCATTTATACCCTGATTATGTTTGCCTAGGCCTTTTTCAGGATTGAACCCGTATGCCAGCAGCATCTTAGCTGGTAGAAGACTGGCTTCTGAGATGTAAGGAGTTCTCAACTTCGACCCTACTGGGGTATGAACTGTTGCTACCAACTCTAGGGAGTGATAGCTCGCTTCAGTTTTCTCTTCAGGCTCAATATAGGGAATGGCACTGTTCTGGTATGCCAGGAGGTCGACTTCCCCATGTATGGTAATCACCTTCCCATCTACAACGAAACGTACTTTTTGGTGCAGGCTCGAAGGGACAGCTCCTGCTGTATGGATCCAAGGTCTTCCTAGCAGGAATCCAAATGCACTGGGCAGATCCATTACTTGAAAGTTTATAGAGAACTTTGTCGGGCCGATGAATACGTCAAGCTCGATCTCTCCTTCTACAGTCTTCCTCATGCCGTCGAATGCTCTTACAGCTGTCTTGGATGCCTTGACCATCTCTTCATTGATTCCCAGCCTCCTTATGGTAGCCAAAGGACAGATGTTAAAGGCTGATCCATTATCGATCAATACGTGTGCCACTCTTTTGCCGTTACATTGGGCAGAGATGTATAAAGCTTTGTTGTGCCCTCTTCCTTCCATGGGGAAGTCCTCGTCAGAGAAGCTCAATTGGTCTTTTAAGAGAATTGCCCCTACAAAGTCCCCTAGTTGGACCTCATTAATTGTTTCAGGGACGTGTACTTCATTGAGTACCTTCAATAGTGCGTTCTTGTGCTTCTCTGAATTGATGAATAGGTCTAGCAGGGATATCTGAGCGGGCATCTTCCTCAGCTGCTCTATCACTTCAAACTCGCTGGTTTTGATGATCGATACGAGCTTTTCGGCATCTTCCTTTGAGACATCTTTTTTTTTTCAGATTCACCCTCTCTGGGGGCATAAAATCTTCCAGACCTCATTATTGCATCTACTTGTGTGGTCCCATAGTCCCAATGAACAGCTTTGGGATCATACTCTTCTACTGGGGGGACTTTTATCGTTACAGTTGTCTGATGAGGTATCTCTGGCCCTGACGTGTTGCTTTCTTCCTCCTGAGGCAATTGAATTACGACAGGCCTCACTGGGCAATCTTCCATCTTGCTCAGGCTATCCAGCTCATGCAATCTGATCACCACGGCCGTGGCTACTTCGATCATCAATATGGCGTTGTCGAGTTCTTCCATACCTTTTGAGGTTTCTGGTTGAGAGAGATCATCCATACCTCCCCATCCGTCCGGTATGATGTCTTCAATCTTCTGATAAAAGCTGGGAGGGGCCGAATATTTCACCTTGAAATTGTATCCTCCGGAATCTTGACCCAGGTTGTCTATAATTTCGCTCTTCTCAAGTGCGTCAACCATAAACTTGAGGTCTGCTAGACTTCTCCTTCTGGCTTCTATTTCGTCTTCTTCAAATTCTTCCTCTGACTGAGTAGCTGGCCCCAGGCTGCTTACCAAGTTCTCATGTGAGGTACCACAGGTGTTACTCTGCCCAGCTGTGATCAAGAAGTGGTTTCTTTTCAAAGATAGAGATGCTTCGATCCCTTCAAATTCTTCATCAGTAATATCGGACACTATCCCCAAGCTCTTCATCTTGTCGATACACAACTTCTTTTGGTCGGTTGATATCTCCCCTTCTTTTGGGTATGATGAAGCGATTGTTAGCAGGGTGTCCAGCTTAGACACATCTATCTTCAGTTTAAGGTAGTCCTCTTCTTCTTCAGTGAATATTGCCCCTACTGTTTGGTGATCTGGCAACGGATTTTCTTGCACATTTGGGGCTGCATTGTCAAATTTCAAAATCTGACTATCAATTAGGGCTTGCACTTTCAGCTTCAGGACATAGCAGTTATCCACATTATGCCCTCTTTCGCCCATATGGTAGGCACAGGTCTGGCTCTCATCAAAGCCAGGATATCTTGCAGGGTTTGCCCTAGGTGGTTCTTTTGCCACCAAGTGTTGCTCCAGCAGCATCGGGAGTAGCTTGGATAAAGGTCTCGGGAGCTGAGAGAATTGTCTCTGGGGTTGCTTTCTTCTAGGCTCTTGTACCTTTGGCGTTGACTAGGATGATCCGCCTTTGGCCTGATTAGAATTGCCAAATGGCTTTAACTTGTGGGGATCTGGTATAAATGCTATGTCCAGTCCGGCTTCTCTTTCCTTCCTCAGAGGATACTGCTTCCTAGTAGGGGCTTCCTGAGGCCTTCTTTCTTTCAAGGCCCATTCCAGCCTCTCAGCAACCTTAATCAGGTGTGCGAATGTCTGACATCCAGAAGTGTTCAGTCTGTCAAAGTACTCGTAGGGGAGTGCTTTTAGGAATAAGTCGATCAGCTCCTCTTCTGGGATTGAAGGCTTTACTTGGGTAGCCAAGGCTCGCCACCTCTGAGCATATGTCCTGATTGATTCGCCCCTCGCTTTTGAAGTTCGTAGGAGGTCTTCTCTTGTTGGGGCTGTAGCCGTGTTAAATTTGTACTGCCTGAGGAAGTCTTCTGCAAGGTCCTCCCATCCGTCATAATCCTCTAAGTCTAGCTCAATAAACCAAGCCAGAACGGCGCCAGCCAAACTCTCTTGGAATGTGTTCATCAACAACGGAATGTAATCCGAGTAGTGCGCCATCTTGCGCAGGTAGTACTTGAGGTGGGCACGGGGACAGCCTGTCCCGTTGTATTTTCTCACGAACTCTGGCTCCCTATAGTCAGGAGGAGTCTCTATTTTAGCAAAAGGAGATATTTTGTCGAAGCGGGCCAGCTCATAGCCTTGACTGCTCAGGCATTCTTCGATCTTGGCCAATCTCTTAGCCTCTGCCTCTGTCTTCACAGTTTGTTTTCCCTTCTCCTCTTTTTCAAGGTTGATGACAACATGCGAGGCTTTTTGTTGTGCCCGACTATTTGGTTCATGAACGTTTTCCTCTGTATGTTGGGTATCCCTGGTTGCTTCTTTATCTGTTACATCAGGTACCATGGAAGGGCCTGAGTTGTTCTGATTGTGGGCGGTTGTCTGTCTAGCTTGGTTGGTCTCCATCATGGCTTTAATGTCAGCCATCATAGTTGCCAGGGCAGTCATCTGAGATTCCAACATGCCTACGCGCGGAGTCAATTCCTGCTGTTCCATTCTCGTCTTTAGGTGGGTACGGAAACGATGCGTTGGCAATTCCGTGATGAGAGTGTACCTGTTTAAAAAGATCTCTGTGAGTGCTTCGCTTATTTAGCAAAAAGAAGTAGTTAATTCTTTCAGTTGCATGCTTCTTGCCAGTAGATGAGAAAAAGGGCTACCTTGTGAGCCTTAGCCTCATGTAAGTAGTTCTTTTAATCATTTCTCGACAAGAATTCATGGAATTGAAAGAAGCGTAATTTCTGACGATAGTTTTTATGCATTTGTAAAAACATGTTCACATTCATGCTCATGTGTTTAAGATAGTATTCCACGGAAATGAGAATGTATGAGAAGGCATCACAATGTTTGCTTATTTTACACTTGACAGAATAGTCTATTCAAGTCTAGGACGTTTGAAGCCTAAGGTATCCTCATCATCCCGGTATAGATTCCCCTCTTCAGCTTGGGGCTCTTCGTCTTCTGAACACGACAGTGGCCCTATGTCTTCGGGTATGTAGGGCTCTATTCCAGGTACGTATGGCACGATGTATTCAGGTATGTAGGGCTCAACAAGGCTTCGTCGGATCGCTTTGAAATGTTGAATGTATTCTGTGGTGGCTCTATGAGTGTTTTCTTCTCGAGTCATGTCTTCTGGCCAACTTATTTCTTCAGCCTGGGAATTCTTCAAGGAGAGTATGATGGATGCCACCTTGGCTTCAAGTCGTTTCTTCTCCTCCTCCGTGAGGGTCTGGCTTGGTAAGTCAAAGGAAAAGACACAAGGTCGCGGTGAAGAAGGGATCTCCTGAAGTGCTCCAAACTGTCGAATCACCCTCCTTGGGTAGTATGCAGTTGCGCCCGTGAATCCTAGCAAGGGGACTGGGCCTCCTTCATCGCAGGTCAATCTGACTTTGCTCAGCGTCGGCAACCTTAGCCGCCATCGGAGTTGCTCAGGTTTTAGGACTTTGAGGAAGTTCTTCCATTCTACAAAGTTAAACTTAGGAACACGTGTATGGGTTCTAGCAAATGTTTTAAGAGGGTGTGCATTGGGGCTGATTTCAGTGAAACCCATGCGGATGTGGAATTGTCTGATATGGGATGTGAACCACAGATACAGCAGATCACTAGAAGCTCTAAAGATTCCCTTTTTGCTTTTCTTGAAACGATTTAGGGAGAGGAAGGTTTCGGCAAGGAGGATGTTTGAGTAATCCCACCCACAACAGACTTGCCTAGCTACTATAGCCATGATAGGGTCGAAGGTGACAGTTGAGATTGGGAATAGCACAAAGCTAAAGAATGCCAAGATAAAGGCTCTACCAGATTTGGTTCCTTTAGAAGCAGGAAGGCGGGAAAATCGGTCTATAAGGAAGGATAGGGAAACTCTTCCAGAATTGCTTTTCGCATCTACTTTGACTTCATTTAGGTTTGTGTCAAGGAATTCAGCTACCTGACTTAGGGGTTCAAGTCCTATAGGGGGTCGGACGAGCGTAGGGGTGAATTCAACTCCGATGACAGCGCTGTATTCCTCGATAGTGGGAGTGATCTCTAATCCTTCCATGCAAAATGTAGCGGTGGTAGGATCCCAGTAGAGCGCCATGGCTTGAATAAAGGCAGGTGGGCACTCAATCTTCAGTAGGTCCAGTAGGTATCCTAGTCGTGACTCCGCATACTTCTGGCTGGCTTCGCCCATGCCATCCCACCATGATTGGAGTTCAGCTCGGGGGATCTTGAACACTTGAATATCATTCTTTCCCATCAAGTCTAAAATATGCAAATGATTTTAAAAGGTCAATCGCCAGAAATTACTTTAAATGTATGAATATGCAGATGTCATGAAGCATGCATGAGCTAACTTGATTGCATAGTTCAATTTGAAGAAATGGAGATTAGGATCCTTTTTCAGGTCTTGAAAGCCTGACTTAAAGCCTAATTTGCATTTCAGGGAAGTGAATTATGCAATTTAGTCAGGTTTACTCAGTGACTAAAGGGAACAGCAATGTCACGTTCCATTGGTCAACACATCAAAGGAGCAAAGTGGGATGTACTCTTATTACAGTCAAGATGTCTAATAAAAGAACGGTAAAGAAAGGTTTTTCAAACAAGAAAGCCATAAAAGACAATGGAACGTGAGGGTCTAGATCACTCTTTCTTTAGAAGTCTACCCAAATGACAGTCGGTCAGGAATTCTCCTTTAATCTAGGGTAGGGGAGTTATCTTCAGTGGTTTGGTCGAGAGGTTGTAGTTCCTCCGGCCACTTTCTAGTCCAGGGTACGATGACTTCGGGAGCCTTCTCGGGTTCCACTTTTTTGAGTGTGATGCGCCTTGGCTTGGTCTTGATCGCAGGGCGTCTCTTCCTACCCCAAGAAGTAATCATGGGTATGTTCTCTTTGGCCAGCAATTCAGCCTTCCTGCGAGCGTACGCTTCCCTAGCCAGCTGGTTGCGACGTTGTCTCTTCATCTCCAGATAATCCTTCATCATTTCGTCTGCTTGTCGCTTGAATCTGAGGTTATCAGCATAGTAGCGGGTTTGACAGTCCTCAGCATACCCCAGCTTACGTCCAGTCAGTTCCCGACCATACACGAATCTAGTAAAGTGTAGCCTCGTGTTTGGTCCGGGGCGAGTAACTTTTCTCAAGTACTCGAAGGTCACCAACTCCGTCGAGCTCTTAGGGAACAGCGACATCATACCCCATAATCATTGTTGTTCTCATTAGTCACCCGAGTAATCTTCATGATGCGAATGCATATGGATGTATACAATGTATGAGTCATATCATGAAGCAGGAAATAAAGTACGTTTAGAGATAAATGTCTTACCAACCACACTTTTGGGGGACGTGGAATGCCCCCTGTATCAATGGGTGGTTTTAGGTATACCAACCATCCATGGACATGCGCATGCGACAAGTGGGTATACTCTAAAAAAGAAAACCGAAAGTCAGGTGAGGAACCTACGGCTCAGGCTCCCACGATCCACACGAGGCAGATTCCTCCCCAAGGGTACCTACCCAAGAGGGCTAGATATCGCCAATGCAGATGGTAGGCGGGAACGAATACGAAAGTCTCAAGTGCCATCAAACACAAGATCCTTTTCGCATCCTTTCCCTATCTAAGGTAACCTAAGGGTGGTTGCAGTCGGGGTTTGACCGCCAGTGTGTGCGATGTGTCGTGATCATCACAATGCAAAGTCATGCACAACAGTTTGTATCAAACACCGCTTCAGTAAATGCATAAAGTAAACATACATTCCCAACTTCAACCTGCAGGAAAGATGTCAACAATCACGCCACCCCTTATTTCTCCAATCTGTAAAAACATCTAACACAATGGTTAGCATACGTACCTCACCTTCGAGAGCATCTGCAGAAAACAATGTCAGATAAACCAAACAACTTTTTAATCGGCTCAAGTCCTCTGGTCTGAGCAACCAGAGATTCTGGTTTTAGAATCGGTCCCCAGTGGAGTCGCCAGTCTGTCGCGACCCTCTCCCGAGCGCGCGGAGGCGCGGGAGCGGGCTTATGGGCCGCCCGATCGCTGGCTTGATCGGACGCGGGCCTCTCCCAAGGCCCATTACCCAAATCGCAACTGCTGGATGTACGTGGTCGACCTTCAGTGTGGTCTAGTGACATGTGATGAGTGTACATGTCAAGGAGTCGCCACCAATCGTTTCGTGGAGGGTACGATCGGAAAACTCTATCGAATAGTTGGGAGTGATCTATTCGATTCTGCGGAAACCAGAGAAGTGGGTTCGGGGACTTAGTTACGCCAACTGTCAGAGTTGACGCCCTTTCGGTACCTAAGCTGGATGGTTTATCTGATCCTAGGATTTCATGCAGAAGAGTGAGGTATAGATCCTAAATCTCGGAGTTCATGCAGATGGGAATTACTACCTTACCAATCACAATCAATGGAAATAAGTGCGCAAATCAAGGATCCAGTACATGCGGATAAAACACATGAAATCAACGTGATATTCCTAATGAGGCCCTATTAGCCTAGAGAAGTATCAATCAAGGCTTAGGAATGATTTTGGCATGATTTGCCCATGAGGGGCAGAATCGTAATTTTGAATGATTCGGGGAAATTTACCCTTTAAAGGGTAAATCTGTCATTTTAGACGAATTGGGAAGTCAGAAGACAATAGAAATAGGATTGGCCATCAATCCAATCCATTTCCTATTTTTCGGGAATTTTCAGGATTTTTCTGGAATTTTCAAGTGATTTTACCCTTGGAGGGGTAAAGTCGTCATTTTGGACAATGATGAGAACTGAAAATCTCAAATATTAGGGTTGGTCGTCCACCTGACCCAAACCCTAACTTCAAGCAATTTTCAGAACTTGATTGAGACAAGAAAGACGATTTCCCCACTAAAGGGCAAAATCGTCATTTTGAGAAAAGAGGCGGGACTCGAAAACCCAAACCTAAGAATTGGTCGTCTAATCGACCCTAATTCTCACTTTTGGCATTATCGACCTTATCTAGCATGCACAACAGAGGCGACTTACCCCTAAAGGGTAATGTCGTCAAGTCTCGGAAAATTGGATAAGAAACCCCAAAAATAGGGCTGACCAGTTGTTTGTGGTCAATCCTCGATTTTTGGGGATTTCTAGAGTGCCTAGGATTTTTCCACAATTTTCCACATTTTTTGGAATTTTCTGAAATTTTCTAGCATTTTTTTGGATTTTCTAAGATTTTTCTGATTTTTTTTTATTTTTTAAAATCATTTTCGGAATTTTTTTATTTTTTAAAAATATTATTCGGGCCGGATCGGGTGACCCGGCCCACGGCCCAGCCCGGACCCGGGTCCGCGCGACCTGCGCTCAAAACGACGCCGCTTAATGTTTCTTTTTTTTTTTTGAATTGTCGAATTTGATCTAACGGCCTTCATGGCGCCGCGTGGCTGACTCAGGGTCTTCGGATTGACTTACCGAAACCTACGGCTCAGATTGAATGGAGACTCGACCAGGGCCGTCTGATCTAATTACTTAAATCTACGGCCACGATTAGAACGTGGAATCTGATCTGAGCCGTCTATTTTCATTAACCTAAAACGACGTCGCCTAATCCTTCCTCTAAACGGCACCGTTTCTTATCCTGACTGATTTTACGATTAAAATCATTTTCGAATAATCCTAATTTCTAATCGGACGGTCATCATTTATTAGACTCGATTATTCTCAGCCGTTGGATTCTTTTTATTTGAATACCAGACTCAACGGCCATGCTGACTCGACATCCACGTGGACCAATCACGTGTTGCCACCTAGACCTTTGACCAGTTGACCGCGCCACGTCAGCTTCGTCTTCAACCTCGCGACTCCGGCAGGATGGACGGCTGTAGTTCTCCGGCGATGATCGTGCGGTGAAATCTTAATGGAATCACTCGAGACCAACGGCAATCGATTCGCGATTAGCTTTAGTTTGACATATCTAAGAATCGAAACATCCTATTCACATAATCAAGAACATCGTGCGAATTGCCGAGTACGGCCGTGGAAGCTCAATCATGCGATTCACTCGAAATCAAAGAAATTCAGTCACAGAATAACACCAATGGAGGTTCAGAAGACTTACCTCGAGCTCCGATTGAGCTCGCTCGGCCCAGATTCGGCTGGGGAAATATGAACAGTAGCTCGACAATGGAGGTTGGATTTGAAGACTCAATTGGGCATGTTAAGACAAAACCGATGCAAACAAGATACGCGATGATGGTCAGTGATGTTCAGGGAATGAAACGCACACATTAATTGTATGAATGATTAAGAAATGCGCGAATCGCCATGGAAGCTTGAAGAAAAACTCGGGACTGCAACTCACCTGTTCTTGCGATTTCACTGGGCGCGGCCGGCGGCGATCGCTTCAGGGGACTCTGGGCGATCTCTCAGCGACCTCGTGGAGCTTTGGTTTTGCCTCGGAAGGCCCAACCGGCGCTCTGCAATTTTGAGCTCCAACCTTCGACCACCGCGAGGGAAGGTGAGCCCTTTCTCTCTCTTTCTTTCTCTCTCTCGATTCAGTTTCTTCTCCTCGAACTGAATCCGTTCTCCTCTTTAACAGAAAACGATCATGAGCTTATATAGCTCGTTGGATTTTTGGCGCCGAACGGTAGACTGTGTACCGGCCTCAATTGCACGTGTGATCACGTGCAATTAGGTCGAAACGGCGTCGGAGAGGACGGGCATTCTGTCCAGTCCCGTTTGGTCATCCGGCGAGCTCTATTTCAAGCGAATTTGGCACGAATTTGGACAAGTTTCATCTGAGTTCTGTCGCCGTTGACTTTTGCAGGTGCAGCAGCCTTGACCAACCGATTATTCTCCGTTCTGGCAACCATTGCTCGTGTTTTTGGTTCGAATCGATGGGCAATGATTCGAGGAACAAAACCCCTCTTCAAACTCTTCCAATCATGGTCGTTTTCTCCCTTAATTTAGCCATTGAAATTGACCCTGACACTGTTCATTCGTACGGTTCTCTGAGGAAGAAGAAGACACTGTTCTGGACCGGTTTGACCGGTTCAACCGGCGGTCAGACCGGTCCAAGCCGGCCCCGACTTGCAAATTTTCAAATTAAATCCAAATTAACAGGAAATTTTTGCAATTGAACCTCATAATCGAATCTAGGGCATGAATTCTATCTAGAAATGTGGTTTTGCCCAAAAGTTTTCATCAATTTCTACAAAATCCCCAAATTCTCATTTGATTGGAAATTGGGGATTGTGTAATTGAGGGTGCAAATGATCAAATTGAGTTAAACCACCTATGTCAATCGATTTAAAATGGTGAAATCCATTGGGTAGCATGTTCAATTTGCAATGATAGCCCTTGAATTGAAAGTAATTTCAATTATGCTCAATTTCAAGGACTAAAATGCAATTTTAGTATGTAATTTTGTCAAATCCGTGCAATTGAGCAAATTGCACAAACAATTGGGCTAAATTGAAATAGGGGATAGTTAGATTGAATGTCAAGATCTTAAAAAATGCCAAAATTGCAAATTAAAAGACTCAATTGTTATTTTTTCTTCAAATTCAATAGTACGGGTTACAAAGGAACACCTAAAATTGAATCTGATTTTGATTTTTTTGTGAGGTCAAAAATACAAGGTATTAAGAGGAAAAATATTGGATATTTTTCCATATTTTTGTGACCTCAAATGCTATTTTTCTTGATTTTTTAAGTATTTTTTCTATTTTCCAAAAATACTAAAAAATATGAAAAATGTGAAAAATTATTTTTTGGTCAAGAATGGTTCCTTGGGCTTGGCCAAGGCCACCAAAGTTGATTTTGTAATTTTTTGACTTTTTATAAATTTTTTGTGATTTTTCAAAAATAAAACTGAAAAAGACCTAGTCAAAAAATCAGGTGTCAACAGTCTTGTGCTTGATGTGTTTCATAGCTCCTTGACCTCAAGCATGGTGGAGGCCCTTATTTGTGCTCAAGATTGGTTGCGATCTGCGCCACTTCCACTTACGATTGAAGATGACTTAGGGTACGTTTGGGAATGGCTTTGGGAAGGAGCTTTGGATGTCCAAAGATCCTTGGGACAAAGCCCAAGCGTTTGGGAATTTTTTTTCAAGTACATTTAGGTGAAAGTCAGCCTTTGGAAGGCTGAAAGCCCAAGGCAGCCTTGAGGCTGCCTTGGCTTTCTAGCATTCTCGGCATGCTGCCGAGAATGTAAAGAAAGTTTTTTATTTTGCCTTTTTTATCCTCGTTTGTTTACTATAATTCCAACTTTAGCCTTGCGCTCTCTCTCTCTCTCTCTCTCTCTCTCTCTCTCTCTCTCTCTCTCTCTCTCTCTCTCTCTCTCTCTGCTATCTCAAAACACTCGTGCTTAGATCTTGAGCTCCCACACCCAGACGACGTTCATCCATCTCTCATACGCCCTTTCTACCCTGATCCCCCTTCGCCTGCCTGACTCCACCTCCGCCCTCATCGGCCCTCCCTTCAACCGCGTCCAGCCCCTCATCGGTGCTGGAGATCTCGATGCCGCCTCTGCCGGCGCCCGCCGCTCCGTCTTCTCCAACTCCGCCCCAGATCTGGGCACTTGCGAGGACGACCCTCGCTCGGCCATGGACCCCGCCGTCGCTGCACGAGGGTTTGATATGAGATTTTGCCCTTTTTCCTATTTTTCGATTCCTTGATTAGATAAGGGGGGGAATCGGGTTGAGTGTGAAACTAGATTTGGTCTTGTGCGCTTGTGGGTGTTCTGGGGAAACCCTAGTAGAAGGCGCGGTTTGTGGGGGATTGTTTGACCTGTCGCTAGGGTTCGTGTGTGGCCTCGGTTTGGTTGTTCCAGTAATGGAGGGTGGGTCGGATGGAGAGGTGTCGCGACCCGTCCGAAATCGGACGCGGCTAATGGATTACCGATCGCGGGCTTTGGATCGGCCCAGGCCCTCCCAGGCCCATACCAAATCGCGGCGGGAGTTTTCTTTTGAGGGGTTCGACGATAAGAGTCGATCGCTTTCGACCTTAGTGTGGTCGTGGTGGCATGTGCAACTTGTGCATGCATTTGGAGTCGCCACCGGTCTTTCTTGGAGGGTAGACCGGAAACCTTACTGACCGATTGGGAGAGATCGATCAGTTCTGCGGAACCAGATATTTTTGGGTTCGGGGACTTGGTTACGTCGGTGTCATTACCAACGCCCTTTCGGTACCTAACGCGAGTGATTTTCCTAATTAAGATTTCATGCAGGCGCAATTTTGGGTGAGGTAGGTATGAGTCGGGGTTTCATGCAGATTGGAAGACTATTCCTATCAATCACAATCAATTTTAATGAATGCGCAAGTCAAGTGCATAAATAAATCATGTCAATGCACATCAATTTCAATCATTGGCCTCCTAGTATAGCCATAAGGACTTAGGGAAGGTGTGATTTAGGGCTAGGGGTAAAATGGGAAGATTCGGGGACAATTAGCCCGTAGGGAAAAATTGTCATTTTTGGAAGGTTTGGATACCGAATTACCCAAAATATTCCATGGCCAGTTGATTGTGGTCATTTCCCATTTTTGAGAATTTTTTGGAATTTCTTGATTTTCTTCAATTTTTGGAAGACGATTCGCCCGAAGGGCGAAATCGTCATTTTTTAAGAAGGACCGGGTTCAAAACACCCGGGATGAGCCTTGGCCAGTTGTTAGTGGCTATTTCCTATTTTTTGGGATTTTCCTGGATTTTTTAGAATTTTTTTGGAAGACGATTTGCCGAAAGGGCAAAACCGTCATTTTTGGAAAGATTGGGGGTTAAATGACCCGGAATAGGTCGTGGCCAGTTGAATGTGGCCATTTCCTATTTTCTGAAATTTTTTAGAGTTTTTCTGAATTTTCCAAATTTTTCATGAATTTTTTTATGATTTTCCATTTTTTTATTGAATTTTTGAATTTTTTATTATTTTTTGTTATTTTCTGAATTTTTTAATATTTAAAAATATTTTCCGGGCCGGGTCAAACCCGGCCCGACCCTAGGGGTCGACACCGGCCTAAAACGACACCGTTTTATATTTTTAAACATTTTTCTATTTTTTAACAATTTTTTTGATTTTTTATCTATTTTATTTAATTATCCGAAAATTCCCCGGATCCGACGGCTCTCATCGCGCCACGTGGCCTCATCCTGTGCGTCCGTTCTTCCACTAGATTGGGCGATCCACGGGGAGCCACGTGGCTCATTGGTGGCCGTTGGATCGCAAATTAATTTATTTTCCTTTTAAGAAAAACCACCGGATCAAACGCTCCACGTTGTGCCACGTGGCCGCTCTTGGTGCGTTCGATCTTTGACAAGATCGGACGATCCACAGAGAGCCACTTGGCACAACCTTGTCCGCCGGATCAATTTTAATTTATTATCCGAAAATGATTTATTAATTTTCCAAAATTCTATGATCGCGACACGTGTCGCGATCGTGGCCGTTCATTCTGTTTGACTTGAAAATACATGGATCGGACCCCACCCGGCTGACGTGGCTGCCTACGTGGCACGCCACGTCGGCCGTTGACAGTTGACCGACCGGAGGGTCGCCGGAGAAGATGATGAACAGTAAAAATTCCGGCGACTTCGCCGGAATTTTCGCCGGAATATCGCGAACCGGTCCCAAACTTGGTGTTTTTCGTTCCTTTTTTCGGCATTCGACTTTTTGGACCACCCACATCAACATACAACACAAATAATAACCATGAACACGCTAAAAACCGGCGAACCGGACCTCCCCGAACCCGACTCCGGCGAGCCGATTTGCAAAATTTTTTTTGCGTTTAAACTTGATTCCAACCGTTCACATAGCATCCAAGGGAGGTTTGAGGACTTACCTGGGGTCCCTCGATGGTCGGCGGCCGCCGGAGATCCCTCATCGAGCTCCCGGTCCGGATCAAGGCCGGCGAAGCTCCGAGCCGTGTTTCGTCGCGGTTCAATGCAAAACAAAGGTCAACACAAGCTTAGAGTCGGTTCTAGGATTAACGTAGGGCCATAAACGAACATATGCCACTCGGATCACGCACGGCCGGGACAAAACCGAGTCGAAACATGCATCGGCATTTCGTCGAACACATGGCGTGCGTAAAAAAATATGGAGATCCGGCGAGATACCGACCTATTCGGAGCTCGCCGGCGGCCACTAAGCTCCGGTGATGATCAAGGAGTGTCGCCAAAAGCCCTGGGTTTCCGGTTGTCCGTCGGTTTCCTCCCTAAAAAAATCACTTCTCTCTCTCTCGGCTAAGCTCGGTTTTAACCGAGAATCTCCCCCATTTCGCATGGCCGACCGGCCCGTTTTTTATGCCCACGCCTCTGCCACAACCGAATATTCCCCTGCCAACCTGCTTCCCACGCTCGTTGTCCCCTTTTCCTTTGAAAAAATCGCCGCCCATGCTCCTTTTTTTAGTCCCCTGCTTCTGCACATTCTGTACGTGGGTCTGCAACAATGTTGCAGACTTGGGTCGGACCGGGTCGGGTCGGACCCGACCGGCCCGGTTCGGCCAAATCGTCAAATTGACCCCCCAAATGACCTCTTTTCATGAAATTGATGGCAAATTCGGATTCCTTGGCATGTTTTCTATCGAATATGGGTATTTTCGTGAATCTATTTATTGAAATTTAGTGAAAACCCCAAATTGCCCCTAGGATCCGAAAATGAATTTTGCCAAATCGAAGATCTAAACGATCGAATTACTCAAAATTGAGCCCACCAATGGATTCATCATGATGAAAAATATTGGGTAGAGATGTTTAATTTTAATGGATGTGCCCGTGTGAAATTTAATTTCAAAAATTGCAAAATCGGTGACTAAATTGAAAGATTTTTATGCAATTAAGCCCTTTTGGCTAAAATTGATCAAATTGGAGGGCAAATTGACCCAATTGCATTTCAATACTTTGGATTCCAATGTCATAGCTTATAAAAACCGAGAATTGAAAATTAAAAGACTCGAAAAGGATTTTTTAGGCCCGGTTCGGGATTAGGTTTGTGAAGGAACCCAATGAACCAAGCCGAATATTTCTGAATATTTTTTTTGTAATTTTCTGACCACGGATGGTATTTTTTTCTAATTTTTTTGGGTATTTTTATAATTAAATAAATTCCAAAAAATATTAAAAAATACAAAAAATATTTTTTGTTCAAAATTGGTTCCTAAGGCTAGGCTAAGGCTTCCAAAGTAGATTTTGCAATTTTTTGACCTTTTTTTTTCTATTTTTAATTAATTTTAGAAATAAAAAAAAACTATAATAACGGATGGTCAAAAATCAGGTGTCAACAGCTGCCCCTCTTTGAGAGTGAGCTCGTCAGAGGTTGCTTTCAAAGACAAAATGACACCTGGATCTTGACCGACTCGACTGGGGGAAAGAAATGCTATGACATCGGACCTTCAAGTCTTTTGATGAATGCTCAAATTAATCACCGGTTTACTCTTGCAATTCGAACATGGGTCGGAGTGAGAGAGGCTTACCTGAAGCTCACCTGTCAGATGCTGCCGGTTGCGACGACTTTCAAGGAGATACCTAGGACTCGTTCAGAATATCCTAGGGAGATTAACCTTTGACCTGTATGGTAGGTCATACCATTAGTTGACCCTTATGGCGGTTTCTACCATTGGTTGACCCTTATGGCGGTTTCTACCATCAAGTTGACCCTTATGGCGGTTTCTACCATTGGTTGACCCTTATGGCGGTTTCTACCATCAAGTTGACCCTTATGGCGGTTTCTACCATAGAGTTGACCCTTCAGGCGGTTTCTACCTTTGAATTTAGTTTTGACCCTTATGGCGGTATCTACCTTGAGGTTGACCCTTATGGCGGTATCTACCTTGAGGTTGACCCTTATGGCGGTTTCTACCATCAAGTTGACCCTTCAGGCGGTTTCTACCTTTGAATTTAGTTTTGACCCTTATGGCGGTATCTACCTTTGAGTTGACCCTTATGGCGGTTTCTACCATTCAATTGACCCTTATGGCGGTTTCTACCATCAAGTTGACCCTTATGGCGGTTTCTACCATTCAATTGACCCTTATGGCGGTTTCTACCATCAAGTTGACCCTTATGGCGGTTTCTACCATTGGTGAGACTCCAGACTGATAGGAATCTAAGGATGACGCGCCCGTTCTGTAGGGTTTGTCGGGGACTCGATCGTTCTGTAGATCGGTCTTGGAAAAGGTTTGCCTACTAAAAGGCTCCGCCTATGGAATGACATATCCCGTCTTGTTGGGACTAGTCGAAGACTCGATCGTTCTGTAGATCGGTCTTGGAAAAGGTTTGCCTACTAAAAGGCTCCGCCTATGGAATGACATATCCCGTCTTGTTGGGACTAGTCGAAGACTCGATCGTTCTGTAGATCGGTCTTGGAAAAGGTTTGCCTACTAAAAGGCTCCGCCTATGGAATGACATATCCCGTCTTGTTGGGACTAGTCGAAAACTCGATCGTTCTGTAGATCGGTCTTGGAAAAGGTTTGCCTACTAAAAGGCTCCGCCTATGGAATGACATATCCCGTCTTGTTGGGACTAGTCGAAGATTCGATCGTTCTGTAGATCGGTCTTGGAAAAGGTTTGCCTACTAAAAGGCTCCGCCTATGGAATGACATATCCCGTCTTGTTGGGACTAGTCGAAGACTCGATCGTTCTGTAGATCGGTCTTGGAAAAGGTTTGCCTACTAAAAGGCTCCGCCTATGAAATGACATATCCCGTCTTGTTGGGACTAGTCGAAGACTCGATCGTTCTGTAGATCGGTCTTGGAAAAGGTTTGCCTACTAAAAGGCTCCGCCTATGAAATGACATATCCCGTCTTGTTGGGACTAGTCGAAGACTCGATCGTTCTGTAGATCGGTCTTGGAAAAGGTTTGCCTACTAAAAGGCTCCGCCTATGGAATGACATATCCCGTCTTGTTGGGACTAGTCGAAGACTCGATCGTTCTGTAGATCGGTCTTGGAAAAGGTTTGACTACTAAAAGGCTACGCCTATGAAATGACATATCCCGTCTTGTTGGGACTAGTCGAAGACTCGATCGTTCTGTAGATCGGTCTTGGAAAAGGTTTGCCTACTAAAAGGCTACGCCTATGAAATGACATATCCCGTCTTGTTGGGACTAGTCGAAGACTCGATCGTTCTGTAGATCGGTCTTGGAAAAAGGTTTGCCTACTAAAAGGCTACATATCCCGTCTTGTTGGGACTAGTCGAAGACTCGATCGTTCTGTAGATCGGTCTTGGAAAAGGTTTGCCTACTAAAAGGCTACGCCTATGACGAGGGTTCTCCACGTCCGACGAGACTGTCTGAATTTTGAAAAAAGGGGGTCTCATGACGAGGGTTCTCCACGTCCGATGAGACTGCCTGATTTTTGAAAATGGGTCCCGAGACGAGGGTTCTCCACGTCATGCTGGGATTGCTTGATTTTTTTGAAAAGGGGTCCTAGGACGAGGGTTCTCCACGTCATGCTAGGACTGCTTGATTTTTGAAAAAAGGTCCCGAGACGAGGGTTCTCCACGTCATGCTAGGACTGTTTGATTTTTTGAAAAGAGGTCCTAGGACGAGGGTTCTCCACGTCATGCTAGAACTGCTTGATTTTTTGAAAAAATGTCCCGAGACGAGGGTTCTCCACATCTACTGGGATTGCTTGATTTTTTTGAAAAAGGGTCCTAGGACGAGGGTTCTCCACGCCATGCTAGGACTGTTTGATATTTTTGAAAAAAGGGTCCCGGGACGAGGGTTCTCCACGTCTGTTAGGACTGCTTCTTTTAAAAGAGTTTTTTTTTTCTTTTTTGGAGATCCCGAATTTCGTCGGGAATTCAGTTTTGAAGCAGTGAAAGATTGTATCTCGACAAAGCTTCACTTGGGTCTGTTGAGGCGACTTTCTGAGAGCTGGGTTCTCCAGGTATCCTGCAGAAGTTTGAGCCTGAAAATTTTTTCTTCACCAAGAAAACGTTAGCAATCTTTGGGAAGACCACGGCTATCCATTTGACAAAAACCGTATGACTTAAGTTTTAATCGTGAAATGTGCATTTTGATGCTGGAGGTTATCCGAAGCATTCCTACAACATGCAAATGTGATCACAAATCCCCGGCGCGGAAAATCTGGATCCACAATTTGAAAATTCCAAAAAGAGTTTGTTCAAAACATTAATTGGAATATTTCTCGACGAGGAGGTCTTCTCACCTGTTTTGAGGTAATGATTTTTATAGGGGATGCACTCAATTCCCTACTGACCTGTGCCTAGGTTTTAGGCTCATTCGCAGCGCATACATTTTGATCGGTCGGGAGGTCTTCCACGGGATCGTAATGTTGGGCTTGGATATTGGTTTTCAAGGGGGGCCCTCTTTGGAGTCGATGCCATTCAATGAAAGTCTTCAACATCTGCTCCAGGTTTACAAGTCAAAAACCTTGCAATATGAGAAAGAAATAGTCTTGCTCGTACCTCTTCGAGCTAAGCTATATGTTAACCCAAGTGTCTTAATCAGAGAAGACTGTTTCAGGGTCGTAACTTTGGTAGGATTGGGGACCGAAAAAGGCTTATTTTTGGCCCAGAATTCATGAGGGGGTTGACATTGGTGATCATTGCAAACTTGCCACCTGTCTTTTCCATTTGCATCTTCAATTTTTGAGGTGCACGATCGCTTTTGAGGTGTGCGCAAATTATTGTGAAAGCGCCTCTGGCTGCATCAAGAGACTAACAACTCTATCTGCGTCTCTGCTCCTCGCTTGATACCGTTTGAGGAGTAGTTTTTGGAATCTGACTCTTTCTGAATTTTTCTCTCCCCTTTTCAGTCATGTTTCATTGGCGATCAACGCAGATTGTTCATTCAAGCATCGGCCTTGCTTTTACCAGGCACTTTGCTTTTTCTTGATGCTGGGGGCTTTTCTCATCATTTTTTTCTCTTGAAATTCCGCTTTTTCTCATCTTCGGGAGATCGTGTTAGACATGTGCCCAAAGGTCTAACAACTTTAAGCATTAACTTAGGAATTTCTTCGCAAACCCTAAGTCTTGAACTCTTCCGTTTCTGAAGTGATGATGCATTCGTCTTGGAATGTGCAATGATCACCAACGGGTTTATGAAATGATTTTGCAGGCTCAACTTGGCTATGCAAAGGATTCGGTGTGTGGGATAGAGAAATGAATGCTTCTCATCATCCTATGGCACTTGGATTACCATATAAACAACACACGAAGATTAATGTTAGTCCGAGCAAGAAAATTTCTAACCATTTTCTCCTGATGCTGCTGGACTGACATTCATTTTTCCCCGATGTGGGGTGGTTCTTGACAGGGTTGAGAATGAAAACCGCCGTTCAAAGGGGTTGTCAATAGTCACCTGTAGTGTTTGGGGATATGAAACGAATGCCTCCGTCGTCCCAATCCATGTAATCGCTGCGAATGGTCCCTATCTCCGTAGGTCCAGATTTTGCTATCTGATCCGCTCCACTTCTCTCTCAAGTGTATATAGGACGTGTTTGGATTAGGCTTTGCCTCTTATCTTTTGAGAAAACGCCATTTTGAAAGTTTTGAACAACTTTTGATTGGAAAAATCTCTTTCGTTTTCTCCAAAAAATTTACCTGTCAAAGGGATTTTATGATGCACAATGCATGTTCTTATTCATGCTCAGAAGACCTCTTGTTTTAAAACATGAATGTCAATGAAGCTATAATTCTATGTCTTTTCTAGACATTAGGTTCTGAAAGCTTTTCTTTTTCTCTCTTTTTCCTCTTTTTTTTTTTTGTTTTGGGTTAAGGAAAGGGGTACTTACCTGTCCACCGTGGCTGGAGATCCCTGAAAATGCGGAAGAAACATATTATTGTACGTTCATGAATTTTTCAAAAAAAATGGAACGATACATCCTACCATTGGTCATGGGTTCCAACGGGTAATACATGGGATGTGAAAACCTGTTTCGCCTAGATGGCGAGCCCCTGTCAAAGACGGGAATTATGTGTCAGTTTGTATTCCAAAATTCAAGATAGATTGGAACGATACCGCCTTATTCTGTTTTGTGTTTCCGTTTGAACACAAACGTGCGGCTTGCAGAAGTTGGCCATCTATCTTGTGGCCATGATTCCTCCGTTTGGTTGGCGATAAATCCTTCTCAAGGATTTTCCCTAGAGGAGATCCATTTGTGATTTTGGACGCATTCCAGCGCCACTCTTCAGAGTTCCTTTTATTCAAGGAAAAAGAAAATTTTTATCAGAATGCATGTCAAAGCATGTAATTTGGGAGCGATACTTTTTACCCTCCACTCAGTCTTATAATCAAAGACCATTTCTTGGAGTCCTGACTTCCAAAGTTGATAATTCTATTCGCCTCCTTGTCGGCGAATTCCTTTCTTTTGCGGCTTTTTGGCGCCAACAGTTTTCTGTCCATCTTGACGGCGAATCCCTGTCAACAATAAACATCAAGTGTCAGTTCGTGTTTCGAAATTCAAGACAAATCGAAACGATACTGCTTTACTCTCGCTTCGCGCCTCCATTTGAACGCAAATGTAAGGCTTATTGAAGTCGGCTATCTAGCTCGTGGCCATGATCTACCCGTCTGGTTGGCAACGAATCCTTCCCTAGGATTTGAACCGGATGAGATCAATTTGTGCTTTCGGACGTATTCTAACGCCATTTTGCGGGGTTCCATTTCCTGGCAGCTTGCCCCCTACAACGGACATTTATTTTCGCTTCCACGTTGGGCGAGATCCTTTCTTTTGTGGCTTTTTGGTGCCACCAATTTTCTGCCAAATGAGAACAAACTCATGTTAAGCATGGGATCTTTGGGAGATCAATTTGGAACAATACAAAGTTACCGTTCACCCAGGTTTGTATCCTGGGGTTTACTTCCGATGAGGACGACTCTGTCATTGCGTCCATGGATTTTGCCAGAGAAGAAATGTCCTTCCTTTGTCCGGCGCACAAATGATTCACTTGCCCCGGTTAGACGTGGTTTATCATAGCTAGGTGACGCCTTCCCCGGCTAAATTCATTCCTGTATTTTGCTATAATCCTCGTCCTTCTTGGGTATGTCTTCTCTCTTGGGATTCATGATGACGTTTTACTGACGTATCCCTCTCTTTTGTCGATTGTTGGCGCGCCACATTTGGTGGGGGTCATTTCAGTATCGTATACTGATATGGACGATGAAAGTTCTTTCCTCTCGCCTGCATTTGTGGGTGTTGTCCGTGAGACGATCCTCGATCACGTCAACAACTGTTTTGCCCCAGTTGAGCGACGTTTGTCTTGGCAACATGCCTTAGCACTTTCCGTGTTTGTTGGCGATTTTCGATCCAATTTGAAAACGTCCATGCGCCTGCACATGAAGAGACAGGCGTAAGTCTATATCTGACTTCATTTGAAATTTCAGGAAGGAGGTACTCCCTTCGAGACTTCGTCCTCCCAACATTTGAAGGAGCGGTGTTTTCCAAGTATTTTGCCCCAGTGAGGCTTGTCTTGATGTTTGTCATCTCTGGGTTTGATAACCCTGGTTCGATGCACTTTCATGGGGGATCGTGAGAATTTGCCCCCGGCTTGGCTCCTCGAAGCAGGTAGGGGAGCTCGCTCTCATGAATTTTTGTCGATTCTGGTCATCTATCTCGATTGCCAGATTCTTCGATTATTTTTTCTCTGTCCCTAGACAGCCTGACAATCTGGGGATTTGTCATGTGGCGGTTTGGTGATTCTCTCGATCACAGTCGCCATTTGAGATGTTCGATGTTCCCCTATTGAAAAGAAGTAATCTCATGAGTAAAGGGCATGTATAATTGACTATTGGAGTCGATATAATTTACCCTTGAAATTTATCCTGCGGGAACCGGCATTTCTCCCTTTGGGTTCTCTGTATGCAGGATATGTGCATGATATGCATGATGCATGTTATGTGTGCCAGCAACGAAACATGAGTTCGTGCTTTTCACTCTATTCAGACATGGACGATTTTTATCAGATATGTCAATCTGGAAAACTTGAAATTTTCTTTTCAAGCGCTCTTTTCACAGAGATTTCTAAATGATGATAAACTTCTTCAAGTTTTCTCAAAGGTTTTGTTCACAAATTGAGCTATTAGAATGCTCTTAAAAATATTTAGCCAAAGTGCATGTCTGAGATGCCATGAAAAGGGGTACTCCCTGTTTGTCATTTGAAGGCATTGCTTCTTGGGCCCTTTGCTTCTGTTCCCAACCTGAAAGGAAAAAGAAATGAAACATTATTCTCATATCAAGAAAATAATCATTTTGGAACGATACGTCCTTTTACCAGAATCGATGGCTCCATATCGTTCTCCTTCTCATTTAGAAGGGTTTGATGTGTTTTGTCTTTGATTGATTATTCCATTTCATCATGATTCATGGGTGATAACTGCTTCAGGGACTTCCCATACGTATCCCCATGGTGAATTCGGCATATCCTACATTCGGTACCCTTTCCGGGTAGAGAGTGATTTGCCCCCAGCCACTAGACGCTTTGTCTGGGGCTGGCTGATTTAGTCGTAGGCAATTTGATCCTTTCAAATATCTCAGCAGATGATATGTTGTCAGATGATATGATCCTACGATCTTTCGAAGATCTCAGCGTTTGATATTGTCGCGACCCTCTTGAGGTTGTCGGGCTCTCGAGGGCTAATGGGCCGTCCTGTCTGGTCGGACGCGGGCCTCTCCCAAGGCCCATTACCCAAATCGCAACGGAGGTATGCGTGATCGACTTTCAGTGTGGTCTAGTGACATGTGCTAAGTGTGCATGCCATGGAGTCGCCACCAATCATTTTTTTAGGGTGTGATTGGACCACCCAATCGAATAGTTGGGAGTTTCTATTCAATTCTGCGAGAACCAGAGAAATGGTTTCGGGGACTTAGTTACACCAACTGTCAGAGTTGACGCCCTTTCGGTACCTAAGTTGACTGAATTTTCTAGCCTGAGATTCATGCGGATGAGTAAGGTATGAACCCTAAATCTAGAAATTCATGCAGATAGGAGTGATTATCCTAGCAATCACAATCAGTAATAAAATGCGCAACTCAAGGAATCTAGATATGCAAATAAATCACTTGGCATTCCTAGTAAGGCCCTATTTATCAATCACAGCTCAAGAATGATTTAGCTGTCCTAGCCATTCTACACACGATCTAACCTAAGAAAAGCATTAGGAAGCATCGAAGGAGTTCGAGAGTACTCACATGGGGTTCGCCGTGCCCTGGTTTGGTCTTGGACGAGCCGACCCGATTATATTTGGGGATCCACTCGGCGTTTTACACCATGAAATCATGTGAAACAAAAACAAAAATATTCAGCAAGGGGAATTTATTGTAGATGGTGGTCGATCTAATTGGACGTCAAGACTAAAAAATATGTAGAAATTTACAAATTAAAATACTCGAATGACATTTTTTTGCCAAATTCAACTCTATGCGTCGTGAAGAAACACATGCAATTGAACTTGAATTTTGACTATTTATGAGTTCAAAATGAAAAAGAAATTAAAATAAAAATATTGACTATTTTTCTATATTTTTACGACATCGAACGCTATTTTTCTTCATTTTTCATGTATTTTTCTATTTTTGGAAAATATTAAAAAATATTAAAAAATATGACAAATTATTTTTTTTTTATCAAAAATGGTTCCTTTAGCTTGGTCAAGGTTACCAAAGATGATTTTTTAATTTTTTTTTAACTTTTTATAGATTTTTTATGAATTTTTTAAAAATAAACTATGAAAGACTGATCAAAAATCAGGTGTCAACAGATATGCCGCCGTGTTTGACACTTTTCAGCTTCGCCGATACGTTTCGATTTCTTCATGCATCTTTTGCCTTGTTATCATTTCATGACGTCCCTCGAGCGTTCTGCTATTTGGCACCCGCCAGCGTGTGTTTGACCGAGTACTTTAACAGCCTGAAGTGATACTTCACAGGCGACAGTTTCTTTCATTGTGTCCTGCCGCATTCACCCTACGCTTTAACAATCTTCTATTCCACCTAGGCGATGAAAGGAATGAATGAGTCGATTGCTGCACAAGGAGCTTTAATTGAAACGACTACGGATTCACTATCCCCGCTCTTAGTCACTTCGGGCATCCGAGACAATGGAAATTCTTTAGTGGTCCCATTCATTTTTATCATCACCTGCAAGAATGGGAAACCGTATCAGCTTATGAATAAATTAGTTTGATCTGGAACAGATACACCCTTTTTCGCCTTGGGAGGGTTGATCCTAATTAGATTGCTCTTTCTTCATGCTGCCTGCTTGGGGTTCAACCCGATTTGGTCCATCTTGTCTTTACAAACCCAATGGGTGACGTCTGATGAAGGCACCTTCCTCTTCATCTTGTAAGGAATGTATTTTTCTATTTTTGGAAAATATTAAAAAATATTAAAAAATATGACAAATTATTTTTTTTTATCAAAAATGGTTCCTTTAGCTTGGTCAAGGTTACCAAAGATGATTTTTTAATTTTTTTTAACTTTTTATAGATTTTTTATGAATTTTTTAAAAATAAACTATGAAAGACTGATAAAAAATCAGGTGTCAACAGCTGCCCCTCTTTGAGAGGAATTTCGTCAGAGGTTTCTCTCAAAGACAAGGTGACACATGTATTCCGATCGACTCGACTGGGAAAATAAAAGAAATCATGACATCCAATTTTCATGCCCATCAATGTGTGCTTTTCCTTAAAAAGAGATGTGCTCATTCAATTCCCTGATATGATGTAAGAAAGTTAAGGAGTAGATAGACTTCCCTGCCCCTTACTTGTCGAATGCTTGCAGCATTTGCTGTGTCTGATGGGTTCAAGTAGATTCCTAAGGACTTGTCATCGGAGTGTCCTGGGGATGTTAAGCTCTGACCTGTATGGTAGGTCAAACCATAATGGGATTCCTAACTGATAGGAACCTAAGGAAGACGCATCCCACATTTGGGAATTTGCCAAGGGTTTTGATCCGTGTGGTGGACTAAACTAGAAATGGCTTGCCTAATGTAAGGCTTATTAGGGAAAACGAATCCTCCCGCGTTCGGGATTCATCAAGGTTTTGATCCGTATGGTGGATCGGACCATTGGGTTGATCCTTCAGGCGGTCTCTACCAGTCCTTTGACCCTTCATGCGGTTTCTACCATTCATTGACCTTTCATGCGGTTTCTACCATTGAGTTGACCCTTCAGGCGGTTTCTACCATTGGTTGACCCTTCAGGCGGTTTCTACCATACATTGACCCTTCAGGCGGTTTCTACCATTGTTTTGACCCTTCAGGCGGTTTCTTCCATTGGTTGACCCTTCAGGCGGTTTCTACCATACATTGACCCTTCAGGCGGTTTCTACCATTGATTGACCCTTCAGGCGGTTTCTACCATTGAGTTGACCCTTCAGGCGGTTTCTACCATTTATGAGATTCCAAATTGATATGAATCAAAGGATGACGTACCCACTCTTCGAGGCTAGTCGGAGACTCGATCATTCTGTGGATCGGTCTTAGAAAAGACTTGCCTACTAAAAGGCTTCACCTAAGGATGACGCACCCAGTCTTTGGGGCGGCCAAAAGTCCTGCAGAAAGCTTAGACCTGAAAATATTTTCCTCGCCAAGAAGATATTAGTAATCTTTGGGAAGACAATAATTTTCTAACTAACAAAATTCTACGACTTAAGTTTTAGTCATGAAATGTGCATTTTGATTGCTGGAGGTTATCCAAAACATTCCTGCCATATACAGATGTGATCATAAATTCCTTGCACGGAAACTCTAGATCAAACAATTTGAAAATTTCAAAAAGAGTTTTCTCAAAACATCCATTGGAGTATTTCTCATCCAAGAAGGCTTCTCACTGCTCTGTGATAATGATCTTTAATAGGGAAAGTGCTCAATTTCCTACCAACCTGTGCCTGGGTTTCAGGATCATTCGCAACGCATACATTTCGACCGATCATGAGGTCTTTCACGGGACCGTAGTGTTAGGCTTGGATATTGGTTTCCAAGGGGGACTCACTTTTGAGTCAAGGCCGTTGAACGAAAATTTTCACTATCTGCTCCGGGTTTACAAGTCAAGAACCCTGTAAAATGAGAAAGAAATAGTCTTGCTCGTACTTCTTTGAGCTAAGTTATACATTAACCCAAGTGTCTTAGTCAGATAAGACTGCTTCAGGGTTGTAACATTGGAAGGATTGGGGACCGAAAAAGGCTTATTTTTTGTCCAAAAATTGTGAAGGGTTTGGCATTGGTGATCATTGCAAATTTACCACATGTCCTTCGAAGAACATCTCCATTTCTTGAAGTGTACACTCCTCTTTTAGAGCGCACAAGGATGTTTAAAAGCGTCTCTTGTTACATTAAGAGACCGTCTGTTTGTGTGTTTGCAATTTGAGCACGACATCATTTGGAGAGTAGTCATCTTAATCTGACTCCTTTGCAGGGTCTTTTCATCGTATATCTAGACTTTACTGGGGATATTTTGAATAGACATCAGCCTTGCTTTTTACCAGGCACTTTGCTTTTTCTTGATGTCTAGGGATTTTTCTTTTCCCCCTTTTTTTAATCCCGTGTTTTTCTTTTCTTTTGGAGCTAGGATTTTCGGCAATCATGCTAGATATGCAACTTAAACTTTGGCACGCTTCCATTCCTAAAGTGATGTTGCCTTTGCTTTGGAATATGCAATGATCACCAATAGGTTGATGAAATGAATTTGCTGGCTCAACTTGGTCGTGCAAAGGATAACAGTGTGTAGGATAGAGAAATGAATTATTCTCGTCATCCTATGACACTTGGATTATCATATAAACAACACACAAAGATTTATGTTAGTCCGAGCAAGAAAATTTCAAACCGTTTACTTTCTGATACTGTTGGACTAACCTTCATTTGCCCCAATGTGGGGTGGTTCTTGACAGGGTTGAGAATGAAAATCGCCGTTCAATGGGGTTCTCAATGGGCATCTGTAGTGTTTGGAATGAAGAAATAAATGCCTCTGTCATCTCGATCCATGTAATCGTTGCGAATGACCCTTATATCCATAGGTTAAGGTTTCGCTATCATTTCCAATCTCCTCATCTCTCAAGTGTGTATGGGACGTGTTTGGATTAGGCTCGCTTCTCTTATGAGAAAATACCCTTTTGAACAGTTCAAACGACTCTTGTTGGAAAAATTCATTTCATTTCATCAAGATTTATCCTTCAAAGGGATTTTGTGATGCACCATACATGTGTAATTCATGTTCAGACAATCTCATGTTTTAAAACATGAATGTCAATGAAGTAAGAATTCTATGTCTTTTTAGATGTGAGAATCGAATTATTTCTGAAAGTTTTTAATCTCCAATGAATTGGGAAAAGGGATACTTACCTGCCCATCGAGGCTGGAGATCCTGGAGATATAAAAGGGATATGTCATCGTATATTCTAAAACTTTACAAAAATTGGAACGATACATCTTATCCTTGGTCATATGCTCCAACGAGTGTACAAGGGTTGTGAAAATCTGCACTTCACATAGTAACACAAGATTGTTAGGTGTTCTAAAGTTCTTTCGACTTCTTGGTTTTTGGAGAAAAATGAAATACATGTCTGCCCTGATAGCGAGCTCCTGCCAAGGATAAATATTAAGCATTATTTTGGGTTTCCAAATTCAAAACAAATTGGGACGATACTACTTTACTCTTGATTTGAATTCCATTCTGCATGCCAATGTGCAGATTGTAGAAGCCGGCCCTCAAGCTTGTGGCCATGATTTCTTCGTCTGGTTGGGCAACGAATCCACCTCGAGGATTTACGTCGGAGGAGATTCATTCATCTTTTTGGGCGTGTTTCATGCACTGTTTTGTTATTTGAATGCATGGCTTCTTGGGTGCCTCGTCTCTGTTCATCACCTGAGAGGAAAATGAGAGAACATTATCCCCGCATCTGATTGAAAATCATTTAGAAACGATACGTTCTTTTTACCAAATGGGTGGCTCCGCGGCCAAATGCGTTTTACATTGAAAGAATGGATTCCATTACGCTCTGCGGATGATAACTATCGCTTCAGGGACTTGCCCCACGGATTAAACGATGAATTTGATGTCTTCGGCTTCGACATGCTTTCCGGATGTAGGAATGGTTTGCCCCCATTTTCAGTGGAGATGGGTTTTGTCGAGTGGGCAAGATCAAAAACTCATCCTAGATTTGGCTTTAGTCGAAGGTTGAAATCCCGACCTTGGATAAGCGAATCATGATTCATCTCCTTCTGCTTCGGATTTGTCATTTGCATGCTTCACATTTTACAATACCAACTTCGCCGCTTGATGAAAATGAATCGATGATTTTCGAATTGCCCCAAGTTCTATAGTCATCTGCGTCGAATCTCTTTGAACTTCATCGGGTGATAGACCAACTGATAAAATGATTTTTCAATCCCGAGATCGAACTCCTGACGTTTCGTACCACTTCCATTTCACTGACTACCAGGACACAGCACTATTGGCGTCCCTAACTGGTTCGTTTTTTGTTATAAAATTCTTGAAGCAGTTAGCGACCCCCATCGAGAATGAAACAAGCTCAATTTAGAGTTCATAACGACTAAAGGTCCCTTAGAACGATACAGAGCTAACCGTCTTTGAGCTCGCTCGGGCTTTTGCTCGCATTTTCCTATGTGAAGCCTTTAAATGTTTTTCTTCGTGGCGTTCAATTGATTCGCCTCGACTCTAATCTAACAAGGGATTGTCGCACTCAAGCATGATGATGCTCGCAGGTAGTACTGATCGCTGCCCCAGATTAACTCTAGGCATTAAGGAAGATTATCTTGCATGGAAGACTTTATGACAGAAAGATTAATGATACATCCAGTCACATGTGCCTAGTTCCCTTGAGGATTCTCGGTGATCAGCCAGTTACACCATGAATCAGACATATAATCGTCATTTTGGATCATAACTTCATGAGCCCATCAGTTTTAAACTGATCGATCCAGATACGGAGCTCCTCATCAAGGAAATCTTTTGATTCTTCGAGCAACTGATATTCGGGTTGACCATCATCGCTTGGCGTTGAAGGATTCCTGTTTCTGTTGTGAGCGATCTGATTCTTCGAGCTAGAACCTTCGTCGTTGCTCGAGATTATAAGAGGATGATTGATCGGTTCACTATCAAAAGCACCTTCCATTTGGGAATGGAAGAAACAAAAATCCTCAGAGCATCCGCCCGCTTGATCTTCCGAAATCATATGCCCAAGCCGGGCAGATCTTTGAACACTAGGCGCAATATGTTGATCGGGGATAGGAAGAGCACTAGCGAAAAGTTGCTGCTCAAACCAAGGAGTTCGTACCTGCTGCACTTGAGGCATATACTCTTGAGGGGTTCTGAGATGATTCGGGGGAATATTCTGATTAGCGCCCAAGTAGTCGATGGTGCTGCTACCAGCTTGGTCGGTGCCTAGATTCGGCAGGGTATTTCTTACTTCAGGGGCATTGTAGTTATAGCCATGCCTAGTGTTTAGGCACAAGTTGAGTTCTTTCAGGTTCAGTGCTGTGTGGCGCTGTCTTAGCGCCCTTCTGTAGCTCTTGAGGTGACTCGCGACTCCATATTTAGTGAGTCCTGGTATGTTCATGATCTCAAGTATGCGCGTTGGATATGCTGAGTTGATCCCTAGTTGCTGAACCGCACTAAGGAACTTGAGATGAAGCTCGGGGGACCAATTGACCCTCGTCTTCTTGCGACCCGGAACAGTGTTGACAACTTGGCTATTGCTCTCTGGCCTATTTCCAGTAGGATTTGATCGAGCCGGAAATTGTTGTGAAGGGAATTCATCAGCTTTGGATTGGTCGGTCGTGATAGTAAGCTCATCGTTAAGGAAACTCCAATCATGGTGACGCATATCACATCCTTTAGAAGGCATCGGTATTGACTTCGTAGAATTGATTTGTTCATGCATATCTCCAACAAAATCTGATTGTATCGAAGATGGTTCGAGGGAGTGGGGTGGTGAATGAGCATTTTCAATCCTCATATAAGGCTTATCAAGGAACATTTCGCCGAGAGTGATAGGGCCACCGCAATTAAGGCAAGCGATAGTGCTGGAAGCTTTCTTATACCTCATGTTCTCCGCTCGAAGCTTTTCGTTTTCCTCCTTTAGAATCGCAAGTTCTTGACGTCTGTGTTGAGCCCTCAATTTGGCTCGCTTATTTTGAAACCAAAACTTGACCCTCAAAGGTTTCATCCCTAGCTTCTGGCCCAATTCATTTCTTTGTTTCATGTTCGGGAGAGGGCATTCACTAAAGAAAGCTTCAAGCTCTTGGATTTCATTCTGAGTGTGGCACTGGCGACGTTTCCTTTTCCGGGATTGACCATCGCTGCTGCTGTTGTCGTCGCTGCTGAGATCCTGAACTTCGTTGCCGAAAGGGTTGGGTTCTGTGGTTCTGGTACCAGACGCCATCCTAGAATCTTCGAGATCTCTCAGTAGTTCATTTTCTGAGATTTTTGGATCAGTCGCCTCTAGCAACTGATGGTAACTCTCAAACATGTTGGATCGAAAAATGTTCGATCAATTTTTGCTCACTCAGGGTTCTCTACTCTCTCATGTATGCTCACTCTCTCTAAATTTTCTTTTGAGTGGTTCTGTATGCCCATGAAACGTTCTTTAAACATGGATGAAGATCATCAGGCAAGCGTTGCTCCCAAGATTTCGTATTTCCCGCTTTGTCGTCTTCTTTCTTCTTTTCAACGTGGAGGGACACCAAATCGATTTCCTTTTCTCGATATCCATGTCTGTCTCCCACTTATTTTCAAAAAGGTGGAACTACGCTCGCCTCCCGCTCAGTTTTTTAATATGATGGGACCGCCAAATCCTTTCGCAACTTTTTTCGATAGTTGCGCTTAACTCCCGCTCAATTTTAATATGGTGACACCGACATATCTTTTTACAACTTTTTTAGGTTTATCAAGCCTGAAATCGCGGACTGGGACAAATCTGATGGTTCACCGAAAGAGCCACCATTGCTTTACCCAATTAACTTGGCTCCACGAGCATTATTGCTGTGCCTTTCTTCATTCTCGAGTTGCTATAAAAGGAGGAGTTAATGCAGAGAAGATTAACACTCTTACATAATTGCCTTTTCGTATTTTAATCACTCTACCACACTCATCTTCTTCTCCCTCACTCCAACGAAAATGACCTCCTCTCCTATTCGCGCTTTCTCAGTCGAAATTTTGGCCCAGTGGGAAAAACTCTATAACCTCCTCGGTCGAGGCTATGCTCATATAGCCGATCACCCAGAAACTGAAGATGAAATCCGTATTTTGCTCGTGGAAACAGACACCACCTCCATCGAGGGCACTAATTTAGAGAGGGAATATAGAATCTTCCCAACCCTCTTTATAAACTTTTTAGAGACTTACCGTGTCGCTCATCGAAAAGCTACCGTGGCTCACGTTTTGCGAGCTCGCTATGAGGATCGGTCCAACTGCTTGGTGTTGGCCAACCTTGTGGCCGATAGTCACAGAAAGGCTGTTGAGTTCGCCAACAAGCGAGTCTCGATGTTGCTTCGCGAGAGGGGAAATTTGGTGGAGCGCTTGGCCTTATCCCTGACCACCTATGAGCACGACCGTCGTAATGTCGTGTTGAAGTTTCAATGTGAGTGGCAGGAAGAAAGGCTTGACAGCATTACCGCGGATATAGCCCATGGGAGAGGACTAGTTCGGGACCTGGAAATAGCCGCCGAAGATCACGGGACCAAGGTTGCCGATCTTAAAGGGGAATGTAAACGCCTTCTTCTTAAGCTTGCAGATCTCGAGTCTCAAGGTGGTGAGTATAAGCAAAGCATCAATAATATGGAGGGCCAACTAGGTTCCTTTGTGATGCTAATTAGGGCTCATTGCGGTTTTATGTTTCCACCCCGATGATTTGTATGATCTGCTTTTAAGGTCCCTCGATTGAGCGAAATGAATGAAAGCTCTAATGTGTGTGTCTCAACTTCTGTATGGCTGACTTCCTCGAACACATGACCACTCTCAACCTAGGCAAGCTGCGCTTTGACATTGATGATTCGAGCGTGTACATCTTGATTTTTTAATCTTGCTTATGATCGGATAAAGGAACCTCCCACTGCGATTATCCACAAAAAGACTTCTCTTCTCTACTTGTTTTTAACCTGTTTCAAATGAAAAGGCAGAATCAGAAGAAAGAATTTGAAAAATAAAGCATAAATCCTTTCAATTTTATGCTTACTTATGATTAATAGGGATAAAAGCTTTTACAAGGGTTTTGGCCTTGTGCAAAAGCTTTTATCAATATTCCTCAAAGGAAAGCATATCATTGAAAGGAATGTAATTCACGATAATTGCCTTTGATCAATTCCAAGAAAATCAATGGAATGTTCAAAAGTACACAATTACGATGTGTTTTAAATTCAATTGAAGATACGGTATCCAAATTAAAGCTGTTTGCTAAGAACGAGAGTAATTTGGATATCTATCTTTTCATTAAATTTGAAAAACACGAATACTCTTGATCAATTATTGTGGATTACCAATGATGCAAAACATGCATGAACCAATTCAAGTTTATAGTTCCTTCTGGCGAAATTGGGATTGTATTGCCCTATACGGCCAAAAGGTTGTATAAGACTTCCAATTTCAATTTCATCCAAAAGAATTATAAAATTGATTTTGGAGTATTCGAGTGATTAGAAGAAATGCCACTATCACATTCCAATGACAAGTCAATAGAAATACAACAAATTTCAATCTGAACGTATATAAACACAAATAGATCCCTAATACAATCAATCTAAGGGATCAGATAGAGAGGATCTCAGCAAAATAAATCCTATACAAGAAGGCTAGAAATGAAAAATAAAACAAAGGAATGTGATCTTAATACTTAGAGATGCCCCAGTTTCGATCTTTGAGACGTGACTTCAGGATCACCTATTCCAAATCGTCATCTTCATTAGATGATACCTCAATGATGTCCATAGTAGGCTCTTCTTGTCCACTTGGCGCTCGTAATGGGATGACACCATCTTCATCTTCCATCAAGAACATTGGGAGGAAAACACTCATATCTATCCTCAAAATGGCATTTAATCCAATCACCGGAATTATGCAATGAATATAATGATTAAGAGCTGTAACAAGTTCGAGGGATATAAAAGTCTTACCAACCAAACTTAAGAGAAAATCAAGCTTCTCTGTATTTTTTGCAGTGTTAGGTATACTAACCTTCCATAGACAAACGCATGAGACAAGTGAGGGAAAACTCCTAAAAATCAAAAGATAGGGCTTGGTACCTAAAGCCAAGGTTCTCGCCTCGAATTCTGGGAAGAGCCGATTCCATTGCACAACTATCGTTGCATTGGGACTCAATCCATAGTTCGAAGTGAGCGGAATTGAAAAGTGGATTACCCCATGTTTTTCCTCACGGAGATTCCATTTTCAATTCCTTCTATTGTGTTCCTAAAGAGGGCGCCTGGGGTTTTAGGCGCAATTGTGTGTATTCATTGTGTCGTGCTAAAGCAATAGACATGCATTTTATTTAACAATCACCGCTTCAATATAAACATCCACACAATCATACATCCAAAACTCCTGCCTGCATAAAACAAAGTTAACAAGCACTTCACCCCTTATTTCTCCCGTCTACAAAAACATCTAACACATTCGTTAGCATATACACCTCACTTTCGAGAGCATCTGCATAAAATTAGGTTAGAAGAATCAATCAACTTTTTAATCGGCTCAAGTCCACTAAATGGTTAAGAACCAGTCCCCAGCAGAGTCGCCAGTCTGTCGCGACCCTCTTGAGGTTGTCGGGCTCTCGAGGGCTAATGGGCCGTCCTGTCTGGTCGGACGCGGGCCTCTCCCAAGGCCCATTACCCAAATCGCAACGGAGGTATGCGTGATCGACTTTCAGTGTGGTCTAGTGACATGTGCTAAGTGTGCATGCCATGGAGTCGCCACCAATCATTTTTTTAGGGTGTGATTGGACCACCCAATCGAATAGTTGGGAGTTTCTATTCAATTCTGCGAGAACCAGAGAAATGGTTTCGGGGACTTAGTTACACCAACTGTCAGAGTTGACGCCCTTTCGGTACCTAAGTTGACTGAATTTTCTAGCCTGAGATTCATGCGGATGAGTAAGGTATGAACCCTAAATCTAGAAATTCATGCAGATATGAGTGATTATCCTAGCAATCACAATCAGTAATAAAATGCGCAACTCAAGGAATCTAGATATGCAAATAAATCACTTGGCATTCCTAGTAAGGCCCTATTTATCAATCACAGCTCAAGAATGATTTAGCTGTCCTAGCCATTCTACACACGATCTAACCTAAGAAAAGCATTAGGAAGCATCGAAGGAGTTCGAGAGTACTCACATGGGGTTCGCCGTGCCCTGGTTTGGTCTTGGACGAGCCAACCCGATTATATTTGGGGATCCACTCGGCGTTTTACACCATGAAATCATGTGAAACAAAAACAAAAATATTCAGCAAGGGGAATTTATTGTAGATGGTGGTCGATCTAATTGGACGTCAAGACTAAAAAATATGTAGAAATTTACAAATTAAAATACTCGAATGACATTTTTTTGCCAAATTCAACTCTATGCGTCGTGAAGAAACACATGCAATTGAACTTGAATTTTGACTATTTATGAGTTCAAAATGAAAAAGAAATTAAAATAAAAATATTGACTATTTTTCTATATTTTTACGACATCGAACGCTATTTTTCTTCATTTTTCATGTATTTTTCTATTTTTGGAAAATATTAAAAAATATTAAAAAATATGACAAATTATTTTTTTTATCAAAAATGGTTCCTTTAGCTTGGTCAAGGTTACCAAAGATGATTTTTTAATTTTTTTTAACTTTTTATAGATTTTTTATGAATTTTTTAAAAATAAACTATGAAACACTGATCAAAAATCAGGTGTCAACAGATATGCCGCCGTGTTTGACACTTTTCAGCTTCGCCGATACGTTTCGATTTCTTCATGCATCTTTTGCCTTGTTATCATTTCATGACGTCCCTCGAGCGTTCTGCTATTTGGCACCCGCCAGCGTGTGTTTGACCGAGTACTTTAACAGCCTGAAGTGATACTTCACAGGCGACAGTTTCTTTCATTGTGTCCTGCCGCATTCACCCTACGCTTTAACAATCTTCTATTCCACCTAGGCGATGAAAAGAATGAATGAGTCGATTGCTGCACAAGGAGCTTTAATTGAAACGACTACGGATTCACTATCCCCGCTCTTAGTCACTTCGGGCATCCGAGACAATGGAAATTCTTTAGTGGTCCCATTCATTTTTATCATCACCTGCAAGAATGGGAAACCGTATCAGCTTATGAATAAATTAGTTTGATCTGGAACAGATACACCCTTTTTCGCCTTGGGAGGGTTGATCCTAATTAGATTGCTCTTTCTTCATGCTGCCTGCTTGGGGTTCAACCCGATTTGGTCCATCTTGTCTTTACAAACCCAATGGGTGACGTCTGATGAAGGCACCTTCCTCTTCATCTTGTAAGGAATGCAAGTTTCTCTTTGTTGGCCTTCAACCATCTTATCCTGTAGACAAAAGACATAAATGTCCTCGTCAGGTATAACATTCGAAGGGCTTATTGGAACGATTACAGTTTTACTATCGTTCCATGATCATCTTGCATGTGATCGGATGAGGACATTTTCGACAAATGTATGCCATGAAAAACATGTCCCTCGTGTCTTTCTACAAATGGATTTTCCTTCTCTACCTGTTTTTCACCTGAGAGGAAAAGATAGGAAATATTATGCCGGTATCTGATTGAAAATCAGTTAGGAACGACACGTCTTTACACTTGACCCGACTGCCCCGGTTAGGTGGCGTTTGCCCTAGTTGGGTGGGATATGCCCCAGTCGACTGCTTTGATCCTTTCACAATTTTTACGGTTCCCTTTTCAATTAGGGGATATCTGCTGTTTGGAGTTTCCCATCTCTTTTCATTTTGGTGGGCTTTTGCCCCAATGTGCCTTCTTGGTGAGAAGTCGACTCCTTTGTCTGTATTCAAACATCCCTCCCTGTGGCTTGAGTTGTCGACCAGCTTCGATCTTCTTGAAGGACCACTCCTGAGGGTCAATAAAACACAATCGACAAATTTTTAAATTTAAAGAGATTAGGTTACAGCTAATTCTCTTCTGCATGTGGCTCCTTTGATTGCATGCTGTTCCATGTCTTGAAAGATGGCAATAGGAAATATGCCCTTTTTCAGCTGACTGTTTTTCTTGATGATTCCCTGGTCGGACAGTCAGGTTAGAATTTAAGACTGTCGAGGTACCCCCTGTGTAGTGAGGATGAGTGTCTTCATCTCTGTCATCATTGCGAACACCTAAGCCAACTGACTCTCCAGGGTGGTCAAACGCTTTTCTATGCCATCCTGGTCCATTTTAACTTGTGACTGATTCTTCACACAAGTCCTCGGATTTTGATTCTGGAAATTACCTGGTCGAATGACAGGGATATGTCAGAAGGGGAAGTAAAGCATAAATCCTTTCAATTTTATGCTTTCTTGTGATTAACGAGGATAAGGACTTTTACACAAGCCTTAACCTCATGTGAAAAATTCTTATCGATGTTTTTCAAGAGAAAACATAAAACTAAAAGGAGCGTAATCCATGGTTATTACTTTTGGCAAATCCCTATAGAATCTGTGGAATTTCCAAGAAGATAAAAATGCAATTCCAATGTGTCCTAAATTCGATTAGAGATAGGACATCCAAATTGAAATGATTTCCCGAAGGTAATTTGGATATCATGTTGTAGACACCTAAATTTTGATCAACTTTTTTTTATTTATTTTTATTTTTATTTTTATTTTTATTTTGAAAATTCATAGAAAATCCATAAAAAGTTGAAAAAATTGAAAAATCAATTTTGGTGACCTTAGCCAAGCTAAATGAACCATTTTGACCAAAAAAATAATTTTCATAATTTTCATTTTTTTATATATATTTTCGAAAAATACAAAAAAAAAGAGAAAAAAAAAGAAAAAGAAAATCAAGAAAATCAAGAAAAATAATATTTGAGGTCACAAAAATATATAAAAATAGTCGATATTTTTATTTTTATTTTATCTATTTTCTGACCTCATAAAAACGGTAAAATTCAGGTTCGATTTTAGGTGCTTTCTGATCACCGTAAAATCGAACTTGGCAAAAATATTAGCAATAATTAAAAGAGAAAAGAGTGAAACATCATCATTTAAAAGAAAAAGCAAAAGAAAAGTGTGTGCTTAATTAATGATTTTATCCCTCTTTTATTTATTTATTCTATTTTATTATATTTTATTTTCAGCTTTTCCATCCTTTTCATTTTTTTATTTTTTCCCGCGGACGGCTCTCTCTCTCTGCTCCCTCGGTCTTCTTCTTCTTCTTCTTGGATGGAAAAAAAAGACACCGCCGGCTGGCAAAAAAAAAAGGACTCCTCTCCTCTGATCTTTGGGCACCACCACGACGCCTCAGACCACCACCACCTTCAGTCATCCTTCACCGTCACCGTTGATCCCCCGGCGCCGCCCTATGCCGTCGGAGAGCCGTAAATAGACTCGTTGGCCTCCTTGCTCTGTTTTCGGTGATCGTGAGCTGTCCGAGCTACGCCAGCTCGTGCGGCTGCTCCCAACCTCCACCAATGACCCCACCAACTGCCCTCCGTCCTCCAGACATCCAGATGACCTTTGCTCGTCGCCGCGGGGCCGTCGATCAGCCGCGGAAGCCTGGAGAACCCCCGTCGGATAGGGTGCTCTGTTTCGAGCCCGAGATTGTTCCGCCGCCTTTCGCCCTCCTCCGACGTCTTCCGCCACTCACCGTCGACTCCCCCCGACCTCACTTGATCCCTCGTCGTCCGTCGGAGCTGCTGGAAGCTGGTCATTGGCCGTGGAGCCCCGATCGCTCGGCCACTCCCCCATCTCTCCTGTTTCGACCCGGTTCTGTTCGAGCCTGGGTCCTGTTGCTCCGCCACCTTCCTCCACCAATCTCCGACCACCGGGCACACCCGGACACCCCCTCGACTCACCACTATCAGCACCGGGAAGCCTCGACGTCGTGGAAGCTTGGGCAGACCACAATCCGGACCCCTTCTTTGCAAGTGTTCTGTTTCTGTACGAACAGCTCCTGTTCGCTTCTGCCCACCGCCGTGCCGCCTCCCGCCGGCCACCACGAGCCGCCCCCAACTCCCTCCGACCGCCACGTCCTTGTGCCTCCATCAACCTACCACCCCGACGCCGCTGGAGCCGTGAAACGGCCGCCTCAGCCGTGCACTGCCCTCTCCCTGCTGATGCTCCCTGTCCATGGGCCGTGCCTTATTCTGGGCCGGTTTCATGGGCTAGTGACCTGGGCCGTGGCCTGAGATGTGGGCCGAATATCGTGGCCCGTGTGCCAGGTCTGTGGGCCAAATTGGCCTCGAGCTTTGGCCCGTGGGCCGAAGAAATTGGCCGTTACTTGAGGATTTTGGGCCCATAGTCGACCGTATTCAAGGGTCGCGTCGAAGGATTTTCCGAAGATCATCGCCAATATCGATTCGAGTATTTGACTGCGACGCGCACGGAGACAGTAGTATGTCGGGGCTGAGCGATTGAAGATCGGTGTCCAATCAGGTATATTTCGCTTACCCGATTCGTATATCAAAGTTATTTATCTAAAATATTGCCATTATAGATTTGATTTGTGTGTATTTGTTTCAGTCTAGTGGTTAGTTTATTTATTTGGTTGAGTGTTGTCTATTGTCGAAGATATACTTTTTATTAAAATATTTGTCTATAATAAAAAAAATATATAAAAAAAATTTCAAAAAATTCAGAAAAATTCTAGAAAATCCCCAAAAATAGGAAATGGCCACGAACAACTGGCCGAGACTCATTCCGGGTGTTTTGAACCCCGACCCTTCTTAAAATGATGATTTCGCCCTTTGGGCGAATTGTCTTCCAAAAATTGACGATTTTGCCCTTCGGGCTAAATCGCCTCCAAGTTTTCCCATTTTACCCTGGTCCGAAGTCATACCTTCCTTGAGCCTTTATGGTCATATTAGGAAGCCATTGATATTGAATTAATGTGCATTGATGTGATTTATTTACGTATTTGATTGCGCTTTCATTTAAATTGATTGTGATTGATAGGAATAGTCTTCCAATCTGCATGAAACCCTGAATCAACCTACCTCACCCAAAATTGCACCTGCATGAATTCCTAGCTAGGAAAATCACTCGCGTTAGGTACCGAAAGGGCGTTGGTAATGACACCAGCGTAACCAAGTCCCCGAACCCAAAATCTCTGGTTCCGCGGAACTGATCGACCTCTCCCAATCGGTCAGTAAGGTTTCCGGTCTACCCTCCAAGAAAGACCGGTGGCGACTCCAAATGCATGCACAAGTTGCACATGCCACCATGACCGCACTGAAGGTCGAAAGCGATCGACTCCCATTGTCGAGCCCATTAAAAGAAAACTTCCGCCGCGATTTGGTATGGGCCTGGGAGGGCCCGTGCTGATCCAAAGCCCGCGATCCGCACCCTTGTGTGGGGGAAGGCCCGCGATCGGCAATCCATTAGCCGCGTCCGCTTCCGGACGGGTCGCGACAGCTGGCGACTCCGCTGGGGAGTTTGTTCTAGAACACTTGGTTCTGGACCTTAAGTGGACTTAGGCCGTAATTAAAACGCTGAATGATTTTTCTAACCATGCAGGCGCTCTTGAAGGTGAGGTAAGTCCGCTTATGGTAGGTGTTATATGTTTTTGCAGATTGGAGAAATAAGGGGTGTAGCCCGTGATTAACATTGTCTTATGCAGGTTGGGCGTAGGAATGTATGTTGTGTGGATGATTTGAAGTGCTGATTGATAAACTGTTGTGCATGAATTGCATTGTGATGATCACAACACGTGGACACACACAACCTCGCCTAAAACCCCGGGCGCCGCCTTTAGGAACACAATAGAAGGAATTGAAAATGGAACCTCCGTGAGGAAAAACACAGGGTAATCCACTTTTCAATTCCGCTCGCTTTGAACTATGGATCGAGTCCCAATGCAACGATAGCTGTGCAATGGAATCGGCTCTTTCTAGAACTCGATGTGGGAACCTTAACCTTAGGTGCCAAACCCTCTGATTTTTAGAAGTTTACCATCACTTGTCTCATGCGCATGTCTTTGGGCGGTTGGTACACCTAAAACCGCACATAAGTCGACGAGTTTGGGTTGGTAAGACTCTCTATCCCTCAAATCCATTACAGTTCATATAAATATAGGCATTTCATTCATTGCATTCTGGTGATTAGATTAAATGCCATTTCAAGGATAGATATGTGTGTTTTTCCCAAACGTCCTTGATAGAAGACGAGGAAGATGATATCCCACGACGAACACCGAATATGCGAGGAGCAAACTGTGGACATTATTGAGGTATCATCCAACGAAGATGACGAGTTGGGGCAAGTGATCCTGAAGACACAGATCGAAACTGGGGCATCCTTAAACGTTAGGATCACATTCCTTTGTTTCATTTTTCATTACTAGTCCTCTTGTATAGGGTTTATTTTTACCGAGGTTTTCGCTATCTCACCCCTTAGAGTGATTGTATTAGGGATCTATTGGTGTATACATTCAGATGGAGCTTGGTTGTATTTCTTTTGACGGGTCATGGGAATGTGATGGCATTTTCTCTAATCATCCGAATACTCCCAAGTCAAGTTTATAATTCCTTTAGAGGAAATCAAAATTGGAAATCTTGCATGACCTTTTTGGTCGTATAGGGTAATCCAACCCCAATTTCGCTAGAAGGAATTATACACTTGAATTGATTCATGCATGTCGTACATCATTGGTAATCCACGATAATTGATCAAGAGTATCGGCATTGTTTCGAATTTAATGACGAGATAGATGTCCAAATTGCCCTCGTTCTTAAACGGCCTTGATTTGGATGCCGTATCTTCAGTTAAATTTAAAACACGTCGTTATGCTTTGTACTTTTGACTAGTTCGTTCTTCTCGAAATTGATCAAAAGCGATTATCGTGAATTACATTCCTTTCAATAATATGCTTTCCTTCGAAGAATACTGATAAAAAACTTTTGCGCAAGATTAAAACCCTTGTAAAAGTTTTTGTCCTTATTAATCACGAGCAAGCATAAGATTGAAAGGGGTTTATGCTTTCTTTTTCAAATTATTCCTTCTGATTCTGTCTTTTCGTTTGCAGGTGAAAAATTGGTAATAGAGAGAAATCTTCTCCTGGATGAATCTGAGGCTATTCTTTCATCTGATCATGAGCAAGTTAGAAAATCAGGACATATTTGCTCAACTTATTGATATTATAGTTCAACTCACCCAAGTTGAAGATGTTCGGATACTCGAAGAAATGGACCATATAAAAGCTAAAACACACACACATGAGCTTTCATTCACTTTCGCTCAATCGAAAGACTTTCAAAGCAGATTAATACAGATTAGCGAGGCGGAAAAGTAAAGCCGAACTGAGCCCTAATCAGCAGCACGAAGGAGCTCAATTGGCCCTCCATATGGTTGATTCCCTGCCTACACTCACCGCTCCGTATATCATGATCCGCGAGCTGGAGAAGAAGGCGCTTGCACTCATTCTTAAGGTCAGCAACCTTGGCCCTGTGATCTTCAGCAGCAAGTTCCAAGTCCCGAACCAATTCCCTCCCACGGGATACATCCGACGTAACAGTATCGAGTCGCTCTTCCAGCCAATCGCTCTGAAACTTCAACATGATGTTACGACGATCGTGCTCATAAGTGATCAGGCACAAGGCCAAACGCTCCACCAAATGTCCACGTTCACGAAGCATCGTCGAGACCCGCTCGTTGGCAGTTTCCATAACCTTGTTGTGGCTGTCAGCCACGAAGTTAGTCAACGTCAGGCAGTCACAGGTGTCTTCGTAGCGGGCTCGCAAGACACGAGCCACGAGAACTTCACGGTGAGCAACGCGGTAAGCCTCTAGAAAGTTTGCAAAGAGGGCTGGGAATGTTTTATACTCCTTCTCCAACTCAGTACCCTCGATGGAAGTAGTGTTTGTGGCCGCAAATAGAACACAGATCTCAGCCTCGATCTCCGGATGATCGGCTATGTAAGCATAGCCCCGACCCAAGAGATTATAGAGTTTTTCCCATCGGGCCGGGACTGCAATTGAAAAGACGCAAGCATGGGAAGAGTCAGAGGAAGAAGCAGAAGATGAAGCCATTTCTTGTTGGAAGGATGGAAAGGAAGACGAGTGCGATGGAATGAATGAAAGTGAAAGCTGGGCAAATGAGAGCACTAACCTTCTCCTCGTTTCATAGTAGCTCAAAAATGGAGAAAAGTTACAGCAATAATGCTTGTGGAGCCGGGGTAGTTAATGTAAAGCAGGGGCTGCTCCTCCCGTGAAGCATCAGACATGTCTCGATCCGCGATTTCAGGCCTGACGAGTTTGAAAAGTTGTAAAAGAGTTGTCTATTTCACCATTATTGAGATGGAGCGGGAGTCGAGCGCAGATATCGAAGGAGCCGCGATAGGGTTGATAGCTTTGTCATGATGAAAAGCTGAGCGGGTGGTGGACGTAATTTAGTCTTTTGAGAGATAGTGGGGGACAGGTTCGGCTATCGAGGAAAGAAAAGCGATCCGTGATCTCTCCACCATGAAAAGGAAGGAAGACGACGAGACGAGAAACTCAAAATCTCTAGAAGAGCGCTCGCCTGGTGATCGTCTTCCATGCTCGAAGAGCGACTCCTGAATACGCAAAGTCACTCAAAAGAAAGTTTAGAGAGAGTAAACATAGGAAGAGGATTACAAGACCTCGGGTGAATAAAAGAGGACGAACAAACCTTTTCTTGATCCAGTATGTTTAACAGTCATAGTCATTTGTTGGAGATGACTGACCCAAATGTCCTAGGTAATGTGCAGTTGGGAGAACTCGAAGTCTTTGGGATCGAGCCAGATGTCGAAACCATACTACCCAACCCTGCTGGCAACGAGGTTCAGGATCAGGGCAGCGACGATGATAGTGGTGGCGACGACGACAGTAGCAGCAACAACAACGGCAGCGGCGATGTCCCATCTCGTGGAAGAAGACGTCGCCGGCTCTACACTGAGAAGGAAATCCAGATACTCGAAGCCGCCTTCAATAAGTGCCGTTACCCGGATACGAGACGAAGAAGAAAATTAGCCCGGGAATTAGAGATGGAACCCTTAAGGGTCAAGCACTGGTTTCAAAACAGACGGGCCAGATCAGTGGTTCGGGGAAAGTGTCAAGAGCTCGAAACTCTAAAAGAAGAATACGCCAAGCTTCGAACAGAAAACATGTGGTGTAAGAAAGTCCTCATCAACGCCGCTTGCCTTAACTGCGGTGGTTCTATCGACACTCGCGAAATGTTCCGTGATAAGTTTTCTATGAGAATCGCAGGTGGTCGTCCGCCACCCCACTCCCTCAAACCATCTTTGGAAAGAGGGGAGGCGCGTTACTACAATTTCCCTGACAATGGGCTTACTATCACCACAGACCAGTTCGAAGTCAACCAGCTTCCCCTGCAACAACCTCTGGCACAACCAGACCCCGCCGAGAGTGAATCGAGGAATGATCGCCGAGTCACGGATGCTATCCTGAGTCGCCAAAAGAAGTTCATATGGTCTCCAGAGCTTCACAGAAAATTCCTTGATGCGGTTCACCAAATAGGGAATGATTCATTATGTCCAACACGCGTACATGAGGTCATGAATGAACCAGGGCTCGCTAGAAGGTTAGTCGCAAACCACCTTAATGGTTACCGCAGGAAACTACGACGGCGTCATGCCGCACGGCGCCTAGAAGAGCCCGACTCGAACTTGAACATTTGGTACGGCTACGAATGCAACAGCCATGCCTCAAGAAGAGCCCTGCCGAGTCTCGATACCAACCAAGCCGGTAGCTCTACCACCAACTGTTGGAGAATTGGTCAATATAGCCCTATCTGTCATCTTAATGTTCCTCAAGAATACGTGCCACCGGTGCAACAAATATACACTTCCCCGCTCGAGCAGCGGCCGTCCACCGGCGCTCTTCCTGCTGCTGATCCACCCACGACGTCTAATGTTCAGGAGTTCGCCCAACTAGGGCATATGATCTCAGATGATCTAGTGGGGGAACACTTCGAACAATTTTGCTTCCCTGATCTCTGAGTGAGACACGCTTTTGATAGGAAAGAGGTCGACCCTCCTCTTTTCTTCTCAAACAAAGATGGTGGTCACAGTTCGAAGAATCCATCAGGAGGAGGCTAGCAAACCTTCACGGCCATGATCTGGAGTCGATGACTGCGCACCTGAACCCAGACATGATGGGATGGTGATCGAACATACCCAGAGAAAAAGGGGGGGCTTGTACACAAGTAGAACTTATTTCTTATTTGCGCATTGTAAAGTTTCAATCGGAGCAGTTCCTTTCTTCCTTAAGGCCTAGGGTTGATTTCACACAATGATGCTTGCTAACATCATCATGTTTAGCTACAACAATCTTTTGTCACGATGGGTTCGAGGTAAATCGACCAAGCGCACGAAGGCAAACGTGACAGCATAGGTTACAAACATAACGTGAGCGGGCTCGAAAGCGGAAAGATCGTCAGTTGCCTCAAACACTATGATTGCGAAACCAAGGGCAATATTGAATCTTGCGAAGGATAAGAGGAAATGTACATACACTCTCATTTATAGCACTTAACAGGAGACTTTACAAACAGACTACTGAGGAGGAACCGTAAATCCAAAGTGAGTTCTAATGAGCATCACAAATGAGCTCAATTGATTCTCCATGCTATCCATGCCTTGCTTACAACCCACACTCTGGGAATCGAGGTCTACAAGCTTGAAGAAAAGGAGGCGACATTTCTCCTTAAGGTCGTTCACCTTGGTCTCATAGTACTCGAACTCAAGCTCTAAGTCCTGAGCCAGCACCCTCCCGCGAGCTATATCCATGCTCAGGTCTTCAAGCCTTTCCTCCAACCAGGCACACTGGAACCTCAGCACGAGGTTGTGCTGATCTTGCTCAAAGGCGGTGTCAAAAAGAGCCAGACGCTCCACCAAGTTGTCCCTCTCACAGACCGACATCGAAACCTGGGAGTGGGCGTATTCAACAGCCCTTTTATGGTTATCGGCCGTCAGCATGGCCAACATCAGGGACTCAGTTCGGTCCTGATAGCGGGCTCGCACGATACCAGCCAAAGTGACCTCCCGGCTAGCAACTTCATAAGCCTGCAGGAAATTGTTGAAGAGAGTTGGGAAGATCACAAACTCCCTTTGAAGTTTCGTACCTTCAATACACACAGTATCCAGGGCCGGAATCAGAGTACGAACTTCAACCTCAGCTTCAGGATGACTGTTTATGTAGCCATAACCTCTACCCAAGAGGTGATAAAACCTCTCCCATTGGGTTGAAGCTTCGGCTGAGGCAGCGGGTACAGGAGAGGAAGCCATCTGCGATTCAACGACAGAGAAAAGAAGGAATGATGGAGGAGTGTTTGAGAGGTTAGATCGAAATGTTAATCTCCTCGATGTCAACCTCTCGCCCTTTAACGCTCGAACGAGAAAGGGAAAGCTGCAATAATTTTTCTATACGCAGCAGGGCTAATCAAGCCTCATTAATACATCCCTGGTGAGTCACAGATCCACCTCTGTCCCGTGATTTCGGGCTTAGAAAAGGTAACAACATCTAAAGGCCGGCGGACCTATTACTTTGGAGACCGAGCTAGGGGGACAGGCGTAATGCTCGATAAAGCAAAAGTCGACACGGGAAATCTGCACGCTCCACTCAGGCAAGAGAGAGTAAGAACGGACGGGGGGAATCACGAAGTCTCGAAAGGAACGCCCGTCAGACGCTCGTTACTCGATTTCAAAGCGACGCTTCTTGGAACACGCCTAATCTCTGATAATTACAGAGAGGGCGAACATCTGAGAAAGGGTGGAGAAGATCAAGCGAACGAAGATCAGGAAAAGACATTTCAACCCAAAATGTTCAAGGGGTACCATCATCTGTTGGAAACGCCTGACCTGAATGTTTCCGAACTTGAACGGCTAGAGGAATTTGAAGACCTCGGAAATGAATTCGTCACGAAGGATATGGAAATCGACTCGACCATCCAGGAGACTCAAGCCCGCGGCGACCAAGACGCCAGCGACGATGATCCGCGCCAGAAAAGAAAGCGTCGCCAGCTCTACACTCCGGATGAGGTCCAGATACTTGAAGCTATCTTCAAGGGATGCCCTTTCCCGGACACAGAACAGAGGAAGAAGTTGGGTCAAAAACTAGGGACGAGCCCTTTGAGGATCTTGAATTGGTTTCAAAATAAACGAACCAAGCTGAGTAAGCAGTACAAACGACGGGAGACCGAATTTCTAAAGGAACAGAACGAGAAGCTTCGAACAAAGAACGTGAGGTATGAAGAAGTTCTTAGCACTATTGTCTGCCCTAACTGCGGTGGCCCTACTGTTGACACCTAAATTTTGACCAACATTTATGCTTCGAAAATTTATAGAAAATCCATAAAAAGTTGAAAATCACAAAATCAACTTTGGTAACCTTAGCCAAGCTAAAGGGACCATTTCGAACAAAAAAATAATATATCTTTTCATATGTATATATATATATATATAATTTTATTTTTATTTTTATTTTTATTTATTTTATTTTATTATTTATTTTATTTTATTTTCAAAAGAAATATATAAAGTAATAAAAAAGAGAGAAAGATAATAAAAGGAAAAGGGGGAACATTTGACCAATCTTATTGTCTTAATTTTATTGTTATTATTATTATTATTATTATTATTACTTTTTTTATTATTTTATTATTTTCCTTTATTTTTCCTTCCGACAAACGCTCCTCTCTCTCTCTCTCTCTCCCCTGGGCGCGACGCTTTTTTTTTTCTCTTCTTCTGGCCGAGAGGACGACGACCCGAGCAGGACCTCCAAAGCCGAACTGATGACCACTTCCTCCCGCTCGCTCGCCATCATCACTATCAGCCTTCATCCTCCCCGACCGTGGCCCGTCCGTCACGTCGTCGCCGCGCCGCCATAGCCACCGAGCTCGACCGAAGCTCACGAACTCTCGTCGTCACGCCCAGAGGAGAACTGAAGCTAGCAGACCATCCTCCGAGCTCGGCGACGTCACGAGGAAGCCCCCATGCTCATCAGACTCGCCGGAGACCGCCGAAAAGGGAAGATACGTGTTTGAACTCCTCCTCGGCCTCCAATGGCATCTTGAGTTCCACCGTTTGGTTTTGCGATTTATCGATCTAGAATTGATCCTTATGCATCACTAATCATTTTCGCTCTTGGCTGCAGGTTATTTCATGGCTAAAGAACGACGGGCCGGTCCCAACTTCTCCCGTTCGGTCATGAGCTCGGGAGCTCGTTTCGGCCTAAACCGAACCTCGCCGGCGATCAGGCATGTATTCTCAACCCCCTAGGATGCTTCCTGATAGCTCAGATGAACCATGTCACGTATAGAACGGCTAGGGCGACCTCTCGCCGGAGAGTAGGTCTCGGCCGGAGTTGCAGGCTGACCAAGTGTGACTCTGCTGTGTCGTGTTTAACATATGTGGTAGAGGACGCCTAGTAGAAGCTTTTGGCGTTAATTTCGCGCGATTTGGGTGCCGGAGGGCGGAGATATCGCCCTCCGACGAGGCGCCGGCGAGGGAGCGCCGGCGCCGATCATCTTCTCCGGCGGCACCCGGCCTGGTCAACGGGTCCACGGCTGACGTGGCTTGCCACGTCAGCAGCCACGTCAGCCTGTGGGGGCCGGTTCGTAAAAAATAAACGCCCAGATCCGACGGTGGACAATGTGCCACGTGTCGCGATCTGGGATTTTTGGAAAATATAAAAAATTTTAGAATTAATAAACGATTTTCGAAAATAATATTAATAATAATCCGACGGTCTAGAAGTTGCCACGTGGTTCAATCTGGGGCGTTCGTTCTCATTGCGCGAAACAGCGCCGTTTTGTGGGTGAGGGAGGCGGACCGGGTCTGGGTCGCGGGTCTGGGTCGCGGGTCCGGGTCGTGGACCGGGTCCAACCCGGTCCGGATGATTTTAAATAATAAAAAAATTCTGAATAAAAAAATAATAAAAAAATCAATAAATCAATAAAAAAATAGAAAATCATAAAAAAATTCAAAAAATTCGAAAAATTCTAAAAAAAATTCTAAAAAATTCCAGAAAATAGGAAATGGCCACATTCAACTGGCTATGACCTGTTCCGGGTCTTTCGACCCCCGATCTTTTCAGAAATGACGATTTTGCCCTTCCGGCAAATCGTCTTCCAAAAAATTTCTAAAAAAATCCAGGAAAATCCCAAAAAATAGGAAATGACCACAAATAACTGGACAAGACTCATTCCGGGTGTTTTGAACCCCGACCCTTCTTAAAACGACGATTTCGCCCTTTGGGCGAATCGTCTTCCAAAAATTGAAGAAAAAATCAAGAAATTCCAAAAAATTCTCAAAAATGGGAAATGGCCACAATCAACTGGCCATGGAATATTTTGGGTAATTCGGTATCCAAATCTTCCAAGAATTGACGATTTTGCCCTTCGGGCTAAATCGCCTCCAAATCCTCTCATCTTGCCCCGGTCCTAAATTACATCCTCCCTGAGCCCTTATGACTATGTTAGGAAGCCATTTACTGGAATTGATGTGCATCGATGAGATCTATTTATACACTTGTTTGCGTTTTCATTAAAATTGATTGTGGTTGATAGGATAGTCTTCCAATCTGCATGAAACCTTGAATCAAACTTACCCCATCCAAAACTGCGCCTGCATGAACTCTTAGCCAAGAAAATCACTCGCATTAGGTACCGAAAGGGCGTTGGTAATGACACCAACGTAACCAAGTCCCCGAACTCAAAATCTCTGGTTCCGCAGAATTGATCGATCTCTCCCAATCGGTCAATAAGGTTTCCGGTCTACCCTCCAAGGAAGACCGGTGGCGACTCCAAATGCATGCACAAGTTGCACATGCCACCACGACCACACTGAAGGTCGAAAGCGATCGACTCTTATCGTCGAATCCTTCAAAAAATACTCCCGCCGCGATTTGGTATGGGCCTGGGAGGGCCCGCGCCGATCTAAGGCCCGCGATCCACATTTCAGAGTGGGGGCCGCAATCGGTAATCCATTAGCCGCGTCCGCTTCCGGACGGGTCGCGACAGCTGGCGACTCCGCTGGGGACTCTTGCTCTAGAACATACGATTCTAGACCTCAAGTGGACTTAGGCCGTAATTAAAACGCTGAGTGATTTTTCTAACCTTGCAGGCGCTCTCGAAGGTGAGGTAAGTCCGCTTATGGTAGGTGTTATATGTTTTTGGCAGATTGGAGAAATAAGGGGTGTAGTCCGTGATTAACATTGTCTTATGCAGGTTGGGCGTAGGAATGTATGTTGTGTGGATGATTTGAAGTGCTGATTGATAAACTGCTGTGCATGAATTGCATTATGATGATCACAACACGTGGACACACACAACCGCGCATAAAACCCCGGGCGCCGCCTTTAGGAACACAATAGAAGGAATTGAGAATGGAATCTCCGTGAGGAAAAACGCGGGGTAATCCACTTTTCAATTCCGCTCGCTTTGAACTATGGATCGAGTCCCAATGCAACGATAGTTGTGCAATGGAATCGGCTCTTTCTAGAACTCGAGGTGGGAACCTTAACCTTAGGTGTCAAACCCTCTGATTTTTAGAAGTTTACCATCACTTGTCTCATGCGCATGTCTTTGGGCGGTTGGTACACCTAAAACCGCACATAAGTCGACGAGTTCGGTTGGTAAGGCTCTCTATCCCTCAAATCTATTACAGTTCATATAAATATAGGCATTTCATTCATCGCATTCTGGTGATTAGATTAAATGCCATTTCAAGGATAGATATGTGTGTTTTTCCCAAACGTCCTTGATAGAAGACGAGGAGGATGATATCCCATGGCGAACACCGAGTGAGCAACAAAGGAGCCTACTATGGACATTATTGAGATATCGTCCAATGAAGATGACGAGTTGGGGCAAGTGATCCTGAAGACACAGATCGAGCTTGGGGCATCCTTGAACGTTAGGATCACATTCCTTTGTTTTATTTTCCATTACTAATCCTCTTGTATAGGGTTTATTTTTATCGAAGTTTTCTCTATCTCACCCCTTAGAGTGATTGTATTAGGGATCTATTGGTGTATACATTCAGATGGAGCCTGGTTGTATTTCTTTTGACGGGTCATGGGAATGTGATAGTGGCATTTTCTCTAATCATCCGAATACTCCCAAGTCAAGTTTATAATTCCTTTAGAGGAAATTAAAATTGGAAGTCTTGCACGACCTTTTGGTCGTATAGGGTAATCCAACCCCAATTTCGCTAGAAGGAATTATACACCTGAATCGGTTCATGCATGTGTTACGCCGCTGGTAATCCACGATAATTGATCAAGAGTACCGGCATTGTTTCGAATTTAATGACGAGATAGATGTCCAAATTGCCCTCGTTCTTAACAAAACGGCTTTGATTTGGATGCCGTATCTTCAATTAAATTTAAAACGCGTCGTTGGTCAAAAGCGATTATCGTGAATTACATTCCTTTCAATAGTATGCTTTCCTTCGAGGAATATTGATAAAAACTTTTCGCACAAGATTAATCCTTGTAAAAGTTTTTGTCTTTATTAATCACGAGCAAGCATAAGATTGAAAGGGGTTTATGCTTTCTTTTTCAAATTATTTCTTCTGATTCAGTCGTTTCATTTGCAGGTGAAAAATAGGTAATAGAGAGAAATCTTCTCCTGGATGAATCTGAGGCTATTCTTTCATCTGATCATGAGCAAGTTAGAAAATCAGGACATATTTGCTCAACTTATTGATATTATAGTTCAGCTCACCCAAGTTGAAGATGTTCGGATGCTCGAAGAAATGGACCATATAAAAAGCTAAAACACACACACATGAGCTTTCATTCACTTTCGCTCAATCGAAAGACTTTCAAAGCAGATTAATACAGATTAGCGAGGCGGAAAAGTAAAGCCGAACTGAGCCCTAATCAGCAGCACGAAGGAGCTCAATTGGCCCTCCATATGGTTGATTCCCCGCCTACACTCACCGCTCCGTATATCATGATCCGCGAGCTGGAGAAGAAGGCGCTTGCACTCATTCTTAAGGTCAGCAACCTTGGCCCTGTGATCTTCAGCAGCAAGTTCCAAGTCCCGGACCAATTCCCTCCCACGGGATACATCCGCCGTAACAGTATCGAGTCGCTCTTCCAGCCAATCGCTCTGGAACTTCAACATGATGTTACGACGATCGTGCTCATAAGTGATCAGGCACAAGGCCAAACGCTCCACCAAATGTCCACGTTCACGAAGCATCGTCGAGACCCGCTCGTTGGCAGTTTCCATAACTTTGTTGTGGCTGTCAGCCACGAAGTTAGTCAACGTCAGGCAGTCACAGCGGTCTTCGTAGCGGGCTCGCAAGACACGAGCCACGAGAACTTCACGGTGAGCAACGCGGTAAGCCTCTAGAAAGTTTGCAAAGAGGGCTGGGAATGTTTTATACTCCTTCTCCAACTCAGTACCCTCGATGGAAGTAGTGTCTGTGGCCGCAAATAGAACGCGGATCTCAGCCTCGATCTCCGGATGATCGGCTATGTAAGCATAGCCCCGACCCAAGAGATTATAGAGTTTTTCCCATCGGGCCGGGACTGCGATTGAAAAGACGCAAGCATGGGAAGAGTCAGAGGAAGAAGCAGAAGACGAAGCCATTTCTTGTTGGAAGGATGGAGAGGAAGACGAGTGCGATGGAATGAATGAAAGTGAAAGCTGGGCAAATGAGAGCACTAACCTTCTCCTCGTTTCATAGTAGCTCAAAAATGGAGAAAAGTTACAGCAATAATGTTTGTGGAGCCGGGGTAGTTAATGTAAAGCAGGGGCTGCTCCTCCCGTGAAGCATCAGACATGTCTCGATCCGCGATTTCAGGCCTGACGAGTTTGAAAAGTTGTAAAAGAGTTGTCTATTTCACCATTATTGAGATGGAGCGGGAGTCGAGCGCAGATATCGAAGGAGCCGCGATAGGGTTGATAGCTTTGTCATGATGAAAAGCTGAGCGGGTGGTGGACGTAATTTAGTCTTTTGAGAGATAGTGGGGGACAGGTTCGGCTATCGAGGAAAGAAAAGCGATCCGTGATCTCTCCACCATGAAAAGGAAGGAAGACGACAAGACGAGAAACTCAAAATCTCTAGAAGAGCGCTCGCCTGGTGATCGTCTTCCATGCTCGAAGAGCGACTCCTGAATACGCAAAGTCACTCAAAAGAAAGTTTAGAGAGAGTAAACATAGGAAGAGGATTACAAGACCTCGGGTGAATAAAAGAGGACGAACAAACCTTTTCTTGATCCAGTATGTTTAACAGTCATAGTCATTTGTTGGAGATGACTGACCCAAATGTCCTAGGTAATGTGCAGTTGGGAGAACTCGAAGTCTTTGGGATCGAGCCAGATGTCGAAACCATACTACCCAACCCTGCTGGCAACGAGGTTCAGGATCAGGGCAGCGACGATGACAGTGGTGGCGACGACGACAGTAGCAGCAACAACGACGGCAGCGGCGATGTCCCATCTCGTGGAAGAAGACGTCGCCGGCTCTACACTGAGAAGGAAATCCAGATACTCGAAGCCGCCTTCAATAAGTGCCGTTACCCGGATACGAGACGAAGAAGAAAATTAGCCCGGGAATTAGAGATGGAACCCTTAAGGGTCAAGCACTGGTTTCAAAACAGACGGGCCAGATCAGTGGTTCGGGGAAAGTGTCAAGAGCTCGAAACTCTAAAAGAAGAATACGCCAAGCTTCGAGCAGAAAATATGTGGTGTAAGGAAGTCCTCATCAACGCCGCTTGCCTTAACTGCGGTGGTTCTATCGACACTCGCGAAATGTTCCGTGATAAGTTTTCTATGAGAATCGCAGGTGGTCGTCCGCCACCCCACTCCCTCAAACCATCTTTGGAAAGAGGGGAGGCGCGTTACTACAATTTCCCTGACAATGGGCTTACTATCACCACAGACCAGTTCGAAGTCAACCAGCTTCCCCTGCAACAACCTCTGGCACAACCAGACCCCGCCGAGAGTGAATCGAGGAATGATCGCCGAGTCACGGACGCTATCCTGAGTCGCCAAAAGAAGTTCATATGGTCTCCAAAGCTTCACAGAAAATTCCTTGATGCGGTTCACCAAATAGGGAATGATTCATTATGTCCAACACGCGTACATGAGGTCATGAATGAACCAGGGCTCGCTAGAAGGTTAGTCGCAAACCACCTTAATGGTTACCGCAGGAAACTACGACGGCGTCATGCCGCACGGCGCCTAGAAGAGCCCGACTCGAACTTGAACATTAGGTACGGCTACGAATGCAACAGTCATGCCTCAAGAAGAGCCCTGCCGAGTCTCGATACCAACCAAGCCGGTAGCTCTACCACCAACTGTTGGAGAATTGGTCAATATAGCCCTATCAGTCATCTTAATGTTCCTCAAGAATACGTGCCACCGGTGCAACAAATATACACTTCCCCGCTCGAGCAGCGGCCGTCCACCGGCGCTCTTCCTGCTGCTGATCCACCCACGACGTCTAATGTTCAGGAGTTCGCCCAACTAGGGCATATGATCTCAGATGATCTAGTGGGGGAACACTTCGAACAATTTTGCTTCCCTGATCTCTGAGTGAGACACGCTTTTGATAGGAAAGAGGTCGACCCTCCTCTTTTCTTCTCAAACAAAGATGGTGGTCACATTTCGAAGAATCCATCAGGAGGAGGCTAGCAAACCTTCACGGCCATGATCTGGAGTCGATGACCGCGCACCTGAACCCAGACATGATGGGATGGTGATCGAACATACCCAGAGAAAAGGGGGGGCTTGTACACAAGTAGAACTTATTTCTTATTTGCGCATTGTAAAGTTTCAATCGGAGCAGTTCATTTCTTCTTTAAGGCCTAGGGTTGATTTCACACAATGATGCTTGCTAACATCATCATGTTTAGCTACAACAATCTTTTGTCACGATGGGTTCGAGGTAAATCGACCAAGCGCACGAAGGCAAACGTGACAGCATAGGTTACAAACATAACGTGAGCGGGCTCGAAAGCGGAAAGATCGTCAGTTGCCTCAAACACTATGATTGCGAAACCAAGGGCAATATTGAATCTTGCGAAGGATAAGCGGAAATGTACATACACTCTCATTTATAGCACTTAACAGGAGACTTTACAAACAGACTACTGAGGAGGAACCGTAAATCCAAAGTGAGTTCTAATGAGCATCACAAATGAGTTCAATTGATTCTCCATGCTATCCATGCCTTGCTTACAACCCACACTCTGGGAATCGAGGTCTACAAGCTTGAAGAAAAGGAGGCGACATTTCTCCTTAAGGTCGTTCACCTTGGTCTCATAGTACTCGAACTCAAGCTCTAAGTCCTGAGCCAGCACCCTCCCGCGAGCTATATCCATGCTCAGGTCTTCAAGCCTTTCCTCCAACCAGGCACACTGGAACCTCAGCACGAGGTTGTGCTGATCTTGCTCAAAGGCGGTGTCAAAAAGAGCCAGACGCTCCACCAAGTTGTCCCTCTCACGGACCAACATCGAAACCTGGGAGTGGGCGTATTCAACAGCCCTTTTATGGTTATCGGCCGTCAGCATGGCCAACATCAGGGACTCAGTTCGGTCCTGATAGCGGGCTCGCACGATACCAGCCAAAGTGACCTCCCGGCTAGCAACTTCATAAGCCTGCAGGAAATTGTTGAAGAGAGTTGGGAAGATCACAAACTCCCTTTGAAGTTTCGTACCTTCAATACACACAGTATCCAGGGCCGGAATCAGAGTACGAACTTCAACCTCAGCTTCAGGATGACTGTTTATGTAGCCATAACCTCTACCCAAGAGGTGATAAAACCTCTCCCATTGGGTTGAAGCTTCGGCTGAGGCAGCGGGTACAGGAGAGGAAGCCATCTGCGATTCAACGACAGAGAAAAGAAGGAATGATGGAGGAGTGTTTGAGAGGTTAGATCGAAATGTTAATCTCCTCGATGTCAACCTCTCGCCCTTTAACGCTCGAACGAGAAAGGGAAAGCTGCAATAATTTTTCTATACGCAGCAGGGCTAATCAAGCCTCATTAATACATCCCTGGTGAGTCACAGATCCACCTCTGTCCCGTGATTTCGGGCTTAGAAAAGGTAACAACATCTAAAGGCCGGCGGACCTATTACTTTGGAGACCGAGCTAGGGGGACAGGCGTAATGCTCGATAAAGCAAAAGTCGACACGGGAAATCTGCACGCTCCACTCAGGCAAGAGAGAGTAAGAACGGACGGGGGGAATCACGAAGTCTCGAAAGGAACGCCCGTCAGACGCTCGTTACTCGATTTCAAAGCGACGCTTCTTGGAACACGCCTAATCTCTGATAATTACAGAGAGGGCGAACATCTGAGAAAGGGTGGAGAAGATCAAGCGAACGAAGATCAGGAAAAGACATCCCAACCCAAAATGTTCAAGGGGTACCATCATCTGTTGGAAACGCCTGACCTGAATGTTTCCGAACTTGAACGGCTAGAGGAATTTGAAGACCTCGGAAATGAATTCGTCACGAAGGATATGGAAATCGACTCGACCATCCAGGAGACTCAAGCCCTCAGCGACCAAGACGCCAGCGACGATGATCCGCGCCAGAAAAGAAAGCGTCGCCAGCTCTACACTCCGGATGAGGTCCAGATACTTGAAGCTATCTTCAAGGGATGCCCTTTCCCGGACACAGAACAGAGGAAGAAGTTGGGTCAAAAACTAGGGACGAGCCCTTTGAGGATCTTGAATTGGTTTCAAAATAAACGAACCAAGCTGAGTAAGCAGTACAAACGACGGGAGACCGCATTTCTAAAGGAACAGAACGAGAAGCTTCGAACAAAGAACGTGAGGTATGAAGAAGTTCTTAGCACTATTGTCTGCCCTAACTGCGGTGGCCCTACCACTCTCAGTAGATTGTTTCCCGTTAAGCCTTCTGCTATGATCGAAAATACTGGTGATGTGCATGAACAAATCAATCCCACAAAGATAGTGCCAGTGCCTTCTGAAGGAGGGAATATATGCCACTATGAGGAGAGTCACCACGTCAGAGCCCAAGAGTCTTCTCCACAACGGCTTCGGGCAGGATCAGATCCTGCTCGAGAAGGGTTAAAGATCAGCCGTCAAGCTGTCAACGCTATTCTGAACCAAGAGAAGAAGATTTTCGCGTGGCCCCTTGAGCTTCACCGCAAGTTCTTAGACGTGGTTCGGCGAATAGGGCTCGACTATGCACGCCCGAAGAAAGTAATGGAGGCCCTGAATGCACCAGAACTTACCAAGGCTATGGTCTCAAATCACCTCGGTTGTTACAGAAGAGCGCTAAGACAGCGTCATGCTAACCTCGGTTACAAATTCAACACTTATTGGGAAATTGATCAGAATATTCATCTGAGTCATCCCAATTTTCTTCAAGAATGTGTGCCACAGATGCAGCAGGTGCAGCACCCATCCGTCGCTGTTTTTCCGCTTACTAATGAGCTTTCTGCGCTTAGTGCCCAAGGACTTGCCGAACTAGGGTATGTGGTTTCAAAGGATCTAACAAGGGAATGCGTTGAGCATTTTTGTTTCCCTAATTCCCAAGTAGGAGATGCTTATGGGGGTCAATCGATCAACTCCCCTCTCATGTTCTCGAGAAGAAATGGAGGTTCCAGCTCGAAGAACCAGTCGGGCGATACTACCCAACCCATGCATCAATATTTCGAAGGATCAGATGACTTCTGCGACGATCAGTCAGTGATACTTCGATCCAAAATGTTCCAAGGATACCGTCATTTGTTGGAAACGCCCGACTTAGAAGTCTCTGAGCTTAAACTGCTGGAAGAATTTGAAGATCACGGGACCGAATCCGGCACGATGGTCATGGAGATTGACACTTCCAACGATGAAACTCAAGGTTGTGGTAATGAAAACAATGCCCATAGCAGTGATCAGCGTCAGAAAGGAAAACATCCCATTCACCGTACTTCAAGTCAAGACCGGGAGCTTGATTTTTTCTTCGAGGAATGCCCCCATCCAGATGAGAAGCAGAGGGCTGAGCTAGGTCGAGAGTTAGGGTGGGAGCCTGGGAAGGTCAATAATTGGTTTCGTAACAAACGAGCCCGGCTGGGGAATCTACATAGACAGCAAGAGCTAGCGATTCTGAAGGAAGAAAATGAAAAGCTTCGAACAGAAAGCGCTAGGTATGAGGAAGCGTTGAGCAGTGCCACTTGCCTTGATTGCAATAACCATATTCTCATCAGTGAAATATTCTCCGAAGAGCCACTTCTAGAGATTGGTAGTGCTCATATGTTACAATGCCTTTCGCAATGTCTTCCGGTGCAGTCAGATACCGTCGAAGGCTTACAAGAGCAGTTTCCAACACAATCAGATCTCATAGAGATTAGTCGGCAAGCTGTTCTTGTTGACAAGAAAGCGCGATTTTCTTGGACTGCTGAACTCCATCAGAAATTTGTTGATACAGTTCGACAGTTGGGGATCGACACGGCACGATCAACGCGCATACACGAAATCCTGAAAGTGCCGGGACTCTCTAAAGTTAACGTCGCGAGCCACCTTGGATATTTCAAGAGATTGCTAAAAGAGGGACGGGTGACACTAAGCTCGGATGGAGCTGGTTCGAACTTAAATGTTGGTCATAACTGCAACCACGATGATTGTAGAGCCGGGAACACCCAACCATGTTTCGGTGTTGACGAGACCAGCAACCATGTCACCGACTCCTCTAACCCAAATCAGAACGCTCCACCAAGCAGTCTCAATACCCCTCAAGTGTATATACCGCAGTTCCCGCAAATAGGAACTCCCCAATTTGAGTACCAACCTGTTGCTAGTGCTCTTCCCATGGCAAATCCAACATTTACATGGGACATGTCTACATATTTGCCGGTCAACAAGGGAGGTTCCAGCTCGAGGAATCAAATCATCCAAGGCGAGAGTGATCTATCGCCAGCGGTCGGTGACACTCGACTTGAGCATCAATGGCTCGGAGATTCGAGCGATTTCCTTGGAGAGGAACTCAATTTCTGGCTCGATCAGCCTGAAGCTGGCGGACTCTTGCAATAGTGATACAGAGCCGACGATCAGGTGTTTGATTCAAGGCGCGATTTGTAAAAAAATGTTCGGAGAAAAGAGGTTGAATAGCCTGAATGAATGTATTGGCAATCCCATTGTAAGGCTCCCATGGGGGCATTTCTCATTTACGCTTAAAACTAGTCGTACGAAGATCCGCCTTACCTTTTGAGCATCTTTAAGCTCAGGGGCGAGCTCCCCAAGCAATGATCATCGTTCGCAGAGCATAATGGAATCCACTCCTTCAATGCAAAATGCACCTGGCCGCGAAGCCACCCATTTGGTAAAACGATGTATCGTTCCTAAACGATCTCCAATCGGATACCGAAATAATGTCTTCTTTCTTTTCCTTCTCAGATGATAAACAAGGATAAATCACTTAAGGAGTCATGCGTTCAAATAGCAGAACAGACGCTGCCCAGCTGGGGGCAGATGAACCATTGATGTTACAAACACTCCAAGCATGGATAGGCGGATTTGATAGATGTTGTTCATATCAACACGCCACATCAGAATGGGATGAAAATCAAGAGTAAAGTTGTATCGTCCCAATTTGTCTTGAATTCGAGGATATGAATTGATACTCGTTGTCTATCCTTGGCAGGGGAGTCGCCTTGCAGAGGAACAAGTTTTTACATCCCATGTACTACTCGTCAGAGTACATGACCAAGGGTAGGATATATCGTTTCGATTTTTGAAAAATTTGTGAACCTACAATGATATGCTTTCTTTACATTGGCAGGGGTCTGCAGCCGCGACAGGTAGGTAAGTATCCCTTTCCCAGTTAGCTGGAGATAAAGAATGTTAGAATCCCTTTAGCCGTCATGGAAATTATCCAATGCATCGATGTTCATGATTTAAATCGGGAGGTTGCCCAAAGCATGAATAAAACATGCACGATACATCACAAAATCCCCTCGATGGATAAATTTTGGGAAAGAAAGAAATGAATTTTTCCAAATATGATTATTTGTCAAATCATTCAAATGGAAGTTTACTCAAAAGAGAGGCGAACCCAGTCCAAACACATCCTACATACACTTGAGAGATGAGGGAAGTGAATCGGATGGCAAAATCTGTACCTACGGAGGTAGGGACCATTCACAGCGATTACATGGATTGGGACGACGGAGGCGTTCGTTTCATATCCCCTAAACACTACAGGTAACCGTTGATAACTCCTTGAACGGCGATTTTCATTCTTAACCCTGTCAAGAACCACCCCACATCGGGGCAAAATGGAGGTGAGTCCAGCAGCATCAGGAGGAAATGGTTAGAAATTTTCTTGCTCGGACTAACATTAATCTTTGTGTGTTGTTTATATGGTAATCCAAGTGCCATAGGATGATGAGAAGCATTCATTTCTCTATCCCACACACCGAATCCTTTGCATAGCCAAGTTGAGCCTGCAAAATCATTTCATAAACCCGTTGGTGATCATTGCACTTTCCAAGACGGATGCAACATCACTTCAGAAACGAGGGAGTTCAAGACCTAGGGTTTACGAAAAAGCTACTAAGTCGATACTCAAGCGTGCTAAGAGCCAAGTCATATATCTAGCACAATTGCCAAGCATCCCGCTTGCGACAAGGGATTAAAGAAATCCCCAGCATCAGATAAGAAAAAGCAAAGTGCCTGGTAAAAGCAAGGCCGATGCTCGCATAAGCTGTTTGATTGATCCTCAGTAAAGTCTGGTCGGGAAAAGAGGAAATTCCTAAAAGAGTAGTATCAAAAGGGCTACTCCCCAAATGGCGTCAAGCGCGGAGCAAAGATATAGAGAGAATTATCGGTCTCTGAATGCAACAAGAGACGCTCTCTAAAGGACTTGTGCGCACCTCAAAAGCGGTTGCACACCTCAAAAACTGAATATGCAGAATGGAAAGGACAGGTGACGAATTTGCAATGATCACCAATGTCAATCCCCTCATAAATTCTGGGCAAAAAAACAAGCCTTTTTCGGTCCCCAATCCTACCAATGTCATAACCCTGAAACAGTCTTCTCTGACTAAGACATTTGGGTTAACATATAGCTTAGCTCGAAGAAGTACGAGCAAGACTATTTCTTTCTCATTTTGCAGGGTTCTCGACTTGTAAACCCGGAGCAGATGGTGAAGAATTTCATTCAAATGACCTCGACTCAAAAGTGAGTCCCTCTTGAAGATCGATAACAAAGCCCAACATTACGGTCCCATGGAAGACCTCCCGACCGATCAAAATGTATGCGCTGCGAATGATCCTAAAACCTAGGCACGGGTTAATAGGAAGTTGGCGCATTCCTTAAGACCATTATCACAGAGCGGTGAGGAGCCCTCTTGGATGAGAAATTCTCCAATAGATGTTTTGAACAAACTCTTTTTGGAAATTTCAAATTGTTTGATCCATATTTTCCGTGCAAGGGATTTGTGATCACATTTGCATGTTGCAAGAATGCTTTGGACAACCTCCAGCATCAAAATGCACACTTCACAATTAAAACTTAAGTCATACGGCTTTTGTCAAATGGGCAACCGTGGTCTTCCCAAAAATTACTAACGTTTTCTTGGTGAAGAAAAATCTTTCAAGCTCAAACTTCTGCAGGATACCTGGAGAACCCGGCTCCCAGAATGTCGCCTCAACAGACCCAAGTCCTGGCATGACGTGGAGAACCCTCGTCTTAGGACCCCCTTTCAAAAATATCAAACAGTCTCATCGGACGTGGAGAACCCTCACCATGAGACCCCTTTTCAAAAATCAAACAGTCTCATCGGACGTGGAGAACCCTCGTCATGAGACCCCTTTTCAAAGAAAAACAAAGGTAGAAACCGCCTGAAGGGTCAAAACAAAGGTAGATACCGCCTAAAGGGTCAAACCAATGGTAGAAACCGCCTGAAGGGTCAATGTAAGGTAGAAACCGCCTAAAGGGTCAACCAATGGTAGAAACCGCCTGAAGGGTCAACACAAGGTAGATACCGCCTGAAGGGTCAAAATGATGGTAGAAACCGCCTGAAGGGTCAACACAAGGTAGATACCGCCTGAAGGGTCAAAATGAGGGTAGATACCGCCTGAAGGGTCAACACAAGGTAGAAACCGCCTAAAGGGTCAAAATAATGGTAGAAACCGCCTGAAGGGTCAATCAAAGGTAGAAACCGCCTGAAGGGTCAATCCAATAGTGAAAATCACTTAAATGGTCAACTCAATGGTCCAATCCACCATACGGATCAAAATCATTGGCAAATCTCAAATGGGACGCGTCTTCCTTAGATTCCTATCAGTTAGGAATCCCAATATGGTTTGACCTACCATACGGGTCAGAGCTTAACCTCTCTAGGATACTCTAGTAACGAGTTCCTAGAAATTCTCTTGAATTCATCAGACACCGCGAGAATCGCACGAACATCGGACAGGTAAGTGGCAGGTATGTCCCTCTACTATCTCACTCCCCCATGTCAAGCGAATGTTTCCCCTTCAAGAAAGAGCACACATTGACGAGCATGAAAAAACGGATGTCATGACTCTTTTTCCTTTAGTTTTCTGAGTCGAGTCGATCAGGATTGAGGTGTCACCTTGTCTTTGAGAGAAACATCTAACGAGATTCCTCTCAAAGAGGGGCAGTTGTTGACACCTAAATTTTGACCAACATTTATGCTTCGAAAATTTATAGAAAATCCATAAAAAGTTGAAAATCACAAAATCAACTTTGGTAACCTTAGCCAAGCTAAAGGGACCATTTCGAACAAAAAAATAATATTTCTTTTCATATGTATATATATATATATATATAATTTTATTTTTATTTTTATTTTTATTTATTTTATTTTATTATTTATTTTATTTTATTTTCAAAAGAAATATATAAAGTAATAAAAAAGAGAGAAAGATAATAAAAGGAAAAGGGGGAACATTTGACCAATCATATTGTCTTAATTTTATTGTTATTATTATTATTATTATTATTATTACTTTTTTTATTATTTTATTATTTTCCTTTATTTTTCCTTCCGACAAACGCTCCTCTCTCTCTCTCTCTCTCCCCTGGGCGCGACGCTTTTTTTTTTCTCTTCTTCTGGCCGAGAGGACGACGACCCGAGCAGGACCTCCAAAGCCGAACTGATGACCACTTCCTCCCGCTCGCTCGCCATCATCACTATCAGCCTTCATCCTCCCCGACCGTGGCCCGTCCGTCACGTCGTCGCCGCGCCGCCATAGCCACCGAGCTCGACCGAAGCTCACGAACTCTCGTCGTCACGCCCAGAGGAGAACTGAAGCTAGCAGACCATCCTCCGAGCTCGGCGACGTCACGAGGAAGCCCCCATGCTCATCAGACTCGCCGGAGACCGCCGAAAAGGGAAGATACGTGTTTGAACTCCTCCTCGGCCTCCAATGGCATCTTGAGTTCCACCGTTTGGTTTTGCGATTTATCGATCTAGAATTGATCCTTATGCATCACTAATCATTTTCGCTCTTGGCTGCAGGTTATTTCATGGCTAAAGAACGACGGGCCGGTCCCAACTTCTCCCGTTCGGTCATGAGCTCGGGAGCTCGTTTCGGCCTAAACCGAACCTCGCCGGCGATCAGGCATGTATTCTCAACCCCCTAGGATGCTTCCTGATAGCTCAGATGAACCATGTCACGTATAGAACGGCTAGGGCGACCTCTCGCCGGAGAGTAGGTCTCGGCCGGAGTTGCAGGCTGACCAAGTGTGACTCTGCTGTGTCGTGTTTAACATATGTGGTAGAGGACGCCTAGTAGAAGCTTTTGGCGTTAATTTCGCGCGATTTGGGTGCCGGAGGGCGGAGATATCGCCCTCCGACGAGGCGCCGGCGAGGGAGCGCCGGCGCCGATCATCTTCTCCGGCGGCACCCGGCCTGGTCAACGGGTCCACGGCTGACGTGGCTTGCCACGTCAGCAGCCACGTCAGCCTGTGGGGGCCGGTTCGTAAAAAATAAACGCCCAGATCCGACGGTGGACAATGTGCCACGTGTCGCGATCTGGGATTTTTGGAAAATATAAAAAATTTTAGAATTAATAAACGATTTTCGAAAATAATATTAATAATAATCCGACGGTCTAGAAGTTGCCACGTGGTTCAATCTGGGGCGTTCGTTCTCATTGCGCGAAACGGCGCCGTTTTGTGGGTGAGGGAGGCGGACCGGGTCTGGGTCGCGGGTCTGGGTCGCGGGTCCGGGTCGTGGACCGGGTCCAACCCGGTCCGGATGATTTTAAATAATAAAAAAATTCTGAATAAAAAAATAATAAAAAAATCAATAAATCAATAAAAAAATAGAAAATCATAAAAAAATTCAAAAAATTCGAAAAATTCTAAAAAAAATTCTAAAAAATTCCAGAAAATAGGAAATGGCCACATTCAACTGGCTATGACCTGTTCCGGGTCTTTCGACCCCCGATCTTTTCAGAAATGACGATTTTGCCCTTCCGACAAATCGTCTTCCAAAAAATTTCTAAAAAAATCCAGGAAAATCCCAAAAAATAGGAAATGACCACAAATAACTGGACAAGACTCATTCCGGGTGTTTTGAACCCCGACCCTTCTTAAAACGACGATTTCGCCCTTTGGGCGAATCGTCTTCCAAAAATTGAAGAAAAAATCAAGAAATTCCAAAAAATTCTCAAAAATGGGAAATGGCCACAATCAACTGGCCATGGAATATTTTGGGTAATTCGGTATCCAAATCTTCCAAGAATTGACGATTTTGCCCTTCGGGCTAAATCGCCTCCAAATCCTCTCATCTTGCCCCGGTCCTAAATTACATCCTCCCTGAGCCCTTATGACTATGTTAGGAAGCCATTTACTGGAATTGATGTGCATCGATGAGATCTATTTATACACTTGTTTGCGTTTTCATTAAAATTGATTGTGGTTGATAGGATAGTCTTCCAATCTGCATGAAACCTTGAATCAAACTTACCCCATCCAAAACTGCGCCTGCATGAACTCTTAGCCAAGAAAATCACTCGCATTAGGTACCGAAAGGGCGTTGGTAATGACACCAACGTAACCAAGTCCCCGAACTCAAAATCTCTGGTTCCGCAGAATTGATCGATCTCTCCCAATCGGTCAATAAGGTTTCCGGTCTACCCTCCAAGGAAGACCGGTGGCGACTCCAAATGCATGCACAAGTTGCACATGCCACCACGACCACACTGAAGGTCGAAAGCGATCGACTCTTATCGTCGAATCCTTCAAAAAATACTCCCGCCGCGATTTGGTATGGGCCTGGGAGGGCCCGCGCCGATCTAAGGCCCGCGATCCACATTTCAGAGTGGGGGCCGCAATCGGTAATCCATTAGCCGCGTCCGCTTCCGGACGGGTCGCGACACCTACCACTCTCAGTAGATTGTTTCCCGTTAAGCCTTCTGCTATGATCGAAAATACTGGTGATGTGCATGAACAAATCAATCCCACAAAGATAGTGCCAGTGCCTTCTGAAGGAGGGAATATATGCCACTATGATGAGAGTCACCACGTCAGAGCCCAAGAGTCTTCTCCACAACGGCTTCGGGCAGGATCAGATCCTGCTCGAGAAGGGTTAAAGATCAGCCGTCAAGCTGTCAACGCTATTCTGAACCAAGAGAAGAAGATTTTCGCGTGGCCCCTTGAGCTTCACCGCAAGTTCTTAGACGTGGTTCGGCGAATAGGGCTCGACTATGCACGCCCGAAGAAAGTAATGGAGGCCCTGAATGCACCAGAACTTACCAAGGCTATGGTCTCAAATCACCTCGGTTGTTACAGAAGAGCGCTGAGACAGCGTCATGCTAACCTCGGTTACAAATTCAACACTTATTGGGAAATTGATCAGAATATTCATCTGAGTCATCCCAATTTTCATCAAGAGTGTGTGCCACAGATGCAGCAGGTGCAGCACCCATCCGTCGCTGTTTTCCCGCTTACTAATGAGCTTTCTGCGCTTAGTGCCCAAGGACTTGCCGAACTAGGGCATGTGGTTTCAAAGGATCTAACAAGGGAATGCGTTGAGCATTTTTGTTTCCCTAATTCCCAAGTAGGAGATGCTTATGGGGGTCAATCGATCAACTCCCCTCTCATGTTCTCGAGAAGAAATGGAGGTTCCAGCTCGAAGAACCAGTCGGGCGATACTACCCAACCCATGCATCAATATTTCGAAGGATCAGATGACTTCTGCGACGATCAGTCAGTGATACTTCGATCCAAAATGTTCCAAGGATACCGTCATTTGTTGGAAACGTCCGACTTGGAAGTCTCCGAGCTTAAACTGCTGGAAGAATTTGAAGATCACGGGACCGAATCCGGCACGATGGTCATGGAGATTGACACTTCCAACGATGAAACTCAAGGTTGTGGTAATGAAAACAATGCCCATAGCAGTGATCAGCGTCAGAAAGGAAAACATCCCCTTCACCATACTTCAAGTCAAGACCGGGAGCTTGATTTTTTCTTCGAGGAATGCCCCCATCCAGATGAGAAGCAGAGGGCTGAGCTAGGTCGAGAGTTAGGGTGGGAGCCTGGGAAGGTCAATAAGTGGTTTCGTAACAAACGAGCCCGGTTGGGGAATCTACATAGACAGCAAGAGCTAGCGATTCTGAAGGAAGAAAATGAAAAGCTTCGAACAGAAAGCGCTAGATATGAGGAAGCACGGAGCAGTGCCACTTGCCTTGATTGCAATAACCATATTCTCATCAGTGAAATATTCTCCGAAGAGCCACTTCTAGAGATTGGTAGTGCTCATATGTTACAATGCCTTTCGCAATGTCTTCCGGTGCAGTCAGATACCGTCGAAGGCTTACAAGAGCAGTTTCCAACACAATCAGATCTCATAGAGATTAGTCGGCAAGCTGTTCTTGTTGACAAGAAAGCGCGATTTTCTTGGACTGCTGAACTCCATCAGAAATTTGTTGATACAGTTCGACAGTTGGGGATCGACACGGCACGATCAACGCGCATACACGAAATCCTGAACGTGCCTGGACTCTCTAAAGTTAACGTCGCGAGCCACCTTGGATATTTCAGGAGGTTGCTAAAAGAGGGACGGGTGACACTGAGCTCGGATGGAGCTGGTTCGAACTTAAATGTTGGTCATAACTGCGACCACGATGATTGTAGAGCCAGGAACACCCAACCATGTTTCGGTGTTGACGAAACCAGCAACCATGTCACCGACTCCTCTAACCCAAATCAGAACTCTCCAGCAAGCAGTCTCAATACCCCTCAAGTGTATATACCGCAGTTCCCGCAAATAGGAACTCCCCAATTTGAGTACCAACCTGTTGCTAGTGCTCTTCCCATGGCAAATCCAACATTTACATGGGACATATCTACATATTTGCCGGTCAACAAGGGAGGTTCCAGCTCGAGGAATCAAATCATCCAAGGCGAGAGTGATCTATCGCCAGCGGTCGGTAACACTCGACTTGAGCATCAATGGCTCGGAGATTCGAGCGATTTCCTTGGAGAGGAACTCAATTTCTGGCTCGATCAGCCTGAAGCTGGCGGACTCTTGCAATAGTGATACAGAGCCGACGATCAGGTGTTTGATTCAAGGTGCGATTTGTAAAAAAATGTTCGGAGAAAAGAGGTTGAATAGCCTGAATGAATGTATTGGCAATCCCATTGTAAGGCTCCCATGGGGGCATTTCTCATTTACGCGTAAAACTAGTCGTACGAAGATCCGCCTTGCCTTCTGAGCATCTCTAAGCTCAGGGGCGAGCTCCCCAAGCAATGATCATCGTTCGCAGAGCATAATTGAATACATCCTTTCAATGCAAAATGCATCTGGCCGCGAAGCCACCCATTTGGTAAAACGATGTATCGTTCCTAAACGATCTCCAATCGGATACTGAAATAATATCTTCTTTCTTTTCCTTCTCAGATGATAAACATGGATAAATCACTTAAGGAGTCATGCGTTCAAATAGCAGAACAGACGCTGCCCAGCTGGGGGCAGATGAACCATTGATGTTACAAACACTCCAAGCATGGATAGGCGGATTTGATAGATGTTGTTCATATCAACACGCCACATCAGAATGGGATGAAAATCAAGAGTAAAGTTGTATCGTCCCAATTTGTCTTGAATTTGGGAATATGAGTTGACACTTGTTGTTTATCCTTGACAGGGGAGCCGCCTTGCGGACGAACAGGTTTTTACATCCCATGTACTACTCGTTAGAGTACATGACTAAGGGTAGAATGTATCGTTCCTATTTTTGGAAAATTCGTGAACATACAATGATATGCTTCTTTTACAATTTGCAGGGATCCGCAGCTGCGATGGGCAGGTAAGTATCCATTTTCCCAGTTAGCTGGAGATAAAAAATGTCAGGATACTCTCAGCCGGCATAAAGATTTTCCAATGCATTGATATTCATAATTTAAATCGGGAGGTTACTTGAAGCATGAATAGAACATGCACGGTACATCACAAAATCCCCTCGACGGATGAATTTTGGAGAAAAGAAAATGAATTTTTCCAAATATGATTATTTTTCAAACCATTCAAAAGGATGTTTCCTCAAAAGAGAGGCAAGCTCAAATCCAAACACATCCTACTTACACTTGAGAGATGGGTGGAGCGAATCAAATAGTAAAATCTGGAGCTACGGAGGTAGGGACCATTCGCAGCGATTACATGGATTGGGACGACAGATGCGTTCGTTTCATATCATAAACACTACAGGTGACCGTTGACAACCCATTTGAATGGCGGTTTTCATTATCAGCCCTGTCGAGAACCACCCCACATCGGGGCAAAATGGAGGTGAGTCCAGTAGCATCAGGAGAAAATGGTTAGAAATTTTCTTGCTCGGACTAACATTAATCTTTGTGTGTTGTTTATATGGTAATCCAAGTGCCATAGGATGATGAGAAGCATTCATTTCTCTATCCCACACACCATATCCTTTGCATAGCCAAGTTGAGCCTGCGAATTCATTTCATAAACCCATTGGTGATCATTGCAAGTTCCAAAACAAAGGCAAATCACTTCAGGAACGGAGAAGTTCAAGACTTAGGGTTTACGAAGAAACTACTAAGTTGATACTCGAGCGTGCTAAGAGCCAAGTCATATATCTAGCACAATTGACAAGCATCCCACTTGCGACAAGGGATTAAAGAAATCCCCAGCATCAAGAAAAAGCAAAGTGCCTGGTAAAAGCGAGGCCGATGCTCGGGTGAACAATCTGATTGATCCACAATGAAGCCGGATGGGAAAAGAAGAAATCCCTGAAGGAGTCACATCCAAAAGGGCTGCTCCCCAAATGGTGCCAAGCGCAGAACAAAGACATAGAGAGAGTCGCTCTCTGAACGCAACAAGAGACGCTCTCTAAAGAGTTTGTGCACACCTCAAAAGCGGTTGCACGCCTCAAAAATGGAAGATGAAGAATGGAAAAGACAGGTGACAAGTTTGCATTGATCACCAATGTCAATCCCCTCATAAATTCTGGGCCAAAAAAAAAAAAGCCTTTTTCGGTCCCCAATCCTACCAACATCATAACCCTGAAACAGTCTTCTCTGACTAAGACACCGGGGTTAACATATAGCTTAGCTCGAAGAAGTACGAGCAAGACTATTTCTTTCTCATTTTGCAGGGTTCTCGACTTGTAAACCCGGAGCAGATGGTGAAGACTTTCATTCAATGGTCTCGACTCCAAAGCGGGTCCCCCTTGAAAACCAATATCCAAGCCCAACATTACGGTCCCGTGGAAGACCTCCCGACCGGTCAAAATGTATGCGCTGCGAATGAGCCTAAAACCTAGGCACAGGTTAGTAGGGAATTGAGTGCATCCCCTATAAAAACCATTATCTCAAAACAAGTGAGGAGACCTCCTTGTCGAGAAATATTCCAATTGATGTTTTGAACAAACTCTTTTTGGAATTTTCAAATTGTTGGATCCAGATTTTCCGTGCAAGGGATTTGTGATCACATTTGCATGTTGCAAGAATGTTTTGGATAACCTCCAGCATCAAAATGCACATTTCACGATTAAAACTTAAGTCATACGGTTTTTGTCAAATGGACAGCCGTGGTCTTCCCAAAGATTACTAACGTTTTCTTGGTGAAGAAAAATCTTTCAGGCTCAAACTTCTGCAGGATACCTAGAGAACCCAGCTCCCAGAATGTCGCCTCAACAAACTCAAGTGAAGCTTTGTCAAAATAAAATTTTTCACTGCTTTAAAACTGAATTCCCGGCAAATTTCGGGATCTTTCAAAAGAAGGGGCGAGGTTAGACCCCATTTTCAAAAATCAAGCAGTCCTAGCATGACGTGGAGAACCCTCGTCCTAGGATCCCTTCTCAAAAATATCAAACAGTCCTAGCATGACGTGGAGAACCCTCGTCTCAGGACCCCTTTTCAAAACTTAGGCAGTCTCATCGGACGTGGAGAACCCTCGTCATGAGACCCCTTTTCAAAACAATCAAAGGTAGAAACCGCCTAAAGGGTCAAAACAAAGGTAGAAACCGCCTAAAGGGTCAAAACAAAGGTAGAAACCGCCTAAAGGGTCAAAACAAAGGTAGAAACCGCCTAAAGGGTCAAAATAATGGTAGAAACCGCCTGAAGGGTCAATAAAAGGTAGAAACCGCCTGAAGGGTCAATCCAATAGTGAAAATCACTTAAATGGTCAACTCAATGGTCTAATCCACCATACGGATCAAAATCATTGGCAAATCTCAAATGGGACGCGTCTTCCTTAGATTCCTATCAGTTAGGAATCCCATTATGGTTTGACCTACCATACGGGTCAGAGCTTAACCTCTCTAGGATACTCTAGTAACGAGTTCCTAGAAATTCTCTTGAATCCATCAAACATCGCGAAAATCGTACAAACATCGAACAGGTAAGTGGCAGGTATGTCTCTCTATTATCTCACTCTCTCATGTCAAATGAATGTTTCCCCCTTCAAGAAAGAGCATACATGAACAAGCATGAAAATTGGATGTCATGACTCCTTTTCCTTTAGTTTCCCGAGTCGAGTCGATCAGGACTCAGGTGTCACCTTATCTTTGAGAGAAACCTCTAACGAGATTCCTCTCAAAGAGGGGCAGCTGTAGACACCTAAATTTTGATCAACTTTTTTTTATTTATTTATATTTTTATTTTTATTTTTATTTTGAAAATTCATAGAAAATCCATAAAAAGTTGAAAAAATTGAAAAATCAATTTTGGTGACCTTAGCCAAGCTAAATGAACCATTTTGACCAAAAAAATAATTTTCATAATTTTCATTTTTTTATATATATTTTCGAAAAATACAAAAAAAAGAGAAAAAAAAGAAAAATAAAATCAAGAAAATCAAGAAAAATAATATTTGAGGTCACAAAAATATATAAAAATAGTCGATATTTTTATTTTTATTTTATCTATTTTCTGACCTCATAAAAACGGTAAAATTCAGGTTCGATTTTAGGTGCTTTCTGATCACCGTAAAATCGAACTTGGCAAAAATATTAGCAATAATTAAAAGAGAAAAGAGTGAAACATCATCATTTAAAAGAAAAAGCAAAAGAAAAGTGTGTGCTTAATTAATGATTTTATCCCTCTTTTATTTATTTATTCTATTTTATTATATTTTATTTTCAGCTTTTCCATCCTTTTCATTTTTTTATTTTTTCCCGCGGACGGCTCTCTCTCTCTGCTCCCTCGGTCTTCTTCTTCTTCTTCTTGGATGGAAAAAAAAGACACCGCCGGCTGGCAAAAAAAAAAGGACTCCTCTCCTCTGATCTTTGGGCACCACCACGACGCCTCAGACCACCACCACCTTCAGTCATCCTTCACCGTCACCGTTGATCCCCCGGCGCCGCCCTATGCCGTCGGAGAGCCGTAAACAGACTCGTTGGCCTCCTTGCTCTGTTTTCGGTGATCGTGAGCTGTCCGAGCTACGCCAGCTCGTGCGGCTGCTCCCAACCTCCACCAATGACCCCACCAACTGCCCTCCGTCCTCCAGACATCCAGATGACCTTTGCTCGTCGCCGCGGGGCCGTCGATCAGCCGCGGAAGCCTGGAGAACCCCCGTCGGATAGGGTGCTCTGTTTCGAGCCCGAGATTGTTCCGCCGCCTTTCGCCCTCCTCCGACGTCTTCCGCCACTCACCGTCGACTCCCCCCGACCTCACTTGATCCCTCGTCGTCCGTCGGAGCTGCTGGAAGCTGGTCATTGGCCGTGGAGCCCCGATCGCTCGGCCACTCCCCCATCTCTCCTGTTTCGACCCGGTTCTGTTCGAGCCTGGGTCCTGTTGCTCCGCCACCTTCCTCCACCAATCTCCGACCACCGGGCACACCCGGACACCCCCTCGACTCACCACTATCAGCACCGGGAAGCCTCGACGTCGTGGAAGCTTGGGCAGACCACAATCCGGACCCCTTCTTTGCAAGTGTTCTGTTTCTGTACGAACAGCTCCTGTTCGCTTCTGCCCACCGCCGTGCCGCCTCCCGCCGGCCACCACGAGCCGCCCCCAACTCCCTCCGACCGCCACGTCCTTGTGCCTCCATCAACCTACCACCCCGACGCCGCTGGAGCCGTGAAACGGCCGCCTCAGCCGTGCACTGCCCTCTCCCTGCTGATGCTCCCTGTCCATGGGCCGTGCCTTATTCTGGGCCGGTTTCATGGGCTAGTGACCTGGGCCGTGGCTTGAGATGTGGGCCGAATATCGTGGCCCGTGTGCCAGGTCTGTGGGCCAAATTGGCCTCGAGCTTTGGCCCGTGGGCCGAAGAAATTGGCCGTTACTTGAGGATTTTGGGCCCATAGTCGACCGTATTCAAGGGTCGCGTCGAAGGATTTTCCGAAGATCATCGCCAATATCGATTCGAGTATTTGACTGCGACGCGCACGGAGACAGTAGTATGTCGGGGCTGAGCGATTGAAGATCGGTGTCCAATCAGGTATATTTCGCTTACCCGATTCGTATATCAAAGTTATTTATCTAAAATATTGCCATTATAGATTTGATTTGTGTGTATTTGTTTCAGTCTAGTGGTTAGTTTATATATTTGGTTGAGTGTTGTCTATTGTCGAAGATATACTTTTTATTAAAATATTTGTCTATAATAAAAAAATATATATATAAAAAAATTTCAAAAAATTCAGAAAAATTCTAGAAAATCCCCAAAAATAGGAAATGGCCACGAACAACTGGCCGAGACTCATTCCGGGTGTTTTGAACCCCGACCCTTCTTAAAATGACGATTTCGCCCTTTGGGCGAATTGTCTTCCAAAAATTGACGATTTTGCCCTTCGGGCTAAATCGCCTCCAAGTTTTCCCATTTTACCCTGGTCCGAAGTCATACCTTCCTTGAGCCTTTATGGTCATATTAGGAAGCCATTGATATTGAATTAATGTGCATTGATGTGATTTATTTACGTATTTGATTGCGCTTTCATTTAAATTGATTGTGATTGATAGGAATAGTCTTCCAATCTGCATGAAACCCTGAATCAACCTACCTCACCCAAAATTGCACCTGCATGAATTCCTAGCTAGGAAAATCACTCGCGTTAGGTACCGAAAGGGCGTTGGTAATGACACCAGCGTAACCAAGTCCCCGAACCCAAAATCTCTGGTTCCGCGGAACTGATCGACCACTCCCAATCGGTCAGTAAGGTTTCCGGTCTACCCTCCAAGAAAGACCGGTGGCGACTCCAAATGCATGCACAAGTTGCACATGCCACCATGACCGCATTAAAGGTCGAAAGCGATCGACTCCCATTGTCGAGCCCATTAAAAGAAAACTCCCGCCGCGATTTGGTATGGGCCTGGGAGGGCCCGTGCTGATCCAAAGCCCGCGATCCGCACCCTTGTGTGGGGGAAGGCCCGCGATCGGCAATCCATTAGCCGCGTCCGCTTCCGGACGGGTCGCGACACATGTCTCTGTCGCGACCCGTCCGAAAGCGGACGCGGCTAATGGATTACCGATCTCGGGTCTCGGATCGGCGCGAGCCCTCCCAGGCCCATACCAAATCGCGGCGGGAGTATTTTTTTAAAGGATTCGACGATAAGAGTCGATCGCTTTCGACCTTAGTGTGGTCGTGGTGACATGTGCAACTTGTACATGCATTTGGAGTCGCCACCGGTCTTTCTTGGAGGGTAGACTGGAAACCTTATTGACCGATTGGGAGAGATCGATCAATTCTGCGGAACTAGAGATTTTGGGTTCGTGGACTTGGTTACACTGGTGTCATTACCAACGCCCTTTCGGTACCTAACGCGAGTGATTTCCTAGCTAAGAATTCATGCAAGCGCAATTTTGGGTGAGGTAGGTTTGCTTCAGGGTTTCATACAAATTGGAAGACTATTCCTATCAATCACAATCAATTTAAATGAAAGCGCAAATCAATGAATCCAAATGTGCAAAATAAACACATCAAATCAACATGACACTCCTAATAAGGCTCTATTAGCCTAAAGAAGTATCAATCAAGCTTAGGAATGATTTAGACATGATTTTACCCATCAGGGGTAAAGTCGTAATTTTGAGACAAAAGAGACGATTTGCCCAAAAAGGGAAAAATCATCATTTCGGAATGAATCCGGAGTAAAACAATGTCAAAAATAGGTTTGGTCACTCAATTGACCCATTTCCTATTTTTTGCAATTTTCATGATTTTCTGGAATTTTAGAAATCGATTTACCATTCGAAGGGTAAAATCGTCATTTTCTAAAAAGGGGAATGAAATGTGGAAATCTTAGACATAAGGTTTAGCCACATATCTGGCCCATCGCCAAATTCTAAGCAATTTCCACAATTCATCGGAATATCAAAGACGATTTACCCTTTGAGGGGTGAAATCGCCATTTTGGATTAAATGGGAGAAAATCCCAAAAATAAAAAAAATCAATTTTTTTTGTCATTTTCAGCCTTGGAAAATTTTTAGAATTTTTTTTTAGGAATTTTCTGCAATTTTTCTCAATTTTTTATTTTTCCTTTGATTTTCCATTTTTTTTAGATTTTTCTGTTTTTTTATTATTAATACTTTCTGAAAATATTTTCTTTGACAACATACCACACTTAACCAAGTAAACAAGCTAACTACCAGATTAAAATAAATACATGCAGATCAAGTCTATAATGGCAATACTTTAGAAAAATAACTCTGATATACGGACCGAGTACGCAAAATATACCTGATTAGATACCAACCTTCAGACGCTAAACCCCCAGCGTGTGACCATCTCCATATGCGACGTAGTCAAATACTCGAGTCGAGCTTGGCGGAAATCTCCAGAAAGACCCTTCGATACGAACCTTGAATGTCGACGGACCACGAGCCCCAAAATTCCCGGGCGACGGCCCAATCCCTCGGCCCATGGGCCAAAGCTCCGGCCAAATTGGCCCATATACCTGGCACACGGGCCCATATACTCGGCCCACTTCCCAGGCCGTGGCCTAGACCAAAATGGGCCATGGCCCGTTCGACCGGCCCATGAACACGGCCCGTGGACACGGCCCGTGGAGCAAGGCACACCGACGAAAAAAAACAGGGTAAAGCTCGGTCGAGGCGGCAAGCTGGCGACGGCACAAGGCTGTGGAGATCGGAGAGAGCTATAGGCGAATCGTGGTGGTCGGGAGCGGCGGTGGTAAATGATGAAAGTGATGGTTTCTCGTCGGAGCAGAGGCGAACCGCAGCTAACACCAAAACAGGGGACATCGGCTTCCGTGGTGGTTTACGGCAACTCCGGCGTTCAACGGGAGGTGCGACTGGGTCGGGATGGAGATGAGGAGGCTGGTGGTTGTCGATGAGGTGGCTGGCGGCGACGGCGACGTTGCACGAGGCCAGAGGAAGAGGATGATACGGTTCGGTCAAGGGTAGCGAAAACAGGGACTGGCTTTCCCGCGGCTGTTCGAAGACTCCGCGGCGGCTCCCGACGATTGCACGACGACCTGAGGAACGGAGGAAGGTCCTAGGGTCAGCGGATAGTGGTCGGAGACGGTCAAGAGCGGCTGTGGAAGCGCGGGCAGTCCCGGACACCGAAACAGAGCAGACCGGCATCAAGCTGTTTCAAGGTGGTCGGGCGGCTTCTGGCTGTCGGGGCGGCGGTGAAGCGACGGCAGGACAGGATGGACGATGATCGGAGGAAGCCGTGGCGGTCGGTCGAGGCTGGGTCTGCTCATGAAATGGTCGGAGGAAGGACCGGTCCCCTCTCTGCGAGTCTCTCTCGGCCTTGGAAAAAGAAGAGAAAAAAAAAAAACCTGCAGGGGGGAGGGGCGCGCGTAACTTCAGAGAGAGAGAGAGAGCGTCAAAAATGAAATCAAAATAATAGTAATAATAATAATAATAATAAAAAGTAAAAAGAAATCTTTTAAAAGCAAAAGAGAACTTTGACTAATAATTATGTCTCTACTTTTCATTTTTCACACATTTTTCTATTTTTTTTCCAAAAATAATAATAAAAATAAAAATAAATAAAATAAATAAAATAAAAAATAAAACGTTCAAAATTTGGGTGTCAACAGCTGCCCCTCTTTGAGAGGAATCTCGTCAGTGGGATCCCAACAGAGGTTTCTTTCAAAGACAAGGTGACACCTGAGTTCTGCCCGACTCGACTCGTGACACTCAAGGAAAAGGAGTTATGGCATCTAGTTTTTACTAGTCGATGTATGCTCTTTCTTGAATGGGGAAGCCTTCGTTTGACATGAGAGAGTGAGATAGTAGAGAGACATACCTGCCACTTACCTGTTTGATGTTTGTGCAATTTTCGCGATGTTTGAAGGATTCAAGAGAATTTCTAGGAACTCGTCACTAGAGTATCCTAGATAAGTTAAGCTCTGACTCGTATGGTAGGTCATACCATCATGAGATTCGTAGTGGTAGGAACCTAAGGAAGGTGCATCCCACGCTTCGGGATTTGTCAAGGTTTTGATCCGTTTGGTGGATCAGACCATTGGGTTGATCGTTATGGCGGTATTTACTAATGTGTTGACCCTTCAGGCGGTTTCTACCTTGATTTGACCCTTCAGGCGGTATCTACCTTGGTTTGACCCTTCAGGCGGTTTCTACCTTGATTTGACCCTTCAGGCGGTTTCTACCTTGGTTTGACCCTTCAGGCGGTTTCTACCTTGATTCGACCCTTCAGGCGGTATCTACCTTCGGTTTGCTTTGAAAAGGGGTCTCATGACGAGGGTTCTCTACGTCCGATGAGACTGCTCGAGTCTGTTGAGGCGACATTCTGGGAGCTGGGTTCTCCAGGTATCCTGCAGAAGTTTGAGCCTGAAAGATTTTTCTTCACCAAGAAAACGTTAGTAATCTTTGGAAAGACCACGGCTGTCCATTTGACAAAACCGTATGACTTAAGTTTTAATCATGAAATGTGCATTTTGACGCCGAAGGCTATCCAAAACATTCTTGCAACATGCAAATGTGATCACAAATCCCTTGCACGGAAAATCTGGATCAAACAATCTGAAATTTCCAAAAAGAGTTTGTTCAAAACATCTATTGGAGAATTTCTCATCCAAGAGGGCTCCTCACCGCTCTGTGATAATGGTTTTTTGTAAGGAATGCGCTCAACTTCCTACTAACCTGTGCCTAGGTTTTAGGATCATTCGAAGCGCATACATTTCGATCGATCGGGAGGTCTTCCACGGGACCATAATGTTGGGCTTGGATATTGGTTTTCAAAGGGGGGGCCCGCTTTGGAGTCAAGGCCATTGAATGAAAGTCTTCACCATCTGCTCCGGGTTTACAAGTCAAGGACCCTGCAAAATGAGAAAGAAATAGTCTTGCTCGTACTTCTTCGAGCTAAGCTATATGTTAACCCAAGTGTCTTAGTCAGAGAAGACTGTTTCAGGGTTATGATGTTGGTAGGATTGGGGACCGAAAAAGGCTTGCTTTTGGCCCAAAATTCTTGGAGAGTTTGACATTGGTGATCATTGCAGATTTGCTACCTGTCCTTTTTCTTTTGCGCCTTTATTTCGCGCTTGACACCATTTGGCGAGCAGCCTTTTTGGCTCATTCGAGGATTTCTTCTTTTCCCATCCGGCTTCATTGTGGATCAATCAAACACTTGCACGAGCATCGGCCTTGCTTTTACCAGGCACTTTGCTTTTTCTTAATGCCGTGGATTTTTCTCATTCATTTTTGAAATCCCACTTTTTCTCATCCTCATGGGATCATGTTAGACATATAGTCTAAACATGCTTTAAATATCAGTCCGGAAATTCCCTTCATAATCCCTGAGTCTTGAACTCTTCGATTTTTGAAGTGGTGTGGCATCCGTCTTGGAATGATCACCAATGGGTTCATGAAATGAATTTGCAGGCTCAAGTTGGCTGTGCAAAGGATTCAGTGTGTGGGATAAAGAATGAATGCTTCTCGTCATCCTATGGCACTTGGATTACCATATAAACAACACACAAAGATTAATGTTAGTCCGAGCAAGAAAATTTCTAACCATTTTCTCCTGATGTTGCTGGACTCACCTGCATTTTGCCCCGATGTGGGGTGGTTCTTTGACAGGGTTAAGAATGAAAACCTACGTTCAAAGGGGTTATCAACGGTCACCTGTAGTAGTTGGGAATATGAAACGAACGCCTCCGTCGTCCCGATCCATGTAATTGCTGCGAATGTTCCCTACCTCTGTAGGTACAGATTTTGCTATCCGATTCACTTTCCTCATCTCTCAAGTGTATGTAGGATGTGTTTGGACTGGGCTCGCCTCTCTTTTGAGTAAACTTCCTTTTGAATGATTTGACAAATAATCATATTTTGGAAAAATTCATTTCTTTCTTTCCCAAAATTTATCCGTCGAGGAGATTTTGCGATGTATCGTGCATGTTTTATTCATGCTTTGGGCAACCTCCCAATTTAAATCATGAACATCGATGCATTGGATAATTTTCATGATGGCTGAAAGGATTTTAACATTTTTTTTTTATCTTCAGCTAACTGGGAAAGGGGTACTTACCTACCTGTCGCGGCTGCAGACCCCTGCAAATGTAAAAGAAGCATATCATTGTATGTTCATGAATTTTTCAACAATCGAAACGATACATCCTACCCTTGGTCATGTACTCTAACGAGTAGTACATGGGATGTAGAAACTTGTTCGTCTGCAAGGCGGCTCCCCTGTCAAGGATAGACAACGAGTATCAATTCATATTCCCAAATTCAAGACAAATTGGGACGATACAACTTTACTCTTGGTTCTCATCCCGTTCTGATGTTGCGTATTAATATGGACCACGTCTATCAAATCCGCATATCCATGCTTGGAATATTTGCAACATCAATGGTTCAGCTGCCCCCGGTTGGGCAACGTCTGTTCTGTTATTTGAACAGATGGCTCCTTGAGTGATTTATCCGCGTTTATCACCTGAGAAGGGAAACAAATGAGACATTATTTCGGTATTCGATTGAAGATCGTTTAGGAACGATACATCGTTTTACCAAATAGGTGGCTTCGCAGCCAAACGTATTTCGTATTGAAGGGGTAGATCCCATTACGCTCCGCGGGTGATAGTCATTGTTCGGGGAACTTGCTCCACGGATTAAGCGATTAATCCACGGCCCTCGGCTTGAAGATGCTCAAAGGGTGATGTTGACACTCACGCGCAATTAGTTTTAGACATTAATGAAAGATGTTCCCGTGGGAACCTTACAGTGCAATCAACAACATATTCAATAGGAGTATTCAACCCCTTTCCTCTAAGCATTTTTCATCGGGTAGCCATGCCTTGCATCAGACGTTTGATCACCTGCCTTGCGTCACCACTGCGATGGCCCTCCGGCTCCAAATTGATCGAGCCAAAGATTGAACTCATCGCCAAGGAAATTGCTCGGGTCTTCGAGCCATTGATGTTCAAGTTGGGTATCAACAATTGTTGGGGGCAGATTTCCTTCATCGCCTTCATTGTGAGGGACTGGAGTCTTTGAGCTGGAACCTTCATCATTGCCCTGCAAATTTATACGTGTATCTCTTGCTAACATTGGGTTCGCCCCTGGAAGAGCACTAACGACAGGCTGGTACTCAAATTGGGGAGTTCCTATTCGCGGGGATTGTGGCAAATAATCTTGTAGGGTACTGAGACGACTCAAAGGGGGATTCAGCTGATCGACCCGTGGATGAAGGTCTTCATCAAGGAAGTCGCCAGGTTCTTTGAGTTGGGCAGGTATCTGAGTACTGGACGCAATAGGTTGATCGCTAATGGGAAGAACACGGGTGACCGGCTGCTGTTCGAGTGGAGAAGTGTCGCAGTTGTAGGCATACCAGTCGTCTACATTCAGACCGGCCCTTTTCAGCTTTAGTGTTACCTTGCCTTCTTTCAGCAACTTCCTATGGTACCTAAGGCGGTTCCTAACGCTTGTCTTAGCTAGCCCAGGTACATTCATGATCTTGAGTATTTGTCGTGGACGCGCCGCGTCGATCCCTTTCCGCCGAACCGCGTCAATAAATTTATCTTCAATTTCAGGCATCCAACGCCGGCTTATCCTTTCACGGTCGGGAACAAGATTTGATTGTCTCGAAAGTTGTGCAGGGGGGCGAGACGATGAAGGAGCGTTATCGGTCCCTGAACATGACTCGTCTAGGGATATTTCACCAAGGGCGATAGGACCGTCACGGTTAGGACGAAGAATAGTGTCGAGAGCTTCTTTATACCTTATGTTCTCCACTCGAAGCTTTTCGTTTTCCTCCTTTAGAATGGCAATTTCTTGTTGTCTGTTTCGGGCCCTCAATTTGACTCGCCTATATTCAAACCAGGCTTTAATCTTCTGGGGTTTCAGTCCCACTTTCTGGCTTAGCTTCCCTCTCTGTTCCCTGCTCGGGAGAGGGTTCTCACTGAAGGCCGCTTCAAGCTCTCGAACTTGATCTGGGGTGTAACGTGAGAAACACCTCTTACCACCGTCGTCACCATCGGGTTCCTGCGCTTGGCTGCCGAAAGGGTAGGATTCCCTGACTTCGGTATCGAGTTGGATCACATAACCTTCGAGGTCTTGGAATTGGACGGTATCTAAGATGTTTGGGCCTATCACTTCTAACAACTGACGGTAGCTCCCAAACATATCGGATCAGGGAGAGGTCGCTCGATATCTTTTTTCTTTACTTATTCTGGGTTTTGTAATTTCTCTGGTATGCTTACTCTCTCCAAACTTTCTTTTGAGTGATTCTACCTGCCCAGGGAACGTTCTTTAAATATGGACGAAGATCATCAAGTGAGTGTCCCTCCCAAGATTCCGTGTTTCCTACTTTGTCGTCCTCTTTTCTCTTTTCAACATGGAAGGGCGCCGAATCGATTTCATTTCTCGATGTCTATGTCTGTCTCCCACTTCGTTTTCAAGAAAGCGTAACTACGCGCGTCTCCCGCTCAGACTTAATATGATGAAACCGACGATTTTTTTTTTTATTTACAACTTTTGTCCGACAGGCCTGAAATCGCGGATCGAGGCGGGTCTCGTGATTCACGGGAGGAGCGGCCTCTGCTTTACTTGATTACCCCGGCTCCACAAGCATTATTGCTGTAACTTTTCTCCATCTTTGAGCCACTATGAAACGGGGAGAAGGTTAGTGCTCTCATTTGCCCAACTTTCACTTTCATTCATTCCATCGCACTCGTCTTCCCCTCCATCTTCCAACGAGAAATGGCTTCATCTTCTGCTTCTTCCTCTGACTCTTCCCATGCTTGCGTCTTTTCAATCGCAGTCCCGGCCCGATGGGAAAAACTCTATAATCTCTTGGGTCGGGGCTATGCTTATATAGCCGATCATCCGGAGATCGAGGCTGAGATCCGCGTTCTATTCGTGGCCACAGACACTACTTCCATCGAGGGTACTGAGTTGGAGAAGGAGTATAAAACATTCCCAGCTCTCTTTGCAAACTTTCTAGAGGCTTATCGTGCTGCTCACCGGGAAGTTCTCGTGACTCGTGTCTTGCGAGCCCGCTACGAAGATCGATCTGATCATTTGGTGCTGACCAACTATCTGGTTGATAGTTACAAAAAGGCCGTCGAGTTTGCTAATGAGCGGGTCGCGACGTTGCTTCGCGAGAGGAGAAATCTGGTGGATCAATTGGCCATATCCCTGACCACCGGCGAGCATGACCACCGCAATGTCCTGTTGAGGCTTCAGAGCGACTGGCAGGAAGAACGGCTCGACAAGATAACCGCGGACATAGCTCTCGGGAATGGACTGGTTCGGGACCTGGAAATAGTCACCGAAGAACACGAGGCCAAGGTCGCCGAAGTTAAGGGAGAATGCAGAAGTCTTCTCCTCAGGCTTGCCGACCATGACATGCGGAGTTGGGAGTATGAGCAGAGCATTAATAACGTGGAGGGTCAGTTGGGCTCCTTTGTGTCGTTAATTAGGGCTCACTTTGGCTTTACTTTTCCGCCCCGAATTGTATGACCTGCTTCTGAAAACCCTCCGCCGAGCAAAATAAATGAAAGTTCTCGTGTGTGTGTTTTAATTTCTACACGGTTCCTTTCTTCGAGCATTCGAACATCTTCAACTTGGGTGAGCCGAACCGTAATATCAATAAGTCGAGCAAATATGTCCTGATTTTATAACTCACTCATGATCAGATGGAAGAATAGCCTCAGACTTATCCAGGAAAAGATTTCTCTCTATTACCTATTTTTTTACCTGCAAATGAAAAGACAGAATCAGAAGGAATAATTTGAAAAAGAAAGCATAGACCCCTTTCAATCTTATGTTTGCTCGTGATTAATAAGGACAAAAACTTTACAAGGGTTTTAATCTTGTGCGAAAAGTTTTTATCAGTATTCCTCGAAGGAAAGCATGCTATTGAAAGGAATGTAATTCACGATAATCGCTTTTGATCAATTCCAAGAAAATCAATGGAATGTTCAAAAGTACAAGATATAATCCTGATCAATTATCATGGATTACCAATGATGCAAAACACGCATGAGCCAATTTCAAGTTTATAGTTCCTTCTGGCGAAATTGGGATTGGATTGCCCTATACGGCTAAAAAGGTCGTGTCAGACCTCCAATTTCAATTTCCTCCCGTGGAATTATAAAATTGATTTTGGCGAATTCGAGTGATTAGTATAAATGCCACTACCACATTCCAATGATAAACCAAAAGAAATACAGCAAATTTCAACTCGGATATACATAACACAAATAGATCCCTAATACAATAAATCTAAGGGATAGAGAGGATCTCAGCAAAATGAATCCTATACAAAAAAGGCTAGAGGTGAAAAACAAATCAAAGGAATGTGATCCTAACGTTTAAGGATGCCCCAGCTTCGATCTTTGAGACGGGACTTCAGGATCACCTACCCCAACTTGTCATCTTCATTGGGTGATACCTCAATAAATGTTCATAGTAGGCTCCTTTATCGCACACTCGGTGTTCGTCGTGGGATATCACCTTCCTCGTCTTCTATCAAGGACGTTGGGGACAAACACACATATCTATCCTAGAAATGGCATTTAATCTAATCACCCGAATGCAATGAATGAAATGCCTATATTTATATGAACAGTGATAGATTTGGGGGGAATAGAGAGTCTTACCAACCCAACTCGTCGACTTATGTGCGGTTTTAGGTGTATCAACCGCCCAAAGACATGCGCATGAGACAAGTGATGGCAAACTTCTAAAAAAATCAGAGGGTTTGGCGCCTAAGGTTAAGGTTCTCACCTCGAGTTCTAGAAAGGGCCGATTCCATTGCACAGCTATCGTTGCATTGGGGCTCGATCCATAGTTTGAAGCGAGCGGAATTGAAAAGTGGATTACCCCGCATTTTTCCTCACGGAGATTCCATTTTCAATTCCTTCTATTGTGTTCCTAAAGGCGGCGCCCGGGGTTTTAGGCGTGGTTGTGTGTGTTCGTGTGTTATGAGTATCATAATGCAAGTCATGCGCGACAGTTTATCAATCAGCACTTCAAATCATTCACATAACATACATTCCTACGCCAACCTGCATAAGACAATGTTTATCACGGACTACACCCCTTATCTCTCCAATCTGCAAAAACATGTAACACTTATCATAAGCGGACTTACCTCACCTTCAAGAGCGCCTGCAAGGTCAGAAAAATCACTCAGCGTTTTAATTACGGCCTAAGTCCACTTGGGGTCTAGAACCATAGGTTCTAGAGCAAAATTCCCCAGTGGAGTCGCCAGCTGTCGCGACCCGTCCGAAAGCGGACGCGGCTAATGGATTACCGATCTCGGGTCTCGGATCGGCGCGAGCCCTCCCAGGCCCATACCAAATCGCGGCGGGAGTATTTTTTTAAAGGATTCGACGATAAGAGTCGATCGCTTTCGACCTTAGTGTGGTCGTGGTGACATGTGCAACTTGTACATGCATTTGGAGTCGCCACCGGTCTTTCTTGGAGGGTAGACTGGAAACCTTATTGACCGATTGGGAGAGATCGATCAATTCTGCGGAACCAGAGATTTTGGGTTCGGGGACTTGGTTACGCTGGTGTCATTACCAACGCCCTTTCGGTACCTAACGCGAGTGATTTCCTAGCTAAGAATTCATGCAAGCGCAATTTTGGGTGAGGTAGGTTTGCTTCAGGGTTTCATACAAATTGGAAGACTATTCCTATCAATCACAATCAATTTAAATGAAAGCGCAAATCAATGAATCCAAATGTGCAAAATAAACACATCAAATCAACATGACACTCCTAATAAGGCTCTATTAGCCTAAAGAAGTATCAATCAAGCTTAGGAATGATTTAGACATGATTTTACCCATCAGGGGTAAAGTCGTAATTTTGAGACAAAAGAGACGATTTGCCCAAAAAGGGAAAAATCATCATTTCGGAATGAATTCGGAGTAAAACAATGTCAAAAATAGGTTTGGTCACTCAATTGACCCATTTCCTATTTTTTGCAATTTTCATGATTTTCTGGAATTTTAGAAATCGATTTACCATTCGAAGGGTAAAATCGTCATTTTCTAAAAAGGGGAATGAAATGTGGAAATCTTAGGCATAAGGTTTAGCCACCTATCTGGCCCATCGCCAAATTCTAAGCAATTTCCACAATTCATCGGAATATCAAAGACGATTTACCCTTTGAGGGGTGAAATCGCCATTTTGGATTAAATGGGAGAAAATCCCAAAAATAAAAAAAATCAATTTTTTTTGTCATTTTCAGCCTTGGAAAATTTTTAGAATTTTTTTTTAGGAATTTTCTGCAATTTTTCTCAATTTTTTATTTTTCCTTTGATTTTCCATTTTTTTTAGATTTTTCTGTTTTTTTATTATTAATACTTTCTGAAAATATTTTCTTTGACAACATACCACACTTAACCAAGTAAACAAGCTAACTACCAGATTAAAATAAATACATGCAGATCAAGTCTATAATGGCAATACTTTAGAAAAATAACTCTGATATACGGACCGAGTACGCAAAATATACCTGATTAGATACCAACCTTCAGATGCTAAACCCCCAGCGTGTGACCATCTCCATATGCGACGTAGTCAAATACTCGAGTCGAGCTTGGCGGAAATCTCCAGAAAGACCCTTCGATACGAACCTTGAATGTCGACGGACCACGAGCCCCAAAATTCCCGGGCGACGGCCCAATCCCTCGGCCCATGGGCCAAAGCTCCGGCCAAATTGGCCCATATACCTGGCACACAGGCCCATATACTCGGCCCACTTCCCAGGCCGTGGCCTAGACCAAAATGGGCCATGGCCCGTTCGACCGGCCCATGAACACGGCCCGTGGACACGGCCCGTGGAGCAAGGCACACCGACGAAAAAAAACAGGGTAAAGCTCGGTCGAGGCGGCAAGCTGGCGACGGCACAAGGCTGTGGCGGTCGGAGAGAGCTATAGGCGAATCGTGGTGGTCGGGAGCGGCGGTGGTAAATGATGAAAGTGATGGTTTCTCGTCGGAGCAGAGGCGAACCGCAGCTAACACCAAAACAGGGGACATCGGCTTCCGTGGTGGTTTACGGCAACTCCGGCGTTCAACGGGCGGTGCGACTGGGTCGGGATGGAGATGAGGAGGCTGGTGGTTGTCGATGAGGTGGCTGGCGGCGACGGCGACGTTGCACGAGGCCAGAGGAAGAGGATGATACGGTTCGGTCAAGGGTAGCGAAAACAGGGACTGGCTTTCCCGCGGCTGTTCGAAGACTCCGCGGCGGCTCCCGACGATTGCACGACGACCTGAGGAACGGAGGAAGGTCCTAGGGTCAGCGGATAGTGGTCGGAGACGGTCAAGAGCGGCTGTGGAAGCGCGGGCAGTCCCGGACACCGAAACAGAGCAGACCGGCATCAAGCTGTTTCAAGGTGGTCGGGCGGCTTCTGGCTGTCGGGGCGGTGGTGAAGCGACGGCAGGACAGGATGGACGATGATCGGAGGAAGCCGTGGCGGCCGGTCGAGGCTGGGTCTGCTCATGAAATGGTCGGAGGAAGGACCGGTCCCCTCTCTGCGAGTCTCTCTCGGCCTTGGAAAAAGAAGAGAAAAAAAAAACTGCAGGGGGGAGGGGCGCGCGTAACTTCAGAGAGAGAGAGAGAGAGCGTCAAAAATGAAATCAAAATAATAGTAATAATAATAATAATAATAAAAAGTAAAAAGAAATCTTTTAAAAGCAAAAGAGAACTTTGACTAATAATTATGTCTCTACTTTTCATTTTTCACACATTTTTCTATTTTTTTCCAAAAATAATAATAAAAATAAAAATAAATAAAATAAAAAATAAAACGTTCAAAATTTGGGTGTCAACAGTCTCCTCTTGAATTCAGGAAACATGGACGACTTTAGTTAATTACCAATGATTACCAATGATGCATGCTATAGACCGGTTCAATTCCATGTCCGGCGCACCATGAAATGAATGTTAGATTCTCGCACTTGGGTTAAACATGCCAAGTGTGAGTTCTAACGAAAATTTCATCTGGGTAAGACATGCAATTGAACCGAAAAATCCGAATGGTTGAGAGAAATTCCAGTGTCGCGCTCCAACGTAAAGACACTTAGACAAGAATTAGAAATCGAGGTGCAGAAGATAGATGGGAGACCCACATGCGGGTGCTCCTTACAGACTCGATGATCCTGATAAAAGAAAAGGGACGACTGGAACGTGACCCATAAGAACCTAAAGAGATGCCCCAAGTTAGGTCTTCGAGGGACGATGCTTGATGTCTTTGGTCCGGCTATTTCGGGTCTTCGTTTTTATCAGATCCCCTTTTGATAATGTCCGGCGGGTGTCTTGGATTTGCTGTTATCGCCTATCCTTCAATTTCCGGTAAGGTTACTGGATCATTCCTCGGACAGCTCAAAAAGGGTAGACTCCGTTGAATGTCCGGGCAGTCTGATGGCGGATGACGCGTCGCTCATACTTGAATACGTCCGGGATGTGGGACCGACTTGGAGAGATCATCTCTTTTATCTATACTTTAAAATGGAATTGGACTCAACCATCAGACTTGATGAATGCAACATGTTGTGCAAAATGAAAGGCTGCAAGTGAATTTAAATAGAAATGGCAGGACCTTACCATGAGAGGTACCCAATGATTTTTTTTGGTTTTAGGTATACCAACCATCCATATACATGCGCATGAGACAAGTGAGGCTTGACTCTAGAAATCAAAAAGGGTTAGGTATGGAACCTAGAGGCTTCCCTCTATCCGAGTCGATAAATTCGTCCATGAGCGCAATCCACAACAAATGGATAAAAGTCTCGACTTGGATAGTGAGTGGGATCGAATATGGTCGACCCCAGCGCAATCGACGCTAGAGCGTTGCATATCGATCCCTGATCTATGGCTACCTGAAAAGGTGATTTCGCGGCCTGGGTTTGGGCGCTTTGTGCAAAGTGCCGTGATCCTCAAATATGCAGTGAATCATGCGCAAAAATTTATATATCAATGAGCGCTTCAAATCATCCATATAACATACATTCCTACGCCCATCCTGCATAAGACAATGTTAATCACAAACTACACCCCTTATCACTCCAATCTGCAAAAACATATAACACCTATCGTGAGCGGACTTACCTCACCTTCAAGAGCGCCTGCAGGGTTAGAAAAATCACTCAACGTTTTAATTACGGCCTAAGTCCACTTGAGGTCCAGAACCAAGTGTTCTAGAACAAAGTCCCCAGCGGAGTCGCCAGCTGTCGCGACCCGTCCGAAATCGGACGCGGCTAATGGATTACCGATCGCGGGCTTTGGATCGGCGCGGGCCCTCCCAGGCCCATACCAAATCGCGGCGGGAGTTTTCTTTTGAGGGGTTCGACGATAAGAGTCGATCGCTTTCGACCTTAGTGTGGTCGTGGTGGCATGTGCAACTTGTGCATGCATTTGGAGTTGCCACCGGTCTTTCTTGGAGGGTAGACCGGAAACCTTACTGACCGATTGGGAGAGATCGATCAGTTCTGCGGAACCAGATATTTTTGGTCGGGGACTTGGTTACGTCGGTGTCATTACCAACGCCATTTCGGTACCTAACGCGAGTGATTTTCCTAATTAAGATTTCATGCAGGCACAATTTTGGGTGAGGTAGGTATGAGTCGGGGTTTCATGCAGATTGGAAGACTATTCCTATCAATCACAATCAATTTTAATGAAGGCGCAAGTCAAGTGCATAAATAAATCATGTCAATGCACATCAATTTCAATCATTGGCCTCCTAGTATAGCCATAAGGGCTTAGGGAAGGTGTGATTTAGGGCTAGGGGTAAAATGGGAAGATTCGGGGACAATTAGCCCGTAGGGAAAAATTGTCATTTTTGGAAGGTTTGGATACCGAATTACCCAAAATATTCCATGGCCAGTTGATTGTGGTCATTTCCCATTTTTGAGAATTTTTTGGAATTTCTTGATTTTCTTCAATTTTTGGAAGACGATTCGCCCGAAGGGCGAAATCGTCATTTTTTAAGAAGGACCGGGTTCAAAACACCCGGGATGAGCCTTGGCCAGTTGTTAGTGGCCATTTCCTATTTTTTGGGATTTTCTTGGATTTTTTAGAATTTTTTTGGAAGACGATTTGCCGAAAGGGCAAAACCGTCATTTCTGGAAAGATTGGGGGTTAAATGACCCGGAATAGGTCGTGGCCAGTTGAATGTGGCCATTTCCTATTTTCTGAAATTTTTTAGAGTTTTTCTGAATTTTCTGAATTTTTCATGAATTTTTTATGATTTTCCATTTTTTATTGAATTTTTTATTATTTTTTGTTATTTTCTGAATTTTTTAATATTTAAAAATATTTTCCGGGCCGGGTCAAACCCGGCTCGACCCTAGGGGTCGACACCGGCCTAAAACGACACCGTTTTATATTTTTAAACATTTTTCTATTTTTTAACAATTTTTTTGATTTTTTATCTATTTTATTTAATTATCCGAAAATTCCCCGGATCCGACGGCTCTCATCGCGCCACGTGGCCTCATCCTGTGCGTCCGTTCTTCCACTAGATCGGGCGATCCACGGGGAGCCACGTGGCTCATTGGTGGCCGTTGGATCGCAAATTAATTTATCTTCCTTTTAAGAAAAACCACCGGATCAAACGCTCCACGTTGTGCCACGTGGCCGCTCTTGGTGCGTTCGATCTTCGACAAGATCGGACGATCCACAGAGAGCCACTTGGCACAACCTTGTCCGCCGGATCAATTTTAATTTATTATCCGAAAATGATTTATTAATTTTCCAAAATTCTATGATCGCGACACGTGTCGCGATCGTGGCCGTTCATTCTGTTTGACTTGAAAATACATGGATCGGACCCTACCCGGCTGACGTGGCTGCCTACGTGGCACGCCACGTCGGCCGTTGACCGTTGACCGGCCGGAGGGTCGCCGGAGAAGACGATGAACAGTAAAAATTCCGGCGACTTCGCCGGAATATCGCGAACCGGTCCCAAACTTGGTGTTTTTCGTTCCTTTTTTCGGCATTCGACTTTTTGGACCACCCACATCAACATACAACACAAATAATAACCATGAACACGCTAAAAACCGGCGAACCGGACCTCCCCGAACCCGACTCCAGCGAGCCGATTTGCAAAAAAAAATTTGCGTTTAAACTTGATTCCAACCGTTCACATAGCATCCAAGGGAGGTTTGAGGACTTACCTGGGGTCCCTCGATGGTCGGCGGCCGCCGGAGATCCCTCGTCGAGCTCCCGGTCCGGATCAAGGCCGGCGAAGCTCCGAGCCGTGTTTCGTCGCGGTTCAATGCAAAACAAAGGTCAACACAAGCTTAGAGTCGGTTCTAGGATTAACGTAGGGCCATAAACGAACATATGCCACTTGGATCACGCACGGCCGGGACAAAACCGAGTCGAAACATGCATCGGCATTTCGTCGAACACATGGCGTGCGTAAAAAAATATGGAGATCCGGCGAGATACCGACCTATTCGGAGCTCGCCGGCGGCCACTAAGCTCCGGTGATGATCAAGGAGTGTCGCCAAAAGCCCTGGGTTTCCGGTTGTCCGTCGGTTTCCTCCCTAAAAAAATCACTTCTCTCTCTCTCGGCTAAGCTCGGTTTTAACCGAGAATCTCCCCCATTTCGCGTGGCCGACCGGCCCGTTTTTTATGCCCACGCCTCTGCCACAACCGAATATTCCCCTGCCAACCTGCTTCCCACGCTCGTTGTCCCCTTTTCCTTTGAAAAAATCGCCGCCCATTCTCCTTTTTTTAGTCCCCTGCTTCTGCACATTCTGTACGTGGGTCTGCAACAATGTTGCAGACTCGGGTCGGACCGGGTCGGGTCGGACCCGACCGGCCCGGTTCGGCCAAATCGTCAAATTGACCCCCCAAATGACCTCTTTTCATGAAATTGATGGCAAATTCGGATTCCTTGGCATGTTTTCTATCGAATATGGGTATTTTCGTGAATCTATTTATTGAAATTTAGTGAAAACCCCAAATTGCCCCTAGGATCCGAAAATGAATTTCGCCAAATCGAAGATCTAAACGATCGAATTACTCAAAATTGAGCCCACCAATGGATTCATCATGATGAAAAATATTGGGTAGAGGTGTTTAATTTTAATGGATGTGCCCGTGTGAAATTTAATTTCAAAAATTGCAAAACCGGTGACTAAATTGAAAGATTTTTATGCAATTAAGCCCTTTTGGCTAAAATTGATCAAATTGGAGGGCCAATTGACCCAATTGCATTTCAATACTTTGGATTCCAATGTCATAGCTTATAAAAACCGAGAATTGAAAATTAAAAGACTCGAAAAGGATTTTTTAGGCCCGGTTCGGGATTAGGTTTGTGAAGGAACCCAATGAACCAAGCCGAATTTCCCTAATAAAAAGTGAAAATATTAAATAGAGAATTAAAATAAAATTTCTGAATATTTTTTTGTAATTTTCTGACCACGGATGGTATTTTTTTCTAATTTTTTTGGGTATTTTTATAATTAAATAAATTCCAAAAAATATTAAAAAATACAAAAAATATTTTTTGTTCAAAATTGGTTCCTAAGGCTAGGCTAAGGCTTCCAAAGTAGATTTTGCAATTTTTTTACCTTTTTTTTCTATTTTTAATTAATTTTAGAAATAAAAAAAAAAACTATAATAACGGATGGTAAAAAATCAGGTGTCAACAAGAGGATGAGGGCAGGAGTCCCGAGAAGGCAGGGAATTTCGGTGAGGGGCAGAACAAGCCCAAGCGCTAGATGAAAGCCTCTGGGGGACGATGGTTCGACGTGAGGAATGATGAGGAATTGAGCAATCTTCTGAGTTCTGTGAAACAACATGCTCTGTGGGTATGCCAAGTTGGGTAGGATGAATTTGGCGAGGAGGCTATTTGAGAAAATGCCGGAGAGGGATGTCGTGTCGTGGAATACCATGGTGATGGGGTATGTGCGGTGTGGATGTGGTGATGAGGCAGTGAGGCTGTATAGAGAGTTGAGGAGGTCGGGGATTGAGTGCAACGAGTTTAGTTTTGCAGGTATTTTGACTGTTTGTGTGAAGTTCAAAGATTTTTGCCTTAGCAAGCAGATTCATGGGCAGGTCTTGGCTTCTGGCTACGCATCCAATACGGTTATCATCAGCACTGTAGTCGATGCGTATGCAAAGTGTGGGGAGATGAGTGACGCACGTAGAGCATTTGATGGCACGCAAGTGAAAGATATTCTTGGTTGGACCACATTGGTCTCTGGATATGCTAAATGGGGCGATATGGAGGCTGCAATGAGAATATTTGATCAGATGCCTGAAAAGAATGCAGTTTCTTGGACTGCGTTGATTACTGGATATGCTAGAAATGGTCTGTTTGATGAGGTAATCAATCAGATCCGTATGATGCCTTTTCCACCGGATGAGCGCATATGGAATGCCCTGCTGTGTGCTTGTAAGATATACCGCAATTTGGCTCTAGGAAAGGAAGCAGCTGAACACCTTATTGAGTTGCAATCGAGCTCTCCTGAAGCTTACATATTCCTCTCAAGTGTCTGTGCATCACTTGGGAAGTGGAAATTAGTAGCGGAAGTTAGAAAACTTATGCATGATCGATGTATAACGAATGATGAGGAATTACATGTGTATCTTTATTCGTGCTTATCCTGATCGACTCTGATCGAACTTTTGGTTATTGCATACCTATTATTATAAGATCTTATTGTATCATCAACTAATTGAAATTTCCAAAAGAGTTATCAAGAAGTGTTCAACCATGCTCATTTCTCTCGTCATTTATATATTGAACGTCTCTTTGGCATTTAAAAAAAATTGAAAGACTAATTAATATGTTTATAGTTTTATCGAAAAAGATAAAAAGTAATTCGTTAATATGTCTTTTGTATTACTCTCAATATGAAAATATAAAAGTTACTATCATTTCTTATTTTAATTTTTAAAAAATAAAATTTAAAAAGCTCAAATCATTTACTTTTCACATATGAGCTTACCAAACAGCATTTTCCTCAAAGTTGCTTTTCAAAGCAACTTACAATTACAGTTTACGAAGCAGTCTTTGCATTTCAACAAACCCCTTTAAGCCAAAGGCCTTTGCCTTTTCCCAAAGGCTTTCCCCAAAAGTTGAACCAAACGCACCCTTAGAAGAACTCGTAATCTTTGAGTCAGGTGAGAAAAACATTGTTGTAAAATATTTTTACTTACCTATATTTCCAAGCATACGTTAATTTTCATTTTCAATGTGAATTTAATGCAGAGTTGCCAACTACGACCGCGAAACTAAACTCAGTATTGAATTCCCTTGATGATTGACGAAGTTGGAGATTGGTACATGTTAAACCAATTTTTTATTCTTGTTGTGAGTTTTCTTGTTCATATTTTCAGTTGTGATACCTGGTTGAACAGTGAGACTTTAATACAGGAAGCTAAGACATGGAAGTTGGAGTTGAAAGCTGTAGAAACTTTTTCCAGTGGGATTTTTCTTTCCAGTTGTTACAGTTCCGTCCTCTTTACTATTGTGTAGATCATAGTAATTTGTGATTGCCCCTGTCGAAACCGATTCTCGCAACAGTGGTGCTGATTTCCAGCAAAGCAATTTATCTTGGTTCCTGTGGCCTGCAACTGATGTGCCAAACCAGTGTCATGTTGTATATGAGAGAGCGTTGGAACAGGAGAGGCATTTCCAACAGCAAGGACATCATCGAGGAACATGAGAGGCATTTCACAAAATGACTTGGACAAGCATTGAGCACACCACTTTGGATATCTAAAAAATCATGTTATTTGTCTTTTCTTACATGTTCTTCTAATAGACATGTTTGGCTTTCGTGCAGGATAGCTGTAATAAGCGAAAGATTAATTGCGCTGCTGTCCCGTCATTTTGTGAAGACTAGCTGAAGCTACTTCGGAGTACCGCGTCTTCACGAATCTCGTCTGTGGATTAATACTGTCCATGGTGCAGCAACCTCTTTTGACATTGTCGCTGACTTTTCAAGTGTTGTCTCTGACTGTTGTGGGTATCTCTGGTTGTGATCTTTGGACTTGGTTTTGAACTTTGCTGGACGTTGTAAGTTGTTTTAGGGAATGAATTGTTAGGTACTTTTGTGCAATCTCTTTTTAACTCTTTGTATGAGCGATTATTTTGGAGCTCACTCCGTGCTAAGGCTCACTCCACTTAAAGGAAAAAACTGGGGTGTTAAAAGATGAATTAACATATATGAATCTTGTTTGACAATTGCGGCACACATTTGGTATATTAAAAGATGAATTAACTCCATGTCCGATTAATATTAGATAAGACAAGGAAATTGTCAAAGATTCGATTCATTTAATAATAAAAAAAACCCTAAACCCGACCCGGCCTGACCCGCTTTTTTTGTTCACTGGATATTGGGTTCGGGTTCGGGTCGGGGTCGGGGCGGGTAACGCAAGCAGGGCTTAAGGGTAGGGTCGGTTAGGGTATTATAAAAACCCTACCCTACCCTACCCATTGACACCCCTACCTGTCCCCATACCTTTCACATGTGGAGATCACCAAAATGGAGCCGAAATTTGAATACGTTGAGATATCCAGTTTGACCCAGTTTATTCATATGCTTAAGTTAGTTAGTTATGGGCCAATGCCAACTAGAATATATTAATCGCTCTGTACCATATCGACTACTCGATATCGAGATTTTTTTTTTTTTTTTAACAAAGCTCACCGATTTACTATAGCAATTAATAATATTCTAGACATAAGATACAATTGGATTAATTTTTATAAACTTCTATCGCTGAATTTTCTGACACAGACTCAATCCGGTCGTGGCTTTAGGCTTTTCGTAGTAAACATAGACATGGTCGGGGGCGCTTGCGCTTTCTGAAACAAAATCCAGTTTGGATCCTCCTCGACCGACTTTCATTCCTTCCCATTTCAATCTGAATCTGCTCAAACCTCTGCGCTCTCGTTCTTCCCGAATCCGAAATCTCTCCGCCGACTCGATTCCCTTCCCCATCCTCACCAGCGCGAATGCGGTTACGGGAGCTCCTCCTCGCCACCTTCCTCCTCCTCTTCTTCCTCCTCCTCTTCACCCCGCGGCGCCTTAGCTCCTTCGCCTCCTCGGCTCGCCGGCCCGCCCTGGACGCCGCGCGCGACCACTCCCGCCTCGCCGCCGCGCTAGAGTCCGGCGGGTCCCGCCCTCGCCGCATCGAGTCGTGCCCCGCCAGCTACGTGGATCACATGCCGTGCGAGGATCCGAGGCGAAGCAGCCAGCTCAGCCGGGAAATGAACTACTACCGCGAGCGGCATTGCCCGCCGCCGGAGGAGATGCCGCTCTGTCTCGTCCCCCCGCCAGACGGCTACAAGGTTCCCGTCCGTTGGCCTGAGAGCTTGAATAAGGTACCTTTTCAATGGATTGCTCGTTTAGAAGGTTAAGCTAGTGAATCGGGAGTCTTGAAACTATTTGTTGACGAATTGCCCATTGGTTTGTGATAACAAGGTGAGATATTTCTCGTGAATTAGACCATGGTTTAGTGATTAAAAGCTCCAGCATTGAGAGTGTCAGTAACTGTTTGATTTTGTTTCTGTTTGAGTGGCTTGATGCTGCTCGTTGATTGTGGACGTGTCCTGTTAGATGCAATGAGAAAATCCAGCTTGAAGTGGTTTAAGTTACCCGGTGAAGCTTAAGCTCCAGTTTTTATTAAGCTCATCTAGAGTGGGTTATGCAAATAGTCAAATTGTAAGGTAAACAGTTTCCGTTTTTTGTTTGAGTTGCTTAGGCGGGTTGTGTTTGAGGATTGGTATTATTAGGCAGAACAGTTGCATAAGTCCCCCAACTAAAATGTAAGTACGGGTTCTGACCACAGAAAAAAAAAATGTTAGTATGGCTCAGTGGATTAGAGATATGTGAAATATTAACTGATGAGTGTTCAAGATGAATAAGAACCCACTTAAAGGTCTCATACCTCATGACTATTGTCTTCGTTTTGACCCTATAACTGCTCATGCTTTATTATGTAGTTGAATTTGAAATGGTATTGTATGTTCCTGCATATCCATGATCAGAACTGATAAAGTTTTGATGCGAAATCGCATGCTCATCATTGATCCTCACTTTAGATTCTGAAAGACATCATTCTTCACAATCTAGCATCCTGAAACGTGTCACACAAATCTCTTATGATCATTCGCTGCTTCTTATATGGATTGTCAAATAAGTTGATTCTCGATCTACTTTACCACAAGCTTTGTGTTTGTGGGACATGTGTAGCTGTGGCTATTTTGTGCTGTCGTCTTATTTGTAGATTTGGCACAGCAACATGCCATATAACAAAATTGCAGACAGAAAAGGTCACCAGGGATGGATGAAAATAGAAGGACCTCATTTCATTTTCCCCGGTGGTGGTACAATGTTTCCAGATGGAGCAGGACACTATCTTGAAAAGCTTAAAAAGTATGTTCCATTAACTGGGGGAGTGCTACGTACTGCCCTTGACATGGGATGTGGGGTAAGATCCATAATCTATCTTACCTTTTGCCTCTTCCTGTAGCAATTGGAGTATAAGGTGTCAGCATATTCATTTTAGGTGGCAAGCTTTGGGGGGGCTTTGTTAGCAGAAGGTATTCTTACCGTGTCATTTGCACCGAGAGATTCGCACAAAGCACAAATACAGTTTGCCCTAGAAAGAGGGATTCCGGCATTTGTTGCCATGCTTGGCACACGGAGGCTCCCATTTCCCTCCTTTTCTTTTGACCTAATTCACTGCTCTCGATGTTTGATACCATTTACAGCCTACAGTAAGTTCAATGACATTTAAATTACCAATTTAAGACAATTATGGTGCTTCTGGCTCCATTTCTCACTGAAGGGATGTCTTATTCGACAGATGCTAGCTACTTCATTGAGGTAGATCGATTGCTCCGCCCAGGGGGTTATTTGGTTATCTCTGGTCCTCCTGTACAGTGGGCTAAGCAGGAAAAGGAGTGGGCAGATCTCCAAGCTGTAGCAAGAGCTTTGTGTTATGAGGTCATAGCTGTGGATCAAAACACAGCTGTTTGGAGAAAGCCCACTGGGGATTCTTGTCTCCCTAATCAAAATGAACTTGGAATTGAGTTGTGCGATGAATCCGATGACTCAAGTGTTGGATGGTAATTTTTCTAACCGTGCAAACTTATGATAAAGGCTATCTAGTGTATAAATCTCCAGATATTGATATGAACTTGAGTCTCTCTCATTAACGAGGTTCATAGATGACAATAGTCTTTTTAAAAGCTTTTCCTTGAAGAAAGCCATATTGTCTTATCATAACCTATTGTATAAGTTCTTCATTGTGCTTGTTTCATTAACAGAAAATTAAGTTGTTTATTCTTCTTCCCATTGTAACAGGTATTCCACAAGACAAATCATGTTTTAGCTTATTCAACGCATAAATTTTACAAGTTGATTTTAATAAGTTCATGAGAGAGGCGAAGAAGTAACTATTATATGAATATAAGCTACTTCAAAGCACATGTACGTAGCTAGTGTTTAATATGGTTGGCTGTACTTGTCATCTCTGGATCCCACTGATAACTTCGTTAATTCATCAGGCATGCATAAAATTTCATCAGCTTTAGAAAAAATTGACAGTGGTTTTGTGCAGGTACTTCAAGTTAAAAAATTGTGTAAGCAGGACAAGCTCTGCCATGGGTGACTATGCAGTTGGATCAATTCCAAAATGGCCAGACAGGCTTAACAGGACTCCCGTCAGGGCTGGGTTATTGGAAGGTGGGACTGATATTTTTGAGGACGACACTAGGAGGTGGACAAGAAGGGTTGATTATTATAAGAAATCCTTAGACTTGAAACTGGGAACTACATCTGTACGCAATGTCATGGATATGAATGCATTTTTTGGAGGTTTTGCTGCAGCACTCTCATCTGATCCAGTATGGGTTATGAATGTAGTTCCTGCATACAAGCCCTCAACTCTTAGTGCGATTTATGATAGAGGGCTAATTGGAGTCTACCATGATTGGTTAGTAAAATATCTTGTCTTTTTGGTTATGCTAAATTTACGTCAGATTTATTTTTGGCAAGTGACTACTTCAACTCTTATTTAATCAAGTGTGAAAACCTGTCCTGACACGCTTGATAATGAACATGAGGGAACGACTTAAAACAGAAGGGACGAAGTTGTGCATGGCATTCTCTCTTTTTGGCTTTGTCCAGCACATGGCATCCTATTAACTCTTTTAATTATTGAGGTCTCATTTGTTTTTCTTCATCGTTTTATGGAGTGTATTTTGGTCAGGTGCAAGGTTAATAGTAACTTTACCGTAATCACCTTTTTATTGACTTTCCCTACAACTGGTGGCTGTAGGTGTGAGCCTTTCTCAACATATCCTCGTACTTACGATTTCATCCACGTTGATGGCATAGCAATGCTTATAGAACGTCAAGGCTCAAAAAGGAGAAGGTAATTTGACCGTTGGTCAATAGCTTCAATCCTAATATGCTGTCCCGTTTCATGATTTTCCTTTCGCTGGCATGTTTCATGTAAATTCATCCCATTGATTAATGACTATGCGAGACAGTGGCGAGGGACAAAGAACGCCATGAGAAGAGTTTTACATTTATTTGTCCCGTTGATCATGTTGATACTATTTTATTGCTTCTCGTATGCCATTGATTTTCACATTTTTAGCCTTTGAGAGGTCTTAATTGGTTAAAGGGACAGTATGATTTCTATATGTTCCAAAGAACCAATCAGCTGTATCACTGTCTACAGAAACAGTATGAAAGTATCCTCTAGGATCTATACGTTATCTGGTTATTTGGTTTGTATAAACCCAGACAAAGCTGTATGCTATTCTGAATCACTACTTCCACGAGTAAGACATGTAAAACTCGATCTTGTTATTAGTTGGGGTTATTATGTTTCCAGAAGCAGTTATTTGTTATTCCTTCCTAAAGGATACTTTCATCTTCGCTGTAGATGTAGCCTCGTGGATTTGATGGTCGAGATGGATAGGATATTGCGTCCAGAGGGGACAGTTCTTATTCGAGACTCACCTGAAGTTATTGACAAGGTAAATCATATTGCTCATGCCGTAAGGTGGACTACGGTGATACATGAGAAAGATTCGGGATCTCCCGAAACAGAGAAGATTCTAGTCGCAACCAAAACAATTTGGAAGCTATCTTCAGAATCCAACTGACAACCCCTTCATTCTTTACACAACCTGTAATTGTTGTTTATTCTTTCAATTTTGAGGCCGAGAGATCTTCAAACCTACTGTCAAAGTTTCCTTTTCTTTTTTTCTTTTTCTTTTTTTTTGTGGAGAAACGTAGGGTAGGATAGACTCTGGAGAACGTGCGAGTACAAACCTATGTATTCATCTCGTAGAGAATGCACGTGCTAACAGATGTGTTCTCCCACTCAATGGCTGCGCTTTTGCCAATACTAATGTCTCCTTTTTTTGAGAATATGAATGGTATCATGGTCGTGTCGTGTCGGTCGTGCCATTCTTTTGGTGCGTCAACGTGGGGACTGCAATGCAGTTGAATGAAGCAGTATTCCATGTGTTGTCAACACGAATGATGTGGAATTGGAAAAGATTGGTTGTCGCTGTGAATTATACTGCGCAATTAATTTCGCAAAGGCAAATTCTAAACTGTTCCAGCGACTGAACTGCCCCATTTCGCACCCAGTTTCTCCATCATGCGCCGGAACTTCGGTGTTTTCGATTTCGAATTGGCATGGCACCCCTAAAGACCATAGCAAACTCCGGCCATGCGACGCATCATCAGGAAGCGATGGCGAAAGGAGTAGATCACTGATATCCCGAGTCGTCTGAGTTCGGCTTTAACAGCGAAAGCTCTGACGGCCAGTTCATTCCCTTTAATTTCCTTCGCTACTTGCGGCGTCGTTTTCTCAAATGCTGTTTCTGGTTTGTGCAACAGAGTTTTTGTTTCATCGTTTCACCAGACGAGTCTCCAGCTAACTGTACTGCGCTTGCTATTCATCCATCAACTCGCAATCTCTGCATGAATGACGCGACGCCAAGCATCGAAGGAGGGAAGAAAGAAAAAAGAAAAAGAAAAAGAAAAAAAAGGTTCTTTTCATGTCAATCTACAGAGCAGACTGTGGGTGATGGGTGGGATGGGGCCCCTGTGCGGGCGAGAATTCAGAATTGTCACATGTTGGGATATTGCATGAAGCCATCCAAGCGGTCCCATCTCCGCGCAGTGTCCTCGACAAAAGTTAGCAGATTTTCTTGCAAAAACCTCTGTTCTCACTTACCGTACTCCTCCCGCTTCTCCTCCGCCCTCTTACGTGGGAAAATGTAAAAGGAAAAAGAAAAGAAAAGGGAGGGGGTGAAGCCTTGAAGGGGTCTTAAATCTATTACATTGACATCGCTTCGGTCTTAAATTTTTTAATTAGATCAATTTAGTCTCGAATCTTTTTCACATTCATACCAATTGAGTTTGTTCAGCAATTTTTTTGGGTACGAAATTATTGGCGTGAGCGCTGATCGTCCTTTGTGGCGATGACGTGGACATCTTTAAATAATTTCGTAATTTTTTTTTTGAATTTCTCTCTTTCTTGTTCTTTCATGGCCTTTGTTGGCCACCCCCACCGGCACAGGCCATGGCAAGCGAGGACAAGCAATGGCGAAACCAACCCTCGCCTAGGGTAGGGCGCCCTCGCCGAGGACTGCCTAGGCGATGGCTGGTCGACCCTCGCCAGCCATGGCATGTGCCAGTGGGGGAAGGAAAAAGGAACTAAGAAGAAATTCAAAAATATATATTAAAAATGTCCACGTCATGGTCGATCCTGTCAGATAGGACGGCCGATGTCCACATCAGCAATTCCCGATCTAATTTGGCTGAAGGACTCATTTGATAAGAATATGAACAGATTCAGGGTTGATTTTCCCCTCCCACATGCAATGTGAATATCTCACCCGTATCTTACTCGCATTGTGTGAACTAAGAACGCTGCGCACCGACTAGTCTCCATCATTTGGACTAAGCAAACACAACAAGACTAGGGACACATACACTACACACGTAGCACTAGCAGCACTGTTACGACAAGAGCCTGCCCCATCTGAAGTCGCTCCAATCTCAGATTCGTTTCACCAAGTTTAGGTCGGCCGTACCACCACCATGATCGAACCCATCTATGTCGATTCTTACCCTTCGCTCGCCCTTCTCACATCTTCTACGCTTCTTGCATGGAGAGCTGGAAAGACAGCGACTTCGATGCCTGACCGCTCTCGAGACAGGATTTTTCAGTCACATCTCGAGCAGCGATGCCACGCCTCATCTTGTTGACCACAATCGCACTTGGGATTTGGCAAGACATTAGGGGCAACAGCTTCACATGTTCCAGGAATCCTCTGGTCCGGTTTCGGTCCGTTAATCTAACTCCTCAAATTCGACATGATCGCGACGCACGGAGCCCGGTTCAAATACCCGCCGACGGCTTACGAAACTACTTGAGGTCGAGCCATGTGCACAGGCCTGCATGGTAACCATTCTCATTCTCTTATTCTGATTCTAAGAACAAAAAAAATGATTGAGAACCATGTTTGATAACGTAAATAATTTTGATTTTGATTCTGCTCCCACAATCAATTTTAGAGAATCAAAATCAATTTTAGAGCAAAATTCAGAACAAAAAAAAAGTTGGTTCTGGAAAAAAAGAATCACTTTTAAGAATTATAAAACAGAATAAAACATCACATCTCTCACTTTTCCTTTCCAGTTCTCTCATCACTTTTCCCTCAACCTAATAAAAATAAAAATAAAAAAATCGAAAAAAATTGGATTTTTTGTAAATCACACAAAAATTAGAAAATTCCTAAAAATAAAAGAAGCTTAGATGAGGCTAGTTTGACCCCATTTTCATAAATTTGGGCCAAAATTTTCTAGATTTCACAATTCAAACTCTTTTGCAAAAAAATATCGCAAAAGATGAGTGCATCCAACATGCGAATGATAACATATATACTCGTAGCTGTGCGTCACAAAACGTGACAATCTATATGTGGAGCTGGAGTCAAACACCCACTTGAAATTTAGGACAGAAGCTACAAAACGATAGTAAAGGACTTGTACTTCGTATCAAGGAGGATAATTTAGTTTTTTTTTTTGTCAGTGGATAATTTGGTTATTCGACTGCTATGTTTGTATGTATTTTGGATAAAACAACATTTTAAAGAAAAAATGAATTCTTAATATGGGAATTATCACATGCTTCAATCAAACTTCAAATATCATATATTAAAATTTGTGTTTCATTTATGACATGCTAAAAAAATAATGTATTTTAAATTATTTTATTGTGCATTGGAAATTAGTCTTCAATTTTGGATGCAATTTTGCAAAGTAACTACATAGTTATTTGACTTAAATGAAAAAAAATTAAGAAGAGAAACAGTTTTTCGAAATAGGAATTTTGTGTAGTTATCAAACATGTTTCTATTCTAGGAATAGAAATTTTGGGCAGTTATCAAACGCGTTCTAATTCTCTAAAACTCATTTAGAAACATAATCAGAAAAAAGTCATTTTAATCAGAATCAGTTTTTCGAAACAAAATTGATTACCATGCGCAGCCTTTGATGCCTTTGATGCCTAATTGCTCTCGAGACATGATTTTCCCCCACGACATGGGGGGTCGTCACATCTCGAGCAGCGATGCCAACCCTCGACGTACAGATAGGCGACGCCTCATCTTGTTGACCAAAATCGCATTTGGTATTTGGAAGGACATTAGGGGCAACAACATCACATGTTCTAGGAATCCTCGGTCCGGTTTCGATTCGTTAATCTAACTCCTCAAATTCGACGGCATCGCGACGCACGGAGCTCGGTTCAAATACCCGCCGACGGTGTACGAAACTATTTGAGGTCGAGCCCTGTGCACAGGCCAAAGGTCTACGATGAACCGGTCGTGGGGCTTGCAAGATATTCCATGGGCTTCTATGCTCGTGCCCTTAGTTTATAAGAAAATAAATATAATCCCGAACCCAAATAAATCACCCCAAACATAAATAACATCGAAAACTAAAATAACCATATCCATGTAACACATTTCATTTAATTTTTTTTATGACCAAGGTGTCCGAGCCAGCTTGCGCGCACCTCGATTATTCATTGTGGGGACTAGCACGACAACCATCAGCTATGACCCACACTTAAGTCACGGAGCGCGAGATGTAAAAGATTATTCGACGGTATCAAATTTTTATGTGACATCAGAAATCGCAAACTTGTAGACATGTGACATGTACACCCTAAATTTTGAGGTAAATGCGTCACATGAAAAATTTGGAGTAAAAGTGTCATGCCAGTACAAGTTTGGGGTAAATGTGTCACATGAATACGACTTTGGATTTTTTTTTTTTTTTGCATCACCAAAAAAAATTTGGGATCAATGTGTAATAATTTTTTTTTTTGGTCGAAGGGTAAATGCGTAATAGTTGGCGCAGTTTAGGATTTTTGGTGGATTTTTTTCTATATATATAAAAGCGGTGGGCCTAAGGAGTCAAATTACATGGGCTTGGGGGGCCTACGGAGCTTAATACCAGTTGCGACCGTTGCCATCTCATTCCCGAGTTCATGAGAAAAACGGAGAGCACCTCTCGCCGGACCCCTTCAACACGATCCGAAATGAAGAACCGCCAAGACTTTTTAACAGCAATGAATTCTGAGAGCGAAGTGTTGCATGCATGGACACGTTCACACACCCAATTCACACACTATCATAAATTCTTCCTTATGATGATGCCGTCGGGACGGGGTCCCGTTTTCTTGATTGCACCGTGAGCGAAGTGTCATGTGCTTCTCCGGGGTCCTCCTTGTTTAGGTGTGTGTGTGCTGTGCTGCGTCATAAATTCGAATCGGTGCTCGTGTTCGTGTATGCCGTGAATTGGCCTGCCTGCTGCGGGAAGATATATATGTTGCGACCGGTTTATGCCCGAGCCTTGCGATCCGATGTTTTGCTCACGGTCACGCTAGCTATACCTTCGGGAACGTGTCTCGGTTCGCAAGTTTGCAGTCCAAAGCGAGCCTTAAATGTAAGCTGCGAATTCAATCCGTATGCAGCGACTCAAGATCTCACGTATATAAATACGAATCACACGTCCATAGAGTTAAAGAATTGATGCACCTGTAGTTTGGATCCATCGTTCTTGATGTGGAATTACGACGATCCGATACTCAAGATCTTCTCCTATGTGAACCCCATTTATCACTGGCTTCAATGAGACGGCCCCTCACTGTCGTTTCAGACAATTCTATATGTGAGGTTATGTGGACATCAGGGTTTAGAGGAAGGACTTGAGCTCTATTTGTAGAGAATGAAACATATCCCTTCATCAAAGATTAGGTTTATCTCGGCCCATACTATCCAGCCCCATATCCGACTAAATTAGGAAACTGTATATATGTTTTTTTATTAGACCAAATATTATTTACAATAACAATTAATAAAGCCCACAATTGAATTTTAAAAATGTATTCTAACATTCTCCCTCTTGGGCTAAATTAATTGAAATTGTATTGTGTATGCGCATCTTTATATTGGTCTAGAAATATTTCCCAGTAGTCAATCCGATCCCATAAAGTTTCAAGCACCGAACCATGCCAGTAACTGCATCAGAAGACACAGAGCCATCCACGACCACAAAAGCTCTTAACTTTACTGATATGAATTTGATATGGTAGTATGGCAAACGGATAACATCTCAAATAACAGAGACACCTTATATGTTACCCTCCTTGTCAGTCATCATTCTCTCACCTTATGTGTCACGAGAGAACATCTTTACGATTCCAACGAACCAACATATGTCTTACATTTACAGTGAACTATACTTTACGTGTAACAAGACATATGCTTTTGGCTAAAATAAATGCCACATCCATCACTCAAGGTTTACACGATACCTTGAGATTTTCAACTGATATATGTATTTAACTCACCTTAATCATAAAATGATTTATTGCATGCAATAGAGTTAATACATATCTAAATGTTACAAAATGTAACAAACACAGATGCGAACTTTATTAGAGCAAACACTGAAAACAACTCCCACTGAACAACAGCATCTCATGATGCTTACTCAGCCCATCAATTAACATGTCATATCAGCATCCCACGATGCTTTTATGTCTGCGACATGTCATCCAAATGTTTATGGGCAAAGACCTTAAGTTAGTAAGTCTGCAGCCTTATCATATGTATAATAAGCTCTACTGTAGTATCACATTTTCATCTGTTGCCTTTATGGTCAAAAACTTGACCGCCAAATGTTTAGACCCCTTGAGACCTCTGCTGTTGTTAATGAACAATACTGCAGAGTTATAGTTAGAATACAACTGTATGGGTCTATCCACAAAATTAAATACGACCAACTCTTTAATGAGATTTCGGAGCCAAATAACCTAAATAGTAGTTGAAAAGCATACTACAAACTCCACTTTCTTAATTGAGGATTACATAAATTTCTGTTTACGCTTCTCTGTAATACTGCACTTTTCTTTAGACATATAAATGTATTTAGTTGTCAACTTCATATTATCCCGACAGCTAACAAAGCCTGAATCCGAATGCCTTACTAGCTGCAGGTCCTGAATATGTCTGTAAATTAGCATACAGTCTTTTGTCCTCTTTAAGTACCTCAAAACTTCCTTAGCAGTAACCCAACGAACATGTCCTGGATTTAACCGATATCTGCTTAGAAGTCTCGTTGCAAAAGCAACATCTGATTTAGCGCAAGCTTGAGCATACATGATGCTTTTAAGTGCACTCTGATATGGTACATTCTTTATTTGGGTTTTTTTAATAACTTTATGAAGACACTGTGACAAATTCAGTCTAGTGATCTTAATGACAGGACTGATTCCTGACTTGCAACACTTTATACTGAATACAATCAATATATGTCCTTCAAAATTAACCCAATATGTGGCGAGAACGATCCATATGGATCTCAATGCCTGGGAAAAAATACTCCTTATTAAGATCAATCATGTCGAAATGCTTTGACAATATCTGTTTCACCTTATGCAGTAATTCAAGAAAACCACTTTCAAGCAAGATATCGTCTGCATAAGACACAAGGAAAATAAATTCCTGCCACTGATATTGTATTATGTAAACCAATTTACTTTGTTCTTGACAAAACAGGATAAAGCAGCAATACTATGAAACTTCAAGCCACAATTGTCTAAAAGCTTACTTGATCCCATAAAACAAACTTTTCAGTCTAGAATACCCATGAACATGATCAAACTTTATTCCATGGCATTTATATGGGATTCCTTTCTCTTTACGCACAAGTTTATCTGAATCATCTGCTGCAAAACCTTCAGATTACATAAAAAAACATTTATATTAAGAACTCTAATAAAATGAAGTTTTATTATATGTATGGTAAAGCTCCTTATTATAATGAGCTATTAATACCTTAATCACCCAAAAAAAAAACTTTATGAGAAACTGAAAAGAAAACTTATTTTAAGTCTGCTCATTCTTTACAAGTGAAAAACGTCGCCACCAGTCTGTCTATAAACTTCTCAAATAAAACATGATCAAAATATAATTTGATAGAGTAAGCAAAAACTTTTATCTGAAGTCCCTTTAAGTTTTACATACCCAATTGCAGCAGATTGACTTGTGACCTCGAGGCATGCTAATAAGCTTTCAAACACCGTACGTTTCATAGTCTGTATCTCGTCTGCCATGCACCCAATCACAATTATAATTAAGAACAAGAAATAGCAACTGTATAAATTACTAGATCAGTTATATAGTCGATTTTGTAGTCATGCTCTTCTGGATAGACTATATAGTATGACTTGATACAACTGAGCGTCTCTGCCTGATAGATCTTTTAAGAGGAGCAACTTTAATCTTTATTCTGCGCTTGTGGGGTCTGATAAACTTCATCGGGAATTGTCTTAACAACAAGATCCTGAACCCTAACAGAATCAAACTGTAACTTAGAATGCTTCATGATCATCCGTATATGCAGGAATAATGACACAGCGGTTCATACCACACCCTTACCTTTAATAGCCCATGAGCAATTACATTTATTTGGCTATATCAACCTACAATAATTTAGCTATATGTAATTCCACAATTCTTGTTCCTCCTTTGGGATGATAAATCAATACCCCTTTAGATGAACTGGGTAAGGTACAAAATAAAATTGACTGGTTCTGTAATCCAACTTATCCAATGTTGGATTATGAAACTTTATTTCTGCATGAATACCTCAATCCTTAATATGGTTCAAATTAAATTAACGTCCAGTCCATTACTCAAAAGAAGTCAAGGAAATAATTTTGGTAGAAACGTAATGGGTTACTTTGAAAATTTCACCCCACAAAAGTCATATAAATTGGTTTCATTGATCATATTCATCATAATATACTTATGGGTGTGATCGTGCCTTTCAGCCACCCCTTTTAATTCAAGAACATCAAGAATAGCAAACTAAGTCACTATCCCAAGATCTTTTTAAGTATTCGGTAAATGGCCCTTTAAGCTATCCAGCATTGCCATGCCAACCATGATACTCACCACCTTGGTCAAAATTGATTTTTTTTATTGACTATAGTCAGAAATATGTTGAATTTGTCACAAAAATTAAATTTTTCTTTAATCAAGTACAAAAACGTATAGAGAAAAATCATCATTTAAATGTGATAAAAACTCTACACAATATTGCCATATAAGATCCACTTATACCAGTATAAATGATCTTCAATAGGTCATAACTATCGACTACAGTTTCATTATTTATCTTAGTTATCTTACCTTTGCTCCTCTGCTTCAATCTACGCATGTGTCTAGGTCACTTTTAAGAGTGAGCAAAATGATTGCCTTTATCTGTCTTTCCATTCTTTCTTTACTAATGTGACCAAGAAATATATTCCATAATGCGCATGATTGTTCCTTAGGCAGAGATTTTTTGCAAACAACGTTTCAGCTGTATAGGTGACGTATAATTTATTGGGAGATAAACATAATCTGTACAATCCATTGGACATAGAGTAGTACCCAACTTTATTAAAAGAAATAGTAATTATTGTTATTTGAAATCTCAAAAAATAAAATAAAAAATACACATGTACATACTTGATACGGAAAATAAATTTCGTCTTTAAGGAGATTACATAAAATATATTTCTTAATGTCATATTAAAATCAGAATCCGGAATAGCATTTCCATTAATTCAACGTCAGCTTTATAGTTGTTTCTATAGTGAGCTTGATTCATCCTCATTTGGTATCTTTCAGTTTATGAATTTCTATATGATAAATGCAACATTATATGTCGCACCGCTATCTAGTCATCACAAACCAGATGAGGCCTTAGATAGAATGAATTCACATACTAATACCAAAGAATCATTACTTTATGCTCATACTTAGATAACCAAGTCTTTATATTAACTGTAACATTTCTTTATGTGACCGTTCTTCTTATAAAAGAAGTAGCAATTACCATCTTTCTCAAATGATACTTTTCATGCAATTACCATCCTTCTCAAATGATACTTTTCATGGATCCAAATCATCAGAACGACCGGTGGTTTACTATAATACTTTATGAGTATGATTGCAGAATCGCTTAAAATGCAATTCCATCAACTTTAAGACGTAATCTTTAATCTTAATAGAACAATTACACCTGATGTTGAGGAGTCATTGCAGATATTTACCACTCTTAGTAATAAACGAGATATAATTTCAAAGCTTTCAAGGCTTCCTTTATTTACTTAGCAGTGCAGTTAACTGGCAGAAAATACTTTTCAAGTGTTCTTTAATGGATCGCTTCATATTAAATAAGCGAATCCGATCACTCTTTACCCAATAAGCACATAATGCTTCTGAAAGTTCTCACTAATGAAAGTGAGAACTACGTGGTCTTTCTTGACAATAGCAATACAAATATTTGCCAGTTCTTTGTAAACAGATAATCCTCATTCAGTTCTCAATAAGTCTTAATTCTAACAGAGTTGCCGTTCACAGAAACGGTGACTAAAAAATAATCAATGTTTTTAATTAGCATAATGTGAAATTTCACCTTGAGAGATACATACATCATCATATAATCACATTTGGGAAGAAAACATGATATGCAGTTGTATACTCCCCACATTACAGTGGCCATGAGAATTTATTTCAATCTTCGTTAATCACCACCTTTGGGTATATGACAGCACTTAAAATAATAAATCCTCAATCATATGCTGTACATGTAACCCTCTATGCAAGAATATGTAATCACTTCCTTTGGGAGTATAACTACGCATTAAAACAGGAGACATCCTAATACTTGTAAATTGATCTTTATAAAACTCAACCGAGTGTGCCACTTTGGCAGCCACAACCCAATTGAATTTACCTGAAGTTGGGATATAAACTTTATATTTCACATTTACCGTATGCACATAATTTCATAAAAGGGCAATTTTCCTCAAAATTAAATGCCACGCTAATTACATGGATACATCCAACAATACATGTCAAACCATAAACATATAATTGATAAATCATGCTCCACATATCTGTATGTGGCATTTACATGTGATTTTGTACCTGTATTTCATAAAATCATAGAGAAATACGATAAAATATGCCAAAATATACCCCAAAATATACACGTATTTGGAATTTCGTATGTATTTTCCATCCATAAAAGCACCATACATGTAAAATAAATATACCACTTTGTAGAGTATGAGCATACGAGCACACCGGTACCTGGAACTCCCCCATTGGATGCCATACGCTCCCTCACGCGCCGCCTAAAGCTTCAGCGCATGAGGCCCACGCGCTGACACGTGTTCAGTCTTCTCAGCTAGTTTTGAAACCGGTTCGATCGGTCTAACAGGTCCGACCGCTACCCCTAAACCTACTCGCGAACCGGGTCGAGGCAGTCCGGTCGAACCGATCAACAACCGATCCAGCCGAACGGTCCGAGTCAACGAACCAGGTCGGGCAATCGGGTCGGGTCGGGACAATGCAATCGGGTCGGGTCGTATCCACAGCCTCGATGACGTCATGCTGACGTCAGCCCTACACGTGCGGGGCCCGGATCTTGCGCATGGAGCCCATTTGGCGCGTGGTCGCCACGCGTCCGATGGCCACCGGCGAGTGGCGGCGCGTCCGGAGGTTTCTGGCGACGATCTTTATAAGGTTTTGTTCGTCTCGTCGAGCCTTTTCCAAATATATAATTTTCTTTTGGTTTTGACAAAAATAGAATTTCGAAAAAACCCTGATAACATGATTCACGATCTGATACGCATAGGCTCTGATACCACATGTAAGCTGCGAATTCAATTCGTATGCAGCGACCCAATATCTCACGTACAGAAACACGAATCACACATCCATAGAGTTAAAGAATTGACGCACCTGTAGTTTGGATCCATCGTTCTTGATGCGAAATTGCGACGATTCGATGCTCAAGATTTTCTCCTCTATGAACCCTTTTTATCACTGGTTTCAACGAGACGGCCCCTCACTGTCGCTTCAGACAATTCTATATGTGAGGTTATTTGGACATCAGGGTTTAGAGGAGGGACTTGAGCTCTATTTATAGAGAATGAAACCTATCACCTCATCAAAGATTATGTTTATCTCGATCCATACTATCCAGCCCCATATCCGACTAAATTAGGAAATTGTATATATTTTTCTTTATTAGATCAAATATTATTTATAATAACAATTAATAAAGCTCATAATTGAATATTAAAAATATATTCTAACATTGAAATCTCAGCCGCTGACGCAGTTAGTCAAGGGGTTCTAAGTCATATGATGGAAACTATGAAGCGACACAATTTGATAATAACGCGGTCTGTGTGGTGTTTGGATCGAGCCGTCGACTCGGTCTCTGACAGTCCATCTCTGCTATTAAAGACGAACCGGGAGGAATGACTTTTGGCTAGCCGCAATCGACGGCCTAGCGATCCTCCCAACCCATTTGAGCCTTCCTTCGACTGTTTGGTCGTTCACATCGGAAGACATCACGCGACGGAAGAGCTGAACATGAGAAGAATCGAGGGTTTTTCTCGCGTTCGGTCATCTCTCCATCCGATACCAAACCGGACGTCCCGAAAAGAGAGAGAAAGAAAGAAAAAAAAAACCGAGTTCCGCCGGACTTTGATCGCTGATCCTTGACTAAAATCAAAGCATATTTGCTTTCACGAGTGGGGTTTTTGCGTAGGCGGGTAGTAGTAGGAAGGAACTACGGGGTTGAAGATTGGTGAGGGACCTTTAAAAGCCATTGAAGGAGAGGAGTTAATGGTTTCTCGCGGTGGGACCTTAAAAGCCATTGAAGGTCTTTTAATAAAACCTTTTTACTGCTCCTGCTCATCTGCTTTCTCTTCCTCTCTTGGATCGACCACCGTACCAGCTCGCCAGGTAATATGTGATCTGATCTGATTCAAAAAACTTTCTTCTAAGCAATCGCAAGCCAAACACAGTGGTTGAGTTGTCGGCCTTATTGGCATGGAAATCCGGCATTGATTGTCCTCTCTGTTTTTGAAGGATTCCCTCTTTCTTGGCGATGAGGAAAACCCCCCACCACCATTAATTAAGCCGCGAGTCAGAAGAAGAAATCGTTTGCGCTTGCTGGTGTGTGTGTGTGTGTGTGGATATATGACGGTAATGTTGGCGAAGCATTTCCCAAATGAAAACCGCGTGCGGTGCATTTTCTTACCTTGCTATGCGGTAAGCGATTTGCGTGGGGATTCAAGTTGGCATATGAATGAGTAATGCACTTGGAAAGAGTTCCTCACCATTTGCTTCGCGTAAAATTTGACATTTCTAGGAAATATTTTCTAAGAAGTCATCTCCTAGTGCCTAGCTAAAATCCAAAAATGATTGGAAAACTATTTTTTTTTGTTATTTAAAACGGAAAAATGTGTTCTTGTTTTCCTAAGGGGACGCACACTATTTGAGCGCTAGGCGGCTGGAAAACCGGGTACATGCACCGGGGTCCCGAGGCCCCGGCCTAGATGGACTTTGCACTCGAGCTTGGGTCCATCGAGGCGAGCTTATGATCCTGAGTGTTTTATACTCGAGCTCGATGGACTCAGGCCTAAGCATTGAGAACTAGGATGTGGGCACCAGGGTCTCCAGCCCTACCTCGATGGACCCACGCTCGCACCAGGGACTTTGAATTCAATAATCGAAGTTGCGATCGGATCTATTCATTAAAAAAATCGATTCCATGCGTTGGACATCGAGGTCTCGAGCTTACGCGTCGATGACCTGAACATGGATGATGGGGTCCCGAACCTGCCCTCGGTGGACCTGGCCATGAGCATCGAGCTCATTCTCTATGGATCTAGACTTCATGACCCGATCACAGGCATCGAGGTCCCGATGTTGGCCTCTATGAACCTAAGCATAGGTGTCAAGGGTCCTTTGCATGTTATCTGTGGACCTAGGCCATGGGCACTGATGTCTCGAGCTCGAACTTTAGGAAACCAGACATGAACCCCGGCCTCGATTTCCCGACCACGGGCTGCAACTAAGGACCTCGAAATAAGTATTTGAGTTCCATGCTCAAGTGCAAAGCATCTCATCCAAGTGCCAATATCTAATCATATTTTGAAAAAGACTTCTAACTTTTTCAAAGAAAGTCATTTTTTTAAAAAATTTTATCATAGATTTTCCATTGACTAGAAAATATCTTCCTTTCACTCATTTTCAAAGCAACCTAAACGCTGAAAAAACAGGAAAAATGTTTTCCCCCCACCTCATTGATAGCACAAATATTCGCTTGACGCGTGATCACATGCGTGTCACGTGACATATGTTGTGCTATAGATAGGGGCAATTTTGTCCCAAAATGTCATATTGGACCAAATCTCCTAACATGACTAAACCCTAAAGTTCCCAAGGAGGCACCGTGACCCAGTTCGCCAGCTCCTGCGCCGCCCGTACCCCACCCCCTCCGCCCTTTGTTGCTCCCGCCGCATGTGTCTCTCTGTCTTTCGTCCGAGTGTTGATTGCATTGGTCTCCTCCTCCCTCGTTTTGCACGTCTCGTCTTTACGCTAGGGCTTTTCGAAAAAATTACCCTATTGCACATGGCATTTATCGTAGCAATCCTCTTCACACCAAGTGTAATTTCCCCTGCAGCAACGTGAGGATTATGCTCAAACATCAAATCACATAATGATGGTGAGGTACAAAACATTATGGGCTTCTTAGGGTATTCATACGGGCGAGTGAATATTTGCTGATTATCAATAATTGCCAAGTCGCACTAAAGTAGACTTCCCGCTTAGTTATTATCTCGGGAATTGTGAAAAATTTATTGCAAATAATCATCGGTGAAAACATTAAGATGGCACGGTAATTTCTAGGACATTGGTGATAAATTCCCACCTCCGGGGGTTCCTATGATAAAGCTTTATAATCATTTCAAAGCAAATCAAGGACGATGCCATTCATGCCATCGGTGCGATTTGCCCCGATTACTACTCGGATTGGGGTCGTCGGGGCATGTCGATGATGGCAACATTTCTCATCGATCTCTCGGCTTTAAAGCCTAACCAACTTTCGGCAAATTTTAATCATTGTGTTTGTATTAGAGTCGACACATAGGAAAGAAAAAAAAAAAGGATACTAATGTCCATATTTCGTTCGATGATTGTTCTATGCATGCCCCATTCGAAATGGATTTGAACAGTGTTTACTAGTGAGATAACATAATATTGGATTTTAATCTTTTTTTATTTTCTAATCTAAATTATTGTAAAACCTTTAAAATCCGTCACACGCGGAGGCGTTGATTTACATATTTTTCTTATTAATTCCTAATTATTGACATTATTTCAAAATTTCAAATCGAGTTATTTCAAAATTGCTTAGAACTGGCACTTTACGACCATCTATTTTACAATTTGATTTTCGTTGGTATGTAACTAGCACATTGAAACAAAAGATTACATTGTTGGCCTAGTATCCTAAAAAACCTTCAATTTGAAATTTACTTTTTGTCTTGTAGAAAATCTCCAACTTTAGATTCTGTTTTAATTTTACCTTAGTTTTTTTTGTCCGATAAAAAACCCTCAATTTAGGTCATCTCCCAATTCTATAATAAACTTTTTTTTGTCATATAAATAACTCTCAAATGTAGATCATGTCACAAATTTACCCCAAAATTTTAGGATCATATATGAAGGTACAAACTTTTGCTTTATTAACTATGTGCCCCACTAGACATCCTTCCAAAATTTCTCGTTGATAACAGAGAAATTAAAAAATTCCAAACATGAGCTATTTGAGTGTCTCGAGCGCCAACTCTTTGATCACGAGCTCTTCGACCGCGAGAGATGGAACATTCTTAAGTACGAGAGATCGAAGACCCACCACAAAATCACTAAGGACGATTCTGACGGAGGGTTAATGGAGGTAGATTTAGGACACAAGTAAAATATAGCGATCTTTTATGAGACAAAAAAGAGGGTAAAAATTGAAACTGGATCTAAAGTCAAAATTTTGTACGAGATAAAAAAAAAGGCTTAGGGTAGAATTGGGATGAGACAAAAAAAAAGTTTAGTATAGAATTGAGATTTCACCTGAAGTTGGAATTTTTTTACGAGACGTAAGGTAAAATTAAAGTCGTGTTATAACTTTGTTGCATGTAATTCGTTCCATGAAATAGGGGCGAGCAAATCAAACAGCTTGGACCGGGATAGATGGTTCGGTTTCCAATTCCTAAATTTGGAACCAATGACCGTGCGGTCCGGTTCCTGGTTCCAAGGACATAATATTATATCGAATCGCTCGAATTGGACTGGTCAATTTTTTTTAAAGTAAACCTAATGTTTGCTTTGCTTAGGGTTTGCTTTGCTTCACTTTGCAGCCCTCTTGTTTTACCTCTCCACTTCTCTTGCAAGACCCAGCAGCAGATCTTGATTGCCTTTGTGCCTCACCCATTGCTCTTACTCAGTGTTTTTCATGGAAAGCCAAGGAACAATGCACAGCCTCTCTGTAAAAAGTTCAAGAGCGCATGGCGAGCATGTACCGAAGATTAACCCAGAGAAGGCCACCGACAAAACACAGAAGAGGAAAGATGTCAAGCCGATGCAAGATTGAGAAGATAATTACAGGTGCATAAATTTTTCACGAACATAGGTTCCTTGGAACCGCCCAAGAACCGGGGACCGGACCGGCCAACTTGGGAACCGGAATCACCGGTCCGGTTCTCAATTTTTTAGGGGAATTGGATCGGACTGGAGACCGATCACCCCTACCATGAAATGCAGTAACTTGACCGTCTAGCGGTACGAACAAAAACGCTCGAAAATCAAGCGGGAGCAATTTCCCGAAAAAGAAGAAGAAAAAACTAGGTATTATGGCTGCCGAGGAGCTTGCCAAGAAGTCGTGGCTAGTTCGATCCTTGAAAAAATTTATGTATCGAAACCGCAACAATAGCCTCAAAAATTTATGTTTTTGATAACATTTTTGTCATTTCAATTTCACGTGGAATTACTTAGCAACTAGAACCCACTAAAGGAAGGTACTTATGCCAAACTCTCCACTCCTTTAACTCTTTTAGGGCACAAGCTCCAAACCCTAGCTCAAGCTTTTCGGGCGTTGAATGAATAGTTTCTCACTTACCCTGTTCCCCCAGAAAAGGATCAAAGGAAAAGGAGGAGGAGGAGGGAACGCGGACAACATATCCTTTCTGACTAATTTGTTTGTTCCCAAGTCACACGATGCTGCAACCTTTTACACTGTAACTTCCTTTCTCGTTGTCCTGGCGGTGGTGGAACTTTTTTTTTGGTCATAGTGGTTGGACTTCAAAAGCTTCTTTTTTGTTTACTTTTTTTTTTGCAAGAATAGTTTGACAACAACAATAATAATAATCGGAAAATGGGAAAAGGGGAGGAAAAGGAAGAGGGTGAAAGATTTTTGAAGTGACTGTGTCACAGACTTTCCGAGGCAGGGAGAGTCAACCCAACCGAGCCCTCCTTTTCTTGTTGCTTTGCGTTTGTATGGCTTCGATGACTCCACATATCCCCCCCACCCTGTTTTATCTTCTTCCACCTTCTTCTCTGTGCCTTGGCTGGCCCCTTTCGTTTTCCTCCGATTTTCCCTTTTTTCTTTTCCTTTGAAAACTTGTTTCTCTCTCTATCTCTATCTCTACCTGCGCTAGAGTCAAGCATGCAGCGAACGAGACATCACGCAGAGGAGAGACTCTCCCCCTCCCTCTCTCTCACCTAAATATCAACAAAATATAGAGAAAAAAGAAAACTTTCTTTTAGGGTACCTCTCTCTCTCTCTCTCTCTCTCTCTCTCTCTCTCTCCTTTTATTTTCTGCAGCTACCCACTGCTGCCTCCTTGCAGCGCCTTCTCTCTTGCCGTTTTGCAGACCTAGGCACGCTCATAGATTGTTAGAGAGAGAGAGAGAGAGAGAGAGAGAGAGGGGGGCGAGAGCAAGCGTAGCTGTGAGTTAGAAAGAGGAAAAGGGAGGATAGAAGTTTTGCCTCCTCTTTCTTTCTCTCAGCGTCCTCCTCATAGATAGAGAGGAAGTTGGAGACATTTGGGCTGCGAAAATTTCCCCCTTTTGTCTCCTCGTCCTCTCTATTAAAAAAACCCCTACTTCTTCCTTTTTTCGCTCTCATTTTTTCCCCTTTGTGATTCGTATACCAAAGAACGAGTTTTGCCTTCTCTCGAATGTGTTGTGTGGTGTATACTGGTTCGTGGGTGTTTGTTTGTCCGCACGAACCTCTTTGAAAAGCTTGGAAGTGGAGCAAACCAGCGACGACTGTTGAGCTCGTTTTTGGTTGGGATTGAGTTCGCCGGAGAGAAGAAGCGTTAGGCTCGGTGAGTTTTGAAAGATCAGAAAGACATCCGACACAGCTACAGGGGAAGGAAGGGAGAAACTGAGAGCGCAAAAATTGCGACCTTTTTAATGAGTTTCGGGGGATTCCTCGACACCGGCTCGGGCGGCGTAGGCGGCGGCGGAGGGGCGACGAGGGTCGTTTCCGCTGATATTCCGTACGCGGGGAAGAACGACATGGTGCCATCGAGCGCAATCGGGCAGCCACGCCTCTTGAGCCCTTCTCTGTCCAAGTCCATGTTCAACAACTCTCCTGGACTCTCTCTCGCTCTCGTACGACGCCACAACCTCCTCACCATCGTCCCTCTTCTTTGTCGTCTATATTCTGTTTTCGTGATTTGATTCGGTTTGACGATTTTGGGAGCAGCAAACTGGGATGGAGAACCAGCAAATGGGGGACAGCTACGAGCAAATGAGCGTGAGCAATCACCACCTCCGGAGGAGCAGAGAGGAGGAGCACGAGAGCAGATCCGGCAGCGACAACCTCGACGGCGGCGGAGCCTCCGGCGACGACCAGGATGCCTCCGCCGACAACCCTCCGAGGAAAAAGCGTTACCACCGACACACTCCCCAGCAAATCCAAGAACTTGAAGCGTACGAATACCATCCGTCTCTTCGCTTATCTTCTTCACGTACCTAAATGGAGAAACAAAGGAAACAATTTCCACAGCAAGATTTTTCTTTCGGTGTACTGTGGTTATGATTTTGCTCGATCTTAGTGGCATTTTCCGTAACTATCGTGGGTTTGTTTTGTTTTCTTGGTGGGGTGGTGGCTTTAGGTTGTTCAAGGAGTGTCCACATCCCGATGAGAAACAAAGGTTGGAGCTGAGCAAGAGGCTTTGCTTGGAGACCAGGCAAGTCAAGTTCTGGTTCCAGAATCGGCGCACCCAGATGAAGGTAGCGATGATCAATTCTCTAAAAACTCCATCTTTTCCAAGAAACTGGAAAAAGTTTTGATCTTTTTTTTTGGGGGTGATTTTCTTGATTGTACCAACCAGACACAATTGGAGCGACATGAGAATTCGTTGCTCCGGCAAGAGAACGACAAGCTCCGTGCTGAGAACTTGTCCCTTCGAGACGCCATGAGGGACCCGATTTGCACCAACTGCGGCGGCCCGGCCGTCATCGGCGAGATATCCCTTGAGGAGCAGCACCTCCGGATCGAGAACGCCCGCCTCAAGGACGAGCTGGACCGCGTGTGCGCGCTCGCGGGGAAGTTCCTTGGCCGCCCCGTCTCGTCCGTAGCCGCATCCATGGCTTCGCTGATGCCCAACTCGAGCCTGGAGCTAGGGGTTGGGACTAACAACGGGTTTATCGGTAGCTTGGGCACCGTGACCGCGACCACACTGCCTCTTGGGACCGATTTCGGGGGTGGGATCTCTGGCAACCCGGCGATGGTGGTGGCGAACACGCCGAGGGGCCCGGGAGTCGGGGGCATGGTGTCGATCGAGAGGTCGATGTTGCTGGAGCTCGCCTTAGCGGCCATGGATGAGCTGGTCAAGATGGCTCAGACCGACGAGCCGCTTTGGATCAGGAGCTTGGAAGGCGGGAGGGAAATACTGAACCACGACGAGTACATGAGGACCTTCACACCGTGCATCGGCATGAAGCCCAGTGGGTTTGTGACCGAGGCCTCTAGAGAGACTGGCATGGTGATCATCAATAGCTTGGCACTTGTGGAGACCCTCATGGACTCTGTGAGTTTCGAGTTTCTCTCTTCACTTATCTTTCTTCTCATGAATTATCGTCATATTCATTACACCAACAATTGAAAGAACATTAGAGCAACTCATAATTTTTCCGGAACCGTGGGATGATCATTTGTTCGGTTCGATAAAAATTTTACGGCCTTCTCCGCAGAACCGGTGGGCTGAGATGTTTCCATGTACGATAGCTAGAACATCGACCGCGGACGTGATCTGTAGTGGAATGGGAGGAACCAGAAATGGTGCACTTCAGCTGGTGAGAGAAATATATTGTTTAATCGCTACACTCCTTTGTTGTTCAAACAGCTGCACTGAAAACTTTTATTCCGTTTGGTTGTAATTCGTGGGTTTAGATGCATGCCGAGCTGCAATTGCTGTCGCCGCTGGTTCCGGTCCGGGAGGTGACCTTCCTCCGGTTCTGCAAGCAGCACGCGGAGGGCGTGTGGGCGGTGGTCGACGTGTCGGTGGACGCCATCCGAGAAGCTGCTCCCGGCAGCGGAGGGGGCACCCCCTCGTTCCCGAGCTGCAGGAGGCTTCCTTCCGGCTGCGTGGTGCAAGACATGCCCAATGGGTACTCCAAGGTAAGAAAAATCGAAACCAATCCCCTTCATTTCCGTCAAAAATCGTCCTTTTTTCTTGAGGACCCCTTCACGTGCCCCAACCCCAGCCCCAGTTCCTGGCTCAGCTCGGTCTGTTGCTCTCTCCCATTTAATGCCTTGCTGGGGGTGGTGGTGGGGTTCCTTTCTTTTCCAGTTGGGTCTCTTTAAATGTCGTTTGTTAAACCCACAAAAGACTAGGGCATACGTTCGGCAATGCTTGTATCGGTTGAGGACCATTAAATCCTCACCGAGAGAACGCCACTAGGGCTCTATCGTCGTCACCATTGGCAGTGTTCTTCTCCTTCTTCTCTAGCCTCTGCCTTCTCATGCATCCGTCCAGAGAATCTGAACCTTCCTGGAGAATCCATACTTCCATTTTGACCCCACCGGACCGGATGCTTCTCCATGTGTCAGGTGTTGCTTTATTATTCAAATGTAGGGATTAGATTAGACCGCCCCAGATTTCGACAACTGGGGTTTCTTGCTCTTGAATATCAAAGAACACCCATTTTTTAAATTTGGACCGTGCATCAAGAAATCGAGATCGCCTCCCAACCCTAATCCACCATTATTGTATATGAATTGGAAGCCTCTATCTTTGCCCCCATCTCTGAACACATTAATTTCCACCATATCCCCTTTGGAAAGTAAATGCCTTGTAATCTGCGAGGTCTTCTTTGGGCGAATAAAGAATGCATTTTGATGTTTCTATTCCCATCTTTGATGCTGTCTCGAATATCCCATCTCATCCCCCCCCCCCCCCCCCCCCCCCCCCCCTTATTCTATGGGAGTCCTAAGAACCATGTGTGACCTGTGATTTTAAATACTAAAAAACCCTCATGGGAGTCAAAACTCCGAGGACTCCGTTCTTTGTTGTTGCATGAGCATCTTTACGCTCGGAGTTTGGACCTTTTTTAGGGCAACCGGAGTTTCGTATCTCGATGTCGCGCTCGCTCTCTGTTCCTCAAAATCTTGCGTGGGCTCGATCTGTGTGTGTTCCGCCCATTATTTTATGCCCCTCCCCCACCTCCTGAGTTAAGCATCGAGGAGGAGGAGGAGGAGGAGGAGAAGCTTCTTGCTGATTACTTTTATTTCTGTCATTGAGCCCCACCCTCGAGCCGTTCCGAGATCCGCCTCGTATCTTATGCGTGTGACTTGGTGTTTTTGTATAGGTCAGAAACAAACGAAAGTGTTGAAAATTGCACTAAAATTCATGGGACTTGAACATCTCGTGCCTTGGACTACCTAATTTCTTGCGCAAATCCTGTGGGACTTGGCTCGCGAAATTATTGCTGTTTGTGTTTTCGTCATTTTCGTGCGTTTAGGGAAAAGATTAGAACGTTAGTTACCGATTATGGAGATGAAACATTGCAGGTGACTTGGGTGGAGCATGCGGAGTACGATGAGAACCAGATACACCAGCTGTACAGGCCGTTGATCGGCTCGGGCATGGGGTTCGGCGCTCAACGGTGGGTTGCCACCCTCCAGCGGCAGTGCCAGTGCCTTGCCATTCTCATGTCGTCCACCGTCCCTTCTCGCGACCACACCGGTATACACTTGAAACATATATATATATATATATATGCATCTTTACCGTCTGCTTAAGTGAAACTAATTTCCGATCGGGTCAAACCTTTTTCTAATCACATAATTCACTGATTTCCATATTTATTTTTTGGATGCAGCGATAACGGCCAGCGGGAGGCGGAGCATGCTGAAGCTGGCGCAGCGGATGACGGCCAACTTCTGTGCGGGTGCGCGTCGACGGTGCACAAGTGGAACAAGCTGAGTGGGGGGAATGTGGACGAGGACGTGCGGGTGATGACGCGGAAGAGCGTGGACGACCCGGGGGAGCCGCCGGGCATCGTGCTGAGTGCGGCCACGTCGGTGTGGCTGCCCGTCTCGCCGCAGCGGCTCTTCGACTTCCTCCGCGACGAGCAGCTCCGGAGCGAGTGGGACATCCTCTCCAACGGCGGCCCCATGCAGGAGATGGCCCACATCGCCAAGGGCCAGAACCACGGCAACTGCGTCTCCCTCCTACGTGCCAGCGTAAGGACTCTCTCTCTCTCTCCCTCTCCTCTCTACCTCTCTGTCCAATGTCTAATCTCTTGTAAGAAAATGAAAATGACGCATGAGACCCTGTGCGCCACGTCAGCTCGTCTTGGGTCTCCTTTGTCCTGGCGTGGAAGGGAAGATCGAAAAGGTGAGAGATCTAAAGTAAAGAGGACCGCTTCTTTCTTCGGGAAGCTGGAAAAAAGGGGACAGTTTCATGTTTTCCTGTTTCCTTAGAATTGAAAAGTCAAAGTGAAAAGGGCCGTCGTTACCTCTTTTTTCTGTGATCGGGATTGGAAGAAAAAAAAAATCGATTTCGTTGCAGGGTTTGACTCTTTCATGGCTCTGTCCTCTGTGCATGGAGTCTGACACGTTAACGTGGGGTTGCGCTGCTGCATTCGATGGCATTTACCCGTAAATTTGTGCGGGGCGAGGGTGTAAAATTGACTTTTTGTCCTTTTTTTTTACCCCCTTCTCTCTCCCGCTCTACGTGCAGGCCATGAACGCGAATCAGAGCAGCATGTTGATACTGCAGGAGACGTGCATAGACGCGGCCGGGTCGCTTGTGGTGTACGCGCCCGTGGACATCCCCGCCATGCACGTCGTCATGAACGGTGGGGACTCCGCCTACGTCGCCCTCCTCCCGTCTGGGTTCGCCATCGTCCCTGACGGGCCAGGCTCCCACGGCGGCCCCGGGAACCCGGACGGGCCCGCGAGCAATGGTGGGCCGCAGAGGGTGGGTGGGTCGCTACTGACGGTGGCGTTCCAGATCCTGGTGAACAGCCTGCCCACGGCGAAGCTCACGGTGGAGTCGGTGGAGACGGTCAACAATCTGATATCGTGCACGATCCAGAAGATCAAGGCTGGATCAAGGCTGCGCTCCAGTGCGAAAGCTGATCGGGCTTCATGATGGGACAACTCGCGGGCGATGTTCAGTTATTTGTTTTCTTCCGTTCTAGGTTTTGAGCATGACGGGGGTGTAGTAACGAGCGTTAGCGTTGGTGGTTTTCCAGATTGCGAGGCATTTTGGGCGTGTGGAACGAGCGAAGGACTGGGGGAAAAAGAAAGAGCAGGTTTTTTTTTTTAAACTAAGGTGGGGGTGTCGAGTCAAGAACGAACCGCGCGTCGAGACTCCTTGCACGGTGGTAAGAAGCGGCACAGCGCGGCACGGTGGTATTCCGAGAGAAGCTTCGGAAGTCGGAGCATTCTTAGTGCCGGGCAAGGGTGGTGGTTCGGGTATTGACTCATGTTCATCCCGAGTTGGCTCAACAAGAGAAGGGGTGAAAAAAACAAAAAAAAAAAGAGAGACAAAAAAACAGGAGATAGTTTATGAAACCGGGTGTTTTGTCAGCTGTTTTTGTTCAGAAATCGAAGTCATTTTGTTTGTTTTTTTTTTTTTTTGGTGGTTGAAGCCGAGGCCACTTCAACTTGAACATTTGTAACTTCTTGGTGGTTGCTTGTGTGTTGGCTTCTCCGGCTCTTTTCTAGCACGTACTCTGCATTTTTTTTTAACTGTAAAGTGTTGACTTTTTTGGCACAGTGCTTGTTAATGGGTATGGGTTGTTAGCAAGTTAATAAGTACTGTGCGCACAAGCCATTAACGTAGAAGTCAGAAACTTCGATGACTCCGCTCGAGTGCGGTTCGCTACTGTACGAGCTTACGCGAAAGCAGCTATCTGAAGATGAAGATGATATGGAGTTTATTTTTATCGTCGTTATCTCTGAAGTTCAGATGAAATAAGCTTAAGGGCTTATTTAGGGGTCAATCTACGAGTAACTTCGACAGCGAATTTTGGGGGTGCGAGGAAACTATCGGATAAGTGGGTGGGGGTGTGTTACCATTAGCGGTGAAGCGCAGTCGCGTGGAAATGACGCGCCGCCGGGAGTGGTGGGGTTCCAGTAGGGGGTCGGAGGTGGGGGAGGGGCATTAAATGAGAGGGGGCAGAGGGTGTTGGGGGAAAGAGCTGCCCTCATTTATTGCGTAGACTCCTACGCTTGTCTCCTGCTTACTCCCATCCGCCTCTCACCTCCTGCCACGTGGTCCCACTCTGAGATGGCTGTTCATCTGCAGGATCACGGACAAATGACCAACGGGATTACTGCTCAATCGCGCCAAAACAACACACACAGTCCACCGACGACAAAAAAAAAAAAAAAAAAAACCACCCAACTAGTATTACTAAGGGAAAAGCTTATGAGACAGCTACTGTCGGTTATATTTTTTCATCGTAGGTCTACATATTATTAATTTATATTTTACATAAAATAATCATTAATTTTTAAAATCATTGGATCAAAAATAATGACAATATTGCCATACTATCACGATAGAAAAGCCCTATTAATAAAGTATACTTAACGCGGCACACGGCTATAATAGAAACCCTCCCCCCCCCCCCTTTCGAGATTATAGGCTTACTCACTATTTCATCAACCATCAACTCTCTCGATGGATCGCTTGATTGTATCCTTACATCGGCGGGCGTAAAGAAAAGCCATTTCCGATGTTGCCTGACGTTGGCCATTATGCACCATTTCGTATGGATTTTTCCGGCATCAGTTTTGGACCTATTATTTGTCGTAGGTTCCGAATTACACTCTCGATAAGCTGCGACTAGTTCCCTCCCTTTGCTAAACCGACCAGGGCGATCGGCCGGCCAACGCAAGGGAAAGGGAAAGGGAAAGGGAGAGTGATGAGACCTCGGAAGCTCCCCCAAACATGTGAATGTAAAACTCATCGAAAATGTAAAACTCATCGAGGAAGAAACGATCATGAAGTTGAGGGTGCGTATGGTAACGTTTCTGTTCCTGGGTACAGTTTTTGAACAGAAACTTTTTTGTGTTTCTGTTCCCGGCTACGATTTCTGGGAACAGAAACGCTTATAGTAGGTAAAAAGAAAATACTCTTTTCCGCGGCCGGCGACCGGCGGGTGATAGCCGCGTCGGCAGCGGTGAGTGGTGGTTCCAAAATTCAGAAGCAATTTTTTTTTCTTCAAAAGTGTTCCCCTACACAAAAGTGTTTCGGAACACTTTTGGAACATTTTTTAACCATACACATTTATGTTCCAAAAATGTTATGGGAACACTTTGGTAGGGGTGTGCATGGTCCGGGCCGGGCCGATCCGGTCCGGTTCGGTCCCGGCATGGAACCGGGGACCAGACCAGTAGTCCGGTCCCCATATTTTCGGGACCAGCGGTCCGGGCCGGTATTGGTTCGGGCCGATCCCGGCCCAGTAGGGTCGCTAATTCTAACTGCTTATGAAATCTACATGTTTCTTCGACAGAGTTTTTATGCTACAGCATGAATGCTAGAATTTTTGTTATCCCTGTTAATTTATGGCTAATCTCAACTGGAATGAAATATTTCAAAATGATAGAACTGATATAAACTTTTTATTTGAGCTCCAAAACTGGTTTAATTTTCTCCATGATGATTTTCTATACTTTAATAGAAATTATAGGAATGTCACTAGTAAATGTGCGTGTACTGGAAGGTTGAGAGTTTTTTCATTCTAAAAGCCACATTGACCAGACTTTAGTATCTCATCCATCATTTGTTTCCCACTGCGTCTCCTTTTATGTCTCCTATGTTTATTAGCTTTCCTTTTGTTCCCTTCTCAAGAAGTATTCCCAATTGGTGTTTCATTACTTAATTTTTTTAAAACAAAAATCATTAGGTTAATTAGATTAGTTTTTTAAAAAAAATATTGCCGATCCGGTCCGGGCCGGTCTGGTCCCAAACCATGGAACCCGGGGACATGACCGCCCAGTCACCGGTCCCGTTTATTGGGACCGGGGGACCAGACCGCCAACCTCAAGGACCGGACCAACCCGCCCGGGCCGGGCCGGTCCGGTCCAATTTGTACATCCCTAATCATATTTTCAGGTGGGTCAATGGGACCGATCCCTCCAGACTTTACCGACCAAATGGAGATTGAAAATTAGGGATTGGGTGAGTAGACTGAATTTTAGGAATTAAAACTTATAGCAAATGGAGGCAAGCGTGAGCGAGAGAGGGAGGTGATGAACAGTCGAAGGCGTGGCTGTGAGTTGATGGGAGTTGTGGTCGTGAGTCGATGGGAGATGAGGGACCAAGATGGAGATGGAGATGAAGAGATCGAGACACTAAAAGTCTAAGACGAGAGAGAGAGAGAGAGAGAGAGAGAGAGAGAGAGAGAGAGAGAGAGAGAGAGAGAGAGAGAGAGAGAGAGAGAGAGAGAGAGAGAGTAGAAACCGAGATGAGAGTGAAAGTTTGAGACAAGAAGAATGAGTTTCAGATTAGGGTTTTAGAATTTTTCGTTTTTCTGACGAGAGAGAGAGAGAGAGAGAGAGAGAGAGAGTAGAAACCGAGATGAGAGTGAAAGTTTGAGACAAGAAGAATGAGTTTCAGATTAGGGTTTTAGAATTTTTCGTTTTTCTAATTATTACATATTATATATTAGCGGTCCAGCCCGAATGGATGGGTGGGCAGTTCCGCGCTTTAACCTCGGAGCTGGATCGGTACCCATTGATTCCAATTTAGAAACCATCAATTTCGAGCCGCGATTTTCGGTTCTTTTGCACAACCCTAATTTTCGGTTCTTTTGCACAACCCTAGGATAGACTCTGCTTTTCACTTGCCTCTTCTGCTAAAAACGACACAATAATTACATGGGGTGTCGGATTTTGTCCCATCTTTTTACATGTAGATCATCTATTATCCCTCTCTTTGTTCCTACTTTTCTCCGGCAACTTACAACCTTAATAAATTTTTGTTGGCTCTTCTTCTCCTCTCTTGATCTTTTGAGTATGCATTTATCTTCATGAGACCAAGAAGTCACCTTTCCAATGATCACTCACGGAATGACTCATCTTCTCTCTTTCCCACCATCGTTGACGCCAGATTCATTTCATTGATGATCATCAAGAGAGGGCGCTGCCGCCTCATCAAAGCTCAAATCCCCGTCACATTTAGTCCAATTTGGCGTTGTCTAAAGACAACTTTGGAGGCTTTTGGAAGTTGATAATCAATGGAGTATCTTAGGGTCGAATCCCATGGGCCACTTGGTTTATGAGATTGCCTTTGTGACGCGACTCGAATGAATATAATCACGATCTTGTATGTGAATTCAACTGAAAGGGTTGAATGAGATAGTACCTTAGTCTATGTTAGGCAAAAAATAGACCAAAATACTATTGTATTTTGGTCAATTCAATCTTAAACCTTTCAATTTTGCCAATTAAGTTCCAAACCTTTTGACACTTTATCAATTGAGTCCTAGACATTTCGATTTTGCCAATTGAGTCCTAAATCTTTTTGGTAATCTTTCCTCCATTGCAATTTTATCAGGCAAAGCGCGATAGCTTCTGAACTATGGTCCGGCTGAGGCATTAAAGGTATAGTCAGCAGAATGATGTTGCGACGCGGCCGGGTTCCTGCGCATCCTTCGCGACGGTTTTAGCCAGGTTTCCTACCGCGGGGACGTGAGCTACATCTCACCTTAGCAATATGTAATTTTCGTTCTTTAGACATTTTTGGAGCTCGAAACGATAGATAACAAACACCTTTTTTTTTTCGACTTCTCGTTTAAAGTTAGAGGGGAATGGATAATAATAATATGCTGTTTTCGAACCCAAAATTCTGTTGGAAATATGAGGTATTTTGATGGTGAGTGAATGAGAAATTGTTTCTCAAAAAACACTATTGAGTTGGAAGTGGGAAGTGATAAAGCAATAGTCCCACATAGAAAGGAGGAAGGCCTTGAAGTGCTTTATATATGGATACACTCTCGTTGAGTGGTAACTATCATAGCACAAGCACTATGCCTCGCGCGCACGGGCAGGGGGGGGTGCGAATCCTGGGACCCCGACGGAGGCCCGACAAGTTGAACTTGGGCGCAAGCGTACGACCTGCGTACGCGAATGCCGGACAGAAAAGCGGGCCTCGCGACAAGCCCATTTTTGCCTTCTGTTTTAATTTTTTCCAACTCAAGCCGTTAATCGTGCTTACGTTAATTACCGGTGTGTAAATGGTATTAACTAAGTAACGGTTGTTTATAATTCTGTGGTTACAGAATTAATTACATAACGGCTCTAAACGGTAGAATTAATTTAGCCGTTATTATTTATTTCCGCAATACCCCACTTAGCCTATAAATATGTGGTTTTCCATTTTGTTTGAAAGAGAGGAAGTGAGATAGGAAAACACTACAATCTCAAAGGAAAACTTTTCTCCCTCTTTTCGATTCTATGCATTTGCATTGTTTTCGATAGTGTTCTCGTGTTGTTCAAGTTCGCCGAAAACGTTGGGTTGCTGTGCTAGCATCTATCGTTGTTCAACCGTTGTATCCTGGGAGACAGACGTTCACGAAACCTCAAAGTACGTACTGGAGGGAACGAATCTGTTTTAAGGAAACTGTGTCGAACACAGGCCTCGGTATTCTTTTAATCAATTTATTTATATTGTTATATTTCCATTCGGATTTTGTTATCCAGAAGGAGACTCAGAAGGAGCCTCAAAAGGAGGCTTAGAAGGAGACTCAGAAGGAGCCTCAGAAGGAAGGTCAGAAGGAGGCTCAGAAGGAAGGCTCAGAAGGAAACTCAGAAGGAGGGTCAGAAGGAACTCCATCTGACGAGTCCAGAAGGAACTCCATCTGACGGGTCCAGAAGGACTGCTTCTGACGGGTCCAGAAGGACTGCATCTGATGGGTTCAGAAGCAGTTGCATCTGATGGGTTCAGATGCAGTTGCATCTGATGAATTTTTTGCATCTGACGATTTTTGAATACTGCTTCTGAAGGATCAAATTTTGTGCTTCTGCCAACTTAATGTTTTCATGTTTGAGGCAGCTTGATCACATTTATTATTGTGATTCGAAGTTTAAATGATTGCAAGTTAAAGTGGCCAAGAACAGATATCAAGGTACATGCTTCAACTGTGACAAGATAGATCACAGCTTTGTGGATTGCATATCTTCAAAGAAGAAGATTGGTGAGACTTATGGTGAATGACATAGTCCATGACATGTCTGTTATAAACCTATCTTTTATTTCATTGCTTATGATTTGGTTCTGTCATTGTATAGATTAATATACATATTATACGATTTTCTAACAAATTCTAAGGGCAAAAAGGAGAAAATAAGGAAAAACAAATCCCCTCCTCACGTGCACACGCACGTGATCATCACTTGGTATGGTAGGTAAGCACGAAGGGCCACAAAGTCAAGATAGTGAAATGCTATCCGAATTGGGAACGGCAGTTGGCTTCTGTCTTTTTGTTTTTTTGTTTCGTTTTTTTTTTTTTGCCCTTTTTGTTTCGCAATAATATTGATTTTCGACCGTTCGATTTATTTTTCCCTCAAGTCAAGTCCAGTCCTTGCCTACACCATCACATGCCCGTGGCGGCTGGCACCACCTCCGAATTCTATGTACAAGCAAACCATATTCATCTGTCGTTTCCAAAGTCGGCACGCCGGATTCCGTGCGCAATCCGCCGCATTCCCTGTCGCTGGAGTGAAATTTCGCAACCCCTGCCCTTCTCTTCGTGCAAGTTCAGTTGAAAGCTGACGCGTACCTAAACGGTTCGATTCGGATTATGAACCGAATCGAATCGTTGACGCCCTCTAGCGCAAACGGTGCTCGTGGGAAAGACCCCGAACAAACCGTATGTTGACGCGCGGTGTTCTTATCTGGTCAGCCGATTCAGTTCGCGCCGATCGACGTATTCGGGACGGGATTACAAATTTTCCGTTGTGTATTATGAGCGGGCCAGGATCTCGTCTAATGAGGACAGGAGGGGGGGGACCATCCCTGATGTTGCTGGCCGAGGGCAACGATCCAATTCGAGAGAATAATTCATCGACTGTGACAAAAATCTCTGGTTGGATTATTGCTGAATGCCATGCATAGGGGCAGGCCAGGGTTTTAAGTCTTTCAGCTCTTTCTGGCAGCGCCTCTGGCCAACGTTATGTCTTGCCATATCCCGTTGACTTTTTGCTCAATTGATTCTTCAGCTTTTTTTTTTTTTGGGGTCGAAATTTGATTCTTCAGTTACAACTGAGTTTTTCTTTCCAGAACTCAGCAGTATCAAGCTCGGGCCGAATTCGGGTCGAATTAATTTTTTTCTTTCCTCTTTTTATTTTTTATTTTTTTAATCAAAATCAATTAATAAACCCATCAAATATAAAAATATAAAAATAAATTAAATTTAAAGGAAAAAAATGGGTATTTAAAAAAAGTCGGGCCCAACCTGGCCCGAGTACCAGACCCGGCCCGAAAAGGCCCCAAAATTCAAGAAAAAATTCGGGCCGAGCCGACCCCCCCGGCGCGGGTACATTTGACACCCATGGTGTGCTCTTGTATCCGTCAAGGTAGGGTTTATTACCACAGCTCGTTCATACCACGAGTAGAATTAGGGGCGAGCGGTTTCCAAATCTTGTGCACGGAAACGTAACCTATCACGAATTCCTAGGTCGGTTTCAAAGTCTACTTATGCTCCATATTTATTCTTAATTGAACGATTGCAGTGAATCGACATCTTCAATGACAACCACTTGTTGCTACAATCCACTGATCACGACTCGTGTTTAGGCGCACGGAAAAAATAAGAAACATTTCAATAGAGTAAAAAAACTCAGTCATAAACATCGCTGGAAATAGAAGTTTGAACTAACGGTTCCAGATTATAAACTCGCCATCGGACACTATGGAGTACTGCAATATCCGCACGAAGACTTATACCAAGAAAAATGCAAAAATTTGTTCCAAGTTCCGGGTTCCGGGTTCTGCCTACCTAGGACTTGGAACCTACCTTTCGAAAACAAGCTCCCCAATATTTGCAATTGGGAACCTCCCCTGCATGTATCGGAACCTGAAACCAGACCGGTATTAGTCTTGCTTTCCTTTCTGACCCTCGGTTCTATCCTGAAACCATGCTCACCCTTTCGCGGGAGTATGCAAATGAGGTCGTAGCATGACACGTATCAATTCATCCTTGTGACTTGATTTCATATGGACCAATGTGGGGAAGGCCAGGCATGGCAAGGCAACTGAAAAGATTGGAGGGTTTGTGGACGTCCAAAGGGCCGATAAACATTCGGTCCTAGGCTCCGAGAAAGCTGGGCCGACACCCAATAAGTGGACCAGAAGAGCAAAAGATTCCGTTCGCATCGCAGGTCGTGATGTGGATGCATTTGATGCAAAAGTTGAAAAAGTGCATTGAATTAATTGAAGTGGGAAGATGTTGAAGATGGGGCTGAAGGGATTCCTTTTGGCTTTCAATGTGAATTGGAGAAAGCGTTGGGTTGGTTGGACTTTATGTCGTGAAGAAGATTACAGGAGGAGGACTTCGGTGCTATTAATGAGACTTTTTGAGAAGAGAAGATGCCCTTTTTTTTTTTTTTTTTTTTTTGGGGTGAGGATGAGATGTTGATGCTTTATTTGTGAACATTGTAAATACATAAATTAGGACAGGACAGAGAATTTCTTCATTTAGGAAGTGACTTGTTGATGTTACCTAGGATGAGCTTTTTGGGTTATCTTCTTGTGCGCTCAAGAGTCAAATTTCTCTTATCTGCTAAAGTTTGTGTGTGATTCCGGGAAAAGCCAAATGAGAAAAAAAGAAAAAGAAAAAAAGCCCCTAAGCATGATTAATCTTGTGTTTTGCATTCGACAATTAAGATGAATCAATAATTTGTTAGGCTTTGTTTGTCTCGCGAAAAATTAAATAATTCATATAATATTTTTCTGAAAACTAATCACTTGTATTATTTGAAATAACCTATCCATAAAAGACGTTTCGTTATGGACATCAATTTATGTATGAATATCTTCGCAGACGATGAATTTTTTTTTTGTCCGTTCATTTTTGTAAACGATACCGGCGATTATATTCAGGAAAATATTTTTCAAATCGTTGATTTTGCTGGATTATAAACGCAAACATATTGGGGAAATACGTAATATTGTTGTAACTAGAAAAATAATAATTCCGAGAAATCGATAACGACTTAAATAATGACCAAGTTAATGAGTAAAAATATTGAATGAGTATCCTCAACAAGTGATGAATGCACCAATGTTACAATAGGGAAAAAAAGACTAGCAAAGATTGCCATAAAATCGTAACAAAATTAAACCAAAGGTAAGGTATGGCTAACCGAATCATTTTAAGGCGATTAGTTCCTATCAACGGTGCTGAGCAGCTTCGCAAACTATACCTTCCAAGATGTAACGCATCGAACATGTTTGTATCAATAATATACGAACAAGACTCTCTCGAACAATTCTTGAAATCGACACGCTTAGATTAGAGAATAATTATAGTGAAAACTAGAGGAGTATTTCAAAGAATTCTTCGAGTTTTCTTCTTAGAGTTCTTATTTCTGAACTGAGGCCCGCCCTCGATTCTCAGATGGATCGAGGGGAAAAATGCGGCCTAATGGATTGCCAACGGAGGCCTCAAATGTCGGCCCCTTCGCTTGGGCTCTCCCAAACTCATACCGAGTCGCGACGTTGGGGATTCATATTTTGACCTTAGTGTGGTCGGGGGTCATGTGCATCGTGTACATGCAAAGAAGGCGCCGCCTATCTTTCGAGGAAGGTAGGCTAGAAACCCAATCAAGAGGTTGGGAGTGTTGGAGTTCAACACCAAATATGTGGCATGTTGGCAGACCTTCCCATTCTTCCTTGGACGGTGGAGAACCAAAAGTTTGACTTGGAAGGTAGCCTTCCATTTGGTCATTGAAAGGTGGACGGTAGCACACCTTTCACATTTCACATTTGTAGCACACCTTCAAAGTTAGGCAAGTTAGGCAATATTTGTTTTACACTTGAAGGTCAACAAATTGATGCTTTGTTAGGCATGGAAACTCTCTATAAATAGAGATGTCTTGAAGGCATTTGAGATATGCCATAGTTGTATTTGTGTGGTGTTAGAACATAGAGAGCAAGAGAGTTAGAGAGTTGTGATTTTTGTATTTCAAGCTTAGGAAAGCTTGTATGTGTGTTTTGTTTGTGTAAAAGCCTTAGCAAGGCTATTCTAAATATCACTCTCATTTTACATATTCAAAAACTCTCTCGCCTTGAAACCACCAAACTTCCGCAAAGAACCATCCGGGTTTCTACAGGGAGAGACCGCTTGATTCCGCGCAACCAGAGATTTTTGGGTTCGGATATTAGCTTACCCTGGTATTTCTGCTAGAGCCATTGCGGTTACCGTGAGATTGGTTGTTATCTAAAGTGATCGTGAGATGTGTAGTCACCTTTAATTCCTGATCATATTTTTGCAACTATGCTAAGGTTCATACAAAATTCATGGCATTTTTCTGATTTTCGATTTTTATCTTAAGAAAATGAAAATCAACCAAAGCATCCAAAGGGTAAAAAGGAGGAAGCATACAAGAGCTACTCTAAGCCCTTGGGTATTTACACACAAAGCCATAAATAAAAATAAAATAAAATAAAATAAAATAAAATAAAAAAGATGATAAGGTCGGGTGTACAAAAGGACGGACCGAAATGGACATGGGCAAACCACCAAGGCGAAATAGAGATTAAAGATACTAACTAGATCGGGAAAACGGGGAGAAAGCTCCACTATGAATTTTTCAAATAATTTCCAAATTTTTATTTTATTTTTGAAAATTTTCTATTTTTTGTTATTTTATTATATATTTTTATTTTAGAAAAGAGATATCCGGTCGGATCGGATTCGAAGGACGGTATATCTCACAAACGTATAATGGAAATCTCACTAAAATCGTGCACAAGGATTCCAGGCCTCACTTTGCAGCTCACTGAGGCAATTTTCAAAGATCATAACTCAGTCCATGGAGATAATCAGACCAAATCTGAGACATCAATGTGAAATACTACAAACAGAGAGCATAACCAATCAAAGAACGACCTCAAAAGCTCGAGAAATCACCTAGAAAAGTAACCCCAGAATAACGGATTCACACTGTTTGTAACACTTGGAAAAAATTTCAATGACAAAAAAATGGTTCACAAAGGCATGTTCGTGATTGATTTTCTTGCACTCTGATCATAACCAATACGAAACCCACATGTCAATGCAAAGATCTAGCTATGAGGAATAAGACGAAACAAAAACGACACTCAGACCTTGGAAAACGAATGAGAAAAATGCTCCAAAAGACACGGGTTTGTGCTGTTTTCGCACCAGAATCAGACCACCAGGGGATATTCACGACCCCATATCTCACTCCATAGTCACAACCAATGGCCGAGTCATACATCAATATAAAGAGTTACAAACCAGGAGTAATATGAAATAAGAATCACCCAAAAACATGTGAGACCAGAGAGAAAATCGTCTCGAAAGTCGGGGGATTGCACTGACCAAAGCTTGGAACACTGAGTTTTTTTTTTTTTTTTTTTTCATATCTGAAAAAACACAATTCATATAGGCGACTTTAGAGGACCATAACTCACACCTCGATTACGATCAATAGGCAAGAAATATATCAATACAAAGAGCCACAAACCAGGAGTAATATGAAACAAGAACCATCTCAAAAGCGTGTAAAACGAGAGAGAAGATCACCTCGAAAGTCGAGAAGTCGGGCTATTTTTTAGGTTCAAACAAGCCATGTTCTCGAGCTCACATCTCAATATATATTTTTGTGATAAAAAATATTTTTTGGTAAATTTATCACATGTGTATCAGTTTTAGGAAATTTTATCGTAAGTATATCAGTTTGTAATTTTTGGTGGTATTAACACAATTTTATTTTTGATGTTAACCGCCCCCGAGAGTTTTCAATTATTTTCGAGCAAGGAAGATAAGCCAGTAACGTCAGGATGGGAGGTGGCTTTTGGTTGTCGTCACGAGCTAGTCGTCCTCACCATCGGAGAAAGGTAATTTGGTCAGAGAAATACTAAATAGTAGACGAGATTATAAGGTCCATCCACGTGAAATTTCTAAACTGATTGTTATACTTTCAACCTTAATCTTAGCCCAAAATATTTGACCATAACCCTACCAAACGAAGTGTGTGTATATATATATGAGCATAAATCTCAAATCGATACGTTCTTACATCAATTATCCTTAAATTAATTCTCATGTCATGATAAAACTGATATCAAAACAGTATACCAACGTCGCGTTTACCCAAAGTTGATTTTCTTATAGTTGGCACTCCGTAATTAATTTATGATCCGTTAGCTTCCGTTCAAAATCCGGATGCGGAAAGACACGTGTCAAATAACTCGGATGATAGGCGTGTCATGTGGATATGACGTGGAGATTCAATACAAATAGATCTCTTAAATGACGTCTTCTCGGGGTAATCATGTTTATAGAAAATGAATCGAGGTTGGGAGATTTGCTCAAACTTGTTGATTTTGCCATCAATACAAATAGATATCTTAAATGACGTCTTCTCAGGGAAATCATGTTCATAGAAAATGAATCGAGGTTGGGAGATTTGCTAAAACTCGCTCATTTTGCCATGACGGATCTGCTAAGATCGTGCTCTGATTTTGTCCTAAGGTTTTGGTAGAATCCATTATGGATCGAACCGAGGCTCGGAGATCTGCTGAAACCTTTTAGTTTTGCCTTAAGGGCTTCCTCACGTTTCAAAAATCTGCTAAAATCTCATCCTTTTTTTTTTTCGAACTTTTTGTAACACGAAAATTTGGGGAATTGTGGTACCCGGGGCGCCGATTTTTTTATTTTCTCGTGGCACCAAAATTAATTAGAGGCAGATGTGGCATGAGTCATACCGATTTGAGATTTCTTTGGTGGTATCGACCTAAATTTAAAACATGACATAAGACTATTGTTACTTGTTACAACAGCTTGCTATATTAAAACCAAGCACTTCAATTTATCTTTGACCAATATTTTTATTTTTATTTTTTTGGATCTTATAGTCCAAGTAAGGGATAACGTGTTTGTTTTCATTTTAACATTCGCGTTCATTACATTAATTAAGCTGCGCAATTCGCGACACGGATGCTTAATTTAATCTTTTGAGCTTTAAATATTTGAAAAAAAAAAGAAAAGAAAAAAAAGAAGAAGAAAACGTTAACGAGACAGTCAAATCGCGAATATTCCGGGAATCTCATAACCCCGATGCTTTTTATGTTTAGTAACAATTCGATTTAACAGGATTTCAGCTATAAATTCGCAATATATTCTTTTTTTTTAAATTCATTCTCGTTCGTTTTACAGTAAATTAATGATTTGTAATTTTTTTTCCCTAACTTCATTTATATTTCTCTGGACTAGGGGCAATAGAAAATATTTTTTCTTTTTCATCATTATAAAGAAAAAACTGCCAAAAACGACAAGATATGCTCATTGACACGCGTTTATCCTTATTTTATTTTTTTTGCGACACAGAAAATCCCCAGCTATATTCACTCTCGACACAATTACCCTAGACATTTCCTGGAATTTGTAAGTACTAGGCTTTGTCGAATGATTTTACAGTCTAGGTGAGTGCCTTGTCAATTTCGACTGCCTCTCGGTGTAGGTGTAAAAAGGTGGCTTACAATAAAATGTCATAATTTATTGACATAGTTTAAAAAGTTTGGTTTGGTACCATTTTCTCTAAACAAAAATATTAATGCGACGAATTATTATTAATAAGAAACGAGATGTTTTTCATCGGCTTATTAGGAAAAAAAAAAGGTAATTTAATTTGCCCACTGCTGGAGAGGGGCATTCTGGTAAAAAGGAGCGGATACCCGGCGCTCTCCCGGGACGTCGAATCCTGGCCGTCGGATTGGGGATGATGAGGGATGGACGACCAGGCGTCCAGGTTTGACTGACGTACGGGAGCAAGTTTGATTGTTGAAGGTGGCATGATTGGGGGGCGTTCGGTACAACTTTGACCGAAGGCAGGGAAATTTGAAAAAAAAGAAAAAGAAATATGAATTGAATAGTAGAGGAAAATGAGAAAACAGCAGGCAGCGCAGCTGGAGAGAGAGAGAGAGAGAGAGAGAGAACCAGAGAGTATACATCCTCGATCGATCGAGAGAGAGGGAGATTTTTGTGGGGAGCCTATATAGATTTTCATTCGTTTCTGTTTGCCCAACTGAGACGAGAGGAGCGGGGGAAGGAGGAGGAGGAGGAGAGAGAGAGAGAGAGAGAACGCGCCGCGTCTTCTCCCTTCTCCTTTGTCGGAGATATTCTTCGCTTTTCGATTCCTGTTCCTCCTGAAGCTTTCCCGGGGATTCCCCCCCCTTCCCTCCCCGATCGAGCGGGCGCACTGGTTGGGATTCGTCAGCGATGAATATGATGCGCCGGATCAAGAGCATTGCCTCGGGTCGCACCTCGATTTCTTCTGAGCCTGTAAGTTCCGAATCACGCTTTCATGGGTTTCTTCCTTTTTTTTTTCTCGAGTTTCATGTCCTAGGGTTCCTATTTGCCGTCGGGAGCCCGAATTTTGTCGTTCTGCTGCGGGAAATGTCGTTGGTGTTGTTGATTTTGTGCGTTGTAGCTGCTTTTGGATCCTCCGATTAGATTGTATCCATTTGGGATTGATTGCTTTTCATGTACCGTTGATCATTTTGGGCGCGGAGAGGGTATTTGCTGGCAATCAAAGTTTCTTTTTCTTTAATTCCATGATTATATGGGTCATTATTTGTCGAAAAAATGCGGTTTTTTTTTTTTTTTGTAGTTCGTCAGACGGCTATATCTCATAGTACATGGAGAACGTTGAAGGTGGTGTTTTCGCCTAGGACTTCTTTGAATTGCGTTGATTGGGAACATTTCTGCAATTTTTTTGGGAAACATCTACGGCTGATTGATGTTGTTGATGTCCTTCTTCTTTTTCCTTTTAATTTGTTTCTCTGACAATTCATGGAGCTCCTCTTCTTCTTTCTTTTTCTTTCTTGCGTTTTTGTCATTTGAGCGAATTTTGTTATGCAAACCTTCACTTTCAGCAAAAAGCTCAACAAAGACAATGTTAGGTGATTAACAAGTGAGTAGCGGTGGTTAGTCATAAAGGCGACCTGTATGTTGGTTTTTGGCTTTTCTGAGAGGTATTTGCAGGAGTAGGTAGGCGAATGGTCGAAGTCAATTTTGTCTGTTCTTTTTTTGACAATCGGTAAGCCAGTTAGAATATGTCTTAAAAGTTTCGAATTGTACTGACAAGAATTCTAAGACCATGGAAAATCTGCTGCTGGTAGTACCTAATGCATTGTGCGAACGGCTGTGTGTTTTATGGGAGTTGATCCAATAAGCCTGATGCAGCAGAACCTTCTGCCGAGTTTTGTTTGAATGACACTGTCATTGGCCTTTTCCAGTATCATATGAAGTCAACATATGATAATTATATCTCAGTCTGCAGATTAGTTAACTTAGATAATATTGAGGGAAAAAGATATCTATTCTTTCATTGAGGAATTTGAGAGCAACACTTGATGAAGCTCATTGTGTAAGAAACTTTGGTTGTTCTGTTTGATTCTCATGATCTTCTAAACTTAGATTGGTTCCTTCTTGGTTTGGTTCTTTCTGAAATTGTTGCTGTTCTACTTATACACCCTAAATCCTTTCTTTCTATAAGATGCTTATTTTCCTTTCAACTTGTGATGTTTACAGTGATACGGTTCAGCTATGCAGCTATGCATCCAATTATTGTTTCCTTATATTTGATTTGGGTTTGGAAAAAAAAACACACTCACACACACACACACAAAAAGAAGAAGAAGAAGAAGAAGAAAACCAACCACTAGGTGCCTTGTGGCCAAGAATCTTGTTGACTTTATTCTTTTCTTTGAACTCTAAGTTCTTAACACATGTGTTTTGTTTACTCCAGAGTGGGGATTCTGGTACAAAAAGGGTGAAGGTAGATCAAGAAGTTCATCGCACGAATAATGTGGAGCAGCTTTTGCACTCTGTTGAGAGAGGTGCAACAGGTCTAGAGCAGCACATGGCTTCCACATCTCTGGAAGCTGTTGCAAGCACCTCCAGTAAATCGTCAGTTTCTAAACCTGGTGATGATCAGATTCATAAAGGAGGGCAGGAGACAAGAATTAAAGATGACAAAGCATTTCACGATGACAAGGTATGATCTGCTTCTAAGGAGTTAGTGAGAAAGTATTGCATGTGGCTTAACCCCATGTTCCGTTTTTTAAGAATAGTTCCCTTATGATGGATTCTGAACCTCATTTATGCTTCAAATTTCAGGACTCTGAACCAATTGTAGTTACTGGACATGGAACTGAAACAGGGCACATTATTACAACAACAGTTGGTGGCCGAGATGGACAACCCAAACAGGTTAGATGTCTTGTATTCGTTGTACACATAGCTGTCATTGCGCAGTGCTGTCACTAGGTCTTGTCTTATGAATGTGAACATCATGAAGCATCTTCATTGATATAGTTATCACGTGAATCCTGTCTAGTGTTTAGGAAATTGAATCAAATATGAGTTGTATGGCTTGCTGAAGAATTGCATGTTCAACTATGATTTTCTCTTAAAAAATTGACACGCACGAGAAGTTTCATAACAAATTCCAATACTTGGGTTGCAGACTATCTCATATATGGCAGAGCGTGTAGTTGGCACTGGCTCGTTTGGTGTTGTCTTTCAGGTTTGTTGTTTCCTTCGATATGAATCAACTTTGAATAAGTAGTCTTTCTTCTGACCTACGGATATTTGGTATGCAGGCAAAGTGTTTAGAGACGGGGGAGACAGTTGCCATTAAGAAGGTGTTGCAAGATAAGAGATATAAGAATAGAGAACTTCAGATCATGCGTGTACTTGATCATTCTAATGTCGTCCAACTGAAGCACTGCTTCTTTTCGACTACTGAAAAAGACGAGGTGTACCTCAACCTTGTTTTGGAGTATATCTCTGAAACAGTCTATCGAGCTTCAAAGCATTATGTTAGAATGAACCAGCATGTGCCGATCATTTTTGTGCAGCTGTACGCGTACCAGGTGAATTATTGTTTCATTAACTGATTTTCAGTCTTTGTTATGCTCTTCAATGTTGCAGTATGTTGTACTGGTTGAGGTTACCCTTTTTGATATTCTGGATTTTCTCCAATACAGATCTGTCGCGCATTAAACTATTTGCATAACGTGGTTGGTGTGTGTCATCGTGACATCAAGCCTCAGAATCTACTGGTAAGATTTGTCTCTCTTCCCTTCTGTCACACAAACACATGTGCGGACACGCAGATTGCATGGGGAGAGAGAGAGAGAGAGAGAGAGAGAGAGAGAGAGAGAGAGCGAGCGTTAACATTGAAGTATGATGATTTGGCACGAAATGCATGGATATGACTGCACGCGTGAGAGGCACCTTATCCATTGGTGTAATGCTGTGATGCTCCCCCTGTTTGTTTTACTTCGTCCATATTTTCTTTTTCCATTGAAATATAGGTACTGATGTTATCTTTAACGCCACAGGTCAATCCCCACACTCATCAGTTGAAGATATGCGACTTTGGTAGTGCAAAGAAGTTGGTAAGTCCATTTCTATCCGTACTTAATAGTCCGTTTTATATAACGGGATCTAATTTGATGTAGTTATCTTTTGTAGGTCCCAGGAGAGCCCAATATATCATATATATGCTCGCGGTATTATAGGGCCCCAGAGTTGATATTTGGTGCCTCAGAATATACAACTGCAATTGATATGTGGTCCGTTGGTTGTGTCTTGGCCGAGCTTCTTCTGGGACATGTGAGTATCTTTTTCCAAAATAAGTAATTAAGGGTATCCACAGCAGCCTTGTTCATGGCATTTCTATGTTTGAAATTCACTGAATCAGGGGCTTGTTCCATATTTCCTTCTAAAATGTGCCTTCAGTGTCTTTGCTTTGTATTCTCTAGGAAAGCATTTGTTTTACGTTCCTTGTAAGCTGAACTCCTTAGAATGATGCTCTTGTTTAATTTTAATATGACCTCTGCTTATGTTATCTTGCTGCAGCCACTGTTTCCTGGAGAGAGTGGTGTTGATCAGCTCGTGGAAATAATAAAGGTTTCAACTTAACTCCTTTCTTCATAGAATGATGCTGAATTACCTTTGGTTCAAACTTTTCTTTGTTACTAATTTTCATCCTCTCCTTTTGCAAATTTTATAAGATTCTGGGGACGCCTACCAGGGAAGAAATTAAGTGCATGAATCCAAATTATTCGGAATTCAAGTTTCCTCAGATTAAAGCTCATCCTTGGCACAAGGTTTTGTTTTGAGTGTTATTAGTGTGATGACCTGTGGGTATCGTTAGTTGCTTTTTCTGAAAAGAATTATTGAAGCTGATACAGGTGTTTCACAAGCGATTGCCTCCTGATGCGGTGGATCTCGTATCGAGGCTACTCCAGTATTCACCAAATCTACGTTGCACTGCTGTAAGTCTATAATGAAGTCAATTATCAGTTAGATTTGTGTCGCTTAGAAGGTGGAACTGCTTTGAACCTCCAATCCTTGCATTAGATTTCTTGGGGCTTAGTGTCAGCCACTTTTTGACTTCACCTAGCATGACTGAAATCCTTCTATGGAACTGCTTTTCTTGTTTAATGCCATATTGAGCTGTAGTGATCGAGTTGCCTAAAAGAATGTTTACGACAGTCTGATGACTCATTCCAAGTTGAGTGATTATTTGTGTCAAATGATGGTAGCACAAGTTGGGAGTTTTGTTCAGTTAATGTCTTTGCTATGAATTAAAAACCCAAAGACCATACTAATTGCTGCTACTATGGGACCTGAAGAATAAACTTCAGGCAGGCTATAGGTTTGGCATCAGTTTAAAGCAAGTTTATATCAGACGTGTTTTTGGATTTTGTTCCTGCTTTCTTCATGGGTGTGCATGTAGAGAACAGAGTATTTCCCTAAAATGCTGATTATGATCTCTTGGTAATGTCAGTTGGAGGCCTGTGCACATCCTTTCTTTGATGATTTGAGGGACCCGAATGCAACCTTGCCCAATGGACGTGCCTTACCAACCCTCTTTGATTTCACAGCTCAAGGTAAAGTAAAAAATAGCGGCAAATGCTCTTTCCGTTTTGGTCCTCGTTCCAGATAACTTATACACCCAATTCTACTGCAGAGTTGGCAGGTGCACCCTCTGAGCTGCGTCGACGCCTCATTCCTCAGCACGCAAGGAACTGAGCTCCAATCGTAACCTTGCATCATCAGGAACATGAGATTTCATGTATACTTGTTTATTACTCGTGCGAAGTTCGAACATTCTTTAGCCTTCAGCTCGACTGAGCATATATATGCTGGGAATAGAAGTCAAGTTAGTGGATAGGGTGTCAATTTTAGGAGTTCGTCATAAATCAAGCTCGAGTAGAATCTTGGAGGAGGTGGAGCTGCCGAATGAAACCCGACCACATTCTGCGGGCAGATCAAACAGGAATTGTCGAGGCTAGTTGCTGGAATCGTCATCACCTTGCCAATTCTTTTCTTTTTTTCCTTTCTCTTTTTCCGGGGTGGCGGGGAGGGGGTTGGTTTTTCATTTTTTTTTTTCTAAGGGGTGGGGGGAGGAGGGAGTTGGGTTTGCATTTTCTTTTGGGGTTATTGTTTTGCCGTATACAGCGCTGGCACTGGGGAGTGAGTTTGTAACGTAGACTAACACGATGTGATCGCCTAGTGCGCATGTATTTCGACACGTTATCAATTGATAACGCAGTAGCATGATTATTCAAGCTCCATGCGATAAGCTCGGCTGTGTCCTCGGTCGAAATTCATTCATTCCTTCAGAGCTCTGGCAAAGGCAAAATATCTCAGACTGCGCGAGACCTGTAAGAACAGCTCTCACCTCAAGGCCGAGAAGGGTATGTTGGGTTGACGCAAACGATTGATGCTTTTATGCAAAGATCCATTCCATCTTCCTTTATGTGGAGAATTGAAAGGAACATTGGGAGAAAAAAAAAAAGAGGGGGAAAAAGTGAAACGGGAAATCCAGTTTTGAAGTCACGGGGCGGGATCCTTGGCGGGAAAGGGAGACACGAAGAGGGGCCACGTGTACGTACGGGGCGGACAGCTCAGCGATAGTACTGTGTTTGTGTACGTACGTACGTTGGTATGATTTGATCTGTAGGAAGCTCTTGGCACTTTACCTTTCTCCACCGTTATAATGTCCTCCCCACAACAACCCCCCCAAAATTTAAAATCCAGGTTTCACACCTGATCTGACCTCTGACCTGTGTGACGGGTCCAGGTAGTTTCGCCCCCCCTCCTAAAAAAAAAAAAAGAGGATGTTGGTCCATGTAGATCTCTTCATAAGTTTTTGGGAAAATGACACAAATAGTCCCTGAACTATCACAGAATGTGCAATCTGGTCCCTGAACTTTTAATTTGTTCAATTTAGTCCCTGAACTTTGGCAGAATGTGCAATTTGGTCCTTAAACTTTTGACTTGTTCAATTCAGTCCCTGAACTTTTAGTAAATGTTCAATTTAATCCCTAAACTATATGAAAATGTTCAAAGTCGTCCCTAATCTTAAATTAACAAAAGGACTATATTGAACATTTTCATATAGTCCAGGGACTAAATTGAACATTTACTAAAAGTTCAGGGACTGAATTGAACAAGTCAAAAGTTTAAGGACCAAATTGCACATTCTGCCAAAGTTCAGGGACTAAATTGAACAAATTAAAAGTTCAGGGACCAGATTGCACATTCTGTCATAGTTCAGGGACCATTTATGTAATTATCCCTAAGTTTTTTGGATCACAAGTAACCTGTTTTAATCGGTCTCTTTTAAGTGGGTACGATTTTTTTTTTTTGGTCGGGAAGTGAATACGATTAATTGCAAAGTTAAGACACTCTAAAAAGTGATGCATGAAAATTAGTCTAATTCTCTGATTTTGGATCCGCTTGATTTGGCTATACTTGAGATAAATTTCTGGACAAAGTTGTCCTTAGACAGTAACGAGCTTTTCCGAAATAGCACTTAGGGTGGATGTGGTTCAGCCTTTTCAAGGGATTTTGAGGAAATGCAAATATTGCTTGGTGAACTCTATTTTGAAAAGCAATTTTGAGAGAAAAATTGTGTGATAGAAAAATATTTGGGATGTGCCTTTGGGTGATTAAGTAATATAGTTCAATTAGCAACAGTAGCAAAGTGAAAAAGAAAAGAAAAAACCAGTAAAAGCAAATCACACAACAACATCTACACTATTTTATCCTAATCATATCTGTAGTCCTAACAGGATAAGCACAAGAACCATCGCACAAGGCCTAAGAAAGCAATGCCGCACAACAAGTTTTCACGAGGAAATCATCACCAGTTCCGTTCTTTAAATTGCCGCACAGAGTATAAGAACTCCGAAAACATGTCTCTGTGTCATTTTTTCGAGATGAAAAACTACAGTTCCCTATTTTTTACATTCACATACTAGACGTGAGAAGCAATGAGCATCAAAATCTTTTAGAAACAAACAATAGAACTCGAAAGTCAGGGCAAATACAAACCCAAACCACACAAAACAGGTAATGCAAGAGATAGTCGTGGATCTAACGAACATAGGGTTCGAACAGAGAACGCGAGTCCAAGTTCCAAAATGACGTTTCTTCGGACATAAGGGCTTTAGAAAATCTTACCTAGAGATGAGGAGGAGATGGAACGAGGGGTGTGGAGCGAGCAGGGCAACTGAAGAAATGAAGAAGCAAAGTGCAGAGTGTGAGTAGAGCTGCATGAGTAGGGGTAACGAAAAGTGTGTAGTGTAGATCTAGGGTTGTGTATTTTAAAAAGGGCAAAACGGAACACTTACTAAATTTGTGAGGGCAAAATAGACAATTAAATATTTTTCATTAATTGAAACTTCAGCATTGAAAATGTTGACTTTTATCTCAACGTTGTTACAAGCAATTACCAAACAGCCAACATTTATCCCAATGGGCTTTCGGGTCCCAAAGAGCTTTCAAAATGCTGAACCAAAACCTAACCTTAGAAATGTGAGCTTTTTTACCTTGGGAAAAAAATGACATAAATAGTCCATGAACTTTAGCCTAATGTGCACTTTGATCCATAAAATTTTGACTTGTACAATGTAGTCCATGAAATTTTAGTACATGTTCAATTTAGTCCCTATAACATATGAAAATGTTCATTTTTGTCTCTGATATTAAATTAATGGAATGATATATAGTTCAGGGACTATATTAAACACGTAGCAAAAGACCACATCGAACAAACTAAAAGTTCATGGACTATATTGAATAATAGGGTAAAGTTCAAGGACTATATTGAACAAATTTAAAGTTCATGGACCATAATGCACATTAAATAAAAATTTATGAACTATTTATGTCATTATTCCTTTTACATTTCATTCGGAGGGGGCCAACGCTTGTGAATCTTCACGAAGAGTGGCGCCGGTGGTGGTAATTTTAACTCCCGGAAACACCTCTTTATTATTGTGTAATTATATGTATATTATGGTATTTCTGTAATTGTATTTATCTATACTCTTATTGTAATTAGTTGCTCATATAAATACATCTTACACAACCCTAGTTTGGGTTGAGCCACCATAAACACTCTGTCGTTATTTCTCTCTGACTCTAAACATCAACATGGTATCAGAGCAGGAAAACGCATCACGTTCTTTGACAACTTCGTCTCAAATCAACACTTCCTTTGCTCCAATTACCGCCTCAACAATGTTCGGTACATCTACGAATTTTTCTTCTTCTCTACCATCTCTTTGGTCATCATCTTCTTTTTTTGCTAATCCTAATTTCCCATCATCTCTCAATAATATACCGCCCCCCTTCGCCTTTTCTTCTCTTTTTCCTACTGCTCCGATCTCAGCTGCTGCTGCTCCAATTACTAGCATGCAATCAACCTCGTCATCTCTTCTTCTTCCTAATATTTCTAATCTTGTCTCCATCAAATTTGATGCGGATAATTATCTCTTGTGGAAATCTCAGTTTGAATCGATTCTAATCTGCAACGATCTGCTGGGATATGTGGATGGATCTTTTCTATGTCCGCAAAGGCTTATCAATGATCATAATGGTACTGTGGTGGTCAATCCTTCTTATTCAATGTGGGTCAAGACGGATCAATGTGTTCGCAGTTTGATTAACTCAACCCTCACAGTTGAGATTTTTCGTGAAGTTCATGATTTTAGGACATCTCAGGAGATTTGGCTTGCTCTAGGGTGACGCTTTACTGATCGATGCGCGGCCAAAGAAATTGGGTTGAAGCTTGATTTTCAGAACGCCGTCAAGAAACCAGATCAGTCAATGTCTGATTATCTTCAGCATTTGAAATCAATTGCGGATTCCCTCACCGCAATCAATTGCTCCGTCTCTGATAAGGATTTGGTGATTCAAGCCCTTAATGGGCTCCCATCAGAGTATGATCCTTTTGTCACAATGGTCACCAATGGTCCTACTATACTTTCCTTCAATGATCTGCGGTCACGTCTACTTATACAAGAAGAACGATTTCTCCGAAAATTGATTGGCTCATCTTCATCTGATATTCATCATGCTTTGATTGGACAATTCACTTCACCTAATCCACCGTTTCGAGGGAGCTGTGGTGGACATAATTTTAGGGGCCAAAGATCTGGTCGAGGACAGGGTGGACGGTTCTCGCGTGATCAATCGGTTTGGTGAGCCTCGAATGATCGATTTAATTCACAGTCATTCTCTTCCCCTAGGTTGAACAATTCTCGTCTTCCTCTAATAGACCTCATGGTGGTTCGAGGCCCTATGTTCCTCCATTCACTCAAGGAGGCATTCTTAGATCTAGGCCTCATCTTTCTTATCAGACATGCAATGGGGTTAGGCACACTGTGCTGCAATGCCGACAAAAATTTAATCATGCCTTCACAACAACGGATCTATCGGATTCCTTCTCGGCTCTCTCAGTTGGTGAAGCCTCTGATCCAACGTTGTATCTTTGACAGTGGAGCGTCGGCACACATGACTAGTGACATTGGTAAAATCCTAAATCCTAAACCTTTTTATGATTCGACAAAAGTTTCTGTTGGTGATGATAGTCGTTTATTGCCTATTAAGCAAGTCGGTAAAGCTTTTTTACATAATAATTCTCGATCTTTGCTGTTATCGCATGTATATCGCGTCCCTAAACCTGCTCGTGATATTCTCTCGGTCACTCAACTTTGCCGTAAAAATTCATGCACTATTGATTTTAATGGTTCATCCTTTTCTTTGAAGGACAAACGAACCGGGAAAGTTCTCCTCCAAGCTGATTCTTCTCATGGTCTTTATCCGATTTTCAATTCATTGGTGTCCTCTCACTCGCAACCTATCGTGGCTTCTTCTGCTTCACTCACTCGCTGGCATGCTCGTCTTGGTCATCCAAATAAACAAGTTCTGAGTCGTGTTTGCAATTCTAGTTCTAGGTCGGTATCATGTAAGTCTTGTCTTGTTGGCAAATCACATCGATTACCTTTTGAGTCTGTTAATCATCATACTTCTTTTCCTTTAGTTGTAATTCATTCTGATGTATGGACGAGTCCCATTTTATCAAATTCTGGTTTTAAGTATTTTGTGTTGTTCGTTGATGACTACTCTCGATTCACTTGGATTTTTTTGATGAAAAATAAATCTGAAGTGCCTACTCATTTTTATCGCTTCCGTTGTTTTATCGAAAATATGTGCAATGAAAAAATAAAATTCCTACAAACTGATGGGGGAGGTGAATATACCAGTAATTCGTTCAAAACATATTTACGTGAAAATGGTATTCTTCAACGCATTTATTGTCCAGATACTCCATCTCAAAATGGTCTGTCAGAACACAAAATCAGGCATTTAGTTGAAATGTGTTGAACCTTATTAATCCATGCTCATATGCCTCCCTCGTATTGGGTTGATGCTCTTTTCACTGCTGTTTACACTATTAATCGGCTTCCTACTCCTGTCTTATCCGATATTTTCCCTTTTCATTGTCTGTTTGGGTTTAAGTTTGATTTTTCGTTCTTTCGAGTTTTTGGTTGTGCTTGTTATCCTTTTCTTCCATCTCATGTCTCCCATAAACTTGCACCTCATTCTATGCCATGTGTCTTTCTTGGGTATACGTCAAATCACAAAGGTTATCGTTGCCTTGATCGATCAAGTAGTCGTGTTTTTATTAGTCGTCATGTTCGATTTGATGAGGAGAATTTTTCCTTTTCACAAAGTCCTTCGACTCTTAGTTCAATAAATAATTCTTTCAATTCAATTCATTCCTTTATTATTTCCTCCAATCAACCAATTCTTCCTTCTACCTCCTTTGAGCATCCATCTCCTTCTCCGCCTCTCTCGAATACTCGGAGCCAACCTCTTAATATATCTCTCTCCACTTCTCAATCTACCCAATCTGATTCCAATTTTTTTTCATCTTCATCGCTTCTCCTTTCGAACCCACTCAATGTGTCCCAATCTAACTCGACTTCTAACCAAATTTCTTCTACATCAGATTCACAAATTCTCTCTACATCTCCACTTAGTTCATCCACTTATGTATCATCTCTTCCCACTCATCCTATGCAAACTCGTGCTAAATCTGGCATTTCTAAACCAAGGAAAATTTTTAATCTCTCTATTTTTTTTTTTCATGAAAAGACACCGACTTGCTATTCTAAGGCTATTCTTGACCCATGTTGGAAAGCGGCCATGGCAGATGAATTTAACGCCTTGGTCACTAATCACACGTGGGATCTTGTACCACCTGACCCTTCTAAAAATTTAGTTGGTTGTAAATGGATTTTTAATGATGCGGATGAGGTCGCGATCTACGCAATCAATATAGATAAAGTTGTTATCTACATAATATTGCGTGATATTACGTAATATTACGTTATCCTTATTTTTTTTAGGCAATTTTGTAATATTTGAATTTTACTATTTAGAATTCTAGTTGGGTTAGGATTAGGTTAGCACCTTATAAAAGGGTGTCTTAGGGTTTTTAGACATATGATTCAGACTTTTTAGATATCAATTACAATTTCGAGATTTCTCTCTTGTAAGCATGGATTTGCCTGTGTTCTATCGCTGAACGCTGCGCTAGGTGGTATCAGAGCCTATGGCGACTGGCGGTGGTCTTCGTGACGATGCTCGGAAGACTGGAGCCCCAATCTTTGGGGACGGCGCACTGCAACGTTTGGAGCAGCGTTTAATGGAACGCAGAGATCGTTTCGGAGCACGATTTGACAAATTGGCGGATTGATTCGACGGTCTTGGAGTTGATGTGAACCGAAATCGACGGAACGATAGAAGGCCGGGTGCAGATCTTGCTCGCGGTGACCTTGTTAGGCCTGTTCCTGTCCGCAGGCAGAATAACCCTTTATTTTCATAGAGTTCTTTCGACGAAGGACGTGCTGATTATGGAGGATTTCAAAGGGGATACGATGGAAGAGATGGCAGACGATATTACGACAATCATGAAGGTAACAACTTTAAACTAAAAGTCGATATACCTTATTTTGATGGAAGTCTTGATATAGAAGAATTTCTAGATTGGATTGCTGGTATTGAAAAACTCTTCGATTATATGGAGATCCCTAGTGAGAAACGGGTGAGATTAGTAGCCTATAGATTGAAAGGAGCTGCGTCTATATGGTGGGAGAGACTGCATAATTGTCGCGACCCTCTCGAGGCGCTGGCCTAAGCCGTCGAGGAGGCTAATGGGCCGCCCGATCTTCGCCTGGTCGGACGCGGGCCTCTCCCAAGGTCCATTACCCAAATCGCAACGGCTAGATATACGTGGTCGACCTTCAGTGCGGTCTGGTGACATGTGATATGTGTACATGCCAAGGAGTCGCCACCAATCGTTTCATGGAGGGTACGATCGGAAACCCTATCGAATAGTTGGGAGCGATATATTATATTATGCGGAAACCAGAGAAACGGGATCGGGGACTTTGCTACACCAACTGTCAGAATTGACGCCCTTTCGGCACCTAAGTTGAATGATTTATCTGATCCTAGGATTTCATACAGATGAGTGTGGTACAGATCCTAATTCTAGGAGTTCATGCAGACAGGAATGGCTATCATATCCCTCACAATCATTAAGAGTAAATGCACAAATCAATGATCCAGTACATGCGGATAAAATACATGAAAACAGCATGGAATCCCTAATGAGGCCCTATTAGCCTAGAGAAATATCAATCAAGGCTTAGGAGTAATTTGACACGATTCGCCCATGAGGGGTGGAATCGTAATTTTGAGAAATTTTGGGGACAATTCGCCATAAAAGGGAAAAATTATCATTTCAGATGAAATATGCAGTCAAAATAGGGTAGAAATGGGATTGGCGATCAAATCCTTCCATTTCCTATTTTTTTGGAATTTCCAGGATTTTTCTGATTTTTTTTATTTTTAAAATCATTTTTCGATTTTTTTATTAAAAAAAATGTTATTCGGGCCGGGTCGGGTGACCCGGTCCACGACCCACGCGACCCGCACCCAGCCCGGACCCGGCCCGCACCGAAACGACGTCGCACTGCTCCTCCCTCTCGAATTTTGATTTCCCGCCCAAACCTAAACCAATGGTCTTGATTGCGCCACGTGTTGACATTCGGACGGCCTGATCTTCATAATGAACCAACGGCCCAGATTGAAAAGCTTGACTAAATCTTAACCGTCCGATCTAAAGCATTTTTTATTTCCAAAATTCCAAGATCGTGACACGTGTCACATCTCTCACCGTTGGATCAATTCTTTTTATTCGGTTATTAACCGAACGGCTGACGTGGCTGCCACATGGGCACCACGTCAGCGCCACGTGGGCGTCGACAGGTCAACTTTTGTTGACCGGTCAACAGCCCCGCCGAAGAAGACGATCGGCGCCGGCGCCTCGTCGGAGGATGATTTCTCGGTCTCCCGACATCGGATTGACGTGAAACCAACGGCAAATGATTCGTCTTGACGAGATCTACAACATATATCATACTCAGCATAACAGAATCAAGTTTGGTAAACCTGCAACTCAAGGCCGAAGCTAATCTCCGGCGGGCTATCGTCCTAACCGTTTCTAGCGATATCTAGGCCTATTAATCAATCAAGAAGCATCACAGGAGATCGAAGAGACATACCTGACCGTCGCGGAGCTTCGGTTTGGTCTAGAACGAGCCATGGAGCTCGCGACCCATCCGTCATGGTTGGAAGCCGACTCGGGTTTTTACCCAACGAAATCACATGCCATCTAAAGCAAAAATGTTTAGGGAAGAGAGACAAACATATTGCAACCAGAATCGCGGCCAATGAATGGCTCTAACTTGAGTTGCCATTAGAGGCCGAGAGGAAGCTCGGGAGAGTGTCTCACCTTTTCAAGAGCGTCGGCGAGCACGGGTCGGTCCGACGCGTTCTCCAGGTTGATACGAAGCTAATGGGAGTGGTGGCGTCGAACGACGTCGTCTGGATCGCCGGGAACCCGAGCTCGAACTTCTTGAGTTCGGAGCTCCCATGGTTGCCGATCTCTCTCTCTCTCTCTCTCTCTCTCTCTCTCTCTCTCTCTCTCTCTCTCTCTCTCTCTCTCTCTCTCTCTCTTCTCTGCGAGCTCTCCGTCTCCTCTCTCACTCTCTGTTTCGAATGAAGTCCTCCCTCTAATTGATTTCCCTCGTCTTTTGTTATACCCAAATGGCCCTGTGAACGAACTCCTCGAGCTCCCGTCACGTGCCGAAGGCACGTGCGTTTTGGCACATCGGCTTTGAGTTCGATCCGGCGAATGCATCGGAGCTATTTTGCGCGCCTGGGTGTGTCAATTCCTCCTCCGATTTTGGTGATCGAGCTTCCTTCTTCTTCCCTCCGGTGGCCCGTGCGTGCGCCAAGAAGCCCTTTTTGTTTCTATCCCCTGCGTGTGCAATGAAGAAGATGGAAAAAGGCAATGAACAATACCCGGGTCCACGGGTCGGATTTGTCCGACCCGACAGATCCTGTTCCCAAAAGAAGGGCCAAATTCCACTAGTAATTGCCATCTTTTCGCAAAATTGAAGCTGCCAATTGTTTTCCCAGCATGATTTCTCTTTAGAAATGTGGTTTTTGCGACTAAAACACTTAGAATCGTGCGAAACCCCCAAATATGAGATAGGATTCGAAATTCAATTTCATCAAATTAGGGTGTTTAATGAAGGAATTGGCATCAATTGAGCCCACCATTAGATTCAGGGGGGTCAAAACCTATAGGGAGGAAGTATTGGGGCTCTATGGGTGTCTTTCAGAAAAGTTTAATTTTGGATTTGGCATTTTAGGGACTAAAATGAAAAGATTTTCATGCGATCAGGTCCTTAAAGCCAAAATTGATTAAATCAGCGCACAATTGAACCAAATTGAAATGTGGGGCAATCAAGTCGAATGTCAAGATTCGGAAAATGCAAAAGATTGCAAATAAAAAGACTCAAAACATATTTTTTGACAAATTCAACCCTGTGGTTTACAAAGAAACACACAAAATTAAACTTGAATTTCGACTCTTTATGAGGTCAAAATGACAAGGGATTTAAAATAAAAATATCGACTATTTTCCTATATTTTTGTGACCTCAAATGCTATTTTTGTTGATTTTTCTAGTATTTTTCTATTTTCTAAAAATACTAAAAAATACGATAAATATGAAAAATTATTTTTTTGTCCTTAGACTTGGCCAAAGCCACCAAAGTTGATTTTTTAATTTTTTTTTTAATTTTTATGGATTTTTTGTGATTTTTTCAAAATAAAGCTTAAAAAGACTTGGTAAAAAATCAGGTGTCAACAGCTGCCCCTCTTTGAGGGGAATCTCGTGAGAGGTTTCGCTCAAATATAGGTGACACTTAAGTCTAGACCGACTCGACTGGGGAAAAGAAAAATGAATCCTTATATTCAATCTTTCTTGTCTTGCTGGTAAACGCTCTGCTCGTCCTATCTTTGCCAACGTGAAAGAGAAAGTAGAGAGACCCACCTGCTATTTACCTGTTGATCACCTGCCTGATGCTCATGTGTCATGCGCGGTGTATAGCGGGTTCAAGTGAATACCTAGGGACTCGTCTTTTGAGTATCCTTGGACGGATAAGTTCTAGCCCGTATGGTAGGCCAAACCAGAATGAGATTCCTGTTTTGACAGGAACCTATGAATGACGCACCTAGTCTCTTAGGGATTGTCAGAAGTTTTGATCCGTATGGTGGATCAGACCATGAATAGGACTCGTCTCTGCTAGGAACCTATGGATGACGCACCCGTTCTGTAGGGATTGTCGAACATTTTGATCCTTCAGGGGGATCAGGCCGTGAATAGGACTCCTTTCTACTAGGAACCTGTGGATGACGCACCCGTTCTGTAGGGATTGTCGAACATTTTGATCCTTCAGGGGATCAGGCCGTGAATAGGACTCCTTTCTGCTAGGAACCTATGGATGACGCACCCGTTCTGTAGGGATTGTCGAACATTTTGATCCTTCAAGGGGATCAGGCCGTGAATAGGACTCATTTCTCCTACGAACCTATGGATGACGCACCCAGTCTCTTTAGGGATTGTCGAACATTTTGATCCTTCAGGGGGATCAGGCCGAGAATAGGACTCCTCTTTTCTAGGAACCTATGGATGACGCACCCGTTCTTTAGGGATTGTCGAACATTTGGATGATCCTATATTTTAAGGAATTAACTAGGATCTGTACAAGTTCGGTGTACCTAACTCTTAGGTTTACCAAATGAGCTATTCTGGGTTTAGGGATTACCTAGAACCTCACAGAAAGCTGGTTCTGAAAATCGTCCTTTTGACGTGCATGACGTTATTCTGGGATTTGGGGATTCCAAGTATCCTGCAGAAAACTCAAACCTGCAAAAAATTTTGATAAAATTTTTCTGGGATTTAGGGGTTACCTGAAATCTCGCAGAAAGACGATTTTGAATATTGTCCTTTCGACATCGGATGTGACATTCTGGGATCTGGGGACTCCAGGCATCCTGCAGAAAGCTCAAACCTATAAAACTGAAATCTCACAGAGAGATGATTTCGAAGATTGTCCTTTTGACATTGGAGGTGACATTCTGGGATCTGGGGACTCCAGGTCTCCTGCAGAAAGCTCAAACCTATAAAACTAAAATCTCACATAGAGATGATTCTGAAGATTGTCCTTTTGACATTGAAGGTGACATTCTGGGATCTGGGGACTCCAAGTATCCTGCAGAAAGCTCAAACCTATAAAACTGAAATATCACATAGAGATGATTCTGAAGATTGTCCTTTTGACATTGGAAGTGACATTCTGGGATCTGGGGACTCCAGGCATCCTGCAGATAGCTCAAACATGTAAAACTGAAATCTCACATAGAGATGATTTCGAAGATTGTCCTTTCGACATTGGAGGTGACATTCTGGGATCTGGGAACTCCAGACATCCTGCAGAAAGCTCAAACCTACAAACATCTCATCAAAATATATTTTTCTGGGATACAAGATTACCAAGGATCCTACAGAAAAGTAAGCTTGAAAGCTCTTCTTCACAGAGCAAGGCATCCTTCTAGAATCTGGGGCTACCATGAGTTCTTCTCAGAGAAAGGTGTCATTCTAGGACTTGGGGTTGCCACGAGTCCTGTAGAAATTTAAACCAAGAGAGATAGCACTCTGGGATTTGGGGTTACCAAGAACCCAACAGAAGCTTTGACTAAGGAAGGTTATGTCCTTCTAAGATTTGGGGTCCTCAAAGATCCAAGAAAGCTTGTGTTCTTTTGAGATCTGGGATCGCCAGGAATCCTGCAGAAGCTTAAACAAGCATTACCAAGAAATATGCCCTTCTGGGATCTAAAGTTGCAAGAAATCCAGTAAAAACTCAAACTTGAAAGTTATTCCTCACAAAAGAAGTAGCATTCAGAGGTCTGGGGATACCAGGGGTCCTACAGAAGCTTGAACATGTAAACTCTTTCTTACCAAGAGAGGTTGTGTTCTTCTGAGATCTGGGATTGCTAGGAATTCTGCAGAAGCTTAAACTTGGAAGTTATTCTTCACAAAAGAAGTAGCATTCTGAGGTCTGGGGATACTAGAGGTCCTACAGAAGCTTGAACATGTAAACTCTTTCTTACCAAGAGAGGTTGTGTTCTTCTGAGATCTAGGATTGCTAGGAATTCTGCAGAAGCTTAAACTTGGAAGTTATTCTTCACAAAAGCAGTAGCATTCTGAGGTCTGGGGATACCAGGGGTCCTACAGAAGCTTGAACATGTAAACTCTTTCTTACTAAGAGAGGTTGTGTTCTTCTGGGATTTTGGATTACCAGAAATCCTGCAGAAGTTTAGACATGTAAACTGTTTCTTACCAAGAGGGCCACAAACCATTCTGGGAGCCAAAATTATCAAGAATCTTGCAGAAACTCCAATCTGAAAATTTTCTCACCAAGGGCACATCAATGGTCTTTAAGTGATATCTAATGTCAAACTGACAGCACTTTATGACTTATATCAAAGTCATGAAAGATTTCAATAAATGCATTATGATGCTGGAAGTTATCCAAAACACCTTGCAACATACGGAAGTGATAAAAAATTCCTTGTGGGGAACGTTTGAATCAACCAATCTAAAATTATCAAAAGAGTTTGGTTAAAATGTCCATTGGAGTATTCTCATCAAAGAAGACTTCTCACCGTTTTGAGATAATGGTCTTTTACCGAGAATGCACTCGAATTTCCTATCAAACCAGTGTCTAGGGTTCAGGATCATTCGCAGTGCATACACCTCGATCGATCAGGAGGACTTCCAAGGGATCATAATGTTAGGCTTGGTCAACGGTTTTCAAGAGGGACTTGCAAGCAAGTCAAGGCTATTGAAGAGAAGTTTTCAACGTCTACTCCAGGTTTATAAGTTAAGAAACCTGCAAAATGATAAAGAAGTAATCTTGCTTGAACTTCTTCGAGCTAAGCTTAGACATTAAACCCTGCGTTAATCCAAATGCTTTAATTAGAAGAGACTTCTCAGGGTTGTAACGTAGGTAGGATTGGGGACCAAAAAAAGGCTTATTTTTTGCTCAGAATACGCGAAGGGTTTAACATTGGTGATCACTGCAGGTTTGCCGCCGATCTTGTCCCTTCCGGTTCAAAGTGCATCTTCAGTCTTCGAAGTGTATTGATAGTTTTTGGAGAGCATCGTCAGTCTTTTGAGAACACTCTTTTTGTTTGGAGAGCATTACTGATCTTCGGAGAGCATCAGCAGTCTTCGAGGCGCACATTTGTCTTTAGAGAATATCTCTCTCATGTTAAGACGGTGTCAATATCTTGTCTATACTTTTGTCATCTGAATGTGACATAATCTGTGAGTATCTTTCGCAGTCCAGCTCTCTTGGGATTTTCTTTTACAATCGGATCTCATTAGTGACATATACAAAGGTATCATGCCATCTTTTGGCATTTACAAGATCAAACACATGATTCACAAGTATACAAGCACTTGTATGGGCATTGGCCTTGCTTTTACCAAGCACTTTGCTTTTTCTTGATGCCCAGGATTGGATTTTTCTCTCTTTTTTCTTTTCCTCATCTCTTGTTGAAATCCCATCTTTTCCTTTCTTTTGGGAACCAGGATTTTCAAATGAGTGTGCTAGATATACAACTTGAATCTCAGCACTCAAACATTAGCCTAGGAATTTTTATAAATCCTATCTTTTGAACTCTTCCGCTCTCGAAGTGACGTCGCTTCCGTCTTGGAATATGCAATGATCACCTACGGGTTTGTGAAGCGAACGTATAGGCTCAACTGGGCTGTGCAAAAGGTAAAAGTGTATATGATAGAGAAACGAATGCTTTTCGTCATCTTAAGGCACTTGAACTACCATAGAAGTTAAAATGACAAGCAACACACGGAGATTGATGCAAGTCTGAGTAAGAGAATTTCTAACCATTTATCTCCTGATACTGCTAGACCTACCTCCATTTGGCCCCAATGTGGGGTGGTTCTTGACAGGGGTAAAGAATGAAACCGCCGTTCAAAGGGTTATTAATGGTCATCTGTAGTGTTTAGGATAGAGAAATGAACGCATCTGTCTTCCCAATCCATGTAAACAATGCGAATAATCCTTACATCTGTAGGTCAAGGTTTCGCTGTCCTTTCCACTCCACTCGTCTCTCAAGTGTATATAGGACGTGTTTAGATTAGGTTTGCCTCTTATCTAAGGAAACATCCTTTTGAACGGTTTAAACAACTCTTGTTGGAAAAGTTCATTTCGCTTTCTCCAAAACTTACCCTCTAAAGGGGATTTATGATGCACAATGCATATTTCAATCATGTTCAGATAACCTCCAAGTTTAAACATGAATGCCAATGACGTAACTGTGAGAATTCTGCGTCTTTCTAGACATGAGAATTGAATGCATCCTAGATTCTAAGAAGCCTCCAAATTTTAGTAATAAGGATTCTGAAAGTTTTAAAACCTAAGAGATAGGAAAATGAGTACTTACCTGCCCAGCGTGGCTAAGGATCCCTGAAAATATAAAAGGAATATATTAGTGTATGCTCTCGAATTTCAGAAAATTAGAACGATACACCTTACCCTTGATTATGCACTCCAATGGAAGTACATCGGTTCATGAAAATCTGCATTTTTCTTAACAACACAGAATGGTTAAGTGTTCTAAAATTTCTTGAAATTCTCAGTCTTTGGAGAGAAAGGACATGCACCTAACCATCACAACGTTAGGTCTCCTTGATCATGCATTCCAATCTGAACGCCAATGCGCGGATTACAGAAATTGGCCATTTTGACCTACGGCGATGATCCATTTGTTTGATTCGGCAATGAATTCTGCTCGATGACTCCATTCATCCTTTTGGGTTTGTTCCATGCCACTCTTCGAAGTTCCCTCCACTCGATCTTGTAGCCAAAGATCATTTCTTGAATGCTTGACTTCTGAAGCCGTTATCTCCCAACAATCATTCCGCCTTGAATTTGCGTCGGCGAGTTCTTTCCTTTTGAGTCCTTTTGAGTGCCAATAATTTTCTGTTGAAATTAAGGCCAATTCATATTAGGAGAAAGATCATTGGAGATCAAATTAGAATGACACAAAGTTACCATTCACTCAAGTTTGTATCTTGAGGTTTGACTCTGATGTGAACAACTCTTCCATCACGTTCATTGATCTTGCTGGTAATGAAATGCCACTTTTTCATCTAGTCGCGTAGATGATTCGCTTGCCCCACTTAGGCGTGACTTGTCATGGCTAGGTAATGCTTGCCCTAGCTAAATGGCTCTGTTCACTTTTGTATCTTCATGTAATACCCTGTCCAATTTGGGATATCTCTTGGTTGGATCTTCCATTTACTTTTCACCTTTGAGGTGTCATCCTTCCAATGTTTGAGAAAATCGTTTGCTTCGGGCGTCTTGTCACTTGTGACCATCCTTGTGATGTTCTCCTCTTATTGGACCCATGATAATGTCCTATCGGCGTATTCTGCCACAAAAAAGAAATGGTTTTGCATTAGCAAATACGAGAAAAAGAGGTAAATTGGATACGACACCCAACTACCCTTCTTTTATCAATTGTCGACATTTTTCTTTTGATTGAGTCCATTCCAATATTGTATACTGATATGGACAACATTTATCGAATCCCTCCATCCATGCTTGAAGGTGTTGGTAATATCATCAATCCATTTGTCCCAGTTGGGCGACGTCTACCTTGGCCAAATGCCTTAGTACTTTTCATATCATTTGACGACTTCCAATCCTATTTGAAGAGGTCTTGGTACCTGTTCATGAAGAAATGAGTATTCATCCATGTTTAACTTTATACAAATCACCAAGGAACGTGATACTCCCTTTGAGGTATTGCATTTCCGTTGATCAAGGAAATCGTCTCTTTCGATTGCTTTGCCCCAATAGGGCATGTCTTGACGTTTGTCGTCTTTGGGCTTGATAATTTTGGAATTTTTCACATAGCAACTTAGAGGCTCTCTCAATCACAGTTGCCTAAGTTAATAACAGCTGGTTCTTCTGAAGTAGGAGGCATTGACTTTTCGAAGGCACTCCATTCTTTGGTATGTATGTTTGAGATGATATGCTCAGAAGTAGTGGCTTCATCACCCATCAACTTTATGACGACGTTCACGAAGTTATCTCCCAAGAAAGGGTTCGCTAGATCCGGTTCTGCTATTGGAGTTATGTCTTCTTCTGACAACCACCTAGAGTTCTTGCTGAAGTACTCGTTCAATGGGCTGTCAAACATCTTAGATTTGCCTTTCCAAGCTGGAGAACCAATGAATGAATCTTTCTGATTTTTCTGGCTTCCATGGCGTCCCCGACTCTTGCCTCGGCCTCGGCCTATTGCCTTGGGGGTGTAGAATCGTCCAGATCTCATTACTACATCCACTTCCTCCGTCCCATAGTCCCAATGGACTGCCTTAGGATCGTACTCTTCTATCGGAGGGACTTGTATGGTTATTGTCTTCAGACAAGATGCTTCAGGTTCAGCTGTACCGTCTTCTTCCTCTTCCGGCAATTGAATCACGGCAGGCTTGACTAGGCAATCTTCTACCTCATGCAATACATCAAGATCCTCCAATTTAATTACCACAGTCGTAGCAGCTTCGATCATTGACACAGTGTTGTCAAAGTCCTTTGAAAAGATTTCGTCTCTCAGTCGATAATGTCGGTCGTCGTCACCTAGTATTGCTGATGTCGCGGATCTCGGGTATTCTCTTTTTCCTGTGAATAATTCAGCTGAACCCTGCTGTTGATCCTTTGATCTCTTTGTTTCGGCATACTGCTTTGTGCCAAGCTTAGTAACCCTCATCTGGTCAAGTGATGACTCCGGCTATTTCGAAAAAGGCTTTTCCGGTCGAACGAGATCATCCATGCCTCCCTATTCGTCTGGTATAATATCATCCATTCTCTGATAGAAGCTAGGAGGAGCAGAGTACTTTACTTTAAAGTTGTATCCTCCAGAATCCTGACCCAGGTTGTCTACAATTTCATCCATTTCTAGCGTGTTAGCCATGAATCTGCGATCTGCCAGACTTCGCCTCTTGGCTTCCAGTTCGTCCTCTTCGAATTCTTCTTCTGGCTCAATGATCGGCCCAAAATTGCCTACCAGATTCTTGTGCGGGATGTCTCACGTGCTACCCTGCTCAGTTTTGATCACGAAGTGGCTTCCTTCCAAGGATAGAGAAGCTTCGATTCCATCGAATTCTTCATCAGTAGTATCGGACATTATCCCCAAGCTCATCATCTTAGCGATACATAGTCTCTTCATGTCGGCAGAGATTTTCCCTCCTTTTGGGTATAGCGAAGCGACCGTCAGTATGTTGGTCAGCTTAGGTACGTCCACCTTCAGCTTAAGGTGGTCTTCCTCCTCTTCAGTGAATATTGCCCCAATTGCTTGATGATCAGAGAACGGGTTTTCTTGTACATTTGGAGCCATGTTGTCAAACTTCAGAATCTAGCTATCGATCAAAGCTTGTACCTTTAGCTTAAGGATATAGCAATTATCAACATTATGCCCTATTTCGCCCATATGGTAGACACAGGTTTAGCTCTCGTCAAAGCCAAGATATTTGATAGGATTCACCCTGGGTGGTTCCTTCGCCACCAAGTGTTGTTCTAGCAGCATCGGGAGTAGCTTGGACAAAGGCCTCGGGAGCTGAGAGAACTGCTTTTGGGGTTGCCTTCTTCTAGGCTCTTGCCCTTTTGGTGCCGACCACGACGATCCTCCTTTGGTCTGATTAGAACTGTTAAGCACCTTAGGTTTGTGGGGGTCTGGTATGAACGCTATGTCGAGCCCAGCTTCTATCTCATTCTTCAAGGGATACTGCTTCCTGGTAGAAGCTTCATGATGCCTCCTTTCTCTTAAGGCCCATTCTAGCCTTTCAGCTACCTTAATCAAGTGTGCAAATGTCTGACATCCGGAGGTGTTCAACCTGTCGAAGTATTCGTAGGGGAGTGCTTTCAGGAACAAATCAATCAACTCGTCTTCTGGGATTGACGGCTTCACTTGGGTTGCCAACGCTCGCCATCTCTGGGCGTTTGTTCTAATCAACTTGCCCCTTGCTTTTGAGGTTCGTAGAAGGTCTTCCCTCGTCGGGGCTGTAGCCGTATTGAACTTATACTGTCTGAGGAAGTCCTCTGCAAGATCTTCCCACCTATCATAATCATCCAGGTCCAATTCAATGAACCATGCCAGAGCGGCACCAGACAAACTTTCTTGGAACGTGTTCATCAGCAGTGGAACATAATCTGAGTATTGCGCCATCTTGCGCGGGTAATATTTGTGGTGAGTACGGAGACAGCTTGTCCCATTATACTTCCTCACGAAGTCCGGTTCCTTGTAGTCAAGAGAAGTCTCCACCTTGGCGAAGGGAGATATCTTGTCAAAACGAGCCAACTCATAACCTGGGCTGCTCAAGCATTCTTCGATCTTGGCTAATCTCTTAGCCTCCACCTCGATTTTTACGGTCTGCTTCCCATTTTCCTCTTTCTCTAGGTTGACAACAACAACAAGGGGTGCTTTTTTGTTGTGACTGGATGTTTGGCATATGGATATCTTCCTCTGTATGTTGGGTATCTCCTGTCGATTCTTTATCAGCCATATCGGGCGCGAATGGCAGACTCGAGTTGTTCTGGTTAGGAGCTACTGTCAGTCTGGCTTGGGAGGCTTCCAGCATCTCCTTAATATCAGCCATCATAATTGCCATTGAAGTATTTGATATTTTCCTATCAAAGGAAAGAAGGTTCATGTCTGAATGGCATACAAAACGGACCATTGGAGTTAATACAATTTACCCTTCATTCATTGGGTCTTGGCATTTTCCTTTCATTTGGATTTTCTACTTTGACATGTCATCATCTTTCAAGGAAGAATATGCATGTAAATGATGTACGCGTGATACGCATGATGCAAGTGATATAAGATGATTCGTGTTCGCAACGAAAAATGGATTCGTGCCTTTCACTCTATTCACAGAAAATATTTCTTTATCAAGTATGCCAATTTGTAAAGTTTGAATTCTTTCTTTTCGAATGCTCTTTTCAAAGAGACTTCTAATTGTTAAGGAACTTTTTCAAATTTTCTCGAGAATTTTGTTCACAAATTGAGCCATTATGGCGCTCTTGAAATCATCTATCCTAAATGCATGTATGAGATGATATAAAAAATGGGTACTCCATGTTCTGTCATTTGAAGTCATTGCTTCTTGGGTGTCTTGACTCTGTTCATCACCTGAGAGGAAAAAGATAGGAAATATTATTCTCACATTTGATTGAAATTTATTTAGGAACGATACGTCCTTTTCTACCAAGAGGGATGGCTCGGCATCGTTCTTCTTGGAAGTGTTGTTGCTATGGCGGAAAGCTTTTTGCATTCAATGGATGGATTTCATTTCATTACGTTCCATGGGTGATAACCATCGTTTCAGGGACTTGCCCCATGTATCACCATGGCAAACCTGATGTCTTCGGTTTCGGCATGCTTTCTGGATATGGAAATGATTTGCCCCCAGCAACTGAGTATTCCACCTTGAGTTAGCTGATTTAGCCATATGAACCTCCATTGTATCACGCTAATGCTTTCCATGTTGGTTGAGTCAATCACAGCATTCGATCTACTCTAACACCTGTATAACATTCTCTGTATATGAAAGAGAAACATCTTAGTCATTTACACTGAATGATATCAGGATAAGGGACAATTTACTCCATTTTGTGACATCAGAGGATAAAACTTCATCGTAATTATCCGAAGGTCTCGGCATTTGATGTTCCACGATGTTTGACACTATTTGGGTTCTGTCACTCTCCTTCTTGAGGTTGGGTGATCTTTCGCCACTTTGGCTCTATTGATGCATTTCAATCTGTTTAGAGAGAAAGAAAAATGTTTTACATTTGATTATGAAAATCAATTACTAAAACAAGTACTCCCTTGTTGACACCTGAGTTTTTACCATTTATTATTGTGATTTTTATTCTTTAAAATTAATTAAAAATATAAAAAAAGGTCATAAAATCACAAAATCAACTTTGGAAGCTTTGGTTTAACCTTAGGAACCAATTTTGAACAAAAAAATATTTTTCGATATTTTTAATATTTTTCGAGTTTATTTAATTATAAAAATACCCAAAAAATCAAAAAAAAATACCCAAAAATATTCGATAATTTTGTTTTAATTTCCTCTTCAAGTGTGTCACTTTAAATCTAAAAAATTCGGCTCGGGTCACTATGTTCCTTCACAAACATAAACCCGAACCGAGCCTAAAAAAAATCATTTTTCGAGTCTTTTAGTTTTCAATTCTCACTTTTTATAAGCTATGACATTGGATTCTAAAGTCTTAAAGTGCAATTAGGTCAATTTGCCCTCCAATTTAATCAATTTTTACCAAAAGGGCTTAATTGCACATTTTTCTTTCAATTAGTCCCCGGTTTCACGGATGTATACGTATGCTCTACGTATTTATACGTCATACGTATTTATACGTTATGCATATTTGTACTGTTTGGTAACCTCTTTAACTCTTGTAATAATAATAATGGTTATTATTTTTAACACCTTTGTTAGTGCCTTTTTTTTAGCATTTTTGTATTGTGAGTGCTATTGTTAGTGTTATTTTTAAATAGCATTTTTGTATTATAAATTGTGAGTGCTATTGTTAGTGCTATTTTTAAATGACATTTATTTATCATAAATTGTGAGTGCTATTGTTAGTGCTATTTTTAAATGACATTTATTTATCATAAATTGTGAGTGCTATTATTAGATAGAATTTATAATTGTTAGTGCTATTTTTAAATAGCATTTTTGTATTATAAATTGTGAGTGCTATTGTTAGTGCTATTTTTAAATGTCATTTATTTGTGAGTGCTATTATTAGATAGAATTTATAATTGTTAGTGCTATTTTTAAATAGCATTTTTGTATTATAAATTGTGAGTGCTATTGTTAGTGCTATTTTTAAATGTCATTTATTTGTGAGTGCTATTTTTAGATAGAATTTATAATTGTTAGTGCTATTTTTAAATACAATTTATTGGAAGGTATTTTTGGCTATAAAAGGATGGCAAGAGTTTTGAGGTTGGAAGGAGAGAGACATTTTGTAGAGTGTGCAAATTTTTGAGAGCTTAGAGAGAAGAACACAAACACTCTCTATATTCTCATAATCTTGAGTGAGCAAAATATACTAAGTTCGGAATATTGATTCCGCATATTGCTAGCACAATTGTTGTGGAGTTATTAGTCGTCTCCCCGTTCGTCAATTGGTGGTGCGTCCGAACTAGATGCCTAACACTTGTGGAGGCTGAGATCGAAGAACATCGAACCGACACCTCCGTTCAAGCACGCTACGAGAGGTAATCCATTTACTCCCTTTGAGGCTTTGTGATTTTTTTCGATTGAAATGCACGAAGTACGCCTCTGGAGATACATGTATGGGTTGTTATTTATTTCCGCTACGTGTTACGTGGATCCCAACAGTGGTATCAGAGCCGATCCTTAGGTGTTTTCGTGCATTTAATTGATTTTTTGCAATTTTTGCAATACTATGGCCAATATGTATTAACGAATTGTTCGTCTTACATGGCTAATGGAGGTTGATTATTTTATATGATAAATTAATCAACATAGCAAAAATTGAGACTAAATCAATTTTGAATCGAAAATTTATGGCTATCTTATTTTACGTAAAAATTCTGAATATGATTCAACGTAGAATTTTTATTGTGCCTTCCTAAGTTTTAAATTGTGAATTTATTACTTACGTGGAAGGGTGGTGATCATGGAAAAATCCCTAATCAATGTGATTGATGTATGTATGAATGTATGGTGATTATTTATATATTTGGGATTGTAATTATTAAATGGAGGCTGCGTACTCCTTTTATTTTTCATGTAATCTTTATTTTTAGCATAGTCAATTGTTGATGTAAATGCTACGAGGATTACGTGGAGGAGCCTTTTAAGTCGGCGAGCTCTTTGGGGCCCGATTCTTGAAGAGTTCAAGAAACCAAGAAGAAGCGAAGAGCGGCTCTCCGTTATTAAAATATTAAAATGATTAAATGTGGTCTCATTGGCTCGAGACCCATTAAATCATAATTCCATGATCACCACGTAGGATAGATGTTTATGTGAATGGCATCTATTTATTTATGATTACGTGAGCATGCTAAACTGGTTAATGTGCAAAGTCAGACTTACCTCACCCAAAATTGCGCCTTCATGAAATCCTAGTTAGGGAAAATCACTCGTGTTAGGTACCGAAAGGGCGTTGGTAATGACATCAACGTAACCAAGTCCCCGAACTCAAAATCTCTGGTTCCGCAAAATTGATCGATCTCTCCCAATCGGTCAATAAGGTTTCCGGTCTACCCTCCAAGAAAGACCGGTGGCGACTCCAAATGCATGCACAAGTTGCACATGCCACCACGACCACACTAAGGTCGAAAGCGATCGACTCTTATCGTCGAATCCTCCTGAAAAATACTCCCGCCGCGATTTGGTATGGGCCTGGGAGGGCCCGCGCCGATCCAAGGCCCGCGATCGGTAATCCATTAGCCGCGTCCGCTTTCGGACGGGTCGCGACAGCTGGCGACTCCGCTGGGGACTTGTTCTAGAAACTATGGTTCTAGACCTCAAGTGGACTTAGGCCGTAATAAAAATTGAGTGATTTTTCTAACCATACAGGCGCTCTTGAAGGTGAGGTAAGTCCGCTCACGATAGGTGTTATATGTTTTTGCAGATTGGAGTAATAAGGGGTGTAGTCTGTGATTAACTTTATTTTACGCAGGTGTGGCGTAGGAATGTATGTTGTGTGGATGATTTGAAGTGCTGATTGATAAATTGTTGTGCATGACTTGCATTGTGATGATCACGACACATGGACACACACAACCGCGCCTAAAACCCCAGGCGCCGCCTTTAGGAACACAATAGAAGGAATTGAAAATGGAATCTCCGTGAGGAAAAACACGGGGTAATCCACTTCTCAATTCCGCTCGCTTCGAACTATGGATTGAGTCCCAATGCAACGATAGTTGTGCAATGGAATCGGCTCTTTCTAGAACTCGAGGTGGGAACCTTAACCTTAGGTGCCAAACCCTCTGATTTTTAGAAGTTCACCATCACTTGTCTCATGCGCATGTCTTTGGGCGGTTGGTACACCTAAAATCGCACATAAGTCGACGAGTTGGGTTGGTAAGACTCTCTATCCCTCAAAACTATTACAGTTCATATAAATATAGGCATTTCATTCATTGCATTCTGGTGATTAGATTAAATGCCATTTCAAGGATAGATGCGTGTGTTTTTCCCAAACGTCCTTGATATAAGACGAGGAGGATGATATCCCATGGCGAACACCGAGTGAGCAACAAAGGAGCCTACTATGGACATTATTGAGATATCGTCCAATGAAGATGACGAGTTGAGGCAAGTGATCCGGAAATCACAGATCGAACTTGGGGCATCCTTAAACGTTAGGATCACATTCCTTGGTTTCATTTTCCATTACTAGTCCTCTTGTATAGGGTTTATTTTTATCGAGGCTTTCTCTATCTCACCCCTTAGAGTGATTGTATTAGGGATCTATTGGTGTATACATTCAGATGGAACTCGGTTGTATTTCTTTTGACGGGTCATGGGAATGTGATAGTGGCATTTTCTCTAATCATCCGAATACTCCCAAGTCAAGTTTATAATTCCTTTAGAGGAAACTAAAGTTGAAAATCTTACACGACCTTTTTGGTCGTACAGGGTAATCCAACCCCAATTTCGCTAGAAGGAATTATACACTTGAATTGGTCCATGCATGTAATACGTCACTAGTAATCCACGATAATTGATCAAGAGTATTGACGTTATTTCGAATTTAATGACGAGATAGATGTCCAAATTGCTCTCGTTCTTAACAAAACGGCCTTGATTTGGATGCCGTATCTTCAATTAAATTTAAAAACACGTCGTTATGCCTTGCATTTTTGACTAATTCGCTCTTCTGAATATTGGTCAAAAGCAATTATCGTGAATTACATTCCTTTCAATAGTATGCTTTCTTTCGAGGAATATTGATAAAAACTTTTCGCACAAGATTAAAACCCTTGTAAAAGTTCTTGTCATTATTAATTACGAGCAAGCATAAGATTGAAAGGGGTCTATGCTTTCTTTTTCAGATTATTCCTTTTGACTCGGTCTTTTCATTTGCAGGTGAAAAACAAGTAGCATAGAGAAATCTTTTCTTGGATAAGTCTGAGGCTATTCTTTCATCTGACCATGAGTGAGTTGGAAAATCAGAACACATATACTCGACTTATTATGGATCGGCTCATCCAAGTCTAAGATGTCCGGATGCTCGAAGAAATGGATCATATAAAAGCTAAAACAAACACAGGGGCTTTCATTCATTCTTGCCCAAACCAGATCATACAATTCATTGGGGTGGAAAAGTAAAACAGAAGTGAGCCCTAATCAACGACACAAAGGAGCCCAGCTGGCCCTCCAGGTTATGGATGCTTTGTTTATACGCACCACTCCGCGTATCATGGTCCGCAAGCCTGAGGTGGAGGCGTTTGCGTTCATCATTGACTGCAACAACCTGAGTCTCGTGATCTTCGGCGACTGCTTCCAAGTCCCGAACAAGTCCATTCTCACGAGTTATATCCTCGTTTATGCCGTTGAGCCTTTCTTCCAGCCACTCGCTCCGATTCCTTAGCAGGGCATTACGTCGATCGCGCTCATAGGTAGCCAGAGATAGAGCTAAGTCCTCCACCAGATTCCTCCTCTCGCGTAGCAATGTCGAAACCCGCTCTTTGGCGAACTCAACAGCCTTTTTGTGACTATCGGCCAGGTAGTCAGCCAACGCTAGGCGGTCGGACTGATCCTCATAACGGGCTCGCAAGACACGAGCCACGGTAACTCCCCGATGAGCAGCGCGGTAGACCTCCAAGGAGTTCGTAAAGAGCGTTGGAAAAATACTGTATTCCCTCCCCAACGCGGTACCCTCGAGGGAGGTGATGTCCAGGTCCCCGAACATGACTCTGATCTCATCATCGGTTTCGGGATGATCGGCTATGTGAGCGTAGCCTCGACCCAAGAGGTTATAGAACTCTTTCCATCGAGTCAAAGCTTCGGCTGAGAAAGTGTGAACTTGGGAAGAAGCCATTTTCGACGGAGATGTGTGTAGTGGAGCGATTAGAGGATGGAAGCAAATTATATGAGAGCGTTAATCTCCCAAACACCAACTCCGCATTTTATAGCGTCTCGAGAGTGGAGAAAAGTTGCAGCAATAATGCTTGTGGAGCCGGGTTAATTAATGTAAAGCGAGGGCTGCTCCTCCCGTGAATCATCAGACATGTCCTGATCCGCAATTTCAGGCCTGACAAATTCGGTCTCGCCATTATTAAAGCTGGGAGGGAGGCGAGCGCAACTATCGAAGAAGCCGCGAAAGGATTGTGTTGTTTCATCACGCATGAAGCTGGGCGGCGAGTGAACAGCTCTGCCACTTAAAAAGAGAAGACAGTGCTGAACAGGCATGACTATTGAGGAAAAGTGAAAGGCGAGCGCAACTATCGAAGAAGCCGCGAAAGGATTGTGTTGTTCCATCACGCATGAAGCTGGGCGGCGAGTGAACAGCTCTGCCACTTAAAAAGAGAAGACAGTGCTGAACAGACATGACTATTGAGGAAAAGTGAAAGGCGAGCGCAACTATCGAAGAAGCCGCGAAAGGATTGTGTTGTTCCATCACGCATAAAGCTGGGCGGCGAGTGAACAGCTCTGCCACTTAAAAAGAGAAGACAGTGCTGAACAGGCATGACTATCGAGGAAAAGTGAAAGGCGAGCGCTACTATCGAAGAAGCCGCGGAAGGATTTGGTTACCCCTTCGTGTCGGAAAGCTGAGCAGGAGGTAAACAGTTCCGTCGTTTCAAAAACAGAACGCTGAACAGACCTAGCTTTCGAGGAAAAGGAGGCAACAAATCGAAAGAGCGAGTATACAAAAGAGAACAGAGAACCCCGAGTGACGAGTTCGTTGAAAGACCTCAAATTCTCTATAATCAAATTCGACATCGAAGCCATGGAACTCAACATCGCCGGTGACGAACATCAAGATCGCAGTGGTGACGACGGCAGTGGCCACGACGCTCAACCCCGGAAAAGAAAAAGTCGCCAGCGCTACGCTCGGAAAGAAATCCAGGAGCTTGAAGCTTTCTTCGATGAATGCCCTTGCCCAAACGAGGAACAAAAGATTGAATTGGGCCAGAAGCTGGGAATGAATCCTATGAGAATCCATTTTTGGTTTCAGAATAAACGTTTCAGACTAGGTGTCCAACACAGGCGTAAGGAGATCACGGCCCTAAAAGAGCAGAACCAAAACCTTCGAATGGAAAACATGCGGTATGAGAAAATCCTCAGTACTATTACCTGCCCTGACTGCGGTGGCCCTACCACCCTCAGTAAATTGTTCCCCGGTAAGCCTTCTACGAGGATGGAAGGTGCTCATTCATCCCCCTGCTCCCTTGAGCCATCTCCGGCACAATCAGATCCTGCTAATGGCGCGCATGAGGAGATCGATCCCACAGAAATTATACCAGTGTCTTCGGAGGAAGAAGATACGTGTCATTATGATCGGAGTCACCTCATCGAAGCCCATGAATCTCCTCCACAACAGCTTCCGGTAAGATCAGATACAGTTCAAGAGGAGTTAGAGATTAGTCGGCAGGCTATCAGCGCCACTCTGGACGACGAGAAGAAGAAATTCATTTGGCCCCCGGAGCTTCATCTCAAGTTCTTAGACGCAGTTCGACAGATAGGACTCGACTTCATAGGTCCGACGAGCATACTTAGGGTCATGAAGGTACCGGGACTTACCAAGCAATTAGTCGCGAATCACCTTGGTTGCTACAGAAGGGCGTTAGGACAGCGTTATACAGAGCTGAATCCGAGCAATAGACTCGGCTGCGAGCCCAGCACCCCTATGTCAAAGGAGGCCCGGTCGAATCTGGACGACTATTGGGGATTTGATCAGGATATCCTCGCGAGTCATTTCAATATTCCTCAAGAACACGCATCACAAGTGCAGCGAGTAAGCACTCCCCCGTCCGAGCAGCAGCTAGTCAGTGTTCATCCTGTCGCAGATCAGCCCACCACGCTCAGTGCTCAAGGGTTTGCCCAATCGGAGCACGTGGCTTCAGATGACCTAATGGGAGAATGCTTGGAGCATTTTTATTTCCCTAATTCCCAAGTGGGAGATGCTTGTGGTAGTCAACCGATCAAATCTCCTCTTATAATCCCAAATAAGGATGGGGGTTCCAGTTCGAAGAATCCGTCGGGCGATGCAGCTCAACCTATACATCAATCGTTCGAGGGGTCAGGTGATTTCTTCGATGAAGGACTTGATACCTGGTTCGATCAGTTGGAAGCTATTAAAGATTGGCAACCATGATCTGCAATCGGTAATGGCACACCTAAGCCGAGGCCAGATTGGTTGGTCATTGTACATGCCCAAAGAAAGAAGGGGATGTACGCGAGAAGGATGTATCTCCTATTGTAAAGTTCTCATCGGTGCACGCGATTGTTTCTTCAATAGCTAGAGTTGATTTTGCATAATGTTTTTCGCGAACGTCATCTCGTGTGTATACGGTAATTCCTTGTTATTAAGTTCAAGGTAAAATCAGCCCCGACGCGTGAAGGCAGAATTGATAGCATGAGTTACTAGCAGAATGTGATCGAGCTCGAAAGCGAAAGATTACTAGCGGCCCCAAACGCCGTGACCACAAAATCAGGGGCAATCTTTAAGTTTCGAGCAACTACAAATCTATTTCTCACGAGGCATTCAAGTCAATCAAATATAAAGCGTCGGGCTGTGAGAATGATGCGTAGTCAAGCTGTTGACACAGGCGAAAAAGGAGTCGCGTAGATCCGAAAGCAAAAACCTTTCTCGGCTAGTCAACAATGCAGAATGAAAGGGCATATATAAACAAACTCGCATTTATTTCATTCAGCAGGAAAGTTTACAAGTGGATCACTGAGGGGGAGCAGTAAACCCAAAATGAGTTCTGACAAGCATCACAAAAAAGCTTAATTGACTCTCCATGCTATCCATGCCTTGCTTACAACCCACACTCCGGGAATCGAGGTCTACAAGCTTGAAGAAAAGGAGACGACATTTCTCCTTAAGTTCGTTCACCTTGGTCTCATAGTACTCGAACTCAAGCTCTAAGTCGTGAACCAGCACCCTCCCGCGAGCTATATCCATGCTCAGGTCTTCAAGCCTTTCCTCCAACCAGGCACACTGGAACCTTAGCACGAAGTTGTGCTGGTCTTGCTCAAAGGCGGTGTCAAAAAGAGCCAGACGCTCCACCAAGTTGTCCCTCTCACGAACCAGCATCGAAACCTGGGCGTGGGCGTATTCAACAGCCCTTTTATGGTTATCGGCCGTCAGCATGGCCAACATCAGGGACTCAGTTCGGTCCTGATAACGGGCTCGCACGATACCAGCTAAAGTGACCTCCCGGCTAGCAACTTCGTAAGCCTGCAGGAAATTATTGAAGAGAGTTGGGAAGATCACAAACTCCCTTTGCAGTTTCGTACCTTCAATACACACAGTATCCAGGGCCGGAATCAGAGTACGAACTTCAACCTCAGCTTCAGGATGATTGTTTATGTAGCCATAACCTCTACCCAAGAGGTGGTAAAATCTCTCCCATTGGGTCGAAGCTTCAGCTAAGGCAGCAGGCACAGAGGAGGAATCCATATGCGATGGAATGACGGAGAGGAGGGTGGAAATGTGAAGAGTGTTTGAGAGGCTGAGTCTGATAAGGCTAAAGTGTTAATCTTCTTGACGTCAATCTATCACCTTATAAACGCTCGAGTAAGCAGGGAGAAGTGGTAATAATAGTATGTGCAGTAGAGCCAAACGGGTTTCGTTAATGCATCCCCGATGAGTCACGAATCCACCACCGTCCTGTGATCTCGGGTTTTACGAAACATAATGGCGCCGAAAGGTGGGGAGGCTTGTTACTCTAGAGACTAGGCCAGGGGGACAAGCGTAGTGCTCGACAAAACGAAATCAACGCAAGAGATCTTCAGGCTCCGTTCACGTAGAAAAGAGCAAAAAAGGACAAAGTGGGAATTACGAAGCCTCGAGAAGAACGCTCGTCAGGTAGCCATCACAAAAGACGAAGTGGGAATCTCGAAGCATTGAGAAGAGCGCTCGTCGGGTAGCCATCACCTTTGATCAAAGAACCGTGATCCGACCCCTTTAACCTTTCAGAATTTGCAGAGAAAGTGAGGATCCAAGGAGGAACAAAGAAAGCTGAGTTAACGGAAAATCAAGCAGTGATATTTCGATCAAAATGTTCAAGGGGTTCTGTCATTTACTGGAAGCGCCAGACTTGGAGGTCTCCGAGCTTGAGCTGCTGGAAGAATTTGAAGATCTCAGGACCGAACCTGACACGGGGGCCATGGAGACCGATCCTTCTAATGATGAAACCCGCGGCTTGGTTAACGAGAACAATACCCGCGACGGCGATCAGCGTCAGAAAGGGGAATGTCTCCAACGCAACACTTCAGGTCAAGTCCATAAACTCGAATTGTTTTTCAGGGAATGCCCCTATCCGGACATGGAACAGAGAATCAAAATGGGCCAGGAGATAGGGTGGGAGCCTCGGAAGGTCAAGTGCTGGTTTGAAAACAAACGAACCCGGCTGAAGCAGCAACGCGATCGGCACGAGTTAGCGATTGCGAGGGAGGAAAATGAAAAGCTTCGAATAAAAAACATTCAGTACAAAAAAGCTCTAAGCATCGCTATTTGTCTTGAGTGCGGTAACCCTGTTCCCACGGACGGAGTATTCACTGAAGAGCCAGATCTGGGGGTTCATAATGCTCATTTGTTGCAATGCCCTTCGCAACATCTTTCGAAACAGGCGGGTACCGCCGAGGATCTACAAGAGGAAACTAGTGCTATAAGATCAAAGTCGACGCCCATTGTGGAAGGGAACATGCGTCATGACAAGTCAGGTCCGCTCAATGATGAACTCACCATCGTGACCAGCCGATCTGAGACCACTAAATCCCCTCCAGAGCAACCTCCAACACGACCAGATTCCGAGAAGAGTAACCGCCAAATGGCTGGCACTACTTCGGCTAGCAAGAAAATAAGATTTCGTTGGACCCCGGAGTTTCATAGCAAATTTGTTGATGCAGTTCAACAGTTAGGGATCAATTTTGCTCGCCCATCGCGCATACTCGAAATCATGAACGTGCCGGGATTGGCGAAAAATATGGTCAAGAATCACCTTTGGCACTACAAGAAACTACTGAGAGATGGACGAGCGTCGCTAGACCAAGATAGAGGCGGTTCAACACGACCAGATTCCGCGAAGAGTAGCCGCCGAGTTGCCAACACTACTTCGGCTAGCAAGAAAACAAGGTTTTATTGGACCTCGGAGCTTCATAGCAAATTTGTTGATGCAGTTCAACAGTTAGGGATCAGTTTGGCTCGCCCATCGCGCATACTCAAGATCATGAACATGCCGGAGCTGGATAGAAATAAAGTCAGGAACCACCTTTGGTGCTACAGAAGACTACTGAGAGATGGACGAGTGGCGCTAGACCAAGATAGAAGCGGTTCAAGTTTAAACGATGAGCATGGCTGTGATCGCAATCCTCATGAAGCAGGAAGCATCCAATCACTTCTCAATACCGATGGGACTGGCAATCACACGGTCGATTGTTCAGGCATCAATCAGAGTACTCCCCTGGGTTATCCTAGTACTCCTCAGGAGTATGTACCGCAATTTCAGCAAATCGGGACTCCCCAGTCTGAGCACCGACTGGCCGGTAATGCTAGTCCTACAGCGGATCTAACATTGGCAGGAGATGCACATACAATCTTGCGAGACAATTACGGGGATTCCGGCTCGAAGAATCAGGTGGTCCATGACGAAAATGGTGAAAAGATTCCTTCTCCAATAGTTGACAATACTCAACCTGAGTGTCAGTCGCTCGATGGTTCAGATGATCTCCTTGAAAACATCTATTCTTGGTTCGATCGGCTGAATTCCCCCCTGAGTTACCCCGGTACTCCTCAAGAGTATGTACAACAATTTCAGCAGGTATGGACTCCCCAATTTGAGCACCAACCGATCGTTAGTGTTATTCCTACGGCGAATCCAGCATTGGATACAAACCTACTGGACAACGATGAAAGTACCAACTCGAGAAGTGAGGTTGTTCATGCCGAAAGTAGTGTGAGGAATCCATCGCCAACGGTTGAGGATGCCCGACTTGGGCGTCAATGGCTTGAAATTTCAAGTGAGTCCCTCAGTGAGCAACTCGGCGTGTGGATCACGCATAAACCGATGAACCGGGTTGTTCGTGCCGAAAATGAGAGAAGTCTGTCACCCGCAATTAAGGATGCTCAACTTGAACGACTCTAACAGTCAGACGATCTCCTGAATGAGCAACTCAGCCTATGGGTCAAGCATTTTGGAACAAGTGCATCTTCGCAGTCGTGACCGGTACCGGCGACCAGACGTCTGGTTCTAAGCTCGTATGCAAAATCATTAGAAGGCTCGGGAGAGTGAGAGGCGAATACGTCGAAGGAATGTGTTACGAATCTCGTTGTAAAGTTCCCGCGGGAACATTTTAATTAACGCTTAAAACTAACCGCTCTGAGTGTCACCCTTTGAACATCTTCGAGCCAAGGGCCGTGGATTAATCACTTAATCTGTGGAGCAAGTTCCATGAATGATGACTATCACCCGCGGAGCATAGTGGGATCTACCCCATTCAGCACGAAATACGTTTGGTCACGAAGCCTCCTATTTGGTAAAACGATGTATCGTTCCTAAACGATCTTCAACCGAATACCAAAGTAATATCTCCTTTCTTTCCCTTCTCAAGTGATAAACGTGGGTAAATCACTCAAGGAGCCATCTATTCAAATAACAGAATAGACGTTGCCTAACTGGGGGCAGAGGAACCATTGATGTTACAAACACTCCAAGCATGGATAGGCGGATTCGATAGATGTTATTCATATCAAAAACGCAACATCAGAACATGATGAGAACCAAGAGTAAAGTTGTATCGTCCTAATTTATCTTGAATTTGGGAACATGAATTGACACTTATTATTTATCCTTGACAGGAACTCGTCATCAAAGCGGGCAGATTTCCTACAAACCTGGTATACTCGTTAGAGTATATGACCAAGGGTAAGATGTATCGTTCTAATTTTTTGAAAAATTCGTGAACATACAATAACATGTTTCTTCCGCATTTTCAGGGATCTCCAGCCGCGGGAGACAGGTAAGTATCCCTTTCCCCAATCCATGGAAGATGTTAAATAAAAAACAGAGAGAAAAAGAAAAGCTTTCAAAATCTGATGTCTAGAAAAGACATGGAATTCTAACTTCATTGGCATTCATGTTTTGAAACACGAGGTTGTCTGAACATGCATTGTGCACCATAAAATCCCCTTGACGGGTAAAATTTTTGGGAAAACAAAAGAGATTTTTCCAATCAAAAGTTGTTCAAAACTCTCAAAAGGATGTTTCCTCAAAAGAGAGGCAAGCTCAAATCCAAACACATCCTACATACACTTGAGAGATGAATGGAGCGAATCAAATAGTAAAATCTGGACCTACGGAGGTAGGGACCATTTGCAGCGATTACATGGATTGGGACGACGGAGGCGTTCGTTTCATATCATAAACACTACAGGTGACCGTTGGCAACCCATTCGAACGTCGGTTTTCATTCTTAACCCTGTCAAGAACCACCCTACATCGGGGCAAAATGGATGTGAGTCCAGCGGCATCAGGAGTAAATGGCTAGAAATTTTCTTGCTCGGACTAACATCAATCTTTGTGTGCTGTTTATATGGTAATCCAAGTGCCATAGGATGACGAGAAGCATCCATTTCTCTATCCCACACACTATATCCTTTGCATAGCCAAGTTGAGCCTGCAAATTCGTTTCATGAACCCATTGGTGATCATTCCAAGACGGATGCTGCACCACTTCAAAAATGGAAGAGTTCAAGACTCAGGGATTACGAAAGAGAAATCCCGGACTGATATTTAAAGCATGTTTAGACTATATGTCTAACACGATCCCATGAAAAAAAAATGGGATTTCAAAAGTGAATGAGAAAAATCCACGGCATCGAGAAAAAGCAAAGTGCCTGGTAAAAGCAAGGCCGATGCTCGTGTAAGTTGTTTGATTGATCCACAATGAAGCCGGATGGGAAAAGAAGAAATCCCTGAAGGAGCCAAATCCAAAAGGATTGCTCCCCAAATGGTGCCGAGCGCAGAACAAAGACACAGAGAGAGTTCTCGTTCTCTGAATGCAACAAGAGGGGCTCTCTAAAGAGTTGGTGTACACCTCAAAATCAGTTGCGCACCTCAAAGACTAAAGATGCAGAAAGGAAAGGACAGGTGTCAAATCTGCGATGATCACCAATGTCAATCCCCTCATAAATTCTGAGCCAAAAATAAGCTTGTTTCGGTCCCCAATCCTACCAATGTTACAACCCCGAAACAGTCTTCTCTGACTAAGACACTTGGGGTTAACATATAGCTTAGCTCGAAGAAGTACGAGCAAGACTATTTCTTTCTCATTTTGCAGGGTTCTTGACTTGTAAACCCGGAGCAGATGGTGAAGACTTTCATTCAATGGCCTCGACTCCAAAGCGAGTCCCCCTTGAAAGCCAATATCCAAGCCTAACATTACGGTCCCGTGGAAGACCTCCCGACCGATCAAAATGTATGCGCTGCGAATGAGCCTAAAACCTAGGCACATGTTAGTAGGGAATTGAGTGCATCCCCTATAAAAACCACATCTCAAAACAGGTGAGAAGGCCTCCTTGTCGAGAAATATTCCAATTGATGTTTTGAACAAACTCTTTTTGGAATTTTCAAACTGTTGATCCAGATTTTCCGTGCAAGGGATTTGTGATCACATTTGCATGTTGCAAGAATGCTTTGGATAACCTCCAGCATCAAAATGCACATTTCATGATTAAAACTTAAATCATATGGTTTTGTCAAAATGGACAGCCGTGGTCTTCCCAAAGATTACTAACGTTTTCTTGGTGAAGAAAAATCTTTCAGGCTCAAACTTCTGCAGGATACCTGGAGAACCCAGCTCCCAGAATGTCGCCTCAACAGACTCAAGTGAAGTTTTGTCAAAATAAAATCTTTCACTGCTTCAAAAAACTGAATTCCCGACAAACTTCGGGGTCTCCAAAAAAAAAGGGGGAAGAAAAACCCTTTTAAAAGAAAAGTCCTATCAGACGTGGAGAACCCTCGTCCCAGGACCCATTTTCAAAATATCAAACAGTCTCATCGGACGTGGAGAACCCTCGTCATGAGACCCCTTTTCATAATTTAGGCAGTCTCATCGGACGTGGAGAACCCTCGTCATGAGACCCCTTTTCAAAAATCAGACAGTCTCACCGGACGTGGAGAACCCTCGTCAGGAGACCCCTTTTCATAATTTAAACAGTCTCATCGGACGTGGAGAACCCTCGTCATGAGACATCTTTTCAAAGTCAAAACTGATGGTAGACACCGCCTGAAGGGTCAAAACAAAGGTAGATACCGCCTGAAGGGTCAACACATGGTAGATACCGCCTGAAGGGTCAACACAAGGTAGATACCGCCTGAAGGGTCAAATGAAGGTAGATACCGCCTGAAGGGTCAAATGAAGGTAGATACCACCTGAAGGGTCAAATCAAGGTAGATACCGCCTGAAGGGTCAAAATATGGTAGATACCGCCTGAAGGGTCAAATCAAAGGTAGATACCGCCTGAAGGGTCAATCAAAGGTAGATACCGCCTGAAGGGTCCAATCAAAGGTAGATACCGCCTGAAGGGTCAACACAAGGTAGATACCGCCTGAAGGGTTAACACATGGTAGATACCGCCTGAAGGGTCAACACAAGGTAGATACCGCCTGAAGGGTCAAATCAAATTTGGTAGAAACCGCCTAAAGGGTCAACACAAGGTAGATACCGCCTTAAGGATCAACTCATGGTAGAAACCTCCTGAAGGGTCAACACATGGTAGATACCGCCTGAAGGGTCAACACAAGGTAGAAACCGCCTGAAGGGTCAAATCAAAGGTAGAAACCGCCTGAAGGGTCAACTCATGGTAGAAACCGCCTGAAGGGTCAAACCAAGGTAGAAACTGCCTCAAGGGTCAACTTATTGGTAGATACCGCCTCAAGGGTCAACACGAAGTAGATACCGCCTTAAGGATCAACACGAAGGTCTGATCCACCATACGGATTAAAATCTCTAGCAAATCCCAAAGCGTGGGGATGCGCCTTCCTTAGGTTCCTACCAATTAGGAAGCCCATAATGGTATGACCTACCATACAGGTCAGAGCTTAATCTCCCTAGGATTTTCTGTGACGAGTCCTAGGCATCTTCTTGAAAGTCGTCGCAACCGGCAGCATCCGACAGGTGAGCTTCAGGTAAGCCTCTCTCACTCCGGCCCATGTTCAAATTGTTAGAGCAAACCGGGGATTGATTTGAGCTTTTATCAATAGGCTTAAGGATCCGATGTCATAACATTTCTTCTCTCATTTTCCCAGTTGAGTCGGTTAGGAATCAGGTGCCACCTTATCTTTGAGAGAAACCTCTAACGAGATTCCTCTCAAAGAGGGGCAGCTGTTGACACCTGAGTTTTTACCATTTATTATTGTGATTTTTATTCTTTAAAATTAATTAAAAATATAAAAAAAAGGTCATAAAATCACAAAATCAACTTTGGAAGCTTTGGTTTAACCTTAGGAACCAATTTTGAACAAAAAAATATTTTTCGATATTTTTAATATTTTTCGAGTTTATTTAATTATAAAAATACCCAAAAAATCAAAAAAAATACCCAAAAATATTCGATAATTTTGTTTTAATTTCCTCTTCAAGTGTGTCACTTTAAATCTAAAAAATTCGGCTCGGGTCACTATGTTCCTTCACAAACATAAACCCGAACCGAGCCTAAAAAAAATCATTTTTCGAGTCTTTTAGTTTTCAATTCTCACTTTTTATAAGCTATGACATTGGATTCTAAAGTCTTAAAGTGCAATTAGGTCAATTTGCCCTCCAATTTAATCAATTTTTACCAAAAGGGCTTAATTGCACATTTTTCTTTCAATTAGTCCCCGGTTTCACGGATGTATACGTATGCTCTACGTATTTATACGTCATACGTATTTATACGTTATGCATATTTGTACTGTTTGGTAACCTCTTTAACTCTTGTAATAATAATAATGGTTATTATTTTTAACACCTTTGTTAGTGCCTTTTTTTTTAGCATTTTTGTATTGTGAGTGCTATTGTTAGTGTTATTTTTAAATAGCATTTTTGTATTATAAATTGTGAGTGCTATTGTTAGTGCTATTTTTAAATGACATTTATTTATCATAAATTGTGAGTGCTATTATTAGATAGAATTTATAATTGTTAGTGCTATTTTTAAATAGCATTTTTGTATTATAAATTGTGAGTGCTATTGTTAGTGCTATTTTTAAATAGCATTTTTGTATTATAAATTGTGAGTGCTATTGTTAGTGCTATTTTTAAATGTCATTTATTTGTGAGTGCTATTATTAGATAGAATTTATAATTGTTAGTGCTATTTTTAAATAGCATTTTTGTATTATAAATTGTGAGTGCTATTGTTAGTGCTATTTTTAAATAGCATTTTTGTATTATAAATTGTGAGTGCTATTGTTAGTGCTATTTTTAAATGTCATTTATTTGTGAGTGCTATTTTTAGATAGAATTTATAATTGTTAGTGCTATTTTTAAATACAATTTATTGGAAGGTATTTTTGGCTATAAAAGGATGGCAAGAGTTTTGAGGTTGGAAGGAGAGAGACATTTTGTAGAGTGTGCAAATTTTTGAGAGCTTAGAGAGAAGAACACAAACACTCTCTATATTCTCATAATCTTGAGTGAGCAAAATATACTAAGTTCGGAATATTGATTCCGCATATTGCTAGCACAATTGTTGTGGAGTTATTAGTCGTCTCCCCGTTCGTCAATTGGTGGTGCGTCCGAACTAGATGCCTAACACTTGTGGAGGCTGAGATCGAAGAACATCGAACCGACACCTCCGTTCAAGCACGCTACGAGAGGTAATCCATTTACTCCCTTTGAGGCTTTGTGATTTTTTTCGATTGAAATGCACGAAGTACGCCTCTGGAGATACATGTATGGGTTGTTATTTATTTCCGCTACGTGTTACGTGGATCCCAACAGTGGTATCAGAGCCGATCCTTAGGTGTTTTCGTGCATTTAATTGATTTTTTTGCAATTTTTGCAATACTATGGCCAATATGTATTAACGAATTGTTCGTCTTACATGGCTAATGGAGGTTGATTATTTTATATGATAAATTAATCAACATAGCAAAAATTGAGACTAAATCAATTTTGAATCGAAAATTTATGGCTATCTTATTTTACGTAAAAATTCTGAATATGATTCAACGTAGAATTTTTATTGTGCCTTCCTAAGTTTTAAATTGTGAATTTATTACTTACGTGGAAGGGTGGTGATCATGGAAAAATCCCTAATCAATGTGATTGATGTATGTATGAATGTATGGTGATTATTTATATATTTGGGGTTGTAATTATTAAATGGAGGCTGCGTACTCCTTTTATTTTTCATGTAATCTTTATTTTTAGCATAGTCAATTGTTGATGTAAATGCTACGAGGATTACGTGGAGGAGCCTTTTAAGTCGGCGAGCTCTTTGGGGCCCGATTCTTGAAGAGTTCAAGAAACCAAGAAGAAGCGAAGAGCGGCTCTCCGTTATTAAAATATTAAAATGATTAAATGTGGTCTCATTGGCTCGAGACCCATTAAATCATAATTCCATGATCACCACGTAGGATAGATGTTTATGTGATTGGCATCTATTTATTTATGATTACGTGAGCATGCTAAACTGGTTAATGTGCAAAGTCAGACTTACCTCACCCAAAATTGCGCCTTCATGAAATCCTAGTTAGGGAAAATCACTCGTGTTAGGTACCGAAAGGGCGTTGGTAATGACATCAACGTAACCAAGTCCCCGAACTCAAAATCTCTGATTCCGCAAAATTGATCGATCTCTCCCAATCGGTCAATAAGGTTTCCGGTCTACCCTCCAAGAAAGACCGGTGGCGACTCCAAATGCATGCACAAGTTGCACATGCCACCACGACCACACTAAGGTCGAAAGCGATCGACTCTTATCGTCGAATCCTCCTGAAAAATACTCCCGCCGCGATTTGGTATGAGCCTGGGAGGGCCCGCGTCGATCCAAGGCCCGCGATCGGTAATCCATTAGCCGCGTCCGCTTTCGGACGGGTCGCGACATCCCTCTTGATTCAAAGATGGGCAACGATCATCTCTTCGTGGTCTTTTCGATTTGTCATGGCTGCGTGACGCTCCTCAAGCACCATACTACTCGAGATCCACAAGTGTAGATTTATCTCTATTTGTGTACATTTACACCTTGAAGTGTTGCTTCGCAAATAAGCATTCAGTTTTCTTCAACCCTACATATAGAAAAGGAGATGATCATTTCATATCTTGATAGGATTGAAATGAGGAACGATATACACCCTTTTGTGGTTGAGTGATCATCAATCTCATGGTGAGAAATACGAGTATTTGTACTCCTTGAAACGTGCTTCAATTGGCAATCGCGCCATGTCACATTGGCCTCCAGTTTTGAGGGTCCACAATTAAGTCTTTTTTTAAAGAGACAAATGTCGACCTCACACAATCCTTTTATTTCACCTACATGATAGAAGGGATGAATAAGTCAATTGTTGCACAAAAAGCTCAAATTGAAACGTTCACAGATTTACTATCCCCAAAGCATATTTCCTCAGGTCTCATCATTTTGAGCATCAGGGATGAAGGAATGTTCCTTAACGATCCCCACTCATTTTTTATAATCAGCTGCAAGTGTGAGTAACCATGTCATCCTATAAACAAATCAATTTAATTTGGAACGAATACATCCTTTTCGACTTATAGAGGTCGATCCAAATTAGGTTGCCCCTTTTTCAGGTTGTCTTTTTGGGCTTATCATAGTCGATTCATCTTATTTTGGAAACTCAATGGGTGGCGCCTGATGAAGGCGCATTTCCTCTCATGTTACAGGGAAAACAAGTCTCGCATCATTGGCCTTCAGCCATTTTGACCTATTGGCAAAAGAAATAACCGAGCAAGTCAAGTATAACACTCGAAGTTTTTATTGGAACGATTACAGTTTTACCATTGTTCCATCACATCTTGCATGTGATTAGATGAAGAAATCTTCAATAAATGGATGTCATGTATAACCTGTCAGAAAGGAGACACATTTAGCATTTTACATAGCAAAGACATCTCTCAATGAGGTCGCCTCTTATAATGAAAGCAATGCGACAATACATATCCCATAATCCCTATTTACGGGCATCTGATGTCCGCCAAGATTTCAAGATAAGAGGAGACGTCATTAAAAGATCGATCCACGGTCATCAATCAAACGCCCATTTAATTCGAAACGTTTAATACGCAAATGGGAGCATTAATCTTGAAAGATTGCTTTATGACATTTTTCTTGTAAAAATCATGTGATCCTTGTTTTTAGGAAATCACTACACAAAATGTGATTGCAAACATGGCCTTAACTTTATGCCCCAAAATCTTGAATTGGAAGAATTTTAGACATAAAAATGTCATCTTAATCCATGATTGAAAATTTGGATAAACCATCTATTCCGTAGGGACGACTTAGAAGTGTTCTAATTTTGTATATAAAATTCATTGTCAAAAATTTTCATTTGTAAACTCAAACACCCAAGGCATTCGGTTGATTTCCACGAATTTCCTATCATGAAATTTCACTAGTAAATGAACAAGTAGAGGGAGAAATCATACTTACAGTGATCTGAGGGATTTTATTTTATTTTATTTTATTTTATTTTATTTTTAGTTTTAGGTATACTAACCTTCCATAGACATGCGCATGAGACAAGTGGGAGTATACTCTAAAAATCGAAAATCAGGTGAGGAATCTATGGTTCAAGCTCCCACGATCCAAATATGGTAGATTCCTCCCCAAGAGTACCCACCCAAGAGGGCTAGATATCGTCAATTTGGATTGTGAGCGGGAACGAACACGAAAGTCTCAAGTGCCATTGAACACGAGATCATTTCTCATCCTTTCCCTATATAAGGTAACCTAGAGGTGGTTGCAGTCGAGGTTTGACCGCCAGTGTGTGCGATGTGTCGTGATCATCACAATGCAAAGTCATGCACAACAGTTTGTATCAAACCACCGCTTCAGTATGTGCGTAAGATAAACATACATTCCCAACTCCAACCTGCAGGAAAGATGTTAACAATCACTCCACCCCTTATTTCTCCAATCTACAAAAACATCTAACACAATGGTTAGCGTACGTACCTCACCTTCGAGAGCATCTGCAGAAAACAAGGTCAGATAGACCAAACAACTTTTTAATCGGCTCAAGTCCTCTGGTCTGCGAAACCAGAAATTATGGTCCGAAGACGTCCCCAGTGGACTCGCCAGTCTGTCGCGACCCTCTCGAGGCGCTGGCCTGTGCCGTCGAGGAGGCTAATGGCCGCCCGATCTTTGCCTGGTCGGACGCGGGCCTCTCCCAAGGTCCATTACCCAAATCGCAACGGCTGGATATACGTTGTCGACCTTCAGTGCGGTCTGGTGACATGGGATATGTGTACATGCCAAGCAGTCGCCACCAATCGTTTCGTGGACGGTACGATCGGAAACCCTATCAAATAGTTAGGAGCGATCTATTCGATTCTGCGAAAACCAGAGAAACGGGATCGGGGACTTTGTTACGCCAACTGTCAGAGTTGACGCCCTTTCGGCACCTAAGTTGAATGATTTATCTGATCCTAGGATTTCATACAGATAAGTGGGGTACGGATCCTAGTTGTAGGAGTTCATGCAGACAAGAATGGCTATCCTATCCCTCACAATCATTAAGAGTAAATGCGCAAATCAAGGATCTAGTACATGCGGATAAAACACATGAAAGCAGCATGGCATCCCTAATGAGGCCCTATTAGCCTAGACAAATATCAATCAAGGCTTAGGAGTAATTTGACATGATTCCCCCATGAGGGGCAGAATCGTAATTTTGAGAAATTGTGGGGACAATTTGCCATAAAAGGGAAAAATTATCATTTCAGATGAAATATGCAGTCAAAATAGGGTAGAAATGGGATTGTCGATCAAATCCTTCCATTTCCTATTTTTTTGGAATTTTCAGGATTTTTCTGATTTTTTTTTTATTTTTAAAATCGTTTTGCGATTTTTTTATTAAAAAAAATGTTATCGGGCTGGGTCGGGTGACCCGGCCCACGACCCACGCGACCCGCGCCCAGCCCGGACCCGGCCCGTACCGAAACGACGTCGCACTGCTCCTCCCTCTCGAATTTTGATTTTCCGCCCAAACCTAAACCAAGGGTCCTGATTGCGCCACGTGTTGACATTCGGACGGCCTGATCTTCATAATGAATCGACGGCCCATATTGAAAAGCTTGACTAAATCTTAACCGTCCGATCTAAAGCATTTTTTATTTCTGAAAATCATTTTTTATTTCCAAAATTCCAAGATCGTGACACGTGTCACATCTCTCACCGTTGGATCAATTCTTTTTATTCGGTTATTAACCGAACGGCTGACGTGGCTGCCACGTGGGCGTTGACAGGTCAACGAAAGTTGACCGGTCAATAGCCCCGCCGAAGAAGACGATCGGCGCCAGCGCTCCCTCGCCGGCACCTCGTCGGAGGACGATTTCTCGGTCTCCCGACATCGGATTGACGCGAAACCAACGGCAAATGATTCGTCTTGATGAGATCTACAACATATATCATACTCAGCATAGCAGAATCAAGTTTGGTAAACCTGCAACTCAAGGCAGAAGCTAATCTCCGGCGGGCTGTCGTCCTAACCGTTTCTAGCGATATCTAGGCCTATTAATCAATCAAGAAGCATCACAGGAGATCGAAGAGACTTACCTGACCGTCGCGGAGCTTCGATTTGGTCTAGAACGAGCCATGGAGCTCGCGACCCATCCGTCATGGTTGGAGGCCGACTCGGGTTTTTACCCAACAAAATCACATGCCATCAAAAGCAAAAATGTTTAGGAAAGAGAGACAAACATATTGCAACCAGAATCGCGGCCAATGAATGGCTCTAACTTAAGTTTCCATTAGAGGCCGAGAGGAAGCTCGGGAGAGTGTCTCACCTTTTCAAGAGCATCGGCGAGCACGGGTCAGTCCGACGCGTTCTCCAGGTTGATACGAAGCTAATGGGAGTGGTGGTGTCGAACGACGTCGTCTGGATCGCCAGGAACCCGAGCTCGAACTTCTTGAGTTCAGAGCTCCTATGGTTGCCAATCTCTCTCTCTCTCTCTCTCTCTCTCTCTCTCTCTCTCTCTCTCTCTCTCTCTCTCTCTCTTCCTCTGCGAGCTCTCCGTCTCCTCTCTCACTCTCTGTTTCGATTGAAGTCCTCCCTCTAACTGATTTCCCTCGTATTTTGTTATACTCGAATGGCCCTGTGAACGAACTCCTCGAGCTCCCGTCACGTGCCGAAGGCACTGCGTTTTGGCACGTCGGCTTTGAGTTCGATCCGGCGAATGCATTGGAGCTATTTTGCGCGCTTGGGTGTGTCAATTCCTCCTCCGATTTTGGTGATCGAGCTTCCTTCTTCTTCCCTCCAGTGGCCCGTGCGTGCGCCAAGAAGCCTTTTTGTTTTTGTCCCCTGCGTGTGCAATGAAGAAGAGGGAAAAAGGCAATGAACAGTACCCGGGTCCACGGGTCGGATTTGTCCGACCCGACAGATCCGGTTCCCAAAAGAATGGCCAAATTCCACTAGTAATTGCCATCTTTTCGCAAAATTGAAGCTGCCAATTGTTTTCCCAGCATGATTTCTCTTTAGAAATGTGATTTTTGTGACTAAAACACTTAGAATCGTGCGAAACCCCCAAATATGAGATAAGATCCGAAATTCAATTTCATCAAATTAGGGTGTTTAATGAAGGAATTGGCATCAAATGAGCCCACCATTAGATTCAGGGGGTCAAAACCTATATGGAGGAAGTATTGGGGCTCTATGGGTGTCTTTCAGAAAAGTTTAATTTTGGATTTGGCATTTTAGGGACTAAAATGAAAAGATTTTCATGCAATCAGGTCCTTAAAGCCAAAATTGATCAAATCAGCGCATAATTGAACCAAATTGAAATGTGGGGCAATCAAGTCGAATGTCAAGATTCGGAAAATGCAAAAGATTGCAAATAAAAAGATTCAAAACATATTTTTTGACAAATTCAACCCTGTGCGTTACAAAGAAACACACAAAATTAAACTTGAATTTCTACTCTTGATGAGGTCAAAATGACAAGGGATTTAAAATAAACATATCGACTATTTTCCTATATTTTTGTGACCCCAAATGCTATTTTTGTTGATTTTTCTAGTATTTTTCCATTTTCTAAAAATACTAAAAAATACGAAAAATATGAAAAATTATTTTTTTGGTCAAAAATGGTTCCTTAGGCTTTGCCAAAGCCACCAAAGTTGATTTTGTAATTTTTTGAATTTTTATGGATTTTTTGTGATTTTTTCAAAATAAAGCTGAAAAAAACTTGGTCAAAAATCAGGTGTCAACAATAATATGAGGAAGCTAGAAGGAAAAGAGGGAGTTCGAACTTGGCATAGAATGAAGAGGTTGCTGAAGCAGAAGTTCCTTCCACCCGACTATGAGCAGTTCCAGCAGAAATTAATGGGTTTAGAACAAAATCGCGATTTTTCCTAGCGTTCGCGAGATTTTCCTATTGTTGAATTGGGAGGGGTTGGTGAATCGAGCAAAGAGGCTAAGTTGCAGTTCAAACCCCGCATTATGCTAACTATCTACGGAGCTTCATTGATGAACTTCGAGAACTCAGAGAAGAAGAGCAAACATGGTTGTGTGCGCAAGGTTTCAAATCCAGGTACGATGGTAGAAGGCTTCGTATTAGCGAAGGGGGACGAGTTCGTCCCTGGCGGCATTCCCCAGGCGAAAGACATTCCCCAAGCGAAAGACATTCCCCAGGCAAAACCAAATTTGGTTCCTGAAGATGCGCAGAAAGCCAATGTTTCAGGGAGCACTGATGATCATGGTAATTATGTTCCTGAAACTGATGATTTTGGTGGTTTGTTGCTGTGGATGAGGTCGATCATAATGTGTTAGGCACTACGCGCATTTATGCGCAAAATGCAAAACTCGAAGACCTAACCCTAGCGTCTGGAGAGATTTATGAAGATATTAGGTTGAATGTGAATTTGTCCGTGGCCAAGTTTGAGAAGAAGATCCTTGATGGGTTCTGGTTACATGAAGGCAAGGATGTGGATTTGCGGCTGGCTCGACTGGAGAATTTGATGGTGCGCATGCCAGAATTAGCAAATGTAGTTCGCTTGCGATAAAATTTCCATATTGTGAAGGAATGGCACAGGTGGGTAAAGCTCTTTGAGGGTAATCCCACCCAGCAGATTCTTATATATACAGAACCGCACATCAAAGACTTAGCAGTCACGGAAAAGGTTGAACTAGGATTATGCTATCGAGCAAAAGGTTTTATGGTTAGATGACTTGATTATGGTCAAATTAAATTCGTAGGGGAGGCAGATCTCGAAAATCTTCTTCGTTGTGGAACACAAGTTACTCTTTACTTGGGGGAAGATGACAAATACGAGTTTTCAGAGCCAGCAATGATACAAAATCTAGTGATAAATTATTCGCAGTTTGTTTCCTTTCCCATCTATATGTGGCAAGAAAACTCAAGGACTATTGAGGTCTTGAAGGAAGCAAGGTTGAAGGATGACGTGGGGTTGGTGAGGAGCGACATCAATAAGATAAGCGAGGAAGAAAATACATTATTGACTGGAGGCGAGGATCCTAATGACGATAATGTGGTCCGTATGAGCTTGAGGAACGAGCTCCTAGGTCCAAAAAAAATTTGCGGGACTGGTTTATGTACATGAAGAGAAAGAGGACGAGACAATGGAAGTACCGGAGGAAAATTCATGTCAACGAAGACGAATCAGATTCGAGGACGAATCTTTTTCCTAGCAGGGGAGAATGATGCGGATGAGGTCGCGATCTACGCAATCAATATAGATAAAGTTGTTATCTACGTAATATTGCGTGATATTACGTAATATTACGTTATCTTTATTTTTTTTTGGGCGATTTTGTAATATTTGAATTTTGCTATTTAGAATTCTAGTAGGGTTACGATTAGATTAGCACCTTATAAAAGGGTGTCTTAGGGTTTTTAGACAGATGATTCAAACTTTTCAAATATCAATTACAATTTCGAGATTTTTCTCTTGTAAGCATGGATTTGCTTGTGTTCTATCGCTGAATAGGGTTGAGCCACCATAAACACTCTGTCGTTATTTATCTCTGACTCAGAGCTGCGTATGGTAGCGTTTTTGTTTCTGGGAGCATTTTTTGAACAGAAACATTTTTTTGTGTTTCTGTTCCCGACTACTATTTTTAGGGAAAAAACGAGTTTGGTAAGTAAAAAAAAACACGTATTTCAGTCGCGGGCGATGGCGGCGACCGGAGACGGCGGTAGCGGCGGCGGTGGCCGGCGACCGGCTGGGGGGGCAGCGGTCGGCGGTGATCGGCGGTCGGTGGGGGCCAGCGACTGGCCGCGGTGGGCGGGCGACGGCGGTGGCCTGCGATTGGCTGGCGACGGCCGGCAATCGGCGGAGGCCGGTGGTGATCTGCTACCGGCGGCGGGCGGTGGCGGCCGGCGACCGGCGGCTATCGGCGGAGGGCGGCGGCCGGCGACCAGCAGGCGGCAACAGAGGACCGAAGGCAGGTGGTGGCCACGTCGGTGACGATGGATGGTGGTTCCAAAAGTGTTCCAAACCCAGAAGCAAGTTTTTTTTGTTCTTTCAAATGTGTTCCCTAGCACAAAAGTATTCCTCGCCGGAACACTTTTATACATACATATTTCGGAACACTTTTGAATCATACGTGTTTCCCTGAATACTTTTGGAATAGAAACACTTTCCCTGACTATCATCCATATACAGTCTAAACATCAACACTTTTCATTTCGGGACAAGCTCACACGTGTCGACGTAACGGCGAGCGCATTAAAAGCTTCCCATGCTTTCGCGAATGATCCATTAGATTAGCAGTAATCTTCATGAAAACCTCCCTCCCAAAACAACAACGAACGTGGGCCCCACCATCTCTCTCTCTCTGGCCAATTATCACCTCGAATTCAAATTCAACTCTCTCTATCTCATCCGATTTCTCTCTCTCTCTCTCTCTCTCTCTCTCTCTCCTCCCCACCCCCCTTCCCTTTCGAAAACCCTACGAGTCCCGCTTCCACCTGTCGATCCGATTCCTTCAGCTTCCCGAATCGTTTCGCTCCGACCCGGGAGCTGATCTCGTCGGAAACAACCATCTCCGATGAATCTGGATCCGAATCCGGTGATGCTAGCTTCCTTTTCCTCTGATTCTCCTGCGATCGCGTGAATGAGCTCTTGCTTTTCTCGGGTCGTGGCCGCGAGCGAGCTCAGTTCAGCTCGCTAACTCGCTAATCCTTGCCGGTTTCTTCCCCACCGATTGCGGTGACAGCCATGCACCCGACGAGCTCGACGCCGGTGCAGCGGCGGGGGAACGCCTTGGTCGACGCCGTGGATGCGACCCCGCTCCTCACGCACTCCGTGGCCGACCACCTGCTCCGCAGCCGGCGCTTCATCCGCCGCCCCGTGCTTCCCCTGCGCGGCGCCGCGGCGCGCCTCCTGCGCAGGGCCAGCGGCCGCCGCATGATGCTCCGCGAGCCTTCGATGCAGGTCCGCGAGAATGCCGCCGAGCAGCTCGAGACGAGCCAGAGCGACTGGGCCTACTCGAAGCCTATCGTGGCCCTCGACATTCTTTGGAACCTGGCGTTCGTCGGCGTCGCTCTTAGCGTCGTCGTGTTGAGCCCGAATGAGAGGCCCGAGGTGCCTCTGCGGCTCTGGGTCCTCGTATACGCGTTTCAGTGCCTGTTTCACGTGGCGTGCGTCGTTGCAGAGTACAAGCGACGGCGTAGGGAGGTGGAGCACTCGGGATTGGGCGGGACCGGCGCCTGGGCCGCTGCTGATTTGAATGCTTACCTGAGTGCAGCTTCAGGTTCCGGGAGTGATGGAGGCGAATCAGACGAGTATGGAGTTGAACAGAGTAGAGATGAAGAAGAGACCAGGTATTTGCCAATCGTCTGTCAGTGTTTTCTCTCTTTCTGGCTCCAGATGCTGTCTTGACACTGTAACTTGTGCCCTCTGTTTCTTTCCAATTGGGGAAAAGACAATTGTGTTTGCAACACTCGCGATGCGCTTCAGATATCAAGATTGAAATATATTTGAAGGCAGCTGCATTGGTTGCATTTCTGCGCAGTGCCTAGTGTTTTTGCAATCTATCTCCACATGCTTTTATCATCGTTGGGGTTCATTTCATGTCTGAAATTAATTCCTTTTATACATACTGCCAGGGAAGGCAACCCTTGTGGGAGTTTAGTTCTAAGGCATTTCCTACATGGCAGTGATGCTCTCTCATTCACAAAAGAAGGATGGGGGAAAATGTATCATCGCTCTTTGCCGTTTTACTTTGCACATCACAAGTCGAGTGACCCCGTTATACATCTGAATCTCATGGCATCTTCCTTATGATGGTTTCTTGACAGCATCCTAAAGCATTTCGAGTCTGCGAACACGATGTTGTCATTCGTCTGGTGGATAATTGGGTTTTACTGGGTAACTGCCGGTGGCCAAGACCTGATACGTGATTCACCTCAGCTCTACTGGTTCGAGTTCGGACGAAAACCTCGATTCCTTTCCTTTCTTTCTGCCCGTTGTTTCCGGGATGAACTGTTCTCCTTTTTGAGTGCTTTTAATTGTTACTGTTTGCAGGCTCTGTATATCATTTCTGGCATTTGATGTGGTTTTCGTTGTTATCTGCGTTGCTATTGCGTGCCTGATTGGTATTGCAATATGCTGCTGTCTCCCATGTATAATCGCAATCCTGTATGCTGTGGCAGATCAGGTAAAAGAATTTGTGAATATCACCTATCCTTTAGGGCGATTAGTTTATCAAAATTCAAGTGGCATTATCCTCTTCTTGATTCTCCAATCCAGTATTCCCATTCCTCGTCTTCTTTTTGGTTGGGTGGTACATTTCATATGTTTTATATTTTGCTGCTCCTTGTGTGCTTGAATGGCGCATTGCCTGGAACACTGCCTTTTAAAGAAGAAAAAGTAGTCATAAAGACCACGAATTCAGGGCCTAATAATAGTAAGCGAAAACACTCAGCGAAGTGCAGTCATCATGTGAGCTCTGGCCTGTCATTTGAATATAATTACTTTATGCAGATTCTTTTGTAATAGCTCTAACTAAACTAAAAGTTTGTGCTTGGTTTGTAGAAGTTCCTATAGCACAGCTTAAGATGTTTTGCATCTCTCTCTCTCTCTCTCTCTCTCTCTCTCTCTCTCTCTCTCTCTTGATGTGCTTCCTTTCTTTAGAACACAAGCTTACATAGAATGAAGGGGTAGTTTGTAGTAATGATTTTTCAGTAGTTCACGTACTTATACTTTGCTTTTTTAATTGTTTCATAAGAACAGGAAGGAGCAACACAGGAGGAGATCAATCAGTTGCCTAAGTACAAGTTCCGCAGGTTAGGTGATTATGACAAAGCTAATGAGGAAACTCAGCCATCATCTGGAGGGATAATGACGGAATGTGACAGCAGCACAACTATTGAGCGTGCTCTATCGCAGGAGGATGCTGTAAGACTTTGTTATAGACACATTAACTTGGCTGTATGTCATCGCCTTGTGATTGCCATTATTGAGGGACCATTCTTCTCATCTGGTGCTTGCTTAGTCATCAGATTCAGAGGACTTGCTTCCATTCTTGATGATAAAACTGTGATTCATATTGACGGTTTGCGATGGCTATTTTGTTGAAGGAATGCTGCATCTGCCTTTCTGCTTACGAAGATGGATCGGAGTTGAGAGAACTTCCCTGCCGTCACCACTACCACTGCGGTTGCATCGACAAGTGGCTGTACATTAATGCCATTTGCCCGCTCTGCAAGTTCAACATTCTAAAGTATCAGAACCAGAGTGGAAGCGAAGTAGCATGAGGAATTTTAGGTTTCTCTAGAGATAAATGCTTTTAAACTACTAGGCACTTGGGCACATATAGGAGAGCTTTCCTGTTGCTCCTGCTGAAAAAGTCGTTCATTCTAAACGAGGTACTCTCGGTTGTGTTAGCATCTAGGATGTCTCCTGTTGGTCATATTACGGTGAATCCTGTCCTCTGTAAATTGTAGAGGATCATCTCGATCTTATCTATTTGCTAATGTAAGTATCCTCAGAAATTTGGTGGCGAAAGTCGGCCCTTTTTTCGTTCGTTTTCTTTACTCAAAATGGGTTTGGTCTGTTTCATAGGATGCGACTCTAAAGCAAGAATCCACCGAAGTTGAAAAAAAAAAAAAAGTATGAAAATTATGAGAAACAAAACACGGAAATGTCTGAAAATTATAAATGGTTAAAAAAAAAGTGGAAAGAGCTCAGAAGCGCTTATGTATCATCTGATGGGTCAGACTAATGTGACAGAATCTAATTGTCACTGAAGCGTAGACATCACGGCTCTGCACCAGCCGGGAATCGAACCCGGGTCTGTACCGTGGCAGGGTACTATTCTACCACTAGACCACTGGTGCTTCTTGAAAACAATAGTCAACCCAATTATATATGTTTCTTGGAAAGTAGAAACTAAACCGAGAGCCTCTGTTCCCATTTTAATTCCGACAAGTCATCCGAATTCCCCAATTCACATGTAGCTTACCGACTTTCCATCTGGGTCCTCTTTCGTCTCTTAAGTCTTCTCCGCTCCAAGATTCCCCGACACAAAGCAAGAGCTCTTTTGCACAAATGTCGAGCGCCTCGGGTGCGTATCCGAACGTCAGCTAGAGGACGGCGAAGTGAATCGACGATGTAAGTTAGTCTAGGCCCAGTTGCTCCGTCCCCGCGTTCAGCGGCCAAAGTCGGTGGCAATTGGCCCCGTAATTAGCCGCCGCCGCCTCTGTTATCCTCTTTTTTCTTTAAAATCTAAGCGTCTTGCATTGTTGTGTAACTTTGTGTTTAAGATCGATATCGACGCACCGGTTGTGGATCGGTAGATATTGATATTGTTCGGGTCGCTAACACGAGCGTGTTAATCAGCGAGATGATTGGTTCCCCTTTTTATTCCATTCCAGGCCGCCGATGTGGGAAACGAAGTCGTTTCCGTCTGGTTGCCGCGTAACGACTAAGTCAGGGAAGAAGAGACCCGCGGGGTCGAATAATGAATTTGCGTCCACTTGCTGGCGTCGCCACATATTATTCCCATTCCCTATTTAGTATTTATCACAATCAGTGTTATTATTCCATGTTAACTTAATTAATTTTTAGGGGGTGGCTTTTGCGGAACAGGATCCCTTGCCTAGCCGAAAGATAGGCAAGGGTGCCTGAGCGCATCACAGCCGCCCGTTGATTGAACGGACGGCTGTGATTGATTTGACCCTAAAAAAAAGAAAATGACCAGCCGCAATTTGACGTGATCGTGGCCATCCGTTCAATCACGGACGGCCACGATCACATCAGGGGTACCCATGTCTATCTTTCGGCTAGACAAGGGATCCGGATCCGGCTTTTGCTTGATGAAGAGCATATCCCCAAACCCAACCCCTTGCCAAAAAAAAAAACAGGGAAGGGATCTGCTGCCTTAGTTTTTCTAAGGCAGCAAATCTCCACCCTTGATATAGGAATAAAATATTCTTCCCCTATATCAAGGGTGGGGATCCCCCTGCCTTGATCCCCAAACCACACAAACCACAAACCTCATATCTGATGTCTGTAGCTGTGGGGCCCGCTTGAGGTTTGTGTTCCTCGTTTTATGTTCGCCTTCTTTTTTGAGGAAAAATAAATAAATAACGGGAGGAGGTGCATGTCAAATCATGATAAAATAGTGTCATGTCGCGATAGAAATCAAATTTGCTTGTGATTGCTAGAAATCGCGATTGCTTTAGGATTTATATGAAAAAAAAAATTAGAATTAAATTGATAAAAATAAAAAACTTCGAGTTGAATCGTCGTCCATATAGTAAGGTTAGGATTGAGTGGAATGGGCAAACTTTTCTTGTGGGACGTGTAATCTGGGAGACGGGAAATGGGGCGGAGCACCATATTCGAGAGCCGAAAGGCGAACCCGAGATCGGGCGGAGGAAAACCGCACCGGACCAGAACGCAGTAAAGCAAAGGGAATAAAAAGGAGCAGAGAGGAGGTGAGGGTTTCTGAATCACGGCATATTTCTAAGTTGCTTTAGATGCTCTCGACATAGAATCGAACCAGTTCACATATTCTCAGTTACCAACTCCTGTCCAAGAATGGGTTGTGAGCATAGGTTGCCGAATGTCCCCCACCATCTTTTTAGGTCCATATTTGCCTTTTGCTTTTGCTAGATGAGACCATTGACTTAATCTGGACTCGGCATCAGCATGTCGATGCACGGAATAAGAAATCATCCATTTTCAGTGGAGCAAATAGAGCTTAATTCACAAAATCACTCAAATAAACACACGTAGGATACTTTGACCAAAAAAAAAAAAAACACACACACACACACATGAGATTGTTAGTGATCTGTCCTAAAAATCAATTAAGGTTGATACTCTAACATTAGTTGTGGATCAGGTTGTGTCGGAAAATCGGCCTTCACTATACTTAGGTAGTTGTAATGTCTTGTTAGAGACATCTTATGACTTGTGAGCCAAAAGAATTTTGAGCACATTGCTAATGTCTAGTGAACCTACATGGTCGCACACAATAGCGAACTGATTTAATATTTTATCTGCGCCTTGATTTACTTAAGAACTAGATCTTAATTTATTCTCCTATTACGAATATCTACACGATTGTGCGCGTCATGAGATAACGATTTAATGCACGGTCGAGTTGACGGTTTAGAGGACGTCGTGAGCCCAGGCCGTTAAGTCGTGGTGCCTAAATCGCGAAAAGTGGGTTATGGATAACAACCCTAGAGACGCCTCAGACTCTGCGTGAGTATTATCCCCAAAAGGAGAAAAACAGAGAACTGTTTTCTATTGATAGGTCTTCGAGAGAGTCTCAAAGAGAAAATGCGATCTACAAGAGGAACTTCAAGATCTGAAAGCTAATACTTTGATTGTTGGAGATCTCAGTTCGTGTGTGTGGATATCAGTAGAGGCGCAACATTGGGGGTTTTAATCCAAACACAACCTCCGACCCAAAAAAACAAAAAAAAATTCCAGACACAATTGATTATCTATTTGTCGCCGATCGCAAAAGGTACGACTTGAATCTTTTCTGATTTCGATATGCACATGGATCATGTTTTAGGGTTTTGTTCCGTTGCGTTTTAAGAATCAATGAAATCCAACAGATGATTAGTCTAAAACTTCTGCGATAAAAAATGTGAATTCACTACTAAGTCGAGCAATTACTGACCGAAAAAAATACAATCCTCCAACGTATTTATCTAATTCATCATCATCATCATCTATATTTATCATAAAAAAAAAGAAAAGAAAAGAAAAGAAAGAAGAACCGACCGATTGTGAACAGGAAATCCACGATTTTATCTCCCGGGGACGGGGAGGGTAGAGCTCTCAAAAAGTAAGAACATCACTCGGATAAATTCCACTCAACTCTTGAATAAAATAAATGAAAAATGCCACTTTTCTTACTTTGACTTAAAGAACCTAGCTACCCCAGAAAAGACCTAATGGACTCTTTATTATTATTATTATTATTATTATTTTTATTTTTTTAGAGACGCAAAAGGTCATCAATCATCATAGGTCTCCTTTAAACGCGAGTCTCCCAATCGAAGGTAAAAAGAAAAAGAAAAAGGGGGACGTACACGACATGATACGGTCCAACTTAGAAAAATACACCATTTGGAGCGAGCTCGTTGACGTATTTCGTTTTTTTCATGACATCTCTCGAGACACGACGTACGTTGGATGGAAATGCAACTGCGTTTTAGAAAGATGGACTGCCTTTCACTTTTCGGGCTTACATAATTAGTTCTTGTGATCCCGACGTGTGGGTTATGATAATCACGCCTTTGATTTTTGGTTAATCCCTCGAATGCCTCGAAAGACAATGAATTATGGAAAATCAATACCCTATTAATCTCCCGCAATTTTATTTGCACGTGGCACATCGAACGGCTGAGGACTGAAAACCATCTTCGGATTGGGCAAAAAACCAAAAGCCCCCAGTCCTCGGCAATCACCTTCAGCGGCCTCGCCATCAGCCCGAACGGTCCACGTGGCGGCTCACCGTTCGCGGACATGATTGTCTCCCCCCCCCGCAGCGCAGAATTTCCCCTTCCGTGCTCCCCGCTGCCCGAACCTTCCCTCGGGCAACCTTTGCATGCCCACCCGCAATATATATATATATATATATTTTAAAGCAAAGCTTTTCGACTCCGTTAACTCCATTTTTTTATTTATTTATTTATATTTTGCGTTCAACCGTTTCATACTTCCGCAACATGGATGACCATAACAAAATCTCCAGCAGGTCAGGGAAATTTATTTAAAAAAGAAAAGCCAAATTTTCACCGGACTATATATAATGAGCTCCAGCGACGAAGCCAATGAGACTCTCAGCAGTCAGCGGTAGTGTCTCAGTCCCAGTTCAGACACCGATCCCCCGTCGTTTTAGCTCGTGAAGCTGCAATCTCACCCTGCACGCCATGATGAACTAGCCGAATCGGAGTGAAGGTTCGGAGCTTCGCTCTCCCGCTTCGTCGGTCGTTTCGGATCTCCTGCTCCTGGTTTGTCTTTCCGGCGATCGGGGAGCCGTGCTTTCTTAGGGCAAAAGGATGTGGAACTTCGCGCGGATCGCGGCCTCGAGTCTGCGTGGAACGAGGCGGCTCTCCACTGCCATTCCTGGTCCGTGCATCGTGCACAAGCGGGGTGCCGATATTCTCCACGATCCGTGGTTCAACAAGGTCAGCATCTTCGGACTCGATCCGCGGTTGTTTGTTTGTTTGTTTGGGATATCGCTGTGTTTCGGCGTACTTGAATGAGTGCACGGTTGATGTTGTTGGGGAGGAGTCAGCTTTGGTGTGCTGCTGTAGACTATAGTGTCGGCGGGAGAAGTTCTCCAAGCGATTCGCCGTGTTTGTCACTGGTTAGACGGTTAAAAGTTTCTTCGTCTTGTTCCTTTATAAGAATGAACTGGTTGTTCTTCGTGCTTTGGCATGTGTAGCGACTACAGTGTACATTTCGGACCAATCGTTTCTCTTGGGTTACTGAAATTGATGAATGTCGATTTCGATTAGGATTGTCTTGGGTTCGTCACCAAGCATTACAAGCATTTTTTCGCGAGTCTTCCTGCATTTTGCCGATGTGAAAATGAAAACAATTGGCTGACTACGTCAGTTTTTCTACTCTGCTGTTACACATTTTTCCAAGAGCAGGACACTGGCTTCCCGTTAACCGAGAGAGATCGACTTGGGCTCCGTGGCCTCCTTCCACCTCGTGTGATATCCTTTGGACAACAATATGATCGATTCAGTAAGCCTGCTTTTCCACTTCCCAGAGTTAATTACTATGTTATGCGCGTCAAGTGTGAGGTACTCATTAGGGAAATCGAATTTATTTAAAGATCTCTAAATAAAAGGAAATGGTAGTTGTGAGTTCGATTCAACTGGAGATGGAGATACCGAAAAGAAACTTGTGGCTGCTTTTCAACAACATTGTGAAGCCTGAGCCATCTTATGTAGTTGGCGAATGAAGCATGTTTCTATTATGTAATTTATCGTCATTTAAGTTTTTCTGAAATAACATGTGGACCATTGTGAGATCACGACGCTCCTGCTGTTTGTTGCAAATTGTTTTCCCATATGAGTCTCATTTTCTGATACCATCACCTCTTTCTGTGATGGTACCTATTTTGAGACTTACGATGGTTACTCACGCCGGTTGTATCGGGAGTATTGGTGGGAATATAATTTTTCTTCGATGTCTAACTACCCCTACAAAAACTGATCTTGCACTGCCCTATTCCTTGTCCTTTGTAATATAAAATGTTGCTCTCTTAATAAAGGGCAACAGTGCATTTCACTCGGCACTGGGAAAGAAGGCGACTTCTCAATATTTACGTATGTTAACAGTCTTCGACCTTTTGATTTAAGGAAACTTTCTATGAAGCTTCGGTTAGTGGATAATAAAGAATTTGGATCGCTGCATGCATAATGCTACAGATTGTGCAGGGATGAAAGGTAAAAATTAATCAAAGTAGAACCGTTTTCATCAGGAGACTTCCAATTGGCAATTGCACTAGTGGGCTTGCTGCACTTTTCAGCAGGGCAGAGCCTTATCTTTTTCCGCGCAAAAAGTGTGCATCGTTTCAGTTACCATTCTTGCAGTACACTTCATTAGGAATTAAAATCTTGTTAATTTAAATTTCTTTTTCAGAGAGTTGCTCCAACCTTGAAAATTTTGTTCCGAAGCTTATTGAGTTCGTCGATATATTTGTTAACAAATTTTGATTGACGGATACTGCTTAATTTTGTAGTGCAATCATATCGGTCGTTAGAGAAAAATACTCGTAATGAACCGGAGAGTGTTTCGTCATTGTCAAAGTGGAGGATTCTAAATAGGCTGCATGACAGGAATGAGACACTTTACTACCGAGTAAGTATGGCAGCAATCTGTCTTAGAGTGGCCAGAAAATAAATCGTTTCTAGTTCTTATCTGAGAAAGCTGTTTTGCTTTTGTCCAGGTTCTAATTGACAACATCAAAGACTTTGCCCCAATAATTTATACCCCCACTGTAGGACTAGTGTGCCAAAATTATTCAGGTTTATTTAGACGTCCTCGTGGAATGTACTTCAGTGCAAAGGATAAAGGAGAAATGAATGTCCATGATCTATAACTGGCCTGCTCAAAAGGTATAATATCGTTCTCTTAGACCACTACATTATCGTGTATCTTGTTTACCTTTGGCTCTCTTTGTGTCCAATCTTACAGTGAATGCTGATCTTTATTTATGTCCTCTTGTTATCCTTTCAAGCTGAAACAATTATTCTTTGATGCTTGTAAGTGATATGGAATGTAGTCCAAATTTTGCATGGGGTTTTGAAATTGAATCTATATGGAGTTTCTCACTCGCTGACGCACTGAATATATCTTGATTCCAACAGAGTCGCTAAAAATGGATGTGTTTTCCCTTTTGCCAAAAATATCGAAGAACTATTATTCAAAAGATCTGCACGGTGGAAAACCATTGTAGCATTATTTTGGAAGGTCATCATGGAATCCTTCCAATTTATGGTGGATATTCCTTTTTATCTCCATAAAGTTTCAATTTGATAAACCGGTGAAAATACCTTAGTTGTGGGTAACTTGTACCAGTAGAAATCACATTTGGTGTGTATGGTGAGTCAATCAGTAAAAGTTCAAACCACGTAGATGATTATCAGGGAATTGTGAGTTGGTCCTTTAGGTGCATTTTCATTGATATTTGTAAAGTTCAAATTTGTCCATCATGCTGCTTCCTTTCGTCTCCTCACTGCAGTTGTGATGTCTTTAATGCCTGCTTTCCCAACAATCGCAGGTAGACATGATAGTCCTCACAGACGGTAGTCGGATTCTTGGGCTTGGTGACCTTGGAGTTCAGGGGATTGGAATCCCAATTGGAAAGCTAGATATGTATGTTGCAGCTGCCGGTATCAACCCACAGCGAGTATGACTGCCCCTTTCCTTTTTCACAGTCCTTCGTTGCCAACCCATGCCACATCCCCAGAGTGGAAAAAGGGGAAAAAAAACTTTATGCTTTCTAGTTCATTCCAGAGCATGCCTAATTTTATATATTTTGGTATTGCTTGTTTATGATCTGAACGTAAATGCATTTCCACTCCTCCCTGGGGTATCTAGGGAGCATAGTCAATTCTTTGTCCTCCTCCTTTACATGCCAATGTGCATGCTGGCACATGCATGCAGATACTAACTCCATTGCAGACTTGCATTGTGATTAACAATTTAACATCCATTGAGTGACCTGCACAGAGTGACATACTTTTAATTCTACGTATGAATTGATATTATGTGAAAACCTTTGGGAGATGATACCCTCGTGTAATGTGGACAGGATATGACTTTGGTAAGTAAGTTTGTAATAGAAAATTTATCCTGATCAGAAAGAAATTTGTTCATGTTGATCCTTGCCAGATACTCCCCGTCATGCTTGATGTTGGCACCAATAATCAGAAACTACTTGAAGATCGGCTTTGTGAGTAACAATTGCGTTCATTTTTTTTTTTTTTTTTTGAGACATTTTCTGCTTTCAAATCATATGTTTTGTTCTCAAGATTTCATGTTCTCTCTCTCTCTCTCTCTCTCTCTCTCTGTTGGACAAATATTGCTGCTGTCAAAATAAATTCTTAACTCCTATGCAATGGTGAAGTTCTCTCAATTTTGTGAGAATCCTTTTCATAATTAATGGCTGGCCACAACAACTGATTAGGAACCTTCTTAGTAGATATTGTACACTTGAAATTTTTCTGCTTCCGTTAGCAAGCATTGTCAGGACATAGTCTCGCAAAAGAATTTCTTTTCTGGGTACTAATCTCACAAATGTTTTCAACAACAGATTTAGGGCTTCGACAACCCAGGTTGGAAGGGGAAGAGTATCTTGAAATTGTTGATGAATTTATGGAAGCTGTATACACACGTTGGCCAAAGGCAATTGTGCAGGTCATTGTTGAAAAGTACCTGTTTTCTGTCTCTTTTGAATGGACTATCTTACTAAAACTTTTGTTGAACTTTCGTAGTTTGAAGATTTTCAATTTAAGTGGGCTTTTGAGACATTGCAACGATATCGTACAAGGTTTTGCATGTTCAATGATGACATACAGGTGAGCACTTGTTTCTACATATTTGATTGTTGTTTCAATTGCAAGAAAAGCTGTGGTGCATATGACTTAAAGAAAGAAGGTTAACTTGCTCATGAGTGCTATCTGAGAAGAAGAATCGTTGTAGAAAGAGATCAAACTCAAGGGCCTAGCCCTGATGAGTAATCAATGCAGTGGAGCAAGGGCTAGGATTGCCTTCCTGTACTGGTCCTGCCTCAGTTACTCGCTGATGACTTCTAAAACGTGCTTGGTGGTTTAGCTAAAAAAAAGTACGCGGAAAGTGTAACTATCCTATGGGTCTTGTTTCTCACCTATGGACCGTGGATTAATCATATTACTTCTGCTATTTTTTTTTGTCATTCTTGCCTTGTTATGTCACAGGGAACAGCTGGTGTTGCACTTGCAGGATTGTTGGGAACAGTGAGAGCCCAAGGTCGGCCATTGACAGACTTTGTTAAGCAGAAGATTGTTGTAGTGGGTGCTGGGAGGTCAGACTAGAGCCTACACAAATGGTTATCTATGAGTGAGCTGCATGTTCTAATACTCTACCTGTGTTACCAATCTTATAATGTGTGCAATTTGGCTTTCAGTGCGGGGCTCGGTGTTCTTAAGCAGGCTGTACAGGCTGTTTCAAGAATGGCAGGGAATAGTGAAGCAGCTGCAAATAGTCAATTTTATTTGCTCGACAAAGATGTATGGTTTGGGCGAACTATTTTCCATTATAGCTCTCTTGTTGTGACTGCAATGATGTCTGATATCCAAGTGGCCTGCATCAGCAAGTCCTTCACTTTGTTTGATATAGACTGCAGGCAACCAACAAACTCGTTTAATTGGACTGTTGACATTCTTATTCATACTTTGCTTCCTTTTGGTTCTTTCCCATTAAAGTATGCGTCCACATATCATTGATGTGAGAAGAAAACGAGTCAATTACGAATTATTGCTTCTCACTCAGATTGCCGGATAGTATGCGTTACCAGCCCCTTATCAGGTTTAATGGGATGCAGGGTCTTGTCACAAAAGCAAGAAAAAATCTTGATCCTGCTGCTGCACCATTTGCTAAAGACGCAGGAGAAATCGATGGTCTTGCAGAGGGAGCCAACCTATTTGAAGTGGTAGGCTCAACAGGACACTATCTTTTGGCTTCATGAGCCCAAATTGTCTTCCTATCAACTCCAGATCAGTAAATGGAAAAACTCATTTCTTGCATGCAGTCTTTAGTTTCTAGGAGACTTTGTGATTGTATATGCGTGCGAGGATTTTAGTTGCTGAGAGCTTTCTGTGCAGGTTAGGAAGGTCAGGCCCCATGTGCTCCTTGGTTTGTCTGGTGTTGGTGGTATCTTCAGCGAGGAGGTATAGACTTGATAATGACTGTCATTCTCTTTGTTTTCTCATCCTTTATGCTAAGATATGAAAGAAATTACTTATATTATGATACATTCGAGTAGAAGTTTTGGCATTCCTTATAACTGGTCAAGTTGGGGTCGCTGTATAGGTTTTTTTTTTTTTTTTTCCTTTATAGTTTACTTTATTATGGTGGGTGATGACTCTGTACGTTAGTTTGCTGCATTAGATGGCAACAGTTTGTGTTCTAACTTTGGAGGCATCTGGTTCAACCATTTTGTAGCTCGTGTGCATCTCTAGCTTTAGTCCCCCCCCCCCCTCCCTCCCTCTCTAGCTTTAGTTGGCTGGTAAGATTTCTACTATTTCTTCCCCCTTACACGCTTCTTGCTATTTCCTTCTTTACGGGTCCAAGTCTGACTCATTCCAGCCGTATCCTTTATCATCTTGTACGAATGTAATCCAATGTGAATCATTTTCGGTGTCTGTTATCATACAGTAATAACTTGTGACAGGTTCTCAATACATGCTATTTCTACTTGTTTGGGTGGTCGTACTGGATATCAGGTGTTCACTATAGTATACCTTTTTTTGCATACTGATCAGGTGCTTAAGGCAATGAGAGAATCCGATTCACCTAAACCTGCTATTTTTGCCATGTCCAATCCCACAAACAATGGTACCCGTTTGCATTGACTTAAATTCCTTCTTAAGAATATCTGTATGCTGTTTTTATTTGAGGTCTATTTTTCTTTTCTCTGCTAACACAAAGTTGATCAATCTATGAAAAAGCTGAATGCACTGCTGCTGATGCTTTTAAGCATGCTGGAGAAAATATAGTTTTTGCCAGTGGAAGCCCTTTCACAAATGTTGATCTTGGTACGTCGTCTTCTTAATGATGCTTTTCATGCGCGGAAGGATTTGTCTTTCGTTCCTAAAGCCAAATCATATCTCTGTACCTTTTAATTCCATAGTGATAACTGCTGGTGGAGTTACAATGATTACTGTTTTCCGTGTATAAATTTTGAACTGCCACAAGTATATAACTTCTACAACTACTAGCTTATGTATATATTGGCAGGGAACGGAAAAGTCGGTCATGTAAATCAAGCAAATAATATGTACCTTTTCCCTGGGTTGGTGCTTTTTTGTGAAAATTCTACATTTTCTATCCTAGAATTTCTCTTGAAATTTGAAATTTTCATGGAGGTTCTGTTGTTTTGAAACAGAATTGGTCTGGGAACCCTTCTTTCTGGTGCTCGTTTTATCACTGATGGAATGTTACAAGCAGCTGCTGAGTGGTATGCACATTACTATTCCTTTACTTATTTGTCTTCTTTTAACAGATTTTTCTTTGCTTGGCTGGACAAAAAAAATATCGTTGTTCTGATAGTAGATGGTGAAAGTCATACTATCAAAACTTGAGGGGGTCAAGTTGAAACATTTACATCTGATCTGAAGACAAAATGACTGAAGTCTTGATATTCTCTTGTTCCTTGAGTTGCTAATTTCATCTTGTTGCCAGCCTTGCTTCTTATATGATGGATGAAGAAGTTCAAAATGGCATCCTGTATCCATCTATTAATAGGTAATAGTTTGTCCCCTTTCTTGTATGTTAGTCCACAAAATCATTTGAACAGTGATGTGATGCCAGAGGCGTGTTTTAGTTATTTTTCCTTTATTGCCTTTGTATACCATGGGATAGTCGACTAGTTTTATTGGCCATTCTTCTAGCTTGACTAGGGTAGTCTTTTATTTGGTGCTTGAAAGCCTGATTAACGTAATGCCTTGTTACCTGTCTCGGTGCGTAATTACAGTGATGCTTTCTTGTGGAGCTCTGGATATGTTTTCGTCAACATTGTTTATGAACAACATTCCACCTACAGATTTGGGTCAACCTGAAATGATTCTTAAAATGTTTTGAGTGCTCTAGTCTCCTAATTATGCACGTTCTAAGGCCACACGGCTGAGCTAATGCTATCGAATCTGTTGGGAATATTGTTGCTATGCAAGGGCAATGTTTTTCATGATGATGTAGGTTGGCACAATGCAATATGGTTTGCTCCTCTCCTGCTTTCACACTTTAAATGTGCTGATCATATTTTGTATGATGCAGCATTAGGCATATAACAGCAGAAGTTGGGGCTGCCGTTTTACAAGCAGCTGTTGCAGAAGAACTGGCTGAGGGACATTGCGATATCGGGCCGCGAGAACTGATGCACATGTCAAAGGTACGAATGACCTTAGCCTTATCTTCAATCGTAAAATTGAACTTTATGGAGATGCATTGCTTTCATATGGATTACATGACCCGGAAGGATGAATACATTTTCAGTGATGTAGCCACTTAGAAACTCTATGCGCTGCATCTTCTGATGGGGATGGAGTTTCTGGTGACAAGATCAAATCGTGGTTTATGGCTCAACAAAAGCTTGCACATGGTGACCTAAGATATGCAGCCCTTACTTATGGTTCATTACTATGAATGCAGGAGGAAACAGTGCAGTATGTCAGAAGAAACATGTGGTACCCTATCTACAGTCCCCTTGTTCACGAAAAATAGAGCCTCCACCTTCCAGTCTATCCGCAGAGGTTAATAAAATACTGGACGAGATAAAAGTGTAGCCATGCGGATGACTCAAGAATCGTGGACGAGTCGTGAGTCTCACGTGAAGAATGATGATGAAGAAAGATTCAGGACTAGGAATATGCTACTACTACTGCTACGGGTGAACACACTTTTAGCTCTAGATTATTTGTGCGGGCATTTGTCAGGTGAATCACTGCGGTATTTTCATATGGTGGTGTTAGACTTTAGATGATCAATTTTATGGCTGTTCCCTTATGTGAATCTCCACGCCGAATGTAACAAGACATGCTTATATATGCATTCAAGGGAAAATTACCAAAAAAGTCCTAAACTTATTGCAATTGTACCGATTCAGTCATAAACTTTTTTTTTTTGCCGATTCAGTTCTAAACCTTTTATAATTGTGCCATTTCAGTCCATCCGGCGAATTTTGGTTGGCCGGCGCTGACGTGGACGCCGGCCGGCCGGCACTGACGTGGACGCCGGCCGGCCGGCAATTGAATATTTTATTATTTTTTGATTATTTTTAATGATTTTTTATTTTATTTTTCCTTTTTTTCCCCTCCCCCTCCCTTCACCAGAACGACTGTGGCGACCGGCCAGAGGTGTGGCCTTGCTCGGCCGTGGCAGGGGCCGATCTTGTCGTCGCCGGGCAAGGCAGCGACGGCGAGGTTGAGCCTAAACGTCGAGGAATCGACGGAGCAAGTGGAGGACCTGAGAGGAAGCGGTGGTGGTGGTGGTGGTGGTGGTCTCAGGTTCAAAGAGTCCATTGGGTCTGTTATGGACACTTTCTTCTCAAAATCTTCCATTTGTTCTTTGGTGCTTCTGTTACAGACTTCTCTCCCAATGACGAAGGCGATGAACTATGAAAGCAGCATGAGATGTTGTGCATCGTGCAGGAGCACACTACTGGATTGTTCCAATTCGTCTTCGCCTCTCAACTGGGCAAGGGCGAGGCTCGACCTCGCCGGCCCAGATCTGGGTCGACAAGGTCGAGCCTCGCCTGGCCATGGCGGGGCTCGACCGCACTAGGCCCCAGGGGGACCCCATGGTTGATCAGTTGTATGAAATCCCACGTCGGCGAGCTCTTCTCGGGTCTTGGTGGGCGAGTCTAGGGGTGAGCGGTTCCCGGTTCAGTCCGGTTCCCCTCAAGAACTGGGAACCAGACCAATAGTCCCGGATCCTATTTTTCAGAACCGTGGATCGGACCGGCCACCCCGAGAATCGGGAACCGGACCGTTGGTTCGGACCGGTTCCGGTTCCAAGGAACCAATATAACTCGAGACGAGGATGCATATGTAGACACTGACAATCACTTGTCATTCATATACAGTTTCATTTGAGTAGCCTTACTAATTCAAGTATAAAAAATCATTTGATGGCAAATTCCAAATTAAACTAGCCCTAAAATCACTTGTCATCCCATCGAGGTGATGGATTCTAGCCTTTAGCAAGAAACTTCCCTAGTGGTGACGATGCCAAACTCGACATTTCATATATCTGTCAGAAATTATTGCAGGCTTGTATAGAACCGGCAGGGTTTTACGTTAGATGGTTAAGAGACTTTGCTTCTACCCTTATGGTTTTAGGTTCGAATCTTGGCGCAAACATCGCATGAGCAAAACCTCAAATGCATCAGGCCGATGTGGAGGGTGCGCCCGGGGAAGACAACAGACCGATTCGGGCGTGTGGAACCGGCCCGCACCCTATCGTACAGACCTAGCAAAGGAAGGGCAAGAAGGATGCTAAGTGCCATCTCATCTTCAATCTCCCTTCTTCAACTTTGGGGACGCAAAATTGATCAAGATGTGAGCAGTCACAGTTGATCGACTAAAACGTGAGTAAAAGTGAATATATTTTTTTCTTTTTTTTTAATTAAAGACCGGACGGTCCGGTTTCAGAACCGGTCCCTAGAACCGGGAATCGGACCCCCCTAAAACCGAGAACCGGACCACCGGTCCCGGTCCGATCCGGGCGGTCTTTTTTGCTCACCCCTAAGCGAGTCAAAGATGTCCATCAAGGGTACGCCTTCGCCTTCGACCATCTGGTTGGACATGTGCTCAGCTTCTTGGATGAAGGCAGAGTCAAGAGCTCCCATGGCGAGGGTCGACCTCGCCGTCGCCGGGCGAGGCAGCAACGGCGAGGTCGAGTCTCGCCATGGCCGGGCGAGGCTTGACCTGGCCCGGCGACGCCCCCCCCCCCCCGCCACGGCCAGGCAAGGCCGCACCTCTGGCCGGTCGCCGGACTGTGGCGACCGGCCAGTGGTTCTGGTGAAGGAAGGGGGAGAGAGAGGGGGGAGGGAAAAAAAAGAAAAAAAGAAAAAGAAAATAAAAAAGCATTAAAAAAATTCATAAAAAATAATAAAATATTCGGTCGCCGGCTGGCCGGCGTCCACGTCAGCGCCGGCCGACCAAAATTCGCCGGATGGACTGAAATGACACAATTATAAAAGGTTTAGGACTGAATCGGCAAAAAAAAAAGGAAGTTTAGGACTGAATCGGCACAATTGTAATATGTTTATGATTTTTTTGGTAATTTTCCCATGCATTCATGGCACGCATTTGCATTCATGTTTCAACTATTAAACGTGCTATGTAATCTGACTGGAGTCCTAAAAGCAACCATTCAATCTTCTTGTTCACGTAAAGCATGCAAGGTCACCGACCGGTTATCTATTGCAAGTCACCGGTGCTTGTTTTTCTCTCGACTACAAGTTTGAGAGGTGCAGGAAAATATCACGAATGAGGGATGCAATGACGCAGTTCCCGTCACTGAGAGTGAGTGAGTGAGAGAGAGAGCTTTCGCCATACGAATGGAAGTCAAGATAGAGGATGTGAGATTGAGCCCAAGGAAAACATCTAAAACAGTCGGATATGAAATATCTATCTGTTGGGGACCATGATCTACAACTAGAACATTCTGCCACACAGTAGAGATAGCTGAGATAGACTTTCCATTCACTAGGAAAACTATGCTACTATCTCCTATCAAAATTCTGACTCTTCCTTCCTAACAAAGAAGCAGCCAGACGGACCACCATTTGGAAGAAGTGCCAGCTTCACTGGGGTTTCAGCGCCTTCCTCAACCGGCAGAATGCCAGTGTTAAAGTTGATGTCCGTCTTGACAAATCCGGGGCACACACAATTGACAGCGATACTTGGGTACTTCTTTGCGAGAATCCTAGTGTAAGCATTCATGGCCGCTTTCGAGATGCCGTAAGCGGGCATGAAGGCAGGCCACCCTTTGGTTTTGGACGAACCGTCCTTGAAGTCTGCAAGGAAAGCCTTCATGATCCCCTCCACTTTCTCTTCCGTGATGTTCTCGGGATCACTCAGAATTCCCCTGGCCCATTCATTTGACACTCTCTGGAGAAAAAATCACCAAAATTAACAAAACCTCAGCATAGAAGGAGCTTCAATACAGGGATTAGACAGAGCTACAAATGCAAATTGGAGTTGAAGGCTTGAATCCAAATGCATATGATACAAATCCAGAAGATAAGTAAACAAATACAAGAACGAGTGAAGGCTTCATGGATTACGGTCTGTTCATTATCCAGCATTATATTTCTAGTGTAACCTCATCCTAGAAGTAAGCTAATTCCTCAAAATGGACTCTTTACCAAGGTCAAGGCCACCTTAGGCCGAACACTCTCGCTCGATAGTTGTCCTAAGAAAGGTTTATCTTTCACGACTACGCAGAAGCCTCTTGACGAGAACCAGACCTAATGCAATCCACCAGAATCTAGATACCATTTACAAAACTCAAATGGATGAATTCTAAGAAAGCATAAATTAGAGAGCATCAGCATGGGAAATGTATTCCTCTAGGAGGGCTTTCTCTCCTTACAATAGCACGCTGATGAAAAATGGAGCACAACTCTGTCATAAGGTTCACATCTTACTAATGATCACTAATCATCTATTTCGAGTCATTTCCTATGGTCATCGGGGCCCCTTTCCCATTCTGTATCATATATCTGCTTAATGGGTTTCATCAACCACTGAAAATCTGTCCTACATGCCTGATTAATCTAAGTTCAAATTTTCGACAACCTAGTCTAAGAACTAAGTGCTTACCATTCTGTATCAACTACATGCCTGACACTACAGTTGAGATTATTTGGCTTCGTCATCTTCTTGCTGATCTTGGTGTTGCCTTCTCTGCTCCCATTCTTCTTCATTGTGACAACAAGAGTGCTATTCATATTGCTACAAATTCGGTGTTTCATGAGCGTACCAAACACATTAATATTGATTGTCATATTACGCGTCATCAATTCCAAGCGCATATAATTTCTCTTCCTTTTGTGGCTTTTGCAGCTGACTCATTCACCAAATCTCTTACATCACAACGCTTTGCTGCTCTTCTTTCCAAACTCTCATTGGTTGACCCACCTTGAGTTTGAGGGGAGGTAGATATTTTGTATATATTTGGAGTAGGTCTTTTGTGTATTTATTTTATTGCCCTTATTTGTATGTATATTTATATTGGCTCTGTACCTAATTATAATTATGCATTTCATTATTCAATTTTCAAATCTATCAATAGAAACCAAAATCCACAAGTTATTCGGGCATAAAATCTATGTAATTCTCGTACATATGCAATTTCACAGTAAAATGACTCAGCTTTTTCTTCTTTTCGCCTAGCTCTCGGAATCGTATCTCAGAATTGAGCCAACAAATCTTCGGTTTGTGCATCGAGTTAACAGTTATTATCACCGCTTTTACGATGGAAATAATAGGACTTTGGAGACATACGAGGAATCTAGAGAACTGTTCTGTAATGTAGTCTCCATCCATGCACATTATCATCCATGGACCACCAGGAGCTCGCACTCTTCAAACGAAATGGAAAAGAATATTTAAGTCTTTAGCTAAGCGAAAACCTCCCAAACCACGATTAACATGTGCTAAGCCAAAAATTGGCAAAAGTACACTTTTAGTGCTAAAAGTTGTGTACGGAAATCACTTTGGTGCCTAAAGTTTCAATCGGATCACTTTAGCCCCAAAAGTTATAAAAAACGATCACTTTGGTGCTAACTCCGATTTGCTCCGCTGGAAATCTGACGTGGCATTTTTTTATTAATATTTTCGGCTGATGTGGCTCGTCGGCAGTCCATAGTGGTAATTTTTTTTTTAAAATAATTTGAGAATTAGCTGAATTTTTTTTAAAAATTCAAAAAAAATTTGAAGGTAGGCAGCGAGGCTGTAACCCTCGCCGCCGCCGCCCCACCAACGCCGGCAATGACCGGCGAGGGTGGAGCATGGCCGGTGACGGTCCCCGACCCCTGGCCAAGGATTGACGACCCTCGCTGGCCTCAGGCGAGGGCCAGGATAGGGCTCGACTCAAGGGTCGACTGCTCGGCTAGGGCTCAGCAACGGTGCACGGGGGCGAGCTCAGGCGGTGGTTAGGCGACGATACTTGCTGGGGTGAGGGTGAGGGGAAGAGAGGTGCTCGGGGCAGAAAGGGTAGGGTCAGGGTCCTCGGACGATTGGAGCTCGGGTTTCGACTCAAGGGTCGGCAGTGCTGGCTGATGGTCTGGTGAGCTTGACAGGTGGCTGAGGTCGCGAAATGGAGGGGCTAGCAATCGGGCAGTCGTCGGGCTTGTGGATCTCTCGGCTGGTCACGGTGGTGGGCTCGAGGCTCATGGGTCGAGGTCGCAGGTGGTCGGTGATGGGCTCGGACTGAAGAAGGAGGAAGTTTGCAATGGTGGCTCGGGCTCGCACAGATCTCGGGTATCTCGGCCGGGGCTCACTAATGTAGAGGGCTGGGGACGATGGGTTAGTGGCGGCCGACTGCGGGGTGATGGGTGGCGAGCGGCGCGGCGACGAGACGACGTACACCTTCCGACCAATTTTGATTAGAAATCGCTTATGTGGACGCCGGCGTCCTATATGGCACAACCGTTGCCAACATGGGCGAATTTCATAATTTTTGTAAACTTTTTTCAATTTTTATTTTTTCTTCCCTTTTTATTTATTTATTTTTCTTTTTCTTCTACGAAAGTTTAAAAATTTTTCACGACAACGCCGGCCGTCCTACATGGCACTAGTGGCATGAACCTCAACGATTGCCAACCGAAATTGGCTTTGATGACTAAATTGACAAGTCGTTGAAATATTTAGATCTAACTAGGTCAAATTGAAAGGTTTATGACTGAATTGGCATGAATGCAATAAATTCATGATATATATATATATATATATAAAATAATTTCCCCCATAAATATTCAACGTGGTAATCATAGAGCTAATTGTTAAAGGTCACGTGACGAGCACATGAACTAATATACTTTCAATTTCGAATCAAAAGTGAAAGGTTAAGCCAAACACCCCCAAGGTTTCGTCTCGGTACGAAACCAAGTCAAAGAAGACAGGATGTGAGATCGAACCCAAGGAAAACATCTAAGACACTCCGGTATGAAATACGACTAGACCATCATTTAGTTCGTCACACGGTCGAGATAGGTGACATAATAAGACTTTCCATTCACAAGGAAGACTAAAGACTACTATCAAAATTCCGACTCTTCCTTCCTAAAAAAGAAGCAGCCGGAAGGACCGCCATTCGGAAGAAGTGCCAGCTTCACCGGGCCTTCGACGCCTTCCTCGACCGCTATGGAGCCGGTGTTGCAGTTGAAGTCCGTCTTGACAAATCCGGGGCACACGCAATTGACCGCGATGCTCGGGTACTTCTTCGCGAGAATCCTAGTGTAAGCATTCAGGGACGCTTTCGAGATGGTGTAAGCGGGCAGGAAGGCAGGCCAACCTTTGGCTTCGGACGAACCGTCCTTGAAGTCCGCGAGGAAAGCCTTCATGATCCCCTCCACTTTCTCTTCAGTAATGCTCTCGGGATCGCTCAGAATTCCCCTGGCCCATTCATTAGACACTTTCTGGAGGAAAAAAATCGCCATAATTATCAAGTCCTCAGCATAGAAGGAGCTTCAATACAGGGATTAGACAGCGCTACAGATGCAGAAAATGAAGTTGAAGGCTTGAATCCAAATGCATATTTCACAAATCCAGAAGACAAGTCATGGGTTACGGTCTGTTCGTTATCCAGCAATATATTTCTGCTGTAACCTCATCCCACAAGGAAGCTAATTCCACAAAATGGACTCTTTATCAAGGTGAAGGCCACCTTAGGGCGAACACTCTTGCTCGATCGTTGTCCTAATAAGAAAGGTTTATCTTTTGCGATTTGATGCAGAAGCCTCTTGGCGAAAACCAGACCTAACGCAATCGACCAGAATCTAGATACCATTTACAAAACTCAAATATATGAATACTAGGAAACCATAAACTAGAGAGCATCAGCATGGATATGTATACATTTAGGACTTTTCTCTCATTACAATAGGAAGCTGACGAAAAATGGAGCACAACTCAATATATCTGCTTAGTGGGTTTCATCCACCACTGAAAATCTGTCCTACATGCCTGATTAATCTGAGTTCAAATTTTCGACAGCCTAGTCTAAGAACTCTGTGCTTACCTTAAGCTTCCCCATGCTGGATGAAACGTTGACTATCCTTGGCGAATCGGATAGTTGGAGGAGGTCGATATGAGCCTCCACCATTCGTTTGGCCCCGTAATAGTTTGTTTCAATACACGCCTCAGCTACTTCATAAGGTTGGGTCATGATTTCGCTCCAATTGACTTGGGCACCTTCCTGCATCAAGATGAAAGTTGCTCATAATCAAGTAATATTGAAAGACTAACCACTTGAGGATTCATTTATCTCAACATACTCAACGGTTATAAATGCTAGAAATCAAGGATTTGAGAACTTGCCTTACCAGTACCGGAGGCCCTTAAAGCATCACCATCCATTATGGCTCCAGGAACCCCGGCGTTGTTCACCTGGACAAAACTTTCCCTTGTTTATTGCAAGTTTTCAGTATTTGGTTGACAAACGGCAGGGTCAAATAATGATTGGAGATGCATATATACCAATATATCTAGCTTTCCGAATCGGGTCTTGACGAAATTTGAGAGGGCTAAAACGCTAGAGAGATCGGAGACATCAAGCTGATGAAAAACCAGGTAGTCAGACAGACCCGAGTCTTTGAGCTTGCTAATTGCTTCAAGCCCTTTTTTTTCATCTCTAGACGTTAACACCACCATGATCCCATTTGACGCCAACTGCCTGCATATTTCAAATCCAATTCCCTTGTTTGCACCAGTAACGACTGCATACCTAGGTAAATACCGAGATGGAAGGGATAAGAAGAGATTTCTGGAGAACAATATGAACAAACAAATAGAATGCATCATGCATAAAACCCATTAGAGAGTACCTCTTTGTTGATCCTTCCATTGGCTCCTGACCGTAATGCGAAGTTCACGAACAGTTGAACAACGCAAATTAAATAGCTGTCAATTTTCCTTAGTTATCTTTGGCAAGACATTTTCTCATTGGTGCGACTTTTCTCTCTTACAAGTAATGGAAAATTATCACAAGCGACGTAGACGTCGACGGAGTACCTGTGTACACTTAAATACAGAAAGAAGCTAGAGAGAGAGAGGGAGAGAGAGGGAGGCAATGGCCACTCCAGTCCAGGGGCTATGAAAGCAAGCGAAGGTGATGAAAGTGACATAGAAACCACTGTTCACAAGTCATTCGGGCATAAAATCTATATAATTCTCGTACATACATATGCAATTTCAGAGTAAAATGACTTAGTTTTCCTTCTTTAGCCTAGCTGTCGGAATCTTATCTCAGAATCGAGCCAAAATCTTCGGTTTGTGCATCGAGTTAACTGTTAATATCACCCCCTTTTATGATGGAAATAATAATGCAGATTCGGTATTCCGGAAGTTGGAAATATTTGGACACGTTAAGAGAAATGCAATAGATATCTCATTGATTATTTTTTTTTTAAGGAAAAAATATTACTAGGATGGTCACGGAACATCCCGCAAGCCATCTTATGCAGATGACCCAAACGCAGAGTCGTTTGCACGCAGAAAAAAAATTCAGAAAATACGGCCGATAATAATCTGTATCTCGTGCGATTTTCAGAGAGAAAAAAAAAAGAATCTCGACTAATTTTTTTTTTTTAAAAAAAGGTCTTTATTGTTGACAAATACGCGCAGTACTATAATCCCGAAATGTCGGTAAATATTTACCTGTGGACATGCTTTGTCATGTCGATTACATGGAATAATTGGACCACTCGATGGCAATGGCATCGCCCGCCTCACAAGTCAATTTCGGACAACTACCCTTGTCTTCTTTCCACTTGTTCCTTTTCACTCGTTTGAAAAAGACTTGTAGAAAACCAACCCCCATTGACTTAGATGCATCCTCGGATTCAATTGTCCCGGGCACGTGCTAATTCTTCTAGAAAGGAAAGACTTGTAGAAAACCAACCCCCATTGACTTAGATGCTTCATCGGATTCAATTGTCCCGGGCACGTGCTAATTCTTCTAGAAATACTATGATAATCGGAGACCGTAAAAGGAAACGGGTGATTTGTGAGGAGGAGGAGGGGGTTGGGGGGTGGGTGGGGTTGTGTGTGTGTGTTGTTTCCCTAGATGGAGACTTTTTTTTTTTTTGGGTACTTCTAATGTGCATATACAGAATATTTTTTTTTTAAAAATAATCGCTTAAATCACTTGAAAAAAAAATAAAATCAACTACATATATTTCCACCACTTCTTAAAATGTTTAGATATAGATCACTACACTGACCATTGAACTTTTGAGTGAGTGCACTCGAAGCTCGCAAGCTATCATCTCATTTTTCCTAAGATACTTGTTAATGAGATTTATTGCATTTAACGCAAGTCGATCCTTGATTTGTTTTTTGCCTTGTGCTTGCCCAAGCTTTTTAGCCTGCGAGGTAATTTTTTTATTACTCTTCCCTTAGCTTGATAATGCCGCCATTTCTATACTTAAATTGAGAAGGCGGGTATGGTTCTAGTTTATCGTATCCTATTCTATTTTACAAGCTACTTCCTCACTCACGCGTCCCCACCCAACCCTCCCAAGAAGGTGGGGAATCGAACTCCCCACTTCCCAAGCGGAAAGGGCGTCCATTGCGGCAACCCCCATTGGTAAATTCCAACACAATTTAATTATACAATTGAGGATACTTTATTTTTATCCATTTTAAATTTAGGTTTGTTAAGGAATGATAGAAGTTTCAGGATGAAAAATCATTAAATAAACGCTAATAGGTTGAAATGATCGATGTGGCACTGTTATAGGGGAAATTATTAAAAAAGATATAAAGCTATTGTACTTGTGCCTAGGGATGATCGGTTTCAAGTTCGGTCCGATTCTCCTAACCGGACCGATGGTCCCGGTTCCCATTTTTTGAAATCGGAGACCGGACCGGCCACCCCAAAAATCGGGAATTAGATCGAATAGTTGGTCCGGTCCAGTTCCCATTCGATTCCAAAAAATCAATAACATGACAAATTTTCAGTTTCCGAACTTTTGAGAATGTAAGTTGGGTACTTTTGATTGTGAGTCTTGAAAGTGACCAAGAAAAAGACAAACAAAAAAGGGCCTAATACTAAAAAAACTCCAACTTTAACATTTGTGACAATTTTATCCAATTTTTTTTTCTAATAAAAACCTCAAACTTTTACATTTGTCTCATTTCTACCAAATTTTTTTACTTTTATCTCAATTTTACTAGTTTAGTATTAAAAAAACTATCAACTTTAACATATGTCCCAATTATATCTAGAACTCTTTTTTTGTCTCATAAAAAACCTCAAAACTTTTACTTTTATCTCAATTCTACCACCTGTTGACACCTGATTTTTAATCATCTTTTAATTTAATTTAATTTTTAAAATTAATTAAAAATATCCGAAAAGTCATAAAATTATAAAATCAACTTTGGAAGCCTTCGCCTAGTCGGAACCAATTTTGAACAAAAATATTTTTCGTAATTTTTAATATTTTTTCAAATTTATTTAATTAGAAAAATACCATTCGTGGTCCCAAAAATACAAAAAAATAGTCAATATTTTTATTTTAATTCCCTCTTTAACTTAGTCACTTGAAATCTTGAAAATTTGACTTGGGTCACTATGTTCCTTCACAAACATAAACTCGAATAGAGCATAAAAATTCCTTTTCGAGTCTTTTAATTTCCAATTACCACTTATAATAAGTTATGACATTGGTATCTAGAGTCTGGAGGTGCAATTGGGTCCATTTGCCCTTCAATTGACCCAATTTTAACCAAAATAGCTCAATTGCACAATTTCTTTTCAATTTAGTCCCCGGATTCACTAATCTTAAAATTAAAATTTTTCAAGGGACACCCATGAAAATACAATACCTCTACCCTATATTTTTCGTCACCCTGGATCCATTGGTGGCCTCAGTTTGAATTGATTTGATTGTTTGAGCGTTTGATTATGCAAATGTCATTTTCGGGTCTAGGCACAATTTGGGGTTTTCACTAAATTTCAATTCAATTGTTCGCAAAAATACCAATTTTAGATGGTAAGTATGTTAAAGAGTCCGATTGTGGCATCAATTTCATGAAAAATGATCAATTCAAGGCTTAATTTGGCGAAAAGAAGGAGTCAGATTTGTCGGACCCGACCCGACCCGACCCGATCGAACCGGGTCTGCAACAAGGTTGCAGACCTGCGTTTTCTTCTCACGTACAAAGAGACAGGCAGCAGAGAAACGAGGAAAGCGTCGGGGGATAGGAACTGAGGAACAGACCTCCATTTTCAGAGGAGATGGAGGGCGTGAAGCGGCTCTGGGTTGTCAAGGAGATCCTTCCACGCACATAAAAGAGAAGAGAGGTAGAGAGCAGAGGGGAGTTCCACAGAGAAGGAGAAAGTTGGGGGGGAATTCTTCGGTCAAAAAAAGAGAGAAACAGAGCGGGAGAGAGAAATAGAGGAAGAGCAAACCAAGGGAAGGGGGTTCCAAAAAAAAAAAAAAGGGAGAGTTGGGGGAGCGTTCCACAGAAAGTCCATTCGGGAGGAAACCCAAAGAGCAAAAAAAGGTCTAGTTTGTTAGAGATTATTAACATATATCGGAGATATTCTGGATGCTAAAGATCATTGACGGATATCAGGTATCATTGATGGATATCAGGAGATATCCTTGATTAATCCTGATTGATTTGTCTAAAGTTATAATATATTGTTACATTCTTTGTTACTAAGATAAAGCCTATAAATAGGCTCCTCATGTACTCATTTCAATATATCGAAATATATGAGTTTCTTATTCCTCTCTCCCATTTTATATTTTTCAAGTTAGTTTTTGTTGTGGTGGGGGGAGGGGGGGAATTAGTTTTTGTTGGGGGGGATTCTCGCTGCATGTTGGAGAATTTTCGGTTAAAAAAAAGGGCTTCAGTGGTTGGAGAAAGCTTCGGAGGTTCCAACCGAGAATGGAATACGAAGAAAGAGTCGTGACCCGTCGAGAACCTGCCGTCGCCGCCGGGTTAGCGTCGGAGACTGCGGCATCCCGAGGAGGAGAAGCTGTCCGGAACCGAAGCTCCTTGCGTCGCCACCAAACTGTCGCCAACACTATTGCAGGTACGTTCTCCTCGGCAGCCCTACTGCCTTTGTTCCACGGATGGACACAGCTGCTTGTGGTCTGAGGTTTATGAATATGACTCATGTTTTTGCTCGATTCGATATGTGGATGAACTAGAGTCTCTCTGCTCTGTGTTTTGTAAAAATGTGCATCACGTGCACATGCCAAGTCTCCATAAGACTCGCTCCTTTTATTAACGAGGAGCTAAAAAGGGTCTGTAGAGAGGAAGAACGAATGGAGAGGTGACAGTGTGAGAAAAGGCCCTCGAGGGAGTTCACACGAGACTGTTGTTTGGGGCCGTCTGAGGCACAGCTGTTCATAGTGTGTAAAATCTACCTTTGCCTTGTGCTTTCTTGGTCTGTGGCGTGCCTTCGGTGATTCGCGGCCCCCGACCAAGCGTGACTTTGTGAACTAGAGCTTCCATACGTTTCTCAGCGAGACTAAAACCACAGTCAGTTTCCCATCTCCTTGATCCATCGACGCACGTTCGAGTATGTGTGAAACATTCGCATAGCTTAAACATTGATGTCGTAGTTCGGTAGTCTAAGGGAGTACAGAAAAATTGGTCGGGCAATGAGCGGATGGCCAGCGTACGTCTGGTCGGTTGTCGGAAGTGGTGGATATTGGGTCGACGAAGGACTGACGACGGTCCGAAACGGCAGTCATTGTTGGTGATCCGCGACGTGGCGAAGGGGTTGATAGGGACAGCCAACGGTGATGCCGATTTGCGACACAGCTCTAGCGGCGTCAGGGTGTGGCGTTGGTTCCGACGATCGGAGCCGATGGTTGGTGTCGTCGTTGATGAGGGCGGCTTACATGAGATCCAATGGAGAGGACCTGCGAAGAGGACCCTCTGAAAAGCGCCATGGAGAAGATGAACTACTGTGGGTCGTGAGAAAGAGGGCTTTTTTCCAAAACATGCGAAAAAATGAAAGTATTTACCAAATCAAGTTAAAAATAAAAAATTACCAAATCAGGGGCCCCGACTCGGCAGTCTCACTGCCTCGGCTTCGAAGGGTAAGCTCATTTTTTTTTCCAGTTGCATTTTGTTTTGTTAAGCATGTGTGTGTTTAAACTCACTCACCTTGAAATGAGCGTTTTAATTCACACGTATTGAACAAATGTTCAATTGAGCGTTGTGCTTTCATTTACTCGAAATGAATGCTCGACCCCATGGAGCGAGCAAGCGAGCGAACGAGCGAAAGAACAAATGATCTTTCGTTCACTCGCTCCGCAGGATCGAGGCTCGCTCGCTCATTCGTTCGTTCGCTCCACGGCCTCGATCGTTCGTTCGCTCGCTCGCTCGCTCGTTCACTCCGCGGCCTCGATCGTTCTTTCGCTCATTCGATAAGCCTATTTCGTCTCTATCAAACGAGCATGGCCAGGAGGTTAATTTACTTGAAATTGATAATTTTGCGAATGTTCAAATCCATGACCTTTTTGAATGCCATAAATGCAAGATGAGTTTTGATGAGAATGATGCATACCTGCAACATCTGCTATTCTTCCACCAAAGAACAACTAGGAGGTGAGTGCGTTTGAACACACACATGCTTGACAGAACAAAATGCAACTGAAAAAAAAAAAAAACCCGAGCGGGCATGAACAGTGCCGCTCGGCAGTTAAACTGTCGAATTGTCGAGCGGCACTATTCATTGCCTTGCGAAACCAGCTCGGCAGTGAGACTGCCAAGCGGCCCCTAATTTGATATATATTTTTTAAAATTGATTTGGTAAATACTTTCGTTTTTTCGCATGTTTTAGAAAAAAAAAAAAACCCCTGAGAAAGAAGACCTGGAAAAAAGGGGCAACAAAACAAAACAAAGAAAAGTCAAAAAAAGACAAAAGAGAGAGAAAAGAATAAAAAAATAAAGAATGAAAAGCATGGAAGGTCAGATTGAAGGGAGCACGTTCGTTTGGTCTTTGTTCTGGGCCCCGTTAGGTTCAGTTGGGCTTTGAAATTAAGTTCATAAGAATTGGACTTAACCAAGAATTGGGCCTTAGGTTCAATTGGGAGTTTTGTTAAAAGATGGGCTTCTCCCTTTCAAAATTTTCTATTCGGGCCTCATGACTTTTTCCTAGCCCGCAATTTTAGAAGGGTTGGGCTTTGAAGCCCAATCCGGATAACCATTTTCGGAATTAATAAAAAAAAGTAGAAAAATCATTAAAAAAAGAAATTCAGAAAAATTGGAAAAATTCGGAAAGATTCTAAATTTTTTTCCAGAAAATAGGAAATGGCCGCAATCAACTGGCCATGACCTATTTTTGGTCCTTTTGAACCCCGACCCTTAAAAAATGACGATTGAAGAAATTTGGGTCTTTTGGCAAATCGTCTATTAAAAGATTGAAGAAATTTAGAAAAATCCAAAAAAAAATTCAAAAAATAAGAAATGGTCATAATCAACTGGCCATGACTTATTTATTTTGGGTCTTTCGAACCCCGATCCTTCCAAAATGACAATTTTCCCTTTTTGGCAAATCGTCTTCCAAAAATTGAAGAAATTCAGACAAATAAAAAAAAATCAGAAAATAGGAAATGACCACAATCAACTGGTCATGACCTATTTTGGGTCTTTCGAACCTCGATCCTTCCAAAATGTCGATTTTTTTCCTTTTGGCAAATCATCTTCCAAAAATTGAAGAAATTCAGAAAAATCCAAAAAAAATCTAGAAAATAGGAAATGGTCACAATCAACTGGCCATGACCTATTTTGAGTCTTTTGAACCCCGATCCTTCCAAAATGACGATTTTGCCCTTTTGGCAAATCGTCTTTCAAAAATTAAAGAAATGCAGAAAAATAAATAAAAAATCCAAAATAGGAATTGGCCACAATCAACTAGCCATGATCTATTTTGGGTCTTTCGAACCCAAATCCTTCCAAAATGACGATTTTACCCTTTTGGCAAATTGTCTTCCAAAAATTGAAGAAAATTTGAAAATTCCAAAAAATCCTGGAAAATAGGAAATGACCGCAGTTAACTGGTCAAGACCTATTTTGGGTAGCTTGAATTCCAATCTTTTCGAAGATAACGATTTTACCCTTCTGGCAAGTAGTTCCCCAAAATTTCGAAATTTTTTCAAAAAATAGGAAATTGCCACAATCAACTGGCTAAGATCTATTTTGGGTGTTTTGACCCTCAATCATCCCAAAAATGACGATTTTGTCCTTTGAGCGAATCGTCTTCCAAAATTCGTGAAAATTCAGGAAATTCCAAAAAAGTTCCCAAAAATAGAAAATGGCCATGATCAACTGGCCATGGTCTATCTTGATTAATTCGACACCCGAACCTTCCAAAAATGACGATTTCTCCCTTTAAGCTAATCATCCCCAAATCTTCATATTTTACCCATGGTCCTGGATCATACCTTCTCTAAGCCCTTAAGGCTATACTAGGAGATCCTTGATTTGACATGATGTGCATTGACATGGTTCATTTATGCACTCGATTGCGCTTTCCTTATATTGATTGTGATTGATAGGACTAGTCTTCCAATCTGCATAAAACTCCTGAATCAGACTTACCTCACCTAAAATTGCGCTTGCATGAAATCTTAGTTAAGAAAATCTCTCGCGTTAGGTACTGAAAGGGCGTTGGTAATGACATCAACGTAACCAAGTCCCCGAACCCAAAATCTATGGTTCCGCAGAACTGATCCTCTCTTAATCGATTAGTGAGGTTTCCGGTCCACCTTCCAAGAAGGACCGGTGGTGACTCCAAATGCATGTACACATAGCACATGCCACCACGACCACATCAAGGTCGAAAGAGATCGACTCTTATCGTCGAAAAATCCGTAAAAATTACTCCCGTCGTGATCTGATATGAGCCTGGGAGGGCCCGCGCTAAGAAGACCCACGATCCACATTGCAGAGTGAGGGCTCGATCGGCAATCCATTAGCCCGTTCGTCCGCCTAACCAAAAAAAAAAAAAAATGGGTCGCGACACCACCATCCGTCCATAATCATCATTAATTAATCCTATGTGGCTCGAGCTTTCTCGCTGAACTTACCAATGAATTTTTAAAATTTAGAAACAGCAGGTTTCAGGACGGCGAGATTTTAGATCGTTAGTCCAAATATCTCCATGTCTAGCAGTTTTTTAGGCTGTTAAGTATAAAAAAGAATACGAAACGTGCCGTCTTGAGTGACTCTGTATTTCTTGGCAATATGTAGGGGAAGCAAACAACAGAAGAGAAGTTCAGATATTTTTTCATGTCAGCTTTGCTAAGATGTAATTCATTAACAACATGAAAATGCCCCGTAGGTTTAACTAATGGTGATTATGGACGAAGAATTGAGATAAAAGTAACAGTTGAATGTTTTTTATGAGACAAAAAAAGTTTTAGATATAATTGAAACATATGTTAAAGTTAATGGTTTTTTTTATACTAGATTGGTAAAATTAAGATAAAAGTAAAAATTTTGGGTAGAATTGAGACAAAAAATAGTTTGAGGTTTTTTATGAGATAATTTTTTTTTGGATATAATTATCACAAATACTAAAGTTAGAGGTTTTTTTGGGTATGAGCCAACAAGAGGTTTTTTTGGGTATTGAGTCAATAAAAAAGAGCAAAGCCAGGAGTCTGTGGTGAATTTAAACTTTTTCATCTGTTGCTTCAAACTTTTCTTACAAATCAGGGGAAATAAAATTGCGGCCAACCACTTGCCCACTGATAAGAACAATTCTAACAGCACAGGTCCACGACAATTCACGCACTGCAACTGCAACGCCGACAACTGGTCTACAACACATTCTATTGCCTCCTTGTTTTGTTTCTCGTGCAGGTCTAAAAATGGTGAAGAATGAAGACTGAAGAGGCAGTGGCTGAAAAGTGCAAAAGAAAGCAAACCCTAACTAATAAACATTAATTTGCACTAAAAAAAAAAATTTCGACCTGTCCGGTCCGGTTCTATGTCCCTAGAACCGGGAACCGGACCGCCCGACCACCGGTTTCAATATTAAGAACCGGGAATCGGACCAGACCTATCTAGAACCGGAAACCGAATCACCGGTTCGGTCCTGATTTGGGCGGTTCGATTTGCTCACCCCTACTTATACCAATTCAGTCTTACACTTTTCAATTTAATCAATTTAGTCCTTTCAATCAATTTTGAATGGAAATGACTGACGTGGATGCCGACCGTCCCATGTTACACAGACGGGGGGCCGACGTTGATATGGATGATTTTCATAATGATTTTTTTTTTTTAAAAAAATTGTCTTATCTTTTTTCTTTTTCTTTCTTTCTTTTCCTTTTTTTCTTTATAAGCCCAACGAGGGCTTCGTGGCCCTCGCCCAATGGTTGAGGAGGGTCAGTGGGCGACCGTCTTGGACTTTGTTGGAAAAAAAGAAAAGAAAGAAAGAAAGAAAAAGAAAATACAAAATGGTTTAAAAATTACAAAATTGTCCACGACAGCGACAACCATCCTATGTGGCGCTAACGTCCACCTCAGTGAATGTCGGCCAAAACTAGTCAGGACTAAATTGACAAATTGTGAAATTATTTAGAGCTAAATTGGCCAAATAAAAAGGTATAAGACTCAACTGGCATAAATATAATAGGTTTATGATTTTTTATTAATTTTCCTCACAGTTAAATCTATTGAATTTGGCTATTCCACTCTCTAACCTAAGGTTTTGTGTATACTTGCCGTCCTTAATATTAATTTATGTGCTGGCCAATACTTCAAACACACTGATAAAGTCAATTCAAACATAGTACCTTCCCCAGCTAACGATAGTATTAGGATATATTAACTCTTATTAACAACGACTGTCCAAATAAATGCACAAAAGATTGGGATAGAAGCATCGACGGTCCTTAATTTTTTTCAATTTAGTTCCGGAATATTTTTTTTTGTCTAATTAGATCCTTAAATTTTATACTCTTTCCCGTTTCGATTTGGACGTTCCGTTATAAATGAAAGAAGCATGTGGCCACATTGTCGTTGCTTGCTGACGTGATTGAGAAAAATGCAGAGGGAGATTTTGGGAGGCTGGTCAATTTGACTGTATATGTTTCGTCAGAAATAAATGATTCAAAAAAAATATTTTTTTTTGAAAATGATTGCATATATCGCTTAAAATATGAATAAAAGATGATCTTTTTAACATTCAAGAAGACGCTTAGACATATATTGTCATTGATAATTGAGATATTTTATTAACAAAACCATTCTTTGTAAAAAAATAAATAAATGTCAAAATCATTCATTTCAACATTAATTTATTTTGTTAATGAGCTTGCTATCAAAATCATTATTGGCCAATAGGAATGTTGACCTGCTGGTAAATGGATTGAGAGATGAGGGCCCTAGTATTATTGATGCATAAAGGGATTGGGAGTGGAGACGCTAATTTCATAGGTGTAAAGTTTCGACTCCAAGAGCTGTCCCGTTTCGAGTATTTTCTGCAATTGTCATGTTCGTTCATTGGGCCGAAAAAGAGGGACAGGGATCTGCTGCCTTAGTTTTTTCTAAGGCAGCACATCCCCACCATCGGATCCGAAAAAGAGAGATTGCGTAACTCATTAAAAACCGCCAAAGACAAAGTGGTTGACATTCGTGGGTGTCGAAGGATCTGGAGGTTCTTCAATCTCTTAAGTAGCGAAAAAGGTTCTTAGGTTTTCAATTTGCCTTAAAGCAACCGATGGCAGAGTCTACCCAGAAGAGGTATCCTTTCATGGTTCCGTGCATACTTTCATGTCAATTTTTTTTTCACTTTTGAGGTTTTTTTCTTGGGGTGTTTTCAGGTATGCAGTGGTTACAGGTGCAAACAAGGGGATTGGGTTGGAGATATGCAGGCAGTTGGCTTCAAATGGGATTGTGGCGATATTAACATCTAGAGATGAAAACAGAGGACTTGAAGCGGTTCGGAAGCTCCAGGACTCTTCAAGTGATCTGTTGTCTGATCACGTTGTTTTTCACCAGCTTGATGTCACTGATCCTGCTAGTGTTTCGTCCCTTGCGAATTTCATCAAGACCCGATTCGGGAAGCTTGACATTCTGGTACTAAGTCGGAGTCTCTTCGTCATCAATTTTGTAAGATTTTAAGCAGTGATCCCATATGATGAGCTCTTCTGCAGGTGAACAATGCCGGGATTGGCGGAGTTGTTGCAGATGGCGAAACCTTAAAGGCTTCTGGTTCCGGAAAGGTAGCTAGGAACTATTTCGAATTAGCAGCTAGGAGTTTTGATTGTCTACGCATCACAAAATTAATCAAGCTTAATAAGATTCCAGCCAGCCTTAAAACTAGCTCACATAGTTAATTTTCCCAAGTTCGTATTTTTCGCCCTTTCTCATAGCTTGGTAAATTGTGATGCTCGGTTTTGCCGGGACAGTAGGAAGTAAGAGGAGCTTTTCTCTTGTTTATGCAGGAAGGTGCCCAAATCAATTGGAAAGAAGTACTGACCCAACCTTATGAAACAACTGAAGCATGTCTGGAAACAAACTATTTCGGAGCCAAGCGAATGGTCGAGGCTCATATTGACCTCCTCCAACTTTCTGATTCACCGAGGATAGTGAACGTTTCCTCAAGCATGGGGAAGCTTCAGGTGAGCTCGGATTCGAGTCGGCTCTTGAAAATTTAAAATTACATTGAGCAGTAATACAGGACAGATTTGATGAAACTCGGCAAAAGTTAAATCTGAGTTGAGCTCCACTACCATTCATGAGCTTGCTATTTTAATGAGCAAAATTGAGAGGCACAAAAATATTTCCTCTGGCCGTGTTTACCGTATGGTTTCCTAGAAATTGAGTAAGCAGCCGACCCTCTTGAATTTTATACTGGTATCTGCATTGTGGACCGTTGCATTAGGTGAATCTCGTTCTCGCCGGAAGCTTCTGCCCTGTTTACCTTGTTTTAATTGCATCACATGAACTTCCTTTCAATAACTATCTTCAGTGAAGTTGTTTACCTAATGTGCCCTTCACGTTAAAGATAAAAGAGTTCCATCTCGGGGAACTGGCTTGCTTCTAGGATGGAGTTGCTCTAGATATACATTGACTGAGATGTCATAAACCATTCCCCATGAACAGCTAATTTGTTTTTCTTATTCTTAATCAAGGAATGTGCATCTAGCTTCAAGCCCTACTTGCATTTTGTGGTGCTGTTTATATCCCGGGCTGAAGTTCCGTTAGGGTAACCTATGCTGATGATTTTGTTAATTCTTGGCGATTTTCCTTTCAGAGAGTGTCTAATGAATGGGCCAGGGAAGTTCTGAGCGATGCTGAGAACCTCACGGAGGAGAAAGTGGATGGGGTTGTGAAGGCTTTGCTCGAAGACTTCAGGAACGGTTCTTTGGAAGCCAAAGGCTGGCCTGCAGTCTTTGCCGCTTATATCATCTCGAAAGCCGCCGTGAACGCTTACACTAGGATCATCGCCAAGAAGTACCCCAAAATCATTGTGAATTGCGTGTGCCCCGGATTTGTCAAAACGGACATTAACTTCAACACCGGTATCTTGTCGGTCCAGGAAGGCGCTGAAAGTCCTGTGAAGTTGGCACTTCTTCCGAATGGCGGTCCTTTTGGCTGCTTCTTTGTGAGGAAGGAGGTGTCAGATTTTTGATAGAAGATGATGGTCTTCACCTGATGGCCCTTTAGTTGTAAATTATGGATCCCAACAGCTTAATATATCATTTGTGACTTCTAGATGTTGTCTTGGGTTGGATTTACATCCTCTTCCTTGACTTTATGGATTCTACCATTTCCTATAATACAACTTCTTTAGATATATTCAGCAGTATCCACACAATTTTGCTGTAGTGTAGTTAATATGTTCAATGGACCGCGAACCTTTTGTCGCCTTTTCCTTAACATGTTCAATTGATCGAATGGCTTTGAGCTAGCACAGCACGGTAAGGATTTGGTTTGAAGAGTGTGCTCCTGATGATCCGTGGGTAAAACTGTGCATGGAGACTACATCACAGAACTGTTCTATAGAATCCTTGAATATCCTTCAAGTCTGGAAATCTGAATCTGCACCGGTATCCATCACAGAGATATTAACAGTTGTCCCGATGCACAAACTGAAGATTTTGTCTTTAATTCTAAGGAACATTTCCGACAGCAGGCAAAAGAAGGAAAAACTAGTTGCTTTGCTGTGAAATTGCATGTGTAATGTGCTGGAACTGCATAGATTCGTGCCCGAATAAAATGTTGGTTGGTCTCTGTCATTTTCATGAAGGCTAAGCAAGACTCATTTTTAATGAATCTGACCTACATTGATCCATTTTTTATATAATAAAAACTTCAGCCACCCATATACAATATGATCTATCCCGAATCCAAGCAATACCAGACCCAAACCCGGTATGATTTGGTCGATTATTATTATTTTTTTAAGTTATGTTTTAACCAAAAAGGTGTGGAAAGAGTCCCATTTTTGTTTTAATCATAAGAAGTTATAAACCTTGAAATAATCTTTTAGTGACTCTGTGACATATATGGAGATCAGTCTAGTTGAAAGGTTTAAATACTCAGCCCTAGAATGTGCAACCCGCACCTTCTCTCACGTGCAAAGTGGATTAGGAGTGACACGTGAAATTTCACTAATGACCTTTTACTTTTACGTGCAAGCCAGATCAGGAGCGACATATGAAATTTGATTAATGGGGATGGGTTTACTCGCGAAAGGGGGCAAGGGTATTAGAATGTCCAGTCCTAAAACCTAAGCTAATAGGTGAATGAACATCACATGCATATGAAGGATCATATAAATCCAATTGTCAACCGACATGAGATATTCCAACACACACTGTTATGCAAGAGGATAGTTCTTATTATCATAACTTCCCGATGATCTTCTCGGTAAATCTAATGAATTGCTTCTTCATCATGAGACCAACTTCCGGAGGTGCTTGCTCAGGGCTATGCGAGTTACAGCCAAAAACAGAACAGGCCCGGATGCTCATCTTTGTCTTCTCCGACCAAACCCCAATTGTGGCTGAAAAGGAAGAAGTCAGAAAAAATCAAGGAACAAGTTTCTGGACGTGCCACGTGACGCGGCCCCTTCAAGAAGTTTTCGGATATCTCTGCCGATCGAGTTGGCCATTCAAGAAGTTTTGGGATCTCTCTCTCTCTCTCTCTCTCTCTCTCTCTCTCTCTCTACAGTTTTTTGTTTTTTTCTTTTCTGTACTCAGTCTTGTACAGGAGCTACGTCATTGCATACTTCATCTGCTGTGACATTTTCCGGCAGTTCCTGTGCTCATGGTCCCGAGAAAAAGAAGCACCAGTAACTCGAGATATGGTGGGATCCGGATCGTCTAACCTTTCCTCAAAAGGTTAGGTGCCCGCTCTTGAGATCCGAGCAGTCCGTTTTTGGACGGACGACCTAGATTTCATATTTTTATGGGGTAATTTTTTAATTTTTTTATATATTTTTATTAGTAATAATCTGGGCCGTCCATTCATAACACGGACGGCCCATATTTTAAGGGCAGAACCTAACCTTACGATGAAATGTTAGGCAATCCCTTTCCTTTGGCCTCGCACTCTTTATTTTAGGACCTTTGATCCCCACCCTCCATTAATAGGGAGGGATTTAATGGAGGGTGGGGATCAAAGGTCCCCTACCTGTGTGGTCAGAGGATTCCCATCCTTTATTTTAAACAAGAAAATGGAATAGTTCAGTTGCGTTTCCTTTCTTCAACAGTGAGACAACTTCACAGCAGCTACAGTTTGCAACCAAAATGGCAGAATCAACAAAGAGGTATTCCATGTCTCTAATGGGGTTTCCATGCATGCACGAATTCCATGAACTGCATCGAATTCTTATCCTTCTTCTTGGCATTCAGGTATGCAGTAGTGACTGGCGCGAACAAGGGGATCGGGTTTGAAATATGCAGGCAGTTGGCTTCGAGCGGGATTGTGGTCGTGCTGACATCTAGAGATGAAAAAAGAGGCTCGAAGCAGCTCCAAAGCTCAAGGACTCTGGCCTGTCTGATTACATATTATTCCATCAGCTCGACGTCACCAATCTATCTAGTGTTTTATCACTCGCAAATTTCATCGAGACCCACCTTAAGAAGTTAGATATACTGGTACGACATGCGTTCCCAATTACATCACCTCCCTGCCTTTTGTCAACCAATCCACAAAGCTTGCAATGAACAAAGTGTGAATTTTGTGCAGGTGAACAACGCCGGGGTTATTGGAGCCACTATAAACGACGAGGCCTTAAGGGCCTCTAATTATTTAAAGGCAAGTTTTCGAGCTCATGACTTACTTAGGCATGTGTAGCGATTGAGGTATGTGACAAATCGCAAGCCCTCTTGCCGGAGACTGTGAGTTTCGAAATACCACCTTACTCATGATAGGTAGATCAAGCAAAGATCAGAATTTGTTTCTGAGTAAAGTTAACATAGTCATTCAGCAAAATTCAGGCTTTGTTTTTCCTGCCCACCCGGGTGGTAAAATGATGCTTGGTTTCCCAAAGAACCTGGCTAGTCTCCACATCTGCACAACGAATTCAGTGGTAGTATGGGCCGGGGTGCTTACTGAATAGTAAACTCACCGGGTCGACTTTGAGTCAGGCCATAAATGGCCCAACCCAAAGAGACACATTTTATCGTAATGCAAAACTAGTGACCCACAATGCGATCCGACCCATATCCTATAACACTTCCATGTTATCCAAACTGAGTTGAGAGAACAGAGTGAGAGAGAATGAAGAGAGAATTTTAAAAGTGGACTTTGTCTTAATAAGTTGTAGACTCGTTTATAATCCCTTTATACTATGTTTAAACCCATTTAGGACCTATTTAATGAATATAACCAATCCATGTAATAACTCAATCATCACATACGAGTTAAGAAATGGGTTGATGGCCCATTTTAACAGGTCTATGAAATAGGCTACGTCCCATTCCTCATGCAATTACAGATAGAGGTTGTCAGCGACTAGTTGTGAGCATCGGGGGTTTTCTTGGTTGTGACTTGTCACCGCAGGAACAGGATGCCACTAAAGTCAATTGGAGTGAAATTTTTATGCCGTCTTATGAAGCAGCCGAAGCATGCATTGACACCAATTACTATGGGGCGAAAAGAATGGTAGAAGCTCATCTCGGCCTACTCCAACGGTCCGACTCGCCTAGGATCGTGAATGTCTCCTCCGTTGTTGGGAGGCTCCAGGTAGGTGCAAGCATACGATACAAGAGGTGTGATATATATGGGCAAAAACTACGAAAAATAAAGGAAGGAATCTTGTGGTTGGGCAAGCAACTGGGACCCTCTTATGTGGACATTGAACCATATCGAGGAGGAGGTGCTAGGGACTCGTTGCTCTATCCGCTTGGTCCAATTACTCGAGCGAGAGCGAGGGAATTCAAGCAAGCTATCGGCATCATGGTTCAAGATCTTTGGAATGGAGGTGATCTTGATTCGAGAATTGAAGATTCTGAAGCTCCTTGGTGCAACATGATTACATTTAACCTCGCGAATTCTGAACGGATTTAGGGCTAACGAGCTTCGAATGAGCTCAAATTTGGTCAGCTGAAGAGAAACGGCATCCTGATCAATACTCATGGCCAAAGGCCATGAACTGCGATGAATTTCAACCATTCGGCATCATTTAGATGGACTTTTAGGCCTTTTTCTATTTTTAGGCGAATTTTTATTAATTAAGGGTATTTTTGTAATTTTTGCCTTTTAGGGTTAGCACCATATATAAGGGTGCTTATGAGTTTCTGAAAACATAACATTAATTCAGAATTTTATACAGAGAGGTTTTCTCTTCTTCAAGTTCTCTTGAAGACAAGATCTTATCAAGGCTTCCTTGTGGCGATCGATCGACTTATCGAGTAAGATCGCGAATTTTCTTGTTCGTGGCGTCTATAGCGTGGATTGGTTGACACAGGTTCGTCAACAGGTCACGCTCATACCGAGGTTACCAATCACATGTTCGATTGGGGGTTAAGGTTAGCAATTCGCAATCCTTGGTTCTTCGTAGAACGATCAGTTTCCGCAGCGATTCACATCATCTGGTATCAGAGCTGGTTCTACAAGATCTAGTTATTATCTTACTTTTACTGATTTTAATTCAGCAATCTAGGGTTTATAAAATTAGGGTTTATAGAATTGGGGGTCTGTTACTAATCGAATTAGGATTCTGAATTGGGGATCTAGGGTTTATAAAATTAAGGTTTTCGGTCCTAGTTCTTTTGATTGTATTGAGTTCGTCAAAAAAAAATTCAGCCAAAAAATCAGTAAAAAAAAAACAAAAAAAAGAGTATCGGTGAAAAAAAAACCGATAAAAAAATTGAAAAAAAAAGAGGCTGAAAAAAAAAATCAAGAGGACGACTCGTTTCTTTTTATTATTATTATTGTTAGTTGGACCGAATAGGAAAAAAAATAGTGTTGACACCTGATTTTTGATCAGTCTTTCATAGTTTATTTTTAAAAAATTCATAAAAAATCTATAAAAAGTTAAAAAAATTAAAAAATCATCTTTGGTAGCCTTGACCAAGCTAAAGGAACCATTTTTGATAAAAAATAATTTTTCATAATTTTTAATATTTTTTAATATTTTCCAAAAATAGAAAAATACATGAAAAATGAAGAAAAATAGCGTTCGCTGTCGTAAAAATATAGAAAAATAGTCAATATTTTTATTTTAATTTCTTTTACATTTTGAACTCATAAATAGTCAAAATTCAAGTTCAATTGCATGTGTTTCTTCACGACGCATAGAGTTGAATTTAGCAAAAAAATGTCATTCGAGTATTTTAATTTGTAAATTTCTACATCTTTTTTAGTCTGGACGTCCAATTAGATCGACCACCATCTACAATAAATGCCCCTTGCTGAATATTTTCGTTTTTGTTTCACATGATTTCATGATGTAAAACGCCGAGTGGATCCCCAAATATAATCGGGTCGGCATGAGCTCGATAGCTCGTCCAAGACCAAACCAGGGCACGGCGAACCCCATGTGAGTACTCTCGAACTCCTTCGATGCTTCCTAATGCTTTTCTTAGGTTAGATCGTGTGTAGAATGGCTAGGACAGCTAAATCATTCTTGAGCTGTGATTGATAAATAGGACCTTACTAGGAATGCCATGTGATTTATTTGCATATCTAGATTCCTTGAGTTGGGCATTTTATTACTGATTGTGATTGCTAGGATAATCACTCTTATCTACATGAATTTCTAGATTTAGGGTTCATACCTTACTCATCCGCATGAATCTCAGGCTAGAAAATTCAGTCAACTTAGGTACCGAAAGGGCGTCAACTCTGACAGTTGGTGTAACTAAGTCCCCGAAACCATTTCTCTGGTTCTCGCAGAATTGAATAGAAACTCCCAACTATTCGATTGGGTGGTCCAATCATACCCTAAAAAAATGATTGGTGGCGACTCCATGGCATGCACACTTAGCACATGTCACTAGACACTGAAAGTCGATCACGCATACCTCCGTTGCGATTTGGGTAATGGGCCTTGGGAGAGGCCCGCGTCCGACCAGACAGGACGGCCCATTAGCCCTCGAGAGCCCGACAACCTCAAGAGGGTCGCGACAAATAGCAGCAAACATTAACCTGAATTCAAATCTAGCAAAAGTTGCTGAATTGCTGAATTGAGCAGTATATTGCTGAATTGATCTTGCTTGGTGGTTTAGTCGACTGTTATGAGGAGCTTGTGAGAATGGAATTCTAGTCTGATAAAGAGCTTGAAAGAAGAGAAACGAGAGAAAAAAAGGCAAGAGTGTGTAAGTTTAATTGAGGGAAGAAAAAGCCTAGATTGAGTTAAACACGAGGGGAGTGGCAAACATCTTGAGCGAAACACGTGAGGGAGTGTGGTGAGATTTCTTTTATTTCTAACATTTTCTTGCAGGTTAAAAAAAAATCATGGCAGACCAAGAAAGCGTAAATCAAAGGGAGGATGGCACCAATCCAAGGGATAATGCGATTTTAGCAGGCATTTAGCAGTTGAGCTTACAACTTGAAACCCTTAGCAACCGAGTTGTGAGGTGTGAGACGAGGCTTGATGGTGAACAAGAGCCACCACGAGGGAGGCCACAAAATCAGCGAGATGAGCCTAGGGCGCAACCCAGATGGCAGCGACAATTTGACGATGAATATGTGTCTGATACAGAAGATGATCGAGATGGTAGATTTGGGAGGAGAAACAGACGCCGAGAGTTCAGGCATCGAGAAGATGATGAGTTTAGCAATATCAAGATGAAGATTCCATCTTTCTAAGGAAAGAATGATCCTGATGCATACCTAGAATGGGAGAAACGAATGGAGATGGTATTTGACTGCCAACGATATTCGGAGCTCAAGAAGGTAAAAATTGCAGCTGTTGAATTCACTGATTATGCTATAATTTGGTGGGATCAACTTGTGAATAGCAAGAGACGCAATGGTGAGAGATCGGTAGAAACGTGGGATGAGATGAAAGCGGTGATGAGGAAGCGCTTCATACCAAGTCATTACCACAGAGACTTGTTTCATAAACTGCAAAATCTCACACAAGGTAACAAGAGCGTGGAAGAGTACCATAAAGAGATGGAGATTTCCATGATCCGTGCTAATGTGGTAGAGGACCGCGAAGCTACTATGTCACGATTCTTATGTGGTTTGAGCCGAGATATAGCAAGAGTAGTAGAGCTGCAACATTATGTCGAGTTGGAAGAATTGGTGGACAAAGCTATCAAAGTAGAGTGGCAATTGAAGTTGGACTGAAATTACAAGAGTGGTGGAGGTTCAAGCTCGAATTGGAAACCCAATTGGAAGAGAGATGAGAAGCCGAACTGGAAGGGAAACAACACCAAGGTTGAAACTTCAAGGGAGAAGGAGAAAGATGGCAGAGTTGGTTCGAATCCGGTTTAAGGTAAAACTGAAAATCCTAACACTAGAACTCGTGAAATTAAATGTTTCAAGTGTTTAGGCAGGGGTCATATGGCAAATCAATGCCCTAATAGGAGGGTGATGATAATGACTGGGCCTGGAGATGTTCAATCTGAAAGTGACAGAGAGGAAGATGATGATGTCATGCCGCCATTGGAGGACTGTAGCGATGTCGAGATGCTAGTCAAGGGAAAATTGATGGTGGTTAGACGTTCTCTTAGTGTGCAAGTCAAGGAGGAGGAGCATCACCAGCAACGTGATAACTTGTTCCATACAAGATGCTTGGTGAATGGTAAGATTTGTAGTTTAATTGTTGATGGAGGTAGTTGTACAAATGTGGCAAGTTGTACTATGGTGGAGAAACTAGGATTGAAAACTACAAAACACCCTAGACCATATAGACTTCAGTGGTTGAATGATAGTGGTGAAGTGAAAGTTTCGAAGCAAATCCTAGTTCCATTTGAGATAGGGCGATATAAAGATGAGGTGGTGTGTGATGTTGTACCTATGCAAGCGGGACATCTTTTACTTGGTAGACCATGACAGTATGATCGGAGGGTACATCATGATGGATACACTAATCGATATTCATTGGTGATGAATCAGAAGACGTACACTTTGGTGCCAATGACACCTACTGAGGTGTATGAGGATCAATTGAAACTACAACGTGAGGCTGAAAAAGAGAGAAAAAGTGAGAAAACTGAGAGCTTGCGTAGAGAGTCTGAGACGCAAGGAAAAGGAGAGACAGAGAAAAACAGAGTGGTAAAAGCCGAGGGAAAAGTAGAGAGAAAAGAAAAGAGAGAAAATAATTTCTATGCAAGATCGAGCGAAGAGAGGAGAGCTTTGGTTCTGGACCGACCGATGCTTGTACTTTTGTACAAGGAGGCATTGTTTACTACTAACGATCTTGACCCGAGTTTGCCTAGTTCTGTCGTGTCTTTATTGCAGGAATTTGATGATGTCTTTCCTGATGAGGTTCCTGGAGGTCTACCACCGATTCGAGGCATAGAGCATCAAATCGACTTGATACCTGGTGCGCCATTACCTAATCGACCCGCATATCGAAGTAATCCTGAAGAGACAAAGGAACTTCAGCGGCAAGTTAGTGAATTACTGGAACGAGGATATGTGCGAGAAAGTCTTAGCCCGTGTGCTGTTCCTGTTTTGTTAGTGCCAAAGAAGGATGGGACTTGGCGAATGTGTGTCGATTGCCGAGCAATCAACAATATTACGGTAAAGTATCGACATCCTATTCCTAGATTAGATGACATGTTAGATGAGTTACATGGAGCTTGCATATTTACTAAAATTGATCTGAAAAGTGGTTATCATCAGATTAGAATGAAAGAATGGGATGAATGGAAGACTGCATTTAAGACCAAGTATGGGTTGTATGAGTGGTTAGTCATGCCATTTGGTTTAACTAATGCACCTAGTACTTTCATGCGACTTATGAATCATGTTCTGCGTGCTTTTATTGGTCGATTTGTGGTTGTCTATTTTGATGATATTTTGATATATAGTCGAAGCCTTGATGACTATATTGAACATGTGCGAGCTGTTTTACAGGTTTTAAGGGCCGAGCAACTATATGCTAATATGAAGAAGTGCTCTTTTGTGACTAATAAATTAGTATTTCTAGGGTTTGTTGTTGGAGCTGATGGAATACAGGTTGATGAAGAGAAGGTGAAAGCGATCCAAGAATGGCCAACACCTAAGACTGTAGGACAGGTGCGCAGCTTTCATGGCTTAGCCAGTTTCTATCGTAGATTTGTGAAGGATTTCAGCACTATCGCCGCACCTTTAACCGAGGTCATCAAGAAGCACGTGGGTTTCACGTGGGGAGAAGAGCAAGAGAGAGCATTCAATCTGTTGAAGGATAAGCTAACTAATGCTCATTTGTTATCTTTACCAAATTTCAGTGCTACTTTTGAAATAGAATGCGATGCTTCTGGTACAGGAATTGGAGCTGTGTTGATGCAAGGAGGACGTCCCATAGCTTATTTCAGCGAGAAGTTAAGCGGAGCAACATTGAATTATCCAACTTACGATAAGGAGATGTATGCTTTGGTGCGAGCTTTGGAGACTTGGCAACATTACTTGTGGCCAAAAGAATTCGTGATCCACACCGACCACGAGACATTAAAGTACTTGAGGGGACAGCAAAAGTTGAACAAAAGACATGCTAAATGGATGGAGTTCATCGAGACTTTTCTATATGTAATCAAGTACAAGAAAGGTAAGGAAAATGTGGTAGCCGATGCACTTTCTCGAAGGTACAAAATTCTAACTACTTTAGGAGCAAAGTGCCTAGGTTTTGAGCATATCAAAGAGATATATACTGATGATGATGACTTTGGAAGAGTGTTTGAAGCTTGTGAGCATGCTGCGTTTGAAAAATTCTATAGGCATGATGGCTATCTCTTTCGTGAAAACAAGTTATGTTTGCCTAGATGCTCTTTGCGAGAGTTGTTGGTGCGAGATGCGCATAGTGGTGGTTTAATGGGGCATTTTGGAATCAATAAAACTTATGAAGTGCTGCATGAACATTTTTATTGGCCACATATGAAACGAGATGTCACACGTGTTTGTGAAAGGTGCATTGCATGTAAACAGGCTAAGTCTACAACTAAACCACATGGCTTGTATACGCCTTTGCCTATCCCGACGCATCCTTGGGTTGATATTTCTATGGATTTTGTGTTAGGATTGCCTAGGTCTAAGTATGGTAAGGATTCTATTTATGTGGTTGTAGATCGGTTTTCAAAAATGGCTCATTTTATACCATGTCATAAATCCGATGATGCATCACATGTTGCTGACTTGTTCTTTTGTGAGGTTGTGCGTTTGCATGGCATGCCTAGGTCCATTGTTTCTGATCGAGATACTAAATTTCTTAGCTACTTTTGGAAGACATTGTGGAAGAAATTAGGTACACAACTTTTATTCTCTACTACTTGTCATCCACAAACTGATGGTCAAACTGAAGTAGTTAATAGGACTTTAGGGACATTGTTACGTGCTATCATTAAGAAGAACATTAAGTCTTGGGAAGATTGTTTATCGCATGTTGAGTTTGCATATAATCGGAGCGTGCATTCTGCTACTAAATTCACACCGTTTGAGGTTGTCTATGGTTTTAATCCATTAACTCCGTTAGATTTAACTCCTTTGCCTGTTGAAGAGCGTGTGGATTTAGATGGTGCTAAGAAGGCTGAGTTTGTGAAGACATTGCATGAAAAGACACAGCTGAATATTGAACATAAGACAGAACAATATGCAAAGCAAGCCAACAAAGGGCGTAAGAAAGTAGTGTTTGAACCCGGCGATTGGGTTTGGGTTCATATGCGCACGGAACGTTTTCCCGAGCAACGACGTTCTAAGTTATTACCGCGCGGGGATGGACCATTCATGGTGTTGGAGAGGGTCAACGACAATGCCTACAAGCTTGATCTTCCAGGTGAGTATGGCATTAGTGCTACTTTTAATGTTACTGACTTGACTCTTTTTGATGCAGGTGATGATTTGAGGGCAAATCCTTTGCACGGCGGAGGGAATGATGTGGACATTGAACCATATCGAGGAGGAGGTGCTAGGGACTCGTTGCTCTATCCGCTTGGTCCAATTACTCGAGCGAGAGCGAGGGAATTCAAGCAAGCTATCGGCATCATGGTTCAAGATCTTTGGAATGGAGGTGATCTTGATTCGAGAATTGAAGATTCTGAAGCTCCTTGGTGCAACATGATTACATTTAACCTCGCGAATTCTGAACGGATTTAGGGCTAACGAGCTTCGAATGAGCTCAAATTTGGTCAGCTGAAGAGAAACGGCATCCTGATCAATACTCATGGCCAAAGGCCATGAACTGCGATGAATTTCAACCATTCGGCATCATTTAGATGGACTTTTAGGCCTTTTTCTATTTTTAGGCGAATTTTTATTAATTAAGGGTATTTTTGTAATTTTTGCCTTTTAGGGTTAGCACCATATATAAGGGTGCTTATGAGTTTCTGAAAACATAACATTAATTCAGAATTTTATACAGAGAGGTTTTCTCTTCTTCAAGTTCTCTTGAAGACAAGATCTTATCAAGGCTTCCTTGTGGCGATCGATCGACTTATCGAGCAAGATCGCGAATTTTCTTGTTCGTGGCGTCTATAGCGTGGATTGGTTGACACAGGTTCATCAACAGGTCACGCTCATACCGATGTTACCAATCACAGGTTCGATTGTGGGTTAAGGTTAGCAATTCGCAACCCTTGGTTCTTCGTAGAACGATCAGTTTCCGCAGCGATTCACATCACCCTCCATTTTTAAAATGATTCATTTTTCACGAAACAAGCGGAGATAACTATTAAGACATTAGAAGGCCGAACCCAAGGTCAATCACCGCAATTTTCTGTTCTTTTTTTCTCTCTTTCTCGTGTTTCTTTGATCTCTCTCCCTTCTTCTATATCATTGAGGCAACTTTTTGAAGCTTATTGGGACAGAGGAGGGCTGTTTGGGCCTCTAGTTGCTGTCCCAACAACTATAAAGTTCAATCTCAAGGTGCGAAACGTTGTCCAAAACACTTGGTAGAACTCTTAAATCTTTGTTATCTGGGTAGAGATCAGGTGCCTTATTAAACTAAAACCATATTATACTATGGAGTCTCCAAGTAGATGCATCAGCTGAGCTAATGATGAGGTTCTGTTGAAACGAATTGCCGATCTTTTCACTTCAGCACGTGTCGAGCAAATGGGCCAAGGGAGTTCTGAGCGACATCGAGAACCTAACTCCGGAGAAAGTGGACTGTTAAAATGTGTCTCGAGTTTAAGCCTAAAGTGAAATTTTGAATTCCGAAATCTTGATCTTGAAATTAAAGATAAGATTTGTTTGCATATTACGGAAATCTATCTGGATAGAATCGGAGTCTAAGTGAATATGTGAATATTATTTACGGATTTGATAAGTCCAACAATACTCAAATTCGGTAGGTTCGGAAATCAAGTTTCCACGTGAGATTCAACAAAGAAGGAAAGAGTCCAGGTTGGACTTTGGATTTGTTGACAAAAGTGACACGGTTTTCCTTTATCCAATATATGACTTTGTTGACTGCATTGTTTTTTCCTCTTCTGATTGAGGAAGGAATACACGTGCCCATAATCAGACGAAATTGAAGATACAACAAATCAAGATGCGTGGGTCCTTCTACGAGATATATTCGGTTTCTTTTGTCAACTTTCCTAGTAGGAGTCAGACCAATATTGGTTCCACGCCACATGTATATAAAGATACGGCTATGGGATCTTGGGGGCGCCGCGATTGATACAGAGATCTGGAAGCACCTGTTATTTGAGTGCTTGGAGACGCGTTAAATGCGTGCAGATCGTGAAGCGCCGTCTTGTACGAGTGCTTGGCAAAGGGTCTCAGTGGATTGTGTTCGCGGAATTACATCAAGAATTCAAGTGTCGAAACCGGCTAAATCTTGTTATTAGATTTGTGTTTTAATTCCTTTGTGAGATTGATAGATTATTTCGCTAGGAATTGGGGGCTAAACACTGTGTGCGTTCTTGAATGTAATTGGGGCTGAGAAACACCAAGAGTGTGTTTGTGTAACTCGTGTGATCTGTAATCTCCGTGTATCGCTCATTCTATAGTGGAATTCGTTGCTACTCTCCCCGTGGACGTAGGTCTTTACGACTGAACCACGTACATCTGGTGTCCATTTTACTTTGCTCGTTCTGTCTATTTTTCGATCGATCGCTTGTTCCGCGCAACATGGACGAGGTCGTGAATGTTTTCCTCGAGGATTTCAAGAACGGTTCATCTGCAGCCACAACCGCGTATGTCATGTCGAAAGCAGCCCTCAATGCCTACACAAGGATCCTCGCCAACAAGTTCCCAGGTTTCTGCATCAACTGCGTCTGCCCCGGCTCCGTGAGAACGGACATCAACAACTGTTGGATCTCAGAGGCGCAGCACTCTGATACCTAAGTGTTTGAAGAAGGAAATTCTGGAAATGTTATTCACTCTCATGTTCTACTAAACGATTACAAAACACGCCTATTTATAGGCTGTAGGCATGACTCTACGACTTCTCTAGACAAACGAACAGACACGTCCAGATACATGACATTTAAAGCTAATAAATGAACATAATCTCCTAGATAATAATTGCAACAACTTAATATCTTCCAAGACTCCACTTTACGATGAGCTTGGATTACGAAGAGTCGTGACTCTTGCGATTCCCAACAGCCTCCCTTAAACCGAGCTCATCTTGACCATGCCGATCATTCTCTTGAATTTAAGGAAGGAGTCTGTCTTCAACGGCTTCGTAAACATATCAGCCACTTGGTCTTCCGACTTGCAATACTGCAGCACAATCTCCTTGGACTTCACTAGATCTCGAATGAAGTGATACTTTATATCGATGTGCTTGCTTCTTCCATGAAAGACTGGATTCTTTGCAAGTGCTATGGCTGACTTATTATCACAATAAATCACCGTCGAATGCTCTTGCTTATGACGAAGTTCAGCGAGCATCGAACGTAGCCAAACTGCTTGAGTAGCACAATAAGCCGCTGCTATATATTCTGCTTCTGCACTGGACAAAGCAACCACCTGCTGCTTCTTCGAAGACCAGGAGAAAATCCCATTTCCTAAAGAGAAAACATAACCGGAAGTACTCTTTCTTTCTCCAATATCACCTCCCCAATCACTGTCTGTATATCCCACAAGTTGAAAATCATTAGAAAAAGTGTAGAATATACCATCATCCACAGTACCTTTAATGTACCGAAGAATCCTTTTTGCCGCCTGCAAGTGTGATTGTCTAGGAACTTCCATAAATCTGCTTATCATCCCAACACTATAAATAAGATCTGGCCGAGTAGAAGTCAAATATCGTAGACTCCCAACTAACCTCTTGAAATAAGTGGGATCGACTTCAGAACCACTTCCGTCTTTTGTCAACTTCAATCTTTCCTCCATGGGAGTGCTAATTGGTTTACAAGTAGCCATCTTGAAACGCTCAAGAATATCCTTGGCATACTTCTGTTGACAAACAAAAATACCATCCTCCGATTGAGTAACTTCTAGGCCAAGAAAATAATACATGAGACCCATATCTGTCATCTCGAACTCACGGGTCATGGCCTCCCTGAAGTCACAAATCATTTCTTGACAATCTCCAGTAAATATGAGATCATCGACATATAAGCAAACAATGAGTATTTCACCATTCAAGCCAACCTTGACATATAAAGTATGCTCATAAGGACAGCGGATAAAACCATGAGTCAAGAAATAAGAATCAATTCTGGTATACCAGGCTCGTGGTGCTTGTTTGAGGCCATAAATAGCTTTCTTCAATCTGTAGACTAAGCCCTCTTGTCCTGTTTTGACATAGCCCTCCGGTTGATCCACATACACCTCCTCCTCAAGTACGCCATTGAGAAATGCGGACTTGACATCCATTTGGTGTATTTTCCAGCGCCTTTGAGCTGCTAAAGCAAAAATCATACGAATAGTATCCATTCTTGCAACCGGAGCAAATACCTCAAAATAGTCAATCCCGGGTTTCTGTTTGTAACCCTTGACTACAAGACGAGCCTTCAACCGATCAACATCACCATTAGGCTTACGCTTGGTTTTGTAGACCCATTTTACACCGATGGACTTCTTGCCTTCTGGAAGAGACGTGAGTTCCCACGTATCATTCTTCTCGATCGCATATATCTCATCATCCATGACATGAATCCAACCACTATCTTGGGAAGCCTCCTTAAAGTGTGTCGGATCACAATCTGCAAAAAGAGCATAATTGACAATTTCTTCATCAGATGGGTCATCATTATTCGACAAAGAATAATCCCTCAAACGAGCAGGTAAAACTCGTTCTCGCCGTGGACGGGAGGAACTTTCGACACGATCTTCGACAAGATTTTCAACAGGATTTTCGACAGGATCTGCTGTCGAAGTAGGCTGCATCGAACTCGTTGCTGGTTCAGATTGAACTGACTCCTCCTCATCGAAGACAAAATGAAACTGCTTCTTCTCTTCCCTGTTCCACATCCACTCAGCTTCCTCGTCGAAGGTGACATCTCGACTGATAACCACCTTCTTCGATATAGGATTATACAACCGATAACCCTTCGTCTCATTGCTGTAACCAAGAAAGATGCATTTCTCACTCTTCTCATCAAGCTTTTTGCGAAGTTCATTAGGCACATGGGCGTAAGCAATACACCCAAACACACGAAGATGCTGAACTGAAGGGATTTGACCACTCCACGTCGATGTCTTGAACTCAAGACCTTTAGTTGGACAGCGATTCAACAAGTAAATAGTACAAGCAACCGCTTCTGCCCAGAAATGCTTAGGCAAATGTTTGGAATGGAGCATAGTACGTACCATATCAACAATAGTGCGATTTTTTCTCTCCGCTACTCCGTTCTGTTGAGGAGTATATCGTGCTGTCAACTGATGTTTGATGCCGCACTGCTTGAAGAAAACATCTCCAACCAAATATTCCGTGCCACGATCAGTTCGGAGAATCCGAATTCCATGCCCACTTTGCTTCTCTACATAGGCTTTGAACTCCTTAAAAGCATCGATGGCATCTGACTTTTGCTTCAAGAAATAAACCCATGTTTTCCTGCTAAAATCATCGATGAAGGTAACAAAATACCTGTACCCCCGATTCGACGACTCACCGAGCGGTCCACAGAGGCCGGAGTGCACCAACTCCAACGGTCTTGACGCTCTCCATGATTTTCCCGAAGGGAAGCTTTCTCTGCACTTCTTCCCAACAACACATGGTTCACAAATCTCCTTCGGAGAAGAAATTTCAGGTAGTCCACGTACCATCTTCTTCTGAGACAACAGCTTTAAGCTGTCGAAATTCACATGCCCGAACCGCTTGTGCCAAAGCCATGTCAAATCTTGCACCGAGGCACTAAAACATGACGTAGCATAGTTAATATACAAAGGAAAAAGTCGATTTCGAGCCATTTTTACCTTTGCAATCAATCCTCCTTTGCCATCATGAACCGTGCAAATCTCATCCTTAATGGTCATGAGATAGCCTCGCTCGGACAACTGTCCCATACTTAGAAGATTTTCTCGAAGACCGGGAACATAATGGACGTCGGAAATGCTTTGAACCGACCCATCCTTCGCCTTGATTTTAATAGTTCCCTTTCCCATGATAGGAACTTTGGTATTGTTCCCAAATCTCACCTCCGAACGAAAGGTGTCATCGAAGTTTGAGAATAACTCCTTCTCGCCACACATGTGATTGCTACACCCGGTGTCTAAGTACCAAACATTCTTCTGGTTCTCCACCGCAGAATTACATGTGAATAAAAGAGCATTACCTTGCTCACCATCTCCATCGACATGTCTATCGACGGATCTTGCTACCTTAGCATGGAACTTTTGACCACCAGTCTTCTTGCTCCGACATTCAGATTTATAGTGCCCATACTTTTTACAATTAAAACACTGAAAAAAGGACTTATCTTTTTGTTGTCCGGCATACTTCTCTTGCTGCTTTGGATCTTTCCTTTGATTAGAAAGATTCTTCTTTTCATCAGGCAACACCAACTGGCTTTGCAAAGCTTCCTCCACCGTCTTGGATTTCTCCTTGATTCGTTGCTCGTGCATTTGTAGAGAGCCCACCAACTCATCGACGGACAAGACAGAGAGATCTCGTGACTCTTCGATGGAAGTCACAATATATTCGAACTGCAAAGTTAGAGTTCGAAGAATCTTCTCAACAATCTGTTGATCCCGAATAGTCTCACCATTGGCCTTCATTTGATTAACAAGAGCCAACGTCCGTGAGAAATAATCGGAAATGGACTCCGACTTTTCCATCTGAAGGAGCTCGAACTGTCGTCGAAGAGTCTGAAGCCGAACCTTCTGGACCTTCTCAACGCCTTTGTAAATGTTGATGAGAGTGCCCCAAGCTTCTTTCGCCGTCTTCGAATTCGCCACTTTCTCAAAGATTGACGAATCTATCGCTTGAAAGATGTAAAAGAGAGCCTTACGATCTTTCTTACGATTCTCTTTTAGCGTCTTCTGCTCCTCCGTTGTCAAATTTGCTGCCGTTTCTGGCTCCTCGAATCCTTCTTCCACAATCTCGGTCAGCTCCTGAAACCCGAATAGCACCTCCATCTGGATCTTCCAATGCTCAAAATTCTTCCCATCGAACCTCGGGAGTTGAGGTTGGACCATCCCAGTACCACTCACAGAAGCCATCTGACTCGAGAGAAAAAACTTAGCCAAACTGGCTCTCACTGGCTCTGATACCAAATGTTGGATCTCAGAGGCGCAGCACTCTGATACCTAAGTGTTTGAAGAAGGAAATTCTGGAAATGTTATTCACTCTCATGTTCTACTAAACGATTACAAAACACGCCTATTTATAGGCTGTAGGCATGACTCTACGACTTCTCTAGACAAACGAACAGACACGTCCAGTACATGACATTTAAAGCTAATAAATGAACATAATCTCCTAGATAATAATTGCAACAACTTAATATCTTCCAAGACTCCACTTTACGATGAGCTTGGATTACGAAGAGTCGTGACTCTTGCGATTCCCAACAACAACCACAGAGGCATCTTGTCCGCCGAAGAAGGCGGGAAGAGTCCCGTGGAGTTGGCACTTTTGCCCAACGGTGGTCTCACAGGTTGTTTCTTCATTAGGAAGGAAAAATCTGAGTTCTGATCGAAGGCTATGACTTATGTTCTCTAGCAATTAGAACACATCCTTGTGTAAAAATAAACCGAATTAACTTCGAGGGGGTTGCTGATTATGCGAAGAAGTTGTCGTTTATTTGTCGACTAGGTGCCTCGATATTAGATGTCGTTGTTCGTTCTGACTCGTAAGATTGATGCAAGAATCAAGAGTCTTTATTGTAAAGTTATTTTCAAAAGTCATTATCAGGCTTACTTTTTGGAAGTCTGCTCGTATTTGGATGTCTAGTCAATGCTTTCTAAATACATCATGACCATTCGTGTCTCTAGGAATTGATATATGAGTCTTTTAAGAGTAAGTTTTTTTTTTTGGTCGAAATTTTAAGAGTAAGTTTAAGAGTCGTGTAATATAAGGTAAGTGTTGTAATCATTTTGTTATGGATGAATCGAGGTGAAAACAAGAAGAAAAACCTATTCGTCTCTTTCATAAGTTGTCTTGTGTAGTGTATGTAAGTATTTCAACTCCACCTTATTTTTCGAAAAAAGAAGAAGCAAAACCCTACGTTCTCCTCATTAAATTAGCATCAAAGCTTAATATTTGTGATCATGGTCTCAATAAACACTTAGCTTCCTCTTCAATATTTTCTCCCATAAGATTATGATAATTGGGCTAGTAGAATGAAAGCTCTACTCGACGCCCATGGTGCATGGGAAGTTGTCAACTCAGGCTAGGAGGAGCATGAAACCACCTTGAGTCAAAATCAGAAAAAATGCCTTGAAGAAAATTCGAACAAAAGATCAATATGCCATGTCGATCACCTATCAAGCTTTAAATGATTCTATGTTTGAGAAGGTCTCGATCGCAACAACTTATAGAGAGGCGTGGGAGATCTTCACATCACACACCTTTTTAGATGAAGAAGATTTGCCTTTGTAGACACCTAATTTTGTCGGCTCCAAGTAGATTTTTGTTTTAGTCTGATTTCCAATTAGATTTAATTTATTTCATTTCGTTTGAAAATAGACCTGAATCGCGTAAATATGCATCTTTTCTTTATTGTCATAAATCAAGAAGAAAAAAAAATAAGTAACGAAAAATTACGAAAAAATCGAATCGAGTCGGATTGACCCGACCCACGATTTCTATTCTTTCCTCACTTATCGGCCCACTTTCCATTCACAAAGGCCGGTCCACAAATATCCATTTTGGCCCAGCTCCCCCTCCTTTCTTTCCCTCAGCCAGCCCAGTCACCATCTCCATCTCTTCTTCATGCATTAGCCCAAGAGAGAGAGGGGGAGAGGGAGAGTGACCGAGGAAGCAAGGAAAACCGTGGAAGAAAACTTGGTGGAGAGAAGTAAGGGTGATCGGTTCCCAGTCCGATCCCCCTCAAGAATCGAGAACCGAGCCGATGGTTCTGATTCTCATTTTTCAAAATTGGGAACCGAACCGCCCACCCCGAGAACTGAGAACCGGATCAGTTCCAAGGAACCAATAACACGATCAAAGTGGAAAAGAAGCGATCATGTGCACGATGATAAAGATGAGAGGGAAGCAGGAAATGGCCCAGAGATAATGTTGCTCAATAGCAAACTCTCGAGCGATCCAAGATTCCAAAGGATGGAATCTGGAAGGGGACTTGATATGTTGTTATTAGACAAATCAATGCTTTACAACCATATGCATGATGAGAAAGATGATGGAATTGGCCCCGAGCTGTTGTTGAAGGAAAGTGTGAGCTCGAGTAGCGAATTGCACAATATTTATATGCTCGAGAATGAGGAGTGAAAACTGAAGAGACGACTCAGGCGATGGTTGCAAAGTGGAAAAGAACCGAACCCTAATCAATAAACATTATGTTATTTTTAAAAAAATAAAATTCGATCGGTCTGGTCCAGGTGGTCCGATTCGGTCCTCTGGCCCTAGAACCGGGGACCGGATCGCTCGATCATTGGTTTCAAATTTAGGAATTGGGAACCGGACCGAACACCTTTAGAACCGAGAATCGGACCACCTGTCCGGGTCGGTCTCGGTTCGGGCGGTCCGATTTGCTCACCCCTAGAGAGAAGCTGTTGTGAACTTGGGAAACAAGTTCGACCAAGCATAAACGGAGAAAGGGGGGAAAGCAGAGCCGGTCTCTCGATTTAGAGAGCAAAAAGGGCCAACCGTGAGAGAGTTTTGGGCTACGTATTTTCATGTCGTGTTAGATACTCTCCGACATGCGATCGACACATGGTCAGTATTTTAGACATGCTAGCAACACGCGAATCCAGTATTCGACGCGCCATTTCTACACTCACAAGATTAATTTTAAGCATTTTCAATAAATTGGGGGTTAAAAATCTATCAAATACATACACTTAAGTTATAAATCTAGCCACCACAAAATTAATATACCTTGTTAGCACAAAAAAAAACCGCGAATCCCTAATAGAAGAAAAAGAAACTCATCGCAGATATTTTATGTATAAATAACAATATATCATATTTTTATTATTATATGCGACATGTCTCAACGTGCCGAAATATTCTATTTTTTAAAAAATTATGTGTCGTGTCCCGTCGATGCTACATGAGTTTTGGGGGAGAGCATAACATATAAATGAGGCCTAAGACATCTAGAAAATAACAAGAAAATAGGAGTAGAAATAGGAACATATTTCTTGCTTCCTAAGTCTAGGTATTCTGAGAATTCAGAAATGAAATAAACGAAAACAAAATAATTTCCTATCTTAAGATTTTCTCCTAATTCTTCTGACACTCCCAAATTTGGATCCGGATTCCCTACCATAAAGGTAGGGGATCATTATTTTTTGGACCCTTGGATCTTCCCCCCTAAGGGCCATGGGGGCTATGATTTCCTACCTTTATGGTAGGAAATCCTAGCCCCCAAATTTACGTCTCATGTGAAACTTTTTTTTAGATGTTTCCCTGACATTGTAACATGACTTTGCCCTGGGTATGGATCCTCTACCTTAGTTTTTCTAAGGTAGAGGATCTCCACCCTTGAAATAGTAATAAAAAACTTTTCCCCCCTATTTCAAGGGTGGAGATCTCTCTGCCTTAGAAAAACTAAGGCAGAGGATCCAGATCCCTTTGCCCTTGTGTGCTGTTGTTTTAGATGTGACCCTAACTCATAGATCTATAAGCCGCCCCAGCCGTCCATTCCCTTACGGATTGACAAGTCTAGCTGTAAATCATGGTCCCCCACGAGTTTATATTTCAAGTGTGATTGTCTTGGATGTTACCTTTTTTGTTTCCTTTGAGATTTTTTTTCCTCAATTCTTCGACACCCGCAAACTTATATTCCATGTGTGATGTTTCGGATGTTTCCCTAGCCTGTAAGTCTATGACTTTACCCCTTTTGTGCGATTGTTTTAGATGTTACCCTAACTCATAAATCTATAACTATAAGCCGACCTTGCCGCCGCCCTACGGATTGTCAAGTCCAGCTGTAAATCATGGTCCCCCCACAAATTTATATTTCACGTGTGATTTTCTTGGATGTTACCTTTCTACATAAATAACTAAATTGGATAGTTAAGTTGCTTCTTGTTTATTCAACAGGTGACAACTTCTCAGTAGCTACTATTCGCAACCAAATGGCAGAATCAATGAAGAGGTACTCTAATTCTAATTCTCTGATGGTTCTACCCTTGCAAGAACTTCTAGGGTTCCATCATAATTTGTTTGCTCTGTTAAGATGCATGTGTGAGTTGTGTTAGAGAAGTCATACATTAGAGAATTAATGTGGTGTTGAGCAGTTAATATATCCAAGTTGGCCCATAACTCATTGACTTAAGTTTTTGAGTGAATGTGGGTCCAACTGGATATATTGACGGGCTCGGACTTGAGCTCCTTCTTGGCGATCTTCCCAGGTGAAAGTATAGTCCGCGTGATCTCAACAAATGGTATCAGAGCCGATGATTGATTGGTGGGTCTCTAATCTGTTCTGGTGTTTGGTGGATATCTCAAGGAAGAAATCTGGTGACCAACGTGAAAGGATACCTGGATTAAGATGTACGTGTGAGTTGTGTTAGAGAAGCCATACATTGGAGAATTAATATGCTGTTGAGCAGTTAATATATTCAAATTGGCCAATAACTCATTGGCTTAAGTTTGAAGAATTAATGTGCTGTTGAGCGGTTAACATATCCAAGTTGGCCCATAACTCATTGGCTTAAACTTGTGAAGGTGGGTCCAACTGGATATATTGACGGGCTCGGATTTGTGCTCCCTCTTGGCGATTTCCCTAGGTGAAAGTATGGACTTCTGATGCGCGATCTTCAAGTGAGATTGTGGTTGTGCTGACATCTAGAGATAGAAAAAGAGGGCTTGAAGCAGTTCACAAGCTCAAAGACTTTGGTCTGTCTGATTACATCATATATCATCAACTTGATGTCACCGACCTCTCCAGCGTCTTATCTCTCGCAAATTTCATTGAGACCCAAGTCGGGAAGCTAGATATATTGGTATATATGGATTCCCAATTGTGTTTTGTCATTGCCTTTTGTGGGCCAATCCCAGGAACTTGAAATAAAAAAAAGTGTAAATATATACAGGTGAACAATGCCGTGGTTCTACCTTACCAAAAAAAAAAACAATGCCGTGGTTCTTGGAGGCACTTTTAACGAAGAGGCCTTTAGGGCTTCGAATTTTATGGAGGTAAGGTTTTCGAGTTTAAGATGTTCTAGGCATGTACATCGAATGAGGAAAGTGAAAACTGCGATCCCCTGTGAATTGCCAGAAACTGAAAGTTTCAACATACCACCTTAAGTTATTTGGATCAAGCAAAGATCAGATTTGGCTTTAAAATAGGTTAATCTAGTTATTCATCAAAATTCAGGCTCTTTTTTTTGGCTCACCCTGCTAGCCTGCATATCCTCTAATGTTCTTGTCCGCGCGACAAACTAAATTGGCTACTTCCTCTTCTTCATGCAATTGGAAATAGAGATTATCACCAACTAGGTTGACGCTTGGGCTATTAAGAAGGGGGTTTTCCTCGTTATGATTGCAAGAACATGACGCTGATAAAGTCAATTGGAGTGATGGGCAGACAGAGGTGGTTAATAGAACTCTGGGCAACTTCATTTGAAGCATCTATGGAGATAAGCCGAAGCAGTGGGTTATCGCTTTATCACAGACATAGTTTGCTTATAATAATGCAGTTCATAGTTTTATTGGTAGGTCACATTTTTCTATTGTTTATACAAATGCGCCTCATCATATTCTGGATTTGATTCAGTTGCCCAAGCCAGCGGACAAAAGTGTTGCAACAGATCATATGGCTAAGCAAATTGTTGAGGTGCATCAGGAAGTCAAACATAAGTTGGAAGAGGCTGACCATAGGTATAAGGCTGTAGTAGATAAACACAGGCGAAAGCAAGTGTTCGTAGTAGGCGATCAAGTCATGGTGTTTCTTTGTAAAGAGTGGTTCCCAGCTGACTCTTAGAGCAAGTTGCAGCCAAAGAAGTACGGACCTTACACTCTCAGCAAGAAGATCTACGATAATGCTTATGTTATAGACTTTTCACGTAGCATGGGTATTTCCAACACTTTCAATGTTGCTGATTTGTCACCGTTTCATGATTCCACTGAGCCTTTGTATCCAAATCCTAAATCTAACTCGAGGACGAGTTTTTCTCAAGTGGAGGATCATGATGTGGAGAGTATTAGTAGTACGTTTTTGGACCGATTGGATATGTAGAAATCCAAATAGAAGTCGAAGTGATGATGCACCTAAGACCGGCGAACTCGAAAGTCGATGACTTCAGAACGGGCTCAAATTCGATCGATTGAAGCGAATCGGCCTCTTGATCAATATTCACAGCCTTTGGCTGTGAATTACGATGGATTTTGGCATTTTAGAGTCATTTAGATAGGTTTTCAGGCCTTTTTTTGTTAATTTTTAGGGAATTATATATTTTAATGATATTTTTGTAATTTCGCATTTTCTATTGTCATTAGGGTGGATACCTTGTAAAAGATCGTCCTTTAGGGTTTGGAAAGACAGAATATTTGACATTGAATTTTGAAATTTCCAATCATGATTTGCTTGTGAACGAATCCTATTATGCTTTGCGCTGCATCACCACGGCCATCGCCCCTGTAGCTTGGGCAATGGTCAGGGGCTGACGGCTGCGAGCCATGGCCATGGCTGGCCGAGAGTCGGGGGCCAACGACCTCACCTAGGGGGCAGACGACCTCACTGGCCGTTGGCGGGTGGCTGGTAGGGCTTCCGGCCAAATCCTAACAAAAAGGAAAGTAAAAAAAAAGACGTAAAAAGTTATTGAAAATTATTAAAAATTCAAAAATTATTAAAATATTAATAAAAATTGCACATCTACGCCGGCCAGCCAAATGGATTGAATTGACACAATTACAAAAGGTTTAGGACTCAATCAGCAAAAAAAAGGTTTAGGACTGAATTGGTACAATTGCAATAGGTTTAGGACTTTTTTTTTGTAATTTTCCCGATTTTCTAGTCAGCTTTGTTCAGTCCCAAATTCGACGAGGTAAGTACTAAAAAAATCCTCCACGAACAGACTATTCTAAAAGCTTAAGCTGTTAGATGATGGTGTGATTTAATATTTTAATTATTCCATCATTGTGGAAATTAGGTCTCTATTTGTTGTGGTTCGAGTTTTTGTTTTTTGTTTTTAAATTTCGATGGTTGTAATACGTTTTCCTTTTCTCTCCTTTCCTCATTTTTCATCTTGGTCCTACTTGGTTAAAACTTCCCATGTTCTTTTGTGGTATTCTATATGAGTGAGATGATAGTTATGGGAATATGTGTGGGCAGCATGTAAATGAGACGTTTCGACGCTGCGGAACTTCATGCGAGATTTCAAGTTATGAACAGAACCACTTCCTATGATTTGCTATTATACGAAGCGAACGAAAAATTAGCTCCTTACATTGAGTTATCAGAAGTGATGGCGGTTTTGAACTAAATGTTCTGAACCTACAGAAAAATATCCTCGTATAAATTCTTCTCCAGAAACAGCGAATGATTCCTGCCGAAGAAGAGAAAAAGAAATAATTTTTGAAATTTCTCGCTAACTTGAATCATGAAGCTTAATATCCTTAACCAAATAGCTTGGGTTGGGCAGAAACTAGAGGATGCATATCCATGTAGTAGGTACCTCAAATTTGTCATTTGTGCATAATCTTGAAGTATTTTGAGGAAGGCATGTCCATTATTGCAGATCTCAAATCATACACCTCGCTCCAAACATGAGCTATACAAATATACACCGATGTATCAGAATCTTTCATTAGCTATCCCAATGTTTGAATCTCACACACAGACAATAGATTTCAAATTTCCACATTCCCTCATTTGAAAATGAAGCATCTTTGATCAGAATGTAGCCTCTTTTGTCCCCTGAAAGAATCGACCAGATGGACCGCCATCAGGCAACAAGGCTAGACTCACAGGACCCTCTGCACCTTCCTCTGGAGTCGAGAAGCCGGTGTTGCAATTGATGTCCGTCTTGACAAATCCAGGGCAGACACAATTAATACGAAACGCGGGGTAACTCGCTGCTATAATCCTCGTGTACGCGTTCAAGGCAACTTTGGAGACTGCATATGCTGATAGTTGAGCAGGCCAACCATTGGTCTTAAGAGAACCTTGTTTGAAATCTTTTAGGAACTCCTTTAATACCTCGTCCAATTTTTCTTTTGTGAGGCTCTCGGCATCGCTGAACACTTCTTTAGCCCAGCCCTCCGGTAGGTACTAATCGCAACATCACAGGATGATTGAAATGTTATTTGTTGTCAAAGATATAACCATGGAATGGCATTTCAACGGACTGATGTTCTAGATAGAACATGCCAAAGTAATCAACTACTTGGAAGTACAATACAATATGACAGCAATGTATTCGAAGACACATTTCAGTTGTGCTTAACAGTAAAGAGAGATCTGAGAGAATTCATTCATTCTACACAAAAGCACTATTAGAAATCTCTTTTTCTAGTGTTCTCCCGCAAAAATGAGGCTTTGCATCAAACGTGATAACTTTGAAATTACATACTTCTTACCTCTAGCTTCCCCGCCGACGATGAAACATTGATGATCCTGGGCGAGTCCGATAGTTGGAGGAGGCCAATGAATGCGTCAACCATCCTTTTGGCACCATAATAGTTAATGTTCAGGCACTCCTCAGTTAGTTCATATGTCTCTGTCGCGATTTTACTCCAGTCAACTTGCTTCTGCACCATCAATAGGGAATTTTATGAACTAGCATCAGTAACATGAGAATGAATATGCATTTTAGATCCCTAGAGAGCTCATCGTGCCATCTAACTGAAGGAGTTTGCCGCAAGAAATTAGAACAAGGCATATTTGTTAGGATGCGCACTCTCATCAATATTTTGTTTGGATCAGAATTCTACTTTTGCACTGGTTGATTCCCAAATGGTTCTTCGCGACCGTTCTTTCTAATAACCACAGGCAACTTATAAAGAGAATGATGTTACAACTTCAGTTGTCATTTGCATCATACTCTTATAGAAAAGAAACTCCCTTTCAACCTCTTCACGGAAAAGACGATAGCAATGCTAGAACTATGTATTGAGTTTAAGCCCCTAAAGAAAAGCGAATCTAAGCACAAAATCAAGTTGGAGTATGACTTGTGGTTTGTAACTTGAGATTCGATGTCCGAATCCTTGGGATATAAATATATACTTGGTCTTGTCTTTATGGATTGTTGAAGAGATTGTAGTGATATAAATTTGGATGGTGGGACTCTTGATGGAATTACATCCAGTTGGTCGTCTTCGTGGGTTTTGGTCCAAGAGGAATGGAGTGCTTGAAGCCAGAGAAATCATGTAATAAGAATTATGGATTCCTTTGTTGGATTATTTTGCTACCAAGTATGATGGCCATACTCTTATTGCAAACTAGAGGCGAGAAACACTGGGTGTTTGAATCATTCGAGTGTGATTGTAATTTTTGTTGTTTTGTATTGTCTGATCTGTAGTGCAATCTTGTGCTGCTCTAACTGTGGGTTAGGTCACATCGGCCGAGTCACTTAAATCCGGTTTAGACTTATTTAATTTGCACAACAGGTAATGTGACATGGCTCTCTTTGCAATGAACCTCAAGCAGTAATCACTTCTAGTTTCCAAGCCAACTAATTGTTAAATTAAATTTCTCCTTGACCAACACCATGACAAGAGATACCGAAAGCATACCTTTCCAATGCCGGAAACTCTCAAAGCATCAGCGTCGAGAATGGATCCGCCAACACCAGCGTTGTTCACCTGGGGAAGAGATTTTATATTTATTAGAGCATTATTCTTATTCAATAGAAGCATAAAGCCAATCACTAGACGAGTACAAAGGTACTGAAGAAAACTTTTTCTCCCCGTTTATATACTGAAAAGTCAGTAATCGAATACGACCATCACAAGTTAATCTTGAACTAACTAGATAATGATATAGAAATTGGGTTGACCATATCTGTCTATGATAGGAATGAACGGTTTCACGATTGGTTCGGGTTCCATCTAAAACTTAGGACCTAGCTATTGAAATTGGTTCTCCAAATTTTGGAAACCTAAAACCCACTCTCATATCCTAGAACTTGAAACTTATCCTGCCACAGGCTTCACAGTCAATTCCAAGATCTATCTAGGTTCCATCCATATTCTTAATTGAACTCTTGCAATTAATCTTCATATCTAATTGGAACCATGAACCTACCGGTCAAAAATAGTTTCCAATATTCCGAATCTGGAACCTGAAGAGAAAGAAAACTCTCCTTTCTTTATTCAATGAATATTTTTCTGTGTATTTACAATATACAATCCTGTCATATATATAGGACAACAGATAACCCTAATTAGGAGATACACAATAGGAAGAATTCTATATTAGGAAGAAATATATACAATAAAACTTCCTAACAAATAGGCTAAAATAGCTCACGACCACACTCCCCCTCAAGTGGGTGCAAAGATGTCTTTGATACCCAACTTGATAAGTGAGCTATGAAACTCTCTACTTGACACAGCCTTTGTCAATATATCAGCTAACTGGTCTTCAGACTTCACAAATGGTATATGGATCACTTTTGCATCCAAATTCTCTTTGATGAAATGTCTGTCAATCTCCACATGTTTGGTTCTATCATGCTGAACTGGATTATGAGCAATGTTTATGGCTGCTTTATTATCACAAAACAATTTAACTTCTAAATCTGGTGGATACCCGAGCTCGGTTAGCAGCTTTCGAAGCCATAGAAGTTCGCATAACCCATTTGCTACACCTCTAAATTCAGCTTCTGCACTAGACCTAGCTACAACCTTTTGTTTCTTACTTCTCCATGTAACAAAGTTGCCTCCCACAAATGTAAGATACCCTGATGTAGACCTCCTGTCTGTCACACTTCCAGCCCAATCTGCATCTGTGTAACCCTCCACTTCAAGGTGGCCATTTTTTGCAAATAGCAGTCCCTTTCCTGGGGCTGACTTCAAATATCGAATGATGCGCAACACAGCACTCATATGATCCTCACTAGGTGCATGCATGAACTGACTCACCACACTTACTGCATGAGCAATATCAGGACGTGTATGTGATAAGTAAATCAATCGGCCTACTAACCTTTGGTATTTTTCTTTATTAGTAGGCGTCTGATCAGGGTACTCTCCAAGTTTACAGTTTTGTACCATAGGGGTGTCCGCAGGCTTGCAATCTAGCATGCCAACTTCGGTCAAAAGATCAAGAACATATTTTCGCTGAGACAAGTAAATCCCTTCCTTCGACCTAGCAACCTCGATTCCTAAGAAATATTTCAAACCTCCCAAGTTCTTCATCTCAAACTCCCTAGATAATAATTCCTCCAATCTCATAATCTCGGCACTATCATTGCCTGTAATAATTATGTCGTCTACATATATGATAAGAGCTGTTATTCTTCCTTGAGTACCTTTTAAGAACAAAGTATGATCTGAATTACTTTGGGAGTATCCATACCTTTTCATAGCTGAGCTAAAGCGACCAAACCATGCACGGGGGGACTGCTTCAACCCATACAATGATCTTTCCAGCTTACAAACCATGTTCGGCTGATCTGCGCATCTGTATCCAGGTGGAAGCTCCATATAGATCTCCTCCTCTAAATCTCCATGAAGAAATGCATTCTTCACATCAAATTGATGTAAATGCCAGTCCAAGTTTGCAGCCAGAGATAACAATACTCTTATCGTGTCTAACTTTGCAACTGGAGAAAATGTTTCCTGATAATCCACCCCATAAGTCTGTGTATACCCTTTAGCTACTAGTCGTGCCTTATACCTCTTAATAGTGCCGTCTGCTTTATGTTTAACTATAAACACCCACCTACATCCAACCAGCTTCTTATCCTCTGGTAGTTCCACAAGTTTCCAAGTTTGATTTTTCTTCAATGCCTCCATCTCTGCCTCCATCGCTTGAAGCCATTTCGGATCCTTCATAGCTTCTTCAACCCTGTTTGGAACTTGAATTGAGGAAACCATGGACATGAAGGCTTGTAGTGGTGTGGACAACCTCTTGGTAGACACATAATCTGCAATAGGATATCGAGATCGGCGGTCCTCTACATCTGGAGAATATCGATTCGGTGGTTTACCCCTATTATGCCTATCAGGCAACTTATAACCAGTAAGCACATCAGTATCTTCAAACGAATCAAGTACAGTAGAAGTACTTACCTCAGGTTCATTCTCAGGAGCTTGGAGTGGTACTGAAGAGGGGGAAGAGGGCGAAGACAAGGAGGGCTGTTGCTGTTGTGTATCTGTTGGCACCTGTTCGGTTGCTACTGCTTCTATGTCGACCGGCCATGCGCTTATCTCACGGTCGTAAGGCAGTAGCTCAGAATCGCACGGCCGTGCACACCCATCCGTTGCACACCCATCTGTCGCTCCTGTAGTCCCAACCTCCCACCAATGTCTAGTTCTACATTTAGTCTCCCCCTGAACAGGACACTGGGGGGAAGGAAAATAGAATTCCGTCTCGGTAAATGTTACATCCATGGTGATATATGTGCGCTTTCCGGCAAGATCATAGCACCGATACCCTTTCTGAGAAGGGCCATAGCCAAGAAACACACATTTGACTGCACAAGGGTCAAGTTTGGTCCGCTGATTTTTGTGAAGATGAACATAAGCGACACACCCAAACACCTTAGGAGGTAATGTAAGAACCGAAGGAAGAGACACATGAGCGGCAAGTGCTTGCATTGGCGTCTGATAGCGCAGAATGCGAGAAGGCATGCGATTCAACAAATGAGCAGCTGTAACTACGGCAGAATCCCAAAAACGATGGGGAACATGGCCACCCTCCAACAGTGCTCGAGTGGTTTCAAGTAGATGGCGATTCTTGCGCTCAGTAACACCATTTTGCTGAGGAGTTTGAGGGCAAGAAGTTTCATGTATCAAACCATGTTCCTGAAAATAAGCTGCAAGAGGTTTACTTAAGTATTCGCCACCATTATCAGACCGGAGAACCGGAAGTTTGGCCCCAAACTGAGTTTGAATCATACGGTGGAAAGTCCGAAAGATAGCTTGAGCCCCATTCTTATGTTTCATCAAATATAGCCAAGTCATACGTGTGCAATCGTCAACAAAGACGATAAACCATCGAAATCCAGATACAGTAGTAATAGGAGATGCACCCCATACATCAGAATGAATTAAGGAAAAAGGAGTAGAACTGATATTCAAACTGGGAGGAAAACTGGTGCGATGGCTCTTTGCCAAAATACAAGTATCACACTGAAAACTAGAGTTCGATAGACCATGAAATAACTTGAAAAACAAATGCCGTAAATACCCAAAGGATGGGTGACCTAAACGACGGTGCCATAACCAAAGTTCCTTCTCTTGAGCTAACTGTCCACGAGAATAATAGGTCCGTCCAGAAGTAATGTCATCCACGAAATACAGCCCATCCCTCTTAGTACCACGCCCAATAATCTCCTTTGTGAGAATGTCATGAAACAAGCAAAAATCAGGATACATAAGTACAACACAGTTTAACTCGCTGGTAAGTTGTCCAACCGATAACAAACGATTAGACAATGTAGGAACAAGTAAAGTATGAGATAGAGAGAGAGAAGGCGTAATAGACACACGCCCCGCAGCCGTCATAGGAAAGCTATGCCCGTTGGCATTGTAAATATGATCTCGACGTGGTGTAGTAGATGTAAGAAGGTCACCAGATTTCGGAGTCATATGATCAGTAGCTCCAGAATCGATTATCCACCCATGATAACCATCACCATGTCCATTAGCAAAGACAAACCCATAATTACCTTCAGGAGATTCGGCATTAGCAGATTCAGGCTCCATAGGAATTAATGACAAGCCGCTAGTAACTAAGGAGGCTTGCCCTCCATTCCTCCCCTTCTGTGAGCCCGGTTTCTTCTTCTTGGTCTGAAAATCATCCCACCAATCCGGATAACCATGTAGTTTAAAACAAGATGCTGCTGTATGTTTAGGATTCCCACAGTGAGAGCACCCCTCAGATTGAATTTGCATACCAAGTCTAGGGCGAGCTCTTGAGGCAGAAGGCACTAACTGGAGGTGCGAATCACCCTTTCCTCGCTGTGACATCATGGCGGAACCAGAGGTGACCCCGACGGGAGTAGAGAGCATGACAGATTGGCGCATATCCTCTCGCCTAACCCGTGCATAAGCTTGCTCAATAGTGGGGAATGGATCCATCTTTAGAACATCAGCACGAACATTATCTAGGCGGTCATCGAGACCGTCCAAAAAGGTATAAACTCGATCTTCATGGACAATAGCATTGTACCTCTGAATATCAACCGGAAATTGCATCGGATTAGGACGGCGGAAATCAATCTCACGCCAGAGCCCTTGAAGATCGTTGTAATATTTCTCGATGGGTCCACCGCCTTGCTTCAATCGGGAAACCTGCCTCTTAAGATCATAGATTTGGGAGGTGTCAGATCCATCAAAAAAAGTCGTTGCCACAGCATCCCATACGGCTTTGGCAGTAGGAAACCTAATAAAGTTTGGTATCAAGGCTGGGTCCATAGAATTGATAAGCCAACCTTTTACCGTCGAGTCTTCGGTCTTCCATTGTCGGAAAAACGGATCAGTCGGAAGGGGCTCAGGAGAACCACCATTCAAATAGCCCAGTTTGTCTTTGCTCGAGATATACATCTCAACAACCTGGGACCATACGCCATAATTTTTGCCATCAAGCTTGACGGCAATCGGTGCAGCAGGAGGTTCAATGCGCGACGGCGCGGCCTGCTGGGTCAAGAGCTGCTTCATCGCAGCGGTCAGGTCTGCCAGAATGGCAGTAGCAGAGGCACTAGCATCCGCTTGGTCAGTTGTAACAATTGGCTGATCGCCGGCCATGAGATCAGGTCCGCAGAATGAATCGCTCGGATAGGACGAAGTCGACCGACGCGAGATGACGGCGCGAGATGACCGCCGTAGTCGATGATTGACGTACAGTATCCTAAGGATCAAACCCTAGAGCTCTGATACCATGAAGAGAAAGAAAACTCTCCTTTCTTTATTCAATGAATATTTTTCTGTGTATTTACAATATACAATCCTGTCATATATATAGGACAACAGATAACCCTAATTAGGAGATACACAATAGGAAGAATTCTATATTAGGAAGAAATATATACAATAAAACTTCCTAACAAATAGGCTAAAATAGCTCACGACCACAGAACCTGCCTTGCATAACCTAGAACCTGGAACCAGACTGGTTCCCACAAGCCTGGTTCTTCGATTCTCGCTTCTATCATGGAACCATGCCTACCCCCTGGTATATGACCTGTACATTTTTGGCACTATTCTCGGTCGAGTTAACTCAAAGTCCCTCCTCATTACGAAAATAATGTCCCTCAGATAGACAATTAAGGGAAGTTCAGACATATCCCTGGTTCGAAGGGAAGGTCGCATATTTCTCCCTAGCTGCAACAATGCTAGACCTCCCGAACACCTCAATCTCACATATCGATTATTCAGTAATAGCACAATTTGAACATCAAGATCCTCATTTCAAATCACTCTTTTTTGGCGCTCGTGGTATTCTGTCACGCATAATCAACTCCGCTTTCCGGAGTAGATCCAACACTATCTTTGTTAACCCCAAAATATTGACAAGTTTTCGGAGTGTACCAGGATATCGAGCTTTCCGAATTTGTGCTTAATAAAATCAGCGAGAGATGAAACACTGGCAGGATCAGAGACATCAAGCTGGTGGAAAACGACATGATCGGAGAGACCATGCTCTAATTTGAGCTTGTCAATGGCTTCAAGTCCTCTCTTCTCGTCTCTAGCAGTCAACACCACCACAATCCCTTTGGAAGCCAAGAGCTTGCACACTGCAAATCCAACCCCCTTGTTAGCTCCTGTCACGACTGCGTACCTGATAAAAGAAATACAGAAAAAGAAGAAGAAGGGATAAGCAGATTTGCAGAGCAAAACGAAACTGCAAGATGGTGATGGGTTCAATTACCTCTCAGGTTTGGAGTCTGCCATGGCTGATGAACTGGTAATGAAAACGAGTTCAACGAAATGTGACAGGCAAGAGCCAAGGTCGAAGCTTTGGCTTGGAGCTAACAAATTAAAGTGGAGAATCAAATCCGTAAATATGCAAAAGCACAAGAATCCAGAAGGTCAGCAGCGTTGCGTGGGCGTGGTAGACATCATTAACATCGAGGCACTTGTCTTTTCTCGCGAGGAAAACAACGTCATTCTTAATTTAGCACTTGCAAGGACAAGACCTGATATAAATTAACTGACATAAATCGAAAGGCCAGTTATTTTTATTATCTTAAGACGTTGGCTTCTTAATTAGAAGTTTAGAGAGAGTTGAGACGTGCCTCAACCAGAGCTACCTGGTGTTTAATTGTAAGGACATCTACCAACGCCCGTTAGATTTATGTAACTATTCGTTATTACTTCTGCAAGAGACAATAGAAGAACAATTTCCTTTAGTGTCTTTGCTCGTTTTTTGGTTTTCACTGTGATTCATCCATTAAATTAAGAGTTTCAAGTTCGACATCTGCGAGTTTCCACGTCCAGTAAAAGCTTGACTCCAGAAAGTTCCCTGACTACCTCGTCTTATGAAGCTCCGCATCTTCAGACAGAGCCTGCCCGAGTTGGACCCTTAAAAGGGCATTCAATAGAAACCAAGTCTTGCTTTTCTTAAGCTCTGTCATATATTTCATTTCAGTTTTCCCGACAACACGTCATTAAATTTGCTATGCATATTAAGCTGAGTAACTATTCGAGGAAGCACGACCTTTGGCATGCTCCTTATTGCTTAGCAGAATTCACACAACGCAACTTAGTGTTTGTTGTGACGAAACGCGGAAAACAAACACAGAACAACAAGGATTTACGTGGTTCGATCAAGGTGACGTCCACGGGCGAGGCAAAATGAGATTCCACTATAATCAAGGAGAGTGCAGATTACAAAAATCGTTCTAAGCGGCTGAACAAAGCTCACAGCTCACAAATCTCTCAGATAACGAAAAAACCGCCGTACAGCAAAATAAACCCTAGCCGCAGTAGTAAATATGGCCCAAAAAAATTTTCTTGGGGGCGTTGCCCCCGAACCCCCATTGCGATCTGTCGCACCGCTATGGAGATTTGTTCGTTTGCTCCGAGTTGGGCCTATCGGCCCAACTCTCCGCGTCACGAACCAAATCTCAATTTTCTCTCCAATTTTGGGTCGCACAAAAAAATATGTTGGGTCGGGTAATTAACCGGGCCGAGTACATAAAATTCAAGACATATTTAACAGTGTTGAGGAACCTTCTCTCTGAATACTTTGATTCTGACAAACCTATCTATGTTCAGATAGAATTTGTGTAATGTTTTAATTGCAGAATGAACAAGTCAACAGAAGTTTATATTGATCCATTTCTGGCATCAAGACTCAAGAAGGGTAGTCATATATTTGCTTCTGGAGACGTTCATGGAGTTACTTCTGAAGTCGTTTAGATGAAGTGTGTTGCATCTGAAGGCTTACTCGTCTGAAGACTTATATGACGTGTCAGAATGACTTTATTGAAATTCAATATCACGGTTTGAATTTATCTGTACAAATTCAGAGAGTCTTTACTTCTAAAGACTACTTTTGAATATTGTTCAGATTCTGCGTTTACTATCGGACAAATTCTGAAGACTCGCGAATGGCAGGTTTTCGATTAAGGCAAGTTCTGTTATGGAAGTCTGTAACATTTGATTGACAAGATATTTCTTCAATCAGATCAGAAGTAAATCTACGATTGCATATTACCTTCCAAGAATAAGATTTGTGGCTTATTTGAATCTACTTTACTTTTGAAAACTGAAGATTCAGTTGTATGAGCGACTGAATCTGAAGAGTTCAGATTCTATTTCAATGGCTACCATATCTTCCTAGATATAGTTTTGTTCAATCACAATTGATGACGTCCAATCAAAGATTGAAGAACGATCCGTTGAAGGATTGTCCAACGGCTAATTTGGAAGCAAATGAGTGTAAAAGAAAAACCATGGTGACCAGCAGAACAGTTGAGAACGTTAAATTCCAAAGTGCCAGAGTTGTTCAGATTCACATACTTATTCTAAGAGTTCTAAAGTTCATTTAACGACAGAGTGTCTTCATCTATTGTAAATCTCCATTGAATCATTATTGTGGGATCTAGCCAATCGGTCGTCATCGTGGGAGAGTGGTGGTAGTCCTAACAAGCCGAACCACTATAAACTCAATGTGCATTTTTCTCAACTCTTAACTTTTATTTTTATGTTTAGATTATTTGCATGTTATCATAGTGTTCTTGATTCTGATCATGTTTTGAAATTGTCTTAATATCGCAATAAGTTTCAATTTGATTCAGAATCACCTATTCACCCCTTTTAGGTGATATTGCTAGATTTAACAATTGGTATCAAGCATGTTACTCTTGTTTGTGAAGTCTTTTGACTTCAGAATTAACGATCTATCATTTCTACCAACAATTTCCCAAGAACAAGTGACTTGCATTTTGCCAACAAACCACCATATTTTGATGGAAAGGATTATAACATGTGGAGCAATAAAATGAAGTGGTTCTTCAAAGCTTACGATGATCTGATGTGGGATGTTATTACAAATGGCGTCGTGCCTGCTACTACTGCAACAACATCTACTGGAAATGAGACAAATCCTACACCAACGATGTATGATACAGAAAGGGCTAAAAGACGAGGCCTGGACTCCAAACCTTTTAATGCATTATTTTGTGATTTGTCGACTCCCCTGTACAATCGTGTTTTAAAAGAAGAATCGGTAAAAGCTATATGGGATAGACTTCATGTTAATTTTCAAGGAACATACAGGATGAAAGAAACAAATCTTAGCATCCTGCTGAGTGACTGTCGCGACCCGTCCGAAAGCGGACGCGGCTAATGGATTACCGATCGCGGGCCTTGGATCGGCGCGAGCCCTCCCAGGCCCATACCAAATCGCGGCGGGAGTATTTTTTGAGGGATTCGACGATAAGAGTCGACCGCTTTCGACCTTCAGTGTGGTCGTGGTGGCATGTGCAACTTGTGCATGCATTTGGAGTCGCCACCGGTCTTTCTTGGAGGGTAGACCGGAAACCTTACCGACCGATTGGGAGAGGTCGATTAGTTCTGCGGAACCAGAGATTTTGGGTTCGGGGACTTGGTTACGTCGGTGTCATTACCAACGCCCTTTCGGTACCTAACGCGAGTGATTTTCCTAGCTAAGAGTTCATGCAGGCTCAATTTTAGGTGATGTAGGCTTAATTCAGGATTTCATGCAGATTGGAAGACTGTTCCTATCAATCACAATCAATTTAAATGAAAGCGCAATCAAGTACATAAATAAATCACTTCAATGCACATCAATTCAGATCAATGGCTTCCTAGTATAACCATAAAGGCTTAAGGAAGGTGTGACTTCGGACCAGGGGTAAAATGGGAAGATTTGGGGACGATTAGCCCGAAGGGCAAAATCGTCATTTTTGGGAGGTTTGGATACCGAATTACCCAAAATATTCCATGGCCAGTTGTTTGTGGCCATTTCCCATTTTTGAGAATTTTTTGGAATTTCTTGATTTTTCTTCAATTTTTGGGAGACGATTCGCCCAAAGGGAGAAATCGTCATTTTTAAGAAGGATCGGGTTCAAAACACCCGGGATGAGCCTTGGCCAGTTGATTGTGGCCATTTCCTATTTTTTGGGATTTTTCTGGATTTTTTTTTAGAATTTTTTTTATTTGATTTTTTTATTTTTTAAAAATAAATCCCAACTGACGGTAACTCGCCACGTGGCGTCTTGGTGACAATCGAATCATTTTAATTTTTGTAAAAATTCGAAATTCATTAATAAATTTTTTTTATTTTGAAAATCACCAGATCACGACACGTGGCTCATCTACAGCCGACCGAACTAGCATTTTTTTTTATAGGACGCAACGCAATACAAATTATAATAAAAATAAAGAAGATATTAAGTCATTACACCACATAAACATAAGCAAAGGAGATGGGATCCGGTGAATTTTACGACGTCGGAGTCCGTCGGTGTTCGTGCAAATAGGTGTGGGGGGTATAAACCACCAGCAGGAGGCTCGGCCTTCCGATTCTGGGGTAGCACAATATAATTTACAGAAAATAAATGAATAATATGCCTTGGACACCAATAGGAGGCTCGGCCTTCCGATTCTGGGTCTAATGGATGAAATGTAGAAAGTGCACACTTTTATTAGATGCAATACAATACAAATAAAATCTATAACAATATTTTAGGAAAATAACTCTAATGTATGAATCGGGTACGCAAAATATACCTGATTGGACACCGGTCTTCAATCGTCCAGCCCCAGCGTGCGACCGTCTCCGTGCGCGTCACCTTGCACACAAAAAAATTAGCTAGATCTGATGGTTCAATCGGCCGGAAACTCAAGAAACGTTGGCGGGTGAACGTCTTTTCTTTTAAATTATCCTTGAGAGAGCTAGCGATTCCCTTTTTTTTGTGCCGTTGTCGCGACCCGTCCGAAGGCGGACGCGGCTAATGGATTACTGATCGCGGGCCTTTTCCCCAGCACCGGAGTGCGGATCGCGGGCTTTGGATCGGCGCGGGCCCTCCCAGGCCCATACCAAATCGCAGCGGGAGTATTATTCAAAGGATTCGACGCTAAGAGTCGATCGCTTTCGACCTTCAGTGTGGTCGTGGTGGCATGTGCAACTTGTGCATGCATTTGGAGTCGCCACCGGTCTTTCTTGGAGGGTAGACCGGAAACCTTACTGACCGATTGGGAGAGATCGATCAATTCTGCGGAACCAGAGATTTTGGGTTCGGGGACTTGGTTACGTCGGTGTCATTACCAACGCCCTTTCGGTACCTAACGCGAGTGATTTTCCTAATTAAGATTTCATGCAGGCGCAATTTTGGGTGAGGTAAGTCTGACTTTGCACATTAACCAGTTTAACATGCTCACGTAATCATAATAAATAAATAGATGTCAATCACATAAACATCTATCCTACGTGGTGATCATGGAATTATGATTTAATGGGTCTCGAGCCAATGAGACCACATTTAATCATTTTAATATTTTAATAACGGAGAGCCGCTCTTCGCTTCTTCCTGGTTTCTTGAACTCTTCAAGAATCGGGCCCCAAAGAGCTCGCCGACTTAAAAGGCTCCTCCACGTAATCCTCGTGGCATTTACATCAACAATTGACTATGCTAAAAATAAAGATTACATGAAAAATAAAAGGAGTACGCAGCCTCCATTTAATAATTACAACCCCAAATATATAAATAATCACCATACATTCATACATACATCAATCACATTGATTAGGGATTTTTCCATGATCACCACCCTTCCACGTAAGTAATAAATTCACAATTTAAAACTTAGGAAGGCACAATAAAAATTCTACGTTGAATCATATTCAGAATTTTTACGTAAAATAAGATAGCCATAAATTTTCGATTCAAAATTGATTTAGTCTCAATTTTTGCTACGTTGATTAATTTATCATATAAAATAATCAACCTCCATTAGCCATGTAAGACGAACAATTCGTTAATACATATTGGCCATAGTATTGCAAAAATTGCAAAAAATCAATTAAATGCACGAAAACACCTAAGGATCGGCTCTGATACCACTGTTGGGATCCACGTAACACGTAGCGGAAATAAATAACAACCCATACATGTATCTCCAGAGGCGTACTTCGTGCATTTCAATCGAAAAAAAATCACAAAGCCTCAAAGGGAGTAAATAGATTACCTCTCGTAGCGTGCTTGAACGGAGGTGTCGGTTCGATGTTCTTCGATCTCAGCCTCCACAAGTGTTAGGCATCTAGTTCAAACGCACCACCAATTGACGAACGGGGAGACGACTAATAACTCCACAACAATTGTGCTAGCAATATGCGGAATCAATATTCCGAACTTAGTATATTTTGCTCACTCAAGATTATGAGAATATAGAGAGTGTTTGTGTTCTTCTCTCTAAGCTCTCAAAAATTTGCACACTCTACAAAATGTCTCCCCCCTCCAACCTCAAAACTCTTGCCATCCTTTTATAGCCAAAAATACCTTCCAATAAATTGTATTTAAAAATAGCACTAACAATTATAAATTCTATCTAAAAATAGCACTCACAAATAAATGACATTTAAAAATAGCACTAACAATAGCACTCACAATTTATAATACAAAAATGCTATTTAAAAATAGCACTAACAATAGCACTCACAATTTATAATACAAAAATGCTATTTAAAAATAGCACTAACAATTATAAATTCTATCTAATAATAGCACTCACAATTTATGATAAATAAATGCCATTTAAAAATAGCACTAACAATAGCACTCACAATACAAAAATGCTAAAAAAAGGCACTAACAAAGGTGTTAAAAATAATAACCATTATTATTATTACAAAAGTTAAAGAGGTTACCAAACAGTACAAATATGCATAACGTATAAATACGTATGATGTATAAATACGTAGAGCATATGTATACATCCGTGAAACCGGGGACTAATTGAAAGAAAAATGTGCAATTAAGCCCTTTTGGTAAAAATTGATTAAATTGGAGGGCAAATTGACCTAATTGCACTTTAAGACTTTAGAATCCAATGTCATAGCTTATAAAAAGTGAGAATTGAAAACTAAAAGACTCGAAAATGATTTTTTTTTAGGTCCGGTTCGGGTTTATGTTTGTGAAGGAACATAGTGACCCGAGCCGAATTTTTGAGATTTAAAGTGACACACTTGAAGAGGAAATTAAAACAAAATTATCGAATATTTTTGGGTATTTTTCTGACCACGAATGGTATTTTTCTGATTTTTTGGGTATTTTTATAATTAAATAAACTCGAAAAATATTAAAAATATCGAAAAATATTTTTTGTTCAAAATTGGTTCCTAAGGCTAAACCAAGGCTTCCAAAGTTGATTTTGTGATTTTATGACCTTTTTTGATATTTTTAATTAATTTTAAAGAATAAAAATCACAATAATAAATGGTAAAAAATCAGGTGTCAACAGCTGCCCCTCTTTGAGAGGAATCTCGTTAGAGGTTTCTCTCAAAGATAAGGTGGCACCTGATTCCTAACCGACTCAACTGGGAAAATAAGAGAAGAAATGTTATGACATCGGATCCTTAAGCCTATTGATAAAAGCTCAAATCAATCCCCGGTTTGCTCTAACAATTTGAACATGGGCCGGAGTGAGAGAGGCTTACCTGAAGCTCACCTGTCGGATGCTGCCGGTTGTGACGACTTTCAAGAAGATGCCTAAGACTCGTCATTCAGAATATCCTAGGGAGATTAAGCTCTGACCTATATGGTAGGTCATACCATGATGGGATTCCTAACTGGTAGGAACCTAAGGAAGGCGCATCCCACGCTTTGGGATTTGCCAAGGATTTTGATCCGTATGGTGGATCAGACCTTTGTATTGATCCTTACTGCAATATTTATCAATGAGTTGACCCTTATGGCGGTTTCTACCAATGAATTGACCCTTATGGCGGTTTCTACCATATGTGACCCTTCAGGCGGTTTCTACCATATGTGACCCTTCAGGCGGTTTCTACCTTGGTTTGACCCTTCAGGCGGTTTCTACCATGAGTTGACCCTTCAGGCGGTTTCTACCTTTGATTTGACCCTTCAGGCGGTTTCTACCTTATGTTGACCCTTCAGGCGGTATCTACCATGTGTTGACCCTTCAGGCGGTATCTACCTTGTGTTGACCCTTCAGGCGGTTTCTACCATGAGTTGATCCTTCAGGCGGTATCTACCTTGTGTTGACCCTTCAGGCGGTTTCTACCTTGTGTTGACCCTTCAGGCGGTATCTACCATACGTTGACCCTTCAGGCGGTATCTACCTTATGTGACCCTTCAGGCGGTTTCTACCTTGGTTTTGACCCTTCAGGCGGTTTCTACCTTTGTTTTGACCCTTCAGGCGGTTTCTACCTTTGATTTGACCCTTCAGGCGGTTTCTACCTTGGTTTGACCCTTCAGGCGGTATCTACCGTTGATTTGACCCTTCAGGCGGTTTCTACCTTGGTTTGACCCTTCAGGCGGTATCTACCGTTGATTTGACTTTGAAAAGGGGTCTCATGACAAGGGTTCTCCACGTCCGATGAGACTGCCTGATTCTTGAAAAGGGGTCTCATGACGAGGGTTCTCCACGTCCGATGAGACTGCCAGATTTTTGAAAAGGGGTCCCGAGACGAGGGTTCTCCACGTCATGCTAGGACTTGGGTCTGTTGAGGCGACATTCTGGGAGCTGGGTTCTCCAGGTATCCTGTAGAAAGTTCAAACCTGAAAGATTTTTCTTCACCAAGAAAATGTTAATAATCTTTGGGAAGACAATAATTGTCCAATTGACAAAATTTTATGACTTAAGTTTTAGTCATGAGATGTGCATTTTGATGCTGGAGGTTATCCAAAACATTTTCGCAACATGCAAATGTGATCACAAATCCCTTGCATGGAAAATCTGGATCCACAGTTTGAAAATTCCCAAAAAGAGTTTGCTCAAAACGTCAATTGGAATATTTCTCGATAAGGAGGCCATCTCACCTGTTTTGAGGTGATGATTTTTAGGGGATGCACTCAATTCCCTACTGACCTGTGCCTAGGTTTTAGGCTCATTCGCAGCGCATACATTTTGATCGGTCGGGAGGTCTTCCACGGGACCGTAATGTTGGGCTTGGATATTGGTTTTCAAGGGGGACCCGCTTTGGAGTCGGGGCCATCGAATGAAAATCTTCACCATCTGCTCCGGGTTTACAAGTCAAGAACCCTGCAAAATGAGAAAGAAAGAGTCTTGCTCGTACTTCTTCGAGCTAAGCTATATGTTAACCCAAGTGTCTTAGTCAGAGAAGACGGTTTCAGGGTTGTAACATTGGTAGGATTGGGGACCGAAAAAGGCTTATTTTTGGCCCAGAAATCACGAAGGATTTGACATTGGTGATCATTGCAAATTTGTCACATGTCTTTTCCATTCTGCATCTTCCATTTTGAGGTGTGCAACCGCTTTTGAGGTGTGCACAAGTCCTTTAGAGAACGTCTCTTGTGGTATTAAGAGATTGACAATTCTGTCCGTGTTTTTGCACCACGGCTGACATCGTTTGGGGAGCAGTCTTCTTGATCTGACTCCTTTATGGGTTTTTCTCTCTTCCCAACTAGGCTTTATTGGGGATTAATCAAACAGTTTTCACGAGCATCGGCCTTGCTTTTACCAGGCACTTTGCTTTTTCTTGATGTTGGGGATTTTTTGTTGAAATCCCGCCTTTTCTTTTCCTTTGGAACTACGATGTTCAGAAAATTGTGCTAGATATACAACTTGAATCATAGCACATTTAAACGCCGATATGAGATTTTTCTATAAATCCCATCTCTTGATTTCTTCCGTTCTTGGAGTGATGCAGTTTCTATCTTGAAACATCCCATGATCACCAACAGGGGTTTATGAAATGAATTCGCAGGCTCAACTTGGCTGTGCAAAGGATATGGTGTGTGGGATAGAGAATGAATGCTTCTCGTCATCCTATGGCACTTGGATTACCATATAAACAACACACAAAGATTAATGTTAGTCCGAGCAAGAAAATTTCTAACCATTTTCTCCTGATGCTGCTGGACTTACTTCCTTTTTGCCCTGGTGTGGGGTGGTTCTTGACAGGGTTAAGAATGAAAACCGCCGTTTAAGTGGGTTGTCAACGGTCACCTGTAGTGTTTATGATATGAAACGAACGCCTCCGTCGTCCCAATCCATGTAATCGCTGCGAATGGTCTCTACCTCCGTAGGTCCAGATTTTACTATTTGATTCGCTCCACTCATCTCTCAAGTGTATGTAGGATGTGTTTGGATTTGAGCTTGCCTCTCTTTTGAGGAAACATCCTTTTGAGAGTTTTGAACAACTTTTGATTGGAAAAATCTCTTTCGTTTTCCCAAAAATTTTACCCGTCAAGGGGATTTTATGGTGCACAATGCATGTGCAGACAACCTCATGTTTCAAAACATGAATGCCAATGAAGTTAGAATTCCATGTCTTTTCTAGATATCAGATTTTGAAAGCTTTTTTCTTTTTCTCTCTGTGTTTTTGGTTTAACATCTTCAATGGATTGGGGGAAAGGGATACCTACCTGTCCACCGTGGCTGGAGATCCCTGAAAATGTAAAAGAAGCATATCATTGTATGTTCACGAATTTTTTGAAAATTGAAACGATACATCCTACCCTCATGTACCCTAACAGGTAGTATGTGGGATGTAAAAACTCATTCGTCTCCAAGGCGATTCCCCTCTATCAAATCCGCCTATCCATGCTTGGAGTGTTTGTAACATCAATGGTTCATCTGCCCCCAGCTGGGCAGCGTCTGTTCTGCTATTTGAACGCATGACTCATTGAGTGATTTATCCATGTTTATCATCTGAGAAGGAAAAGAAAGAATACATTACTTCGGTATTCGATTGAAGATCGTTTAGGAACGATACATCGTTTTACCAAATAGGTGGCTTCGCGGCCAAACGTATTTCGTGTTGAAGGGGTAGATCCCATTATGCTCAGCGGGTGATAATTATGGTTCATGGAACTTGCTCCACGGATTAAGTGATTAATCCACGGCCTTCGGCTTGAAGATGCTCAAAGGGTGATGTTGACACTCACGCGCAATTAGTTCTAGATATTAATGAAAGATGTTCCCGTGAGAACCTTACAGTGCGATCAACAACATATGCAATAGGAGTATTCAACCCCTTTTCTCGAAGCATTTTTCATCGAGTAGCCATGCCTTGCATCAGACGTTTGATCACCGGCCTCGCGTCACCACTGCGATGGTCCTCCGGCTCCAAATTGATCGAGCCAAAGATTGAACTCATCGCCAAGGAAATTGCTCGGGTCTTCGAGCCATTGATGTTCAAGTTGGGTATCAACGATTGTTGGGGGCAGATTTCTTTCATTGCCTTCGTTGTGAGGGATTGGAGTCTTTGAGCTGGAACCTTCATCATTGCCCTGTTGGGGTTGAGACATACATTCCCGAAGAGTATTGATCCAAGTGTCCAGCTCCTCATCAAGGAAATCACCTGTTCTTTCTAGCCCTTGGTGCCCAGATTGGGTGTCGTCGACTGTAGGCGAGGGATTCCTCTCTTTGCTCTCGCCGTGAGCAATTTGAACCCTCGAATTGGAACTTCCTCCGATGACCGGCAGGTTCATATGTGCACTCTCTACCAATGCCAGATCCGCTTCAGGGACAACATTAATGACTGATTCGCGCTCAAACTGAGGAATTTCTATGTGCTGGAACTGTGGCATATACTCCTGAGGAGTATTGAGATAGCTCGGCGGAGCATTCTGATTTGGGTTAGAGGAGTCGCTGACACGACTGCTAGTCCCGTCATTGCTGAAACACGGTTGGGTGCTCTTGGCTCTCCAATCATCATGGTTGTAACTTTGCCCAGCACTTGAGCTCCAACTGGCTTTATGATGGTTTAACGCTATCCTTCCATCCCTTAGCAATCTCCTATAGTACTTGAGGTGAGACTCAACGTTAATTCTAGAGAGCCCCGGCACATTCATAATCTCGAGTATGCGCAGTGGGCTAGCCGAATCAACTCCCAGTTCTCGAATTGCATCAACAAATTTGGTGTGAAGCTCATAGGTCCAGTAAAACCTTGTTCTCTTATCACCCAAAATATCGTCAATACTTCGGTAGCTATTCTCTACGGGATCTAGTCGTTTCAAAAGTTGTCCAGGGAGGGACTCACCGACTTTGGATTGGCTGGCTGCGACAGCGAGTTCGTCATTGAGAGAATTCCCCCTGTGATGATTCATATCCCATTTCTCAGAGGATGTTGGTGTTGATCCTATGGTGTTGACTTGCTCATGCAGATCTCCGGCGGTATCTGGCTGTGTCGGAAAATGCTGTGGAGAATACGGTAACAGCTGAGCGTTATTCGTCAACAGGGATGGTTCATCGAGGAACACCTCGCCGAGGACAACAGGATTACCACAATTAAGGCAGGTGGCCTTGGTCAGAGCTTCCTTATATCTCGCGCTTTCAGCTTGAAGCTTCTCATTCTCCTCCTTCAGGACCAGTAACTCATGGTCTGCGTATTGCTGTTTCACCCGGGTTCGTTTGTTGGCGAACCAAAACTTGACCTTCGAAAGCTCCAATCCTATCTTTCGGCTCAACTCCATTTTCTGTTGTCTGCTTGGAGTGGGGCATTCATTGAAGAAAGCTTCGAGCTCTCGGATTTGGCCTGGAGTGTGGCGTTGTAGTTGCTTCCTTTTCCGGCTCCGGTCATCATTGTATACTCCTTCTTCGTAGCTGAAACCTAGAATTTCATCGCTGGAGGAGTCAGTCTCTATGGCCTTCGGGCAGGATTCAGCTCCAGGATCTTCAAAGTCTCCCAGCAGTTCGTGCTCAGAAATGTCCAGATCGGGCGTTTCTAGCAGATGGGAATAACTTTTAAACATGATGGATCGGGGTATCTCGGGCTGATCTAGTTCACTCAGCTTTCTCAATTCGCTCTTACGTGTTTGCTCACTCTATAAATTTTCTCAAGTGATTGTGCGTGTCCTGGAACCATCCTTCAGGCTGCATATGAAGACCAGCAAGCAAGAGCTCCTCCCGAGATTCTGCAATTACTCATCGTCTGTATTCCCCTTTCTTTTTCCTCGTGATAGGATCACAAACTCTCTTGCATTGATTCGGTTTCATCGAGTATTGCGCTCGTCCCCTAGTTCAGTCTTCAAAGTGGTGGGTCTACAATCTTTCGGCGCCTTTTATGATTTGCTAGGCCCGAGAACGTGGGGAGCAGCGGTGGACCCGCAATTAATGACTCAGTTTAATTCATTTAGCTCCATGGGAATTAACGCTATGATCTTCTCTCAACCCCTTTTCATCGTTCAAACGAAGGTGACATTTTCCCTGTGCATGCTGTTACTCTTCATTTCAGCATCCCGGGCGCTTGGTGAGGAATGAGTTCGTGGCCACTCAAAATTTTAAAGACTGTCTCTGGTTTCAGACTTAATCTAACAAGGGATCATCACAACTGAGCATGACGATGTTCGTCGATAGCGTTGGTTTTAATATAGAATTAACTATAGTCATTAAAGAAAAATGTTCCCGTAGGAACTTTACAACGGATAAAATGAGTGATCTACTCGTGAACATGTTCTTCTTCCTATGGGTGTTCGTAGTGACCGACCCATCGTGCCCCGAGCCAGGTGCTAGATCATGGATGTCCAAGCATGCCAGCTTCCCACTGATTGAACAAGGCATCGAGCCCCTCATCGAAGAAATCGTCTGTCGTGGGTTGACCAGCGGCAGGCAGAGCACCAGCCGACTGTTGCTCGAATGGAGGAGTGCGCACTCGCTGTACTTGTGACACGCGCTCTTGAGAAGTGTTGAAATGGCCTGGGAGGACATTCTGATCAGCTTTCAGTTTGCCGGTGGTCGGGTTGCTAGCTTGATTGATGCTTAGATTTGGCCGGGTATCTCTTGATGCCTGAGCATTACAATGGCGGTCGCCCCTAGCTTTTGAGCTCGAGACGGATTCCTCCCGGTTTAGCTCCGCTCGACGTTGTTTTAATAGCTTTCTGTAGGCAGCAAGGTGATTCCTGACCAGCTCCTTACTAAGCCCCGGTACATTCATGTCCTTAAATATGCGCGTCGGAGTTGCTGAGTCGATCCCCATTTGGTGAACCACGTCTAGGAATCTGGAATGCAGTTCAGGGGGCCAAGCGAACCTCCTCTTATCGTGGCCCAAAATTGCATCGATGGCTTGACGACTGATTAACTCATCTCCAGCAGGACCCGACCCTATCGAAAATTGTTGTGCATGAGGCTGATATGCTTTGAGCTGGTCGGCGGTAACATCCAGCTCCTTGAAACTATAACTCCAATCAAAGCGATGCAAATCCCATCCCCCAGGAGGCATTTGTATCATCTTCGTAGGATCATCCTGCTCATGCGTGACTCCGGCAAAATCTGATTGAGCAGGAGATGCCCCGAGGGAGTAAGGTGGTAAATGAACGTCTTCAATCATCGCGTGAGGCTTATCGGGGAATATCTTACGAGGGCGACGAGGTTATCGCAATGAGGGCAAACGGTAATATTGAGAGCTTTTTCATACCTCATGTTTTCTGTTCGCAGCTTTTGGTTTTCTTCCTTTAAAATCTCGACCACCTGACGTTTGCGTTGAGCCTTCGATTTGGATCTCCTATTTTGAAACCAAAACTGGATCCTCGACTGATTAATCCCCAACTCCCGACTCAATTCAATTCTCCACTTCTTTTTCATGTAATGGCTTTTACTGAAAAGGGTTTCCAGCATTTGGGTTTCCTCCTGAGAGTATTGGTGAGGACGTCTTCTTTTCCCGAGTTGAACATCGTGGATGTCGTTGTCGTCGTCGCCGTGATCTTGATTTCCGTTGCCAGAAGTGTTGGGCTCCATGGTTTTGGCGTTAGACTTGATCTTGGAATCTTCGAGATCCCTCTGTAGTTCAATTTCTGAGATTTTTGAGTCAGTCGCCTCTAGCAGCTGACAATAACCTCTTAAATATGTTGGATTGAGAAATGTTTGATTGGTTCTTGCCCACTCAGAGTTCTCCACTCTCTCATGTATGCTCACTCCCTATAAAGTTTTCTTCGAGTGACTTCGTATGTTTAGGAGACGCTCTTCAAGCATCATTAGGCAAACGTTCCCCCTCAAGACTTTGAATTTCTCGCTTAGCTTTTCAACGTGATGGGACTGCCAAATCCTGTTAGGGCTCTCTTCGATAGTTGCGCTTACCTCCCACCTAACTCCAATAATGATGATCCCGACAAATCTTTTACATCTTTTAATTGATGAACCGGAAATCGCGGACCGAAACGAATCCAATGGTTCTCGTGAGGGGACCTCCTGCTTTACCCCCCTAACTGGGCTCCACCAGCATTATTACTGAGACCCTTCATCATCCTCGAGTTGCTATAAAATGAGGAATTAATGTATGGAAGGTTAACGTTCTCGCATAATCAGCTTCTTCCTTCTAATCTCTCTATTAAACTCGTCTTATTCTCAAGCCAACCCAACGCAAATGGCCTCATCTCCCGTACGCACTTTTTCAACTAATGTCTTGGCCCAGTGGGAAAAGCTTTACAACCTACTGGGTCGCGGTTACGCGCACATAACCGATCATTCTGCAACCGAGGATGCAATCTGTGTCCTGCTCGAGGACCTTGATACCACTTCTCTCGAAGGTACTACACTGGGGAGGGAATATAGAACTTTCCCGACTCTCTTTGCACACTCCTTAGAGGCCTATCGTGTTGCTAATCGGGAGGTTCTCGTGGCTCGCGTCTTGCGGGCTCGTTATGAGGATCGATCTGATCATTTGGTGCTGACCAACTATCTGGTTGATAGTTACAAAAAGGCCGTCGAGTTTGCTAATGAGCGGGTCGCGACGTTGCTTCGCGAGAGGAGAAATCTGGTGGATCAATTGGCCATATCCCTGACCACCGGCGAGCATGACCGCCGCAACGTCCTGTTGAGGCTTCAGAGCGACTGGCAGGAAGAACGGCTCGACAAGATAACCGAGGACATAGCTCGCGGGAATGGACTGGTTCGGGACCTGGAAGTAGTCACCGAAGAACACGAGGCCAAGGTCGCCGAAGTTAAGGGAGAATGCAGAAGTCTTCTCCTCAGGCTTGCCGACCACAACATGCGGAGCTGGGAGTATGAGCAGAGCATTAATAACATGGAGGGTCAGTTGGGATCCTTTGTGTCGTTAATTAGGGCTCACTTTGGCTTTACTTTTCCACCCCGACTTGTATGACCTGCTTCTGAAAACCCTCCGCTGAGCAAAATAAATGAAAGTTCTCGTGTGTGTGTTTTAACTTATGTATGGTTCATTTCTTCGAGCATCCAAACATCTTCAACTTGAGTGAGCCGAACCATAATAGCAATAAGCCGAGCAAATACGTCCTGATTTTATAACTCGCTCATGATCAGATGGAAGAATAGTTGCAGATTTGTCCAAGAAAAGATTTCTCTATACTACTTGTTTTTCACCTGCAAATAAAAAGACAGAATCAGAAGGAATAATTTGAAAAAGAAAGCATAGACCCCTTTCAATCTTATGCTTGCTTGTGATTAATAAGGACAAGAACTTTTACAAGGGTTTTAATCTTGTGCGAAAAGTTTTTATCAATATTCCTCGAAAGAAAGCATACTATTGAAAGGAACGTAATTCACGATAATCGCTTTTGATTAATTTCGAGAGGAATGACTTACTCAAAAGTGCAAGACATAATAACGCGTTTTAAATTCAATTGAAGATATGGCATCCAAATTAAGGTCGTTCGCTAAGAACGAAAGTAGTTTGGACATCTATCTCGTCGTTAAATTTGAAACTACGCTGATATTCTTGATCAATTATCGTGAATTACCAGTGGTGTACAACATGCATGAACCAATTCAAGTGTGTAGTTCCTTCTAGCGAAATTGGGGTTGGATTACCTCACATGACCAAAAGGTCGTGCAAGACTTCCAATTTTAATTTCCTCTAAAGGAATTATAAACTTGACTTGGGAGTATTCAGATGATTAGAAAAAATGCCACTATCACATTCCAATGACCCGTTAAAAGAAATACAACCAAGTTCCATCTGAATGTATACACCAATAGATCCCTAATACAATCGCTCTAAGGGGTGAGATAGAGAAAACCTCAGTAAAAATAAACCATATACAAGAGGACTAGTAATGGAAAATGAAATAAAGGAATGTGATCCTAACGTTTAAGGATGCCCCAGTTTTGATCTGTGCCTTCAGGATCACTTGCCCCAACTCGTCATCTTCATTGGATGATACCTCAATAATGTCCATAGTATGCTCCTTATCGCACACTCGGTGTTCGTCGTGGGATATCACCCTCCTCGTCTTCTATCAAGGACGTTAGGGACAAACACACATATCTATCCTCGAAATGGCATTTAATCTAATCACCAGAATGCAATAAATGAAATGCCTATATCTATATGAACAGTGATAGATTTGGGGGGATAGAGAGTCTTACCAACCCAACTCGTCGACTTATTGTGCGGTTTTAGGTGTACCAACCGCCCAGAGACATGCGCATGAAACAGGTGATGGTAAACTTCTAAAAATCAGAGGGTTTGGCACCTAAGGTTAAGGTTCCCACCTCAAGTTCTAGAAAGAGCCGATTCCATTGCACAGCTATCGTTGCATTGGGACTCGATCCATAGTTCGAAGTGAGCGGAATTGAAAAGTGGATTACCCCGTGTTTTTCCTCACGGAGATTCCATTTTCAATTCCTTCTATTGTGTTCCTAAAGGCGGCGCCCGGGGTTTTAGGCGCGGTTGTGTGTGTCCACGTGTCGTGATCATCACAATGCAAGTCACGCACAACAGTTTATCAATCAGCACTTCAAATCATCCACACAACATACATTCCTACGCCCAACCTGCATAAGACAATGTTAATCACGGACTACACCCCTTATTTCTCCAATCTGCAAAAACATATAACACCTATCGTAAGCGGACTTACCTCACCTTCAAGAGCGCCTGCATGGTTAGAAAAATCACTCAGCGTTTTAATTACGGCCTAAGTCCACTTGAGGTCTAGAACGATAGGTTCTAGAACAAAGTCCCCAGCGGAGTCGCCAGCTGTCGCGACCCGTCCGAAGGCGGACGCGGCTAATGGATTACTGATCGCGGGCCTTTTCCCCAGCACCGGAGTGCGGATCGCGGGCTTTGGATCGGCGCGGGCCCTCCCAGGCCCATACCAAATCGCGGCGGGAGTATTATTCAAAGGATTCGACGCTAAGAGTCGATCGCTTTCGACCTTCAGTGTGGTCGTGGTGGCATGTGCAACTTGTGCATGCATTTGGAGTCGCCATCGGTCTTTCTTGGAGGGTAGACCGGAAACCTTACTGACCGATTGGGAGAGATCGATCAATTCTGCGGAACCAGAGATTTTGGGTTCGGGGACTTGGTTACGTCGGTGTCATTACCAACGCCCTTTCGGTACCTAACGCGAGTGATTTTCCTAATTAAGATTTCATGCAGGCGCAATTTTGGGTGAGGTAAGTCTGACTTTGCACATTAACCAGTTTAACATGCTCACGTAATCATAATAAATAAATAGATGTCAATCACATAAACATCTATCCTACGTGGTGATCATGGAATTATGATTTAATGGGTCTCGAGCCAATGAGACCACATTTAATCATTTTAATATTTTAATAACGGAGAGCCGCTCTTCGCTTCTTCCTGGTTTCTTGAACTCTTCAAGAATCGGGCCCCAAAGAGCTCGCCGACTTAAAAGGCTCCTCCACGTAATCCTCGTGGCATTTACATCAACAATTGACTATGCTAAAAATAAAGATTACATGAAAAATAAAAGGAGTACGCAGCCTCCATTTAATAATTACAACCCCAAATATATAAATAATCACCATACATTCATACATACATCAATCACATTGATTAGGGATTTTTCCATGATCACCACCCTTCCACGTAAGTAATAAATTCACAATTTAAAACTTAGGAAGGCACAATAAAAATTCTACGTTAAATCATATTCAGAATTTTTACGTAAAATAAGATAGCCATAAATTTTCGATTCAAAATTGATTTAGTCTCAATTTTTTGCTACGTTGATTAATTTATCATATAAAATAATCAACCTCCATTAGCCATGTAAGACGAACAATTCGTTAATACATATTGGCCATAGTATTGCAAAAATTGCAAAAAATCAATTAAATGCACGAAAACACCTAAGGATCGGCTCTGATACCACTGTTGGGATCCACGTAACACGTAGCGGAAATAAATAACAACCCATACATGTATCTCCAGAGGCGTACTTCGTGCATTTCAATCGAAAAAAAATCACAAAGCCTCAAAGGGAGTAAATAGATTACCTCTCGTAGCGTGCTTGAACGGAGGTGTCGATTCGATGTTCTTCGATCTCAGCCTCCACAAGTGTTAGGCATCTAGTTCAAACGCACCACCAATTGACGAACGGGGAGACGACTAATAACTCCACAACAATTGTGCTAGCAATATGCGGAATCAATATTCCGAACTTAGTATATTTTGCTCACTCAAGATTATGAGAATATAGAGAGTGTTTGTGTTCTTCTCTCTAAGCTCTCAAAAATTTGCACACTCTACAAAATGTCTCCCCCCTCCAACCTCAAAACTCTTGCCATCCTTTTATAGCCAAAAATACCTTCCAATAAATTGTATTTAAAAATAGCACTAACAATTATAAATTCTATCTAAAAATAGTACTCACAAATAAATGACATTTAAAAATAGCACTAACAATAGCACTCACAATTTATAATACAAAAATGCTATTTAAAAATAGCACTAACAATAGCACTCACAATTTATAATACAAAAATGCTATTTAAAAATAGCACTAACAATTATAAATTCTATCTAATAATAGCACTCACAATTTATGATAAATAAATGCCATTTAAAAATAGCACTAACAATAGCACTCACAATACAAAAATGCTAAAAAAAAGGCACTAACAAAGGTGTTAAAAATAATAACCATTATTATTATTACAAGAGTTAAAGAGGTTACCAAACAGTACAAATATGCATAACGTATAAATACGTATGACGTATAAATACGTAGAGCATATGTATACATCCGTGAAACCGGGGACTAATTGAAAGAAAAATGTGCAATTAAGCCCTTTTGGTAAAAATTGATTAAATTGGAGGGAAAATTTACCTAATTGCACTTTAAGACTTTAGAATCCAATGTCATAGCTTATAAAAAGTGAGAATTGAAAACTAAAAGACTCGAAAATGATTTTTTTTTAGGTCCGGTTCGGGTTTATGTTTGTGAAGGAACATAGTGACCCGAGCCGAATTTTTGAGATTTAAAGTGACACACTTGAAGAGGAAATTAAAACAAAATTATCGAATATTTTTGGGTATTTTTCTGACCACGAATGGTATTTTTCTGATTTTTTGGGTATTTTTATAATTAAATAAACTCGAAAAATATTAAAAATATCGAAAAATATTTTTTGTTCAAAATTGGTTCCTAAGGCTAAACCAAGGCTTCCAAAGTTGATTTTGTGATTTTATGACCTTTTTTGATATTTTTAATTAATTTTAAAGAATAAAAATCACAATAATAAATGGTAAAAAATCAGGTGTCAACAGCTGCCCCTCTTTGAGAGGAATCTCGTTAGAGGGTTCTCTCAAAGATAAGGTGGCACCTGATTCCTAACCGACTCAACTGGGAAAATAAGAGAAGAAATGTTATGACATCGGATCCTTAAGCCTATTGATAAAAGCTCAAATCAATCCCCGGTTTGCTCTAACAATTTGAACATGGGCCGGAGTGAGAGAGGCTTACCTGAAGCTCACCTGTCGGATGCTGCCGGTTGTGACGACTTTCAAGAAGATGCCTAAGACTCGTCATTCAGAATATCCTAGGGAGATTAAGCTCTGACCTGTATGGTAGGTCATACCATGATGGGATTCCTAACTGGTAGGAACCTAAGGAAGGCGCATCCCACGCTTTGGGATTTGCCAAGGATTTTGATCCGTATGGTGGATCAGACCTTTGTATTGATCCTTACTGCGATATTTATCAATGAGTTGACCCTTATGGCGGTTTCTACCAATGAATTGACCCTTATGGCGGTTTCTACCATATGTGACCCTTCAGGCGGTTTCTACCATATGTGACCCTTCAGGCGGTTTCTACCTTGGTTTGACCCTTCAGGCGGTTTCTACCATGAGTTGACCCTTCAGGCGGTTTCTACCTTTGATTTGACCCTTCAGGCGGTTTCTACCTTATGTTGACCCTTCAGGCGGTATCTACCATGTGTTGACCCTTCAGGCGGTATCTACCTTGTGTTGACCCTTCAGGCGGTTTCTACCATGAGTTGATCCTTCAGGCGGTATCTACCTTGTGTTGACCCTTCAGGCGGTTTCTACCTTGTGTTGACCCTTCAGGCGGTATCTACCATACGTTGACCCTTCAGGCGGTATCTACCATAAGTTGACCCTTCAGGCGGTTTCTACCTTATGTGACCCTTCAGGCGGTTTCTACCTTGGTTTTGACCCTTCAGGCGGTTTCTACCTTTGTTTTGACCCTTCAGGCGGTTTCTACCTTTGATTTGACCCTTCAGGCGGTTTCTACCTTGGTTTGACCCTTCAGGCGTTATCTACCGTTGATTTGACCCTTCAGGCGGTTTCTACCTTGGTTTGACCCTTCAGGCGGTATCTACCGTTGATTTGACTTTGAAAAGGGGTCTCATGACAAGGGTTCTCCACGTCCGATGAGACTGCCTGATTCTTGAAAAGGGGTCTCATGACGAGGGTTCTCCACGTCCGATGAGACTGCCAGATTTTTGAAAAGGGGTCCCGAGACGAGGGTTCTCCACGTCATGCTAGGACTTGGGTCTGTTGAGGCGACATTCTGGGAGCTGGGTTCTCCAGGTATCCTGTAGAAAGTTCAAACCTGAAAGATTTTTCTTCACCAAGAAAATGTTAATAATCTTTGGGAAGACAATAATTGTCCAATTGACAAAATTTTATGACTTAAGTTTTAGTCATGAGATGTGCATTTTGATGCTGGAGGTTATCCAAAACATTTTCGCAACATGCAAATGTGATCACAAATCCCTTGCATGGAAAATCTGGATCCACAGTTTGAAAATTCCCAAAAAGAGTTTGCTCAAAACGTCAATTGGAATATTTCTCGATAAGGAGGCCATCTCACCTGTTTTGAGGTGATGATTTTTAGGGGATGCACTCAATTCCCTACTGACCTGTGCCTAGGTTTTAGGCTCATTCGCAGCGCATACATTTTGATCGGTCGGGAGGTCTTCCACGGGACCGTAATGTTGGGCTTGGATATTGGTTTTCAAGGGGGACCCGCTTTGGAGTCGGGGCCATCGAATGAAAATCTTCACCATCTGCTCCGGGTTTACAAGTCAAGAACCCTGCAAAATGAGAAAGAAAGAGTCTTGCTCGTACTTCTTCGAGCTAAGCTATATGTTAACCCAAGTGTCTTAGTCAGAGAAGACGGTTTCAGGGTTGCAACATTGGTAGGATTGGGGACCGAAAAAGGCTTATTTTTGGCCCAGAAATCACGAAGGATTTGACATTGGTGATCATTGCAAATTTGTCACATGTCTTTTCCATTCTGCATCTTCCATTTTTTAGGTGTGCAACCGCTTTTGAGGTGTGCACAAGTCCTTTAGAGAACGTCTCTTGTGGTATTAAGAGATTGACAATTATGTCCGTGTTTTTGCACCACGGCTGACATCGTTTGGGGAGCAGTCTTCTTGATCTGACTCCTTTATGGGTTTTTCTCTCTTCCCAACTAGGCTTTATTGGGGATTAATCAAACAGTTTTCACGAGTATCGGCCTTGCTTTTACCAGGCACTTTGCTTTTTCTTGATGCTGGGGATTTTTTGTTGAAATCCCGCCTTTTCTTTTCCTTTGAAACTACGATGTTCAGAAAATTGTGCTAGATATACAACTTGAATCATAGCACATTTAAACGCCGATATGAGATTTTTCTATAAATCCCATCTCTTGATTTCTTCCGTTCTTGGAGTGATGCAGTTTCTATCTTGAAACATCCCATGATCACCAACAGGGGTTTATGAAATGAATTCGCAGGCTCAACTTGGCTGTGCAAATGATATGGTGTGTGGGATAGAGAATGAATGCTTCTCGTCATCCTATGGCACTTGGATTACCATATAAACAACACACAAAGATTAATGTTAGTCCGAGCAAGAAAATTTCTAACCATTTTCTCCTGATGCTGCTGGACTTACTTCCTTTTTGCCCTGGTGTGGGGTGGTTCTTGACAGGGTTAAGAATGAAAACCGCCGTTCAAGTGGGTTGTCAACGGTCACCTGTAGTGTTTATGATATGAAACGAACGCCTCCGTCGTCCCAATCCATGTAATCGCTGCGAATGGTCCCTACCTCCGTAGGTCCAGATTTTACTATTTGATTCGCTCCACTCATCTCTCAAGTGTATGTAGGATGTGTTTGGATTTGAGCTTGCCTCTCTTTTGAGGAAACATCCTTTTGAGAGTTTTGAACAACTTTTGATTGGAAAAATCTCTTTCGTTTTCCCAAAAATTTTACCCGTCAAGGGGATTTTATGGTGCACAATGCATGTGCAGACAACCTCATGTTTCAAAACATGAATGCCAATGAAGTTAGAATTCCATGTCTTTTCTAGATATCAGATTTTGAAAGCTTTTTTCTTTTTCTCTCTGTGTTTTTGGTTTAACATCTTCAATGGATTGGGGGAAAGGGATACCTACCTGTCCACCGTGGCTGGAGATCCCTGAAAATGTAAAAGAAGCATATCATTGTATGTTCACGAATTTTTTGAAAATTGAAACGATACATCCTACCCTCATGTACCCTAACAGGTAGTATGTGGGATGTAAAAACTCATTCGTCTCCAAGGCGATTCCCCTCTATCAAATCCGCCTATCCATGCTTGGAGTGTTTGTAACATCAATGGTTCATCTGCCCCCAGCTGGGCAGCGTCTGTTCTGCTATTTGAACGCATGACTCATTGAGTGATTTATCCATGTTTATCATCTGAGAAGGAAAAGAAAGAATACATTACTTCGGTATTCGATTGAAGATCGTTTAGGAACGATACATCGTTTTACCAAATAGGTGGCTTCGCGGCCAAACGTATTTCGTGTTGAAGGGGTAGATCCCATTATGCTCAGCGGGTGATAATTATGGTTCATGGAACTTGCTCCACGGATTAAGTGATTAATCCACGGCCTTCGGCTTGAAGATGCTCAAAGGGTGATGTTGACACTCACGCGCAATTAGTTCTAGATATTAATGAAAGATGTTCCCGTGAGAACCTTCCAATGCGATCAACAACATATGCAATAGGAGTATTCAACCCCTTTTCTCGAAGCATTTTTCATCGAGTAGCCATGCCTTGCATCAGACGTTTGATCACCGGCCTCGCGTCACCACTGCGATGGTCCTCCGGCTCCAAATTGATCGAGCCAAAGATTGAACTCATCGCCAAGGAAATTGCTCGGGTCTTCGAGCCATTGATGTTCAAGTTGGGTATCAACGACTGTTGGGGGCAGATTTCTTTCATTGCCTTCGTTGTGAGGGATTGGAGTCTTTGAGCTGGAACCTTCATCATTGCCCTGTTGGGGTTGAGACATACATTCCCGAAGAGTATTGATCCAAGTGTCCAGCTCCTCATCAAGGAAATCACCTGTTCTTTCTAGCCCTTGGTGCCCAGATTGGGTGTCGTCGACTGTAGGCGAGGGATTCCTCTCTTTGCTCTCGCCGTGAGCAATTTGACCCCTCGAATTGGAACTTCCTCCGATGACCGGCAGGTTCATATGTGCACTCTCTACCAATGCCAGATCCGCTTCAGGGACAACATTAATGACTGATTCGCGCTCAAACTGAGGAATTTCTATGTGCTGGAACTGTGGCATATACTCCTGAGGAGTATTGAGATAGCTCGGCGGAGCATTCTGATTTGGGTTAGAGGAGTCGCTGACACGACTGCTAGTCCCGTCATTGCTGAAACACGGTTGGGTGCTCTTGGCTCTCCAATCATCATGGTTGTAACTCTGCCCAGCACTTGAGCTCCAACTGGCTTTATGATGGTTTAACGCTATCCTTCCATCCCTTAGCAATCTCCTATAGTACTTGAGGTGAGACTCAACGTTAATTCTAGAGAGCCCCGGCACATTCATAATCTCGAGTATGCGCAGTGGGCTAGCCGAATCAACTCCCAGTTCTCGAATTGCATCAACAAATTTGGTGTGAAGCTCATAGGTCCAGTAAAACCTTGTTCTCTTATCACCCAAAATATCGTCAATACTTCGGTAGCTATTCTCTACGGGATCTAGTCGTTTCAAAAGTTGTCCAGGGAGGGACTCACCGACTTTGGATTGGCTGGCTGCGACAGCGAGTTCGTCATTGAGAGAATTCCCCCTGTGATGATTCATATCCCATTTCTCAGAGGATGTTGGTGTTGATCCTATGGTGTTGACTTGCTCATGCAGATCTCCGGCGGTATCTGGCTGTGTCGGAAAATGCTGTGGAGAATACGGTAACAGCTGAGCGTTATTCGTCAACAGGGATGGTTCATCGAGGAACACCTCGCCGAGGACAACAGGATTACCACAATTAAGGCAGGTGGCCTTGGTCAGAGCTTCCTTATATCTCGCGCTTTCAGCTTGAAGTTTCTCATTCTCCTCCTTCAGGACCAGTAACTCATGGTCTGCGTATTGCTGTTTCACCCGGGTTCGTTTGTTGGCGAACCAAAACTTGACCTTCGAAAGCTCCAATCCTATCTTTCGGCTCAACTCCATTTTCTGTTGTCTGCTTGGAGTGGGGCATTCATTGAAGAAAGTTTCGAGCTCTCGGATTTGGCCTGGAGTGTGGCGTTGTAGTTGCTTCCTTTTCCGGCTCCGGTCATCATTGTATACTCCTTCTTCGTAGCTGAAACCTAGAATTTCATCGCTGGAGGAGTCAGTCTCTATGGCCTTCGGGCAGGATTCAGCTCCAGGATCTTCAAAGTCTCCCAGCAGTTCGTGCTCAGAAATGTCCAGGTCGGGCGTTTCTAGCAGATGGGAATAACCTTTAAACATGATGGATCGGGGTATCTCGGGCTGATCTAGTTCACTCAGCTTTCTCAATTCGCTCTTACGTGTTTGCTCACTCTATAAATTTTCTCAAGTGATTGTGCGTGTCCTGGAACCATCCTTCAGGCTGCATATGAAGACCAGCAAGCAAACGCTCCTCCCGAGATTCTGCAATTACTCATCGTCTGTATTCCCCTTTCTTTTTCCTCGTGATAGGATCACAGACTCTCTTGCATTGATTCGGTTTCATCGAGTATTGCGCTCGTCCCCTAGTTCAGTCTTCAAAGTGGTGGGTCTACAATCTTTCGGCGCCTTTTATGATTTGCTAGGCCCGAGAACGTGGGGAGCAGCGGTGGACCCGCAATTAATGACTCAGTTTAATTCATTTAGCTCCATGGGAATTAACGCTATGATCTTCTCTCAACCCCTTTTCATCGTTCAATCGAAGGTGACATTTTCCCTGTGCATGCTGTTACTCTTCATTTCAGCATCCCGGGCGCTTGGTGAGGAATGAGTTCGTGGCCACTCAAAATTTTAAAGACCGTCTCTGGTTTCAGACTTAATCTAACAAGGGATCATCACAACTGAGCATGACGATGTTCGTCGATAGCGTTGGTTTTAATATAGAATTAACTATAGTCATTAAAGAAAAATGTTCCCGTAGGAACTTTACAACGGATAAAATGAGTGATCTACTCGTGAACATGTTCTTCTTCCTATGGGTGTTCGTAGTGACCGACCCATCGTGCCCCGAGCCAGGTGCTAGATCATGGCTGTCCAAGCATGCCAGCTTCCCACTGATTGAACAAGGCATCGAGCCCCTCATCGAAGAAATCGTCTGTCGTGGGTTGACCAGCGGCAGGCAGAGCACCAGCCGACTGTTGCTCGAATGGAGGAGTGCGCACTCGCTGTACTTGTGACACGCGCTCTTGAGAAGTGTTGAAATGGCCTGGGAGGACATTCTGATCAGCTTTCAGTTTGCCGGTGGTCGGGTTGCTAGCTTGATTGATGCTTAGATTTGGCCGGGTATCTCTTGATGCCTGAGCATTACAATGGCGGTCGCCCCTAGCTTTTGAGCTCGAGACGGATTCCTCCCGGTTTAGCTCCGCTCGACGTTGTTTTAATAGCTTTCTGTAGGCAGCAAGGTGATTCCTGACCAGCTCCTTACTAAGCCCCGGTACATTCATGTCCTTAAATATGCGCGTCGGAGTTGCTGAGTCGATCCCCATTTGGTGAACCACGTCTAGGAATCTGGAATGCAGTTCAGGGGGCCAAGCGAACCTCCTCTTATCGTGGCCCAAAATTGCATCGATGACTTGACGACTGATTAACTCATCTCCAGCAGGACCCGACCCTATCGAAAATTGTTGTGCATGAGGCTGATATGCTTTGAGCTGGTCGGCGGTAACATCCAGCTCCTTGAAACTATAACTCCAATCAAAGCGATGCAAATCCCATCCCCCAGGAGGCATTTGTATCATCTTCGTAGGATCATCCTGCTCATGCGTGACTCCGGCAAAATCTGATTGAGCAGGAGATGCCCCGAGGGAGTAAGGTGGTAAATGAACGTCTTCAATCATCGCGTGAGGCTTATCGGGGAATATCTTACCGAGGGCGACGAGGTTATCGCAATGAGGGCAAACGGTAATATTGAGAGCTTTTTCATACCTCATGTTTTCTGTTCGCAGCTTTTGGTTTTCTTCCTTTAAAATCTCGACCACCTGACGTTTGCGTTGAGCCTTCGATTTGGATCTCCTATTTTGAAACCAAAACTGGATCCTCGACTGATTAATCCCCAACTCCCGACTCAATTCAATTCTCCACTTCTTTTTCATGTAATGGCTTTTACTGAAAAGGGTTTCCAGCATTTGGGTTTCCTCCTGAGAGTATTGGTGAGGACGTCTTCTTTTCCCGAGTTGAACATCGTGGATGTCGTTGTCGTCGTCGCCGTGATCTTGATTTCCGTTGCCAGAAGTGTTGGGCTCCATGGTTTTGGCGTTAGACTTGATCTTGGAATCTTCGAGATCCCTCTGTAGTTCAATTTCTGAGATTTTTGAGTCAGTCGCCTCTAGCAGCTGACAATAACCTCTTAAATATGTTGGATTGAGAAATGTTTGATTGGTTCTTGCCCACTCAGAGTTCTCCACTCTCTCATGTATGCTCACTCCCTATAAAGTTTTCTTCGAGTGACTTCGTATGTTTAGGAGACGCTCTTCAAGCATCATTAGGCAAACGTTCCCCCTCAAGACTTTGAATTTCTCGCTTAGCTTTTCAACGTGATGGGACTGCCAAATCCTGTTAGGGCTCTCTTCGATAGTTGCGCTTACCTCCCACCTAACTCCAATAATGATGATCCCGACAAATCTTTTACATCTTTTAATTGATGAGCCGGAAATCGCGGACCGAAACGAATCCAATGGTTCTCGTGAGGGGACCTCCTGCTTTACCCCCCTAACTGGGCTCCACCAGCATTATTACTGAGACCCTTCATCATCCTCGAGTTGCTATAAAATGAGGAATTAATGTATGGAAGGTTAACGTTCTCGCATAATCAGCTTCTTCCTTCTAATCTCTCTGTTAAACTCGTCTTATTCTCAAGCCAACCCAACGCAAATGGCCTCCTCTCCCGTACGCACTTTTTCAACTGATGTCTTGGCCCAGTGGGAAAAGCTTTACAACCTACTGGGTCGCGGTTACGCGCACATAACCGATCATTCTGCAACCGAGGATGCAATCTGTGTCCTGCTCGAGGACCTTGATACCACTTCTCTCGAAGGTACTACACTGGGGAGGGAATATAGAACTTTCCCGACTCTCTTTGCACACTCCTTAGAGGCCTATCGTGTTGCTAATCGGGAGGTTCTCGTGGCTCGCGTCTTGCGGGCTCGTTATGAGGATCGATCTGATCATTTGGTGCTGACCAACTATCTGGTTGATAGTTACAAAAAGGCCGTCGAGTTTGCTAATGAGCGGGTCGCGACGTTGCTTCGCGAGAGGAGAAATCTGGTGGATCAATTGGCCATATCCCTGACCACCGGCGAGCATGACCGCCGCAACGTCCTGTTGAGGCTTCAGAGCGACTGGCAGGAAGAACGGCTCGACAAGATAACCGAGGACATAGCTCGCGGGAATGGACTGGTTCGGGACCTGGAAGTAGTCACCGAAGAACACGAGGCCAAGGTCGCCGAAGTTAAGGGAGAATGCAGAAGTCTTCTCCTCAGGCTTGCCGACCACAACATGCGGAGCTGGGAGTATGAGCAGAGCATTAATAACATGGAGGGTCAGTTGGGATCCTTTGTGTCGTTAATTAGGGCTCACTTTGGCTTTACTTTTCCACCCCGACTTGTATGACCTGCTTCTGAAAACCCTCCGCTGAGCAAAATAAATGAAAGTTCTCGTGTGTGTGTTTTAACTTATGTATGGTTCATTTCTTCGAGCATCCAAACATCTTCAACTTGAGTGAGCCGAACCATAATAGCAATAAGCCGAGCAAATACGTCCTGATTTTATAACTCGCTCATGATCAGATGGAAGAATAGTTGCAGATTTGTCCAAGAAAAGATTTCTCTATACTACTTGTTTTTCACCTGCAAATAAAAAGACAGAATCAGAAGGAATAATTTGAAAAAGAAAGCATAGACCCCTTTCAATCTTATGCTTGCTTGTGATTAATAAGGACAAGAAATTTTACAAGGGTTTTAATCTTGTGCGAAAAGTTTTTAATATTCCTCGAAAGAAAGCATACTATTGAAAGGAACGTAATTCACGATAATCGCTTTTGATTAATTTCGAGAGGAATGACTTACTCAAAAGTGCAAGACATAATAACGCGTTTTAAATTCAATTGAAGATATGGCATCCAAATTAAGGTCGTTCGCTAAGAACGAAAGTAGTTTGGACATCTATCTCGTCGTTAAATTTGAAACTACGCTGATATTCTTGATCAATTATCGTGAATTACCAGTGGTGTACAACATGCATGAACCAATTCAAGTGTGTAGTTCCTTCTAGCGAAATTGGGGTTGGATTACCTCACATGACCAAAAGGTCGTGCAAGACTTCCAATTTTAATTTCCTCTAAAGGAATTATAAACTTGACTTGGGAGTATTCAGATGATTAGAAAAAATGCCACTATCACATTCCAATGACCCGTTAAAAGAAATACAACCAAGTTCCATCTGAATGTATACACCAATAGATCCCTAATACAATCGCTCTAAGGGGTGAGATAGAGAAAACCTCAGTAAAAATAAACCCTATACAAGAGGACCAGTAATGGAAAATGAAATAAAGGAATGTGATCCTAACGTTTAAGGATGCCCCAGTTTTGATCTGTGCCTTCAGGATCACTTGCCCCAACTCGTCATCTTCATTGGATGATACCTCAATAATGTCCATAGTATGCTCCTTATCGCACACTCGGTGTTCGTCGTGGGATATCACCCTCCTCGTCTTCTATCAAGGACGTTAGGGACAAACGCACATATCTATCCTCGAAATGGCATTTAATCTAATCACCAGAATGCAATAAATGAAATGCCTATATCTATATGAACAGTGATAGATTTGGGGGGATAGAGAGTCTTACCAACCCAACTCGTCGACTTATTGTGCGGTTTTAGGTGTACCAACCGCCCAGAGACATGCGCATGAAACAGGTGATGGTAAACTTCTAAAAATCAGAGGGTTTGGCACCTAAGGTTAAGGTTCCCACCTCAAGTTCTAGAAAGAGCCGATTCCATTGCACAGCTATCGTTGCATTGGGACTCGATCCATAGTTCGAAGTGAGCGGAATTGAAAAGTGGATTACCCCGTGTTTTTCCTCACGGAGATTCCATTTTCAATTCCTTCTATTGTGTTCCTAAAGGCGGCGCCCGGGGTTTTAGGCGCGGTTGTGTGTGTCCACGTGTCGTGATCATCACAATGCAAGTCACGCACAACAGTTTATCAATCAGCACTTCAAATCATCCACACAACATACATTCCTACGCCCAACCTGCATAAGACAATGTTAATCACGGACTACACCCCTTATTTCTCCAATCTGCAAAAACATATAACACCTATCGTAAGCGGACTTACCTCACCTTCAAGAGCGCCTGCATGGTTAGAAAAATCACTCAGCGTTTTAATTACGGCCTAAGTCCACTTGAGGTCTAGAACGATAGGTTCTAGAACAAAGTCCCCAGCGGAGTCGCCAGCTGTCGCGACCCGTCCGAAGGCGGACGCGGCTAATGGATTACTGATCGCGGGCCTTTTCCCCAGCACCGGAGTGCGGATCGCGGGCTTTGGATCGGCGCGGGCCCTCCCAGGCCCATACCAAATCGCGGCGGGAGTATTATTCAAAGGATTCGACGCTAAGAGTCGATCGCTTTCGACCTTCAGTGTGGTCGTGGTGGCATGTGCAACTTGTGCATGCATTTGGAGTCGCCACCGGTCTTTCTTGGAGGGTAGACCGGAAACCTTACTGACCGATTGGGAGAGATCGATCAATTCTGCAGAACCAGAGATTTTGGGTTCGGGGACTTGGTTACGTCGGTGTCATTACCAACGCCCTTTCGGTACCTAACGCGAGTGATTTTCCTAATTAAGATTTCATGCAGGCGCAATTTTGGGTGAGGTAAGTCTGACTTTGCACATTAACCAGTTTAACATGCTCACGTAATCATAATAAATAAATAGATGTCAATCACATAAACATCTATCCTACGTGGTGATCATGGAATTATGATTTAATGGGTCTCGAGCCAATGAGACCACATTTAATCATTTTAATATTTTAATAACGGAGAGCCGCTCTTCGCTTCTTCCTGGTTTCTTGAACTCTTCAAGAATCGGGCCCCAAAGAGCTCGCCGACTTAAAAGGCTCCTCCACGTAATCCTCGTGGCATTTACATCAACAATTGACTATGCTAAAAATAAAGATTACATGAAAAATAAAAGGAGTACGCAGCCTCCATTTAATAATTACAACCCCAAATATATAAATAATCACCATACATTCATACATACATCAATCACATTGATTAGGGATTTTTCCATGATCACCACCCTTCCACGTAAGTAATAAATTCACAATTTAAAACTTAGGAAGGCACAATAAAAATTCTACGTTGAATCATATTCAGAATTTTTACGTAAAATAAGATAGCCATAAATTTTCGATTCAAAATTGATTTAGTCTCAATTTTTGCTACGTTGATTAATTTATCATATAAAATAATCAACCTCCATTAGCCATGTAAGACGAACAATTCGTTAATACATATTGGCCATAGTATTGCAAAAATTGCAAAAATCAATTAAATGCACGAAAACACCTAAGGATCGGCTCTGATACCACTGTTGGGATCCACGTAACACGTAGCGGAAATAAATAACAACCCATACATGTATCTCCAGAGGCGTACTTCGTGCATTTCAATCGAAAAAAAATCACAAAGCCTCAAAGGGAGTAAATAGATTACCTCTCGTAGCGTGCTTGAACGGAGGTGTCGGTTCGATGTTCTTCGATCTCAGCCTCCACAAGTGTTAGGCATCTAGTTCAAACGCACCACCAATTGACGAACGGGGAGACGACTAATAACTCCACAACAATTGTGCTAGCAATATGCGGAATCAATATTCCGAACTTAGTATATTTTGCTCACTCAAGATTATAAGAATATAGAGAGTGTTTGTGTTCTTCTCTCTAAGCTCTCAAAAATTTGCACACTCTACAAAATGTCTCCCCCCTCCAACCTCAAAACTCTTGCCATCCTTTTATAGCCAAAAATACCTTCCAATAAATTGTATTTAAAAATAGCACTAACAATTATAAATTCTATCTAAAAATAGCACTCACAAATAAATGACATTTAAAAATAGCACTAACAATAGCACTCACAATTTATAATACAAAAATGCTATTTAAAAATACCACTAACAATTATAAATTCTATCTAATAATAGCACTCACAATTTATGATAAATAAATGCCATTTAAAAATAGCACTAACAATAGCACTCACAATACAAAAATGCTAAAAAAAAGGCACTAACAAAGGTGTTAAAAATAATAACCATTATTATTATTACAAGAGTTAAAGAGGTTACCAAACAGTACAAATATGCATAACGTATAAATACGTATGACATATAAATACGTAGAGCATATGTATACATCCGTGAAACCGGGGACTAATTGAAAGAAAAATGTGCAATTAAGCCCTTTTGGTAAAAATTGATTAAATTGGAGGACAAATTTACCTAATTGCACTTTAAGACTTTAGAATCCAATGTCATAGCTTATAAAAAGTGAGAATTGAAAACTAAAAGACTCGAAAATGATTTTTTTTTAGGTCCGGTTCGGGTTTATGTTTGTGAAGGAACATAGTGACCCGAGCCGAATTTTTGAGATTTAAAGTGACACACTTGAAGAGAAAATTAAAACAAAATTATCGAATATTTTTGGGTATTTTTCTGACCACGAATGGTATTTTTCTGATTTTTTGGGTATTTTTATAATTAAATAAACTCGAAAAATATTAAAAATACCGAAAAATATTTTTTGTTCAAAATTGGTTCCTAAGGCTAAACCAAGGCTTCCAAAGTTGATTTTGTGATTTTATGACCTTTTTTGATATTTTTAATTAATTTTAAAGAATAAAAATCACAATAATAAATGGTAAAAAATCAGGTGTCAACAGCCGTGCCCCCTCTAAGAATTTTCTCAGCGTATGTCCTCTCTCTCCATTCACCTCAAAACTCTTGTCATCCTTTTATAGCCAAAAACACCTTCCAATAAATTGAATTATTAAATAGCACTAACAATAGCACTCACAATTTATGATACAAAAATGCTATTTAAAAATAGCACTAACAATTATAAATGCTATCTAAAAATAACACTCACAATTTATGATACAAAAATGCTATTTAAAAATAGCACTAACAATAGCACTCACAATTTATGATACAAAAATGCTATTTAAAAATAGCACTAACAATTATAAATGCTATCTAAAAATAACACTCACAATTTATAATACAAAAATGCTATTTAAAAATAACACAAACAATAGCACTCACAATTTATGATACAAAAATGCTATTTAAAAATAGCACTAACAATTATAAATGCTATCTAAAAATAACACTCACAATTTATAATACAAAAATGCTATTTAAAAATAACACTAATAATAGCACTCACAATTTATAATACAAAAATGCTATTTAAAAATAGCACTAACAATTATAAATGCTATCTAAAAATAACACTCACAATTTATAATACAAAAATGCTATTTAAAAATAGCACTAACAAAGGTGTTAAAAATAATAACCATTATTATTATTACAAGAGTTAAAGAGGTTACCAAACAGTATAAATACGTATAACGTATAAATACGTATGACGTATAAATACGTAGAGCATACATATACATCCAAACTACCAAATTAGCCTGAATTGAGGCCGCCAATGGATTGGGCATGATGGAAATTATGGGGTAGAGGTGTTGAATTTTAATGGATATGCCCGTGTGAAATTCAAGATCCGTGAAACCGGGGACTAATTGAAAGAAAAATATGCAATTAAGCCTTTTTGGTTAAAATTGATCAAATTGGAGGGCAAACTGACCCAATTGCACTTCAAGACTTTAGAATACAATGTCATAGTTTATAAAAAGTGAGAATTGAAAATTAAAAGACTCGAAAAAGATTTTTTTGGGTTCGGTTTGGGTTTATGTTTGTTAAGGAACATGTTGACCCTAGCCGAATTTTTGAGATTTAAAGTAACAAACTTGAAGAGGAAATTAAAATAAAATTATCGAATATTTTTGGTTATTTTTCTGACCACGAATGGTATTTTTCTGATTTTTTGGGTATTTTTATAATTAAATAAATTCGAAAAATATTAAAAAATACCAAAAATATTTTTTGTTCAAAATTGGTTCCTGAGGCTAGGCTAAGGCTTCCAAAGTTGATTTTGTGATTTTATGACCTTTTTTGATATTTTAATTTATTTAAAAAATAAAAATCACAATGATAGATGGTCAAAAATCAGGTGTCAACAGCTGCCCCTCTTTGAGAGTGAGATCGTCAGAGGTTGCTTAATGACACCTGAATCTTAACTGACTCGACTGGGGAAAAGAAATGCTATGACATCGGACCCTTAAGTCTTTTGATGAATGCTCAAGTTAATCACCGGTTTACTCTTGCAATTCGAACATGGGCCGGAGTGAGAGAGGCTTACCTGAAGCTCACCTGTCAGATGCTGCCGGTTGCGACGACTTTCAAGAAGATACCTATGACTCGTTCAGAATATCCTAGGGAGATTAAGCTCTGACCTGTATGGTAGGTCACACAATTATGGGGCTCCTAACTAGTAGGAACCTGAGAAGGGCGCATCCCACGCTGGGGGATTTGCCAGGGATTTTGATCCGTATGGTGGTATTTACCAATGAGTTGACCCTTGTGGCGGTTTCTACCATATTTGACCCTTTAGGCGGTATCTACCTTCAAGTTTAGTTTGACCCTTATGGCGGTTTCTACCTTTGGTTTGACCCTTTAGGCGGTTTCTACCTTTGGTTTGACCCTTTAGGCGGTTTCTACCTTTGGTTGACCCTTTAGGCGGTTTCTACCTTTGATTTGACCCTTTAGGCGGTTTCTACCTTGAATTGACCCTTTAGCCGGTTTCTACCATTGATTTGACCCTTTAGGCGGTTTCTACCTTGAATTGACCCTTTAGGCGGTTTCTACCTTTGGTTTGACCCTTTAGGCGGTTTCTACCATTATTTGACCCTTTAGGCAGTTTCTACCTTTGATTGACCCTTTAGGCGGTTTCTACCTTTGGTTTGACCCTTTAGGCGGTTTCTACCATGAATTGACCCTTTAGGCGGTTTCTACCTTGAATTGACCCTTTAGGCGGTTTCTACCTTTGGTTTGACCCTTTAGGCGGTTTCTACCATTGGTTTGACCCTTTAGGCGGTTTCTACCATTATTTGAAAAGGTGTCTCATGACGAGGGTTCTCCACGTCCGATGAGACTGCCTGATTTTTGAAAAGGGGTCTCATGACGAGGGTTCTCCACGTCATGCTAGGACTGTCTGATTTTTGAAAAGGGGTCCTGGGACGAGGGTTCTCCACGTCCGCTGTGACTGTTTGATATTTTTGAAAATGGGTCCTGGGACGAGGGTTCTCCACGTCTGCTGGGACTGTTTGTCGATTTTTTTTTATTCATTCACCTTCGTAGCTTTTGATCTGCTATACCAGGGGTTTCAATTCTCCATTCGTAGCTTCTGGTCCGCTATACCATGGTCTTCAATTTTCCCTTCGTAGCTTCTGATCCGCTATACCAGGGTTTTCATTTCTTCCTTCGTGGCTTCTGACTCACCATACCAGGTTTTCATTTTTTCCTTCGTGGCTTCTGACTCACCATACCAAGTTTTCATTTCTTCCTTCGTGGCTTCTGACTCACCATACCAGGTTTTCATTTCTTTCTTCGTGGCTTCTGACTCACCATACCAGGTTTTCATTTCTCCCTTTGTGGCTTCTGACTCACCATACCAGGGGTTTCTTTTCTTTCCTTGAAAAGGGGTCCTGGGACGAGGGTTCTCCACGTCATGCTAGGACTGCCTGATCTTTGAAAAGGGGGTCTCATTACGAGGGTTCTCCACGTCCGATGAGACTGCCTGATTTTTGAAAAGGGGTCCAAAGACGAGGGTTCTCCACGTCTGCTGGGACTGTTTGATATTTTGAAAATGGGTCCTGGGACGAGGGTTCTCCACGTCTGCTGGGACTGTTTGATATTTTGAAAAGATGTCCTAGGACGAGGGTTCTCCACGTCAAGCTAGGACTGCTTGATTTTGAAAAAGGGTCCCGGAACGAGGGTTCTCCACGTCTGCTGGGACAGTTTGCCGACTTCTTTTGAAAAAGGGTTCTATCCTCATCCCTTCTTTTGAAAGATCTCGAAATTTGTCGGGAATTCAGTTTTGAGGCAGTGAAAGATTTATATCTTAACAAAGCTTCACTTGGGTCTGTTGAGGCGACATTCTGGGAGCTGGGTTCTCCAGGTATCCTGCAGAAGTTTGAGCCTGAAAGATTTTTCTTCACCAAGAGAACGTTAGTAATCTTTGTGAAGACCACGACTGTCCATTTGACAAAAACTGTATGACTTAGGTTTTAATCATGAAATGTGCATTTTGATGCTGGAGATTATCCAAAGCATTCTTGCAGCATGCAAATGTGATAACAAATCTCTTACACCGAAAATCTGGATCAACAGTTTGAAAATTCCAAAAAGAGTTTATTCAAAACATCAATTGGAATATTTCTCGACAAGGAGGTCTTCTCACCTGTTTTGAGATAGTGGTTTTTATAGGGGATGCACTCAATTCCCTACTAACCTGTGCCTAGGTTTTAGGCTCATTCGCAGCGCATACATTTTGATCGGTCGGGAGGTCTTCCACGGGACCGTAATGTTGGGCTTGGATATTGGTTTTCAAGGGGGACTCGCTTTGGAGTCGAGGCCATTGAGTGAAAGTCTTCACCATCTGCTCCGGGTTTACAAGTCAAGAACCCTGCAAAATGAGAAAGAAATAGTCTTGCTCGTACCTCTTCGAGCTAAGCTTTATGTTAACCCAAGTGTCTTAGTCAGAGAAGACTGTTTCGGGGTTGTAACATTGGTAGGATTGGGGACCGAAAAATGCTTGTTTTTGGCCCAGAAATTAAGAAGGATTTGACATTGGTGATCATTGCAAATTTACCACCTGCGCTTTCCTCTCTGCTCCTTCAATTTTTGAGGTGTGCACCCGCTTTTGAGGTGTGCACCAACTCTTTAGAGAGCGTTTCGTCGCATTAAGAGACTGATGACTCTGTCTACGTCTCTGCTCCACGCTTGACACCATTTGGGGAGTAGTCTTTTTGATCTGACTCCTTTAGGGATTTCCTCTTTTCCCATCCTGCTTCATTGCGGATCAATCAAACAATTTACACGAGCATCGGCCTTGCTTTTACCAGGTACTTTGCTTTTTCTCGATGCCGTGGATTTTTCTCATTCATTTTTGAAATCCCACTTTTTCTCATCTTCATGGGATCGTGTTAGACCTATGATCAAAGGTCTAACAAGGTTAAGCATTTAACTTAGGAATTTTTTTTTTTTTTTTTGCAAACCCTAAGTCTTGAACTCCTTCGTTTCTGAAGTGATGCTGCATCCGTCTTGGAATGTGCAATGATCACCAACGGGTTTATGAAATGATTTTGCAGGCTCAACTTGGCTATGCAAAGGATATGGTGTGTGGGATAGAGAAATGAATGCTTCTCGTCATCCTTTGGCACTTGGATTACCATATAAACAACACACAAAGATTAATGTTAGTCCGAGCAAGAAAATTTCTAACCATTTTCTTCTGACGCTGCTGGACTTACTTCCCTTTTTGCTCCAATGTGGGGCGGTTCTTGACAGGGTTAAAAACTAAAACCGCCGTTCAAAGGGGTTATCAACGGTCACCTGTAGTGTTTTGGGGATATGAAACGAGTGCCTCCGTCGTCCCAACCCATGTAATCGCTGCGAATGATCCCTACCTCCGTAGACCCAGATTTTGTCATCTGTCCGCTCCACTCATCTCTCAAGTGTGTGTTGGACGTGTTTGAATTTGGCTCGCCTCTCGTCTTTTGAGAAAACGTCCTTTTGAATGTTTTGAACAATGTCTTGTTGGGGGAATTTCTTTTATTTTTCTCCAAAAACTTTACCCGTCAATGGGATTTTATGCTGCACCATGCATGTTCTAATCATGTTTTGACAACATCTTGTTTTTAAAACATGATTGTTAATGGAGTTAGAACTCTATGTCTTTTCTAGACATTAGATTCTGAAAGTTTTTCTTTTTCTCTTTTTTCTCTTTTTTGTTTTGGGTTGGGGAAAGGGGTACTTACCTGTCCACCGTGGCTGGAGGTCCCCTTGGTCATGTGCTCCGACAAGTATGCAAGGGTTGTAAAAATCCTGCTTCGCCTTGTTGGCGAACCCCTGTCAAGGACGGGGGTTAGGTGTCAGTTTGTATTCCAAAATTCAAGATAGATTGGAACGATACCGCCTTATTCTGTTTTGTGTTTCCGTTTGAACACAAACGTGCGGCTTGCAGAAGTTGGACATCTATCTTGTGGCCATGATTCCTCCATTTGGTTGGCGATAAATCCTTCTCTATGATTTGCACTAGAGGAGATCCACTTGTGTTTTTGGACGCATTCCAGCGCCACTCTTCAGAGTTCCTTTTATTCAAGGAAAAAGGAAATTGTTATCGGAATGCATGTCAAAGCATGAAGTGTGGAAGCGATACTTTTTATCCTCCACTCGATCTTATAATCAAAGACCATTTCCTGGAATCCTAACTTCCAAGGCCGATGATTCTATTCGCCTCCCTGTCAGCGAGCTCTTTTCTTTTGAGACTTTCGGTGCCAACGACTTCCTGTTAAATGAGAAAAACTCATGTTAAGCCCGTGATCTTCGAAGATCAAATTGGAACGATACAAAGTTACCGTTCGCCCAAATTTGTATCTTGGGGTTTGATTCTGATGCGGACGACTCTGCTATTTGACTTTGCCGGAGAAGACACATCTTTCTTTGTCCAGCGCAAAATTAATTCACTTGCCCCAATTAGGCGTGATTTATCACAGTTAGGTGACACTTGTCTTGATGTTTGTCATCTCTGGGTTTGATAACCCTGGTCTGATGTGCTTTTATGGGGTTTATGAGAGTTTGCCCCCAACTTGGCTCCTCGAAGCAAATGGGGGAACCCGCTCCCATTTATTTTTGCCGGTTCTGGTCATTTATCTCAATTGCCAGAGTCTTCGGTTATTATTTTATCTATCCCTAGACAACTTGACAATCTAGGGATTTGTCGTGTGGTGGTTTGGTGATTCTCTCGATCACAGTCGCCATTTGAGGTATTTGGTGTTCCCCTATTGAAAAGAAGAGACCTCATGAGTAAATGGCATGTATAATTGACTATTGGAATCGATACAATTTACCCTTGAAAATTGTCCTGTGGGAATCGACATTTCTCCCTTTGGGTTCTCTGTATGCAGGATATGCGCATGATATGCATGATGCATGTTATGTATGCTAGCAACGAAAAAAAAAATGAATTCGTGCTTTTCACTCTATTCAAAGAAGGCATTTTTATCAGATGTGTCAATCTGCAAAACTTGAAATTTTCTTTTCAAGTGCTCTTTTCACAGAAATTTCTAAATGATGAGAAACTTCTTGATGTATTCTCAAAAGTTTTGATCACAAATTGAGCCATTAGAATGCTCTTGAAAATATTTAGCCAGAATGCATGTCTGAGATGCCTTGAAAATGGGCACTCCCCGCTTGTTATTTGAGAGCATTACATCCTGCGTCCTCTGCTCTTGATCATCATCTGAGAGGAAAAAGAAAGGAAGCATTATTCCCATATCAAGAAAATAATCATTTTGGAACGATACGTCCTTTTACACTTGACCCGGCTGCGTTTGCCCTAGTTAAGTGGGATTTGCCTCAGTATGCTGTCTTGGTGAGAAGTCGACTTCTTTGTCTGACTTCAAATATCCATCCCTGTGGTTTGAGTTGTCGACCAGCTTCGATCTTCTTGAAGGACCACTTCTGAGGTGAGGATGGGTGTCTTCGTCTCTGTCATCATTGCGAACACCTAAGCCAACTGACTTTCCAGGGTGGTCAAGCGCTTTTCTATGCCTTCCTGGTCCATTTTAACTTGTGAGTGATTCTTCACATAAGTCCTCGGATTTTGATTCTGGAAATTACCTGTTCGAATGACAGGAATATGTCAGAAAGGGAAGTAAAGCATAAATCCTTTCAATTTTATGTTTTCTTGTGATTAACGAAGATAAGGATTTTTACACAAGCCTTAACCTCATGTGAAAAATTCTTATCGATGTTTTTCAAGAGAAAACATAAAACTAAAAGGAGCGTAATCCATGGTTATCACTTTTGGAAAATCCCCAGAAAATCTGTGGAATTTCCAAGAAGATAAAAATGCAATTCCAATGTGTCCTAAATTCGGTGAGAGATAGGACATCCAAATTGAAATGATTTCCCGAAGGTAATTTGGATATATGTCTCCTCTTGAATTCAGGAAACATGGACAACTTTAGTTAATTACCAAGGATTACCAATGATGCATGCTATAGACCGGTTCAATTCCATGTCCGGCGCACCATGAAATGAATGTTAGATTCTCGTACTTGGGTTAAACATGCCGAGTGTGAGTTCTAACGAAAATTTCATCTAGGTGAGACACGCAATTGAACCGGAAAATCCGAAAGGTTGAGAGAAATTCCAGTGTCACATTCTAATGTCAAGACACTTAGACAAAACTTAGGAATCGAGGTGTAAAAGATAGATGGGAGACCCACAGACGGGTGCTCCTTACAGACTCGATGATCTTGATAAAAGAAAAGGGACGACTGGAACGTGGCCCTTAATAACCTAAAGAGATGCCCCAAGTCGGGTCTTTGGGGGACAACGCTTGATGTCTTCGGTCCGGCTATTTTGGGTCTTCGTTTTCATCAGATGCCCTTTTGATAATTTCCGGTAGGTGTCTCGGATTTGCTGTTATCACCTGTCCTTCAACTTCCGGTATGGTTACTGGATCATTCCTTGAACAGCTTGAAAAGGGTAAACTCCATTGAATGTCCCGATAGTCAGATGGCGGATGACGCGTTGCTCATACTTGAATATGTCCAGGATGTGGGACCGACTTGGAGAGATCATCTCTACTCTATCCATACTCTAAAATGGAATTGGACTCAACCCTCAGATTTGATGAATGCAGCATGTTGTGCGAAATAAAAGGGATGCGAGTGAATTTAAATAGAAACGGCAGGATCTTACCATGAGAGGTACCCAATGATTTTTGTGGTTTTAGGTATACCAACCATCCATATACATGCGCATGAGACAAGTGAGGCTTGACTCTAAAAATCAAAAGGGTTTGGAATCTAAGGACAAGGCTCCCATCTCGAGTTCTAGAAAGAGCAGATTCTATTGCACAACTATCGTTGCATTGGGGCTCGATCCATAGTTCAAAATGAGCGGAATTGAAAAGTGGATTACCCCGTGTTTTTCCTCACGGAGATTCCATTTTCAATCCCTTCTATTGTTTTCCTATAGGCGGCGCCCGGGGTTTTAGGCGCAGTTGTGTGTGTCCATGTGTCGTGATCATCTCAATGTAAGTCATGCACAACAGTTTATCAATCAGCGCTTCAAATCATCCACACAGCATACATTCCTACGCCAACCTGCATAAGACAATGTTAATCACAGACTACCCCCCTTATTTCTCCAATCTGCAAAAACATATAACACCTACCATGAGCGGACTTACCTCACCTTCAAGAGCGCCTGCAGGGTTAGAAATATCACTCAGCGTTTTAATTACGGCCTAAGTCCACTTGAGGTCTAGAACCATAGGTTCTGGAATAAGGTCCCTAGCGGAGTCGCCAGCTGTCGCGACCCGTCCGAAAGCGGACGCGGCTAATGGATTACCGATCGCGGGCTTTAGATCGGCGCGGGCCCTCCCAGGTCCATACCAAATCGCGGCGGGAGTATTTTTTGAGGGATTCGACGATAAGAGTCGATCGCTTTCGACCTTCAGAGTGGTCGTGGTGGCATGTGCAACTTGTGCATGCATTTGGAGTCGCCACCGGTCTTTCTTGGAGGGTAGACCGGAAACCTTACCGACCGATTGGGAGAGGTCGATCAGTTCTGCGGAACCAGAGATTTTGGGTTCGGGGACTTGGTTACGTCGGTGTCATTACCAACGCCCTTTCGGTACCTAACGCGAGTGATTTTCCTAGCTAAGAGTTCATGCAGGCTCAATTTTAGGTGAGGTAGGCTTAATTCAGGATTTCATGCAGATTGGAAGACTGTTCCTATCAATCACAATCAATTTAAATGAAAGCGCAATCAAGTACATAAATAAATCACTTCAATGCACATCAATTCAGATCAATGGCTTCCTAGTATAACCATAAAGGCTTAAGGAATGTGTGACTTCGGACCAGGGGTAAAATGGGAAGATTTGGGGACGATTAGCCCGAAGGGCAAAATCGTCATTTTTGGGAGGTTTGGATACCGAATTACCCAAAATATTCCATGGCCAGTTGTTTGTGGCCATTTCCCATTTTTGAGAATTTTTTGGAATTTCTTGATTTTTCTTCAATTTTTGGGAGACGATTCGCCCAAAGGGCGAAATCGTCATTTTTAAGAAGGATCGGGTTCAAAACACCCGGGATGAGCCTTGGCCAGTTGATTGTGGCCATTTCCTATTTTTTGGGATTTTTCTGGATTTTTTTTAGAATTTTTTTTATTTGATTTTTTTTATTTTTTAAAAATAAATCCCAACTGACAGTAACTCGCCACGTGGCGTCTTGGTGACAATCGAATCATTTTAATTTTTTTAAAAATTCGAAATTCATTAATAATTTTTTTTTATTCTGAAAATCACCAGATCACGACACGTGTCTCATCTACAGCCGACCGAACTAGCCTTTTTTTTTATAGGACGCAACGCAATACAAATTATAATAAAAATAAAGAAGATATTAAGTCATTACACCACATAAACATAAGCAAAGGAGATGGGATCCGGTGAATTTTACGACGTCGGAGTCCGTCGGTGTTCGTGCAAATAGGTGTGGGGGGTATAAACCACCAGCAGGAGGCTCGGCCTTCCGATTCTGGGGTAGCACAATATAATTTACAGAAAATAAATGAATAATATGCCTTGGACACCAATAGGAGGCTCGGCCTTCCGATTCTGGGTCTAATGGATGAAATGTAGAAAGTGCACACTTTTATTAGATGCAATACAATACAAATAAAATCTATAACAATATTTTAGGAAAATAACTCTAATGTATGAATCGGGTACGCAAAATATACCTGATTGGACACCGGTCTTCAATCGTCCAGCCCCAGCGTGCGACCGTCTCCGTGCGCGTCACCTTGCACACAAAAAAAATTAGCTAGATCTGACGGTTCAATCGGCCGGAAACTCAAGAAACGTTGGCGGGTGAACGTCTTTTCTTTTAAATTATCCTTGAGAGAGCTAGCGATTCCCTTTTTTTTGTGCCGTGCCCCCTCTAAGAATTTTCTCAGCGTATGTCCTCTCTCTCCATTCACCTCAAAACTCTTGTCATCCTTTTATAGCCAAAAACACCTTCCAATAAATTGAATTATAAAATAGCACTAACAATAGCACTCACAATTTATGATACAAAAATGCTATTTAAAAATAGCACTAACAATTATAAATGCTATCTAAAAATAACACTCACAATTTATAATACAAAAATGCTATTTAAAAATAACACTAACAATAGCACTCACAATTTATGATACAAAAATGCTATTTAAAAATAGCACTAACAATTATAAATGCTAGCTAAAAATAACACTCACAATTTATAATACAAAAATGCTATTTAAAAATAACACAAACAATAGCACTCACAATTTATGATACAAAAATGCTATTTAAAAATAGCACTAACAATTATAAATGCTATCTAAAAATAACACTCACAATTTATAATACAAAAATGCTATTTAAAAATAGCACTAACAATTATAAATGCTATCTAAAAATAACACTCACAATTTATAATACAAAAATGCTATTTAAAAATAGCACTAACAAAGGTGTTAAAAATAATAACCATTATTATTATTACAAGAGTTAAAGAGGTTACCAAACAGTATAAATACGCATAACGTATAAATATGCATAACGTATAAATACGTAGAGCATACATATACATCCAAACTACCAAATTAGCCTGAATTGAGGCCGCCAATGGATTGGGCATGATGAAAATTATGGGGTAGAGGTGTTGAATTTTAATGGATATGCCCGTGTGAAATTCAAGATCCGTGAAACCGGGGACTAATTGAAAGAAAAATATGCAATTAAGCCTTTTTGGTTAAAATTGATCAAATTGGAGGGCAAACTGACCCAATTGCACTTCAAGACTTTAGAATACAATGTCATAGCTTATAAAAAGTGAGAATTGAAAATTAAAAGACTCGAAAAAGATTTTTTTGGGTTCAGTTTGGGTTTATGTTTGTTAAGGAACATGTTGACCCTAGCCGAATTTTTGAGATTTAAAGTAACAAACTTGAAGAGGAAATTAAAATAAAATTATCGAATATTTTTGGTTATTTTTCTGACCACGAATGGTATTTTTCTGATTTTTTGGGTATTTTTATAATTAAATAAATTCGAACAATATTAAAAAATACCAAAAATATTTTTTGTTCAAAATTGGTTCCTGAGGCTAGGCTAAGGCTTCCAAAGTTGATTTTGTGATTTTATGACCTTTTTTTATATTTTAATTTATTTAAAAAATAAAAATCACAATGATAGATGGTCAAAAATCAAGTGTCAACAGCGACTATGAAGCCGGATGAATCTATTGCAAATATGATTGATAGATTTCAAATTCTGGCAAGTGGTCTTGCAAGATAAGGTGCTTCAATTGCTGAGCCAATGCAAGTCACTAAGATACTTAGAGGTCTCACAAATGATTGGAATTATATCAAACCTTCTATTCAAGAATGTCAAAGAATCATACCACTTTCTGTAGATGAGTTTGTTGGAACATTGCAATCTTATGAGACAGAACATGCCAACAAGAAAAAATATCCAAGATGTAAGAAGCCAATAGCTTTAAAAACTAAAATTGGTCATAATTTGTCTGATTCAGATGATGAAGAGCTAGCGCTCATGGTGAAGAAATTCGGAAAGATTGCTCGAAATGCAAAAATTCAAAGGAAAGAAGTCATTCAAGAAAAATGATCAGAAGTTCTCGAGCAATGATATATAAGAAAGCAAATACGTAATATGTTTTCACTGCAAGAAGGCAGGTCATATCAAGCCTACTTGTCATATTATATAAAAGGACAAAATCAAGTATGAGAAGTACGAAAAGGCTCTAAAAGCAGAGACGTTAAGTAATTCTGATGACAGTGCAGGGGATTATGCAAATATCTGCTTAATGACCGAGTCAGGTTCAGAATCAGAATCTAGTTCAGATTTAGAAAATGAGGTATGTCTCTCTAAAATTTCTGATGAAGTTACTAAATATATTGATGAGCTTTGCAAAAACTACAAAGAAACCCTTAAAAAGGTTTCTGCTTTGAAAAAGGAAATTTCTTCCTTAAAGTAGCAAGATATTTCTCAAAAAGATGAGATTAATGTTGACACCTGATTTTTAATCACCTTTTATTTTGATTTTACTTCTTAAAATTAATTAAAAATAACAAAAAAGTCATAAAATTACAAAATCAACTTTGGAAGCCTTGGCCTACCCTTAGAAGCCAATTTTGAACAAAAAATATTTTTCGTAATTTTTAATATTTTTTCGAATTTATTTAATTATAAAACTACCCAAAAAATAAAATAAATACCATTCTTGGTCAGAAAAATGCACAAAAATAGTCAATAATTTTATTTTAATTCCCTTTTCAATTTGGTCTTATTAAATCTCAAAAATTCGACTCGGGTAACTATGTTGCTTCACAAACATAAACCCGAATCGAGCCTAAAAATTATCTTTTGAGTCCCCTAATTTTTAATTTCCACTTTTCATAAGCCATGACATTATAATCTAGAGCCTTGAAGTGCTATTGGGTCAATTTGATCAATTTTGAAGAAAAGGACCTAATTGCACAAGTTTCTTTGCGATTTAGTCCCCGGTTTTGCGAATCTTAAAATTAAATCCTCTCTAGGGACACCCATGAAAATCAAACACCTCTACCCTGTAGTTTTCGTCATTTCTAATCCATTGGTGGCCTCCATTTCGATTGATTTGGTCGTTTGGGCCCTCGATTGAGAGAAAATCAATTTCGGATTCTAAGCATAATTTGGGGTTTTTGCCAAATTCCAATTCAATTGCTCGTAAAAACACCCATTTTAGATGGAAAACACGCCGAAGAGTCCGATTTTGGGGTCAATTTCATGAAAAACGGTCGATTACGAGCTCCATTGGGCGAAAAAAACGGCTCTCGGATCGGTCGGGTCGGACCCGACCCGACCCGACCGAACCGGGTCTGCAACCAAAGTTGCAGACCTGCGTTTCTCACGTACATTTGCAGAAAAAGAAACGGGGACAGAGTAGGCAGCATCGAGCGAGAGGGAGCGACAAAGCTGAGGATGACAGGCCCCTTTTCAGAGGGTGAGAGGTGCGTGATCGTCCTCGGTGGTCGTTCTCGGATTGGGACTATAAGGCTCGACGGAGAGAGAGGGAGAATAGCTCACGGTTGCAAAAAAATTTTGGGAGAGGGAGAGAGACCCGAAAGAAATAGAGAGAATCGAGGGCGAGAGAGGGTAGTCCGGCGCCCGTCGAAGCCTCTCCGACCTTCAGGGAACCCGAAGCGCCGTCGCCAAGCCGCCGCCGAACCGGGCCAAGGTCGGTATACCCTGTTTTTGTACTCTGTTTTGCTTTGCTTACTGTGAGTATTGGTCCGGGCCGGCCTCCGACAAGATCGAGCCGAGCCGACCATATGCCGACGTTGGTTTAGGTCTCTATAATCATGTTTAGACGTTAGTTCGTTTCGGTTTGGCCTGGGTCCCTCCGTTTCCTATTCAAATGTCGATCTTGTCCGACGCACGCCAGATGTTTGATAAAATGCCCGCCGGTTGTCACAATGTATAATAGCCGCGGCCGAACCTTGTCCGAACATACTTCGACACATTCTTGCCCTTAATGTGTTATAGAACCATTGCTAAGCCATTGTATGTGTTTATTTTGCATTGACATTCGTCGGAAAGCCATGGCCGGAGCTCCCGGGGCACACCCGAGCCGAGGGCTCGGTCCGGCGAAACCGGTGGCCACCGAGGTCCAAGCGACCTCAGGTAAGTCCCCAAACACTCTTTGAATGCTGTTTGAATGATTGGAACGAAGTTTTGGACGGTAAATTTTTTTTGCAAAATTCCTCGCCGGAACCGGTACTGTTCACGGTCGGCCGGGGGTCCTACGGGGTTTATTTACCATGATTTTCGCTTTGGGTGTGTTGCTGTGCCAAAGGGGAGTTGTTTGGATGAATTTGGCCGGCGATTTCGTGCATTTCAGTCTCGGTCGCGTTTTTCCGGTGAGGATTCCGGCGAACTCACCGGAATAATCACTGTTCCGGCGAGTCGCCGGTCGTCTCCTCCGGTGGGCCTTTGACCAGTCAACGGTAGTTGATTGGTCAAGGGTGACGTGGCGCCACGTAGGCGGCCACGTCGGCGGCGGGGTCCGCAAGACACAAAAAAAAAGAGAAAAATAAAAAAAACCCTAGATCGGACGGTGGGCGAGGTGCCACGTGTCGCGATCTAGGAATTTTCAAAATTAATAATAGTTTTTGAATAATAAATGGCTTTTCAGAAAATTAAAAAAAAAACCTAGATCCGACGGTTTGTATTGCGCCACGTGTCACGATTTGGGAATTTATCAAAATTAAAAAGGATTTTCAGAAAATAAAAAAGATTATATTTGACGGATACAATTTCGCCAAGTGGCGATCTGTGGGTCGTCCGATCTAGCTCAAGATCGGACGCACCAGGAGAGGCCACGTGGCGAATTGTGGACCGTCCGATGGGGTATTTTCGGATAAATTAAAAAAAATGATAAAATAATAATAAAAAATTCCAAAAAATCAAAACGGCGTCGTTTTAGGCCGGTTTTCGACCCATAGGGTCGGGCCGGGCGCCCAAGAGGCGCGGGCCGGGCGCCCGAGAGGCGCGGGCTGGGTTTGACCCGGTCCGGAAAATATTTTTTTAATATAATATAATAAAAAAAATTCAAAAAAAATATATCAAAAAATCTGAAAATTCATAAAAAAATAGAAAATCATTAAAAAAATTCAAAAAAAAAATTCAAAAAATTCGGAAAAATTCAAAAAAAAAAATTTCAAAAAATAGGAAATGATCACAATCAACTGACCATGTCCTATTTTGGGTCTTTCGAACCCTAATTCTTCCAAAATGACGATTTTGCCCTTTAGGCAAATCGTCTCCCAAAAATCAAAGAAATTCAAAAAAAAAATTCCCGAAAAATTACAGAAAATAGGAAATGGTCACAATCAACTGACCATGTCCTATTTTTGGTCTTTCGAATCCCAATCCTTCCAAAATGACGATTTCGCCCTTTTGGCAAATCGTCTTCCAAAAATTGAGGAAAATCAGAAAATTTCTAAAAAATATCAGAAAATAGGAAATGGTCACAATCAACTGACCATGTCCTATTTTTGGTCTTTTGAAACCCGACCCCTTCTAAAATGACGATTTTGCCCTTTTGGCAAATCTTCTCCCAAAAATTCAAAAAAAATTCTAAAAAAAAATTCAGAAAATAGAAAATGGCCACAAACAACTGGCCATTACCTATTTCAGGTCTTCGAAGCCCTAATCTTTCCAAAATGACGATTTTTCCCTTTTGGCAAATCGTCTTCCCAAGAAATTCAGAAAAATTCCATAAAAATTCCAGAAAATAGGAAATGGCCACAATCAACTGGCCATGACCTATTTTTCGTCTTCTGAAACCCGACCCTTTTCAAAATGACGATTTTGCCCTTTTGGCAAATCGTCTCCCAAAAATTCCAAGAAAATTCCAAAAATCCCAGAAGATAGGAAATGGCCACAATCAACTGGCCATGATCTATTTCTGGTCTTTTGAGTCTTGATCCTTTCAAAAAATGACGATTCTGCCCTTTTGGCATATCGTCTTCTCAAGAAACCCTGAAAACTCCAAAAAATCCAGAAAGTGGGAAATGACCACAATCAACTGGTCAAGACCTATCTTTGGTCTTTCGAATCCCGATCTTTTCAAAAATGACGATTTTGCCCTTTAGGAAAATCGTTTCTCGAGAAATCCCGAAAAATTCAAGAAAAATCTCCAAAATAGGAAATGGCCAAGATCAACTGGCCATGACCTATTTTGTTTATTTCAACTCCAAAACCTCCCTAAAATTGACGATTTCTCCCTTTGAGCAAATCGTCCCCAAATCTTCCCAGTCTACCCTTGGTCCTAAATCACACATTCCCTAAGCCCTTAAGGCTATACTAGGAGGCCATTGATTTGAATTGATGTGCATTGACGTGGTTCATTTATGCACTTGATTGCGCTTTCCTTATATTGATTGTGATTTGATAGGACTAGTCTTCCAATCTGCATGAAACCCCTTGAATCAGACTTACCTCACCCAAAAACTGCGCCTGTATGAAATCTTAGTTAGGAAAATTACTCGCGTTAGGTACCGAAAGGGCGTTGGTAATGACACCAACGTAACCAAGTCCCCGAATCCTAGATCTCTGGTTCCGCAGAACTGATCGATCTCTCCCAATCGATTAGTGAGGTTTCCAGTCCACCTTCCAAGAAGGACTGGTGGCGACTCCAAATGCATGAACACATAGCACATGCCACCACGACCACACCAAGGTCGAATGCGATCGACTCTTATCGTCGAAACCCCCGCATCCCGTTGCGATTTGGTATGGGCCTGGGAGGGTCCGCGTCGAGAAAGCCCGCGATCCACATTTCAGAGTGGGGGCCCGATTCGACAATCCATTAGCTCGCAAAAGAAAATTTCGGGTCGCGACAGACTGGCGACTCCACTGGGGACCGAACTCTAGAACCTATGGTTCTAGGCCTCAAGTGGACTTAAGCCGTAATTAAAACGCTGAGTGATTTTCTGACATGTTTTCTGTAGGCGCTCTTGAAGGTGAGGTAAGTCCGCTTACGACATGTGTTAAATGTTTTTGCAGATTGGAGTGATAAGGGGAGTAGTCTGTGATTAACATTGTCTTATGCAGGTTGGGTGTAGGAGTGTATGTCATATGGATGATTTTGAAGCGCTGATTGATATATAAATTGATGTGCATGATTCACCTGCATATTTGAGGATCACGACACTTCTGCACAAAGCGCCCAAACCCAGGCCGCGAAATCACCTTTTTAGGTAGCCATAGATAGGGAATCGATATGCGAGGCTCTCGCGTGGATTTGCGCTTGGGTTGACCATATTTGATCCCGCTCACTATTCAAGTCGATTCTTTTATCCATTTGTTGTGGATTGCGCTTATGGACGAATTTATCGACTCGAATAGTGAGAAGCCGTTAGGTCCATACCTGAGCCATTTTGATTTCTAGAGTCAAGCCTCACTTGTTTCATACGCATGTGTATGGATGGTTGGTATACCTAAAACCAAAATTCGTTAGGTATCGATTGTGGTAAGGTCCTTCCGTTTCTATTTAATTTGTCTGCCATCTTTGATTTCGTACGACATGCTGCATTCATCAAATCCAATGGTTGAGTCCAATTCCATTTTATAGTATGGATAGAGTAGATGTGGTCTCTCCAAGTCGGTCCAAAATTCCCGAGATATTCGAGTACGAGCGACGTGCCATCCGTCATCGAGCTACCGAGGCATTCAACGGATTCCACTCCTTCCGATTTGTCCAAGGGAGGGCACTTACTAGACGAAACCTCATCCGAGGGACGGATTGCTTCTACACCAAGTCCTCCGAGCAACTCGAGCGCAAGCACAAACACGAGCATAATATGGAAGGGATGATGAACCTTTATCGAAAGCGGAAGAAGGCGTTTCGAAGGACCATAACCGATCCAAGACCCTCTCGAGTGGTCATCGAGATTTCATCAGACGAAGAGGATTCTCTCGAGAGCCAGTCGTCCTCTTCCACCCCCATAGACATTTCATCTGATGAAGACGGTGATCCGAGCTAGCCGGAGCAAGGACGACAAGCGACATTCCCCGAAGACTCAACTTGGGGCATCTCCTTAGGTTCTATAGGGTCGCATTCCGTTTGTCTCATTTTAAATATTTATCTATCCGAGTCCTCGAGTCTGTAAGGAGGGTCCGCCTGTGGAACTCCCTTCTACCTTTGGCACTTTGGCCTTTGAGTCATTTCTAAGCGTCCTGACATCGGAACGCGACACTGGAATTTCTCTCAACCATTCGGAAGTACGAGAATCTAATCCTTATTTCATGGTGCTTGGGACATGGAATTGAACCGGCCCATATCATGCATCATTGGTAATCCATGGTGATTAACTAAAGTTATCCGTGTTTTCTGAATTCAAGAGGAGATTAGATATTCGAATTATTTTTGATAAACAATTTCAATTTGGATGTCCTATCTCCCACTGAATTTAGGACACATTGGAATTGCATCTTTATCTTTTTGGACATTCCACAGATTTTTCTGGGGATTTGCCAAGAGTAATAACCATGGATTACGCTCCTTCCAATTGTATGTTTTCTTTTGAAAAACATTGATAAATAACTTTTCACACGGAGCTAAGGCTTTGTAAAAGTCCTTATCTTCGTTAATCACAAGAAAGCATAAAATTGGAAGGATTCATGCTTTACTTCCCTTTCTAACATAGTTCTGTAATTTAAAACAGGTAATTTCCAAAAGCGAAATCCAAAAACCTGCGTGGAGACTTAGTCACAGGTTAAGATGGACCGGGATGGCGTGGAGAAACGCGTGACCACCCTAGAGAGCCAGATGACTCAGGTGATTGCAACGATGACAGAGATGAAGGCACTCATCTTCACCACACAAGGGGCATCCCCGACGGGCTCTAACCTTGACCTGACCGTGCGATCGGTTTTGCCTAAAATATCGGACATTGATCAAGCCATAGTGTTGACACCTGATTTTTTACCATTTATTATTGTGATTTTTATTCTTTAAAATTAATTAAAAATATCAAAAAAGGTCATAAAATCACAAAATCAACTTTGGAAGCCTTGGTTTAGCCTTAGGAACCAATTTTGAACAAAAAATATTTTTCGGTATTTTTAATATTTTTCGAGTTTATTTAATTATAAAAATACCCAAAAAATCAGAAAAATACCATTCGTGGTCAGAAAAATACCCAAAAATATTCGATAATTTTGTTTTAATTTTCTCTTCAAGTGTGTCACTTTAAATCTCAAAAATTCGGCTCGGGCCACTATGTTCCTTCACAAACATAAACCCGAACCGAGCCTAAAAAAAAAAAAAAAAATCCTTTTCGAGTCTTTTAGTTTTCAATTCTCACTTTCTATAAGCTATGACATTGGATTCTAAAGTCTTAAAGTGCAATTAGGTCAATTTACCCTCCAATTTAATCAATTTTTACCAAAGGGGCTTAATTGCACATTTTTCTTTCAATTAGTCCCCGGTTTCACGGATGTATACGTATGCTCTACGTATTTATACGTTATGCATATTTGTACTGTTTGGTAACCTCTTTAACTCTTGTAATAATAATAATGGTTATTATTTTTAACACCTTTGTTAGTGCCTTTTTTTTAGCATTTTTGTATTGTGAGTGCTATTGCTAGTGCTATTTTTAAATAGCATTTTTGTATTATAAATTGTGAGTGCTATTGTTAGTGCTATTTTTAAATGACATTTATTTATCATAAATTGTGAGTGCTATTGTTAGTGCTATTTTTAAATGGCATTTATTTATCATAAATTGTGAGTGCTATTATTAGATAGAATTTATAATTGTTAGTGCTATTTTTAAATAGCATTTTTGTATTATAAATTGTGAGTGCTATTGTTAGTGCTATTTTTAAATAGCATTTTTGTATTATAAATTGTGAGTGCTATTGTTAGTGCTATTTTTAAATGTCATTTATTTGTGAGTGCTATTTTTAGATAGAATTTATAATTGTTAGTGCTATTTTTAAATACAATTTATTGGAAGGTATTTTTGGCTATAAAAGGATGGCAAGAGTTTTGAGGTTGAAGGGAGAGACATTTTGTAGAGTGTGCAAATTTTTGAGAGCTTAGAGAGAAGAACACAAACACTCTCTATATTCTCATCATCTTGAGTGAGCAAAATATACTAAGTTCGGAATATTGATTCCACATATTGCTAGCACAATTGTTGTGGAGTTATTAGTCGTCTCCCCGTTCGTCAATTGGTGGTGCGTCCGAACTATATGCCTAACACTTGTGGAGGCTGAGATCGAAGAACATCGAACCGACACCTCCGTTCAAGCACGCTACGAGAGGTAATCTATTTACTCCCTTTGAGGCTTTGTGATTTTTTTCGATTGAAATGCACGAAGTACGCCTCTGGAGATACATGTATGGGTTGTTATTTATTTCCGCTACGTGTTACGTGGATCCCAACAGTGGTATCAGAGCCGATCCTTAGGTGTTTTCGTGCATTTAATTGATTTTTTGCAATTTTTGCAATACTATGGCCAATATGTATTAACGAATTGTTCGTCTTACATGGCTAATGGAGGTTGATTATTTTATATGATAAATTAATCAACGTAGCAAAAATTGAGACTAAATCAATTTTGAATAGAAAATTTATGGCTATCTTATTTTACATAAAAATTCTGAATATGATTCAACGTAGAATTTTTATTGTGCCTTCCTAAGTTTTAAATTGTGAATTTATTACTTACGTGGAAGGGTGGTGATCATGGAAAAATCCCTAATCAATGTGATTGATGTATATATGAATGTATGATGATTATTTATATATTTGGGGTTGTAGTTATTAAATGGAGGCTGCGTACTCCTTTTATTTTTCATGTAATCTTCATTTTTAGCATAGTCGATTGTTGATGTAAATGCTACGAGGATTACGTGGGGGAGCCTTTTAAGTCGGCGAGCTCTTTGGGGCCCAATTCTTGAAGAGTTCAAGAAACCAAGAAGAAGCGAAGAGCGGCTCTCCGTTATTAAAATATTAAAATGATTAAATGTGGTCTCATTGGCTCGAGACCCATTAAATCATAATTCCATGATCACCACGTAGGATAGATGTTTATGTGATTGACATCTATTTATTTATTATGATTACGTGAGCATGTTAAACTGGTTAATGTGCAAAGTCAGATTTACATCACCCAAAATTGTGCCTGCATGAAATCCTAGTTAGGAAAATCACTAGCGTTAGGTACCGAAAGGGCGTTGGTAACGACACCAGCGTAACCAAGTCCCCGAACCCAAAAACTCTGGTTCCGTAGAACTGATCGATCTCTCCCAATCGATCAGTAAGGTTTCCGGTCTACCCTCCAAGAAAGACCGGTGGCGACTCCAAATGCATGCACAAGTTGCACATGCCACCACGACCACACTAAGGTCGAAAGCGATAGATTCTTATCGTCGAATCCTTCTGAAAAATACTCCCGCCGCGATTTGGTATGGGCCTGGGAGGGCTCGCGCCGATCCAAGACCCGCGATCGGTAATCCATTAGCCGCGTCCGCTTTCGGACGGGTCGCGACAGCTGGCGACTCCACTGGGGAACTTTGTTCTAGAACCAATGGTTCTAGACCTCAAGTGGACTTAGGCCGTAATTAAAACGCTGAGTGATTTTTCTAACCATGCAGGCGCTCTTGAAGGTGAGGTAAGTCCGCTTATGATAGGTGTTATATGTTTTTGCAGATTGGAGCGGTAAGGGGGGTAGTCTGTGATTAACATTGTCTTATGCAGGTTGGCGTAGGAATGAATGATTGTGTGTATGTTTTATATTGAAGCGGTGATTGTTAAATAAGATGCATGTTTATCGCTTTAGCACGACACCGAAAACACACACAACCGCGCCTAAAACCTCGGGCGCCGTCTATAGGAAAACAATAGAAGGGATTGAAAATGGAATCTCCGTGAGGAAAAACACGGGGTAATCCACTTTTCAATTCCGCTCATTTTGAGCTATGGATCGAGCCCCAATGCAACGATAGTTGTGCAATGGAATCTGCTCTTTCTAGAACTCGAGGTGGGAACCTTGACCTTAGGTGCCAAATCCTTTGATTTTTAGAAGTTTTATCCTCACTTGTCTCATGTGCATGTCTTTAGATGGCTGATATATCTAAAACCCCCTAAAAAAAAAAAATCGGTGATCCTGGAGTCACATCTCGAAGATTGGAACTTGGGCATCTCCAAGTGTCCGGACCACATTCCTTTGATTGGTTTGGCATTTTTAATTCTCTTATATAAGACTAATTTTGCTGAGGTCTTCTCTATCTCGTCCCTTAGATTGATTGTATTAGGGATCTATTTGTATTGTATACATCTCGATAAGGCTCATTTCTATCGAAAATAGGGGCAAATTCCCCAAACCTGTGGAGCATAGTGGAATTCGTCCCTTCAGTGCAAAATGCATTTGGCCGCAGAGCCACCCGTTTGGTGAAAGGACGTATCGTTCCTAATTGATTTTTAATCAGATCTGAGGATAAGTTCTTCTCCATTTTTTTTTATCTCAGGTGATAAAAGAGACAATGCACCCAAAAGCTCATACATTCAAATGACAAAACAGACGTCGCCCAGCTGGGGCAAATGAACCGTAGGCATTGCAAATACCTTCAAACACGGATTGAGGAATTCGATAGATGTTGTTCATATCAATATGCAACATCAAAACGGAATGCAAATCAAGTGTAAAAGGACGTATCGTTCCAAAACAATTATTTCCTTGATATGGGAATAATGCTTCCTTTCTTTTCCCTCTCAGATGATGATCAAGAGCAGAGGACGCAGGATGTAATGCTTTCAAATAACAAACAGGGAACATCAAATACCTCAAACGGCGACTGTGATCGAGAGAATCACCAAACCGCCACATGACGAACCCCAAGAATATCAGGCTATCTCGAGACAGGTATAATTGATCAAGGACTCCGACAATCGAGACGGATGATCAGAATCTGCCAAAAATCAATGGGAGCAGATTCCCCCCCCCCCATTTACTTTGAGGAGCCAAACCGGGGGCAAACTCTCATGATCCCCCATGAAAGCGCATCAAACCAGGGTCATCGAATCCAGAGATGACAAACAACAAAACCATGCCTAACTGGGGCAAGTGAATCATTTGTACGCCGGACGTTTCTCCTCTGGCAAAGTCAATGGACGCGATAACAGAGTCGTCCGCATCAGAATGAAACCCCAAGATGCGAATTTGGGTGAACGGTAACCTTGTATCGTTCCAATTTGGTCTTCGAAGACCACATGCCTAACATGAGTTTTTACTCATTTTGCAGGAAGTCGTTGGCACTGAAAGCCTCAAATGAAAAGAGCGCGCTAACAGGGAGTTGAATAGAATCATTGGCCTTAGAAGTCAGGATTCCAGGAGATGGTCTTTGATTATAAGACCTAGTGGATGGTAAAAAGTATCGCTCCTACGTCACATGCTTTGACATGCATTTTGATAAAATCTTTTTTTTTTCCTTGAATAAAAGGAACCTTGAAGAATGGCGCTGGAGTGCGCCCAAAAACACAAATGGATCTCCTCTGGGGCAAATCCTTGAGAATGATTCATCGCCAACCAAACGGAGGGATCAAGACCACAAGATAGAGGGCCAAATCCTGCAAGCCGCGAGTTTGTGTTCAAATGGAAACACAAAGCAAGAACAAGGCTGTATCGTTCCAATTTCCCTTGAATTTTGGAACGCAAACTAACGACTAATTCCCGTCTTTGACAGGGGATCGCCATCAAGGTGAAACAAGTTTTCACACCCCATGAATTACCCGCTGGAGTATACGACCAAGGGTAAGATGTATCGTTCTAATTTTTTGAAAAATTCATGAACGTACAATAACATGTTTCTTCCGCATTTTCAGGGATCTCCAACCGCGGGGGACAGGTAAGTATCCATCTCCCCAATCCATTGAAGATGTTGAATAAAAAAATAGAGAAGAAAAGAAAAGCTTTCAGAATCTAATGTCTAGAAAAGGCATAGAATTCAAATTTCATTGGCATTCATGTTTTGAAACATGAGGTTGTCTGAACATGAATGAAACATACATGTGCATCATAAAGCCCCATTGGGAGGAAATTTTTCGGAGAAAACAAAAAGAAGTTTTCCAATAAAAGTTGTTCAAACCGTTTAAAATGGTGTTTTCTCAGACGAGAGGCGAAGCCTAATCCAAACATGTCCAGCACACACTTGAGAGATGAATGGAGTGGGCAGATAACAAAATCTGGGTCTACGGAGGTAGGGACCATTTGCGGCGATTACATGGGTTGGAACGACGGAGGCATTCGTTTCATATCCCCCAAACACTACAGGTGACCGTTGATAAACCTTTTGAACGACGGTTTTCATTATTAACCCTGTCAAGAACCACCCCACATCGGGGCAAAAAGGGAGCAAGTCCAGCGGCATCGGGAGAAAATGGTTAGAAATTTTCTTGCTCGGACTAACATCAATCTTTGTGTGTTGTTTATATGGTAATCCAAGTGCCATAGGATGATGAGAAGCATTCATTTCTCTATCCCACACACCGAATCCTTTGCATAGCCAAGTTGAGCCTGCAAAATTATTTCATAAACCCGTTGGTGATCATTGCACATTCCAAGACGGATGCAGCATCACTTCAGAAACAAAGGAGTTCAAGACTTAGGGTTTGCAAAAAAAATTCCTAAGTTAATGCTTAACCTTGTTAGACCTTTGATCATAGGTCTAACACGATCCCATGAAGATGAGAAGAAGTGGGATTTCAAAAATGAATGAGAAAAATCCACGGCATCGAGAAAAAGCAAAGTGCCTGGTAAAAGCAAGGCCGATGCTCGTGTAAGTTGTTTGATTGGTCCGCAATGAAGCCGGATGGGAAAAGAGGAAATCCCTAAAGGAGTCAGATCAAAAAGACTACTCCCCAAATGGTGTCAAGCGTGGAGCAGAGACGCAGACAAAGTCATCAGTCTCTTAAAGCGACGAAACGCTCTCTGAAGAGCTGATGCACACCTCAAAATCGGTTGCGCATCCCAAAAACTGAAGGTGTAGAGAGGAAATGGCAGGTGGTAAATTTGCAATGATCACCAATGTCAAACCCTTCGTAATTTCTGGGCCAAAAACAAGCCTTTTTCGGTCCCCAATCCTACCAATGTTACAACCTTGAAACAGTCTTCTCTGACTAAGACACTTGGGTTAACATATTGCTTAGCTCGAAGAAGTACGAGCAAGACTATTTCTTTCTCATTTTGCAGGGTTCTTGACTTGTAAACCCGGAGCAGATGGTGAAGACTTTCATTCAATGGCCTCGACTCAAAAGTGAGTCCCCCCTTTGAAAACCAATATCCAAGCCCAACATTACGGTCCCGTGGAAGACCTCCCGACCGATCAAAATGTATGCGCTGCGAATGAGCCTAAAACCTAGGCACAGGTTAGTAGGGAATTGAGTGCATCCCCTATAAAAACCACTATCTCAAAACAGGTGAAAAGACCTCCTCGTCGAGAAATATTCCAATAGATGTTTTGAACAAACTCTTTTTGGAAATTTCAAATTGTTTGATCCAGATTTGCCGCACTAGGAATTTGTGATCACATCTGTGTATGGCAAGAATGCTTTGGATAACCTCCAGCATCAAAATGCACACTTCATGATTAAAACTTAAATCATACGGTTTTGTCAAAATGGACAGCCGTGGTCTTCCCAAAGATTACTAATGTTTTCTTGGTGAAGAAAAATCTTTCAGGCTCAAACTTCTGCAGGATACCTGGAGAACCCAGCTCCCAGAATGTCGCCTCAACAGACTCAAGTGAAGTTTTGTCAAAATAAAATCTTTCACTGCTTCAAAAAACTGAATTCCCGACAAACTTCGGGGTCTCCAAAAAAAAAGGGAAGAAAAACCCTTTTAAAAGAAAAAGTCCTATCAGACGTGGAGAACCCTCGTCCTAGGACCCATTTTCAAAATATCAAACAGTCTCATCGGACGTGGAGAACCCTCGTCATGAGACCCCTTTTTCAAAACTTAGGCAGTCTCATCGGACGTGGAGAACCCTCGTCATGAGACCCCTTTTCAAAATTCTAACAGTCTCATCGGACGTGGAGAACCCTCGTCATGAGACCCCTTTTCAAAATTCTAACAGTCTCATCGGACGTGGAGAACCCTCGTCATGAGACCCCCTTTTCAAAATTCAGGAAATCTCATCGGACGTGGAGAACCCTCGTCATGAGACCCCTTTTCAAAGTCAATCAAAGGTAGATACCGCCTGAAGGGTCAAATCAAAGGTAGATACCGCCTGAAGGGTCAATCAAAGGTAGATACCGCCTGAAGGGTCAAATCAAATTTGGTAGAAACCGCATGAAGGGTCAACATATGGTAGAAACCGCCTGAAGGGTCAAATGAAGGTAGATACCGCCTGAAGGGTCAATCAATGGTAGATACCGCCTGAAGGGTCAACTCAATGGTAGAAACCGCCTGAAGGGTCAAATGAAGGTAGATACCGCCTGAAGGGTCAATCAATGGTAGATACCACCTGAAGGGTCAACTCAATGGTAGAAACCGCCTGAAGGGTCAATGTATGGTAGAAACCGCCTGAAGGGTCAAAACAATGGTAGATACCGCCTGAAGGGTCAAATCAAGGTAGAAACCGCCTGAAGGGTCAACTTAATGGTAGATACCGCCTGAAGGGTCAAATCAAGGTAGAAACCGCCTGAAGGGTCAACTCAATGGTAGAAACCGCATAAAGGGTCAAAACAAGGGTAGATACCGCCTGAAGGGTCAAATCATGGTAGAAACCGCCTGAAGGGTCAAACCAAAGGTAGAAACCGCCTGAAGGGTCAAACCAAGGTAGAAACCGCCTGAAGGGTCAAATCAAGGTAGATACCGCCTGAAGGGTCAACTGAAGGTAGAAACCGCCTGAAGGGTCAAACCAAGGTAGAAACCGCCTGAATGGTCAAATCAAGGTAGATACCGCCTGAAGGGTCAACTGAAGGTAGAAACCGTCTGAAGGGTCAAATCAAGATAGATACCGCCTGAAGGGTCAACTGAAGGTAGAAACCGCCTAAAGGGTCAATCAAAGGTAGAAACCGCCTGAAGGGTCAACACATGGTAGATACCGCCTGAAGGGTCAACACAAGGTAGAAACCGTCTGAAGGGTCAAATCAAAGGTAGAAACCGCCTGAAGGGTCAACTCATGGTAGAAACCGCTTGAAGGGTCAAACCAAGGTAGAAACCGCCTGAAGGGTCAAACCAAGGTAGAAACCGCCTTAAGGGTCAACACGAGGTAGATACCGCCTTAAGGATCAACACGAAGGTCTGATCCACCATACGGATTAAAATTTCTAGCAAATCCCAAAGCGTGGGGATGCGCCTTCCTTAGGTTCCTACCAATTAGGAATCCCATAATGGTATGACCTACCATACAGGTCAGAGCTTAATCTCCCTAGGATTTTCTGTGACGAGTCCTAGGCATCTTCTTGAAAGTTGTCGCAACCGGCATCATCCGACAGGTGAGCTTCAGGTAAGCCTCTCTCACTACGGCCCATGTTCAAATTGTTAGAGCAAACCGATGATTGATTTGAGCTTTTATCAATAGGCTTAAGGATCCGATGTCATAACATTTCTTCTCTCATTTTCCCAGTTGAGTCGGTTAGGAGTCAGGTGCCACCTTATCTTTGAGAGAAACCTCTAACGAGATTCCTCTCAAAGAGGGGCAGCTGTTGACACCTGATTTTTTACAATTTATTATTGTGATTTTTATTCTTTAAAATTAATTAAAAATATCAAAAAAGGTCATAAAATCACAAAATCAACTTTGGAAGCCTTGGTTTAGCCTTAGGAACCAATTTTGAACAAAAAATATTTTTCGGTATTTTTAATATTTTTCGAGTTTATTTAATTATAAAAATACCCAAAAAATCAGAAAAATACCATTCGTGGTCAGAAAAATACCCAAAAATATTCGATAATTTTGTTTTAATTTTCTCTTCAAGTGTGTCACTTTAAATCTCAAAAATTCGGCTCGGGCCACTATGTTCCTTCAAAAACATAAACCCGAACCGAGCCTAAAAAAAAAAAAATCCTTTTCGAGTCTTTTAGTTTTCAATTCTCACTTTCTATAAGCTATGACATTGGATTCTAAAGTCTTAAAGTGCAATTAGGTCAATTTGCCCTCCAATTTAATCAATTTTTACCAAAGGGGCTTAATTGCACATTTTTCTTTCAATTAGTCCCCGGTTTCACGGATGTATACGTATGCTCTACGTATTTATACGTCATACGTATTTATACGTTATGCATATTTGTACTGTTTGGTAACCTCTTTAACTCTTGTAATAATAATAATGGTTATTATTTTTAACACCTTTGTTAGTGCCTTTTTTTTAGCATTTTTGTATTGTGAGTGCTATTGCTAGTGCTATTTTTAAATAGCATTTTTGTATTATAAATTGTGAGTGCTATTGTTAGTGCTATTTTTAAATGACATTTATTTATCATAAATTGTGAGTGCTATTGTTAGTGCTATTTTTAAATGGCATTTATTTATCATAAATTGTGAGTGCTATTATTAGATAGAATTTATAATTGTTAGTGCTATTTTTAAATATCATTTTTGTATTATAAATTGTGAGTGCTATTGTTAGTGCTATTTTTAAATAGCATTTTTGTATTATAAATTGTGAGTGCTATTGTTAGTGCTATTTTTAAATGTCATTTATTTGTGAGTGCTATTTTTAGATAGAATTTATAATTGTTAGTGCTATTTTTAAATACAATTTATTGGAAGGTATTTTTGGCTATAAAAGGATGGCAAGAGTTTTGAGGTTGAAGGGAGAGACATTTTGTAGAGTGTGCAAATTTTTGAGAGCTTAGAGAGAAGAACACAAACACTCTCTATATTCTCATCATCTTGAGTGAGCAAAATATACTAAGTTCGGAATATTGATTCCGCATATTGCTAGCACAATTGTTGTGGAGTTATTAGTCGTCTCCCCGTTCGTCAATTGGTGGTGCGTCCGAATTAGATGCCTAACACTTGTGGAGGCTGAGATCGAAGAACATCGAACCGACACCTCCGTTCAAGCACACTACGAGAGGTAATCTATTTACTCCCTTTGAGGCTTTGTGATTTTTTTCGATTGAAATGCACGAAGTACGCCTCTGGAGATACATGTATGAGTTGTTATTTATTTCCGCTACGTGTTACGTGGATCCCAACAGTGGTATCAGAGCCGATCCTTAGGTGTTTTCGTGCATTTAATTGATTTTTTGCAATTTTTGCAATACTATGGCCAATATGTATTAACGAATTGTTCGTCTTACATGGCTAATGGAGGTTGATTATTTTATATGATAAATTAATCAACGTAGCAAAAATTGAGACTAAATCAATTTTGAATCGAAAATTTATGGCTATCTTATTTTACATAAAAATTCTGAATATGATTCAACGTAGAATTTTTATTGTGCCTTCCTAAGTTTTAAATTGTGAATTTATTACTTACGTGGAAGGGTGGTGATCATGGAAAAATCCCTAATCAATGTGATTGATGTATATATGAATGTATGATGATTATTTATATATTTGGGGTTGTAGTTATTAAATGGAGGCTGCGTACTCCTTTTATTTTTCATGTAATCTTCATTTTTAGCATAGTCGATTGTTGATGTAAATGCTACGAGGATTACGTGGGGGAGCCTTTTAAGTCGGCGAGCTCTTTGGGGCCCAATTCTTGAAGAGTTCAAGAAACCAAGAAGAAGCGAAGAGCGGCTCTCCGTTATTAAAATATTAAAATGATTAAATGTGGTCTCATTGGCTCGAGACCCATTAAATCATAATTCCATGATCACCACGTAGGATAGATGTTTATGTGATTGACATCTATTTATTTATTATGATTACGTGAGCATGTTAAACTGGTTAATGTGCAAAGTCAGATTTACATCACCCAAAATTGTGCCTGCATGAAATCCTAGTTAGGAAAATCACTAGCGTTAGGTACCGAAAGGGCGTTGGTAACGACACCAGCGTAACCAAGTCCCCGAACCCAAAAACTCTGGTTCCGTAGAACTGATCGATCTCTCCCAATCGATCAGTAAGGTTTCCGGTCTACCCTCCAAGAAAGACCGGTGGCGACTCCAAATGCATGCACAAGTTGCACATGCCACCACGACCACACTAAGGTCGAAAGCGATAGATTCTTATCGTCGAATCCTTCTGAAAAATACTCCCGCCGCGATTTGGTATGGGCCTGGGAGGGCTCGCGCCGATCCAAGACCCGCGATCGGTAATCCATTAGCCGCGTCCGCTTTCGGACGGGTCGCGACAGCTGGCGACTCCACTGGGGAACTTTGTTCTAGAACCAATGGTTCTAGACCTCAAGTGGACTTAGGCCGTAATTAAAACGCTGAGTGAATTTTCTAACCATGCAGGCGCTCTTGAAGGTGAGGTAAGTCCGCTTATGATATGTGTTATATGTTTTTGCAGATTGGAGCGGTAAGGTGGGTAGTCTGTGATTAACATTGTCTTATGCAGGTTGGCGTAGGAATGAATGATTGTGTGTATGTTTTATATTGAAGCGGTGATTGTTAAATAAGATGCATGTTTATCGCTTTAGCACGACACCGAAAACACACACAACCGCGCCTAAAACCTCGGGCGCCGTCTATAGGAAAACAATAGAAGGGATTGAAAATGGAATCTCCGTGAGGAAAAACACGGGGTAATCCACTTTTCAATTCCGCTCATTTTGAGCTATGGATCGAGCCCCAATGCAACGATAGTTGTGCAATGGAATCTGCTCTTTCTAGAACTCGAGGTGGGAACCTTGACCTTAGGTGCCAAATCCTTTGATTTTTAGAAGTTTTATCCTCACTTGTCTCATGTGCATGTCTTTAGATGGCTGATATATCTAAAACCCCCTAAAAAAAAAAATCGGTGATCCTGGAGTCACATCTCGAAGATTGGAACTGGGGCATCTCCAAGTGTCCGGACCACATTCCTTTGATTGGTTTGGCATTTTTAATTCTCTTATATAAGACTAATTTTGCTGAGGTCTTCTCTATCTCGTCCCTTAGATTGATTGTATTAGGGATCTATTTGTATTGTATACATCTCGATAAGGCTCATTTCTATCGAAAATAGGGGCAAATTCCCCAAACCTGTGGAGCATAGTGGAATTCGTCCCTTCAGTGCAAAATGCATTTGGCCGCAGAGCCACCCGTTTGGTGAAAGGACGTATCGTTCCTAATTGATTTTTAATCAGATCTGAGGATAAGTTCTTCTCCATTTTTTTTTTATCTCAGGTGATAAAAGAGACAATGCACCCAAAAGCTCATACATTCAAATGACAAAACAGACGTCGCCCAGCTGGGGCAAATGAACCGTAGGCATTGTAAATACCTTCAAACACGGATTGAGGAATTCGATAGATGTTGTTCATATCAATATGCAACATCAAAACGGAATGCAAATCAAGTGTAAAAGGACGTATCGTTCCAAAACAATTATTTCCTTGATATGGGAATAATGCTTCCTTTCTTTTCCCTCTCAGATGATGATCAAGAGCAGAGGACGCAGGATGTAATGCTTTCAAATAACAAACAGGGAACATCAAATACCTCAAACAGCGACTGTGATCGAGAGAATCACCAAACCGCCACATGACGAACCCCAAGAATATCAGGCTATCTCGAGACAGATAAAATTGATCAAGGACTCCGACAATCGAGACGGATGATCAGAATCTGCCAAAAATCAATGGGAGCAGGTTCCCCCCCCATTTACTTTGAGGAGCCAAACCGGGGGCAAACTCTCATGATCCCCCATGAAAGCGCATCAAACCAGGGTCATCGAATCCAGAGATGACAAACAACAAAACCATGCCTAACTGGGGCAAGTGAATCATTTGTACGCCAGACGTTTCTCCTCTGGCAAAGTCAATGGACGCGATAACAGAGTCGTCCGCATCAGAATGAAACCCCAAGATGCGAATTTGGGTGAACGGTAACCTTGTATCGTTCCAATTTGGTCTTCGAAGACCACATGCCTAACATGAGTTTTTACTCATTTTGCAGGAAGTCGTTGGCACTGAAAGCCTCAAATGAAAAGAGCGCGCTAACAGGGAGTTGAATAGAATCATTGGCCTTAGAAGTCAGGATTCCAGGAGATGGTCTTTGATTATAAGACCTAGTGGATGGTAAAAAGTATCGCTCCTACGTCACATGCTTTGACATGCATTTTGATAAAATCTTTTTTTTTCCTTGAATAAAAGGAACCTTGAAGAATGGCGCTGGAGTGCGCCCAAAAACACAAATGGATCTCCTCTGGGGCAAATCCTTGAGAATGATTCATCGCCAACCAAACGGAGGGATCAAGACCACAAGATAGAGGGCCAAATCCTGCAAGCCACGAGTTTGTGTTCAAATGGAAACACAAAGCAAGAACAAGGCTGTATCGTTCCAATTTCCCTTGAATTTTGGAACGCAAACTAACGACTAATTCCCGTCTTTGACAGGGGATCGCCATCAAGGTGAAACAAGTTTTCACACCCCATGAATTACCCGCTGGAGTATACGACCAAGGGTAAGATGTATCGTTCTAATTTTTTGAAAAATTCATGAACGTACAATAACATGTTTCTTCCGCATTTTCAGGGATCTCCAACCGCGGGGGACAGGTAAGTATCCATCTCCCCAATCCATTGAAGATGTTGAATAAAAAAATAGAGAAGAAAAGAAAAGCTTTCAGAATCTAATGTCTAGAAAAGGCATAGAATTCAAATTTCATTGGCATTCATGTTTTGAAACAGGAGGTTGTCTGAACATGAATGAAACATACATGTGCATCATAAAGCCCCATTGGGAGGAAATTTTTCGGAGAAAACAAAAAGAAGTTTTCCAATAAAAGTTGTTCAAACCGTTTAAAATGGTGTTTTCTCAGACGAGAGGCGAAGCCTAATCCAAACATGTCCAGCACACACTTGAGAGATGAATGGAGTGGGCAGATAACAAAATCTGGGTCTACGGAGGTAGGGACCATTTGCGGCGATTACATGGGTTGGAACGACGGAGGCATTCGTTTCATATCCCCCAAACACTACAGGTGACCGTTGATAAACCTTTTGAACGACGGTTTTCATTATTAACCCTGTCAAGAACCACCCCACATCGGGGCAAAAAGGGAGCAAGTCCAGCGGCATCGGGAGAAAATGGTTAGAAATTTTCTTGCTCGGACTAACATCAATCTTTGTGTGTTGTTTATATGGTAATCCAAGTGCCATAGGATGATGAGAAGCATTCATTTCTCTATCCCACACACCGAATCCTTTGCATAGCCAAGTTGAGCCTGCAAAATTATTTCATAAACCCGTTGGTGATCATTGCACATTCCAAGACGGATGCAGCATCACTTCAGAAACAAAGGAGTTCAAGACTTAGGGTTTGCAAAAAAAATTCCTAAGTTAATGCTTAACCTTGTTAGACCTTTGATCATAGGTCTAACACGATCCCATGAAGATGAGAAGAAGTGGGATTTCAAAAATGAATGAGAAAAATCTACGGCATCGAGAAAAAGCAAAGTGCCTGGTAAAAGCAAGGCCGATGCTCGTGTAAGTTGTTTGATTGGTCCGCAATGAAGCCGGATGGGAAAAGAGGAAATCCCTAAAGGAGTCAGATCAAAAAGACTACTCCCCAAATGGTGTCAAGCGTGGAGCAGAGACGCAGACAAAGTCATCAGTCTCTTAAAGCGACGAAACGCTCTCTGAAGAGCTGATGCACACCTCAAAATCGGTTGCGCATCCCAAAAACTGAAGGTGCAGAGAGGAAATGGCAGGTGGTAAATTTGCAATGATCACCAATGTCAAACCCTTCGTAATTTCTGGGCCAAAAACAAGCCTTTTTCGGTCCCCAATCCTACCAATGTTACAACCCTGAAACAGTATTCTCTGACTAAGACACTTGGGTTAACATATTGCTTAGCTCGAAGAAGTACGAGCAAGACTATTTCTTTCTCATTTTGCAGGGTTCTTGACTTGTAAACCCGGAGCAGATGGTGAAGACTTTCATTCAATGGCCTCGACTCAAAAGTGAGTCCCCCCTTTGAAAACCAATATCCAAGCCCAACATTACGGTCCCGTGGAAGACCTCCCGACCGATCAAAATGTATGCGCTGCGAATGAGCCTAAAACCTAGGCACAGGTTAGTAGGGAATTGAGTGCATCCCCTATAAAAACCACTATCTCAAAACAGGTGAAAAGACCTCCTCGTCGAGAAATATTCCAATAGATGTTTTGAACAAACTCTTTTTGGAAATTTCAAATTGTTTGATCCAGATTTGTCGCACAAGGAATTTGTGATCACATCTGTGTATGGCAAGAATGCTTTGGATAACCTCCAGCATCAAAATGCACATTTCATGATTAAAACTTAAATCATACGGTTTTGTCAAAATGGACAGCCGTGGTCTTCCCAAAGATTACTAATGTTTTCTTGGTGAAGAAAAATCTTTCAGGCTCAAACTTCTGCAGGATACCTGGAGAACCCAGCTCCCAGAATGTCGCCTCAACAGACTCAAGTGAAGTTTTGTCAAAATAAAATCTTTCACTGCTTCAAAAAACTGAATTCCCGACAAACTTCGGGGTCTCCAAAAAAAAAGGGAAGAAAAACCCTTTTAAAAGAAAAAGTCCTCTCAACCATTCGGATTTTTCGGCTCAATTACATGTCTCATCCAAATGAAATTTTCGTTAGGACTCACACTTGACGTGTTCAACGCAAGTACGAGAATCTAATCCTTATTTCATGGTGCTTGGGACATGGAATTGAACCGGCCCATATCATGCATCATTGGTAATCCATGGTGATTAACTAAAGTTATCCGTGTTTTCTGAATTCAAGAGGAGATTAGATATTCGAATTATTTTTGATAAACAATTTCAATTTGGATGTCCTATCTCCCACTGAATTTAGGACACATTGGAATTGCATCTTTATCTTTTTGGACATTCCACAGATTTTTCTGGGGATTTGCCAAGAGTAATAACCATGGATTACGCTCCTTCCAATTGTATGTTTTCTTTTGAAAAACATTGATAAATAACTTTTCACACGGAGCTAAGGCTTTGTAAAAGTCATTATCTTCGTTAATCACAAGAAAGCATAAAATTGGAAGGATTCATGCTTTACTTCCCTTTCTAACATAGTTCTGTAATTTAAAACAGGTAATTTCCAAAAGCGAAATCCAAAAACCTGCGTGGAGACTTAGTCACAGGTTAAGATGGACCGGGATGGCGTGGAGAAACGCTTGACCACCCTAGAGAGCCAGATGACTCAGGTGATTGCAACGATGACAGAGATGAAGGCACTCATCTTCACCACACAAGGGGCATCCCCGACGGGCTCTAACCTTGACCTGACCGTGCGATCGGTTTTGCCTAAAATATCGGACATTGATCAAGCCATAGTGTTGACACCTGATTTTTTACCATTTATTATTGTGATTTTTATTCTTTAAAATTAATTAAAAATATCAAAAAAGGTCATAAAATCACAAAATCAACTTTGGAAGCCTTGGTTTAGCCTTAGGAACCAATTTTGAACAAAAAATATTTTTCGGTATTTTTAATATTTTTCGAGTTTATTTAATTATAAAAATACCCAAAAAATCAGAAAAATACCATTCGTGGTCAGAAAAATACCCAAAAATATTCGATAATTTTGTTTTAATTTTCTCTTCAAGTGTGTCACTTTAAATCTCAAAAATTCGGCTCGGGCCACTATGTTCCTTCACAAACATAAACCCGAACCGAGCCTAAAAAAAAAAAAAAATCCTTTTCGAGTCTTTTAGTTTTCAATTCTCACTTTCTATAAGCTATGACATTGGATTCTAAAGTCTTAAAGTGCAATTAGGTCAATTTACCCTCCAATTTAATCAATTTTTACCAAAGGGGCTTAATTGCACATTTTTCTTTCAATTAGTCCCCGGTTTCACGGATGTATACGTATGCTCTACGTATTTATACGTCATACGTATTTATACGTTATGCATATTTGTACTGTTTGGTAACCTCTTTAACTCTTGTAATAATAATAATGGTTATTATTTTTAACACCTTTGTTAGTGCCTTTTTTTTAGCATTTTTGTATTGTGAGTGCTATTGCTAGTGCTATTTTTAAATAGCATTTTTGTATTATAAATTGTGAGTGCTATTGTTAGTGCTATTTTTAAATGACATTTATTTATCATAAATTGTGAGTGCTATTGTTAGTGCTATTTTTAAATGGCATTTATTTATCATAAATTGTGAGTGCTATTATTAGATAGAATTTATAATTGTTAGTGCTATTTTTAAATAGCATTTTTGTATTATAAATTGTGAGTGCTATTGTTAGTGCTATTTTTAAATAGCATTTTTGTATTATAAATTGTGAGTGCTATTGTTAGTGCTATTTTTAAATGTCATTTATTTGTGAGTGCTATTTTTAGATAGAATTTATAATTGTTAGTGCTATTTTTAAATACAATTTATTGGAAGGTATTTTTGGCTATAAAAGGATGGCAAGAGTTTTGAGGTTGAAGGGAGAGACATTTTGTAGAGTGTGCAAATTTTTGAGAGCTTAGAGAGAAGAACACAAACACTCTCTATATTCTCATCATCTTGAGTGAGCAAAATATACTAAGTTCGGAATATTGATTCCGCATATTGCTAGCACAATTGTTGTGGAGTTATTAGTCGTCTCCCCGTTCGTCAATTGGTGGTGCGTCCGAACTATATGCCTAACACTTGTGGAGGCTGAGATCGAAGAACATCGAACCGACACCTCCGTTCAAGCACGCTACGAGAGGTAATCTATTTACTCCCTTTGAGGCTTTGTGATTTTTTTCGATTGAAATGCACGAAGTACGCCTCTGGAGATACATGTATGGGTTGTTATTTATTTCCGCTACGTGTTACGTAGATCCCAACAGTGGTATCAGAGCCGATCCTTAGGTGTTTTCGTGCATTTAATTGATTTTTTGCAATTTTTGCAATACTATGGCCAATATGTATTAACGAATTGTTCGTCTTACATGGCTAATGGAGGTTGATTATTTTATATGATAAATTAATCAACGTAGCAAAAATTGAGACTAAATCAATTTTGAATCGAAAATTTATGGCTATCTTATTTTACATAAAAATTCTGAATATGATTCAACGTAGAATTTTTATTGTGCCTTCCTAAGTTTTAAATTGTGAATTTATTACTTACGTGGAAGGGTGGTGATCATGGAAAAATCCCTAATCAATGTGATTGATGTATATATGAATGTATGATGATTATTTATATATTTGGGGTTGTAGTTATTAAATGGAGGCTGCGTACTCCTTTTATTTTTCATGTAATCTTCATTTTTAGCATAGTCGATTGTTGATGTAAATGCTACGAGGATTACGTGGGGGAGCCTTTTAAGTCGGCGAGCTCTTTGGGGCCCAATTCTTGAAGAGTTCAAGAAACCAAGAAGAAGCGAAGAGCGGCTCTCCGTTATTAAAATATTAAAATGATTAAATGTGGTCTCATTGGCTCGAGACCCATTAAATCATAATTCCATGATCACCACGTAGGATAGATGTTTATGTGATTGACATCTATTTATTTATTATGATTACGTGAGCATGTTAAACTGGTTAATGTGCAAAGTCAGACTTACATCACCCAAAATTGTGCCTGCATGAAATCCTAGTTAGGAAAATCACTAGCGTTAGGTACCGAAAGGGCGTTGGTAACGACACCAGCGTAACCAAGTCCCCGAACCCAAAAACTCTGGTTCCGTAGAACTGATCGATCTCTCCCAATCGATCAGTAAGGTTTCCGGTCTACCCTCCAAGAAAGACCGGTGGCGACTCCAAATGCATGCACAAGTTGCACATGCCACCACGACCACACTAAGGTCGAAAGCGATAGATTCTTATCGTCGAATCCTTCTGAAAAATACTCCCGCCGCGATTTGGTATGGGCCTGGGAGGGCTCGCGCCGATCCAAGACCCGCGATCGGTAATCCATTAGCCGCGTCCGCTTTCGGACGGGTCGCGACACATAGGAGCAGAAGTCTTCTCCGAAAGCAAGCCTATGATGGCCAATCTGGAAAAACAGCACAAGGGAAAGCTTGGTATTATTGAGGAAGATGCATTGACTGGAGAGAATCTGTTCGTTACATACCTGATTCGAGAGAAAGACTCTAGCCACCATAAGAGCGTTGAAAGTCACGCGAACCCAATCAGCGTCGAAACCTGTCCACGCAACGCCTCTCCCACATGCCTTAAAGGGAGGATGCCTGAGGTTCTACAAGGACCAGAATTTGCCAAGAGATACGATGGCATTGGCTGCCCGAAAACTCACATCGATTATTATTTGGAAGCAATGGCTGATTATGACTGGGATGACTCACTTCTTATCCAGAATTTTCGGCATAGCCTGGTCGGTCCCGCGTTAGGATGGTTTACAGCGCTTGCCGTCAAGGGTATCTTAGAATGGGACGATTTGGCCAATCAGTTTGTTCAGCAATACGATTTCAACAAGAAGGCCACCCCTACCAGAATGGATCTGGTACTTGTGAAGCAAAGGAGAAATGAAAGCTTCAAATCATTCGCACAAAGGTGGAGAGCGAAAGCAGCCCGAGTCCAACCCCCGCTGGACGAAGATGAGTTAATAGAGCACTGTCTGAAAGCTCTCCCATATAATTCCTTTAATCGGTTGAGTACGGCTCATTACCAATCATTTTCACAATTTGTACATGCGGGTGAAAGAATGGAATGGGCTAAGCGCGATAGTATAATTAGAGACAAAGAAAGTCGTGGAGAATGTTCCCAAACGGGTAAAGAACCGGTCAGGGAGATGAAGACCAACTATCGAGGAATGACGGTCGAGAGTCAAATTTCTGAACGCAAGTCGAGACAACCAGCGCCCAAGATAGAGAAAGCTGGCCAGTCAAGCAGGAGAGGTCCTCCATTCTTTACACCACTACCACTTCCTATGTTAGAACTGCTCCCCCGACTTTTGGAGGAAAGGTTGGTAGCCAAAAAAATACCGAGGGCGAAGCCGCCAAGATTCCCAGGGTTCGACATGAACCGAACATGTGCATACCATATGGGTGAGAAGGGACATAATGTAGACAATTGTCGAGCACTACAATATGATGTACAGGCTCTCATCGACAACAGCCTACTGGTGTTCGATAGCGCATACCCCAACATCCAATAAAACCTTTCGCAAGATCGCAAAATCAATGATATGTCCGAGGATAGATTGGAAGCCAATCTGGGGTTCAGCGTCAATATACCCAAATGGGCAGTACTAACTTCAGCTTCTCAAGGCTCGGAGGAGGGTATCACCTTGAAGGAACGAAAAGAACCATGCTTGGCCGAGATGGGTAATATGGGCATCATCGGTAGGGTTGAGGACCCCTCTTTTACGGCATCCTTCGCGAAGTTTAACTTAACCTCTAAAGGATATGCGATAGAGACTATGAGGGAAGAGTCATGGGAGATCACTGCTGGGTATTCATTGAGCGTCAAGGATATTGAAGAGATCGAAGAATTAGAGGAGTACGAGGAGCGTCCGGAAGAAGCGCCACAAGAGGACATAAAGTTCATATGGGATGCCAACAAAGGGAGCGAGACGCCACTTAGAAGGCATCGTCCGGTATGTGAGGCTAACAGGACAGTCGTACCGAGCTCATTGAAGCAGCAGGACCCGTCGGCACCAACTCCTATCCGGGGTAATGGCTTGTGCGAAACATCGAAAGTTTGCGAGCCCAAGAAGAAATCGCCAATGCAGTTTACATCACTTCTCATGCCACTATCAAAACCGCTCCCAATACTCTTGGAGGAAGGGATGGTGACCAAGGAGGTGTCGAGGTATAATCCTCCCTTGTTCAAAGGATGTGATGAAGCCAAGTCGTGTGCCTACCATGCAGAGGAGAAAGGGCACAACGCAGACAACTGTATTCGATTGAAAATCAAGGTGCAGAAACTCATCGACAATGGCGTTTTGGATCTCGAGGAGATAAAGCAGAACAGCCAGCAGGACCCATCATCGGATTGCCAAGAACTGGACAGGGTGTACGTTGATAACCCTATCGAAGACTATGCCAGCCCAGCTGATCGGACGATCAATGACAGCAGACAACACGGATAAGGGAGTCACTTCCCCCTTGCCATCGTCACTCTTTAGTCTATTTGCATTGTAGTTCATCTGCAGTTTCAAGTGTAGTTTCTTAAAAAAAACAAAAAAAAAACAAAAAAACAAAAAAAAATAAACAATCAAAAAATCAAAAAATGAGGGACGTGTGGGAACACAAATCGGTCGATGACGATTCAAATGAGAGAAAAGAAAATGCGTAAAAAAAAAAAGAGAGGAAAAGAAAGGAAAAGCCCTGAGACCTGATTTCCCACACGTCTCCTAGTTTTCAAAATTTTGGGAAGCAAGGATGTCCAATGATATGAGGACTAGCTCCCATCTCACGTTTTAGATTTAATTTTCCTTTTTCTAAGACGTCTCCCAAGAAACTTATCATACATGGGCTTTTCCTTATATGACAACTAACCATCTCTGTGACATTCCAGGCATACCATTCCAAGCATGCATAGCAGGTTATTGAGTAACTCGGGTTCTCGAGAGGGAGGTACCCTCCAAATCGAAGAGGAGGATGAAGAGAAGAATCTGGGAGAGGTCAAGTATAGATGGGATCGCCATGAAGAGTCCAAACCGCTCGTCGCAGAGGGTACCGTTTCAGTAAATCTAGGGACCTCAGAGGACGTCAGGGAGGTGAAGATCAGTGAAAGCCTATCGTCGACAGAGGAAGTTAGGATAGTTGAGCTCCTGAGAGAGTACCAGGATATTTCCACCTGGTCATATGCGGACATGCCAGGATTGGACGCTAGTATTGTGGAGCATAGGCTACCGACCGATCCTAATATCCCGCCTAAAAAATAGAAACTTAGGAGGACGAAGCCCGAGCTGGCAAAGAAAATCAAAGAAGAAGTAATGAAGCTCCTTAAGGTGGGGTGCATTGAAATAATTGCATATCCAGAATGGATCGCTAATATTGTCCCTGTCATGAAGAAGGATGAGAGAGTTCGAGTCTGCGTGGATTATTGGGATCTGAACAGGGCTAGCCCCAAAGACGACTTCTCGTTGCCACATATCGATGTCCTGGTCAATAGCACCCCCGGATTTGAGCGGTTCTCTTTTATGGAAGGGTTCTCTGGCTACAACCAAATCCGCATGAGGAAAGAAGATAAAGCCAAGACGTCATTCATCATACCCTAGGGCGCCTTCTATTACAAAGTCATGCCGTTTGGCCTATACAGTGCTGGGGCAACTTATCAGAGGGCGATGGTTACCCTCTTTCACGACATAATGCATAAAGGGATAGAGGTGTATGTGCCCCTGATTCTTGGCGTCCCTCTGACCCTCTACCTCACTATTCACGACGAGTCCTTGGGAGCTCTACTCGTTCAGATAAGACCCCGAAGATGGTAAAGAACGAGCTGTTTATTACCTGAGCAAGAGATTCACCGCATCAGAGGCGAAATACCCGGCGGTTGAGAAAACCTGTCTTGCATTGGTTTGGGTGCTTCACAGGTTGAGGCAGTACACCCTTCACCATAGTATTCAGTTAGTCACGGAGAATGATCCGATCAAATACCTGCTAGAGAAGCCGTCATTGGTGGGAAAATTGGCCAAATGGCAGGTACTCTTGTCTGAATTTGACATAAGGAGCTCGAATCAGAAGTCAGTGAAAGGACGAGCCATCGCCGATATGCTAGCAGAGAGTTCACAGGGTCACGACACCCCCGTAGAAGAAGAGGAAGCCGAGGGTCATATCCTGACACTCTTAGATGACAAGTGGACTATGTATTTCGATGGCACGGTCAATTTAGCCGGGGCAGGTACCGGGGCAATCTTAATATCTCCAGATGGCCAGCACTACCCTGTGGCCGCGAAGTTAACATTCCCATGCACTAATAACGTGGCGGAATATGAAGCTTGTATCTTGGGACTACAGTTGGCCCTCAACATGAGGGTACGGAAACTACAGGTGTATGGTGATTCGATGCTAATCATCCTGCAGACCTAAGACGAATGGAAAACGAGAGATCCTAAGCTTGTCCCATACCATAAATTCTTGGAGGAAATGACTGAAGAATTCGAAGCCATCGATTTCGAGTATCTGCCGAGGACGCAGAATCACTTCGCTGATGCGCTAGCTACCTTGTCTTCCATGCTTCAAATAACGAACGGTATGGACATCGAGCCGCTAAGGATTGACATCACCCAAGAGCCGGCGCATTGCATGGTGGTTGAAGAGGGGTTCGACGATCAGCCTTGGTATCATGACATTAAGAATTACCTGACAAAAAGAGAGATTTCTTCCAGGTGCTCAGACGGGGGACATGAAATGCATAGCAAAGGCGGCCGGCAAGTTTTCCCTCAGCGGCCAAATCCTCTATATGAGATCCTATGATTCAGTGCTCCTCAGGTGTGTGGACGCCGAAGAAGCCAAGTTACTTGTAAGAGAGATACATGAGGGGGAAGGCGCCTCTCACATGAACGTTCATATCATCGCCAAGAAAATCATGCGATTGGGTGACCTTGGAATCGGGCTATAATCAACATGTGAAATCATGCCGTCAGTGTCAGGTGTACCGGGATAGAATCAATGCACCTCTGATCGAGCTTCACCAAATGTCCAAGACAGGGCCGTTCTCCATGTGAGGGATCGATATGATAGGCCCGATCAATCCCAAGGCTTCAAACGGACATCGCTTCATACTGGTAGCAATCGACTATTTCGCGAGGCTGTGTCATATACGAATGTCACCGCGAAGAACGTGGCAAGATTCGACAGGCGAGATATCATCTCGAGAATCCATCAAGAGATGGTACTTCAAGAAGATTAAAAAGAGAGAAGAAGAAGAAGAAGAAGAAAAATTCAACAGCCCAAGTCATCGGGATAATTGATTGAAGATCCACTTGGATCAGACTCCCCACCAAAAGAGCATGTTGGGGGCAGAGCCATCAAAACCCTAGCGACAAGTAGCGATGCGTAGGCTACTGGGGCAGGGCAACTCGAGAGAGACAATACCTCTAAGCGTTGAAAGGGCAACACTTTGAGGATGAAGAGAGACAGGAAGCCCTAAGTAAGAGGCATCTCGAAAAATGGGAGATCGCAAAAGTTACGAAATAGATTAAAGCAGTCAACCGGGGCAAATGCCACCTGACCGGGGCGGACGGATCAAGAGTAAAGTGGTATCGTTCCAGTTCATTTTTAACACGGAACATACACTAACTCTTCATTTCTTATCTTGACAGGGACTCTCCGTCATGGAAGACAGGTGAGTATCCCTTTCCTTTAAGACTCCAAAGAAGCTCCAAGCTTTTGGTCATCTCATCCGATCGAGCTGGATCGCACATCTTCAGACTCTACGCGATTACATTCAGAGGGGAAAACATAATTAAGAGTGAAGTTGTATTGTTCCAGTTTTCCTCTATATTCGAGAACGTATACTAATACGTCTCTTTTGCGTCTCCAGGGACTCCCCACCATGGCGGGCAGGTAAGTATCCATTTTCCTTATCTCTTAGAGCGTAAAATTTTCGAAAACACTTCTTTCGACTTTGAAAGATCTTTGAGCCATTGAGATTTCGAAGAGTCTAGAGATACTCAATAATTCCATGTATGAAAAAAAAATTGTGCAAAATTCTTGAAATCCTTTCATCTGCACTCACATTTAAAAGCTTTTGGGATCATCCAATACATGCATTGGAACATGCATATTGCATCAAGGATCCCAGTAAGGGACGTTTTGGATAAAAAGAAATGAATTTTCAAAAGGGAATGTTTAAAACTGTCAAAAGGAGTATCTCAGACGATGAGAGGCAACCCATGCCCAAACACGTCCCTACAAACACTTGAGTGATGAGTGAAGTAAGAACTAGAATAGGAACCGTGTTCGCGGATGTAGGGATCATTCGCAGTGGTTACCTAGATTGAAAAGACGAAGGGCATTCTGTTCTCTATCCCAAACACCACAGGTCAACCATTGTTAACCAATTTGGGCGGAGGCTTCAATTCTATAACCCTGTCAAGAGCCACCCCACATTGGGGCCAATCAGAAGGAATTCCAGCGGCAGTATGAGGTAAATGGTTAGAAATCTTTTTGCTCGAACCATCATCAATCTTCGAGTGTTTCTTTACATTCAAACTCGTACCGTGATTCAAGTGCTTTAGAACGACGAAAAGCGGTCGCTTCTCTATCCTACACACACTCATCCTTTGCGCAGCCCCATTGAGCCCGCATATCTGTTTCGTTAACCCCGTTGGTGATCATTGCCCATTCCAAGATGAAGACGGCGCCACCCCAAATCGGGAGAACTTAAAAGAACTGGGTCTATAGAAAAGTCTTGAATCAATTCTTCAATGTGCCAAGATTTTGTTCGCATGTGTGTCTAGTATAATCTAAAAAAATCTTGCCCAAAAAATGGGAAGAAAAAGAAAAGGCGGGATTAAAAAAAAAGAAAAGAAGAAGAAGAAGAAGAAGCAAAAGCCAATCCCGAGCATCAAAAAGCAAAGTGCCTGGTGAAAGTAAGACCAATGCCTATTCAGATTCTTGTGTATTTATAAATCATCCAAAGGATTCCAGAATATCCAAATGTTAATCCCCAGTGGAATCTACTTGTAAAGGAAAATGCCCATGGGAATCAAGTCATGAAGTTATCCCCAGCCGGGCGCGTCCAGGTGACGACTACACCATCCTTGAACAACGAGGGTGCTTTCTGAAGATCAATCCAAGGGTCAAGATTGGTGGCAAATCTGCAATGATCACCAACATCAAACCCATTTCATGTATTCTGAGCCAAAAACAAGCCTTCCTCAGTCCCCAATTCTCACCTACGTTACAACCTTTGAAAGTCTTTTTCGACTAAGGCACTTGAGTTAACGTAGAGTTTAAATGATTTTAAGCGTCGCTCAAAGAGGTACGAGCAAGACTATTTCTCTCTAATTTTTGCAGGGTTCTTGACTTGTAAACCTGAAGCAGATGATGAGGATTTTCAATTCATTGGCCTCGACTTGACCACGAGTCCCCTTTGAAAACCATTGACCGAACCCAACATTACGGTCCTTTAAAGCCCCTTTTGATCAATCAAGGGTATACACTGCGAATAGTTTCGAAACCTTGAACATAGGTTCGAGAGAGAATTTGAGTGTCTCAAAAAGGATATGAAGTGAAAAGAAACCTCCTGAAAAATGGTGATGAGCCCTCTTTGATGAACGTACTCCAATTGGCATTTTAACCAAACTATTTTGCTTATCTCAGATCATTAGATCCAAAACCCTCCCTAAAAGGAGCTTTGATTGTCACATCGTGATGCAAGATGTTTTGGATGATCTCCTACATCATTAGTATACCCTGATAAATTTTTTGGCTGAATGAAATTTTTAACAACATTAAGAATAAAAAATCCCTCTGCTTGTCAAGGAAACCCTATTTCAAAATAAGGAAAAATCCCTCTGCTTGTCATGGAATCCTCAGTCAAAATAAAAAATCCCTCTGCTTGTCAAGGAAACCCTATTTCAAAATAAGGAAAAATCCCTCTGCTTGTCATGGAATCCTCAGTCAAAACAAAAAATCCCTCTGCTTGTCAAGGAAACCCTATTTCAAAACAAAAAAAATCCATCTGCTTGTCATGGAATCCTCAGTCAAAACAAAAAATCCCTCTGCTTGTCAAGGAAACCCTATTTCAAAACAAAAAATCCCTCAGCTTGTCATGGAATCCTCAGTCAAAACAAAAAATCCCTCTGCTTGTCAAGGAAACCCTATTTCAAAATAAGGAAAAATCCCTCTGCTTGTCATGGAATCCTCAGTCAAAATAAAAAATCCCTCTGCTTGTCAAGGAGACCCTATTTCAAAATAAGGAAAAATCCCTCTGCTTGTCATGGAATCCTCAGTCAAAACAAAAAATCCCTCTGCTTGTCAAGGAAACCCTATTTCAAAACAAAAAATCCCTCTACTTGTCATGGAATCCTCAGTCAAAACAAAAAATCCCTCTGCTTGTCAAGGAAACCCTATTTCAAATAAAGAAAAAATCCCTCTGCTTGTCATGGAATCCTCAGTCAAAACAAAAAAATCCCTCTGCTTGTCAAGGAAACCCTATTTCAAAAAATAAAAAATCCTTCTGCTTGTCAAGGAAACCCTATTTCAAAATAAGGAAAAATCCCTCTGCTTGTCATGGAATCCTCAGTCAAAACAAAAAAAAATCCCTCTACTTGTCAAGGAAATCCTTTTCAAAACACAAAAATCCCCTCTGACTTGGAGAACCCTCGTCATGGAAAACCCTTTCAAAAATAAAAAATCTCATCAGACGTGGAGAACCCTCGTCCCAAGAACACTTTTCAAAGGAAAAACTCAAGGAAAATTTAAGAAGTCCCCTCTGACCCCGCTAGTCAGCGTCATGGGATCCCCTAAAGCAAATAGGTGCTTAGAAGCTGACCCAAGACTGGAGCTCAAAAGGCTCGCTTGCCGCTTCAAAAGCACGATGAACTAGATAAATCTCTCTGTAAGTGTTCACAGGTTGGTAGCCGCGGATCTGTCATCTTCCGGACCGGATCGCCAATTTTCAGCTACAGAAGATTTCTTCCACCCCAAATCCCACCAGACAGGGATATACGACAGAGGTGTCTCAAAGCACAGTTCAAGATCGGAGCCCGTAACGCTCTCGACTTGCCGCCTAGAGATACGGTGACCGCCTTTTCCGCGAAGCACGCGCTGGATAGCCATGCCTCGAAGCTCTCACCCTTCGGAATGGATTGCAGCCGGTAGCCGTGGAAGAGACATTTATTCCACCCCAAATCCCACCAGACAGGGATCTACGACAGAGGTATCTCAAAGCACAGTTCAAGATCGGAGCCCCTAACGCTCGCGACTTGCCGCCTAGAGATACGGTGACCGCCTTTTCCACGAAGCACGCGCCGGATAGCCATGCCTCGAAGCTCTCGCCCTTCGGAATGGAGTGCACCAGTAGCCGCGGAAAAGACTTTGAAAACCCTGGTATAGCGGACCAGAAGCTACAAAGGGAGGAATAAAACCTGGTATAGCGAGTCAGAAGCTACGAAGGTATAAAAAAAAAAAACAAAAAACAAAAAAGGGGAAGCCGAGCCCGCGATTTCAACGCCCCAGGAGCATAACGACGAACTCTCATATTCCACGAACATAGCAGCAGACAGGTAGGTAAGCTCCAGGTAAACTTCCCCCTCCTCGGCCCACGTTCAAATAGTTAAAGCGAACCGGGGACGAATTTGAGCTTTCACCGATGGGTTTCTTAGAGTCTAATGTCATGGCTTTTCTTTTTCCCAAATCGAGTCGGTTAAGACTCAGGTGTCATTTTTGTCTTTGAAAGCGACCTCTGACGAGCTCACTCTCAAAGAGGGGCAGCTGTTGACACCTGATTTTTAATCACATTTTATTTTGATTTTACTTCTTAAAATTAATTAAAAATAACAAAAAAGTCATAAAATTACAAAATCAACTTTGGAAGCCTTGGCCTAGCCTTAGAAGCTAATTTTGAACAAAAAATATTTTTCGTAATTTTTAATATTTTTTCGAATTTATTTAATTATAAAAATACCCAAAAAATAAAAAAAAAACCATTCTTGGTCAGAAAAATGCACAAAAATAGTCAATAATTTTATTTTAATTCCCTTTTCAATTTGGTCTTATTAAATCTCGAAAATTCGACTCGGGTAACTATGTTGCTTCACAAACATAAACCCGAATCGAGCCTAAAAATTATCTTTTGAGTCCCCTAATTTTTAATTTCCACTTTTCGTAAGCCATGACATTATAATCTAGAGCCTTGAAGTGCTATTGGGTCAATTGGGCCTTCAATTTGATCAATTTTGAAGAAAAGGACCTAATTGCACAAGTTTCTTTGCGATTTAGTCCCCGGTTTTGCGAATCTTAAAATTAAATCCTCTCTAGGGACACCCATGAAAATCAAACACCTCTACCCTATATTTTTCGTCATGTCGAATCCATTGGTGGCCTCCATTTCGATTGATTTGGTCGTTTGGGCCCTCGATTGGGCGAAAATCAATTTCGGATTCTAAGCATAATTTGGGGTTTTTGCCAAATTCCAATTCAATTGCTCGTAAAAACACCCATTTTAGATGGAAAACACGCCGAGGAGTCCGATTTTGGGGTCAATTTCATGAAAAACGGTCGATTACGGGCTCCATTGGGCGAAAAAACGGTGCTCGGATCGGTCGTGTCGGACCCGACCCGACCAGACCGAACCGGGTCTGCAACCAAAATTGCAGACCTGCGTTTCTCACGTACATTTGCAGAAAAAGAAATGGGGACAGAGCAGGCAGCGTCGAGCGAGAGGGAGCGACAAAGCTGAGGATGACAGGCCCCTTTTCAGAGGGTGAGTGGTGCGTGATCGTCCTCGGTGGTCGTTCTCGGATTGGGACTATAAGGCTCGACGGAGAGAGAGGGAGAAGAGCTCACGGTTGCAAAAAAATTTTGGGAGAGGGAGAGAGACCCGAAAGAAATAGAGAGAATCGAGGGCTGTTGACACCTGATTTTTTTTACCATTTATTATTGTGATTTTTATTCTTTAAAATTAATTAAAAATATCAAAAAAGGTCATAAAATCACAAAATCAACTTTGGAAGCCTTGGTTTAACCTTAGGAACCAATTTTGAACAAAAAATATTTTTCGGTATTTTTAATATTTTTCGAGTTTATTTAATTATAAAAATACCCAAAAAATCAGAAAAATACCATTCGTGGTCAGAAAAATACCCAAAAATATTCGATAATTTTGTTTTAATTTCCTCTTCAAGTGTGTCACTTTAAATCTCAAAAATTCGGCTCGGGTCACTATGTTCCTTCACAAACATAAACCCGAACCGAGCCTAAAAAAAAATCATTTTCGAGTCTTTTAGTTTTCAATTCTCACTTTTTATAAGCTATGACATTGGATTCTAAAGTCTTAAAGTGCAATTAGGTCAATTTGCCCTCCAATTTAATCAATTTTTACCAAAAGGGCTTAATTGCACATTTTTCTTTCAATTAGTCCCCGGTTTCACGGATGTATACGTATGCTCTACGTATTTATACGTCATACGTATTTATACGTTATGCATATTTGTATTGTTTGGTAACCTCTTTAACTCTTGTAATAATAATAATGGTTATTATTTTTAACACCTTTGTTAGTGCCTTTTTTAGCATTTTTGTATTGTGAGTGCTATTTGTAGTGCTATTTTTAAATAGCATTTTTTGTATTATAAATTGTGAGTGCTATTGTTAGTGCTATTTTTAAATGACATTTATTTATCATAAATTGTGAGTGCTATTGTTAGTGCTATTTTTAAATGGCATTTATTTATCATAAATTGTGAGTGCTATTATTAGATAGAATTTATAATTGTTAGTGCTATTTTTAAATAGAATTTTTGTATTATAAATTGTGAGTGCTATTGTTAGTGCTATTTTTAAATAGCATTTTTGTATTATAAATTGTGAGTGCTATTGTTAGTGCTATTTTTAAATGTCATTTATTTGTGAGTGCTATTATTAGATAGAATTTATAATTGTTAGTGCTATTTTTAAATAGAATTTTTGTATTATAAATTGTGAGTGCTATTGTTAGTGCTATTTTTAAATAGCATTTTTGTATTATAAATTGTGAGTGCTATTGTTAGTGCTATTTTTAAATGTCATTTATTTGTGAGTGCTATTTTTAGATAGGATTTATAATTGTTAGTGCTATTTTTAAATACAATTTATTGGAAGGTATTTTTGGCTATAAAAGGATGGCAAGAGTTTTGAGGTTGAAGGGGGGAGACATTTTGTAGAGTGTGCAAATTTTTGAGAGCTTAGAGAGAAGAACACAAACACTCTCTATATTCTCATAATCTTGAGAGAGCAAAATATACTAAGTTCGGAATATTGATTCCGCATATTGCTAGCACAATTGTTGTGGAGTTATTAGTCGTCTCCCCGTTCGTCAATTGGTGGTGCGTCCGAATTAGATGCCTAACACTTGTGGAGGCTGAGATCGAAGAACATCGAACCGACACCTCCGTTCAAGCACGCTACGAGAGGTAATCTATTTACTCCCTTTGAGACTTTGTGATTTTTTTCGATTGAAATGCACGAAGTACGCCTCTGGAGATACATGTATGGGTTGTTATTTATTTCCGCTACGTGTTACGTGGATCCCAACAGTGGTATCAGAGCCAATCCTTAGGTGTTTTCGTGCATTTAATTGATTTTTTGTAATTTTTGCAATACTATGGCCAATATGTATTAACGAATTGTTCGTCTTACATGGCTAATGGAGATTGATTATTTTATATGATAAATTAATCAACGTAGCAAAAATTGAGACTAAATCAATTTTGAATCGAAAATTTATGGCTATCTTATTTTACGTAAAAATTCTGAATATGATTCAACGTAGAATTTTTATTGTGCCTTCCTAAGTTTTAAATTGTGAATTTATTACTTACGTGAAAGGGTGGTGATCATGGAAAAATCCCTAATCAATGTGATTGATGTATATATGAATGTATGATGATTATTTATATATTTGGGGTTGTAATTATTAAATGGAGACTGCGTACTCCTTTTATTTTTCATGTAATCTTTATTTTTAGCATAGTCAATTGTTGATGTAAATGCTAAGAGGATTACGTGGAGGAGCCTTTTAAGTCGGCGAGCTCTTTGGGGCCCAATTCTTGAAGAGTTCAAGAAACCAAGAAGAAGCGAAGAGCGGCTCTCCGTTATTAAAATATTAAAATGATTAAATGTGGTCTCATTGGCTCGAGAACCATTAAATCATAATTCCATGATCACCACGTAGGATAGATGTTTATGTGATTGGCATCTATTTATTTATTATGATTACGTGAGCATGTTAAACTGGTTAATGTGCAAAGTCAGACTTACCTCACCCAAAATTGCGCCTGCCTGAAATCCTAGTTAGGGAAAATCACTCGCGTTAGGTACCGAAAGGGCGTTGGTAATGACATCAACGTAACCAAGTCCCCGAACCCAAAATCTCTGGTTCCGCAGAATTGATCGATCTCTCCCAATCGGTCAATAAGGCTTCCGGTCTACCCTCCAAGAAAGACCGGTGGCGACTCCAAATGCATGCACAAGTTGCACATGCCACCACGACCACACTAAGGTCGAAAGCGATCGACTGTTATCGTCGAATCCCTTTGAAAAATACTCCCGCCGCGATTTGGTATGGGCCTGGGAGGGCCCGCGCCTATCCAAAGCCCGCGATCCGCACCCTTGTGCGGGGGAAGGCCCGCGATCGGTAATCCATTAGCCGCGTCCGCCTTCGGACGGGTCGCGACAGCTGGCGACTCCGCTGGGGAGCTTTGTTCTAGAACCTATTGTTCTAAACCTCAAGTGGACTTAGGCCGTAATTAAAACGCTGAGTGATTTTTCTAACCATGCAGGCGCTCTTGAAGGTGAGGTAAGTCCGCTTATGATAGGTGTTATATGTTTTTGCAGATTGGAGCGATAAGGGGGATAGTCTGTGATTAACATTGTTTTATGCAGGTTGGCGTAGGAATGAATGATTGTGTGTATGTTTTATATTGAAGCGGTGATTGTTAAATAAGATGCATGTTTATCGCTTTAGCACGACACCGAAAACACACACAACCGCGCCTAAAACCCCGGGCGCCCTTCTATAGGAAAACAATAGAAGGGATTGAAAATGGAATCTCCGTGAGGAAAAACACGGGGTAATCCACTTTTCAATTCCGCTCATTTGGAGCTATGGATCGAGCCCCAATGCAACGATAGTTGTGCAATGGAATCTGCTCTTTCTAGAACTCGAGGTGGGAACCTTGACCTTAGGTGCCAAATCCTTTGATTTTTAGAAGTTTTATCCTCACTTGTCTCATGTGCATGTCTTTAGATGGCTGATATATCTAAAAAAAAAAAAAAAATCGGCGATCCTGGAGTCACATCTCGAAGACTGGAACTGGGGCATCTCCGAGTGTTCGGACCACATTCCTTTGATTGGTTTGGCATTTTTAGTTCTCTTGAATAAGACTAATTTTGCTGAGGTCCTCTCTATCTCGTCCCTTAGATTGATTGTATTAGGGATCAATTTGTATTGTATACATCTCGATAAGGCTCATTTATATCGAAGGTAGGGGCAAATTCCCCAAACCCGTGGAGCATAGTGAAATTCGTCCCTTCAGTGCAAAATGCATTTGGCCGCAGAGCCACCCGTCAAGTGTAAAGACGTGTCGTTCCTAATTGATTTTTAATCAGATCTGAGGATAAGTTCTTCTCCATTTTTTTTTTATCTCAGGTGATAAAAGAGACAATGCACCCAAAAACTCATACATTCAAATGACAAAACAGACGTCGCCCAGCTGGGGCAAATGAACCGTAGGCATTGCAAATACCTTCAAGCACGGATGGAGGAATTCGATAGATGTTGTTCATATCAATATGCAACGTCAAAACGGAATGCAAATCAAGTGTAAAAGGACGTATCGTTCCAAAATGATTATTTCCTTGATATGGGAATAATGCTTCCTTTCCTTTTCCTCTCAGATGATGATCAAGAGCAGAAGACGCAGGATGTAATGCTTTCAAATAACAAACAGGGAACGTCAAATACCTCAAACGGCGACTGTGATCAAGAGAATCACCAAACCGCCACATGACGAATCCCAAGAATATCAAGCTGTCTTGAGACAGATTAAATTGATCAAGGACTCTGACAATCGAGATGGATGATCAGAATCTGCAAAAATCAATGGGAGCAGGTTCCCCCCATTTGCTTTGAGGAGCCAAACCGGGGGCAAACTCTCATGATCCCCCATGAAAGCGCATCAGACCAGGGTCATCGAATCCAGAGATGACAAACAGCAAGACAAGCGTCACCTAGCTGTGATAAATCACGCCTAACTGGGGCAAGTGAATTAATTTTGCGCTGGACAAAGAAAGATGTGTCTTCTCCGGCAAAGTCAAATAGCAGAGTCGTCCGCATCAGAATCAAACCCCAAGATACGAATTTGGGCGAACGGTAACTTTGTATCGTTCCAATTTGATCTTCGAAGATCACGGGCTTAACATGAGTTTTTCTCATTTAACAGGAAGTCGTTGGCGCCGAAAGCCTCAAAAGAAAAGAGCTCGCTGATAGGGAGGCGAATAGAATCATTGGCCTTGGAAGTCAGGATTCCAGAAAATGGTCTTTGATTATAAGATCGAGTGGAGGGTAAAAAGTATCGCTTCCACACTTCATGCTTTGACATGCATTCCGATAACAATTTCCTTTTTCCTTGAATAAAAGGAACTCTGAAGAGTGGCGCTGGAATGCGTCCAAAAACACAAATGGATCTCCTCTGGGGCAAATCCTGGAAAATGATTCATCGCCAACCAAACGGAGGGATCAAGGCCACAAGATGGATGGCCAACTTCTGCAAGCCGCACATTTGTGTTCAAATGGAAACACAAAACAAGAACAATGATGTATCGTTCCAATTTGCCTGGAATTTTAGAACGCAAACTGACGCCTAATTCCCGTCTTTGACAGGGGATCACCATCAAGGCGAAACAGGTTTTCACATCCCATGTATTACCCATTGGAATACATGACCAAGGGTAAGATGTATCGTTCTAATTTTTTTGAAAAATTCATGAACGAACAATAACATGTTTCTTCTACATTTTCAGGGATCTCCAGCCGCGAGGGACAAGTAAGTATCCCTCTCCCAAATCCCTTGAAGATGTTGAGTAAAAAATAGAGAAGAAAAGAAAAGCTCTCAGAGTCTAATGTCTAGAAAAGACATAGAACTCAAATTTCATTGGCATTCATGTTTTGAAACAGGAGGTTGTCTGAACATGAATAAGAACATGCATGTGGCATCATAAAATCCCCTTTGACGGGTAAAATTTTTGGAGAAAATGAAAGAGATTTTTCCAATAAAAAAATTGTTCAAAACTTTCAAAAGGACGTTTTCTCAAAAGACAAGAGGCAAAGCCTAGTCCAAACACGTCCCACACACACTGGAGAGATGAGTGGAGCAGATCAGATAGCAAAATCTGGACCTACGGAAGTAGGGACCATTCGCAGCGATTACATGGATTGGGACGACGGAGGCATTCGTTTTTTATCCCCAAACACTACAGGTGACCGTTGATAACCCCTTCGAACGGCGGTTTTCATTCTTAACCCTGTCAAGAACCACCCCACATCGGGGCAAAATGGAGGTGAGTCCAGCGGCATCAGGAGAAAATGGTCAGAAATTTTCTTGCTCGGACTAACATTAATCTTTGTGTGTTGTTTATATGGTAATCCAAGTGCCATAGGATGACGAGAAGCATTCATTTCTCTATCACACACACTGAATCCTTTGCACAGCCAACTTGAGCCTGCAAATTCATTTCATGAACCCATTGGTGATCATTCCAAAACGGATGCAGCACCCCTTCAAAAATGGAAGAGTTCAAGACTCAGGGATTACGAAGAAGATTCCCGGGCTGATATTTAAAGCATGTTTAGACTATATGTCTAACATGATCCCATGAAGATGAGAAAAAAGCGGGATTCCAAAAATGAATGAGAAAAATCCACCGCATCAAGAAAAAGCAAAGTGCCTGGTAAAAGCGAGGCCGATGCTCGTGCAAGCTGTTTGCTTGATTCCCAGTGAAACTTGGATGGGAAAAGAGAAAATTCCTAAAGGAGTCAGATAAAAAGACTGCTCTCCAAATGATGTCAAGCGCGGAGGAAAGGCGCAGACAGAGTTGTCAACCTTCTTAATGCAACAAGAGACGCTCTCTAAAGGACTTGTGCACACCTCAAAAGCGGTTGCACACCTCAAAAACTGAAGATGCAGAATGGAAAAGACAGGTGACAAATTTGCAATGATCACCAATGTCAATCCCCTCATAAATTCTGGGCCAAAAACAAGCCTTTTTCGGTCCCCAATCTTACCAACATCATAACCCTGAAACAGTCTTCTCTGACTAAGACACTTGGGTTAACATATAGCTTAGCTCGAAGAGGTACGAGCAAGACTATTTCTTTCTCATTTTGCAGGGTTCTCGACTTGTAAACCCGGAGCAGATGTTGAAGACTTTCATACAATGGCCTCAACTCCAAAGCGGGTCCCCCTTGAAAACCAATATTCAAGCCCAACATTACGGTCCCGTGGAAGACCTCCCGACCGATCAAAATGTATGCGCTGCGAATGAACCTAAAACCTAGGCACATGTTAGTAGGGAATTGAGTGCATCCCCTATAAAAAACCACTATCGCAAAACAGGTGAGAAGACCTCCTTGTCGAGAAATATTCCAATTGATGTTTTGAACAAACTCTTTTTGGAATTTTAAAACTGTTGATCCAGATTTTCCGTGCAAGGGATTTGTGATCGCATTTGCATGTTGCAAGAATGCTTTGGATAACCTCCAGCATCAAAATGCACATTTCATGATTAAAACTTAAATCATACGGTTTTGTCAAAATGGACAGCCGTAGTCTTTCCAAAGATTACTAACGTTTTCTTGGTGAAGAAAAATCTTTCAGGCTCAAACTTCTGCAGGATACCGGGAGAACCCAGCTCCCAGAATGTCGCTTCAACAGACTCAAGTGAAGTTTTGTCAAAATAAAATCTTTCACTGCTTCAAAAAAACTGAATTCCCGACAAACTTCGGGGTCTCCAAAAAAAAAGGGGGAAGAAAAACCCTTTTAAAAGAAAAAGTCTTATCAGACGTGGAGAACCCTCGTCCCAGGACCCATTTTCAAAATATCAAACAGTCTCATCGGACGTGGAGAACCCTCGCCATGAGACCCCTTTTTCAAAACTTAGGCAGTCTCATCGGACGTGGAGAACCCTCGTCATGAGACCCCTTTTTCAAAACTTAGGCAGTCTCATCGGACGTGGAGAACCCTCGTCATGAGACCCATTTTCAAAATTTAGGCAATCTCATCGGATGTGGAGAACCCTCGTCATGAGACCCATTTTCAAAAATTTAGGCAGTCTCATCGGACGTGGAGAACCCTCGTCATGAGACCCCCTTTTCAAAATTTAGGAAATCTCATCGGACGTGGAGAACCCTCGTCATGAGACCCCTTTTCATTTAGGCAGTCTCATCGGACGTGGAGAACCCTCGTCATGAGACCCCTTTTCAAAGTCAAAACTGATGGTAGACACCGCCTGAAGGGTCAAGCAAAGGTAGATACCGCCTGAAGGGTCAAATGAAGGTAGATACCGCCTGAAGGGTCAAATGAAGGTAGATACCGCCTGAAGGGTCAAATCAAGGTAGATACCGCCTGAAGGGTCAACACATGGTAGATACCGCCTGAAGGGTCAACACAAGGTAGAAACCGCCTGAAGGGTCAAATCAAAGGTAGAAACCGCCTGAAGGGTCAACTCAAGGTAGAAACCGCCTGAAGGGTCAAACCAAGGTAGAAACCGCCTGAGGGATCACATTAATGGTAGAAACCGCCTGAAGGGTCACATATGGTAGAAACCGCCATAAGGGTCAATTCATTGGTAGAAACCGCCATAAGGGTCAACTCATTGATAAATATCGCAGTAAGGATCAACACAAAGGTCTGATCCACCATACGGATCAAAATCCTTGGCAAATCCCAAAGCGTGGGATGCGCCTTCCTTAGGTTCCTACAAGTTAGGAATCCCATCATGGTATGACCTACCATACAGGTCAGAGCTTAATCTCCCTAGGATATTCTGAATGACGAGTCCTAGGCATCTTCTTGAAAGTCGTCGCAACCGGCAGCATTCGACAGGTGAGCTTCAGGTAAGCCTCTCTCACTCCGGCCCACGTTCAAATTGTTAGAGCAAACCGGGGATTGATTTGAGCTTTTATCAATAGGCTTAAGGATCCGATGTCATAACATTTCTTCTCTTATTTTCCCAGTTGAGTCGGTTAGGAATCAGGTGCCACCTTATCTTTGAGAGAAACCTCTAACGAGATTCCTCTCAAAGAGGGGCAGCTGTTGACACCTGATTTTTTTTACCATTTATTATTATGATTTTTATTCTTTAAAATTAATTAAAAATATCAAAAAAGGTCATAAAATCACAAAATCAACTTTGGAAGCCTTGGTTTAACCTTAGGAACCAATTTTGAACAAAAAATATTTTTCGGTATTTTTAATATTTTTCGAGTTTATTTAATTATAAAAATACCCAAAAAATCAGAAAAATACCATTCGTGGTCAGAAAAATACCCAAAAATATTCGATAATTTTGTTTTAATTTCCTCTTCAAGTGTGTCACTTTAAATCTCAAAAATTCGGCTCGGGTCACTATGTTCCTTCACAAACATAAACCCGAACCGAGCCTAAAAAAAAATCATTTTCGAGTCTTTTAGTTTTCAATTCTCACTTTTTATAAGCTATGACATTGGATTCTAAAGTCTTAAAGTGCAATTAGGTCAATTTGCCCTCCAATTTAATCAATTTTTACCAAAAGGGCTTAATTGCACATTTTTCTTTCAATTAGTCCCCGGTTTCACGGATGTATACGTATGCTCTACGTATTTATACGTCATACGTATTTATACGTTATGCATATTTGTATTGTTTGGTAACCTCTTTAACTCTTGTAATAATAATAATGGTTATTATTTTTAACACCTTTGTTAGTGCCTTTTTTAGCATTTTTGTATTGTGAGTGCTATTGCTAGTGCTATTTTTAAATAGCATTTTTTGTATTATAAATTGTGAGTGCTATTGTTAGTGCTATTTTTAAATGACATTTATTTATCATAAATTGTGAGTGCTATTGTTAGTGCTATTTTTAAATGGCATTTATTTATCATAAATTGTGAGTGCTATTATTAGATAGAATTTATAATTGTTAGTGCTATTTTTAAATAGAATTTTTGTATTATAAATTGTGAGTGCTATTGTTAGTGCTATTTTTAAATAGCATTTTTGTATTATAAATTGTGAGTGCTATTGTTAGTGCTATTTTTAAATGTCATTTATTTGTGAGTGCTATTATTAGATAGAATTTATAATTGTTAGTGCTATTTTTAAATAGAATTTTTGTATTATAAATTGTGAGTGCTATTGTTAGTGCTATTTTTAAATAGCATTTTTGTATTATAAATTGTGAGTGCTATTGTTAGTGCTATTTTTAAATGTCATTTATTTGTGAGTGCTATTTTTAGATAGAATTTATAATTGTTAGTGCTATTTTTAAATACAATTTATTGGAAGGTATTTTTGGCTATAAAAGGATGGCAAGAGTTTTGAGGTTGAAGGGGGGAGACATTTTGTAGAGTGTGCAAATTTTTGAGAGCTTAGAGAGAAGAACACAAACACTCTCTATATTCTCATAATCTTGAGAGAGCAAAATATACTAAGTTCAGAATATTGATTCCGCATATTGCTAGCACAATTGTTGTGGAGTTATTAGTCGTCTCCCCGTTCGTCAATTGGTGGTGCGTCCGAATTAGATGCCTAACACTTGTGGAGGCTGAGATCGAAGAACATCGAACCGACACCTCCGTTCAAGCACGCTACGAGAGGTAATCTATTTACTCCCTTTGAGACTTTGTGATTTTTTTCGATTGAAATGCACGAAGTACGCCTCTGGAGATACATGTATGGGTTGTTATTTATTTCCGCTACGTGTTACGTGGATCCCAACAGTGGTATCAGAGCCAATCCTTAGGTGTTTTCGTGCATTTAATTGATTTTTTGCAATTTTTGCAATACTATGGCCAATATGTATTAACGAATTGTTCGTCTTACATGGCTAATGGAGATTGATTATTTTATATGATAAATTAATCAACGTAGCAAAAATTGAGACTAAATCAATTTTGAATCGAAAATTTATGGCTATCTTATTTTACGTAAAAATTCTGAATATGATTCAACGTAGAATTTTTATTGTGCCTTCCTAAGTTTTAAATTGTGAATTTATTACTTACGTGAAAGGGTGGTGATCATGGAAAAATCCCTAATCAATGTGATTGATGTATATATGAATGTATGATGATTATTTATATATTTGGGGTTGTAATTATTACATGGAGACTGCGTACTCCTTTTATTTTTCATGTAATCTTTATTTTTAGCATAGTCAATTGTTGATGTAAATGCTACGAGGATTACGTGGAGGAGCCTTTTAAGTCGGCGAGCTCTTTGGGGCCCAATTCTTGAAGAGTTCAAGAAACCAAGAAGAAGCGAAGAGCGGCTCTCCGTTATTAAAATATTAAAATGATTAAATGTGGTCTCATTGGCTCGAGACCCATTAAATCATAATTCCATGATCACCACGTAGGATAGATGTTTATGTGATTGGCATCTATTTATTTATTATGATTACGTGAGCATGTTAAACTGGTTAATGTGCAAAGTCAGACTTACCTCACCCAAAATTGCGCCTGCCTGAAATCCTAGTTAGGGAAAATCACTCGCGTTAGGTACCGAAAGGGCGTTGGTAATGACATCAACGTAACCAAGTCCCCGAACCCAAAATCTCTGGTTCCGCAGAATTGATCGATCTCTCCCAATCGGTCAATAAGGTTTCCGGTCTACCCTCCAAGAAAGACCGGTGGCGACTCCAAATGCATGCACAAGTTGCACATGCCACCACGACCACACTAAGGTCGAAAGCGATCGACTGTTATCGTCGAATCCCTTTGAAAAATACTCCCGCCGCGATTTGGTATGGGCCTGGGAGGGCCCGCGCCGATCCAAAGCCCGCGATCCGCACCCTTGTGCGGGGGAAGGCCCGCGATTGGTAATCCATTAGCCGCGTCCGCCTTCGGACGGGTCGCGACAAGGGCGAGAGAGGGTAGTCCGGCGCCCGTCGAAGCCTCTCCGACCTTCAGGGAACCCGAAGCGCCGTCGCCAAGCCGCCGCCGAACCGGGCCAAGGTCGGTATACCCTGTTTTTGTACTCTGTTTTGCTTTGCTTACTGTGAGTTTTGGTCCGGGCCGGCCTCCGACAAGATCGAGCCGAGCCGACCATATGCCGACGTTGGTTTAGGTCTCTATAATCATGTTTAGACGTTAGTTCGTTTCGGTTTGGCCTGGGTCCCTCCGTTTCCTATTCAAATGTCGATCTTGTCCGACGCACGCCAGATGTTTGATAAAATGCCCGCCGGTTGTCACGATGTATAATAGCCGCGGCCGAACCTTGTCCGAACATACTTCGACACATTCTTGCCCTTAATGTGTTCTAGAACCATTGCTAAGCCATTGTATGTGTTTATTTTGCATTGACATTCGTCGGAAAGCCATGGCCGGAGCTCCCGGGGCACACCCGAGCCGAGGGCTCGGTCCGGCGAAACCGGTGGCCACCGAGGTCCAAGCGACCTCAGGTAAGTCCCCAAACACTCTTTGAATGTTGTTTGAATGATTGGAACGAAGTTTTGGACGGTAAATTATTTTTGCAAAATTCCTCGCCGGAACCGGTACTGTTCACGGTCGGTCGGGGGTCCTACGGGGTTTATTTACCATGATTTTCGCTTTGGGTGTGTTGCTGTGCCAAAGGGGAGTTGTTTGGATGAATTTGGCCGGCGATTTCGTGCATTTCAGTCTCAGTCGCATTTTTCCGGTGAGGATTCCGGCGAACTCGCCGGAAAAATCACTGTTCCGGCGAGTCGCCGGTCGTCTCCTCCGGTGGGCCTTCAAGGGTGACGTGGCGCCACGTAGGCGGCCACGTCGTCGGCGGGGTCCGCAAGACACAAAAAAAAAAGAGAAAAATAAAAAAAAACCCTAGATCGGACGGTGGGCGAGGTGCCACGTGTCGCGATCTAGGAATTTTCAAAATTAATAATAATTTTTGAATAATAAATGGCTTTTCGGAAAATTAAAAAAAAAACCTAGATCCGACGGTTTGTATTGCGCCACGTGTCATGATCTGGGAATTTATCAAAATTAAAAAGGATTTTCAGAAAATAAAAAAGATTATATCTGACGGATACAATTTCGCCAAGTGGCGATCTGTGGGTCGTCCGATCTAGCTCAAGATCGGACGCACCAGGAGAGGCCACGTGGCGAATTGTGGACCGTCCGATGGGGTATTTTCGGATAAATTAAAAAAATGATAAAATAATAATAAAAAATTCCAAAAAATCAAAACGGCGTCGTTTTAGGCCGGTTTTGGACCCATAGGGTCGGGCCGGGCGCCCGAGAGGCGCGGGCCGGATTTGACGCGGTCCGGAAAATATTTTTTTAATATAATATAATAAAAAAAAATCAAAAAAATATATTAAAAAATCTGAAAATTCATAAAAAATAGAAAATCATTAAAAAATTCAAAAAAATTAAAAAAATTCGGAAAAATTCAAAAAAAAATCAGAAAATAGGAAATGATCACAATCAACTAATCATGTCCTATTTTGGGTCTTTCGAACCCTAATTCTTCCAAAATGACGATTTTGCCCTTTAGGCAAATCGTCTCCCAAAAATCAAAGAAATTCAAAAAACAATTCCCGAAAAATTATAGAAAATAGGAAATGGTTACAATCAACTGACCAAGTCCTATTTTTGGTCTTTCGAATCCCAATCCTTCCAAAATGATGATTTCGCCCTTTTGGCAAATCGTCTTCCAAAAATTGAGGAAAATCAGAAAATTTCTAAAAAATATCAGAAACTAGGAAATAGTCCAATCAACTGACCATGTCCTATTTTTGGTCTTTTGAAACCCGACCCCTTCTAAAATGACGATTTTGCCCTTTTGGCAAATCGTCTCCCAAAAATTCAAAAATAATTCTAAAAAAAAATCCAGAAAATAGAAAATGGCCACAATCAACTGGCCATTACCTATTTCAGGTCTTCGAAGCCCTAATCTTTCCAAAATGACGATTTTACCCTTTTGGCAAATCGTCTTCCCAAGAAATTCAGAAAAATTCCAAAAAAATTCCAGAAAATAGGAAATGGCCACAATCAACTGGCCATGACCTATTTTTCGTCTTCTGAAACCCGACCCTTTTCAAAATGACGATTTTGCCCTTTTGGCAAATCGTCTCCCAAAAATTCCAAGAAAATTTCAAAAATCCCAGAAGATAGGAAATGGCCACAATCAACTGGCCATGATCTATTTCTGGTCTTTTGAGTCCTGATCCTTTCAAAAAATGACGATTCTGCCCTTTTGGCATATCGTCTTCTCAAGAAACCCTGAAAATTCCAAAAAATCCAGAAAATGGGAAATGACCACAATCAACTGGTCAAGACCTATCTTTGGTCTTTCGAATCCCGATCTTTTCAAAAATGACGATTTTGCCCTTTAGGAAAATTGTTTCTCGAGAAATCCCGAAAAATTCAAGAAAAATCTCCAAAATAGGAAATGGCCAAGATCAACTGGCCATGACCTATTTTGTTTATTTCAACTCCAAAACCTCCCTAAAATTGACGATTTCGCCCTTCGAGCAAATCGTCCCCAAATCTTCCCAGTCTACCCTTGGTCCTAAATCACACATTCCCTAAGCCCTTAAGGCTATACTAGGAGGCCATTGATTTGAATTGATGTGCATTGACGTGGTTCATTTATGCACTTGATTGCGCTTTCCTTATATTGATTGTGATTTGATAGGACTAGTCTTCCAATCTGCATGAAACCCCTTGAATCAGACTTACCTCACCCAAAAACTGCGCCTGTATGAAATCTTAGTTAGGAAAATCACTCGCGTTAGGTACCGAAAGGGCGTTGGTAATGACACCAACGTAACCAAGTCCCCGAATCCTAAATCTCTGGTTCCGCAGAACTGATCGATCTCTCCCAATCGATTAGTGAGGTTTCCGGTCCACCTTCCAAGAAGGACCGGTGGCGACTCCAAATGCATGCACACATAGCACATGCCACCACGACCACACCAAGGTCGAATGCGATCGACTCTTATCGTCGAAACCGCCGCATAAAAATTTACTCCCGTTGCGATTTGGTATGGGCCTGGGAGGGTCCGCGTCGAGAAATCCCGCGATCCACATTTCAGAGTGGGGGCCCGATTCGACAATCCATTAGCCCGCAAAAGAAAATTTCGGGTCGCGACAATTAATAAGATAAGATTAATTTCTTACGACAAGAATTTCATCAGATGAAAGAAAGTCATGATTCTGTTTCAAAGGAAAATAATCTGTTAAAAATAGAAATTGAAAACATTTCAAAAAAAATTTCACAAAGCTAAAAAACTTTAGACAACATTATTTCAAAACAAATTCCTTTCAATGACAAATCTGGTTTGGGTTTCAAAAGAGAAAGCGATCTCAAAAATCGTTTTCCTAAAACAAATGAAAGAAGTTTTCGAAAACCTTCTACTTATGCATATAGACAGCATTTTCAGAAGCAATTCACAAGATCTTACATATGTCATCCTTGTGTAAATTGTGGTGATTTTAGTCATGTCAAAGATCATTGTATGAAAATTTGGAGATTTGTTAACATAAAATTATATAGTACCACTAACTTAGAAGAACCCATGAAAGCATGGGTACTAAAGAAACAATGAGCTGTTTGTCATTTGCAGGTTCCAAAGAAAAAGAAGAACAAATGACTTCTGGATAGTGGATGCTCAAGCCACATGATTTGTGATCCAAAAAAGTTTATTCATTTATCAAAATACAATGGTAGAAATGTGCCTGTTGGAGGAAATAACAAATGAAATGTTATCGGAAAAGGAACCGTGAAGATTGAAAATCTGACCGTGAATGATGTCTCATTGGTCAGAGGATTAAATTATAATCTTATCTCTGTAAGTCAACTCTGTGACTCTAGTTATCGAATTTATTTTCAAGATCTAAAGTACACGTGTGAACAAAGACAAGAAACAAAGCTTTTCTAGCCGAAGGCATGGAAATACCTATCTTCTTGATGTTGATTATGAAGATCTGAAATGCCTCATCTTGGTTAAGGATGAATCTGAACTATGGCAGAGAAATTTAGACCATATTAGCCTGAAGCATATTTCAAAGCTTTCTTCAAAGAAGCTTGTTCGAGGACTATCACAAACAAAGTTTGAAAAATCAGAACTTTGCTCTGCATGCACATTAGGCAAACATGGAAGAAGTTCGTTTAAGTCAATAAATCAAGTTTCTTCTAAATGAACTTTGCAGCTGCTTTATATGGATGTTTTTGGTCCCAACAGAATCTTAAGCCTTGGAGGTAAGAAATACTGTTTTGTTATTGTTGATGATTTGTCTAGATATACATGCGTATTATTTCTTGCACACAAAAATGATGCCTTCTCATCATTTTCAAAATTTGCTAAAGAGTTCATAATGAGAAAGGTTACACTATTTCCTGCATAAAAACAAATCACGAGGGAGAGTTTGAAAATCAAAATTTTCTAGATTTTTGTGATGAATTTGGAATTCAGCACAATTTCTCTATCCCTTATACTCCTAAAAAAAATGGGGTAGCAGAGAGAAAAAAAATCATTCGTTACAAGAAATGGTAGAACTCTTCTAATTGAGAACAAAATTGCTTCTCATTTTTTCCCGGAAGCAGTTTCCACAACTTACTATACTCTAAATCATATTTCTCTTAGACTAATTCTTGAAAAAACCCCATATGAGCTTTTCAAAGAAAGAAAACTTTATGTTGCATACTTTCGTGTATTTGGTTGTAAATATTTCATTCTGAAGAATGCAAACGATCGAATTGACAAGTTTGATGAGAAATCATACGAATGTATATTCTTGGGATATTCAACAACCAGCAAAGCCTACAGAGTCTACAACAAAAACTCTCGAGTTGTTGAGGAATCGATGAATGTTAAGTTTGACGAAGATTTTCAGAATGATCAATCAAATTTAGTCAAGCTCCAATTCTTCCACAAAATTCAGACTCACTGAAAGAATCTGAAGAGAAGAAAGATTCAGAAAAAAAAAATGTTGTTTCTGAAGATACTCAGAAGGAAGATTGTCTGAGTGAAGAAACTTCAGAAGCAGTACAGCTTGAATCAGAAGAACCTACAGATGATCGATTCAGCAAAAACTGAAAGCATAAATCTAGTCATCCGAAGGAGCTTATCATAGGAAGCTTAAATGATGATATCAAGACAAGATGAAAATTCAAGCAACCAATGAGTAATATAGCTCCTGTTTCTGAAATGGAACCTAAAGGGATTGAAGAAGCATTGGCAGATGAAAATTGGATCAATGTACTGCAGGAAGAGTTACATCAGTTCAAAATCAATAATGTTTGGGAACTGGTTTCTAGACCCAAAAATCATCCAGTAATTGGAACTAAATGGGTGTTCATAAACAAATTAGATGATAAAGGGAAGGTGATCAGAAACAAAGCAAGGCTAGTGGTAAAATGATATTCTCAAGAAGAAGGAACAGACTACAATGGAACTTATGCATCAGTTGCCAAGTTAGAAGTCATTAGGCTACCTCTTGCTTATGCTTGTTACAATGACTTTAAATTTTTTCAGATGATGTGAAAAGTGCATTTCTAAATGGCCACATCAAAGAAGAAGTTTACGTCGAACAACCTCCTGGTTCCGAAGAACCCAGAGGAAAAGATCTCGTTTATGCGCTAAGAAAAGCACTTTATGAATGGAAGCAAGCACCTCGTGCTTGATACGAAAGGTTAAGTAGCTTTCTGTAAGAATAGAAGTTCTTCAAAAGTAATGTAGACATTACTCTTTTCATTCAGAAGCAGGGTAAGGATATTTTACTTGTTCAAATCTATGTTGATGATATTATATTTGGTTCTTCTAATGAACGTCTTTGCAAGAGTTTTTCTAAAGTGATGCAGGATGAATTCGAAATTAGTATGATGGAGATTAAGATTTTTCCTTGGACTTCAAATTCATCAGTCGAACGGTGAAATTTTTATTTATCAGGAGAAATATGCACTTGAGATTGCCAAGAAATTTGGTCTGAAAATTTGCAAGAAAACAGAAACTCCTATGTCCCATTCCTTTAAACTTGATAAAGATGAAGATGGAAAATAAGTTGATCCCAACCTATATCGCAGTATGATTGGATCACTACTTTATCTGGTCTCCCAGTCTCGAGACCAGATATACTTTTCAGTGTCTGCTTATGCGCAAGATTTCAATCCAATCCAAGAGAATCACATCTTTCAACTATCAAAAGGATAATCAGATATATTGGAACTTATCCTAGATATGGCTTATAGTATTCTAAAAATTCTGATTTCATTCTGAAAGGATATTCAGATGCAGATCTTGCTGGATGCAAAAATTGATAGGAAAAATACTTCTTGAACTTGTCAACTTTTGGAGAATTTGCTCATATCTTGGTACTCCAAAAAGCAAAGCATAGTTGCTCCTAGTACAGTTGAAGCTGAATATGTATCTCAAGGAGGTTGTTGTACTCAGATTCTCTAGTTGAAGTAACAACTAAAGGATTATGGAGTTGAAGACACAAATGTGCAAATCAGATGTGATAATACTAGTGCCATCAATCTCACAAAGAATCCTATTATGCATTCAAGAGCAAAACATATTGAGTTCAAACATCACTTCTTTCGCGACTATGTTCAGAATGGTGACATACGCATTCAGTATGTTGATACACAAAATCAACTAGTTGATATATTTACTAAACCTCTCGACAAATAAACTTTCAATTTTATTAGAAATGAACTAGCTAATACTAATCCTTTGTCTTGAGTATTCTCTTATTTAGAACAGGTTTACACACATATGTTCAGATGCAAATGTTCGGATGCAAATGTTCATATGCAGAATGACATTCAGAGCATGTTAAAAAGGCAAGTTAGCAGATCAAAAGGTAAGTTTTTATACGAAAGAATTTAAGGCAAGTTCTTATAAAATCTTTAATATATATTTGCTTGATAAAGATATATTTGTTTTATTCGAATTGATTTTATTTCCAAAAATAACCGTTTACGGTTTTTATTTTCAATTTTGAATAGTGACACGAATCGTCACCTTTGGTTATAACTGCTCTAAAATTCTTCACACATCTTGTGAGCCCTTAACAACTCTCAGAATCTCTCTCGCTCTCAAAAACTTTTCTTCGTCTGCTACTTTTTCTCAAAATTTCAATCTTTTTCATCCAAATGGCTCCAAAATCATCCTCCATTTCGAGGAAACCTTCTACTGACAGAGAAGGACATGGAAGGAAGCCAACTCGAGTGTCAAGAAGACTTCTTTCGCGCGATACCACTTCCATTGACGTTTCAGAAACATAATTTGACAATAAGAGAAAAGTTCTTCGAAAGCAAATAGGTTTGCCTACAACTGAGTTTGAAGTAAAAGAGGCTCTCGCTTTTACCGTTAAGCCTCTTTATAATAGTATTAAGGCGATCGAAGGGAATGAGGCAATCATTAAGTTGTTGCTGAATGTTCACAAGTTTTCTAGTGAGGAAGATTTTCTGGCGTTCTTTGATTTGCCTGTACGGAGTGTTAATCCCATTGATGTGCAAGTCCCTGTAACTACATCTTGGAAGGGTAAAGAGAAGGTTGTTACCACAAGTGTATGGAAAAACCTAAAAGAACCCCTTCTAAAAGCATTGTGATTAGGTCTGGAGAAGAAAGTGAAAGTTATTTTAAAGGGAATGGACGATAACGATGATGTAATGTTCAAAGATTTCAAAAGAATTAGGGGATTCTTGAAGGATAAGGATTATCAGGATCCTTTTTTATAAGTGAGAAACACAAGGAAAGGCTTGAATGTCAGAAGAAAAGAGGCATGATACCACACAGAGTTTTCGATTTGAAGTATTTCAGTAATGTTGGAATGCCAATTCGAAAGCATCTTAAGTAGATGAAACTGGAAGACTTTGCAGTTCAAAGAAGAAATGTCTTTTCAGATTGGTTGCTTATTTCTATTCTAATCTCCGTTTCAAAGATTTTGATTCTTTTTTCTATACTGTTGGCAAAGATCATTATCATGTGCATGTCAGAGACTTGGCAGCTTTAATGGGTGTTGATGAGATGAACTTCACACCATTGGATATTTCACCTGATGAGGTCTATGGTTTTCTCATTTGGAAGAAACTCAAAGGCTCATATGGCATACAATGATTTTCCACTTAAACACACTGTTATGCATAAAGTTGTGATTGAGTGCTTGAAACCCAATGCTGCGTCAAAGACTGACAACTCTATATATGAAGCTAAACTGATGTCAGGCATGCAGAATGGAATGAAAATATCCTTTGCACACATTGTTCTGCTTCATATGTACAAGACAGTCTAGAAGACTAAGGGACAATTCTCGTTTGTAGGATTGATCTTCAGGATCATGAACTTTCATAATGTCAAGATTCCTCCAGTTCTTCTGCAGAAAGAAGGCCAAATTATGACTGCTGGAGAGTTAATGATTAAGAAGATGAGATTTAATTGACAGCTAGTGGATGGAGAAATAGGAACTCAGAGGTAGTTCTTGTATATTTTGAAGAAAAGACAGAATAGAGATCGGTCAAGAGAAGAAAGACTGTGGCCAGTAATGGAAGAATAGTGGAGTCCTCAGATGATGAGGAATTCTCAGAAGAAGACTGAAGTGCTGGATTCAGAGACGACTGTTTGATTATTTTTTTTTTTTAGGATGGTGATGAAGAAGGAGATACAGTTGGAGATGTTGAAAGTCAGCATGAGCAGGAGGACCCTGATGACAAAGAAGAGGGCCTCAATGAGACTCAGGATCAAAATGGAAAAGAAAGAAACTTGTGCTGAAAGAGAAGAGAGAGAAGGCAAGATTACCCAAGAACAATACATTCATATGTGGAATGAAGACCTTGCAGAGAGAGAAGCATGGGAGAGAAGCTATGCTTAGACAATTGTCAAATTTTGTGAGTAGAGGGGATCAGATGAAGAAACAAAAAGCTTGACTGAGGAAGAAAGACAGATTGAACACAACACAAAATAGAATATTGAGCTATGGAATGCTCAAAGAGATGAGATGGAACACATGAAGTAGTAGATGTACATCTGCCCAGTCCAATTTTGTTGGAGGACAATTTGCAGGTCGATACTCCTGAAGGAAGACTTATTGTTGCTGTGGAACTGTCTGCAAAAGTCCCAGATCTACCTGAACTAATTCACGAGGACAATCAAAGTTTACCTGAAGCCTTGACCACATTCAGAGGCAAGATGAATCTCTAGTTCAGGTTGAGACTGTTGAAAATGTGAACATGGAGTCAGATGAAACAACTGCTTAAAGGGAGCAATCTCAAAAGGATGGATTCATTGGTCTGCAATCCAGTGGAGAAGAAGTCCTTGCTCAGAGAGAGCAAACCTTGATAGATTTAGATGTAGTGTTGGAAGAAATTGCTGCATCTGAACCTAAAAAGAAGCTCTCAGAAGGATAATCACAGACTGAGGGGGAGAACAGGCTCAAGAAGGTGTTAGAATTTGCCCGCAAAGAGAAAGCCTCAGTCGAGAATAAGGAAACAACTGCGGTACCAGCCAGAAAAATGGATCCCATTGAAACTCTGAATGCTCTCATTACTAAACTTCTGGACATCAAGGCATCTCAGAATGTTGTTCAGAAGGACATGGAGAAGCTACAGCAGATAGTACTTCAGAGATTGGATGCAATGGAAAGTATGCTTGAATAGAAGATGAACAACTTCGAGAAAACCCTTGATCTTTATGGCAAATTCTTCTGTTTAGGAATGGCAAGCTTGCAGACATACACTTTGATTCGTGATGAAAAGATTGTTCAAGATTTCCCTCATCTTCAAGCCCTCAAAGATTATGCACTTAAGGTGGCAGCAGATTACAAGAAGGATTCTTCTAAGGAGGGTAATAAAGAGCATGGGGATGTTCCTTCTTCTTCAAAATCAACTCAACCATTGTCTGCTTAAAAATAAATTTTCAAATAGTCTTTGTTTAAGTTTTTTTTTTGGTCTCATATTGAACATCTTCTTTGTTTTATGTTCTGAATTATGACATCCTTATTATGGGCTGATAACATTGCTAATAGAATGAAATTTACATTTTATCACATTCTTTGTTTATTGCTGGTGACAAAAAGGGGGAGAGAAGCCTCTTTTTATATAACTATTCTGCTGGATGTAAGAAGATGCAAAGAAGTTCTGAGATCTTAATCAGGACATTCTAGTGATATTCTTACAATCTGTATCTGATGAAGATTCATATGCCATTTACATATTCATATTCTTGTGAAATCTTTTTGCGCTTACATCTCTTAATTAAACTTATTTTTCATAAACCCACTTTGATGTTAAGGAAGTTTTGTCATCATAAAATGTGGGAGACTGTTGAGGAAACATTCTCTCTAAATATTTTGATTCTGACAAAACTATCTGTATTAAGATAGAATCTGTGTAATGTTTATAATATTTTAATTGCATAAAAACAAGTGAACAGAAATTTATATTGATCCATTTTTGGCATCAAGACTCAAGAAGGAGTAGCCATATATTTGCTTCTGGAGACGTTCAGATAGAACTGCCTTTGAAGATGTTTTAGATGGAGTTACTTTTGAAGTCGTTTAGATAATTGTGTTGCATCTGAAGGCTTACTCGTCTAAAAACTTATATGAGGTGTCAAAATGATTTTATTGAAACTCAATATCACGGCTCAAATTTATCTGTACAGATTTAGAGAGTCTTTACTTCTGACGACTACTTCTGAATATCACTTGAATTTTGCGCTTACTATCAGACAGATTCTAAAGACCCACAAATGGCAAGTTTCTGATTAAGACAAGTTTTGTTGTGGAAGTCTGTAATATTTGATTGACAAGATAATTCTTCAGTCAGATCAGAAGGAAATCTACGTTTGGATATTACCTTCCGTGAATAAGATTTGTGGCTTATTTGAATCTATTCTACTTTTGAAAACTGAATATTCAGTTGTATGGGTGACTGAATCTGAAGAGTTCAGATTCTATTTCAACGGCCACCATATCTTCTCAAATATAGTCTCGTTTAATCACGATTGAGCCAATCAAAGATTAAAGAGCGATCCTTTGAAGGATTGCCCAACGGCTAATTTGGAAGTAAATGAGTATAAAAGAAGAACCATAGTGAGGAGCAGAAGAGTTGAGAATATTAAATTCCAAAGTGCTAGAGTTGTTCAAATTCACAAACATATTCTAAGAGTTCTTAAATTCATTCGTTGTGAGATCTTGTAAGAGCAACTGAGTGTTTTCATCTGTCGTAAATCTCCATTGAATCATTATAGTGGAATCAAACTAATCAGTTGTCATCGTAGGAGAGTGGATGTAGGCCTAACAAGCCGAACCACTATAAACTCAGCGTGCATTTTTCTCTACTCTTAACTTTTATTTCTGTGTTTAGATTATTTGCACGTTGTCATACTGTTCTTGATTCTGATCATGTTTTGAAATTGTCTTAATTTCGCAAAAAGTTTCAATTTGATTCAGAATCACCTATTCACCCCCTCTAGGTGATATTGCTAAATTCAACACTGAGGAGTCACATTCATATATATGTAAAGCATCTTGCTTTTCTTAAATTTCGTTTGTTTCCCTAAAATAAATGATTTGCAAAAAAAATTCTTAAAAGTATTCATGAAAGATCAAGTTATTTTTTTTTTGTTCATTCTTTTTTGTGAGCGAAACAAACAATTATTTTTTGGAAAATATTATCTACAGCACTCATTTTGCGCGAAACAAATGTAGCCTTAATAACTCATGTTTTAGCTATGAGAAATGATTATATGACTTCGCTTAATCCACAATGAGATTAAGAAGTGATCGAAGTTATAAAAACTTAGCACTAAAGTGATCAATTTGAAAGTTTTGGCACTAAAGTGAGCGTCCTATACAATTTATGGCACTTGAGGTGTATTTAACCCTAGGTTTTTCTAACACTAAAGGGAAATCTCTAATATATATATATATATATATATATATATATATATATATATATATATCACAACGAGCAAACCAGATTTTTGCAAGAGAATACAAAGATATCACTTCAAGGTCTTCTCTTGAAATCGAATGTCAAGAAGCTTTACGTTAAGCTAGGGTAGCTTTTCTAGAGAACGAATAGGCAAGGTTCTCTGGAGACCAAAGGCTGGCCTGCCTCTCATTCTGCTTATGTAGTATCTAAAGCGGCCGTTAAATGCTTACACAAGGATTTTAGCAAGCCAAATACCCCAAGTTTTCGTGCAAATGGCGCCTGCCCTTGATTGCTCAGGACAGATATATTGCACCAGACCGGTCTCTCGAATCCAAAAGAAGACGTGGAGGATCCCATGAGTCTGTCCTTGCCGCCCAAAGATGGCCCCTCTCTGGACGATTCTTTCGAGGGATGAAAGAATCGTCCTTCTTTTCGTATGAAGATATTGTCGTTGCAAATGGCGAAAAAAATTATGATTCCTAGTTTTACATGAAGATGTTCCAATTTGAAATGAAGGAATGTATACATTAGCGACATATTTTCCTTTTGCGAGATTTAGACGAGTGGAATAGGTACTGATACAAAAGAGAGAATAAGTAAGGGATAACAGCAAAATAAGAATTTCGATTTCCACTCTAATAAGGATTTAAAATATGTTATTGTAATATTGATGGAGTTGTGAAGTCTGATAGAGAAAAGTAATGCAAGTGGCATTCATGTGATTTCCATGATAGCTAAGCAAACGCTAGACTCATGCTATATAATGGGGCAACATCTTTTTTATTGATAACGCTGAAGCTTGAAACCCTGAAACTTGTAATTACGACACCGATAGTGTTAGTGAAGATATTACCTAGTGCAGTAATTGTTCTCTTTCTGATTTTGAAAGGGTTTTTCACGTGAAAAAATTTGCTTGTCTTCTTCTCTATTTTTTCTCTTCAAAGTTTCGCATTCTTGATAGTAAGGTTTACACATTATTGACAGCATCAACCTCTCTATATTGATTTCTTACTCTTAAATGAAAATCATGCCTAAAAGTTGTGATTATTCAAATAACTATTATGATTCAAGATGCACAAGCATTAAATCTAAGCAAGAGACATGCAGATCATGGAGTCAATCTCTAGATTGTAACAAAGAAAAAAATACCAAGTTTTTTTTTTTGGAGTTTTTTCCTGGTTATGTTTCGGTCAAAGCTAAAATTAAAAAGGCAGTCAAAAAAAAAAAAAACGATGCATCATTTGAATGCGAGTCTTTCGTGAACCATGCCAAAGCTTGTGGCCTCCTTTGAACAAGACCCACAATCTTTTTATTCATGATCTTTTAAGATTCCAAGAAATTTTAGAGTCAGTCTTTTGCTTTTATTTCTCCATTTTCAGAACAGTTGTTGTCATATGATTTAGGTAGGGGATAGGGTGCTGCCAGAATCATGTTGGTTATGCAGTTGTTTATTATATGTTACTTGTTAGAATGCCATCCATCGGTGGGGATGCATTAGACCTATAAAGAAAGTCCTGTTATCTTCTTGTTGTTAAACATCGAACTATATTTCTAATGAAAAGCATCTCCATCCTATGTCTTTCACATTTTAATTTGAGGAAGATAATGTGTACATAAGTCAACCGTAAGAAAATTATTAATTGCAATCATTTTTATCTTGATAGTTTTAGTGTCGCTTTTATAAATTAAACTGTCCTTCCATATATGAAAAGAAATTCCTTAAAAAAAATACTGTCTTTCATTATTTAAGTTGGATTTTTCACTTAATTTTCCATTTCGACATTGAATTTTTAATTTTTAAAAAACAGCATCGTGTTTCATGAGGGTTACCAACGACCCTCACCAGCTGCAAAGGCCTTATTCATACCAGGTGAGCGGCATCGCCGGAATGACCGTGAAGACCTTGCAAAGAGCCTTTGCCGCCACAGGAAAGGGCGTGGAAGCCCTCGCTTAGGACTATGAAGTCCCTTGCCTAGGGCAAGGCCTTTGCGGTCGACAACACAGAAAAAAATTACAGAAATTTCTAACGTCGGCGCCGGTAGCGCCACATAGAGGACGGACGTTCACGTCGATAAGCTTTTACCCAGCGGTACTCGTTTCTCCTTTGGATGACTTGTCTTAATAAGCTGCCCACCCAGGAATTGCTGCTCCAATATCGAAGAATTCAAGATGGTTTGTGTGCCTTCTGTCAATGTGGTCCAAACTCGATTGACCACTTATTTTTTGGATGTTCTGTGACCTTGGACATTGCTTCTACATGGGCGTCTAGGTACGACCTCAATTGGACAAATCGTCCTTGGAAGGATCACATCCGATGGGCCAAGCAACATATTGGAGGTTCTTCTTTTTCACATCGGATTGTTAGGTTCTCCCTTGGTGCCCTTTGTCACACCATTTGGACCAAGAGAAACAATGTGTTATTTCGTGAAAAAACTCTTTTTGTGCCAGCTATTATTATGCATATCACTAAATTAGTCAAAGACAAAGCAGTTTCTTTTGGTCACGTTCAGGATATACCGTGTAATAGGAGGCTCCAAACGAATTGGGGGCTATCACCCTCTATTTTTGAAGACCACAGGGGTGCAGGACCCCACTAATACCCTGCGGTTACCTATTTTCCTCTGTCTTACTCTCTTTTTACCCGGATGGATCACTTCCTGCTCTCTGGTTGCTGCTGCTCCTTATTATTTTTGGCTGATTCCTTGTCATCGAGGAATGGTGCTACTGCTTCTGATGTTGTTGAGTTGCTGCCGATTGCCTCTGCTCCTTGGGTGCTCTTGAATGCCTGGGGGACTTTTCTGCTTGCCTTTTTGCTGCTATTGATGTGTTATCTTTGGCTCCATCAAAGGCTTTCTTTTATTTTTATTTTCTATTTTTGTTTGTTCTTTGTCTTTCTTACTCTAGTGCTGCTATGTTCAGTCCCCCTCCCACTTTGGGGGGTGAGTTCTGTCCACTTTCCCTTCTATTGACACTGCATTTTAGCCATTTATTTTGTCTGGCCACTGTTACTTCTCCCCATGGGCTGTGTTCTGTTGTTGGAGGGTGTTGGCCACCTTTAGGCTACACTACTTGCTGTCCCAAGGTTCTTCCGGGCCTATTTTTCTCCTCACAGGTCCACTCACTTTTATGCTGTTTCAAGACCAAGGTTTTTCACCAACTAATGGCTGCGGAGAGCTGGATCTATTGCTGCACCACACTCCAATCCTGCTGCTCCATCATTAGCTGCTGCTTCCTTTGGCGATGTTTTTGGCTCTCTTTCTGGCCATCCACTTGGCCATACTGCTTCTCTTCTTGTACTATTTTTTGGGCTTGTCTTGGCCCTTTCCCTGCTGCTCTGGCCTTTTTCCCAGGCTGCTTTTGGATGTTGAACTTAGGGAACGATTGTTGGTGGTTGGATTTTGTTGCTGATCCGTTGCTAGGACACTTGCGGACCTCCTTCAAGCCACTACCCAGCTGCTCATACTGTTTAGCTATTCCTATACCTGGCGGTGGTTTGTTATTTGTAGTGCATATCTCGTCTGTTACTTCCGAATCTTTAGGCTACTTGTTTGGCCGTATTTTTATGTTTTTTTCTTTTCCATACCCTATTTATTTCCTTAGGACTACTTTTAGGCTTACTATAGCTGTCGTGTGGCTCTCTCTCTCTCTCTTCTACGTGTTGGCCGTGTCTTGGCCTTTAGGATCGATATGCTTGCCAAGCTGATGTATCTTGCGACCGGTCACCATTGAACCCATTTTGGCACTGTTGCCAATTTTGGTTCATGGTTTTTATGTCCGGTTCCTCTTTTGTATCTATCGATTTGAAAAGTCTATACATACTTACCTTACCAAAAAAATAATAATCAAACGCCTGAAAATTGGCTTTATATACTACCTTGACTATTTGGACAAAAAAAAAATACTACATCGACTATGCAAAAATTGGTGAGACACATCCCCTATGGCACTTAAGTTATCGATTTTTCAACTTTATGACACTTAAGTCAACAGAAAAAAGTTATCTCACTCAAGTGAACGTCATACCAAAGTTATAGAAGCTTATTGATATTTCTTATGCTGACTATCTTTAGGTGTTCTCCTAGTTCGATCTTACATGATCTCATCTTGATTTTTATAAAGGTCAGTTTCGCCCATTCTGTCTTATTTTAGCTTTTTTTAATTTTATAAACCTTATTTTAAATAAATAAAAAAAAATTAAGACTCCCAATTAGTAAGTGTTTTATGCAAAACACACCGTGATGATATATGAATCTACGATTGAGACTGTATCGTCTCTGATTTTGACCGTATGGTTACGGAAGCATTTTCCATTCACAAAACAGGAAAATGGCAATTTTATTTAACTTAATAAGTTAATATTAATATAAAATCAGTTTCACATGAGACAACTTTCGCTGCGTTTGGTAACACTAATTGAAAAGTGTTTCTATTCCAAAAGTGTTTTCGGAATATTTTCGTAACAAAAACGCGTGTAGTAAAATGTTCCGCGTAACATTTTTGAAAAAAAGAAAAAAATTTGAAGCAAAAAAAAACATGTTTTTGAGTTTTGGAATACTTTTTAGAAACAACTCGAGGGCGAGCTTGTGTAAGCCACCGCCGCTGCCGCGGTTGCCGCCTACTGACCACCAATGACCGCCGGTCGCAGGCCGCCGCCGGCCACCGGGTGCCGTTTGCGCGGCCACCACCGGTCGCCGTCCGCCATATGGCGCCGTCCACTAATCCTTTCTTTTGGCGAAAAAAGTATTTTTTTAATTTATCAAATGCGTTTCTGTTCCCAAAAATCGTAGTCAGGAACAGAAACTCAAAAAAAATATTTCTGTTCCAAATATAATATCAGGAATAGAAACATTATCAAACGTAGCCTTCAAGTCCAAGTAATAAATTTAGAAAGCAAATTTTGATTCTCCAATAAAACTTCAATGAAATTCAAGGATCCGGATCGTCTACCCTTCTCTTAGAAGGGCAGGTACCTGCCCTTGCGATCTGGGCCATCCGTTTTTAAACGGATGGCCCAGATCTCCTATTTTTAGGGGGCAATTTTTTGGATTTTTTTTTAGTAATAATCTGGGTCATCCATTCATAATACGGATTGTCCGAATTCAAAGGGCAGGGCATGCCCTTCTAAGGGAAGGGCAGACATCCCTTCGCTGAAATCCAAGGCTGTGGGACTTGCAATATCCCACTGAGATTTGGAAAGGGATCGCCTAACATTTCCTTAGAAGATTAGGCTCTAACCTTGTAATCTAGGCCATTCGTATTATGAATGGAAGGCCCAGATTATCACTAATAAAAATATACAAAAAATTCTAAAAATTACCCCATAAAAAAGGAGATCTGGGCCGTCTGTCCAAAAATGGACGGCTCAAATTAAAAGGTTAGGTATCTAACCTTCTGAGCGAAAGTTAGGCGATCCGGATCCGATTGATTTGGAAAGGAAATCGGACAAACAAGTCATCGGGTTTCCTCGAGAAAATACTTGGTCAAGACTGCACCGGGGCTCTGCCCAGCCGTGAATACCCTCTCTCTCTCTCTCTCTCTCTCTCTCTCTCTCTCTCTCAAGCCTACACAGGAATTGCGTCATTGCATAACTCATCCGTGATATTTTCCTGCGCCTCTCGTACTTGTGGTCAAGAAAAAGAACAAGCACCCCTGACTTGCGAAAGATAAAGCTGCGAGTCTCTGATCTCGCACCTCGTGTCGTGTGTAAGTAAACAAGCAGAAGTAACAGTGAACACGTCCCAGTAGCTACACAGTTTGCAATCAAAATGGCAGAGTCAACAAAGAGGTATACTCTAATTCTCTCATGTGTTTAATCCCATCAATCTGTTTTCTTCTTCCTCTTGCGTGCAGGGGCCTTTTTATACTTCTATTTTCGGTATTTAGCTGCGCAAGTCGTTGCAGTGAATTCCTCGTTCATCGAAAGAAAACAGGGGAAAATTTGGACAGAAACAAGAAAGGCCTTACCTTTGCATGTGCAAGATAAAGAATTTGTGATTAACGCTGTTTTCCTATGGAGGAAAGGCTGTCAATCTCTTCAGTTTTTGTTTTCCACTGAAAAAGACAAATGAAGACCGTTTCCACTTTTGATCGTTCTGTTTTCTTGGGTATATGAAAATGCAGAATTCTTTCTGAAACTACTAGAAGAACCTGTTTGTTTGTTGCCATCATAGAAAAACTTCTTGAAACAAACGGTCCCTGAAGATGCCTAGGGAAAAAGACATTACTAGTCGTCGCTCTAGTCCGAGGGCCGCGATCCTCACCGGATGTGAGCGAGAGTCGCGAGCCCTCGCCCATTCGAAAAATATGCAACTATTATTAAGAATTGTTCATGTCAGCCGGGCAGCCAAATGCATTGAGTTGGCATAATTACAAAATGTTTAGAACTCCAGTGACGAAAAAAAAAATTAGGATTAAATTGGCACAATTACAACAGGATCAAGACTTTTTTTGTAATTTTCCTATTCGACCCATTTCCATATCTATTTCGAGTAGATCAGCAGTTGCAGACTCCATATCTAAGAGATAATAAACGCATCAATCCTCAAATCTTTTCTTTTTCTTTGAATTCCTTCCAATTTCGTTTTGTTCTGCTAAGTATTTTGTTCCCATTTCCGCTGTACTCCTTTTTATTTTATTTTTGCAGGTATGCAGTTGTAACAGGATCAAACAAAGGCATTGGATTTGCCATATGCAAGCTCTTGGCTTCCAAGGGGATTGTGGTGGTATTGACTGCAAGAGATGAGAAGAGAGGACTTGAAGCTGTGGACAAGCTCAAACTAGAGCCCGGCCTCTCTGACCATGTCTTCTTCCACCAGCTCGATGTCTCCGATCCTGCCAGCGTTTCATCTCTTGCGGACTTCGTCAAGCGCCAATTTGGAAAGCTTGATATTCTGGTAGGTCCACTAGGACTCATAATACTCGCCTCGATGCAGAGCTGATGATGTATTGCAGATGATCCTACTGTAGTACCATGAAAACCTTATCATACTATCAAGAGTGCAGTAATGTAGGTGCGAGAAAAGCGCAATATCGAGATAAGAGAATTCCTAACCTTCAATCTAGTCAGTTTAAGATTGATTTTGATGGCCAGATCTGGATGCTGTCTTACGAGAAAATAGTATATGGCAAAATTTGTCTTCTCTATTGCTTTTTGCACTCTGCTTTGCGATTGGCCTTGTGCTTTTATAGTGATGACAAATTTTCTTTTCCAGGTGAACAATGCTGCTGTATTGGGATGCATTGTGGATGCTGATGCTTTAAGAGCATCAGGCATTGGAAAGGTACGGTCTCCGTTTCTCTGATCATGTTGTTCAGATAGAAACTTAATTGAACTATTAATTGGCTCAATCCCGAAAGTGGCGCTAGTTATCCACTTGAAGTTCATGGCAAATAAAGCTCTGTGACGTTACTATCATCTATTCAGTCTTGTGGAGTGATTGAATGGGATTCTTTCATAAGAGCATGACACAAATTATCGCAGACTGAAGTTGTGACACTTTCACGGTCTTAATGAGTTTTACCGGGTTAAGAGTAAAAGTCGCGAAAAGAAGAAGCATTCAAGAATCAGCCGGTTTGAACTAGCATTGCCATCCAAACTCAATGTACCTTGATCTGATTTCTTGCAGCTAACTCCTATAAGATGACGATGAGCCCCTGGAATTTTAAGATGCATATTCCGTGTTGGACCATGCCAATTCCGTGACCTCTGATTGTCCTTCCTAACATTCTCCGTGGAATGATGCAGGAGCAAGTTAAGTGGAGTGAAATTTCGACGACGACATATGAGTTAGCTGAAGAGTGCATTAACATCAACTATTATGGTGCCAAAAGAATGGTTGATGCACTCATTGGCCTCCTCCAACTATCTGACTCGCCGAGGATTGTTAATGTCTCCTCTGGAGCCGGGAAGCTCACGGTAAGAAGTGTCGAAGTACATTATTCCAGAGATAGTTCCCAGTAACTAAAGTAGGGAAATTCACTCGAGTTATCGCGTCGAACGCAAAACCCATTTTTGCAAGAGAGTACAAAGATATCACTTCGAGGTCTTTTCTTGAAATCGAATTGCATGACTAGTTTCCCAAGAGAATGAACAACTCTTCAATCTTCTTTGTAACCTTGTGAACAGATTTTCCCGGATGGCTGGGCTAAGAACGTCTTCAGCGATGCCGACTGCCTCACGGAAGACAAGGTGGACGAGGTATTGAAGGAGTTTCTAAAAGATTTTAGGCAAGGTTCTCTGGGGACCAAAGGCTGGCCCGCTTCTCATTCTGCTTACATAGTTTCTAAAGCGGCGTTAAATGCTTACACGAGGATTTTAGCAGCCAAGTATCCCAAGTTTCGTGCAAATTGCGTCTGCCCTGGATTCGTCAAGACGGATATGTCGCACCAGACCGGTTTCTTGACTCCGGAAGAGGGCGCCGAGGGTCCTGTGAGTCTGTCCTTGCTACCCGATGACGGCCCATCTGGGCGATACTTTCAAGGGACGAAAGAATCGTCCTTCCTTTCGTATGAAGATGATTATCGTCTTCCAAATGGCGAAAAATTGATGATTCCTGATTTTAGTTGAAGATGTCTCTTTTTCAACTGAGGGAATGTAGACATTTGCAATATGTTATCTTTGTATTCATTTCTGCTTTCAAATAAAAATCACGCCTAAATGTTGTAATTGCTCAAATAACTATAAGATTCAAGGTGCGCAAGCGCCAAATCTAAGCAAGGGACATGCAAATCATGGAGTCAATCTCTAGATTGTAACAAAAAAAACTGCCTTGTTCAGTTTTGAGGTTTTTCTTGGTTTAATTTTTGAATTAACTACAATCATATAAGTTACTAAGAAAAGTGATAGTTGCTTTACAATGTGTTTGCCAGCAGCATTAATAGCATCATGAGATTTTGATTGTACTTCAGTAATGCTATCTATCTACATCATCAACCCTGAATAGATGTTGGAGATGTAACACTGTCTTTTTTTGTTTTAAAAAAGAAAACGACAAGGCCAGTATCATGAATTCCCGAGGCGTACTATAATATCAAGTATAGAAGTGAATTGGCAATCGCACAATAGATTTAAGACTGAATTGACAATTAAAAAGTTTAGGACTGAATTGACCGTTGTACAATAGGATTTAGGGCTTTTTGGACAGTTTCTCAGCCAAAACAAGAAAGCTACTAAGAAAAGCGAGCCTTGATTTACAATATTCGAAAGCGAGTCTCTCGATGAGTTATATAATTTCCTGCTAAGACAGTAACAACAATGTCAAAGCTTCCGGCTTACTCAAACAATCATTAGACTGATGCATAAAATATCAAATTATGAGTGAAAATGAAAAGAAGAATGTTACATACATTATTCCGCAAGTGACAAGTGACAACCAACATGGGTACCATCCATTCATAGCTCATTACAAAAGCAATGTTTCGCTTCATTAGACAAGGTAGTAGAAAACTTCAGGATTTACTCATTGCCCTAACTGCTATTGGATAATGTTGTAGAAAGTCGGATCGCAATCGATCGCAGCGGAATTCTAACTGTCAGATTCGCGTAATATGATGCCTGTTTTCTCTTTCGAGAGAAACGTAATCGACGCAACAAAAATAAAAGAAGATGAGAAGAACAATACACCCAAAATTTTTACGTGGAAAACTCGATGCTGGAAAAACCACGGGACGCTAGTCTAGGAACGCTCCACTATAATCAAAGGATTACAACTGACACTCTAATGGTGTCTTTCTCACAATAAATCCTCACAATTGTCACAAATCACAATCTCACTTGACGAACTCTCAAGTGAGATCTCGTTTATGCGCTAAGAAAAGATTTCGTTTATGCACTAAGAAAAGCACTTTATGGATGGAAGCAAGCACCTCGTGCTTGATACGAAAGGTTAAGTAGCTTTCTGTATGAATAGAGGTTCTTCAAAGGTAATGTAGACATTACTCTTTTCATTCAGAAGCAGGGTAAGGATATTTTACTTGTTCAAATCTATGTTGAGGATATTATCTTTGGTTCTTCTAATGAACGTCTTTGCAAGAGTTTTTCTCAAGTGATGTAGGATAAATTCTAAATGAGTATGATGGAGATTAAGATTTTTCCTTGGACTTCAAATTCATCAGTTGAACAGTGAAATTTTTATTTATCAGGAGAAATATGCACTTGAGATTGCCAAGAAATTTGGTCTGAAAATTTGCAAGAAAACAGAAACTCCTATGTCCCATTCCTTTAAACTTGATAAAGATGAAGATGGAAAATAAGTTGAAAGAGAAGAGAGAGAAGGCAAGATTACCCAAGAACAATACATTCATATGTGGAATGAAGACCTCGCAGAGAGAGAAGCATGGGAGAGAAGCTATGCTTATACAATTGTCAAATTTTGTGAGTAGAGGGGATCAGATGAAGAAACAAAAAGCTTGGCTGAGGAAGAAAGACAGATTGAACACAACACAAAATAGAATATTGAGCTATGGAATGCTCAAAGAGATGATATGGAACACATGAAGTAGTAGATGAACGTCTGCCCAGTCCAATTTTGTTGGAGGACAATATGCAGGTCGATATTCCTGAAGGAAGACTTATTGTTGCTATGGAATTGTCTGAAAAAGTCCCAGATCTACCTGAACTAATTCACGAGGACAATCAAAGTTTACCTGAAGCCTCGACCACATTCAGAGGCAAGATGAATCTCTAGTTCAGGTTGAGACTGTTGAAAATATGAACATGGAGTCAGATGAAACAACTGCTTAAAGGGAGCAATCTCAAAAAGATGGATTCATTGGTCTGCAATCCAGTGGAGAAGAAGTCCTTGCTCAGAGAGAGCAAACCTTGATAGATTTAGATGTAGTGTTGGAAGAAATTGCTGCATCTGAACCTAAAAAGAAGCTCTCAGAAGGATAGTCACAGACTGAGGGGGAGAAAAGGCTCAAGAAGGTGTTAGAATTTGCCCGCAAAGAGAAAGCCTCAGTCGAGAATAAGGAAACAACTGCGGTACCAGCCAGAAAAATGGATCCCATTGAAACTCTGAATGCTCTCATTACTAAACTTCTGGACATCAAGGCATCTCAGAATGTTGTTCAGAAGGACATGGAGAAGCTACAGCAGATAGTTCTTCAGAGATTTGATGGAATGGAAAGTATGCTTGAATAGAAGATGAACAACTTCGGGAAAACCCTTGATCTTTACGGCAAATTGTTCTGTTTAGGAATGGCAAGCTTGCACACATACACTTTGATTCGTGATGAGAAGATTGTTGAAGATTTCTCTCATCTTCAAGCCCTCAAAGATTATGCACTTAAGGTGGCAGCAGATTACAAGAAGGATTCTTCTAAGGAGGGTAATAAAGAGCATGGGGATGTTCCTTCTTCTTCAAAATCACCTCAACCATTGTCTGCTTAAAAATAAAATTTCAAATAGTCTTTGTTTAAGTTTTTTTTTTGGGTCTCATATTGAACATCTTCTTTGTTTTATGTTCCGAATTATCACGTCCTTATTATGGGCCGATAACATTGCTAATAGAATGAAATTTACATTTTATCATATTCTTTGTTTATTGCTGGTGACAAAAAGGGGGAGAGAAGCCTCTTTTTATATAACTATTCTGCAGGATGTAAGAAGATGCAAAGAAGTTCTGAGTTCTTAATCAAGACATTCTAGTGATATTCTTACAATCTGTATCTGATGAAGATTCATATGCCATTTACATATTCATATTCTTGTGAAATCTTTTTGCGCTTACATCTCTTAATTAAACTTATTTTTCATAAACCCATTTTGATGTTAAGGAAGTTTTGTCATCATAAAATGTGGGAGACTGTTGAGGAAACATTCTCTCTAAATATTTTGATTCTGACAAAACTATATGTGTTAAGATAGAATCTGTGTAATGTTTATAATGTTTTAATTGCAGAAAAACAAGTGAACAGAAATTTATATTGATCCATTTTTGGCATCAAGACTCAAGAAGGAGTAGCCATATATTTGCTTCTGGAGACGTTCAGATGGAGCTGCCTTTGAAGATGTTTTAGATGGAGTTACTTTTGAAGTCGTTTAGATGAATTGTGTCGCATCTGAAGGCTTACTCGTCTAAAAACTTATATGAGGTGTCAAAATGACTTTATTGAAACTCAATATCACGGCTCAAATTTATCTGTACAGATTTAGAGAGTCTTTACTTCTGAAGACTACTTCTGAATATCACTTGGATTCCGCGCTTACTATCAGACAGATTCTGAAGACCCACAAATGGCAAGTTTCCGATTAAGACAAGTTTTGTTATGGAAGTCTGTAATATTTGATTGACAAGATAATTCTTCAGTCAGATCAGAAGGAAATCTACGTTTGGATATTACCTTCCGTGAATAAGATTTGTGGCTTATTTGAATCTACTCTACTTTTGAAAACTGAAGATTCAGTTGTATGGGCGACAGAATCTGAAGAGTTCAGATTCTATTTCAACGGCAACCATATCTTCTCACATATAGTCTCGTTTAATCACGATTGAGCCAATCAAAGATTAAATAGCGATCCTTTGAAGGATTGTCCAACGGCTAATTTGGAAGCAAATGAGTATAAAAGAATAACCATAGTGAGGAGCAGAAGAGTTGAGAATATTAAATTCCAAAGTGCCAGAGTTGTTTAGATTCACATACATACTCTAAGAGTTCTTAAATTCATTCGTTGTGAGATCTTGTAAGAGCAACTGAGTGTTTTCATCTGTCGTAAATCTCCATTGAATCATTATAGTGGAATCCAACCAATCAGCTGTCATCGTAGGAGAGTGGATGCAAGCCTAACAAGCCGAACCACTATAAACTCAACATGCACTTTTTTCTACTCTTAACTTTTATTTCTGTGTTTAGATTATTTGCACGTTGTCATACTGTTCTTGATTCTGATCATGTTTTGAAATTGTCTTAATTTCGCAATAAGGTTCAATTTGATTCAGAATCACCTATTCACCCCCTCTAGGTGATATTGCTAGATTCAACACTGAGGAGTCGCGTTCATATATATGTAAAGCATCTTGCTTTTCTTAAATTTTGTTTGTTTCCCTAAAATAAATGATTTGCAAAAAAAATTCTTAAAAGTATTCATGAAAGATCAAGTTATTTTTTTTTGTTCATTCTTTTTTGTGAGCGAAACAAACAATTATTTTTTGGAAAATATTATCTACAGCACTCATTTTGCGCGAAACAAAAGTAGCCTTAATAACTCATGTTTTAGCTATGAGAAATGATTATATGACTTCGCTTAATCCACAATGAGATTAAGAAGTGATCGAAGTTATAAAAACTTAGCACTAAAGTGATCAATTTGAAAGTTTTGGCACTAAAGTGAGCGTCCTACACAATTTATGGCACTTGAGGTGTATTTAACCCAAGGTTTTTCTAACACTAAAGGGAAATCTCTAATATATATATATATATATATATATATATATATATATATATATATATATATATATATATATCACAACGAGCAAACCAGATTTTTGCAAGAGAATACAAAGATATCACTTCAAGGTCTTCTCTTGAAATCGAATGTCAAGAAGCTTTACGTTAAGCTAGGGTAGCTTTTCTAGAGAACGAATAGGCAAGGTTCTCTGGAGACCAAAGGCTGGCCTGCCTCTCATTCTGCTTATGTAGTATCTAAAGCGGCCGTTAAATGCTTACACAAGGATTTTAGCAAGCCAAATACCCCAAGTTTTCGTGCAAATTGCGCCTGCCCTTGATTGCTCAAGACGGATATATTGCACCAGACCGGTCTCTCGAATCCAAAAGAAGACGTGGAGGATCCCGTGAGTCTGTCCTTGCCGCCCAAAGATGGCCCCTCCCTGGACTATTCTTTCGGGGGATGAAAGAATCGTCCTTCTTTTCGTATGAAGATATTGTCGTTGCAAATGGCGAAAAAAATTATGATTCCTAGTTTTACATGAAGATGTTCCAATTTGAAATGAAGGAATGTATACATTAGCGACATATTTTCCTTTTGCGAGATTTAGACGAGTGGAATAGGTACTGATACAAAAGAGAGAATAAGTAAGGGATAACAGGAAAATAAGAATTTCGATTTCCACTCTAATAAGGATTTAAAATATGTTATTGTAATATTGATGGAGTTGTGAAGTCTGATAGAGAAAAGTAATGCCAGTGGCATTCATGTGATTTCCATGATAGCTAAGCAAACGCTAGACTCATGCTATCTAATGGGGCAACATCTTTTTTATTGATAACGCTGAAGCTTGAAACCCTGAAACTTGTAATTACGACACCGATAGTGTTAGTGAAGATATTACCTAATGCAGTAATTGTTCTCTTTCTGATTTTGAAAGGATTTTTCACGTGAAAAAAATTGCTTGTCTTCTTCTCTATTTTTTCTCTTCAAAGTTTCGCATTCTTGATAGTAAGGTTTACACATTATCGACAGCATCAACCTCTCTATATTGATTTTTTACTCTTAAATGAAAATCACGCCTAAAAGTTGTGATTATTCAAATAACTATTATGATTCAAGATGCACAAGCATTAAATCTAAGCAAGAGACATGCAGATCATGGAGTCAATCTCTAGATTGTAACAAAGAAAAAAATACCAAGTTTTTTTTTTTTGAGTTTTTTCTTGGTTATGTTTCGGTCAAAGCTAAAATTAAAAAGGCAGTCAAAAAAAAAAAAACGATGCATCATTTGAATGCGAGTCTTTCGTGAACCATGCCAAAGCTTGTGGCCTCCTTTGAACAAGACCCACAATCTTTTTATTCATGATCTTTTAAGATTCCAAGAAATTTTAGAGTCAGTCTTTTGCTTTTATTTCTCCATTTTCAGAACAGTTGTTGTCATATGATTTAGGTAGGGGATAGGGTGCTGCCAGAATCATGTTGGTTATGCAGTTGTTTATTATATGTTACTTGTTAGAATGCCATCCATCGGTGGGGATGCATTAGACCTATAAAGAAAGTCCTGTTTTCTTCTAGTTGTTAAACATCGAACTATATTTCTAATGAAAAGCATCTCCATCCTATGTCTTTCACATTTTAATTTGAGGAAGATAATGTGTACATAAGACAACCGTAAGAAAATTATTAATTGCAATCATTTTTATCTTGATAGTTTTTGTGTCGCTTTTATAAATTAAACTGTCCTTCCATATATGAAAAGAAATTCCTTAAAAAAAATACTGTCTTTCATTATTTAAGTTGGATTTTTCACTTAATTTTCCATTTCGACATTGAATTTTTAATTTTTAAAAAAACAGCATCGTGTTTCATGAGGGTTACCAACGACCCTCGCCAGTTGCAAAGGCCTTATTCATACCAGGTGAGCGGCATCGCCGAAATTACCGTGAAGACCTTGCAAAGAGCCATTGCCACCATAGGAAAGGGCGTGGAAGCCCTTGCTTAGGGCTATGAAGTCCCTTGCCTAGGGCAAGGCCTTTGCGGTCGACAACACAGAAAAAAATTACATAAATTTTTAACATCGGCACCGGTAGTGCCACATAGAGGACGGACGTTCACATCGGATTTTTCGGTGAGACACATCCCTTATGGCACTTAAGTTATCGATTTTTCAACTTTATGATACTTAAGTCAACAGAAAAAAGTTATCTTACTCAAGTGAACGTCATACCAAAGTTATGGAAGCTTATTGATATTTCTTATGTTGACTATCTTTAGGTGTTCTCCTAGTTCGATCTTACATGATCTCATCTTGATTTTTATAAAGGCCAGTTTCACCCATACTGTATTATTTTAGCTTTTTTAATTTTATAAAGCTTATTTTAAATAAAAAAAATTAACACTCCCAATTAGTAAGTGTTTTATGCAGAACACGCCGTGATGATATGTGGATCTACAATTGAGACTGTATTGTCTCTGACTTTGACCGTATGGTCAGGGAAGCATTTTCCATTCACGAAACAGGAAAATGACAATTTTATTTAACTTAATAAGTTAATATTAATATAAAATCAATTTCACATGAGACAACTTTCGCTGCGTTTGGTAACACTCATTGAAAAGTGTTTCTATTCCAAAAGTATTTTCGGAATATTTTCGGAACAGAAACGCGTATGGTAAAATGATCCGCGTAACATTTTTAAAAAAAAGAAAAAAATTTAAGCAAAAAAAGAAAAGAAAAAAAAACATGTTTTTGGGTTTTGGAACACTTTTTAGAAACAACTCGAGGGCGAGCTTGTGCAAGCCACCGCCGCCGCTGCGGCTGCCGCCTACTGACGACCATTGACCGCCGGTCGCAGGCCGCCGCCGCCCACGGCCACCGGGTGCTGTTTGAGCGGCCACCACCGGTCGCCGTCGGCTGCCGCCGGTCGCCGTCGGCTGTCGCCGGTCACCGTCGGCCGCCGTTGTTCGCTGGCAGCCACTGCCGCCACAGTGGCTACTGATCCTTCCTTTTGGACGAAAAAGTATTTTTTAAAAAAAATTATTAAACGCGTTGCTGTTCCCAGAAATCATAGTCGGGAACAGAAACACAAAAAAATATTTCTGTTCCAAATATATTTTCAGGAACAGAAACGTTATCAAACGTATCCTTCAAGTCCAAGTAATAAATTTAGAAAGCAAATTTTGATTCTCCAATAAAACTTCAATGAAATCCAAGGCTGTGGGACTTGCAATATCCCACCGATTTATTTCCCAAGGAAATTGGACAAACAAGTCATCGGGTTTCCTCGAGATAATACTTGGTCAAGACTGCACCGGGGATCTGCCCAGCCGTGAATACCCCCTCTCTCTCGGGCAATTTTCCTAATTAATGTTTTTTTAAAAAAATTACCAAAATAATACTAAAATAAAAATAATTACCAAATTGGGTGCCAATCGGCGGTTGGGCCGCCGATTGGCACCCAATTTGGAAGTTGGGCTGCATTCGGAGGCCCAACCGCCGATTGGGAACCCCAATTGGCACTTGGGCCGCCGATTGGGCCCCAATCGGCGGCCCAGCTTCCTCATTCAGGCCCCAATCGGTGGCCCAATCGCCGATTGGGGCCCCAAGCCAATTTTTTATATTTTAATTATTTAATTTATATTTTTTTATAAAAGTAATTATTAAATAATAAATTATATTGAAATTACGTAAATTTTGAGAAAAAAAAAGCACTACATAATTCATATTCCACCATTAAAATTTACTTTTAATTTATATATATTTTTTATAAAAGCTTCAATTAAATAATAAATTATATTAAAATGATATAAAATTTGAGAAAAAAAAGATCACAGGACTACATAATTCATATTTCACCATTAAAATATACTTTTAATTTATATTTTGTATATTATCAATTACATAATAAATTATATTGAAATTACGTAACTTTGAGGAAAAAAAGACAAGCACCACATAATTCATATTCCACCATTAAAATTTACTTTTAATTTATTTTTTTTATAAAAGCTGGAATTAAATTATAAATTATATTAAAATGATATAAAATTTGTGAAAAAAAAAAGAACAAGCACTACATAATTCATATTTTACCATTAAAATATACTTTTAATTTATATTTTGTATATTATCAATTAGATAATAAATTTTATTGAAATTACGTAATTTTAATATAATTTATTATTTAATTGAAACTTTTATAAAAAAATATAAATTAAAAGTAAATTTTAATGGTGGAATATGAATTATGCAGTGTTTCTTTTTTTTTCCCATGTAATTTACGTAATTTTAACATAATTTATTATTTAATTGAAACTTTTATACAAAATATAAATTAAAAGTAAATTTTAATGGTGGAATATGAATTATGTGGTGCTTGTCTTTTTTTCGTCAAAGTTACGTAATTTCAATATAATTTATTATGTAATTGATAATATACAAAATATAGGTTAAAATTAAATTTTAATGGTAGAATATGAATTATGCAGTGTTTATTTTTTTCCCTCGTAACTTACGTAATTTTAATATAATTTATTATTTAATTGAAACTTTTATAAAAAAATATAAATTAAAAGTAAATTTTAATGGTGGAATATGAATTATGCAGTGTTTGTTTTTTTCCCCACGTAATTTACGTAATTTTAACATAATTTATTATTTAATTGAAACTTTTATACAAAATATAAATTAAAAGTAAATTTTAATGGTGGAATATGAATTATGTGGTGCTTGTCTTTTTTTTCCTCAAAGTTACGTAATTTTAATATAATTTATTATGTAATTGATAATATACAAAATATAAATTAAAAGTATATTTTAATAGTGAAATATGAATTATGTAGTGCTTGTTCTTTTTTTTTCTCAAATTTTATAACATTTTAATATAATTTATTATTTAATTACAGCTTTTATGAAAAAAAATATAAATTAAAAGTAAATTTTAATGATGGAATATGAATTATGTAGTGCTTATTTTTTTTTTTCAAAATTTACCTAATTTCAATATAATTTATTATTTAATAATTACTTTTATAAAAAAGAAAATATAAATTAAATAATTAAAATTAAAAAAATGGCTTGGGGCCCCAATCGGCGATTGGGCCGCCGATTGGGGACCAAAGGCTGGCCCGCTTCTCTTTCTCCTTACGTAGTTTCTAAAGCGGCGTTAAATGCTTACACGAGGATTTTAGCAGCCAAGTATCCCAAGTTTCGTGCAAATTGCGTCTGCCCTGGATTCGTCAAGACGGATATCTTGCACCAGACCGGTTTCTTGACTCCGGAAGAGGGCGCCGAGGGTCCTGTGAGTCTGTCCTTGCTACCCGATGACGGCCCATCTGGGCGATACTTTCAAGGGACGAAAGAATCGTCCTTCCTTTCGTATGAAGATGATTATCATCTTCCAAATGGCGAAAAATTGATGATTCCTGATTTTAGTTGAAGATGTCTCTTTTTCAACTGAGGGAATGTAGACATTTGCAATATGTTGTCTTTGTATTCATTTCTGCTTTCAAATAAAAATCACGCCTAAATGTTGTAATTGCTCAAATAACTATAGGATTCAAGGTGCGCAAGCGCCAAATCTAAGCAAGGGACATGCAAATCATGGAGTCAATCTCTAGATTGTAACAAAAAAAACTGCCTTGTTCAGTTTTGAGGTTTTTCTTGGTTTAATTTTCGAATTAACTACACTCATATAAGTTACTAAGAAAAGTGATAGTTGCTTTACAATGTGTTTGCCAGCAGCATTAATAGCATCATGAGATTTTGATTGTACTTCAGTAATGCTATCTATCTACATCATCAACCCTGAATAGATGTTGGAGATGTAACACTGTCTTTTTTGGTTTTAAAAAAGAAAACGACAAGGCCAGTACCATGAGTTCCCGAGGCGTACTATAATATCAAGTATAGAAGTGAATTGGCAATCGCACAATAGATTTAAGACTGAATTGATAATTAAAAAGTTTAGGACTGAATTGACCGTTGTACAATAGGATTTAGGGCTTTTTGGACAGTTTCACACCCAAAACAAGAAAGCTACTAAGAAAAGCGAGCCTTGATGTCACGCCCCAAACCCCGAGCACGCGACATCCCGATCAAATCGTCCCAATGGTCATAAAGGATAGCGTCCCAGGTTCGCTACCGAGCCACGACAGTTTATTACGCATGCGGAAACAGTTTACTCCCAAACAACATAAATTTGAATTGGGATACATTAGTAGGAGATAAATACCAAGACAGTTCACAAAAAGATCATCACACACATTAAACCAAACAACTGATGATAATTAACCCTATTGAGCTATAGCTGACATTAACGACCCCATACTTCGGGGCAGCTCACTAAGACCTCAAAAGGGTATTCGGTCGGGTAAGGTTAACTTCCCATCTACTTTAAAAGATCACTCCTACCGCCAATCCTTGGCGTCCACGGGCTTCATCACTTGGGACCTGAAAAATGTTATCCCACGACGGGGTGAGAAATAAATCTCAGTGAATAAAGCCTAAGCTCGGTTAGGAAACTGATTCGCCGAGGGTATCCTAATGGTAAGCTCACAGAATCATACAATCACATAAAATACCCAAGTATAGCCCTCGTATACTAATAAACCACATGCATACTTACCCGCCTTCAGCCACACATAACGCAATGCTTGACCCGACTCAGCAGTGAAATAAGTCAATCACTCAAAACAGGCATCGCATCCACAAGTATGCACAGGACACCACGCGAGTCCATTTATTAGCGATGATCGTGCCAACGGCACCCTGAGAGGATCTACGCGACTGGCGTGATTCGACTCTCATAAATAGTACGATCCCATACTCATCCGGACGAACCGGGCTACGCTCCTTTTCCCTCTCGGCAGCGGCTACTACAAGCGGTCTTCCAGTGCACCCGTTGCACGGTACGGCAAGTAGGCATCCCTATACGGGGCGTCGGTCCATCACAAGCTGCGACCGGCATCCGATCAGCCATGTGCCCGTACTAACCGGCACGAGGCAGGACTGTCGTGCTTCTGGTAAGTCGTATGGTCCCACATGACTGGTACTGGTGTACTATTAGTACACTACGAACTTACCAGGAAAAATCCATCATCGTTCCGTCATATGACCACACAATGCACCCACCATAACAATCAATTTTAATTCTCTTTGATTTAGGCTGGATGCTCACACAACGTGCTCAAAGACTCGGCCCACGGCCATTTTCATGCTAAAGCATATTTCTTTGATTTTGCACACGGTCATATGCATATGCAGACTATCAATTAGATACTGCAATCACGGAACAAATAACTCCCAAATACATGTCAATTCATTCAATGAACATTTCAGGAATCCAATCATAAATAGGGCGATAAATCCCCAAGTAGCGATTAACACTCAATAGTAATTCCAGTCACACCATCAGCCCTCCAACGGGATAATCACACCGATGAAAATCATCGAACCAATTAAGAGCATTTAATTTCATTTAAACAATATAAAGCTCACCAACCGTAATCACTTTATGTTATTACCAAAATTGCTAACCCAACTAACCCTAGGCGTAATTAGTGCCCTAACCAAGGTTTAGGGTCAACTCACTTCTAATTAGCTCGGGCAGTCTCAACGGCGACGGTGCGGCCGGCTACGAACTCACGAACTTCGGTGAGGCTCGGAATCCTTCTCGGTGATTCACGGATCACGACCCAATTTCCTTGAACGGCGGCCCAAAACTCATGGCCCACGGCCCAAACACTCGGCCAAAATGGCCCACAAGACCGGCCAAATGGCCCACGGGACCGGCCACACGGCCCAGGCTCACCCGGCCATGGCCAGGGCAGACCGGCCCACGAGGCCGGCCACTCAGGCCGAACAGGGCAGGGGATGGGCGGCTCGGCTTCAACGACCGGTTCGGCAACCGACGGACGGCGGCTGACCTCGGGGTGGTCGGAGGAGTTCGAGGGGACGTCGGGGGTTCGGTGGGGACCGGTGACCGCGGCGAAAGACGGCCGGTTCACGGGCCGAACAGAACCGGCCCGCGAACAGGGGGAAGTGGCCGAGAACAGGGTGGACAATCGGGGCTGATTCCGGCCACCACGCGCGGCGGCGAGCTCGGCCGAGCTGAGGGAAGGTCAAGAGGGGTCGTGGGAGTTCGATGGTGGCGGCAGTGAGCAACGGCGGCGGCCGGTTCGACGGGATCGAAGAAAATCCCAAACCGGGTCAAAAACAGGGCTCCGGCGTTCTCGAGGCCGATTACGGCGGCTCCGGCGGGTAATCGGTGGCGGGCTTGGTCGAGGATGTTGAGGAGAGGTGGGGGATGGTTGTAGGAGTGGTGGTTGACGGTGGCGGTGCCGCGAACGGCCGGGGAAGCCCCGACGTGCTCGGGTCAGCAGGGGGGCCGAACAGGGGCTGGGTTCTCGCGGCGGTTTCGTGGCTGCCGACGGCCAACGGCGGCCGGGACGAGGTCGGTGGCGACGGCTGGAGGTGGCTGGACGTCTTGTGGTGGCGAGCGGTGGTGGCGGCGCACGCAAATCGGCAGAGGCAGAGGAGGACGGAGGAGTTTGGTCGGGGGCGTCGTTCCTCAAACGAAGAAGAAAAATAGAGAAGAGAAAGGGAGGGGGCAAGAGAATGTGGGGGACAAACGGTAATGAGGGGGTGGAAAATGAGTAGAGAAAGAAAAGGGAGTGGGGGGACAAACGGTAAGTTTGGGGGGTGTCACACTTGATTTACAATATTCGAAAACGAGTCTCTCGATGAGTTATATAATTTCCTGCTAAGACAGTAACAACAATGTCAAAGCTTCCGGCTTACTCAAACAATCATTAGACTGATGCATAAAATATCAAATTATGAGTGAAAATGAAAAGAAGAATGTTACATACATTATTCCGCAAGTGACAAGTGACAACCAACATGGGTACCATCCATTCATAGCTCATTACAAAAGCAATGTTTCGCTTCATTAGACAAGGTAGTAGAAAACTTCAGGATTTACTCATTGCCCTAACTGCTATTGGATAATGTTGTAGAAAGTCGGATCGCAATCGATCGCAGCGGAATTCTAACTGTCAGATTCGCGCAATATGATGCCCGTTTTCTCTTTCGAGAGAAACGTAATCGACACAACAAAAATAAAAGAAGATGAGAAGAACAATACACCCGAAATTTTTACGTGGAAAACCCGATGCCGGAAAAACCACGGGACGCTAGTCTAGGAACGTTCCACTATAATCAAAGGATTACAACTGACACTCTAATGGTGTCTTTCTCACAATAAATTCTCACAATTGTCACAAAACACAATCTCACTTGACGAACTCTCAAGTGAGATCTCGTTTATGCGCTAAGAAAAGATCTCGTTTATGCACTAAGAAAAGCACTTTATGGATGGAAGCAAGCACCTCGTGCTTGATACGAAAGGTTAAGTAGCTTTCTGTATGAATAGAGGTTCTTGAAAGGTAATGTAGACATTACTCTTTTCATTCAGAAGCAAGGTAAGAATATTTTACTTGTTCAAAATCTATGTTGAGGATATTATCTTTGGTTCTTCTAATGAACGTCTTTGCAATAGTTTTTTCTAAAGTGATTGTTGACACCTGATTTTTGACCAAGTCTTTTTCAGTTTTATTTTCGAAAAATCACAAAAAATTCATAAAAAGTCAAAAAATTACAAAATCAACTTTGGTGGCCTTGGCCAAGCCCAAGGAACCATTCTTGACCAAAAAATAATTTTTCAAATTTTTCACATTTTTTAGCATTTCTAGAAAATAGGAAAATATTATAAAAATCAACAAAAATAGAATTTGAGGTCACAAAAATATAGGAAAATGGTCAATATTTTTCTTTTAAAATACCTTGTCATTTTGACCTCATCAAGAGTCGAAATTCAATTTTAATTTTGTGTGTTTCTTTGTAACGCACATGGTTAAATTTGTCAAAAAATACGTTTTGAGTCTTTTTTATTTGTAATCTTTTGCATTTTTTGAGTCTTGACGTTCAACTTGATTGCCCCACATTTCAATTTGGCTCAATTATGCGCTGATTTGGTCAATTTTGGCCTTAGGGACCTAATTACATAAAAATCTTTTCATTTTGGTCCCTAAAGTGCCAAATTCTGAAATTAAACTTTTTGAGGGACACCCACAGAACCCCGATGCTTCCTCCCTATAGTATCCGACCCCCTAAAATCTAATGGTCAGTTCAATTGGGGCCAATTCGTCCATTAAGAGCATCAATTTGACAAAAGTCAATTTCGGATCTTGTCTTAGATTTGGGGCTTTTACACAAATTCAAATCAATTTAGCCCAAATTTTACATTTCCTAGAAGGAATCTGTGCCATGGAGTCTAATTTTTGGGTCAATTTTATAATACATGCTCATCTTGGCACCCAATTTGAACAAAAATATTCGAACCGGGTCAACTGGGTCGGGTTGACCGACCCAGTCAACCCGTTGACCAAAATTGGTCAATAAGCAGAACTCTCTGCTCTCCCTCTTCGCAAATGAATAAACAGAACGAAGGAGGAGGCGGTTTGGGGGAAGCCAGGTTCTGTTGGGAGTTGGAGATTAGTTGGAGGGGGAAGTTGGTTGGGAGCGTTGGCCAACGGATGCGAGCAAGAACCAAAAACGCCCAGAAAAAAAGAGAGGGGAAGCTCGAAGGGAAGAGGGCTGGTCGTCAACAGGAAGTGAGAGTTGAGCTTCTTCGGGCGCAAGAGAGAGGGCGAAGGACAGAGGGGGAGCTGGCGGATGACAAGCGAGCGACGAGAGAGAGAGAGAGAGAGAGAGAGAGAGGAGGAGAGAGAGAGAGAGAGAGAGAACGGTGGGAGGTTCTGTGACCATCCGCCATTGAAGGAAGAAGAACCAAGGACCCCGAGCTTGATCGCCGGCCAACCCAGGCAGCGCCGTAGCACGCCATTGACTCCATCCGCTTCCTGTCGATCCCGTGATCATTTCTAGCTTTCTTGCCACCATCAATAAGCGCGAAACAGGTGAGGTCTTCCTTCGAGCTTCCTCTCGGCCTCCAATGGCAACTTAAGCTAGGGTCAATCATTCAACGCCATTTTTGTTACAATCTGTTCGTCTCGCATCCCTGAGCATTTTCACTTTTTATTGCATATCATTTCGACGCCTAAATCGCCTGGTCCATCCCCTACCATGACCGATCGGTCACGAGCTCCGCGGCTCGTTTTGGACCAAAACCGAAGCTCACTGAGGGCCAGGTAAGTCTCTTCAATCTCCTGTGATGCTTCTTGATCGATTAATAGGCCGAATATCTCTAGAAACAGTTAAGACGTTAGCTCGCCGGAGATTAATTTCGGTCAGAGATGGCATGCGTATGAATAGTGATTCTGCTATATCAAGGCTTCGACATGTTGTAGAGGAGATCGAGACGAGTTGAACGGCGTTGGTTTCGCAAGCTTTGGTGGCCTGTAGCTGGAGAAACCGCCTTCCGACGAGGCGCCGGCGAAGCAGAGCCGGCGCCGGTCATCTTCCCCGGCGGCCCTGTTGACCAGTCAACGAAGGTTGACTGGTCAACGCCCATGTGGCGCTGACGTGGCGCCCACGTGGCAGCCACGTCAGCGTCGTCGTTATAACAGAATAACAAAAAAAAACGATAATTGATCCAACGGTGGCAGATGTGCCACGTGTCAAGATCTGGCTTTTTTCGGAAATAAAAAACATTTTGATCGGACGGCTGTAGTTTAATAGGATCCTTTAATCTGGACCGTCGATTGCTTCTGATAGATCGGCCCGTCCGTAGTCCGCCACGTGGCGCAATCTAGCCCATCCGTTCAAGTTTAGGCGGGAATTCGAAATTCCAGCGGGAATTGGGAAACGGCGCCGTTTCGGGTTGGGTCCGAGCGGGTCGGACCGCCCACCCGCGGGCCTGGGGCCGGGTCACCCGACCCGGCCCGGATAACATTTTTTAAATAAAAAAAAATTCCGAAAATGATTTAAAAAAAAAATCGGAAAAATCCTAGAAAATCCAAAAAATGCTAGAAAATTCCAGAAAATTCCAAAAAAAATGTGGAAAAATTGTGGGAAAATCCTAGACACTCCAGAAATCCCCAAAAATCGAGGATTGACCACAGACAACTGGTCAACCCTATTTTTGGGGTTTCTTATCCCATTTTTCGAGACTTGACGATATTACCCTTTAGGGGTAAGTCGCATCTGCTGTATATACAAAATAAAACCGATAATGCCAAGGTAAGAATTAGGGTTGGGTAGGCGACCAATTCTTAGGTTTGGGTTTTCGAGTCTCACCTCTTTTCTCAAAATGACGATTTTGCCCTTTAATGGGAAAATTGTCTTTCTTGTCTCAATCGAGTTCTGAAAATTGCTCAAGGTTAAGGTTTGGGTCAGGTGGACGACCAACCCTAATACTTGAGGTTTTCAGTTCTCATCTTTGTCCAAATGACGACTTTACCCCTCCAAGGGTAAAATCACTTTTAAATTCCAGAAAAATTCTGGAAAATCCTGAAAAAATAGGAAATGGATTGGATTGATGGCCAATCCTATTTCCCCTGTCTTTTGACTTCCCAATTTCTCTAAAATGACAGATTTACCCTTTTAAAGGTAAATTTTCCCCGAATTGTTCAAAATTACGATACTGCCCCTCATGGGCGAATCATGCCAAAATCATTCTTGAGCCTTGATTGATATTTCTCTTGGCTAATAGGGCCTCATTAGGGATGCCATGCTGATTTCATGTGTTTTATCCGCATGTACTGGATCCTTGATTTACGCTATTACTTTTAATGACTATGATTGATAGGGTAGTATCTCCCATCTGCATGAACTCCTAGATTTAGGATCTGTACCTCACTCATCTGTATGAAATCCTAAGATCAGATAAACCATTCAGCTTAGGTACCGAAAGGGCGTCAACTCTGATAGTTGGCGTAACTAAGTCCCCGTACCCACTTCTCTGGTTTCCGCAGAATCGAATAGACCACTCCCAACTATTCGATAGGGTTTCCGATCGTACCCTCCATGAAACGATTGGTGGCGACTCCTTGGCATGTACACTCATCACATGTCACTAGACCACACTGAAGGTCGACCACGTATATCTAGCAGTTGCGATTTGGGTAATGGACCTTGGGAGAGGCCCGCGTCCGATCCAGCCAGCGATCGGGCGGCCCATTAGCCCGCTCCCGCCTCCGCGCGCTCGGGAGAGGGTCGCGACAGACTGGCGACTCCACTGGGGACTTATTCTAAACTAGAATCTCTGGTTAAGAATTTCAGAGGACTTGAGCCGATTAAAAAGTTGTTTGGTTTATCTGACCTTGTTTTCTGCAGATGCTCTCGAAGGTGAGGTACGTACACTAACCATTGTGTTAAATGTTTTTACAGATTGGAGAAATAAGGGGTGGAGTGATTGTTGACATTTTTCCTGCAGGTTGGAGTTGTGAATGTATGTTTTTCTTTATGCACATACTGAAGCGGTGTTTTGATACAAACTGCTGTGCATGACCTTGCATTGTGATGATCACGACACATCGCACACACTGGCGGTCAAACCCCGACTGCAAACCACCCTTAGGTTATCTTAGATAGGGAAAGGATGTGAAAGGATCTCGTGTTTGATGGCACTTGAGACTTTCATGTTCGTTCCCGCTCACAATCCAAATTGGCGATATCTAGCCCTCTTGAGTGGGTACTCTTGGGGAGGAGTCTACCTCATTTGGATCGTGGGAGCCTGAGCCATAGGTTCCTCACCTGATTTTCGATTTTTAGAGTATACCCCCCACTTGTCTCATGCGCATGTCTATGAGAGGTTGGTATACCTAAAACCAAAAAAAAAAAAAAAATTCTCGCCGATCACTGTAAGTATGACTTCTCTCTCTACTTGTTCAGTTCCTAGTGAAATTTCATGATAGAAAATTCATGGAAATCAACCGAATGCCCTGAGTGTTTGAGTTTACAAATGAAAGTTTTTGATGATGAATTTTAGATACAAAAGTGGGAACACTTCTAAGCCGTCCCTACGGAATAGATGGTTCATCCAAATTTTCAATCATGGATTAAGATGACATTTCTTTTTGTCTAAAATTCTTCCAATTCAAGATTTTGGGGCATAAAGTTAAGGCCATGTTTGCAATCACATTTTATGTAGTGAGTTCTTAAAAAGATCACGTGATTTTCACAAGAAAAATGTCACAAAGCAATCTTTCAAGATTAATGCCCCCATTTGCGTATTAAACGTTTGGAATTAAATGGGTGTTTGATTGATGACCATGGATCGATCTTTTAATGACGTATCCTCTTATCTTGAAATCTTGGCGGACATCAGATGCCCGTAAATAGGGATTATGGGATATGTATTGTCGCCTTGCTTTCATTATAAGAGACGACCTCATTGAAAGATGTCTTTGCTATGTAAAATGCTAAGTGTGTCTCCTTTCTGATAGGTTATACATGACATACATTTATTGAAGATTCCTTCATCTAATCGCATGCGAGATGTGATCGAACAATGGTAAAACTGTAATCGTGCCAATAAAAACTTCGAGTGTTATACTTGACTTGCTTGGTTATTCCTTTTGCCAACAGGTCAAAACGGCTGAAGGCCAATGATGCGAGGCTTATTTTCCCTGTAACATGAAAGGAGTTGCGTCTTCATCAAGAGCCACCCATGGGGTTTCCAAAATAAGATGAATCGACAATAATAAGCCCAGAACAAGACAACATGAAAATGGGGCATGCCTGATTTGGATCGACCTCTCTAAGTTGAAAATGGTGTATTCGTTCCAAATTAAATTGATTTGTTTAAACAATGACATGGTTACTCACACTTGCAGGTGATTATAAAAAATGAGAAGGGATCGTTAATGAACATTCCTTCACCTCTAATGATCAAGATGATGGGAGCTGATGAAATATACTCTGGGGATAGTAAATATGTTATCGTTTCAATTAAAGCCTGTTGTGCAAATAATTGACGTATTCCTTCCTCATATCATGTAGGTGAAATAAAAGGATTGTGTGAGGTCGACATTTGTCCCTTTAAAGAAGACTCAATTGTGGACCCTCAAAACTGGAGGCCAATGTGACATGGCATGATCGCCAATTAAAGCACGTCTCAAGGAGTCCAAGTACTCGTGTTTCTCACCATGAAATTGATGATCACTCAACCACAAAATGCAACACTTCAAGATTGAAATGCATCAATAGAGCGAAAGTGGCGAAAGATCACCCAACCTCAAGAAGGAGAGTGACAGAACTCAAATAGTGTCGAACATCGTGCAACATCAAATGCCGAGACCTTCGGATAATTACGATGAAGTTTCATCCTCTGTTGTCACAAAAGGGAGTAAATTGTTCCTTATTCTGATTCCATTTCATACAAATGACTGAGATGCTTCTCTTTCATATACAGAAAATGATAGTTGAAGACATGTGTCAGAATAGATCGAAGAATGTCAAACGCCAAAATCACCTGACATGGAAGTGATTGACTCAACCAACAAGGAAGGCGTTAGCGTGATACAATTGAGCTTCATATGGCTAAATCAGCTAATTCAAGGTAGAATATTCAGTTGCTGGGGGCAAATCATTTCCCTATCCAGAAAGCATGCCGAAGTCGAAGACATCAGATCTGCCATGGTGATACGTGGGGCAAGTCCCTGAAACAATAGTTATCACACATGGAACGTAATGGAATGAAATCCATAGCAACAACGCTTCCAAGAAGAACAATGTCGAGTCATCCCTCTTGGTAGAAAAGGACGTATCGTTCCTAAATAAGTTTCAATCAGATGTGGAAATAATATTTCCTATCTTTTTCCTCTCAGGTGATGAACAGAGTCAAGACACCCAAGAAGCAACGACTTCAAAATGACAAAAAGGGAGTACCCATTTCTCATATCATCTCACACATGCATTTAAGATAGATGATTTCAAGAGCGTCATAATGGCTCAATTTGTGAGCAAAATTCTCGAGAAAACTTGAAAAAGTTTCTTAACAATTAGAAGTCTCTTTGAAAAGAGCATTCGAAAAGAAAGCATTCAAACTTTACAGATTGACATACTTGATAAAGAGATGCTCTCTGTGAACAGAGTGAAAGGTGCGAATCCATTTTTCGTTGCAAACAAGAAACATCTTAGATCACTTGCATCATACATATCATGCATGCATCATTTACATGCATATTCTTCCTTGAAGGATGTCGACAGGTCAAGGCAAAAGAATCCAATGAAACGAAAATGCCAAGACCCAAGGAACGAAGGGTAAATTGTATCAATTCCAATTGCCCATTTTGTATGCTGTTCTGACACGAACCTTCTTTCCTTTGATAGGGAAATACCAAATAGTTCAATGGCAACTATGATGGCTGATATTAAGGCAATGCCGGAAGCCTCCCAAGCCAGACAGACAGTAGTTCCTAAACAACTCAAATCCATCACTTGCCCCCGATATAGCTGATAAAGAAACGACGGGAAATACTCAACGGGCGGAGGAGGATATCCGTGAGCCGAACACCCCGTCACAACAAAAAGCGTCCCATGTTGTTGTTGTCAACCCCGAGAAGAAAGAAAAGGGGAACCAGACTGTAAAAAGCCGAAGTAGAGGCTAAGAGATCAGCCAGGATTAAAGAATGGTTAAGCAGCCATGGCTATGAGTTGGCCCGTTTGGACAAGATATCTCACTTCGCCGAGGTGGAGACCCCTCCTAACTACAAGGAACCGGACTTCATGAGGAAGTATAAAGGGACAAGATGTCCTCGCGCTCACCTCAAATATTATCTGCACAAGATGGCACAGTATTCAGACTATGTTCCATTACTGGTGAACACGTTCCAAGAGAGTCTAGCTGGCGCCGCTCTGGCTTAATTCATTGAATTGGACCTGGATGATTATGATGGGTAGGAAGATCTTGCAGAGGATTTCCTTAGGCAATATAGGTTCAACACAGCTACGGCCCCGACGAGGGAAGACCTTCTACGAACCTCAAAGGCAAGAGGAGAATTGATCATAACATACGTCCAGAGATGGCGAGTTTTGACGACCCAAATAAAGCCGTCAATCCCAGACGACGAGCTGATTAATTTGTTCCTGAAAGCACTCCTCTATGAATACTTCGACAAGTTGAACACCTCAGGGATGTCAGACCTTCGCACAATTAATAAAGGTGGCCGAAAGGCTCGAATGGGCCTTAAGAGAAAGGAGGCCTCATGAAGCTTCTTCCAGAAAACAATATCCCTTGAAGAAGGAGAAAGAAGCTGGGCTCGACATAGCGTTCATACCAGACCCCCACAAACCTAAGGTGCTTAACAGTTATAATCAGACCAAAGGAGGATCGTCGTGGTCGGCACCAAAAGGGCAAAGAGCCTAGAAGAAGGCAACCCCAAAAGCAGTTCTCTCAGCTCCCGAGGCCTTTATCCAAGCTACTCCCGATACTGCTAGAACAACACTTGGTGGCAAAAGAACCACCCAGGGCGATAATTGCTATATCCTTAAGTTAAAGATAAGGAAAACCGCCTCCAGCTGAAGGTGGACATGTCTAAGCTGACCGACCTTCTGGCAACCGCTTCATCATACCCAAAAGCAGGAGAGATCTCCGCTGACGTAAAGAGACTATGTATCGCTAAGATGATGAACTTGGGGATAATGTCCGATACTACCGATAAAGAATTCGAAGGAGTCGAAGCTTCTCTATCTTTGGAAGGAAGCCATTTCATGATCAAAACTGAGCGGGGCAGCACCCGGGACATCCCGCACGAGGATCTGGTAGACAGTCTTGGGCCGGTCATTCAGTCAGAAGAAGAATTCGAAGAGGACGAACTGAAAGCCAAAGAGGTGAAGTCTAGCAGATTGCAGATTCATGGCTAACACACCTGAAATAGGTGAAATTGTAGACAACCTAGGTCAGGACTTTGGAGGGTACAACTTTAAAGTGAAGTACTCTGCTCCTCCTAGCTTCTACCAAAGAATGGAGGATATCATACCAAGACGGATGAGGAGGCATGGATGATCCCGTTCAACCGGAAAAAGCCTTTTTTCTAAAGAACCTAAGTCATCACTTGACCAGATGAGGGTTACTAAGCTTGGCACAAAGCAGTATGCCGAAACAAAAAGATCAAATGATCAACAGCAGGGTTGAGCTGAATTATTCAAAGGAAAAAGAGAATACCCGAGATCTGCCACATCAGCAGTATTAGACGACGATGACTGACATTGTCGACTGAGAGACGAAATCTCCTTAAGGGACTTTGACAACACTATGTCAATAATTGAAACCGCTACGACCGTGGTAATTAAACTGGAAGAGCTTGACAGCTTGAATAAGGTAGAAGATTGCCTAGTCAAGCCTATTTTGATTCGATTGCCAGAAGAGGAAGAAGACGGCACAGCTAAACCAGGGACGTCTTATCAGACGATAGTAACTGTAAAAGTCCCTCCGATAGAAAAGTACAATCCTAAAGCAGTCCACTGGGACTATGGGATAGAGGAAGAGGACGATGATGAAGGTTATGCGTCTATTCGCAGGGAATAGAATGCCTTTGAGGAATCAACGCCTCCTACTTCAGAAGAGCCGGTTACTGTCAATTTGGGGGATATTGAAAATATCAAAGAAGTCAAGATCGGTGGACATTTATCCCGAGATAAAAGACTCAAGTTCACAGAATCACTAAGAAGGTCGTTAAGATGTCATGCGACAAATTTCAAAGATCTCAAGCTACCGAGAGGTAGATAAAAGTGATCGAAGACTCAGATGGTTGAGATAAATAACCAGAACCGGCAAAGAATGTTCATTAGGGCAAACCCCTCCTTTCCTGTCAAGAGACCAAGCTGGGGGCAGGATTCTCATGCGACACCAAGACAGCATATTGGAGCAAGTTGTCAAGCCCAAAGACAACAAGCATCAAGACATCCCCTATTAGGGCAAAGCAACCAAAAGAGATGATTTCCTTGATCAACGGAAATGCAAATACCTTAAAGGGAGTATCACGTTCCTTGGTGATTTATGTAAAGTTAAACATGGATGGATACTCATTGCTTCATGTACAGGTACAAAGACCTCTTCAAATAGGATTGGAAATCGTCAAATGATGTGAAAAATGCTAAGGCATTCGGCCAAGGTAGACGTCGCCCAACTGGGGCAAATGGATTGTTGATATTATCAACACCTTCAAGCATGGATGGAGGGATTCGACAAATGTTGCCCGTATCATCATACAATATTGGAATGGACTCAATCAGGAGATAAATGTCGACAATTGACAAAAGAAGGGTAGTTGGGTGTCGTATCCAATTTACTCATTTTTCTTGCATTTGCTAATACAGAACCATTTCTTTCTGTGGCAGAATACGCCATTAGGACATTATCAGGAGTCCAACAAAGAGGAGAACATCACAAGGATGGTCACAAGTGACAAAGATGCATGAAGCAAACGACTTTCTCAAGCATTGGAAGGACGACACTTCAAAGGTGAAAAGTCGGATGAAGATCCAAGTAAGAGATAATCCAAACTGGATAAGGGATCGCATGAAAATGCAAAAATGAATGGAATCATTTGACTGGGGCAAGGATTACCTAGCCATGACAAGTCATGCCTAACTGGGGCAAGCGAATCATCTACGCAACTGGAGGAAAAAGTGGCATTTCATTCCCAGCAGGATCAATGAACGTGATAGAAGAGTCGTTCACATCAGAGTTAAAACTCAAGATACAAACTTGAGTGAAGGGTGACTTTGTGTCGTTCTAATTTGATCTTCAAATGATCTTTCTCCTAATATGAATTTTCCATAATTTCAACAGAAAATTATTGGCATTCAAAAGGACTCAGAAGGAAAGAACTCGCCGACTCAACTTCAAGGCGAGATGATCTTTGGAGATAACAGCTTTGGAAGTCAAGCATTCAAGAAATAATCTTTGGCTATAAGATCGAGTGGAGAGTAAAAAGTATCGCTTCCACACTACATGCTTTAACATACATCTTGATGAGAACTTATTTTTCCTTGAATAAGGAACTTTGAAGAATGACATGGGGCACGTTCCAAAGATGAATGAAGCCATCAAGCAGGATTCATTTCCCCAATCAGATGAAGGCGTCATCGCCATAGGTCAAAATGGCTGATTTATGTAATCTGCGCATTGGCGTTCAGATGAGAATGCATGATCAAGAAGACCTAACGTCGTGGTGGTCAGGTGCACATCCTTTCTCTTCAAAGACTGAGAGTTTTAAGAAATTTTAGAACTCTTAACCACCCTGTGTTGTTAAGAAAAATGCAGATTTTCATGAATCTATCCACTTCCATTGGAGTGCATGATTGTTGACACCTGATTTTTTACCATTTATTATTGTGATTTTTATTCTTTAAAATTAATTAAAAATATCAAAAAAGGTCATAAAATCACAAAATCAACTTTGGAAGCCTTGGTTTAGCCTTAGGAACCAATTTTGAACAAAAAATATTTTTCGGTATTTTTAATATTTTCGAGTTTATTATAAAAATACCCAAAAAATCAGAAAAATACCATTCGTGGTCAGAAAAATACCCAAAAATATTCGATAATTTTGTTTTAATTTCCTCTTCAAGTGTGTCACTTTAAATCTCAAAAATTCGGCTCGGGTCACTATGTTCCTTCACAAACATAAACCCGAACCAAGCCTAAAAAAAAAAAAAAATCCTTTTCGAGTCTTTTAGTTTTCAATTCTCACTTTTTATAAGCTATGACATTGGATTCTAAAGTCTTAAAGTGCAATTAGGTCAATTTGCCCTCCAATTTAATCAATTTTTACCAAAAGGGCTTAATTGCACATTTTTCTTTCAATTAGTCCCCGGTTTCACGGATGTATACGTATGCTCTACGTATTTATACGTCATACGTATTTATACGTTATGCATATTTGTACTGTTTGGTAACCTCTTTAACTCTTGTAATAATAATAATGGTTATTATTTTTAACACCTTTGTTAGTGCCTTTTTTTAGCATTTTTGTATTGTGAGTGCTATTGCTAGTGCTATTTTTAAATAGCATTTTTGTATTATAAATTGTTAGTGCTATTGTTAGTGCTATTTTTAAATGACATTTATTTATCATAAATTGTGAGTGCTATTGTTAGTGCTATTTTTAAATGGTATTTATTTATCATAAATTGTGAGTGCTATTATTAGATAGAATTTATAATTGTTAGTGCTATTTTTAAATAGCATTTTTGTATTATAAATTGTGAGTGCTATTGTTAGTGCTATTTTTAAATGTCATTTATTTGTGAGTGCTATTTTTAGATAGAATTTATAATTGTTAGTGCTATTTTTAAATACAATTTATTGGAAGGTATTTTTGGCTATAAAAGGATGGCAAGAGTTTTGAGGTTGAAGGGGGGAGACATTTTGTAGAGTGTGCAAATTTTTGAGAGCTTAGAGAGAAGAACACAAACACTCTCTATATTCTCATCATCTTGAGTGAGCAAAATATACTAAGTTCGGAATATTGATTCCGCATATTGCTAGCACAATTGTTGTGGAGTTATTAGTCGTCTCCCCGTTCGTCAATTGGTGGTGCGTCCGAACTAGATGTCTAACACTTGTGGAGGCTGAGATCGAAGAACATCGAACCGACACCTCCGTTCAAGCACGCTACGAGAGGTAATCTATTTACTCCCTTTGAGGCTTTGTGATTTTTTTCGATTGAAATGCACGAAGTACGCCTCTGGAGATACATGTATGGGTTGTTATTTATTTCCGCTACGTGTTACGTGGATCCCAACAGTGGTATCAGAGCCGATCCTTAGGTGTTTTCGTGCATTTAATTGATTTTTTTGCAATTTTTGCAATACTATGGCCAATATGTATTAACGAATTGTTCGTCTTACATGGCTAATAGAGGTTGATTATTTTATATGATAAATTAATCAACGTAGCAAAAATTGAGACTAAATCAATTTTGAATCGAAAATTTATGGCTATCTTATTTTACATAAGAATTCTGAATATGATTCAACGTAGAATTTTTATTGTGCCTTCCTAAGTTTTAAATTGTGAATTTATTACTTACGTGGAAGGGTGGTGATCATGGAAAAATCCCTAATCAATGTGATTGATGTATATATGAATGTATGATGATTATAAATATATTTGGGGTTGTAGTTATTAAATGGAGGCTGCGTACTCCTTTTATTTTTCATGTAATATTTATTTTTAGCATAGTCGATTGTTGATGTAAATGCTACGAGGATTACGTGGGGGAGCCTTTTAAGTCGGCGAGCTCTTTGGGGCCCAATTCTTGAAGAGTTCAAGAAACCAAGAAGAAGCGAAGAGCGGCTCTCCGTTATTAAAATATTAAAATGATTAAATGTGGTCTCATTGGCTCGAGACCCATTAAATCATAATTCCATGATCACCACGTAGGATAGATGTTTATGTGATTGATATCTATTTATTTATTATGATTACGTGAGCATGTTAAACTGGTTAATGTGCAAAGTCAGACTTACATCACCAAAAATTGCGCCTGCATGAAATCCTAGTTAGGAAAATCACTAGCGTTAGGTACCGAAAGGGCGTTGGTAACGACATCAGCGTAACCAAGTCCCCGAACCCAAAAACTCTGGTTCCGTAGAACTGATCGATCTCTCCCAATCGATCAGTAAGGTTTCCGGTCTACCCTCCAAGAAAGACCGGTGGCGACTCCAAATGCATGCACAAGTTGCACATGCCACCACGACCACACTAAGGTCGAAAGCGATAGACTCTTATCGTCGAATCCTTCTGAAAAATACTCCCGCCGCGATTTGGTATGGGCCTGGGAGGGCTCGCGCCGATCCAAGACCCGTGATCGGTAATCCATTAGCCGCGTCCGCTTTCGGACGGGTCGCGACAGCTGGCGACTCCGCTGGGGAATTTGTTCTAGAACCTATGGTTCTAGACCTCAAGTGGACTTAGGCCGTAATTAAAACGCTGAGTGATTTTTCTAACCATGCAGACGCTTTTGAAGGTGAGGTAAGTCCGCTTATGATAGGTGTTATATGTTTTTGCAGATTGGAGTGATAAGGGGGGTAGTCTGTGATTAACATTGTCTTATGCAGGTTGGCGTAGGAATGAATGATTGTGTGTATGTTTTATATTGAAGCGGTGATTGTTAAATAAGATGCATGTTTATCGCTTTAGCACGACACCGAAAATACACACAACCGCGCCTAAAACCCCGGGCGCCGTCTATAGGAAAACAATAGAAGGGATTGAAAATGGAATCTCCGTGAGGAAAGACACGGGGTAATCCACTTTTCAATTCCGCTCATTTCGAACTATGGATCGAGCCCCAATGCAACGATAGTTGTGCAATGGAATCTGCTCTTTCTAGAACTCGAGGTGGGAACCTTGACCTTAGGTGCCAAATCCTTTGATTTTTAGAAGTTTTATCCTCACTTGTCTCATGTGCATGTCTTTAGATGGTTGATATATCTAAAACCACCTAAAAAAAAATCGGTGATCCTGGAGTCACATCTCGAAGACTGGAACTGGGGCATCTCCAAGTGTTCAGACCACATTCCTTTGATTGGTTTGGCATTTTTAGTTCTCTTGTATAAGACTAATTTTGCTTGGGTCCTCTCTATCTCGTCTCTTAGATTGATTGTATTAGGGATCTATTTGTATTGTATACATCTCGATAAGGCTCATTTCTATCGAAAATAGGGGCAAATTCCCCAAACCCGTGGAGCATGGTGGAATTCGTCTCTTCAGTGTAAAATACATTTGGCCGCAGAGCCACTCGTTTGGTAAAAGGACGTATCGTTCCTAATTGATTTTAATCAGATCTTGGGATAAATTTTTCTCCATTTTTTTTTTATCTCAGGTGATAAAAGAGACAATGCACCCAAAAGCTCATGCATTCAAATGACAAAGCAGACGTCGCCCAGCTGGGGCAAATGAACCGTAGGCGTTGCAAATACCTTCAAACACGGATGGAGGAATTTGATAGATGTTGTTCATATCAATATGCAACATCAAAACGGAATGCAAATCAAGTGTAAAAGGACGTATCGTTCCAAAATGATTATTTTCTTGATATGGGAATAATGCTTCCTTTCTTTTTCCTCTCAGGTGATAATCAAGAGCAGAGGACGCAGGATGTAATGCTTTCAAATAACAAACATGGATCATCAAATACCTCAAATGGCGACTGTGATCGAGAGAATCACCAAACCGCCACATGACGAATCCCAAGAATATCAAGCTGTCTTGAGACAGATTAAATTGATCAAGGACTCTGACAATCAAGATGGATGATCAGAATCTACAAAAATCAATGGGAGTAGGTCCCCCCCATTTGCTTTGAGGAGCCAAACCGGGGGCAAACTCTCATGATCCCCCATGAAAGCGCATCAGACCAAGGTCATCGAATCCAGAGATGACAAACAGCAAAACCATGCCTAACTGGGGCAAGTGAATCATTTGTACGCCGGACGTTTCTCCTCTGGCAAAGTCAATGGACGCAATAACAGAGTCGTCCGCATCAGAATCAAACCCCAAGATGCGAATTTGGGTGAACGGTAACCTCGTATCGTTCCAATTTGGTCTTCGAAGACCACATGCCTAACATGAGTTTTTACTCATTTTGCAGGAAGTCGTTGGCACTGAAAGCCTCAAATGAAAAGAGCGCGCTAACGGGGAGTTGAATAGAATCATTGGCCTTAGAAGTCAGGATTCCAAGAGATGGTCTTTGATTATAAGACCTAGTGGATGGTAAAAAGTATCGCTCCTACGTCACATGCTTTGACATACATTTTGATAAAATCTTTTTTTTTTCCTTGAATAAAAGGAACCTTGAAGAATGGCGCTGGAGTGGGCCCAAAAACACAAATGGATCTCCTCTAGGGCAAATCCTTGAGAATGATTCATCGCCAACCAAACGGAGGGATCAAGGCCACAAGATAGAGGGGATCGCCATCAAGGCGAAATATGTTTTCACATACCATGTATTACCCGTTGGAATACAAGACCAAGGGTAAGATGTATCGTTCTAATTTTTTGAAAAATTCATGAACGAACAATAACATGTTTCTTCCGTATTTTCAGGGATCTCCAACCGCGACGGACAGGTAAGTATCCCTCTCCCAAATCCCTTGAAGATGTTGAATAAAAAATAGACAAGAAAAGAAAAGCTTTCAGAATCTAATGTCTAGAAAAAGACATAGAATTTAAATTTCATTGGCATTCATGTTTTGAAACAGGAGGTTGTCCGAACATGAATAAAAACATGCATGGGGCATCATAAAATCCCCTTTGACGGGTAAAATCTTTGGAGAAAATGAAAAAGATTTTTCCAATAAACAAATGTTCAAAACAATCAAAAGGGCACTTCCTCAAAAGACGAGAGGCAAAGCCTAAATCCAAACACGTCCTATACACACTTGAGAGAGGAGTGGAGCGGATCAGACAGCAAAATCTGGACCTACGGAAGTAGGGACCATTCGCAGCGATTACATGGATTGGGACGACGGAGGCATTCGTTTCATATCCCCAAACATTACAAGTGACCATTGACAACCCATTTGAACGGCGATTTTCATTCTTAACCCTGTCAAGAACCACCCCACATCGGGGCAGAATGGAGATGAGTCCAGCAGCATCAGGACAAAATGGTTAGAAATTTTCTTGCTCGGACTAACATTAATCTTTGTGTATTGTTTATATGGTAATCCAAGTGCCATAGGATGACGAGAAGCATTTATTTCTCTATCCCACACACCGAATCCTTTGCACAGCCAACTTGAGCCTGCAAATTCATTTCATGAACCCATTGGTGATCATTCCAAGACGGATGCCACACCACTTCAAAAATGGAAGAGTTCAAGACTCATGGATTACGAAGAGAATTCCCGGACTGATATTTAAAGCATGTTTAGACTATATGTCTAACATGATCCCATGAAGATGAGAAAAAAGCGGGATTCCAAAAATGAATGAGAAAAATCCACCGCATCAAGAAAAAGCAAAGTGCCTGGTAAAAGCGAGGCCGATGCTCGTGCAAGCTGTTTGCTTGATTCCCAGTGAAACTTGGATGAGAAAAGAGAAAATTCCTAAAGGAGTCAGATAAAAAGACTGCTCTCCAAATGATGTCAAGCGCGGAGGAAAGGCGCAGACAGAGTTGTCAACCTTCTTAATGCAACAAGAGACGCTCTCTAAAGGACTTGTGCACACCTCAAAAGCGGTTGCACACCTCAAAAACTGAAGATGCAGAATGGAAAAGACAGGTGACAAATTTGCAATGATCACCAATGTCAATCCCCTCATAAATTCTGGGCCAAAAACAAGCCTTTTTCGGTCCCCAATCTTACCAACATCATAACCCTGAAACAGTCTTCTCTGACTAAGACACTTGGGTTAACATATAGCTTAGCTCGAAGAGGTACGAGCAAGACTATTTCTTTCTCATTTTGCAGGGTTCTCGACTTGTAAACCCGGAGCAGATGTTGAAGACTTTCATACAATGGCCTCGACTCCAAAGCGGGTCCCCCTTGAAAATCAATATTCAAGCCCAACATTACGGTCCCGTGGAAGACCTCCCGACCGATCAAAATGTATGCGCTGCGAATGAACCTAAAACCTAGGCACAGATTAGTAGGGAATTGAGTGCATCTCCTATAAAAAACCACTATCGCAAAACAGGTGAGAAGACCTCCTTGTCGAGAAATATTCCAATTGATGTTTTGAACAAACTCTTTTTGGAATTTTCAAACTGTTGATCCAGATTTTCCGTGCAAGGGATTTGTGATCACATTTGCATGTTGCAAGAATGCTTTGGATAACCTCCAACATCAAAATGCACATTTCATGATTAAAACTTAAATCATACGGTTTTGTCAAAATGGACATCCGTAGTCTTCCCAAAGATTACTAACGTTTTCTTGGTGAAGAAAAATCTTTCAGGCTCAAACTTCTGCAGGATACCTGGAGAACCCAGCTCCCAAAATGTCGCTTCAACAGACTCAAGTGAAGTTTTGTCAAAATAAAATCTTTCACTGCTTCAAAAAAAACTGAATTCCCGACAAACTTCGGGGTCTCCAAAAAAAAAGGGGGAAGAAAAACCCTTTTAAAAGAAAAAGTCCTATCAGACGTGGAGAACCCTCGTCCCAAGACCTATTTTCAAAATATCAAACAGTCTCATCGGACGTGGAGAACCCTCGTCATGAGACCCCTTTTTCAAAACTTAGGCAGTCTCATCGGACGAGGGTTCTCCTCGTCATGAGACCCCTTTTCAAAATTTAGGCAGTCTCATCGGACGTGGAGAACCCTCATCATGAGACCCCTTTTCAAAATTCAAACAGTCTCATCGGACGTGGAGAACCCTCGTCATGAGACCCCCTTTTCAAAATTCAGGAAATCTCATCGGACTTGGAGAACCCTCGTCATGAGACCCCTTTTCAAAGTCAATCAAAGGTAGATACCGCCTGAAGGGTCAATCAAAGGTAGATACCGCCTGAAGGGTCAAATCAAAGGTAGATACCGCCTGAAGGGTCAATCAAAGGTAGATACCGCCTGAAGGGTCAACACAAGGTAGATACCGCCTCAAGGGTCAACTCATGGTAGAAACCGCCTGAAGGGTCAAATTAAGGTAGAAACCGCCTGAAGGGTCAAACCAAGGTAGAAACCGCCTGAATGATCACATTAATGGTAGAAACCGCCATAAGGGTCAATTCATTGGTAGAAACCGCCATAAGGGTCAATTCATTGGTAGAAACCGCCTGAAGGGTCAACTCATGGTAGAAACCGCCTGAAGGGTCAACTCAAGGTAGAAACCGCCTGAAGGGTCAAACCAAGGTAGAAACCGCCTGAAGGATCACATTAATGGTAGAAACCGCCTGAAGGGTCACATATGGTAGAAACCGCCATAAGGGTCAATTCATTGGTAGAAACCGCCATAAGGGTCAACTCATTGATAAATATCGCAGTAAGGATCAACACAAAGGTCTGATCCACCATACGGATCAAAATCCTTGGCAAATCCCAAAGCGTGGGCTGCGCCTTCCTTAGGTTCCTACCAGTTAGGAATCCCATCATGGTATGACCTACCATACAGGCCAGAACTTAATCTCCCTAGGATATTCTGAATGACGAGTCCTAGGCATCTTCTTGAAAGTCGTCGCAACCGGCATCATCCGACAGGTGAGCTTCAGGTAAGCCTCTCTCACTACGGCCCATGTTCAAATTGTTAGAGCAAACCGGGGATTGATTTGAGCTTTTATCAATAGGCTTAAGGATCCGATGTCATAACATTTCTTCTCTCATTTTCCCAGTTGAGTCGGTTAGGAATCAGGTGCCACCTCATCTTTGAGAGAAACCTTTAACGAGATTCCTCTCAAAGAGGGGCAGCTGTTGACACCTGATTTTTTACCATTTATTATTGTGATTTTTATTCTTTAAAATTAATTAAAAATATCAAAAAAGGTCATAAAATCACAAAATCAACTTTGGAAGCCTTGGTTTAGCCTTAGGAACCAATTTTGAACAAAAAATATTTTTCGGTATTTTTAATATTTTTCGAGTTTATTATAAAAATACCCAAAAAATCAGAAAAATACCATTCGTGGTCAGAAAAATACCCAAAAATATTCGATAATTTTGTTTTAATTTCCTCTTCAAGTGTGTCACTTTAAATATCAAAAATTCGGCTCGGGTCACTATGTTCCTTCACAAACATAAACCCGAACCAAGCCTAAAAAAAAAAAAAAAAAAATCCTTTTCGAGTCTTTTAGTTTTCAATTCTCACTTTTTATAAGCTATGACATTGGATTCTAAAGTCTTAAAGTGCAATTAGGTCAATTTGCCCTCCAATTTAATCAATTTTTACCAAAAGGGCTTAATTGCACATTTTTCTTTCAATTAGTCCCCGGTTTCACGGATGTATACGTATGCTCTACGTATTTATACGTCATACGTATTTATACATTATGCATATTTGTACTGTTTGGTAACCTCTTTAACTCTTGTAATAATAATAATGGTTATTATTTTTAACACCTTTGTTAGTGCCTTTTTTTAGCATTTTTGTATTGTGAGTGCTATTGCTAGTGCTATTTTTAAATAGCATTTTTGTATTATAAATTGTTAGTGCTATTGTTAGTGCTATTTTTAAATGACATTTATTTATCATAAATTGTGAGTGCTATTGTTAGTGCTATTTTTAAATGGCATTTATTTATCATAAATTGTGAGTGCTATTATTAGATAGAATTTATAATTGTTAGTGCTATTTTTAAATAGCATTTTTGTATTATAAATTGTGACTGCTATTGTTAGTGCTATTTTTAAATAGCATTTTTGTATTATAAATTGTGAGTGCTATTGTTAGTGCTATTTTTAAATGTCATTTATTTGTGAGTGCTATTTTTAGATAGAATTTATAATTGTTAGTGCTATTTTTAAATACAATTTATTGGAAGGTATTTTTGGCTATAAAAGGATGGCAAGAGTTTTGAGGTTGAAGGGGGGAGACATTTTGTAGAGTGTGCAAATTTTTGAGAGCTTAGAGAGAAGAACACAAACACTCTCTATATTCTCATCATCTTGAGTGAGCAAAATATATTAAGTTCGGAATATTGATTCCGCATATTGCTAGCACAATTGTTGTGGAGTTATTAGTCGTCTCCCCGTTCGTCAATTGGTGGTGCGTCCGAACTAGATGTCTAACACTTGTGGAGGCTGAGATCGAAGAACATCGAACCGACACCTCCGTTCAAGCACGCTACGAGAGGTAATCTATTTACTCCCTTTGAGGCTTTGTGATTTTTTTCGATTGAAATGCACGAAGTACGCCTCTGGAGATACATGTATGGGTTGTTATTTATTTCCTCTACGTGTTACGTGGATCCCAACAGTGGTATCAGAGCCGATCCTTAGGTGTTTTCGTGCATTTAATTGATTTTTTTGCAATTTTTGCAATACTATGGCCAATATGTATTAACGAATTGTTCGTCTTACATGGCTAATAGAGGTTGATTATTTTATATGATAAATTAATCAACGTAGCAAAAATTGAGACTAAATCAATTTTGAATCGAAAATTTATGGCTATCTTATTTTACATAAGAATTCTGAATATGATTCAACGTAGAATTTTTATTGTGCCTTCCTAAGTTTTAAATTGTGAATTTATTACTTACGTGGAAGGGTGGTGATCATGGAAAAATCCCTAATCAATGTGATTGATGTATATATGAATGTATGATGATTATAAATATATTTGGGGTTGTAGTTATTAAATGGAGGCTGCGTACTCCTTTTATTTTTCATGTAATATTTATTTTTAGCATAGTCGATTGTTGATGTAAATGCTACGAGGATTACGTGGGGGAGCCTTTTAAGTCGGCGAGCTCTTTGGGGCCCAATTCTTGAAGAGTTCAAGAAACCAAGAAGAAGCGAAGAGCGGCTCTCCGTTATTAAAATATTAAAATGATTAAATGTGGTCTCATTGGCTCGAGACCCATTAAATCATAATTCCATGATCACCACGTAGGATAGATGTTTATGTGATTGATATCTATTTATTTATTATGATTACGTGAGCATGTTAAACTGGTTAATGTGCAAAGTCAGACTTACATCACCCAAAATTGCGCCTGCATGAAATCCTAGTTAGGAAAATCACTAGCGTTAGGTACCGAAAGGGCGTTGGTAACGACACCAGCGTAACCAAGTCCCCGAACCCAAAAACTCTGGTTCCGTAGAACTGATCGATCTCTCACAATCGATCAGTAAGGTTTCCGGTCTACCCTCCAAGAAAGACCGGTGGCGATTCCAAATGCATGCACAAGTTGCACATGCCACCACGACCACACTAAGGTCGAAAGCGATAGACTCTTATCGTCGAATCCTTCTGAAAAATACTCCCGCCGCGATTTGGTATGGGCCTGGGAGGGCTCGCGCCGATCCAAGACCCGTGATCGGTAATCCATTAGCCGCGTCCGCTTTCGGACGGGTCGCGACAATGATCAAGGGTAAGGTGTATCGTTCTAATTTTCTGAAATTCGAGAGCATACACTGACATATTTCTTTTATGTTTTTCAGGAATCTCTAGCCGCGCTGGGCAGGTAAGTATTCCTTTCCCAATCTTTTAGGTTTTTAAGACTGTCAGAGTCCTTATTGCTAAAATTGGGAGGCTTTTTGGAATCTAGCATACATTCAAAGCTCATGTATGAAAGACGCAAAATTCTCACAATCATGTCATTGGCATTCGTGTTTAGATCTGGAGGTTATCTGAACACGACTGAAACATACATTGTGCATCATAAATCCCCTTGGAGGGTAAGTTTTGGAAAAAGCAAAATGAACTTTTCCAACAAGAGTTGCTTAGAACTGTTTAAAAGGATGTTTCCTCAGACAAGAGGCAACCTGAATCCAAACACGTCCTATACACACTTGAGAGATGAGTGGAGTGGTAAGGATAGCGAGACCTTGACCTACGGAAGTAGGGGTTATTCGCAGTGATTACATGGATTGAGAAGACGGAGGCATTCGTTTCTCTATCATAAACACTACAGGTGACTGTCGCGACCCTCTCGAGCTCGGAGGCGGGAGCGGGCTAATGGGCCGCCCGATCGCTGGCTTAGATCGGACGCGGGCCTCTCCCAAGGTCCATTACCCAAATCGCAACTGCTGGATATACGTGGCCGACCTTTAGTGTGGTCTAGTGACATGTGATGAGTGTACATGCCAAGGAGTCGCCACCAATCGTTTCGTGGAGGGTACGATCGGAAACCCTATCGAATAGTTGGGAGTGGTCTATTCGATTCTGCGGAAACCAGAGAAGTGGGTTCGGGGACTTAGTTACGTCAACTGTCAGAGTTGACGCCCTTTCGGTACCTAAGCTGAATGGTTTATCTGATCCTAGGATTTCGTACAGATGAGTGAGGTATTAACCCTAAATCTAGGAGTTCATGCAGATGGGAATAGCTACCCTATCACTCACAATCATTAAAAGTAATAGCGCAAATCAAGGAATTAGTACATGCGGATAAAACACATGAAATCAGCATGGCATCCCTAATGAGGCCCTATTAGCCTAGAGAAATATCAATCAAGGCTTAGGAATGATTTTGGCATGATTTGCCCATAAGGGGCAAAATCGTAATTTTGAATGGTTCGGGGAAAATTTACCTTGAAAGGGTAAATTTGTCATTTTAGATGAATTGGGAAGTCAAAAGACAGAGGAAATAGGATTGGCCATCAATCCAATCCATTTCCTATTTTTCGGGAATTTCCAGGATTTTTCTAGAATTTTCAAGTGATTTTACCCTTGGAGGGGTAAAATCGTCATTTTGGACAAAGATGAGAACTGAAAATCTCAAATATTAGAGTTGGTCGTCCACCTGACCCAAACTCTAACTTTAAGCAATTTTCAGAACTCGATTGAGACAAGAAAGACAATTTTCCCATTGAAGGGCAAAATCGTCATTTTGAGAAAAAGGGTGGGACTCGAAACCCAAACTTAAGAATTGGTCGTCTAATCGACCCTAATTCTTGCCTTGGCGTTATCGGCCTTATCTTGCATACACAGCAGAGGCGACTTACCCCTAAAGGGTAATGTCGTCAAGTCTTGGAAGAACGGATAAGAAACCCCAAAAATAGGGTTGACCAGTTGTCTGCGGTCAATCCTCAATTTTTGGGGATTTCTGGAGTGTCTAGGATTTTCCCACAATTTTTCACATTTTTTTTGGAATTTTCTGGAATTTTCTAGCATTTTTTTGGATTTTCTAAGATTTTTCTGATTTTTTTTATTTTTTAAAATCATTTTCGGAATTTTTTTATTTAAAAAAAAATATTATTCGGGCCGGGTCGGGTGACCCGGCCCACGGCCCAGCCCGGACCCGGGTCCGCGCGACCCGCGCCCAAAACGACGCCGTTTTTGCCTTCTCCCGCTCAGATTTTTTAAATTCCCGCCCAAACGAACCAAAGGCCTAGATTGTGCCACGTGTCGCCTGATGGACGGTTTGATCTAAGGCTGGAAACTGACGGTCCAGATTGAACTTCCTGATCGAACCACAACCGTCCGATCTAAGGGATTTTTAATTTCCAAAAATCATTTTTTATTTCCGAAAAAAAGAGATTGCGACACGTGGCCAAATGTCCACCGTCCGATCTGTTTTGGTTATATTCGGTTGTAACGACGACGCTGACGTGGCTGCCACGTGGGCGCCACGTCAGCGCCACGTGGGCGTTGACCAGTCAACTTTCGTTGACTGGTCAACAGGGCTACCGGGGAAGACGACCGGCGCCGGCGCTCCTTCGCCGGCGCCTCGTCGGAAGGCCATATCTCGGCCTTCCGACGTCCAAATTCGATGATTCTAACGCCATTAGATTCATTTCGTTGAGTTCTACAACATATGTCAGTCCTACAATAGCAGAAACAGAACTCGTATACACGCCATTTCCGACCGGAGCTAATCTCCGGCGGGCTATCGACCTAGCCGTTTCTAGCGTTGTTTGGCTAAAAAAAAAAATATCAGGAAGCATCCAAGGAGTTCGAGGGGACTTACCTGATCATCGGTGGGCGTCGGTTTGGTCCAAAACGAGCCGCGGAGCTCGTGACCGATCAGTTATGGTAGGGGGTGGACCAGGCGATTTAGGCGTCGAAATGATATGCAATCAAGAGAGAAAATGCTCAGGAAGGCGAGACAAGCAGATTGCAACCAAAATCGCGGCCAATGGACGGCTCTAGCTCAAGTTGCCATTAAAGGCCGAGCTCGAGCTTGGAGGAAGATCTCACCGTTTTTCGAGATGAAATGCCGATTGGAAGGGTTCGGTCGCTTCTCTAGGGATCAGAGAAGTCGAAAATGGGCGTCGCTGGCTTCGGTTTCGCCGGTGATGATCTGGCGAAGCTTGCACAGGTTCGGCTGCCTCTTTCTCTCTCTGCAGACTCTCTCTCTCTCTCTGTTCGCCAGCTCCCGCGTCGCCTCCGCTCTCCTTCTGTTTTTCAGCTTCCGTTTTTGGCGAGCACTCTCAACCAACTCCCCTAACTTCCTCATTTCCTCGCGCGAAAACGCCCCCCCCCCCCCCCCCCCCCCCCCCCCGTTCTGTTTGTTCTTCCTTTTTGCGTTCTGTTCGTCGCGCCAAGAGCAGAAGGAGCGAGCCTTCTTCTTGCTCCGCCCATTTCGGTCAATGGGTTGACTGGGTTGGGTCAACTCGACCCAGTCAACCCGATTTTGGGATTTTCCTTCAAATCGGGCGTCCAAATATCCCAAAATCATGAAATCGACTCCATAATCGGATTTCATAGCATGGAATTTACCTAAGTAAGGTAAAATTGGGCTGAATTGATTTTGATTTATACAAAAGCCCCAAATCTAAGACAAGATCCAAAATTGACTTTTGTCAAATTGACGTTCTTAATGGGGGAATTGGCTCAAATTGAGCCCCCCGTTAGACTCAGGAGGTCAAATACTATAGGGTATGGGTCTTGGGGTTCTATGGGTGTCCCTCAGAAAAGTTTAATTTCAGAATTGGCATTTTAGGGACTAAAATGCAAAGAATTTTTATGCGATTAGGTCCCTAAGGCCAAAATTGATCAAATCAGCGCACAATTAAACCAAATTGGAATGTCGGGCAATCAAGATGACTGTCAAGATTCTTAAAATGCAAAGTATTGCAAATAAAAAGACTCAAAACATATTTTTTGACAAATTTAACCCTGTGTGTTACAAAGAAACACACAAAATTAAACTTGAATTTCGACTTTTGATGAGGTCAAAATGACAAGGGATTTAAAATAAAAATATTGACTATTTTCCTATATTTTTGTGACCTCAAATTCTATTTTTGTTGATTTTTCTAGTATTTTTCTATTTTCTAAAAATACTAAAAAATGTGAAAAATATGAAAAATTATTTTTTTGGTCAAGAATGGTTCCTTGGACTTGGCCAAGGCCACCAAAGTTGATTTTGTAATTTTTTGACTTTTTATGGATTTTTTGTGATTTTTCAAAAATAAAACTGAAAAAGACTTGGTCAAAAATCAGGTGTCAACAGTGACCATTGATAACCCTTTGAACGGCGGTTTCATTCTTCACCCCTGTCAAGAACCACCCCACAGTGGGGCAAATTGGAGGTACGTCCAGCGGTATCAGGAGGTAAATGGTTAGAAGTTCTTTTGCTCAGACTTGCATCAATCTTCGTGTGTTGCTTGTCATTTTAACTTCTATGGTAATTCAGGTGCTTCAGGATGACGAAAAGCATTAATTTCTCTATCCTATACACTTCTACCCTTTGCACAGCCCAGTTGAGCCTATACGTTCATTTCACAAACCCGTTGGTGATCATTGCATATTCCAAGACGGAAGCAACGTCCCTTCAAGAGCGGAAGAGTTCAAAACACAGGATTTGTGAAAAATTCATAGATTAATGTTTGAGTGCTAAGATTCAAGTTGTACATCTAGCACACTCATTTGAAACTTCTGATCCCCAAAAGAAAAGAAAAGGTGGGATCTTGACAAAAGATGAGAAAAAGAAAAAAGAGATAGAAAAATTCGATCATGGGCATCAAGAAAAAGCAAAGTGCATGGTAAAAGCAAGGCCAATGCCGTCCAAATACTTGTACACTTGTGAATCATGTGTTTGATTTTGTAAATGCCAAAAGATGGCATGATACCTTTGTATAGGTCACTAGTGAGATCTGATTATAAAAGAAAATCCCAAGGGAGCTGGACAGCAAAGGATACTCCCAGATTATGTCACATTCAGATGACAAAAGCATAGACAAGGTATTGACGCCGTCTTGACATGAGAGAGATGTTCTCTAAAGACAAATATGCACTTCAAAGACTAAAGACGCTCTTTGAACCAAAAGGGGCAAGATGGCAGCAAACTTGCAACGATCACTAATGTAAACCCTTCGCATATTCTGAGCCAAAAACAAGCCTTCTTTGGTCCCCAATCATGCCTACGTTACAACCCTGAAAAGCCTTTTCTGATTAAGGCACTTGGATTGACATAGGGTTTAATGTCTAAGCTTAGCTCGAAGAAGTTCGAGCAAGATTATTTCTTTCTCATTTTGCAGGTTTCTTGACTTGTAAACCTGGAGCAGACATTGAAGACTTCTCTTCGAAAGCCTTGACTTGCACGCAAGTCCCCTTTGAAAACCGTTGACCGAGCCCGACATTACGGTCCCTTGGAAGTCCTCCTGATCGATCGAGGTGTATTCACTGCGAATGATCATGAACCCTAGGCGCAGGTTTGATAGGAAATTCGAGTGCATTCTTGATAAAAGACCATTATCTCAGAGCGGTGAGAAGTCCTCTTTGATGAGAATACTCCGTTGGACATTTTAACCAAACTTTTTTGGTAATTTCAGATTGTTTGATTCAAACTTTCCCCACAAGGAATTTTTTATCACTCCCGTATGTTGCAAGGTGTTTTGGATAACCTCCAGCATCGTAATGCATTCATTGAAATTTTTTTTCATGACTACGATATAAGTCATAAAGTGCTGTCAGTTTGACATCAGATATCACTTAAAGACCATTGATGTGCCTTTGGTAAGAAAATTTTCAGATTGGAGCTTCTGCAAGATTCTTGATGACTTCAGCTCCTAAAATGGCTCGTATCACTCTTGGTGAGAAACTTTTAACATGTCTAAACTTCTGCAGAATTCCTGGCAATCCCAGATCTCAGAAGAACACAACCTCTCTTGGTAAGAAAGAGTTTACATGATCAAGCTTCTGTAGGACCCCTGGTATCCCCAGACCTCAAAATGCTACTTCTTTTGTGAAGAATATATTTCAAGTTTAAACTTCTGCAGGACCCCTAGTAACCCCAGGTCTCAGAATAACACATTTCTCTAAGAATGAGAGTTTATATGCCTGAGCTTCTGACAGATTCTTGGTAGCCCCAGATTCTAGAATGTTATTGTTCTTGGTTAAACTTCTATAGGAATCATGGTAACCCCAGATTCTAGAAGGATGCCTTGCTCTGTGAAGAAGAGCTTTCAAGTTTGTTTTCCTGCAAGATCCCTGGTAATTCCATATCTCAGGAAAACACATTCTTATGAACAATTTTGTAGGTTTGATCTTTCTGCAGGATACCTGGAGCTCCCAGATCCCAGAATGTCACCTCCAATGTCAAAAGGACAATGTTTGAAATTATCTCCCTGTGTGAGATCCCAGTGTTACAGGTTGGAACTTTCTGCAGGATACCTGGAGCTCCCAGATCCCAGAATGTCACCTCCCATGTCAAAAGGACAATGTTCGAAATCATCCCTCTGTGAGATTTCAAATTTACTGGTTTGATCTTTCTGCAGGATGCCTGGAGCTCCCAGGTCCCAGAATGTCACCGTACATGTCAAAAGGACAATGTTTGAAATTATCTCCCTATGTGAGATTCCAATATTACAGGATGCCTGGAGCTCCCAGGTCCCAGAATGTCACCTCCCGTGTTAAAAGGACAATGTTTGAAATTATCTCCCGGTGTGAGATTCCAATATTACAGGTTTGATCTTTCTGCAGGATACTTGGAGCTCCCAGATCCCAGAATGTCACCTCCAATGTCAAAAGGACAATCTTCGAAATCATCCCTCTATGAGATTTCAAATTTACAGGTTTGATCTTTCTGCAGGATACCTGGAGCTCCCAGATCCCAGAATGTCACCTCCAATGTCAAAAGGACAATCTCTGAAATCATCCCTCTGTGAGATTTCAAATTTACAAGTTTGACCTTTCTGTAGGATGCCTGGAGCTCCCAGGTCCCAGAATGTCACCTCACATGTCAAAAGGACAATGTTTGAAATTATCTCCCTATGTGAGATTCCAATATTACAGGTTTGATCTTTCTGCAGGATGCCTGGAGTACCCAGATCCCAGAATGTCACCTCCCATGTCAAAAGGACAATGTTTGAAATTATCTCCCTGTGTGAGATTCCAATATTACAGGTTTGATCTTTCTGCAGGATACTTGGAGCTCCCAGATCCCAGAATGTCACCTCCAATGTCAAAAGGACAATCTTCGAAATCATCCCTCTATGAGATTTCAAATTTACAGGTTTGATCTTTCTGCAGGATACCTGGAGCTCCCAGATCCCAGAATGTCACCTCCCATGTCAAAAGGACAATGTTCGAAATCATCCCTCTGTGAGATTTCAAATTTACTGGTTTGATCTTTCTGCAGGATGCCTGGAGCTCCCAGGTCCCAGAATGTCACCGTACATGTCAAAAGGACAATGTTTGAAATTATCTCCCTATGTGAGATTCCAATATTACAGGATGCCTGGAGCTCCCAGGTCCCAGAATGTCACCTCCCGTGTTAAAAGGACAATGTTTGAAATTATCTCCCGGTGTGAGATTCCAATATTACAGGTTTGATCTTTCTGCAGGATACTTGGAGCTCCCAGATCCCAGAATGTCACCTCCAATGTCAAAAGGACAATCTTCGAAATCATCCCTCTATGAGATTTCAAATTTACAGGTTTGATCTTTCTGCAGGATACCTGGAGCTCCCAGATCCCAGAATGTCACCTCCAATGTCAAAAGGACAATCTCTGAAATCATCCCTCTGTGAGATTTCAAATTTACAAGTTTGACCTTTCTGTAGGATGCCTGGAGCTCCCAGGTCCCAGAATGTCACCTCACATGTCAAAAGGACAATGTTTGAAATTATCTCCCTATGTGAGATTCCAATATTACAGGTTTGATCTTTCTGCAGGATGCCTGGAGTACCCAGATCCCAGAATGTCACCTCCCATGTCAAAAGGACAATGTTTGAAATTATCTCCCTGTGTGAGATTCCAATATTACAGGTTTGATCTTTCTGCAGGATACTTGGAGCTCCCAGATCCCAGAATGTCACCTCCAATATCAAAAGGACAATCTTCGAAATCATCCCTCTATGAGATTTCAAATTTACAGGTTTGATCTTTCTGCAGGATACCTGGAGCTCCCAGATCCCAAAATGTCACCTCCCATGTCAAAAGGACAATGTTCGAAATCATCCCTCTGTGAGATTTCAAATTTACTGGTTTGATCTTTCTGCAGGATGCCTGGAGCTCCCAGGTCCCAGAATGTCACCGTACATGTCAAAAGGACAATGTTTGAAATTATCTCCCTATGTGAGATTCCAATATTACAGGATGCCTGGAGCTCCCAGGTCCCAGAATGTCACCTCCCGTGTTAAAAGGACAATGTTTGAAATTATCTCCCGGTGTGAGATTCCAATATTACAGGTTTGATCTTTCTGCAGGATACTTGGAGCTCCCAGATCCCAGAATGTCACCTCCAATGTCAAAAGGACAATCTTCGAAATCATCCCTCTATGAGATTTCAAATTTACAGGTTTGATCTTTCTGCAGGATACCTGGAGCTCCCAGATCCCAGAATGTCACCTCCAATGTCAAAAGGACAATCTCTGAAATCATCCCTCTGTGAGATTTCAAATTTACAAGTTTGACCTTTCTGTAGGATGCCTGGAGCTCCCAGGTCCCAGAATGTCACCTCACATGTCAAAAGGACAATGTTTGAAATTATCTCCCTATGTGAGATTCCAATATTACAGGTTTGATCTTTCTGCAGGATGCCTGGAGTACCCAGATCCCAGAATGTCACCTCCCATGTCAAAAGGACAATGTTTGAAATTATCTCCCTGTGTGAGATCCTAGTGTTACAGGTTTGATCTTTCTGCAGGATGCCTGGAGTACCCAGATCCCAGAATGTCACCTCCCATGTCAAAAGGACAATGTTTGAAATTATCTCCCTGTGTGAGATCCTAGTGTTACAGGTTGGAACTTTCTGCAGGATACCTGGAGCTCCCAGGTCCCAGAATGTCACCTTCAATGTCGAAAGGACAACATTCAAGATAGTCTTTCTGCGAGATCTCAGGTAGCCCCTAGATCCCAGAAGAATCTTATCAAAGTTTTTGCAGGTTTAAGTTTTCTGCAGGATACTTGGAATCCCCAAATCCCAGAATGTCACCTTCAATGTCGAAAGGACAACATTCAAGATAGTCTTTCTGCGAGATCTCAGGTAGCCCCTAGATCCCAGAAGAATCTTATCAAAGTTTTTGCAGGTTTAAGTTTTCTGCAGGATACTTGGAATCCCCAAATCCCAGAATAACGCCTCGCGTGTCGAAAGGACAATTTTCAGAATCAGCTTTCTGTGAGGTTCTAGGTAACCCCTAAACCCAGAATAGCTCATGTGGTAAAGCCTAAAAGTTAGGCACACCTCACTTGTATGAATCCTAGTCAATTCCTTAGAATATAGGATCAAAAACTGTTGTCAAAATCTGCTTTCTGTGAGGTTCTAGGTAACCCCTAAACCCAGAATAGCCCATTTGGTAAAGCCTCAAGGTTAGACACACCTCATTTGTATAAATCCTAGTTAATTCCTTAGAATATAGGATCAAAATGTTCGACAATCCCTAAGAGACTGGGTGCGTCATCCATAGGTTCCTAGCAGAAAGGAATCCTATTCTCGGCCTGATCCCCCTGACGGATCAAAATGTTCGACAATCCCTAAGAAACTGGGTGCGTCATCCATAGGTTCCTAGCAGAAAGGAATCCTATTCTCGGCCTGATCCCCCTGAAGGATCAAAATGTTCGACAATCCCTAAGAGACTGGGTGCGTCATCCATAGGTTCCTAACAGAGAGGAATCCTATTCTCGGCCTGATCCCCCTGAAGGATCAAAATGTTCGACAATCCCTAAGAGACTGGATGCGTCATCCATAGGTTCCTAGCAGAGATGAATCCTATTCTCGGCCTGATCCCCCTGAATGATCAAAATGTTCGACGATCCCTAACAGACTGGGTGCGTCATCCATAGGTTCCTAGCAGAAAAGGAGTCCTACTCATGGTCTGATCCACCATACGGATCAAAACCCCGACAATCCCTAAGAGACTGGGTGCGTCATCTATAGGTTCCTAGCAGAAAGGAGTCCTACTCATGGTCTGATCCACCATACGGATCAAAACCCCCGACAATCCCTAAGAGACTGGGTGTGTCATCCATAGGTTCCTAGCAGAAAGGAGTCCTACTCATGGTCTGATCCACCATACGGATCAAAACCCCGACAATCCCTAAGAGACTGGGTGCGTCATCTATAGGTTCCTAGCAGAAAGGAGTCCTACTCATGGTCTGATCCACCATACGGATCGAAACCCCCGACAATCCCTAAGAGACTGGGTGCGTCATCCATAGGTTCCTAGCAGAAAGGAGTCCTACTCATGGTCTGATCCACCATACGGATCAAAACCCCCGACAATCCCTGAGAGACTGGGTGCGTCATCCATAGGTTCCTAGCAGAAAGGAGTCCTATTCATGGTCTGATCCACCATACGGATCAAAACCCCGACAATCCCTAAGAGACTGGGTGCGTCATTCACAGGTTCCTGTCAAGTATAGGAATCTCATTCTGGTACAGCCTACCATACAGGCTAGAATTTAACCGCCCTAGGATACTCAAAAGACGAGTCCCTAGGTATTCACTTGAACCCGTTATACACCGCGCAGGCCGCACGAGCATCAGGCAGGTGATCAACAAGTGAGCAACAGGTAAGCATCTCTATCCCGTCTCTCTCTCACAGTAGCCAAAGCAGAACAAGCAGAGCATTTACCAGCAAAGCAAGAAAGATTGAATGTCAAGATTCATTTTTCTTTTCCCTAGTCGAGTCGGTCTAGACTCAGGTGTCATCTGTCTTTGAGCGAAACCTCTCACGAGAAACCTCTCAAAGAGGGGCAGCTGTTGACACCTGATTTTTGACCGAGTCTTTTTCAATTTTATTTTCGAAAAATCACAAAAAATTCATAAAAGGTCAAAAAATTACAAAATCAACTTTGGTGGCCTTGGCCAAGCCCAAGGAACCATTCTTGACCAAAAAATAATTTTTCATATTTTTCACATTTTTTAGCATTTCTAGAAAATAGGAAAATATTAGAAAAATCAACAAAAATAGAATTTGAGGTCACAAAAATATAGGAAAATAGTCAATATTTTTCTTTTAAAATACATTGTCATTTTGACCTCATCAAGAGTCGAAATTCAAGTTTAATTTTGTGTGTTTCTTTGTAACGCACATGGTTAAATTTGTCAAAAATACGTTTTGAGTCTTTTTTATTTGTAATCTTTTGCATTTTTTGAGTCTTGACGTTCAACTTGATTGCCCCACATTTCAATTTGGCTCAATTATGCGCTGATTTGGTCAATTTTGGCCTTAGGGACCTAATTACATAAAAATCTTTTCATTTTGGTCCCTAAAGTGCCAAATTCTGAAATTAAACTTTTTGAGGGACACCCACAGAACCCCGATGCTTCCTCCCTATAGTATCCGACCCCCTAAATCTAATGGTCAGTTCAATTGGGGCCAATTCGTCCATTAAGAGCATCAATTTGACAAAAGTCAATTTCGGATCTTGTCTTAGATTTGGGGCTTTTACACAAATTCAAATCAATTTAGCCCAAATTTACATTTCCTAGAAGGAATTTGTGCCATGGAGTCTAATTTTTGGGTCAATTTTATAATACATGCTCATCTTGGCACCCAATTTGAACAAAAATATTCGAACCGGGTCAACTGGGTCGGGTTGACCGACCCAGTCAACCCGTTGACCAAAATTGGTCAATAAGCAGAACTCTCTGCTCTCCCTCTTCGCAAATGAATAAACAGAACGAAGGAGGAGGCGGTTTGGGGGAAGCCAGGTTCTGTTGGGAGTTGGAGATTAGTTGGAGGGGGAAGTTGGTTGGGAGCGTTGGCCAACGGATGCGAGCAAGAACCAAAAACGCCCAGAAAAAAGAGAGGGGAAGCTCGAAGGGAAGAGGGCTGGTCGTCAACAGGAAGTGAGAGTTGAGCTTCTTCGGGCGCAAGAGAGAGGGCGAAGGACAGAGGGGGAGCTGGCGGATGACAAGCGAGCGACGAGAGAGAGAGAGAGAGAGAGAGAGAGAGAGAGAGAGAGAGAGAGAGAGAGAGAGAGAGAGAGAACGGTGGGAGGTTCTGTGACCATCCGCCATTGAAGGAAGAAGAACCGAGGACCCCGAGCTTGATCGCCGGCCAACCCAGGCAGCGCCGTAGCACGCCATTGACTCCATCCGCTTCCTGTCGATCCCGTGATCATTTCTAGCTTTCTTGCCACCATCAATAAGCGCGAAACAGGTGAGGTCTTCCTTCGAGCTTCCTCTCGGCCTCCAATGGCAACTTAAGCTAGGGTCAATCATTCAACTCCATTTTTGTTGCAATCTGTTCGTCTCGCATCCCTGAGCATTTTCACTTTTTATTGCATATCATTTCGACGCCTAAATCGCCTGGTCCATCCCCTACCATGACCGATCGGTCACGAGCTCCGCGGCTAGTTTTGGACCAAAACCGAAGCTCACTGAGGGCCAGGTAAGTCTCTTCAATCTCCTGTGATGCTTCTTGATCGATTAATAGGCCCGGATATCTCTAGAAACAGTTAAGACGTTAGCTCGCCGGAGATTAATTTCGGTCAGAGATGGCATGCGTGTGAATAGTGATTCTGCTATATCAAGGCTTCGACATGTTGTAGAGGAGATCGAGACGAGTTGAACGGCGTTGGTTTCGCAAGCTTTGGTGGCCTGTAGCTGGAGAAACCGCCTTCCGACGAGGCGCCGGCGAAGCAGAGCCAGCGCCGGTCATCTTCCCCGGCGGCCCTGTTGACCAGTCAACGAAGGTTGACTGGTCAACGCCCATGTGGCGCTGACGTGGCGCCCACGTGGCATCCACGTCAGCGTCGTCGTTATAATAGAATAACAAAAAAAAAACGATAATTGATCCAACGGTGGCAGATGTGCCACGTGTCAAGATCTGGCTTTTTTCGAAAATAAAAAACATTTTGATCGGACGGCTGTAGTTTAATAGGATCCTTTAATCTGGACCGTCGATTGCTTCTGATAGATCGGCCCGTCCGTAGTCCGCCACGTGGCGCAATCTAGCCCATCCGTTCAAGTTTAGGCGGGAATTCGAAATTCCAGCGGGAATTGGGAAACGGCGCCGTTTCGGGTTGGGTCCGAGCGGGTCGGACCTCCCACCCGCGGGCCGTGGGCCGGGTCACCCGACCCGGCCCGGATAACATTTTTTAAATAAAAAAAAATTCCGAAAATGATTTTAAAAAAAAATAAAAAAAATCGGAAAAATCCTAGAAAATCCAAAAAATGCTAGAAAATTCCAGAAAATTCCAAAAAAAATGTGGAAAAATTGTGGGAAAATCCTAGACACTCCAGAAATCCCCAAAAATTGAGGATTGACCACAGACAACTGGTCAACCCTATTTTTGGGGTTTCTTATCCCATTTTTCGAGACTTGACGATATTACCCTTTAGGGGTAAGTCGCATCTGTTGTATATACAAAATAAAACCGATAATGCCAAGGTAAGAATTAGGGTTGGGTAGGCGACCAATTCTTAGGTTTGGGTTTTCGAGTCTCACCTCTTTTCTCAAAATGACGATTTTGCCCTTTAATGGGAAAATCGTCTTTCTTGTCTCAATCGAGTTCTGAAAATTGCTCAAGGTTAAGGTTTGGGTCAGGTGGACGACCAACCCTAATACTTGAGGTTTTCAGTTCTCATCTTTGTCCAAATGACGACTTTACCCCTCCAAGGGTAAAATCACTTTTAAATTCCAGAAAAATTCTGGAAAATCCTGAAAAAATAGGAAATGGATTGGATTGATGGCCAATCCTATTTCCCCTGTCTTTTGACTTCCCAATTTCTCTAAAATGATAGATTTACCCTTTTAAAGGTAAATTTTCCCCGAATTGTTCAAAATTACGATTCTGCCCCTCATGGGCGAATCATGCCAAAATCATTCTTGAGCCTTGATTGATATTTCTCTTGGCTAATAGGGCCTCAATAGGGATGCCATGGTGATTTCATGTGTTTTATCCGCATGTACTGGATCCTTGATTTACGCTATTACTTTTAATGACTGTGATTGATAGGGTAGTATCTCTCATCTGCATGAACTCCTAGATTTAGGATCTGTACCTCACTCATTTGTATGAAATCCTAAGATCAGATAAACCATTCAGCTTAGGTACCGAAAGGGCGTCAACTCTGATAGTTGGCGTAACTAAGTCCCCGAACCCACTTCTCTGGTTTCCGCAGAATCGAATAGACCACTCCCAACTATTCGATAGGGTTTCCGATCGTACCCTCCATGAAACGATTGGTAGCGACTCCTTGGCATGTACACTCATCACATGTCACTAGACCACACTGAAGGTCGACCACGTATATCTAGCAGTTGCGATTTGGGTAATGGACCTTGGGAGAGGCCCGCGTCCGATCCAGCCAGCGATCGGGCGGCTCATTAGCCCGCTCCCGCCTCCGCACGCTCGGGAGAGGGTCGCGACAGTGATGCAGGATAAATTCGAAATGAGTATGATGAAGATTAAGATTTTTCCTTGGACTTCAAATTCATCAGTTGAACAGTGAAATTTTTATTTATCAGGAGAAATATGCACTTGAGATTGCCAAGAAATTTGGTCTGAAAATTTGCAAGAAAACAGAAACTCCTATGTCCCATTCCTTTAAACTTGATAAAGATGAAGATGGAACATAAGTTGAAAGAGAAGAGAGAGAAGGCAAGATTACCCAAGAACAATACATTCATATGTGGAATGAAGACCTCGCAGAGAGAGAAGCATGGGAGAGAAGCTATGCTTATACAATTGTCAAATTTTGTGAGTAGAGGGGATCAGATGAAGAAACAAAAAGCTTGACTGAGGAAGAAAGACAGATTGAACACAACACAAAATAGAATATTGAGCTATGGAATGCTCAAAGAGATGATATGGAACACATGAAGTAGTAGATGAACGTCTGCCCAGTCCAATTTTGTTGGAGGACAATATGCAGGTCGATATTCCTGAAGGAAGACTTATTGTTGCTATGGAATTGTCTGCAAAAGTCCCAGATCTACCTGAACTAATTCACGAGGACAATCAAAGTTTACCTGAAGCCTCCACCACATTCAGAGGCAAGATGAATCTCTAGTTCAGGTTGAGACTGTTGAAAATATGAACATGGAGTCGATGAAACAACTGCTTAAAGGGAGCAATCTCAGAAAGATGGATTCATTGGTCTGCAATCCAGTGGAGAAGAAGTCCTTGCTCAGAGAGAGCAAACCTTGATAGATTTAGATGTAATGTTGGAAGAAATTGCTGCATCTGAACCTAAAAAGAAGCTCTCAGAAGGATAGTCACAGACTGAGGGGGAGAAAAGGCTCAAGAAGGTGTTAGAATTTGCCCGCAAAGAGAAAGCCTCAGTCGAGAATAAGGAAACAAGTGCGGTACCAGCTAGAAAAATGGATCCCATTGAAACTCTGAATGCTCTCATTACTAAACTTCTGGACATCAAGGCATCTCAGAATGTTGTTCAGAAGGACATGGAGAAGCTACAGCAGATAGTTCTTCAGAGATTTGATGGAATGGAAAGTATGCTTGAATAGAAGATGAACAACTTCGAGAAAACCCTTGATCTTTACGGCAAATTGTTCTGTTTAGGAATGGCAAGCTTGCAGACATACACTTTGATTCGTGATGAGAAGATTGTTGAAGATTTCTCTCATCTTCAAGCCCTCAAAGATTATGCACTTAAGGTGGCAGCAGATTACAAGAAGGATTCTTCTAAGGAGGGTAATAAAGAGCATGGGGATGTTCCTTCTTCTTCAAAATCACCTCAACCATTGTCTGCTAAAAAATAAAATTTCAAATAGTCTTTGTTTAAGTTTTTTTTTTGGGTCTCATATTGAACATCTTCTTTGTTTTATGTTCCGAATTATCACGTCCTTATTATGGGCCGATAACATTGCTAATAGAATGAAATTTGCATTTTATCATATTCTTTGTTTATTGCTGGAGACAAAAAGGGGGAGAGAAGCCTCTTTTTATATAACTATTCTGCAGGATGTAAGAAGATGCAAAGAAGTTCTGAGATCTTAATCAAGACATTCTAGTGATATTCTTACAATCTGTATCTGATGAAGATTCATATGCCATTTACATATTCATATTCTTGTGAAATCTTTTTGCGCTTACATCTCTTAATTAAACTTATTTTTCATAAACCCACTTTGATGTTAAGGAAGTTTTGTCATCATAAAATGTGGGAGACTGTTGAGGAAACATTCTCTCTAAATATTTTGATTCTGACAAAACTATATGTGTTAAGATAGAATCTGTGTAATGTTTATAATGTTTTAATTGCAGAAAAACAAGTGAACAGAAATTTATATTGATCCATTTTTGGCATCAAGACTCAAGAAGGAGTAGCCATATATTTGCTTCTGGAGACGTTCAGATGGAGCTGCCTTTGAAGATGTTTTAGATGGAGTTACTTTTGAAGTCGTTTAGATGAATTGTGTCGCATCTGAAGGCTTACTCGTCTAAAAACTTATATGAGGTGCCAAAATGACTTTATTGAAACTCAATATCACGGCTCAAATTTATCTGTACAGATTTAGAGAGTCTTTACTTCTGAAGAGTACTTCTGAATATCACTTGGATTCTGCGCTTACTATCAGACAGATTCTGAAGACCCACAAATGGCAAGTTTCCGATTAAGACAAGTTTTGTTATGGAAGTCTGTAATATTTGATTGACAAGATAATTCTTCAGTCAGATCAGAAGGAAATCTACGTTTGGATATTACCTTCCGTGAATAAGATTTGTGGCTTATTTGAATCTACTCTACTTTTGAAAACTGAAGATTCAGTTGTATGGGCGACAGAATCTGAAGAGTTCAGATTCTATTTCAACGGCAACCATATCTTCTCACATATAGTCTCGTTTAATCACGATTGAGCCAATCAAAGATTAAAGAGCGATCCTTTGAAGGATTGCCCAACGGCTAATTTGGAAGCAAATGAGTATAAAAGAATAACCATAGTGAGGAGCAGAAGAGTTGAGAATATTAAATTCCAAAGTGCCAGAGTTGTTTAGATTCACATACATACTCTAAGAGTTCTTAAATTCATTCGTTGTGAGATCTTGTAAGAGCAACTGAGTGTTTTCATCTGTCGTAAATCTCCATTGAATCATTATAGTGGAATCCAACCAATCAGCTGTCATCGTAGGAGAGTGGATGCGAGCCTAACAAGCCGAACCACTATAAACTCAACGTGCACTTTTTTTCTACTCTTAACTTTTATTTCTGTGTTTAGATTATTTGCACGTTGTCATACTGTTCTTGATTCTGATCATGTTTTGAAATTGTCTTAATTTCGCAATAAGTTTCAATTTGATTCAGAATCACCTATTCACCCCCTCTAGGTGATATTGCTAGATTCAACACTGAGGAGTCGCGTTCATATCTATGTAAAGCATCTTGCTTTTCTTAAATTTTGTTTGTTTCCCTAAAAAAATTGATTTGAAAAAAAAATTCTTAAAAGTATTCAGGAAAGATCAAGTTATTTTTTTTTTGTTCATTCTTTTTTGTGAGCGAAACAAACAATTATTTTTTGGAAAATATTGTCTACAGCACTCATTTTGCGCGAAACAAATGTAGCCTTAATAACTCATGTTTTAGCTATGAGAAATGATTATATGACTTCGCTTAATCCACAATGAGATTAAGAAGTGGTCGAAGTTACAAAAACTTAGCACTAAAGTGATCAATTTGAAAGTTTTGGCACTAAAGTGAGCGTCCTACACAATTTATGGCACTTGAGGTGTATTTAACCCCAGGTTTTTCTAACACTAAAGGGAAATCTCTAATATATATATATCACAACGAGCAAACCAGATTTTTGCAAGAGAATACAAAGATATCACTTCAAGGTCTTCTCTTGAAATCGAATGTCAAGAAGCTTTACGTTAAGCTAGGGTAGCTTTTCTAGAGAACGAATAGGCAAGGTTCTCTGGAGACCAAAGGCTGGCCTGCCTCTCATTCTGCTTATGTAGTATCTAAAGCGGCCGTTAAATGCTTACACAAGGATTTTAGCAAGCCAAATACCCCAAGTTTTCGTGCAAATTGCGCCTGCCCTTGATTGCTCAAGACGGATATATTGCACCAGACCGGTCTCTCGAATCCAAAAGAAGACGTGGAGGATCCCGTGAGCCTGTCCTTGCCCCCCCCCCCAAAAGATGGCCCCTCTCTGGACGATTCTTTCGAGGGATGAAAGATTCGTCCTTCTTTTCGTATGAAGATATTGTCGTTGCAAATGGCGAAAAAAATTATGATTCCTAGTTTTACATGAAGATGTTCCAATTTGAAATGAAGGAATGTATACATTAGCGACATATTTTCCTTTTGCGAGATTTAGACGAGTGGAATAGGTACTGATACAAAAGAGAGAATAAGTAAGGGATAACAGCAAAATAAGAATTTCGATTTCCACTCTAATAAGGATTTAAAATATGTTATTGTAATATTGATGGAGTTGTGAAGTCTGATAGAGAAAAGTAATGCAAGTGGCATTCATGTGATTTCCATGATAGCTAAGCAAACGCTAGACTCATGCTATATAATGGGGCAACATCTTTTTTATTGATAACGCTGAAGCTTGAAATTACGACACCGATAGTGTTAGTGAAGATATTACCTAGTGCAGTAATTGTTCTCTTTCTGATTTTGAAAGGGTTTTTCACGTGAAAAAATTTGCTTGTCTTCTTCTCTATTTTTTCTCTTCAAAGTTTCGCATTCTTGATAGTAAGGTTTACACATTATCGACAGCATCAACCTCTCTATATTGATTTCTTACTCTTAAATGAAAATCACGCCTAAAAGTTGTGATTATTCAAATAACTATTATGATTCAAGATGCACAAGCATTAAATCTAAGCAAGAGACATGCAGATCATGGAGTCAATCTCTAGATTGTAACAAAGAAAAAAATACCAAGTTTTTTTTTTTTGAGTTTTTTCTTGGTTATGTTTCGGTCAAAGCTAAAATTAAAAAGGCAGTAAAAAAAAAAAAAACGATGCATCATTTGAATGCGAGTCTTTCGTGAACCATGCCAAAGCTTGTGGCCTCCTTTGAACAAGACCCACAATCTTTTTATTCATGATCTTTTCAGATTCCAAGAAATTTTAGAGTCAGTCTTTTGCTTTTATTTCTCCATTTTCAGAACAGTTGTTGTCATATGATTTAGGTAGGGGATAAGGTGCTGCCAGAATCATGTTGGTTATGCAGTTGTTTATTATATGTTACTTGTTAGAATGCCATCCATCGGTGGGGATGCATTAGACCTATAAAGAAAGTCCTGTTATCTTCTTGTTGTTAAACATCGAACTATATTTCTAATGAAGAGCATCCCCATCCTATGTCTTTCACATTTTAATTTGAGGAAGATAATGTGTACATAAGTCAACCGTAAGAAAATTATTAATTGCAATCATTTTTATCTTGATAGTTTTAGTGTCGCTTTTATAAATTAAACTGTCCATCCATATATGAAAAGAAATTCCTTAAAAAAAAAAATACTGTCTTTCATTATTTAAGTTGGATTTTTCACTTAATTTTCCATTTCGACATTGAATTTTTTTTTAAAAAAACAGCATCGTGTTTCATGAGGGTTACCAACGACCCTCGCCAGTTGCAAAGGCCTTATTCATACCAGGTGAGCGGCATCGCCGAAATAACCGTGAAGACCTTGCAAAGAGCCATTGCCGCCATTGGAAAGGGCGTGGAAGCCCTCGCTTAGGGCTATGAAGTCCCTTGCCTAGGGCAAGGCCTTTGCGGTCGACAACACAGAAAAAAAATTACATAAATTTTTAACGTCGGCACAGGTAGTGCCACATAGAGGACGGACGTTCACATCGGATTTTTCGGTGAGACACATCCCTTATGGCACTTAAGTTATCGATTTTTCAACTTTATGATACTTAAGTCAACAGAAAAAAGTTATCTTACACAAGTGAACGTCATACCAAAGTTATGGAAGCTTATTGATATTTCTTATGTTGACTATCTTTAGGTGTTCTCCTAGTTCGATCTTACATGATCTCATCTTGATTTTTATAAAGGTCAGTTTCACCCATACTGTATTATTTTAGCTTTTTTAATTTTATAAAGCTTATTTTAAATAAAAAAAATTAACACTCCCAATTAGTAAGTGCTTTATGCAGAACACGCCGTGATGATATGTGGATCTACAATTGAGACTGTATTGTCTCTGACTTTGACCGTATGGTCAGGGAAGCATTTTCCATTCACGAAACAGGAAAATGACAATTTTATTTAACTTAATAAGTTAATATTAATATAAAATCAGTTTCACATGAGACAACTTTCGCTGCGTTTGGTAACACTCATTGAAAAGTGTTTCTATTCCAAAAGTATTTTCGAAATATTTTCGGAACAAAAACGCGTATGGTAAAATGATCCGCGTAACATTTTTGAAAAAAAGAAAAAAATTTAAGCAAAAAAAGAAAAGAAAAAAAAACATGTTTTTGGGTTTTGGAACACTTTTTAGAAACAACTCGAGGGCGAGCTTGTGCAAGCCACTGCCGCCGCTGCGGCTGCCACCTACTGACGACCATTGACCGCCGGTCGCAGGTCGCCGCCGCCCACGGCCACCGGGTGCAGTTTGAGCGGCCACCACCGATCGCCGTCGGCCGCCGCCGGTCACCGTCGGCTGCCGCTGTCGCCATCGGCCGCCGCCGTTCGCTGGTAGCCACTGCCGCCACAGTGGCTACTGATCCTTCCTTTTGGACGAAAAAGTATTTTTTTTAAAAATTTATTAAACGCGTTGCTGTTCCCAGAAATCATGGTCGGGAACAGAAACACAAAAAAATATTTCTGTTCCAAATATATTTTCAGGAACAGAAACGTTATCAAACGTATCCTTCAAGTCCAAGTAATAAATTTAAAAAGCAAATTTTGATTCTCCAATAAAACTTCAATGAAATCCAAGGCTGTGGGACTTGCAATATCCCACCGATTTATTTCCCAAGGAAATCGGACAAACAAGTCATCGGGTTTCCTCGAGATAATACTTGGTCAAGACTGCACCGGGGCTCTGCCCAGCCGTGAATACCCCCTCTCTCACGGGCAAATTTCCTAATTAATGTTTTTTTAAAAAAATTACCAAAATAATACTAAAATAAAAATAATTACCAAATTGGGTGCCAATCGGCGGTTGGGCCGCCGATTGGCACCCAATTTGGAAGTTAGGCCGCATTCGGCGGCCCAACCGCCGATTGGGAACCCCAATCGGCACTTGGGCCGCCGATTGGGCCCCAATCGGCGGCCCAGCTTCCTCATTCAGGCCCCAATCGGTGGCCCAATCGCCGATTGGGGCCCCAAGCCAATTTTTTATATTTTAATTATTTAATTTATATTTTTTTTATAAAAGTAATTATTAAATAATAAATTATATTGAAATTACGTAAATTTTGAGAAAAAAAAGCACTACATAATTCATATTCCATCGTTAAAATTTACTTTTAATTTATATATTTTTTTTATAAAAGCTTCAATTAAATAATAAATTATATTAAAATGATATAAAATTTGAGAAAAAAAAGATCACAGGACTACATAATTCATATTTCACCATTAAAATATACTTTTAATTTATATTTTGTATATTATCAATTACATAATAAATTATATTGAAATTACGTAACTTTGAGGAAAAAAAGACAAGCACCACATAATTCATATTCCACCATTAAAATTTACTTTTAATTTTTTTTTTATAATATACAAAATATAGATTAAAAGTAAATTTTAATGGTAGAATATGAATTATGCAGTGTTTATTTTTTTCCCTCGTAATTTACGTAATTTTAATATAATTTATTATTTAATTGAAACTTTTATAAAAAATATAGATTAAAAGTAAATTTTAATGGTGGAATATGAATTATGTGGTGCTTGTCTTTTTTTTCCTCAAAGTTACGTAATTTTAATATAATTTATTATGTAATTGATAATATACAAAATATAAATTAAAAGTATATTTTAATAGTGAAATATGAATTATGTAGTGTTTGTTCTTTTTTTTTCTCAAATTTTATATCATTTTAATATAATTTATTATTTAATTACAGCTTTTATGAAAAAATATAAATTAAAAGTAAATTTTAATGGTGGAATAAGAATTATGTAGTGCTTATTTTTTTTTCTCAAAATTTAACTAATTTCAATATAATTTATTATTTAATAATTACTTTTATAAAAAAGAAAATATAAATTAAATAATTAAAATTAAAAAAAAATGGCTTGGGGCCCCAATCGGCGATTGGGCCGCCGATTGGGGCCTGAATGAGGAAGCTGGGCCGCATTCGGCGGCCCAACCGCCGATTGGGGTCCCAATTGGCACTTGGGCCGCCGATTGGCACCAAATTTGGTAATTACTTTTATTTTAATATTATTTTGATAATTTTGTTTTAAAAAAATATTAATTAGGAAAATTGCCCCCCTCTCTCTCTCTCTCAAGCCTACACAGGAATTGCGTCATTGCATAACTCATCCACACAGGTTGCGTATCATCCGTGATATTTTCCTGCGCCTCTCGTACTTGTGGTCAAGTATAAGAACCAGCACCCCTGACTTTTCTGCCCAGCCGTGAATACCCTCTATCTCTCTCTCTCTCTCTCTCTCTCTCTCTCTCTCTCTCTCAAGCCTACACAGGAATTGCGTCATTGCATAACTCTTCCACACAGGTTGCGTCATTGCATAACTCATCCATGATATTTTCCTGCGCCTCACAAGTATAAGAACAAGCACCCCTGACTTGCAAAAGATAAAGCTGCGAGTCTCTGATCTCGCACCTCGTGTCGTGTGTAAGTAAACAAGCAGAAGTAACAGTGAACACGTCCCAGTAGCTACACAGTTTGCAATCAAAATGGCAGAGTCAACAAAGAGGTATACTCTAATTCTCTCATGTGTTTAATCCCATCAATCTGTTTTCTTCTTCCTCTTGCGTGCAGGGGCCTTTTTATACTTCTATTTTCGGTATTTAGCTGCGCAAGTCGTTGCAGTGAGTTCCTCGTTCATCGAAAGAAAACAGGGGAAAATTTGGACAGAAACAAGAAAGGCCTTACCTTTGCATGTGCAAGATAAAGAATTTGTGATTAACGCTGTTTTCCTATGGAGGAAAGGCTGTCAATCTGTTCAGTTTTTGTTTTCCACTGAAAAAGACAAATGAAGACCGTTTCCACTTTTGATCGTTCTGTTTTCTTGGGTATATGAAAATGCAGAATTCTTTCTGAAACTACTAGAAGAACCTGTTTGTTTGTTGCCATCATAGAAAAACTTCTTGAAACAAACGGTCCCTGAAGATGCCTAGGGAAAAAGACATTACTAGTCGTCGCTCTAGTCCGAGGGCCGCGATCCTCACCGGATGTGAGCGAGAGTCGCGAGCCCTCGCCCATTCTAAAAATATGCAACTATTATTAAGAATTGTTCATGTCAGCCGGGCAGCTAAATGCATTGAGTTGGCATAATTACAAAATGTTTAGAACTCCGGTGACTAAAAAAAAAATTAGGACTAAATTGGCACAATTACAACAGGATCAAGACTTTTTTTGTAATTTTCCTATTCGACCCATTCCCATATCTATTTCAAGTAGATCAGCAGTTGCAGACTCCATATCTAAGAGACAATAAACGCATCAATCCTCAAATCTTTTCTTTTTCTTTGAATTCCTTCCAATTTCGTTTTGTTCTGCTAAGTATTTTTTTCCCATTTCCGCTGTACTCCTTTTTATTTTATTTTTGCAGGTATGCAGTTGTAACAGGATCAAACAAAGGCATTGGATTTGCCATATGCAAGCTCTTGGCTTCCAAGGGGATTGTGGTGGTATTGACTGCAAGAGATGAGAAGAGAGGACTTGAAGCTGTGGACAAGCTCAAACTAGAGCCCGGCCTCTCTGACCATGTCTTCTTCCACCAGCTCGATGTCTCCGATCCTGCCAGCGTTTCATCTCTTGCGGACTTCGTCAAGCGCCAATTTGGAAAGCTTGATATTCTGGTAGGTCCACTAGGACTCATAATACTCGCCTCGATGCAGAGCTGATGATGTATTGCAGATGATCCTACTGTAGTACCATGAAAACCTTATCATACTATCAAGAGTGCAGTAATGTAGGTGCGAGAAAAGCGCAATATCGGGATAAGAGAATTCCTAACCTTCAATCTAGTCAGTTTAAGATTGATTTTGATGGCCAGATCTGGATGCCGTCTTACGAGAAAATAGTATATGGCAAAATTTGTCTTCTCTATTGCTTTTTGCACTCTGCTTTGCGATTGGCCTTGTGCTTTTATAGTGATGACAAAATTTCTTTTCCAGGTGAACAATGCTGCTGTATTGGGATGCATTGTGGATGCTGATGATTTAAGAGCATCAGGCATTGGAAAGGTACGGTCTCCGTTTCTCTGATCATGTTGTTCAGATAGAAACTTAATTGAACTATTAATTGGCTCGATCCCGAAAGTGGCGCTAGTTATCCACTTGAAGTTCATGGCAAAATAAAGCTCTGTGACGTTACTATCATCTATTCAGTCTTGTGGAGTGATTGAATTGGATTCTTTCGTAAGAGCACGACGCAAATTATCGCAGACTGAAGTTGTGACACTTTCACGGTCTTAATAAGTTTTACCGGGTTAAAAATAAAAGTCGCGAAAAGAAGAAGCATTCAAGAATCAGCCGGTTTGAACTAGCATTGCCATCCAAACTCAATGTACCTCGATCTGATTTCTTGCAGCTAACTCCTCCTATAAGATGACGATGAGCCCCTGGAATTTTAAGATGCATATTCCGTGTTGGACCATGCTAATTCCGTGACCTCTGATTGTCCTTCCTAACATTCTCTGTGGAATGATGCAGGAGCAAGTTAAGTGGAGTGAAATCTCGACGACGACATACGAGTTAACTGAAGAGTGCATTAACATCAACTATTATGGTGCCAAAAGAATGGTTGATGCACTCATTGGCCTCCTCCAACTATCTGACTCGCCGAGGATTGTTAATGTCTCCTCTATAGCCGGGAAGCTCGCGGTAAGAAGTGTCGAAGTACATTATTCCAGAGTTAGCTCCCAGTAACTAAAGTAGGGAAATTCACTCGAGTTATCACATCGAACGCAAAACCCATTTTTGCAAGAGAGTACCAAGATATCACTTCGAGGTCATTTCTTGAAATCGAATTGCATGACTAGTTTCCCAAGAGAATGAACAACTCTTCAATCTTCTTTGTAACCTTGTGAACAGAATTTCCCGGATGGCTGGGCTAAGAACGTCTTCAGCGATGCCGACTGCCTCACGGAAGACAAGGTGGACGAGGTATTGAAGGAGTTTCTAAATGATTTTAGGCAAGGTTCTCTGGGGACCAAAGGCTGGCCCGCTTCTCTTTCTGCTTACATAGTTTCTAAAGCGGCGTTAAATGCTTACACGAGGATTTTAGCAGCCAAGTATCCCAAGTTTCGTGCAAATTGCGTCTGCCCTGGATTCGTCAAGACGGATATCTTGCACCAGACCGGTTTCTTGACTCCGGAAGAGGGCGCCGAGGGTCCTGTGAGTCTGTCCTTGCTACCCGATGACGGCCCATCTGGGCGATACTTTCAAGGGACGAAAGAATCGTCCTTCCTTTCGTATGAAGATGATTATCATCTTCCAAATGGCGAAAAATTGATGATTGCTGATTTTAGTTGAAGATGTCTCTTTTTCAACTGAGGGAATGTAGACATTTGCAATATGTTGTCTTTGTATTCATTTCTGCTTTCAAATAAAAATCACGCCTAAATGTTGTAATTGCTCAAATAACTATAGGATTCAAGGTGCGCAAGCGCCAAATCTAAGCAAGGGACATGCAAATCATGGAGTCAATCTCTAGATTGTAACAAAAAAAACTGCCTTGTTCAGTTTTGAGGTTTTTCTTGGTTTAATTTTCGAATTAACTACAATCATATAAGTTACTAAGAAAAGTGATAGTTGCTTTACAATGTGTTTGCCAGCAGCATTAATAGCATCATGAGATTTTGATTGTACTTCAGTAATGCTATCTATCTACATCATCAACCCTGAATAGATGTTGGAGATGTAACACTGTCTTTTTTGGTTTTAAAAAAGAAAACGACAAGGCCAGTACCATGAGTTCCCGAGGCGTACTATAATATCAAGTACAGAAGTGAATTGGCAATCGCACAATAGATTTAAGACTGAATTGACAATTAAAAAGTTTAGGACAGAATTGACCGTTGTACAATAGGATTTAGGGCTTTTTGGACAGTTTCTCAGCCAAAACAAGAAAGCTACTAAGAAAAGCGAGCCTTGATTTACAATATTCGAAAGCGAGTCTCTCGATGAGTTATATAATTTCCTGCTAAGACAGTAACAACAATGTCAAAGCTTCCGGCTTACTCAAACAATCATTAGACTGATGCATAAAATATCAAATTATGAGTGAAAATGAAAAGAAGAATGTTACATACATTATTCCGCAAGTGACAAGTGACAACCAACATGGGTACCATCCATTCATAGCTCATTACAAAAGCAATGTTTCGCTTCATTAGACAAGGTAGTAGAAAACTTCAGGATTTACTCATTGCCCTAACTGCTATTGGATAATGTTGTAGAAAGTCGGATCGCAATCGATCGCAGCGGAATTCTAACTGTCAGATTCGTGCAATATGATGCCCATTTTCTCTTTCGAGAGAAACGTAATCGACGCAACAAAAATAAAAGAAGATGAGAAGAACAATACACCCGAAATTTTTACGTGGAAAACCCGATGCCGGAAAAACCACGGGACGCTAGTCTAGGAACGCTCCACTATAATCAAAGGATTACAACTGACACTCTAATGGTGTCTTTCTCACAATAAATCCTCACAATTGTCACAAAACACAATCTCATTTGACGAACTCTCAAGTGAGATCTCGTTTATGCGCTAAGACAAGATCTCGTTTATGCACTAAGAAAAGCACTTTATGGATGGAAGCAAGCACCTCGTGCTTGATACGAAAGGTTAAGTAGCTTTCTGTATGAATAGAAGTTCTTCAAAGGTAATGTAGACATTACTCTTTTCATTCAGAAGCAGGATAAGGATATTTTACTTGTTCAAATCTATGTTGAGGATATTATCTTTGGTTCTTCTAATGAACGTCTTTGCAAGAGTTTTTCTAAAGTGATGCAGGATAAATTCGAAATGAGTGTGATGGAGATTAAGATTTTTCCTTGGACTTCAAATTCATCAGTTGAACAGTGAAATTTTTATTTATCAGGAGTAATATGCACTTGAGATTGCCAAGAAATTTGGTCTGAAAATTTGCAAGAAAACAGAAACTCCTATGTCCCATTCCTTTAAACTTGATAAAGATGAAGATGGAAAATAAGTTGAAAGAGAAGAGAGAGAAGGCAAGATTACCCAAGAACAATACATTCATATGTGGAATGAAGACCTCACAGAGAGAGAAGCATGGGAGAGAAGCTATGCTTATACAATTGTCAAATTTTGTGAGTAGAGGGGATCAGATGAAGAAACAAAAAGCTTGACTGAGGAAGAAAGACAGATTGAACACAACACAAAATAGAATATTGAGCTATGGAATGCTCAAAGAGATGATATGGAACACATGAAGTAGTAGATGAACGTCTACCCATTCCAATTTTGTTGGAGGACAATATGCAGGTCGATATTCCTGAAGGAAGACTTATTGTTGCTATGGAATTATCTGCAAAAGTCCCAGATCTACCTGAACTAATTCACGAGGACAATCAAAGTTTACCTGAAGCCTCGACCACATTCGGAGGCAAGATGAATCTCTAGTTCAGGTTGAGACTGTTGAAAATATGAACATGGAGTCAGATGAAACAACTGCTTAAAGGGAGCAATCTCAGAAAGATGGATTCATTGGTCTGCAATCCAGTGGAGAAGAAGTCCTTGCTCAGAGAGAGCAAACCTTGATAGATTTAGATGTAGTGTTGGAAGAAATTGCTGCATCTGAACCTAAAAAGAAGCTCTCAGAACGATAGTCACAGACTGAGGGGGAGAAAAGGCTCAAGAAGGAGTTAGAATTTGCCCGCAAAGAGAAAGCCTCAGTCGAGAATAAGGAAACAAGTGCGGTACCAGCCAGAAAAATGGATCCCATTGAAACTATGAATGCTCTCATTACTAAACTTCTCGACATCAAGGCATCTCAGAATGTTGTTCAGAAGGACATGGAGAAGCTACAGAAGATAGTACTTCAGAGATGGGATGGAATGGAAAGTATGCTTGAATAGAAGATGAACAACTTCGAGAAAACCCTTGATCTTTACGGCAAATTGTTCTGTTTAGGAATGGCAAGCTTGCAGACATACACTTTGATTCGTGATGAGAAGATTGTTGAAGATTTCTCTCATCTTCAAGCCCTCAAAGATTATGCACTTAAGGTGGCAGCAGATTACAAGAAGGATTCTTCTAAGGAGGGTAATAAAGAGCATGGGGATGTTCCTTCTTCTTCAAAATCACCTCAACCATTGTCTGCTTAAAAATAAATTTTCAAATAGTCTTTGTTTAAGTTTTTTTTTTGGGTCTCATATTGAACATCTTCTTTGTTTTATGTTTCGAATTATCACGTCCTTATTATGGGCCGATAACATTGCTAATAGAATGAAATTTACATTTTATCATATTCTTTGTTTATTGCTGGTGACAAAAAGGGGGAGAGAAGCCTTTTTTTATATAACTATTCTGCAGGATGTAAGAAGATGCAAAGAAGTTCTGAGATCTTAATCAAGACATTCTAGTGATATTCTTACAATCTGTATCTGATGAAGATTCATATGCCATTTACATATTCATATTCTTGTGAAATCTTTTTGCGCTTACATCTCTTAATTAAACTTATTTTTCATAAACCCACTTTGATGTTAAGGAAGTTTTGTCATCATAAAATGTGGGAGACTGTTGAGGAAACATTCTCTCTAAATATTTTGATTCTGACAAAACTATATGTGTTAAGATAGAATCTGTGTAATGTTTATAATGTTTTAATTGCAGAAAAACAAGTGAACAGAAATTTATATTGATCCATTTTTGGCATCAAGACTCAAGAAGGAGTAGCCATATATTTGCTTCTGGAGACGTTCAGATGGAGCTGCCTTTGAAGATGTTTTAGATGGAGTTACTTTTGAAGTCGTTTAGATGAATTGTGTCGCATCTGAAGGCTTACTCGTCTAAAAACTTATATGAGGTGTCAAAATGACTTTATTGAAACTCAATATCACGGCTCAAATTTATCTGTACAGATTTAGAGAGTCTTTACTTCTGAAGACTACTTCTGAATATCACTTGGATTCTGCGCTTACTATCAGACAGATTCTGAAGACCCACAAATGGCAAATTTCCGATTAAGACAAGTTTTGTTATGGAAGTCTGTAATATTTGATTGACAAGATAATTCTTCAATCAGATCAGAAGGAAATCTACGTTTGGATATTACCTTCCGTGAATAAGATTTGTGGCTTATTTGAATCTACTCTACTTTTGAAAACCGAAGATTCGGTTGTATGGGCGACAGAATCTGAAGAGTTCAGATTCTATTTCAACGGCCACCATATCTTCTCACATATAGTCTCGTTTAATCACGATTGAGCCAATCAAAGATTAAAGAGCGATCCTTTGAAGGATTGTCCAACGGCTAATTTGGAAGCAAATGAGTATAAAAGAATAACCATAGTGAGGAGCAGAAGAGTTGAGAATATTAAATTCCAAAGTGCCAGAGTTTTGTTCAGATTCACATACATATTCTAAGAGTTCTTAAATTCATTCGTTGTGAGATCTTGTAAGAGCAACTGAGTGTTTTCATCTGTCGTAAATCTCCATTTAATCATTATAGTGGAATCCAACCAATCAGCTGTCATCGTAGGAGAGTGGATGCAAGCCTAACAAGCCGAACCACTATAAACTCAACGTGCACTTTTTTCTACTCTTAACTTTTATTTCTGTGTTTAGATTATTTGCACGTTGTCATACTGTTCTTGATTCTGATCATGTTTTGAAATTGTCTTAATTTCGCAATAAGTTTCAATTTGATTCACCCCCTCTAGGTGATATTGCTAGATTCAACACTAAGGAGTCGCGTTCATATATATGTAAAGCATCTTGCTTTTCTTAAATTTCGTTTGTTTCCCTAAAATAAATGATTTGCAAAAAAAAATTCTTAAAAGTATTCATGAAAGATCAAGTTATTTTTTTTTTGTTCATTCTTTTTTGTGAGCGAAACAAACAATTATTTTTTGGAAAATATTATCTACAACACTCATTTTGCGCGAAACAAATGTAGCCTTAATAACTCATGTTTTAGCTATGAGAAATGATTATATGACTTCGCTTAATCCACAATGAGATTAAGAAGTGGTCGAAGTTACAAAAACTTAGCACTAAAGTGATCAATTTGAAAGTTTTGGCACTAAAGTGAGCGTCCTACACAATTTATGGCACTTGAGGTGTATTTAACCCCAGGTTTTTCTAACACTAAAGGGAAATCTCTAATATATATATATCACAACGAGCAAACCAGATTTTTGCAAGAGAATACAAAGATATCACTTCAAGGTCTTCTCTTGAAACCGAATGTCAAGAAGCTTTACGTTAAGCTAGGGTAGCTTTTCTAGAGAACGAATAGGCAAGGTTCTCTGGAGACCAAAGGCTGGCCTGCCTCTCATTCTGCTTATGTAGTATCTAAAGCGGCCATTAAATGCTTACACAAGGATTTTAGCAAGCCAAATACCCCAAGTTTTCGTGCAAATTGCGCCTGCCCTTGATTGCTCAAGACGGATATATTGCACCAGACCGGTCTCTCGAATCCAAAAGAAGACGTGGAGGATCCCGTGAGTCTGTCCTTGCCGCCCAAAGATGGCCCCTCTCTGGACGATTCTTTCGAGGGATGAAAGAATCGTCCTTCTTTTCGTATGAAGATATTGTCGTTGCAAATGGCGAAAAAAATTATGATTCCTATAGTTTTACATGAAGATGTTCCAATTTGAAATGATGGAATGTATACATTAGCGACATATTTTCCTTTTGCGAGATTTAGACGAGTGGAATAGGTACTGATACAAAAGAGAGAATAAGTAAGGGATAACGGCAAAATAAGAATTTCGATTTCCACTCTAATAAGGATTTAAAATATGTTATTGTAATATTGATGGAGTTGCGAAGTCTGATAGAGAAAAGTAACATACGGAGCTTTTACTGCCAGTGGCATTCATGTGATTTCCATGATAGCTAAGCAAACGCTGGACTCATGCTAAATAATGGGGCAACATCTTTTTTATTGATAACGCTGAAGCTTGAAACCCTGAAACTTGTAATTATGACACCGATAGTGTCAGTGAAGATATTACCTAGTGCAGTAATTGTTCTCTTTCTGATTTTGAAAGGGTTTTTCACGTGAACAAATTTGCTTGTCTTCTTCTCTATTTTTTCTCTTCAAAGTTTCGCATTCTTGATAATAAGTTTACACATTATCGACAGCATCAACCTCTCTATATTGATTTCTTACTCTTAAATGAAAATCATGCCTAAAAGTTGTGATTATTCAAATAACTATTATGATTCAAGATGCACAAGCATTAAATCTAAGCAAGAGACATGCAGATCATGGAGTCAATCTCTAGATTGTAACAAAGAAAAAAATACCAAGTTTTTTTTTTTTTGAGTTTTTTCTTGTTTATGTTTCGGTCAAAGCTAAAATTAAAAAGTCAGTAAAAAAAAAAAAAAACACGATGCATCTTTTGAATGCGAGTCTTTCGTGAACCATGCCAAAGCTTGTGGCCTCCTCAGACGGTGAATAGACTTATTTTGAACGAGACCCACAATCTTTTTATTCATGATCTTTTAAGATTCCAAGAAATTTTAGAGTCAGTCTTTTGCTTTTATTTCTCCATTTTCAGAACAGTTGTTGTCATATGATTTAGGTAGGGGATAGGGTGCTGCCAGAATCATGTTGGTTATGCAGTTGTTTATTATATGTTACTTGTTAGAATGCCATCCATCGGTGGGGATGCATTAGACGTATAAAGAAAGTCCTGTTATCTTCCTGTTGTTAAACATCGAACTATATTTCTAATGAAGAGCATCTCCATCCTATGTCTTTCACATTTTAATTTGAGGAAGATAATGTGTACATAAGTCAACCGTAAGAAAATTATTAATTGCAATCATTTTTATCTTGATAGTTTTAGTGTCGCTTTTATAAATTAAACTGTCATCCATATATGAAAAGAAATTCCTTACAAAAAATACTGTCTTTCATTATTTAAGTTGGATTTTTCACTTAATTTTCCATTTCGACATTGAATTTTTTTTAAAAAACAGCATTGTGTTTCATGAGGGTTACCAACGACCCTCGCCAGCTGCAAAGGCCTTATTCATACCAGGTGAGCGGCATCGCCGGAATGACCGTGAAGACCTTGCAAAGAGCCATTGCCGCCACAGGAAAGGGCGTGGAAGCCCTCGCTTAGGGCTATGAAGTCCCTTGCCTAGGGCAAGGCCTTTGCAGTCGACAACACAGAAAAAAAATTACAGAAATTTCTAACGTCGATGCTAGTAGCGCCACTTAGAGGACGGACGTTCACGTCGATAAGATTTTGCCCAGCGGTACTCGTTTCTCCTTTGGATGACTTGTCTTAATAAGCTGCCCACCCAGGAATTGCTGCTCCAATATCGAAGAATACAAGATGGTTTGTGTGCCTTCTGTCAATGTGGTCCAAACTCGGTTGACCACTTATTTTTTGGATGTTCTGTGACCTTGGACATTGCTTCTACATAGGCGTCCAGGTGCGACCTCAATTGGACAAATCGTCCTTGGAAGGATCACATCCGATGGGCCAAGCAACATATTGGAGGTTCTTCTTTTTCACATCGGATTGTTAGGTTCTCCCTTGGTGCCCTTTGTCACACCATTTGGACCGAGAGAAACAATGTGTTATTTCGTGAAAAAACTCTTTTTGTGCCAGCTATTATCATGCATATCACTAAATTAGTCAAAGACAAAGCAGTTTCTTTTGGTCACGTTCAGGATACACCGTGTAATAGGAGGCTCCAAACGAATTGGGGGCTATCACCCTCTATTTTTGAAGACCACAGGGGTGCAGGACCCCACTAATACCCTGCGGTTACCTATTTTCCTCTGTCTTACTCTCTTTTTACTCTGATGGATCACTTCCTACTCTCTGGTTGCTGCTGCTCCTTATTATTTTCGACTGATTCCTTGTCATCGAGGAATGGTGCTACTGCTTCTGATGTTGCTGAGTTGCTGCTGATTGCCTCTGCTCCTTGGGTGCTCTTGAATGCCTGGGGGACTTTTCTGCTTGCCTTTTTGCTGCTATTGATGTGTTATCTTTGGCTCCATTGAAGGCTTTCTTTTATTTTTATTTTCTATTTTTGTTTGTTCTTTGTCTTTCTTACTCTGGCGCTGCTATGTTCAGTCCCCCTCCCACTTTGGGGGGTGAGTTCTGTCCACTTTCCCTTCTATTGAGACTGGCTTTTAGCCATTTATTCTGTCTGGCCACTGTTACTTCTCTCCCTGGGCTGTGTTCTGTTGTTGGAGGGTGTTGGCCACCTTTAGGCTACACTACTTGCTGTCCCAAGGTTCTTCCGGGCCTATTTTTCTCCTCACAGGTCCACTCACTTTTATGCTGTTTCAAGACCAAGGTTTTTCACCAACTAATGGCTGCGGAGAGCTGGATCTATTGCTGCACCACACTCCAATCCTGCTGCTCCATCATCAGCTGCTGCTCCTTTGGCGATGTTTTTGGCTCTCTTTCTGGCCATCCACTTGGCCGTACTGCTTCTCTTCTTGTACTATTTTTTGGGCGTGTCTTGGCCCTTTCCCTGCTGCTCTGGCCTTTTCCCATGCTGCTTTTGGATGTTGAACTTAGGGAACGACTGTTGCTGGTTGGATTTTGTTGTTGATCCGTTGCTAGGACACTTGCCGACCTCCTTCAAGCCACTACCCAGCTGCTCATACTGTTTAGCTATTCCTATACCTGGCAGTGGTTTGTTATTTGTAGTGCATAGCTCGTCTGTTACTTCCGAATCTTTAGGCTACTTGTTTGGCCGTATTTTTATGTTTTTTTCTTTTTCATACCCTATTTATTTCCTTAGGACTACTTTTAGGCTTACTATAGCTGTCGTGTGGCTCTCTCTCTCTTCTACGTGTTGGCCGTGTCTTGGCCTTTAGGATCGATATGCTTGCCAAGCTGATGTATCTTGCGACCGGTCACCATTGAACCCATTTTGGTACTGTTGCCAATTTTGGTTGATGATTTTTATGTCCGGTTCCTCTTTTGTATCTATCGATTTGAAAAGTCTATACATACTTACCTTACCAAAAATAATAATCAAACGCCTGAAAATTGGCTTTATATACTACCTTGACTATTTGGACCAAAAAAAAATACTACATCGACTATGCAAAAATTGGTGAGACACATCCCCTATGGCACTTAAGTTATCGATTTTTCAACTTTATGACACTTAAGTCAACAGAAAAAAGTTATCTCGCTCAAGTGAACGTCATACCAAAGTTGTGGAAGCTTATTGATATTTCTTATGCTGACTATCTTTAGGTGTTCTCCTAGTTCGATCTTACATGATCTCATCTTGATTTTTATAAAGGTCAGTTTCGCCCATTCTGTCTTATTTTAGCTTTTTCAATTTTATAAAGCTTATTTTAAATAAATAAATAAAAATTAAGACTCCCAATTAGTAAGTGCTTTATGCAGAACACACCGTGATGATATATGAATCTACGATTGAGACTGTATCGTCTCTGATTTTGACCGTATGGTTAGAGAAGCATTTTCCATTCACGAAACAGGAAAATGACAGTTTTATTTAACTTAATAAGTTAATATTAATATAAAATCAGTTTCACATGAGACAACTTTCGCTGCGTTTGGTAACACTCATTGAAAAGTGTTTCTATTCCAAAAATATTTTCGGAATATTTTCGTAACAGAAATGTGTATAGTAAAATGTTCCGTGTAACATTTTTGAAAAAGAGAAAAAATTTTGAAGCAAAAAAAAACATGTTTTTGAGTTTTGGAACACTTTTTAGAAACAACTCGAGGGCGAGCTTGTGTAAGCCACCGCCGCAGCCGCGGTTGCCACCTACTGACCACCAATGACCGTCGGTCGCAGGCCGCCGCCGCCGGCCACCGGCGGCCGTTTGCGCGGCCACCACCGGTCGCCGTTCGCCATCTGGCGCCGCCGCCGTTCGCCGGCAGCCACCGCCGCCACAGTGGCCACTGATCCTTCCTTTTGACGGAAAAAGTATTTTTTTTTTAATTTATCAAACGCGTTTCTGTTCCTAGAAATCGTAGTCAAGAACAGAAACTCAAAAAAAATATTTCTGTTCCAAATATAATATCAGGAACAGAAACGTTATCAAACGTAGCCTTCAAGTCCAAGTAATAAATTTAGAAAGCAAATTTTGATTCTCCAATAAAACTTCAATGAAATTCAAGGATTCGGATCGTCTACCCTTCTCTTAGAAGGGCAGGTACCTGCCCTTGCGATCTGGGCCATCCGTTTTTAAACGGATGGCCCAGATCTCCTATTTTTAGGGGGTAATTTTTTAGATTTTTTTATTTTTTTAGTAATAATCTGGGTCATCCATTCATATCACGGATGGTCTGGATTCAAAGGGCAGACATCCCTTCGCTGAAATCCAAGGCTGTGGGACTTGCAATATCCCATTGAGATTTGGAAATGGATCGCCTAATATTTCCTTAGAAGATTAGGCCCTAACCTTGCAATCTAGGCCATTCGTGTTATGAATAGATGGCCCAAATTATAACTAATAAAAAAATATATAAAAAATTCTAAAAATTATCCCATAAAAAAGGAGATCTGGGCCGTCCGTCCAAAAATGGACGGCCCAGATTGAAAAGTTATGTACCTAACCTTCTGAGCGAAAATTAGGCGATTCGGATCCGACTGATTTGGAAAGGAAATCGGACAAACAAGTCATCGGGTTTCCTCGAGATAATACTTGGTCAAGACTGCACCGGGGCTCTGCCCAGCCGTGAATACCCTCTCTCTCTCTCTCTCTCAAGCCTACACAAGAATTGCGTCATTGCATAACTCATCCGTGATATTTTCCTGCGCCTCTCGTACTTGTGGTCAGGAAAAAGAACAAGCACCCCTGACTTGCAAAAGATAAAGCTGCGAGTCTCTGATCTCGCACCTCGCGTCGTGTGTAAGTAGACAAGCAGAAGTAACAGTGAACACGTCCCAGTAGCTACACAGTTTGCAATCAAAATGGCAGAGTCAACAAAGAGGTATACTCTAATTCTCTCATGTGTTTAATCCCATCAATCTGTTTTCGTCTTCCTCTTGCGTGCAGGGGCCTTTTTATCCTTCTATCTTCGGTATTTAGCTGCGCAAGTCGTTGCAGTGAAATCCTCGTTCATCGAAAGAAAACAGGGGAAAATTTGGACAGAAACAAGAAAGGCCTTACCTTTGCATGTGCAAGATAAAGAATTTGTGATTAACGCTGTTTTCCTATGGAGGAAAGGCTGTCAATCTGTTCAGTTTTTGTTTTCCACTGAAAAAGACAAATGAAGACCGTTTCCACTTTTGATCGTTCTGTTTTCTTGGGTATATGAAAATGCAGAATTCTTTCTGAAACTACTAGAAGAACCTGTTTGTTTGTTGCCATCATAGAAAAACTTCTTGAAACAAACGGTCCCTGAAGATGCCTAGGGAAAAAGACATTACTAGTCGTCGCTCTAGTCCGAGGGCCGCGATCCTCACCGGATGTGAGCGAGAGTCGCGAGCCCTCGCCCATTCTAAAAATATGCAACTATTATTAAGAATTGTTCATGTCAGCCGGGCAGCCAAATGCATTGAGTTGGCATAATTACAAAATGTTTAGAACTCCAGTGACTAAAAAAAAAATTAGGACTAAATTGGCACAATTACAACAGGATCAAGACTTTTTTTGTAATTTTCCTATTCGACCCATTCCCATATCTATTTCAAGTAGATCAGCAGTTGCAGACTCCATATCTAAGAGATAATAAACGCATCAATCCTCAAATCTTTTCTTTTTCTTTGAATTCCTTCCAATTTCGTTTTGTTCTGCTAAGTATTTTTTTCCCATTTCCGCTGTACTCCTTTTTATTTTATTTTTGCAGGTATGCAGTTGTAACAGGATCAAACAAAGGCATTGGATTTGCCATATGCAAGCTCTTGGCTTCCAAGGGGATTGTGGTGGTATTGACTGCAAGAGATGAGAAGAGAGGACTTGAAGCTGTGGACAAGCTCAAACTAGAGCCCGGCCTCTCTGACCATGTCTTCTTCCACCAGCTCGATGTCTCCGATCCTGCCAGCGTTTCATCTCTTGCGGACTTCGTCAAGCGCCAATTTGGAAAGCTTGATATTCTGGTAGGTCCACTAGGACTCATAATACTCGCCTCGATGCAGAGCTGATGATGTATTGCAGATGATCCTACTGTAGTACCATGAAAACCTTATCATACTATCAAGAGTGCAGTAATGTAGGTGCGAGAAAAGCGCAATATCGAGATAAGAGAATTCCTAACCTTCAATCTAGTCAGTTTAAGATTGATTTTGATGGCCAGATCTGGATGCTGTCTTACGAGAAAATAGTATATGGCAAAATTTGTCTTCTCTATTGCTTTTTGCACTCTGCTTTGCGATTGGCCTTGTGCTTTTATAGTGATGACAAAATTTCTTTTCCAGGTGAACAATGCTGCTGTATTGGGATGCATTGTGGATGCTGATGCTTTAAGAGCATCAGGCATTGGAAAGGTACGGTCTCCGTTTCTCTGATCATGTTGTTCAGATAGAAACTTAATTGAACTATTAATTGGCTCGATCCCGAAAGTGGCGCTAGTTATCCACTTGAAGTTCATGGAAAAATAAAGCTCTGTGACGTTACTATCATCTATTCAGTCTTGTGGAGTGATTGAGTGGGATTCTTTCATAAGAGCATGACGCAAATCATCGCAGACTGAAGTTGTGACACTTTCACGGTCTTAATGAGTTTTACCGGGTTAAGAATAAAAGTCGCGAAAAGAAGAAGCATTCAAGAATCAGCCGGTTTGAACTAGCATTGCCATCCAAACTCAATGTACCTTGATCTGATTTCTTGCAGCTAACTCCTATAAGATGACATGATAAGCCCCTGGAATTTTAAGATGCATATTCCGTGTTGGACCATGCCAATTCCGTGACCTCTGATTGTCCTTCCTAACATTCTCCGTGGAATGATGCAGGAGCAAGTTAAGTGGAGTGAAATTTCGACGACGACATACGAGTTAGCTGAAGAGTGCATTAACATCAACTATTATGGTGCCGAAAGGATGGTTGATGCACTCATTGGCCTCCTCCAACTATCTGACTCGCCGAGGATTGTTAATGTCTCCTCTGGAGCCGGGAAGCTCACGGTAAGAAGTGTCGAAGTACATTATTCCAGAGATAGTTCCCAGTAACTAAAGTAGGGAAATTCACTCGAGTTATCACATCGAACGCAAAACCCATTTTTGCAAGAGAGTACAAAGATATCACTTCGAGGTCTTTTCTTGAAATTGAATTGCATGACTAGTTTCCCAAGAGAATGAACAACTCTTCAATCTTCTTTGTAACCTTGTGAACAGATTTTCCCGGATGGCTGGGCTAAGAACGTCTTCAGCGATGCCGACTGCCTCACGGAAGACAAGGTGGACGAGGTATTGAAGGAGTTTCTAAAAGATTTTAGGCAAGGTTCTCTGGGGACCAAAGGCTGGCCCGCTTCTCATTCTGCTTACATAGTTTCTAAAGCGGCGTTAAATGCTTACACGAGGATTTTAGCAGCCAAGTATCCCAAGTTTCGTGCAAATTGCGTCTGCCCTGGATTCGTCAAGACGGATATGTCGCACCAGACCGGTTTCTTGACTCCGGAAGAGGGCGCCGAGGGTCCTGTGAGTCTGTCCTTGCTACCCGATGACGGCCCATCTGGGCGATACTTTCAAGGGACGAAAGAATCGTCCTTCCTTTCGTATGAAGATGATTATCGTCTTCCAAATGGCAAAAAATTGATGATTCCTGATTTTAGTTGAAGATGTCTCTTTTTCAACTGAGGGAATGTAGACATTTGCAATATGTTGTCTTTGTATTCATTTCTGCTTTCAAATAAAAATCACGCCTAAATGTTGTAATTGCTCAAATAACTATAGGATTCAAGGTGCGCAAGCGCCAAATCTAAGCAAGGGACATGTAAATCATGGAGTCAATCTCTAGATTGTAACAAAAAAAACTGCCTTGTTCAGTTTTGAGGTTTTTCTTGGTTTAATTTTTGAATTAACTACAATCATATAAGTTACTAAGAAAAGTGATAGTTGCTTTACAATGTGTTTGCCAGCAGCATTAATAGCATCATGAGATTTTGATTGTACTTCAGTAATGCTATCTATCTACATCATCAACCCTGAATAGATGTTGGAGATGTAACACTGTCTTTTTTGGTTTTAAAAAAGAAAACGACAAGGCCAGTACCATGAGTTCCCGAGGCGTACTATAATATTAAGTATAGAAGTGATGTGGCAATCGCACAATAGATTTAAGACTTAATTGACAATTAAAAAATTTAGGACTGAATTGACCGTTGTACAATAAGATTTAGGGCTTTTTGGACAGTTTCTCAGCCAAAACAAGAAAGCTACTAAGAAAAGCGAGCCTTGATGTCACGCCCCAAACCCCGAGCACGCGACACCCCGATCAAATCGTCCCAAGGGTCATAAAGGATAGCGTCCCAGGTTCGCTACCGACCCACGACAGTTTATTACGCATGCGGAAACGGTTTACTCCCAAACAACATAAATTTGAATTGGGATACATTAGTAGGAGATAAATACCAAGACAGTTCACAAAAAGATCATCACACACATTAAACCAAACAACTGAAGATAATTAACCCTATTGAGCTATAGCTGACATTAACGACCCCATACTTCGGGGCAGCTCACTAAGACCTCAAAAGGGTATTCGGTCGGGTAAGGTTAACTTCCCATCTACTTCAAAAGATCACTCCTACCGCCAATCCTTGGCGTCCACGGGCTTCATCACTTGGGACCTGAAAAATGTTATCCCACGACGGGGTGAGAAATAAATCTCAGTGAATAAAGCCTAAGCTCGGTTAGGAAACTGATTCGCCGAGGGTATCCTAATGGTAAGCTCACAGAATCATACAATCACATAAAATACCCAAGTATAGCCCTCATATACTAATAAACCACATGCATACTTACCGGCCTTCAGCCACACATAACGCAATGCTTCACCCGACTCAGCAGTGAAATAAGTCAATCACTCAAAACAGGCATCGCATCCACAAGTATGCACAGGACACCACGCGAGTCCATTTATTAACGATGATCGTGCCAACGGCACCCTGAGAGGATCTATGCGACTGGCGTGATTCGACTCTCATAAATAGTACGATCATATACTCATCCGGACGAACCGGGCTACGCTCCTTTTCCCTCTCGGCAGCGGCTACTACAAGCAGTCTTCCAGTGCACCCGTTGCACAGTACGGCAGGTAGGCATCCCTATACGGGGCGTCGGTCCATCACAAGCTGCGACCGGCATCCGATCAGCCCTGTGCCCGTACTAACCGGCACGAGGCAGGACTGTCGTGCTTCTGGTAAGTCGTATGGTCCCACATGACTGGTACTGGTGTACTATTAGTACACTACGAACTTACCAGGAAAAACCCATCATCGTTCCGTCATATGACCACACAATGCACCCACCATAACAATCAATTTTAATTCTCTTTGATTTAGGCTGGATGCTCACACAACGTGCTCAAAGACTCGGCCCACAGCCATTTTCATGCTAAAGCATATTTCTTTGATTTTGCACACGGTCATATGCATATGCAGACTATCAATTAGATACTGCAATCACGGAACAAATAACTCCCAAATACATGTCAATTCATTCAATGAACATTTCAGGCATCCAATCATAAATAGGGCGATAAATCCCCAAGTAGCGATTAACACTCAATAGTAATTCCAGTCACACCATCAGCCCTCCAACGGGATAATCACACCGATGAAAATCATCGAACCAATTAAGAGCATTTAATTTCATTTAAACAATATAAAGCTCAATTCGAACAATAATCATTTATTTTCCCATTTAATTTATAATTGCCGATCAAACACTCGTCTTTAATCTATCGTTCTCTCGCGATAAATCAATCAATTTCAACTAATCACATTTAACCACAGATAATATAATTAATCACTCTAACTTAGTCGATTACGGTCATTTAACCTAAACCGGGGTTTCTAACTAAACCAACCGTAATCACTTTATGTTATTACCAAAATTGCTAACCCAACTAACCCTAGGCGTAATTAGCGCCCTAACCAAGGTTTAGGGTCAACTCACTTCTAATTAGCTCGGGCAGTCTCAACGGCGACGGTGCGGCCGGCTACGAACTCACGAACTTCGGTGAGGCTCGGAATCCTTCTCGGTGATTCACGGATCACGACCCAATTTCCTTGAATGGCGGCCCAAAACTCATGGCCCACGGCCCAAACACTCGGCCAAAATGGCCCACAAGACCGGCCAAATGGCCCACGGGACCGGCCACAAGGCCCAGGCTCACCCGGCCATGGCCAGGGCAGACTGGCCCACGAGGCCGGCCACTCAGGCCGAACAGAGCAGGGGATGGGCGGCTCGGCTTCAACGACCGGTTCGGCGACCGACGGACGGCGGCTGACCTCGGGGTGGTCGGAGGAGTTCGAGGGGACGTCGGGGGTTCGGTGGGGACCGGTGACCGCGGCGAAAGACGGCCGGAGGCGGCCGGTTCACGGCCGAACAGAACCGGCCCGCAAACATGAGGAAGTGGCCGAGAACAGGGTGGACAATCGGGGCTGATTCCGGCCACCACGCGCGGCGGCGAGCTCGGCCGAGCTGAGGGAAGGTCAAGAGGGGTCTTGGGAGTTCGATGGTGGCGGCAATGAGCAACGGCGGCGGCCGGTTCGACGGGATCGAAGAAAATCCCAAACCGGGTCAAAAACAGGGCTCCGGCGTTCTCGAGGCCGATTACGGCGGCTCCGGCGGGTGATCGGTGGCGGGCTTGGTCGAGGATGTTGAGGAGAGGTGGGGGATGGTTGTAGGAGTGGTAGTTGACGGTGGCGGTGCCGCGAACGGCCGGGGAAGCCCCGACGTGCTCGGGTCAGCAGGGGGCCGAACAGGGGCTGGGTTCTCGCGGCGGTTTCGTGGCTGCCGACAGCCAACGGCGGCCGGGACGAGGTCGGTGGCGACGGTTGGAGGTGGCTGGACGTCTTGTGGTGGCGAGCGGTGGTGGCGGCGCACGCAAATTGGCAGAGGCAGAGGAGGACGGAGGAGTTTGGTCGGGGGCGTCGTTCCTCAAACGAAGAAGAAAAATAGAGAAGAGAAAGGGAGGGGGCAAGAGAATGTGGGGGACAAACAGTAATGAGGGGGTGGAAAATGAGTAGAGAAAGAAAATGGAGTGGGGGACAAACGGTAAGTTTGGGGGGTGTCACACTTGATTTACAATATTCGAAAGCGAGTCTCTCGATGAGTTATATAATTTCCTGCTAAGACAGTAACAACAATGTCAAAGCTTCCGGCTTACTCAAACAATCATTAGACTGATGCATAAAATATCAAATTATGAGTGAAAATGAAAAGAAGAATGTTACATACATTATAAAATCAGTTTAAGATTTAGAAGAAAACGCACAGATCTTATCCATCATTTTTTTTTAACTTTTCCTTCCCTTTTTTGTTTCTTTTATTCTATTCCCTTTAAGCTATTCCCTTCACGATGACCCCTGCTCCGTGAAGGATAAACGAGATCTTCCTTCAATGGCTTTTCCCCGAACTTCTCTGATCAAGACCTCCGTTCTTTTTTGTATTATTATATATATTTTTCTTTACTCCTTTCTGTGATCATCTTCTTCATGGACTTCTCTTCCTGGTTCCCGTTGTAAGCGCTCCATCACCATCACCAACTAATCTCAACACTAAACTATCCTCCATGGACGTCATTGACCACCGCCAACGCCACATCTACCACGACACTCCGTCATCAAGTCGGGACTCTATAGTTCACACTCCGGAATTCATCGACCCCAAACCAGCTCTAAACAGGTTCGTCTTTTTTTGTCGAAAAAAACGTATATTGATTAATAGACCATTCCAAGCCTAGTTCTATCTCAAAGACAACGAGTCAGGGATCCCTAAGCGGCAGCCGTAGCTGTGGTAAAAACAAACGACTCCACACTCGATGGTTCAAATGAGACGCACGCTGGGATAATCGGCAACAAGAAGGCGAAGTGAGGCACATCCACATATTTTCAACAGGATGTGTACGTAGGCTACGAAAGACATACCGAAATCTACAACGAGCGTTTCTAAAAAAAATACTCAGACATGTCGCAAACCGAGGATAAGGAGCGACTGCCCGTCGTTAAGAGATGAGCGACTGGAGGTTTGAGTTTTACCTGTCGAGGAGTGACGCGTATTGGTTCAACGATCGTCAAGCAGGTTGAGGCGATTCGTCAGATGCAATCAATGGAGAGACACGCGAAGAGACAGCCGAGCGGCAGCGTTGGGTCACGAAAGAGCGGCGGAGAGAGCCCTCCTCTGTCACTCACAAGCGCTCATGTTCTCTCTATGCCCCTTTTTTGGAACCAAACCCTGCTTGAGGAACCATCGCTCAACTCACGTTCCCCTTCTCTGGATTCTCACGCGCTCACATAAGCTCTCTCATACTCTTTTTTTAAAAACCGAAAATCCTCCCAGAGACCCCCTCACGAGCTCCTCTCTTTGGTGCTCTCTCTCGGTTTGCTCTTCAAATGAGCAAGAATGGCTCCATCTCTCATTTTATTTTATTTTTGCCCTCTCCCTCGTTCTCTCTCTGTCTTCTTTTTCGAAAACCCTCCCCCAATTAGTAAGTGTTTTATGCAAAACACACCGTGATGATATATGAATCTACGATTGAGACTGTATCGTCTCTGATTTTGACCGTATGGTTACGGAAGCATTTTCCATTCACAAAACAGGAAAATGGCAATTTTATTTAACTTAATAAGTTAATATTAATATAAAATCAGTTTCACATGAGACAACTTTCGCTGCGTTTGGTAACACTAATTGAAAAGTGTTTCTATTCCAAAAGTGTTTTCGGAATATTTTCGTAACAAAAACGCGTGTAGTAAAATGTTCCGCGTAACATTTTTGAAAAAAAGAAAAAAATTTGAAGCAAAAAAAAACATGTTTTTGAGTTTTGGAACACTTTTTAGAAACAACTCGAGGGCGAGCTTGTGTAAGCCACCGCCGCTGCCGCGGTTGCCGCCTACTGACCACCAATGACCGCCGGTCGCAGGCCGCCGCCGGCCACCGGGTGCCGTTTGCGCGGCCACCACCGGTCGCCGTCCGCCATATGGCGCCGTCCACTAATCCTTTCTTTTGGCGAAAAAAGTATTTTTTTAATTTATCAAATGCGTTTCTGTTCCCAGAAATCGTAGTCAGGAACAGAAGCTCAAAAAAAATATTTCTGTTCCAAATATAATATCAGGAATAGAAACATTATCAAACGTAGCCTTCAAGTCCAAGTAATAAATTTAGAAAGCAAATTTTGATTCTCCAATAAAACTTCAATGAAATTCAAGGATCTGGATCGTCTACCCTTCTCTTAGAAGGGCAGGTACCTGCCCTTGCGATCTGGGCCATCCGTTTTTAAACGGATGGCCCAGATCTCCTATTTTTAGGGGGCAATTTTTTGGATTTTTTTTTTAGTAATAATCTGGGTCATCCATTCATAATACGGATTGTCCGAATTCAAAGGGCAGGACATGCCCTTCTAAGGGAAGGGCAGACATCCCTTCGCTGAAATCCAAGGCTGTGGGACTTGCAATATCCCACTGAGATTTGGAAAGGGATCGCCTAACATTTCCTTAGAAGATTAGGCCCTAACCTTGTAATCTAGGCCATTCGTATTATGAATGGAAGGCCCAGATTATCACTAATAAAAATATATAAAAAATTCTAAAAATTACGCCATAAAAAAGGAGATCTGGGCCGTCTGTCCAAAAATGGACGGCTCAAATTAAAAGGTTAGGTACCTAACCTTCTGAGCGAAAGTTAGGGGATCCGGATCCGATTGATTTGGAAAGGAAATCGGACAAACAAGTCATCGGGTTTCCTCGAGAAAATACTTGGTCAAGACTGCACCGGGGCTCTGCCCAGCCGTGAATACCCTCTCTCTCTCTCTCTCTCTCTCTCTCTCTCTCTCTCTCTCTCAAGCCTACACAGGAATTGCGTCATTGCATAACTCATCCGTGATATTTTCCTGCGCCTCTCGTACTTGTGGTCAAGAAAAAGAACAAGCACCCCTGACTTGCAAAAGATAAAGCTGCGAGTCTCTGATCTCGCACCTCGTGTCGTGTGTAAGTAAACAAGCAGAAGTAACAGTGAACACGTCCCAGTAGCTACACAGTTTGCAATCAAAATGGCAGAGTCAACAAAGAGGTATACTCTAATTCTCTCATGTGTTTAATCCCATCAATCTGTTTTCTTCTTCCTCTTGCGTGCAGGGGCCTTTTTATACTTCTATTTTCGGTATTTAGCTGCGCAAGTCGTTGCAGTGAGTTCCTCGTTCATCGAAAGAAAACAGGGGAAAATTTGGACAGAAACAAGAAAGGCCTTACCTTTGCATGTGCAAGATAAAGAATTTGTGATTAACGCTGTTTTCCTATGGAGGAAAGGCTGTCAATCTGTTCAGTTTTTGTTTTCCACTGAAAAAGACAAATGAAGACCGTTTCCACTTTTGATCGTTCTGTTTTCTTGGGTATATGAAAATGCAGAATTCTTTCTGAAACTACTAGAAGAACCTGTTTGTTTGTTGCCATCATAGAAAAACTTCTTGAAACAAACGGTCCCTGAAGATGCCTAGGGAAAAAGACATTACTAGTCGTCGCTCTAGTCCGAGGGCCGCGATCCTCACCGGATGTGAGCGAGAGTCGCGAGCCCTCGCCCATTCGAAAAATATGCAACTATTATTAAGAATTGTTCATGTCAGCCGGGCAGCCAAATGCATTGAGTTGGCATAATTACAAAATGTTTAGAACTCCAGTGACTAAAAAAAAATTAGGATTAAATTGGCACAATTACAACAGGATCAAGACTTTTTTTGTAATTTTCCTATTCGACCCATTTCCATATCTATTTCGAGTAGATCAGCAGTTGCAGACTCCATATCTAAGAGATAATAAACGCATCAATCCTCAAATCTTTTCTTTTTCTTTGAATTCCTTCCAATTTCGTTTTGTTCTGCTAAGTATTTTTTTCCCATTTCCGCTGTACTCCTTTTTATTTTATTTTTGCAGGTATGCAGTTGTAACATGATCAAACAAAGGCATTGGATTTGCCATATGCAAGCTCTTGGCTTCCAAGGGGATTGTGGTGGTATTGACTGCAAGAGATGAGAAGAGAGGACTTGAAGCTGTGGACAAGCTCAAACTAGAGCCCGGCCTCTCTGACCATGTCTTCTTCCACCAGCTCGATGTCTCCGATCCTGCCAGCGTTTCATCTCTTGCGGACTTCGTCAAGCGCCAATTTGGAAAGCTTGATATTCTGGTATTAAAATATTCATAAAATTGATTTTATAAGACCATGGAGGAGTTAATGCACCATGGAGTAATTAATGCAAGTTTGGTGTGATTATCATTACTAGGTGTTATCATTACTAGGTGTCTTGGGTTTCATAGTAATTACATGTTGTGTCATCATTACTAGGTGTCTTGTGTTTCATAGTAATTACATGTTGTCTTCATAGGAGTGTTTAGTTTTTGCTATAAATACTTGACTGTGTTGTATTGTAAGATAAGCAAGAGAGAAGCCAAAGCAAGTGTTCTCCAATATACAGATTTTCTCCATCCATTTCGTGCCTCGTTTCTTATATTCGAAAGGTCACCCACGTTGTGTGTTTTCGGTTCCAACATTTGGTATCAGAGCTAGTATGGCATCTAGTAGTTCCGTTCAAATGCAGCTTCCAAAGTTGAACGGAAAGAATTTCAACAACTGGGCTGTCCAGATGAAGGTTCTGTTCAAATCGCAAGATTTGTGGAATCTAGTTGAAAGTGGCTACAACGAAGTAGCTGATGCCGAAGCATTCGAGGCTTTGAGAAAGGAGGAGAAAGAATCTCTGGTGGAGTCCCGGAAGAAAGATCAGAAAGCATTATATGCGATTTTTCAAGCCGTGGAGGAAACGATATTTGAAAAAATATCGAGTGCCGAGACCGCGAAAGCTGCCTGGGATATCTTGCAGAAATCCTACAAAGGCGATGATCGTGTCCGGCGGGTGCGGCTTCAGACTCTTCGAGGTGATTTCGAGTCTTTACGCATGAATGACTCGGAAACAATATCGGCATATTTTGATCGTGTGCAGGCCATCGTTAACCAATTAAGGGTTAATGGTGAAGAACTTCAAGATGTTCGTGTTGTAGAAAAAATCTTGAGGTCTTTGACCGAAAGATTTGACTACGTCGTCGCAGCGATCGAGGAAGGACAAGACGTATCAACTCTCACGTTGGAGCGGTTGATGGGTTCATTATGCTCCCATGAGCAAAGAATGAACCAGAAGTCTACGGGTTCCGTTTCTGAGCAAGCATTGCAAAGCCGGGTCGCTCAACCAAACCGAGGAGGCTATTAAGGCGGTCGAGGTCGTGGAGGAGCCCGAGGTAGAGGTGAGAATTCAAATTTCACCAGAAAATTTAGAACACCTGACAAATCAAAAGTCAAGTGTTTTAAGTGTAATAAATTCGGACACTACAAATCCGAGTGTCATGCAAAGGCGACGTACGTGCCGGCGGAACATGCACATGCCACCGATGCTGAAGAGTACATGGTACTAGCATGTGCGAAGGATGATTCAACTGTCGTTGATACTAATACATGGTATCTAGATACTGGGTGTAGCAACCATATGACCGGAAGAAAGGAGTTATTCTCACAGCTGGATGAGACAAGCCGTGGCGAAGTCAACTTTGGGAATAAATCAAAAATTCCAGTGATGGGCAAAGGTAACATTAATATCAAATCCAAAGATGGTACTAATGTTGCTATTACAGATGTTTACTTTGTGCCAGGACTTTTTTGGAATTTGCTAAGTGTTGGGCAACTTTCCGAAAGAGGCCACAAAGTTCACATTGAAAATGGAGTTTGCACAATCAGAGGTGTAAACAACAAGTTGATCACGACGGTACAAATGACGAAGAACCGGATGTTTCCCCTGACTCTTCAGACGAAGAATCTCTTGAGCTTTCAAGCGATGACGAAAGACAACAGCTGGCTGTGGCATCTTCGATTTGGGCATCTAAATTTTCGTGGAATGAAGCAATTAGTTCAGAAAAGGATGGTGATTGGCATGCCGTTGATTAATGATCCAGGGCGTCCTTGCGAAGGATGTCTCGTTGGAAAACAGCACCGAGACTCTTTTCCAGTTGGAAAAGCCAGAAGAGCAAACCAACCGCTGGAGTTGGTACATACCGACATATGTGGCCCTGTTGAGGTGGAATCGTTTGGACAAAAAAGGTACATGCTAATTTTTGTCGACGATTTTAGTAGAAAAATATGGGTACACTTCTTGAGGGAAAAATCTGAAGCTTTTGGCAAGTTTAAAGAATTTAAAGTCTATGTTGAAAAACAAAGTGGCTTTAAATTGAAGGCGTTGAGATCGGATAGAGGTGGAGAATTTACCTCAAATGAATTTCACAAATATTGTAAAATTCATGGAATCAAACGTCAGTTGACTGCCAGCTATACTCCTCAGCAAAACGGTATAGCAGAAAGAAAAAATAGGACAATTTTTGAAATGGCAAGAAGTATGCTGAAAGCTAAAGATTTGCCCAAGAAATTTTGGGCAGAAGCTGTTGCTTGTGCTGTATTTGTACTAAACAGGTGTCCAACAGTGAGTGTTCTTGGAAGAACTCCAGAAGAAGCTTGGAGTAGAAACAAACCAGATGTTTCGTTCCTACGAGTATTTGGGTGCGTGGCATATCCCCATATACCAGACGAGCGAAGAAAAAAGCTGGATGACAAAAGCGAGAAGTGCATCTTCATCGGCTACAGTGATACAACTAAAGGTTATAAGCTGTATAACCCGGTCACTGAGAAAGTTATTATCAGCAGGGATGTCCAGTTTTTAGAAGATGAGGCCTGGGACTGGAACCAGAAGGGTGACCAGAAAAACATCATCATCGAAGATGAGCCACTGGCGGGTGAGACAGAAACACCTCCATTATCTTCAATGAGTGATCCATCTTCCTCATCATCTTCAACTGGAGGTACATCTTCACCAACAGCAGTTTCAGAACCACAACTACGTCGTTCACAACGACTGAAGGAGACGCCAGCAAAATTCAGAGATTATGTGGTCACAAGAAATAGAAATAGTGATAGCGAAATCACTGATGAAACACTGGTAAACTTTTGTTTATTTGCTGATTGTGACCCTGTAACCTATGATGAAGCAGCTGTAGATGAAAAGTGGATTGAAGCAATGGATGAAGAAATTCACTCCATTGAGAAAAACGACACATGGGTGTTGACTTCTTTACCACCCGGTAAGAAGCATATCGGTGTCAAGTGGGTGTACAAGACAAAGTACAAACCCGACGGTCAGGTGGACCGTTACAAGGCTAGACTGGTTGTAAAGGGCTACAAGCAAAAGCCATGTATTGATTATTTTGAAGTATTTGCACCAGTTGCCCGGATGGATACTATTCGGATGGTCTTAGCACTTGCAGCTCAAAACCATTGGCAGATCCATCAAATGGATGTGAAATCAGCATTCCTCAATGGTGTCCTTGAAGAGGAAGTATATGTGGAGCAACCACAGGGTTATGAGAAGAAAGGGCATGAAAATCAGTTTTACAGACTGAAGAAGGCTTTGTATTGATTAAAACAGGCACCACGTGCTTGGTACACACGTATCGACACATACATGTTGGAGCATGATTTTCAAAAGTGCCCTTATGAGCATACACTATATATCAAGTCAAATGCTATCGGTGACATCTTAATTGTGTGCATTTATGTTGATGACTTGATATTTACAGGGAGTTGTGAAAAAATGTTTGCTGAATTCAGGGAGGCTATGACTAGCCAGTTTGAGATGACTGATTTGGGACTGATGTCCTATTTTCTTGGTCTTGAAGTGAAGCAAACAGATGATGGCATATTTATTTCTCAGCAGAAATATGCTAATGATATTTTGAAGCGATTTAAAATGGAATCGCTGAAGCCAATCCGAACTCCCGTAGTAGAACGATTGGAGCTGAAGAAAGAAGGAACCGGTGAGCTGGTAAATCCCACTTATTTTAAAGGCATTGTTGGCAGCTTGAGATATTTGGTTTCTACAAGGCCAGATATTACCTATGGAGTGGGTATTATTAGCAGGTTCATGGAAAAACCCTACCAGTCACATTTGCAAGCAGCAAAGAGAATTTTACGGTATGTCAGTGGAACTCGTGATCATGGAATTTTATATTCTTATACTGACAACTTTGGTCTAGTGGGGTACACAGACAGTGATTGGGCAGGTGATACCGAGACTCGAAAAAGTACGTCGGGGTATGCTTTCTTTCTTGGATCAGGAGTATTCTCTTGGTCTTCCAAAAAGCAACAAGTTGTTGCTCTCTCGACAGCTTAAGCAGAATACATGGCATTAGCTTCAGCGGCTTGTCAGGCGATATGGCTTCGTAGGATGCTGCATGAATTGATGCATGAACAAACGGGTCCTATTAAAATGATGTGTGACAATAAGTCGGCTATTGCATTAGCCAAGAATCCTGTATTTCATGGCAGGAGCAAGCACATCGACATCAAGTATCATTACATTCGTGAGCGAGTCAAAGATGGTGAAATCGATCTTAATTTCTGCAGATCAGAAGATCAGCTTGCAGATATTTTGACGAAACCCTTGAAGGCGGATTCGTTCGAAAAATTGAAGAAGATGCTTGGTATGGAAATCAATTTTAAGGGAGGCTATTAAAATATTCATAAAATTGATTTTATAAGACCATGGAGGAGTTAATGCACCATGGAGTAATTAATGCAAGTTTGGTGTGATTATCATTACTAGGTGTTATCATTACTAGGTGTCTTGGGTTTCATAGTAATTACATGTTGTGTCATCATTACTAGGTGTCTTGTGTTTCATAGTAATTACATGTTGTCTTCATAGGAGTGTTTAGTTTTTGCTATAAATACTTGACTGTGTTGTATTGTAAGATAAGCAAGAGAGAAGCCAAAGCAAGTGTTCTCTAATATACAGATTTTCTCCATCCATTTCGTGCCTCGTTTCTTATATTCGAAAGGTCACCCACGTTGTGTGTTTTCGGTTCCAACATCTGGTAGGTCCACTAGGACTCATAATACTCGCCTCGATGCAGAGCTGATGATGTATTGCAGATGATCCTACTGTAGTACCATGAAAACCTTATCATACTATCAAGAGTGCAGTAATGTAGGTGCGAGAAAAGCGCAATATCGAGATAAGAGAATTCCTAACCTTCAATCTAGTCAGTTTAAGATTGATTTTGATGGCCAGATCTGGATGCCGTCTTACGAGAAAATAGTATATGGCAAAATTTGTCTTCTCTATTGCTTTTTGCACTCTGCTTTGCGATTGGCCTTGTGCTTTTATAGTGATGACAAAATTTCTTTTCCAGGTGAACAATGCTGCTGTATTGGGATGCATTGTGGATGCTGATGATTTAAGAGCATCAGGCATTGGAAAGGTACGGTCTCCGTTTCTCTGATCATGTTGTTCAGATAGAAACTTAATTGAACTATTAATTGGCTCGATCCCGAAAGTGGCGCTAGTTATCCACTTGAAGTTCATGGCAAAATAAAGCTCTGTGACGTTACTATCATCTATTCAGTCTTGTGGAGTGATTGAATTGGATTCTTTCGTAAGAGCACGACGCAAATTATCGCAGACTGAAGTTGTGACACTTTCACGGTCTTAATAAGTTTTACCGGGTTAAAAATAAAAGTCGCGAAAAGAAGAAGCATTCAAGAATCAGCCGGTTTGAACTAGCATTGCCATCCAAACTCAATGTACCTTGATCTGATTTCTTGCAGCTAACTCCTCCTATAAGATGACGATGAGCCCCTGGAATTTTAAGATGCATATTCCGTGTTGGACCATGCTAATTCCGTGACCTCTGATTGTCCTTCCTAACATTCTCTGTGGAATGATGCAGGAGCAACTTAAGTGGAGTGAAATCTCGACGACGACATACGAGTTAACTGAAGAGTGCATTAACATCAACTATTATGGTGCCAAAAGAATGGTTGATGCACTCATTGGCCTCCTCCAACTATCTGACTCGCCGAGGATTGTTAATGTCTCCTCTATAGCCGGGAAGCTCGCGGTAAGAAGTGTCGAAGTACATTATTCCAGAGTTAGCTCCCAGTAACTAAAGTAGGGAAATTCACTCGAGTTATCACATCGAACGCAAAACCCATTTTTGCAAGAGAGTACCAAGATATCACTTCGAGGTCATTTCTTGAAATCGAATTGCATGACTAGTTTCCCAAGAGAATGAACAACTCTTCAATCTTCTTTGTAACCTTGTGAACAGAATTTCCCGGATGGCTGGGCTAAGAACGTCTTCAGCGATGCCGACTGCCTCACGGAAGACAAGGTGGACGAGGTATTGAAGGAGTTTCTAAATGATTTTAGGCAAGGTTCTCTGGGGACCAAAGGCTGGCCCACTTCTCTTTCTGCTTACATAGTTTCTAAAGCGGCGTTAAATGCTTACACGAGGATTTTAGCAGCCAAGTATCCCAAGTTTCGTGCAAATTGCGTCTGCCCTGGATTCGTCAAGACGGATATCTTGCACCAGACCGGTTTCTTGACTCCGGAAGAGGGCGCCGAGGGTCCTGTGAGTCTGTCCTTGCTACCCGATGACGGCCCATCTGGGCGATACTTTCAAGGGACGAAAGAATCGTCCTTCCTTTCGTATGAAGATGATTATCATCTTCCAAATGGCGAAAAATTGATGATTGCTGATTTTAGTTGAAGATGTCTCTTTTTCAACTGAGGGAATGTAGACATTTGCAATATGTTGTCTTTGTATTCATTTCTGCTTTCAAATAAAAATCACGCCTAAATGTTGTAATTGCTCAAATAACTATAGGATTCAAGGTGCGCAAGCGCCAAATCTAAGCAAGGGACATGCAAATCATGGAGTCAATCTCTAGATTGTAACAAAAAAAACTGCCTTGTTCAGTTTTGAGGTTTTTCTTGGTTTAATTTTCGAATTAACTACAATCATATAAGTTACTAAGAAAAGTGATAGTTGCTTTACAATGTGTTTGCCAGCAGCATTAATAGCATCATGAGATTTTGATTGTACTTCAGTAATGCTATCTATCTACATCATCAACCCTGAATAGATGTTGGAGATGTAACACTGTCTTTTTTGGTTTTAAAAAAGAAAACGACAAGGCCAGTACCATGAGTTCCCGAGGCGTACTATAATATCAAGTATAGAAGTGAATTGGCAATCGCACAATAGATTTAAGACTGAATTGACAATTAAAAAGTTTAGGACAGAATTGACCGTTGTACAATAGGATTTAGGGCTTTTTGGACAGTTTCTCAGCCAAAACAAGAAAGCTACTAAGAAAAGCGAGCCTTGATTTACAATATTCGAAAGCGAGTCTCTCGATGAGTTATATAATTTCCTGCTAAGACAGTAACAACAATGTCAAAGCTTCCGGCTTACTCAAACAATCATTAGACTGATGCATAAAATATCAAATTATGAGTGAAAATGAAAAGAAGAATGTTACATACATTATTCCGCAAGTGACAAGTGACAACCAACATGGGTACCATCCATTCATAGCTCATTACAAAAGCAATGTTTTGCTTCATTAGACAAGGAAGTAGAAAACTTCAGGATTTACTCATTGCCCTAACTGCTATTGGATAATGTTGTAGAAAGTCGGATTGCAATCGATCGCAGCGGAATTCTAACTGTCAGATTCGTGCAATATGATGCCCGTTTTCTCTTTCGAGAGAAACGTAATCGACGCAACAAAAATAAAAGAAGATGAGAAGAACAATACACCTGAAATTTTTACGTGGAAAACCCGATGCCGGAAAAACCACGGGACGCTAGTCTAGGAACGCTCCACTATAATCAAAGGATTACAACTGACACTCTAATGGTGTCTTTCTCACAATAAATTCTCACAATTGTCACAAAACACAATCTCACTTGACGAACTCTCAAGTGAGATCTCGTTTATGCGCTAAGAAAAGATCTCGTTTATGCACTAAGAAAAGCACTTTATGGATGGAAGCAAGCACCTCGTGCTTGATACGAAAGGTTAAGTAGCTTTCTGTATGAATAGAGGTTCTTCAAAGGTAATGTAGACATTACTCTTTTCATTCAGAAGCAAGGTAAGGATATTTTACTTGTTCAAATCTATGTTGAGGATATTATCTTTGGTTCTTCTAATGAACGTCTTTGCAAGAGTTTTTCTAAAGTGATGCAGGATAAATTCGAAATGAGTATGATGGAGATTAAGATTTTTCCTTGGACTTCAAATTCATCAGTTGAACAGTGAAATTTTTATTTATCAGGAGAAATATGCACTTGAGATTGCCAAGAAATTTGGTCTGAAAATTTGCAAGAAAACAGAAACTCCTATGTCCAATTCCTTTAAACTTGATAAAGATGAAGATGGAACATAAGTTGAAAGAGAAGAGAGAGAAGGCAAGATTACCCAAGAACAATACATTCATATGTGGAATGAAGACCTCGCAGAGAGAGAAGCATGGGAGAGAAGCTATGCTTATACAATTGTCAAATTTTGTGAGTAGAGGGGATCAGATGAAGAAACAAAAAGCTTGACTGAGGAAGAAAGACAGATTGAACACAACACAAAATAGAATATTGAGCTATGGAATGCTCAAAGAGATGATATGGAACACATGAAGTAGTAGATGAACGTCTGCCCAGTCCAATTTTGTTGGAGGACAATATGCAGGTCGATATTCCTGAAGGAAGACTTATTGTTGCTATGGAATTGTCTACAAAAGTCCCAGATCTACCTGAACTAATTCACGAGGACAATCAAAGTTTACCTGAAGCCTCGACCACATTCAGAGGCAAGATGAATCTCTAGTTCAGGTTGAGACTGTTGAAAATATGAACATGGAATCAGATGAAACAACTGCTTAAAGGGAGCAATCTCAGAAAGATGGATTCATTGGTCTGCAATCCAGTGGAGAAGAAGTCCTTGCTCAGAGAGAGCAAACCTTGATAGATTTAGATGTAGTGTTGGAAGAAATTGCTGCATCTGAACCTAAAAAGAAGCTCTCAGAAGGATAGTCACAGACTGAGGGGGAGAAAAGGCTCAAGAAGGTGTTAGAATTTGCCCGCAAAGAGAAAGCCTCAGTCGAGAATAAGGAAACAAGTGCTGTACCAGCCAGAAAAATGGATCCCATTGAAACTCTGAATGCTCTCATTACTAAACTTCTGGACATCAAGGCATCTCAGAATGTTGTTCAGAAGGACATGGAGAAGCTACAGCAGATAGTTCTTCAGAGATTTGATGGAATGGAAAGTATGCTTGAATAGAAGATGAACAACTTCGAGAAAACCCTTGATCTTTACGGCAAATTGTTCTGTTTAGGAATGGCAAGCTTGCAGACATACACTTTGATTCGTGATGAGAAGATTGTTGAAGATTTCTCTCATCTTCAAGCCCTCAAAGATTATGCACTTAAGGTGGCAGCAGATTACAAGAAGGATTCTTCTAAGGAGGGTAATAAAGAGCATGGGGATGTTCCTTCTTCTTCAAAATCACCTCAACCATTGTCTGCTTAAAAATAAAATTTCAAATAGTCTTTGTTTAAGTTTTTTTTTTTGGGGTGTCATATTGAACATCTTCTTTGTTTTATGTTCCGAATTATCATGTCCTTATTATGGGCCGATAACATTGCTAATAGAATGAAATTTACATTTTATCATATTCTTTGTTTATTGCTGGTGACAAAAAGGGGGAGAGAAGCCTCTTTTTATATAACTATTCTGCAGGATGTAAGAAGATGCAAAGAAGTTCTGAGATCTTAATCAAGACATTCTAGTGATATTCTTACAATCTGTATCTGATGAAGATTCATATGCCATTTACATATTCATATTCTTGTGAAATTTTTTTGCGCTTACATCTCTTAATTAAACTTATTTTTCATAAACCCACTTTGATGTTAAGGAAGTTTTGTCATCATAAAATGTGGGAGACTGTTGAGGAAACATTCTCTCTAAATATTTTGATTCTGACAAAACTATATGTGTTAAGATAGAATCTGTGTAATGTTTATAATGTTTTAATTGCAGAAAAACAAGTGAACAGAAATTTATATTGATCCATTTTTGGCATCAAGACTCAAGAAGGAGTAGCCATATATTTGCTTCTGGAGACGTTCAGATGGAGCTGCCTTTGAAGATGTTTTAGATGGAGTTACTTTTGAAGTCGTTTAGATGAATTGTGTCGCATCTGAAGGCTTACTCGTCTAAAAACTTATATGAGGTGTCAAAATGACTTTATTGAAACTCAATATCACGGCTCAAATTTATCTGTACAGATTTAGAGAGTCTTTACTTCTGAAGACTACTTCTGAATATCACTTGGATTCTGCGCTTACTATCAGACAGATTCTGAAGACCCACAAATGGCAAATTTCCGATTAAGACAAGTTTTGTTATGGAAGTCTGTAATATTTGATTGACAAGATAATTCTTCAATCAGATCAGAAGGAAATCTACGTTTGGATATTACCTTCCGTGAATAAGATTTGTGGCTTATTTGAATCTACTCTACTTTTGAAAACCGAAGATTCGGTTGTATGGGCGACAGAATCTGAAGAGTTCAGATTCTATTTCAACGGCCACCATATCTTCTCACATATAGTCTCGTTTAATCACGATTGAGCCAATCAAAGATTAAAGAGCGATCCTTTGAAGGATTGTCCAACGGCTAATTTGGAAGCAAATGAGTATAAAAGAATAACCATAGTGAGGAGCAGAAGAGTTGAGAATATTAAATTCCAAAGTGCCAGAGTTGTTCAGATTCACATACATATTCTAAGAGTTCTTAAATTCATTCGTTGTGAGATCTTGTAAGAGCAACTGAGTGTTTTCATCTGTCGTAAATCTCCATTTAATCATTATAGTGGAATCCAACCAATCAGCTGTCATCGTAGGAGAGTGGATGCAAGCCTAACAAGCCGAACCACTATAAACTCAACGTGCACTTTTTTCTACTCTTAACTTTTATTTCTGTGTTTAGATTATTTGCACGTTGTCATACTGTTCTTGATTCTGATCATGTTTTGAAATTGTCTTAATTTCGCAATAAGTTTCAATTTGATTCACCCCCTCTAGGTGATATTGCTAGATTCAACACTGAGGAGTCGCGTTCATATATATGTAAAGCATCTTGCTTTTCTTAAATTTCGTTTGTTTCCCTAAAATAAATGATTTGCAAAAAAAAATTCTTAAAAGTATTCATGAAAGATCAAGTTATTTTTTTTTTGTTCATTCTTTTTTGTGAGCGAAACAAACAATTATTTTTTGAAAAATATTATCTACAACACTCATTTTGCGAGAAACAAATGTAGCCTTAATAACTCATGTTTTAGCTATGAGAAATGATTATATGACTTCGCTTAATCCACAATGAGATTAAGAAGTGGTCGAAGTTACAAAAACTTAGCACTAAAGTGATCAATTTGAAAGTTTTGGCACTAAAGTGAGCGTCCTACACAATTTATGGCACTTGAGGTGTATTTAACCCCAGGTTTTTCTAACACTAAAGGGAAATCTCTAATATATATATATCACAACGAGCAAACCAGATTTTTGCAAGAGAATACAAAGATATCACTTCAAGGTCTTCTCTTGAAACCGAATGTCAAGAAGCTTTACGTTAAGCTAGGGTAGCTTTTCTAGAGAACGAATAGGCAAGGTTCTCTGGAGACCAAAGGCTGGCCTGCCTCTCATTCTGCTTATGTAGTATCTAAAGCGGCCATTAAATGCTTACACAAGGATTTTAGCAAGCCAAATACCCCAAGTTTTCGTGCAAATTGCGCCTGCCCTTGATTGCTCAAGACGGATATATTGCACCAGACCGGTCTCTCGAATCCAAAAGAAGACGTGGAGGATCCCGTGAGTCTATCCTTGCCGCCCAAAGATGGCCCCTCTCTGGACGATTCTTTCGAGGGATGAAAGAATCGTCCTTCTTTTCGTATGAAGATATTGTCGTTGCAAATGGCGAAAAAAATTATGATTCCTATAGTTTTACATGAAGATGTTCCAATTTGAAATGATGGAATGTATACATTAGCGACATATTTTCCTTTTGCGAGATTTAGACGAGTGGAATAGGTACTGATACAAAAGAGAGAATAAGTAAGGGATAACGGCAAAATAAGAATTTCGATTTCCACTCTAATAAGGATTTAAAATATGTTATTGTAATATTGATGGAGTTGCGAAGTCTGATAGAGAAAAGTAACATACGGAGCTTTTACTGCCGGTGGCATTCATGTGATTTCCATGATAGCTAAGCAAACGCTGGACTCATGCTAAATAATGGGGCAACATCTTTTTTATTGATAACGCTGAAGCTTGAAACCCTGAAACTTGTAATTATGACACCGATAGTGTCAGTGAAGATATTACCTAGTGCAGTAATTGTTCTCTTTCTGATTTTGAAAGGGTTTTTCACGTGAACAAATTTGCTTGTCTTCTTCTCTATTTTTTCTCTTCAAAGTTTCGCATTCTTGATAATAAGTTTACACATTATCGACAGCATCAACCTCTCTATATTGATTTCTTACTCTTAAATGAAAATCATGCCTAAAAGTTGTGATTATTCAAATAACTATTATGATTCAAGATGCACAAGCATTAAATCTAAGCAAGAGACATGCAGATCATGGAGTCAATCTCTAGATTGTAACAAAGAAAAAAATACCAAGTTTTTTTTTTTTTGAGTTTTTTCTTGTTTATGTTTCGGTCAAAGCTAAAATTAAAAAGTCAGTCAAAAAAAAAAAAAAAAAACACGATGCATCTTTTGAATGCGAGTCTTTCGTGAACCATGCCAAAGCTTGTGGCCTCCTCAGACGGTGAATAGACTTATTTTGAACGAGACCCACAATCTTTTTATTCATGATCTTTTAAGATTCCAAGAAATTTTAGAGTCAGTCTTTTGCTTTTATTTCTCCATTTTCAGAACAGTTGTTGTCATATGATTTAGGTAGGGGATAGGGTGCTGCCAGAATCATGTTGGTTATGCAGTTGTTTATTATATGTTACTTGTTAGAATGCTATCCATCGGTGGGGATGCATTAGACGTATAAAGAAAGTCCTGTTATCTTCCTGTTGTTAAACATCGAACTATATTTCTAATGAAGAGCATCTCCATCCTATGTCTTTCACATTTTAATTTGAGGAAGATAATGTGTACATAAGTGAACCGTAAGAAAATTATTAATTGCAATCATTTTTATCTTGATAGTTTTAGTGTCGCTTTTATAAATTAAACTGTCATCCATATATGAAAAGAAATTCCTTACAAAAAAATAATGTCTTTCATTATTTAAGTTTTATTTTTCACTTAATTTTCCATTTCGACATTGAATTTTTTTAAAAAAACAGCATTGTGTTTCATGAGGGTTACCAACGACCCTCGCCAGCTGCAAAGGCCTTATTCATACCAGGTGAGCGGCATCGCCGGAATGACCGTGAAGACCTTGCAAAGAGCCATTGCCGCCACAGGAAAGGGCGTGGAAGCCCTCGCTTAGGGCTATGAAGTCCCTTGCCTAGGGCAAGGCCTTTGCAGTCGACAACACAGAAAAAAAATTACAGAAATTTCTAACGTCGATGCTAGTAGCGCCACTTAGAGGACGGACGTTCACGTCGATAAGCTTTTGCCCAGCGGTACTCGTTTCTCCTTTGGATGACTTGTCTTAATAAGCTGCCCACCCAGGAATTGCTGCTCCAATATCGAAGAATACAAGATGGTTTGTGTGCCTTCTGTCAATGTGGTCCAAACTCGGTTGACCACTTATTTTTTGGATGTTCTGTGACCTTGGACATTGCTTCTACATAGGCGTCCAGGTGCGACCTCAATTGGACAAATCGTCCTTGGAAGGATCACATCCGATGGGCCAAGCACCATATTGGAGGTTCTTCTTTTTCACATCGGATTGTTAGGTTCTCCCTTGGTGCCCTTTGTCACACCATTTGGACCGAGAGAAACAATGTGTTATTTCGTGAAAAAACTCTTTTTGTGCCAGCTATTATCATGCATATCACTAAATTAGTCAAAGACAAAGCAGTTTCTTTTGGTCACGTTCAGGATACACCGTGTAATAGGAGGCTCCAAACGAATTGGGGGCTATCACCCTCTATTTTTGAAGACCACAGGGGTGCAGGACCCCACTAATACCCTGCGGTTACCTATTTTCCTCTGTCTTACTCTCTTTTTACTCTGATGGATCACTTCCTACTCTCTGGTTGCTGCTGCTCCTTATTATTTTCGACTGATTCCTTGTCATCGAGGAATGGTGCTACTGCTTCTGATGTTGCTGAGTTGCTGCTGATTGCCTCTGCTCCTTGGGTGCTCTTGAATGCCTGGGGGACTTTTCTGCTTGCCTTTTTGCTGCTATTGATGTGTTATCTTTGGCTCCATTGAAGGCTTTCTTTTATTTTTATTTTCTATTTCTGTTTGTTCTTTGTCTTTCTTACTCTGGCGCTGCTATGTTCAGTCCCCCTCCCACTTTGGGGGGTGAGTTCTGTCCACTTTCCCTTCTATTGAGACTGGCTTTTAGCCATTTATTCTGTCTGGCCACTGTTACTTCTCTCCCTGGGCTGTGTTCTGTTGTTGGAGGGTGTTGGCCACCTTTAGGCTACACTACTTGCTGTCCCAAGGTTCTTCCGGGCCTATTTTTCTCCTCACAGGTCCACTCACTTTTATGATGTTTCAAGACCAAGGTTTTTCACCAACTAATGGCTGCGGAGAGCTGGATCTATTGCTGCACCACACTCCAATCCTGCTGCTCCATCATCAGCTGCTGCTCCTTTGGCGATGTTTTTGGCTCTCTTTCTGGCCATCCACTTGGCCGTACTGCTTCTCTTCTTGTACTATTTTTTGGGCGTGTCTTGGCCCTTTCCCTGCTGCTCTGGCCTTTTCCCAGGCTGCTTTTGGATGTTGAACTTAGGGAACGACTGTTGCTGGTTGGATTTTGTTGTTGATCCGTTGCTAGGACACTTGCCGACCTCCTTCAAGCCACTACCCAGCTGCTCATACTGTTTAGCTATTCCTATACCTGGCAGTGGTTTGTTATTTGTAGTGCATAGCTCGTCTGTTACTTCCGAATCTTTAGGCTACTTGTTTGGCCGTATTTTTATGTTTTTTTCTTTTTCATACCCTATTTATTTCCTTAGGACTACTTTTAGGCTTACTATAGCTGTCGTGTGGCTCTCTCTCTCTCTTCTACGTGTTGGCCGTGTCTTGGCCTTTAGGATCGATATGCTTGCCAAGCTGATGTATCTTGCGACCGGTCACCATTGAACACATTTTGGTACTGTTGCCAATTTTGGTTGATGATTTTTATGTCCGGTTCCTCTTTTGTATCTATCGATTTGAAAAGTCTATACATACTTACCTTACCAAAAATAATAATCAAACGCCTGAAAATTGGCTTTATATACTACCTTGACTATTTGGACCAAAAAAAAAATACTACATCGACTATGCAAAAATTGGTGAGACACATCCCCTATGGCACTTAAGTTATCGATTTTTCAACTTTATGACACTTAAGTCAACAGAAAAAAGTTATCTCGCTCAAGTGAACGTCATACCAAAGTTGTGGAAGCTTATTGATATTTCTTATGCTGACTATCTTTAGGTGTTCTCCTAGTTCGATCTTACATGATCTCATCTTGATTTTTATAAAGGTCAGTTTCGCCCATTCTGTCTTATTTTAGCTTTTTCAATTTTATAAAGCTTATTTTAAATAAATAAATAAAAATTAAGACTCCCAATTAGTAAGTGCTTTATGCAGAACACACCGTGATGATATATGGATCTACGATTGAGACTGTATCGTCTCTGATTTTGACCGTATGGTTAGGGAAGCATTTTCCATTCACGAAACAGGAAAATGACAGTTTTATTTAACTTAATAAGTTAATATTAATATAAAATCAGTTTCACATGAGACAACTTTCGCTGCGTTTGGTAACACTCATTGAAAAGTGTTTCTATTCCAAAAATATTTTCGGAATATTTTCGTAACAGAAATGTGTATAGTAAAATGTTCCGTGTAACATTTTTGAAAAAGAGAAAAAATTTTGAAGCAAAAAAAAAACATGTTTTTGAGTTTTGGAACACTTTTTAGAAACAACTCGAGGGCGAGCTTGTGTAAGCCACCGCCGCAGCCGCGGTTGCCACCTACTGACCACCAATGATCGTCGGTCGCAGGCCGCCGCCGCCGGCCATCGGCGGCCGTTTGCGCGGCCACCACCGGTCGCCGTTCGCCATCTGGCGCCGCCGCCGTTCGCCGGCAGCCACCGCCGCCACAGTGGCCACTGATCCTTCCTTTTGACGAAAAAAGAATTTTTTTTAATTTATCAAACGCGTTTCTGTTCCTAGAAATCGTAGTCAAGAACAGAAACTCAAAAAAAATATTTCTGTTCCAAATATAATATCAGGAACAGAAACGTTATCAAACGTAGCCTTCAAGTCCAAGTAATAAATTTAGAAAGCAAATTTTGATTCTCCAATAAAACTTCAATGAAATTCAAGGATTCGGATCGTCTACCCTTCTCTTAGAAGGGCAGGTACCTGCCCTTGCGATCTGGGCCATCCGTTTTTAAACGGATGGCCCAGATCTCCTATTTTTAGGGGGTAATTTTTTAGATTTTTTTATTTTTTTAGTAATAATCTGGGTCATCCATTCATAACACGGATGGTCTGGATTCAAAGGGCAGACATCCCTTCGCTGAAATCCAAGGCTGTGGGACTTGCAATATCCCATTGAGATTTGGAAATGGATCGCCTAATATTTCCTTAGAAGATTAGGCCCTAACCTTGCAATCTAGGCCATTCGTGTTATGAATAGATGGCCCAAATTATAACTAATAAAAAAATATATAAAAAATTCTAAAAATTATCCCATAAAAAAGGAGATCTGGGCCGTCCGTCCAAAAATGGACGGCCCAGATTGAAAAGTTATGTACCTAACCTTCTGAGCGAAAGTTAGGCGATTCGGATCCGACTGATTTGGAAAGGAAATCAGACAAACAAGTCATCGGGTTTCCTCGAGATAATACTTGGTCAAGACTGCACCGGGGCTCTGCCCAGCCGTGAATACCCTCTCTCTCTCTCTCTCTCTCTCAAGCCTACACAAGAATTGCGTCATTGCATAACTCATCCGTGATATTTTCCTGCGCCTCTCGTACTTGTGGTCAGGAAAAAGAACAAGCACCCCTGACTTGCAAAAGATAAAGCTGCGAGTCTCTGATCTCGCACCTCGCGTCGTGTGTAAGTAGACAAGCAGAAGTAACAGTGAACACGTCCCAGTAGCTACACAGTTTGCAATCAAAATGGCAGAGTCAACAAAGAGGTATACTCTAATTCTCTCATGTGTTTAATCCCATCAATCTGTTTTCGTCTTCCTCTTGCGTGCAGGGGCCTTTTTATCCTTCTATCTTCGGTATTTAGCTGCGCAAGTCGTTGCAGTGAAATCCTCGTTCATCGAAAGAAAACAGGGGAAAATTTGGACAGAAACAAGAAAGGCCTTACCTTTGCATGTGCAAGATAAAGAATTTGTGATTAACGCTGTTTTCCTATGGAGGAAAGGCTGTCAATCTGTTCAGTTTTTGTTTTCCACTGAAAAAGACAAATGAAGACTGTTTCCACTTTTGATCGTTCTGTTTTCTTGGGTATATGAAAATGCAGAATTCTTTCTGAAACTACTAGAAGAACCTGTTTGTTTGTTGCCATCATAGAAAAACTTCTTGAAACAAACGGTCCCTGAAGATGCCTAGGGAAAAAGACATTACTAGTCGTCGCTCTAGTCCGAGGGCCGCGATCCTCACCGGATGTGAGCGAGAGTCGCGAGCCCTCGCCCATTCTAAAAATATGCAACTATTATTAAGAATTGTTCATGTCAGCTGGGCAGCCAAATGCATTGAGTTGGCATAATTACAAAATGTTTAGAACTCCAGTGACTAAAAAAAAAATTAGGACTAAATTGGCACAATTACAACAGGATCAAGACTTTTTTTGTAATTTTCCTATTCGACCCATTCCCATATCTATTTCAAGTAGATCAGCAGTTGCAGACTCCATATCTAAGAGATAATAAACGCATCAATCCTCAAATCTTTTCTTTTTCTTTGAATTCCTTCCAATTTCGTTTTGTTCTGCTAAGTATTTTTTTCCCATTTCCGCTGTACTCCTTTTTATTTTATTTTTGCAGGTATGCAGTTGTAACAGGATCAAACAAAGGCATTGGATTTGCCATATGCAAGCTCTTGGCTTCCAAGGGGATTGTGGTGGTATTGACTGCAAGAGATGAGAAGAGAGGACTTGAAGCTGTGGACAAGCTCAAACTAGAGCCCGGCCTCTCTGACCATGTCTTCTTCCACCAGCTCGATGTCTCCGATCCTGCCAGCGTTTCATCTCTTGCGGACTTCGTCAAGCGCCAATTTGGAAAGCTTGATATTCTGGTAGGTCCACTAGGACTCATAATACTCGCCTCGATGCAGAGCTGATGATGTATTGCAGATGATCCTACTGTAGTACCATGAAAACCTTATCATACTATCAAGAGTGCAGTAATGTAGGTGCGAGAAAAGCGCAATATCGAGATAAGAGAATTCCTAACCTTCAATCTAGTCAGTTTAAGATTGATTTTGATGGCCAGATCTGGATGCTGTCTTACGAGAAAATAGTATATGGCAAAATTTGTCTTCTCTATTGCTTTTTGCACTCTGCTTTGCGATTGGCCTTGTGCTTTTATAGTGATGACAAAATTTCTTTTCCAGGTGAACAATGCTGCTGTATTGGGATGCATTGTGGATGCTGATGCTTTAAGAGCATCAGGCATTGGAAAGGTACGGTCTCCGTTTCTCTGATCATGTTGTTCAGATAGAAACTTAATTGAACTATTAATTGGCTCGATCCCGAAAGTGGCGCTAGTTATCCACTTGAAGTTCATGGAAAAATAAAGCTCTGTGACGTTACTATCATCTATTCAGTCTTGTGGAGTGATTGAGTGGGATTCTTTCATAAGAGCATGACGCAAATCATCGCAGACTGAAGTTGTGACACTTTCACGGTCTTAATGAGTTTTACCGGGTTAAGAATAAAAGTCGCGAAAAGAAGAAGCATTCAAGAATCAGCCGGTTTGAACTAGCATTGCCATCCAAACTCAATGTACCTTGATCTGATTTCTTGCAGCTAACTCCTATAAGATGACATGATAAGCCCCTGGAATTTTAAGATGCATATTCCGTGTTGGACCATGCCAATTCCGTGACCTCTGATTGTCCTTCCTAACATTCTCCGTGGAATGATGCAGGAGCAAGTTAAGTGGAGTGAAATTTCGACGACGACATACGAGTTAGCTGAAGAGTGCATTAACATCAACTATTATGGTGCCGAAAGGATGGTTGATGCACTCATTGGCCTCCTCCAACTATCTGACTCGCCGAGGATTGTTAATGTCTCCTCTGGAGCCGGGAAGCTCACGGTAAGAAGTGTCGAAGTACATTATTCCAGAGATAGTTCCCAGTAACTAAAGTAGGGAAATTCACTCGAGTTATCACATCGAACGCAAAACCCATTTTTGCAAGAGAGTACAAAGATATCACTTCGAGGTCTTTTCTTGAAATTGAATTGCATGACTAGTTTCCCAAGAGAATGAACAACTCTTCAATCTTCTTTGTAACCTTGTGAACAGATTTTCCCGGATGGCTGGGCTAAGAACGTCTTCAGCGATGCCGACTGCCTCACGGAAGACAAGGTGGACGAGGTATTGAAGGAGTTTCTAAAAGATTTTAGGCAAGGTTCTCTGGGGACCAAAGGCTGGCCCGCTTCTCATTCTGCTTACATAGTTTCTAAAGCGGCGTTAAATGCTTACACGAGGATTTTAGCAGCCAAGTATCCCAAGTTTCGTGCAAATTGCGTCTGCCCTGGATTCGTCAAGACGGATATGTCGCACCAGACCGGTTTCTTGACTCCGGAAGAGGGCGCCGAGGGTCCTGTGAGTCTGTCCTTGCTACCCGATGACGGCCCATCTGGGCGATACTTTCAAGGGACGAAAGAATCGTCCTTCCTTTCGTATGAAGATGATTATCGTCTTCCAAATGGCAAAAAATTGATGATTCCTGATTTTAGTTGAAGATGTCTCTTTTTCAACTGAGGGAATGTAGACATTTGCAATATGTTGTCTTTGTATTCATTTCTGCTTTCAAATAAAAATCACGCCTAAATGTTGTAATTGCTCAAATAACTATAGGATTCAAGGTGCGCAAGCGCCAAATCTAAGCAAGGGACATGCAAATCATGGAGTCAATCTCTAGATTGTAACAAAAAAAACTGCCTTGTTCAGTTTTGAGGTTTTTCTTGGTTTAATTTTTGAATTAACTACAATCATATAAGTTACTAAGAAAAGTGATAGTTGCTTTACAATGTGTTTGCCAGCAGCATTAATAGCATCATGAGATTTTGATTGTACTTCAGTAATGCTATCTATCTACATCATCAACCCTGAATAGATGTTGGAGATGTAACACTGTCTTTTTTGGTTTTAAAAAAGAAAACGACAAGGCCAGTACCATGAGTTCCCGAGGCGTACTATAATATTAAGTATAGAAGTGATGTGGCAATCGCACAATAGATTTAAGACTTAATTGACAATTAAAAAATTTAGGACTGAATTGACCGTTGTACAATAAGATTTAGGGCTTTTTGGACAGTTTCTCAGCCAAAACAAGAAAGCTACTAAGAAAAGCGAGCCTTGATGTCACGCCCCAAACCCCGAGCACGCGACACCCCGATCAAATCGTCCCAAGGGTCATAAAGGATAGCGTCCCAGGTTCGCTACCGACCCACGACAGTTTATTACGCATGCGGAAACGGTTTACTCCCAAACAACATAAATTTGAATTGGGATACATTAGTAGGAGATAAATACCAAGACAGTTCACAAAAAGATCATCACACACATTAAACCAAACAACTGAAGATAATTAACCCTATTGAGCTATAGCTGACATTAACGACCCCATACTTCGGGGCAGCTCACTAAGACCTCAAAAGGGTATTCGGTCGGGTAAGGTTAACTTCCCATCTACTTCAAAAGATCACTCCTACCGCCAATCCTTGGCGTCCACGGGCTTCATCACTTGGGACCTGAAAAATGTTATCCCACGACGGGGTGAGAAATAAATCTCAGTGAATAAAGCCTAAGCTCGGTTAGGAAACTGATTCGCCGAGGGTATCCTAATGGTAAGCTCACAGAATCATACAATCACATAAAATACCCAAGTATAGCCCTCATATACTAATAAACCACATGCATACTTACCGGCCTTCAGCCACACATAACGCAATGCTTCACCCGACTCAGCAGTGAAATAAGTCAATCACTCAAAACAGGCATCGCATCCACAAGTATGCACAGGACACCACGCGAGTCCATTTATTAACGATGATCGTGCCAACGGCACCCTGAGAGGATCTATGCGACTGGCGTGATTCGACTCTCATAAATAGTACGATCATATACTCATCCGGACGAACCGGGCTACGCTCCTTTTCCCTCTCGGCAGCGGCTACTACAAGCAGTCTTCCAGTGCACCCGTTGCACAGTACGGCAGGTAGGCATCCCTATACGGGGCGTCGGTCCATCACAAGCTGCGACCGGCATCCGATCAGCCCTGTGCCCGTACTAACCGGCACGAGGCAGGACTGTCGTGCTTCTGGTAAGTCGTATGGTCCCACATGACTGGTACTGGTGTACTATTAGTACACTACGAACTTACCAGGAAAAACCCATCATCGTTCCGTCATATGACCACACAATGCACCCACCATAACAATCAATTTTAATTCTCTTTGATTTAGGCTGGATGCTCACACAACGTGCTCAAAGACTCGGCCCACAGCCATTTTCATGCTAAAGCATATTTCTTTGATTTTGCACACGGTCATATGCATATGCAGACTATCAATTAGATACTGCAATCACGGAACAAATAACTCCCAAATACATGTCAATTCATTCAATGAACATTTCAGGCATCCAATCATAAATAGGGCGATAAATCCCCAAGTAGCGATTAACACTCAATAGTAATTCCAGTCACACCATCAGCCCTCCAACGGGATAATCACACCGATGAAAATCATCGAACCAATTAAGAGCATTTAATTTCATTTAAACAATATAAAGCTCAATTCGAACAATAATCATTTATTTTCCCATTTAATTTATAATTGCCGATCAAACACTCGTCTTTAATCTATCGTTCTCTCGCGATAAATCAATCAATTTCAACTAATCACATTTAACCACAGATAATATAATTAATCACTCTAACTTAGTCGATTACGGTCATTTAACCTAAACCGGGGTTTCTAACTAAACCAACCGTAATCACTTTATGTTATTACCAAAATTGCTAACCCAACTAACCCTAGGCGTAATTAGCGCCCTAACCAAGGTTTAGGGTCAACTCACTTCTAATTAGCTCGGGCAGTCTCAACGGCGACGGTGCGGCCGGCTACGAACTCACGAACTTCGGTGAGGCTCGGAATCCTTCTCGGTGATTCACGGATCACGACCCAATTTCCTTGAATGGCGGCCCAAAACTCATGGCCCACGGCCCAAACACTCGGCCAAAATGGCCCACAAGACCGGCCAAATGGCCCACGGGACCGGCCACAAGGCCCAGGCTCACCCGGCCATGGCCAGGGCAGACTGGCCCACGAGGCCGGCCACTCAGGCCGAACAGAGCAGGGGATGGGCGGCTCGGCTTCAACGACCGGTTCGGCGACCGACGGACGGCGGCTGACCTCGGGGTGGTCGGAGGAGTTCGAGGGGACGTCGGGGGTTCGGTGGGGACCGGTGACCGCGGCGAAAGACGGCCGGAGGCGGCCGGTTCACGGCCGAACAGAACCGGCCCGCAAACATGAGGAAGTGGCCGAGAACAGGGTGGACAATCGGGGCTGATTCCGGCCACCACGCGCGGCGGCGAGCTCGGCCGAGCTGAGGGAAGGTCAAGAGGGGTCTTGGGAGTTCGATGGTGGCGGCAATGAGCAACGGCGGCGGCCGGTTCGACGGGATCGAAGAAAATCCCAAACCGGGTCAAAAACAGGGCTCCGACGTTCTCGAGGCCGATTACGGCGGCTCCGGCGGGTGATCGGTGGCGGGCTTGGTCGAGGATGTTGAGGAGAGGTGGGGGATGGTTGTAGGAGTGGTAGTTGACGGTGGCGGTGCCGCGAACGGCCGGGGAAGCCCCGACGTGCTCGGGTCAGCAGGGGGCCGAACAGGGGCTGGGTTCTCGCGGCGGTTTCGTGGCTGCCGACAGCCAACGGCGGCCGGGACGAGGTCGGTGGCGACGGCTGGAGGTGGCTGGACGTCTTGTGGTGGCGAGCGGTGGTGGCGGCGCACGCAAATCGGCAGAGGCAGAGGAGGACGGAGGAGTTTGGTCGGGGGCGTCGTTCCTCAAACGAAGAAGAAAAATAGAGAAGAGAAAGGGAGGGGGCAAGAGAATGTGGGGGACAAACAGTAATGAGGGGGTGGAAAATGAGTAGAGAAAGAAAATGGAGTGGGGGACAAACGGTAAGTTTGGGGGGTGTCACACTTGATTTACAATATTCGAAAGCGAGTCTCTCGATGAGTTATATAATTTCCTGCTAAGACAGTAACAACAATGTCAAAGCTTCCGGCTTACTCAAACAATCATTAGACTGATGCATAAAATATCAAATTATGAGTGAAAATGAAAAGAAGAATGTTACATACATTATTCCGCAAGTGACAAGTGACAACCAACATGGGTACCATCCATTCATAGCTCATTACAAAAGCAATGTTTCGCTTCATTAGACAAGGTAGTAGAAAACTTCAGGATTTACTCATTGCCCTAACTGCTATTGGATAATGTTGTAGAAAGTCGGATCGCAATCGATCGCAGCGGAATTCTAACTGTCAGATTCGCGCAATATGATGCCCGTTTTCTCTTTCGAGAGAAACGTAATCGACGCAACAAAAATAAAAGAAGATGAGAAGAACAATACACCCAAAATTTTTACGTGGAAAACTCGATGCTGGAAAAACCACGGGACTGTCGCGACCCTCTTGAGGTTGTCAGGCTCTCGAGGGCTAATGGGCCGTCCTGTCTGGTCGGACGCGGGCCTCTCCCAAGGCCCATTACCCAAATCGCAACGGAGGTATGCGTGATCGACTTTCAGTGTGGTCTAGTGACATGTGCTAAGTGTGCATGCCATGGAGTCGCCACCAATCATTTTTTTAGAGTGTGATTGGACCACCCAATCGAATAGTTGGGAGTTTCTATTCAATTCTGCGAGAACCAGAGAAATGGTTTCGGGGACTTAGTTACACCAACTGTCAGAGTTGACGCCCTTTCGGTACCTAAGTTAACTGAATTTTCTAGCCTGAGATTCATGCGGATGAGTAAGGTATGAACCCTAAATCTAAAAATTCATGCAGATAGGAGTGATTATCCTAGCAATCACAATCAGTAATAAAATGCGCAACTCAAGAAATCTAGATATGCAAATAAATCACATGGCATTCCTAGTAAGGCCCTATTTATCAATCACAGCTCAAGAATGATTTAGCTGTCCTAGCCATTCTACACACGATCTAACCTAAGAAAAGCATTAGGAAGCATCGAAGGAGTTCGAGAGTACTCACATTGGGTTCGTCGTGCCCTGATTTGGTCTTGGACGAGCTATCGAGCTCATGCCGACCCGATTATATTTAGGGATCCACTCGGCGTTTTACATCATGAAATCATGTGAAACAAAAACGAAAATATTCAGCAAGGGGAATTTATTGTAGATGGTGGTCGATCTAATTGGACGTCAAGACTAAAAAATATGTAGAAATTTACAAATTAAAATACTCGAATGACATTTTTTTGCCAAATTCAACTCTATGCGTCGTGAAGAAATACATGCAATTGAACTTGAATTTTGACTATTTATGAGTTCAAAATGAAAAGGAAATTAAAATAAAAATATTGACTATTTTTCTATATTTTTACGACATCGAACGCTATTTTTCTTCATTTTTCATGTATTTTTCTATTTTTGGAAAATATTAAAAAATATGACAAATTATTTTTTTTATCAAAAATGGTTCCTTTAGCTTGGTCAAGGCTACCAAAAATGATTTTTTAATTTTTTTTAACTTTTTATAGATTTTTTATGAATTTTTAAAAAATAAACTATGAAAGACTGATCAAAAATCAGGTGTCAACAGCTGCCCCTCTTTGAGAGGAATTTCGTCAGAGATTTCTCTCAAAGACAAGGTGACACCTGTGTTCCGATCGACTCGACTGGGAAAAGAAAAGAAATCATGATATCCAATTTTCATGTCCATCAATGTGTGCTTTTCCTTAAAAAGAGATGTGCTCGTTCAATTCCCTGATATGATATAAGAAAGTTAAGGAGTAGATAGACTTCCCTGCCCCTTACCTGTCGAATGCTTGCGGCATTTTCTGTGTCTGATGGGTTCAAGTAGATTCCTAAGGACTTGTCATCGGAGTGTCCTGGGGATGTTAAGCTCTGACCTGTATGGTAGGTCAAACCATAATGGGATTCCTAACTGATAGGAACCTAAGGAAGACGCATCCCACATTTGGGAATTTGCCAAGGGTTTTGATCCGTGTGGTGGACTAAACTAGAAATGGCTTGCCTAATGTAAGGCTTATTAGGGAAAACGAATCCTCCCGCGTTCGGGATTCATCAAGGTTTTGATCCGTATGGTGGATCGGACCATTGGGTTGATCCTTCAGGCGGTCTCTACCAGTCCTTTGACCCTTCAGGCGGTTTCTACCATTCATTGACCCTTCATGCGGTTTCTACCATTGGTTGACCCTTAAGGCGGTTTCTACCATACATTGACCCTTCAGGCGGTTTCTACCATTGTTTTGACCCTTCAGGCGGTTTCTACCATTGGTTGACCCTTCAGGCGGTTTCTACCATACATTGACCCTTCAGGCGGTTTCTACCATTGTGTTGACCCTTCAGGCGGTTTCTACCATTGATTGACCCTTCAGGCGGTTTCTACCATTGAGTTGACCCTTCAGGCGGTTTCTACCATTTATGAGATTCCAAATTGATATGAATCAAAGGATGACATACCCGTTCTTTGGGGCTAGTCGGAGACTCGATCATTCTGTGGATCGGTCTTAGAAAAGATTTGCCTACTAAAAGGCTTCACCTAAGGATGACGCACCCAGTCTTTGGGGCGGCCAAAAGTCCTGCAGAAAGCTTAGACCTGAAAAAATTTTCCTCGCCAAGAAGATATTAGTAATCTTTGGGAAGACAATAATTGTCTAACTGACAAAATTCTACAACTTAAGTTTTAGTCATGAAATGTGCATTTTGATTGCTGGAGGTTATCCAAAACATTCCTACCATATACAGATGTGATCATAAATTCCTTGCACGGAAACTCTAGATCAAACAATTTGAAAATTTCAAAAAGAGTTTGCTCAAAACATCCATTGGAGTATTTCTCATCCAAGAAGGCTCCTCACTGCTCTGTGATAATGATCTTTAATAGGGAAAGTGCTCAATTTCCTACCGACCTGTGCCTGGGTTTCAGGATCATTCGCAACGCATACATTTCGACCGATCAGGAGGTCTTTCACGGGACCGTAGTGTTAGGCTTGGATATCGGTTTCCAAGGGGGACTCACTTTTGAGTCAAGGCCGTTGAACGAAATTTTTCACTATCTGCTCCGGGTTTACAAGTCAAGAACCCTGTAAAATGAGAAAGAAATAGTCTTGCTCGTACTTCTTTGAGCTAAGTTATACATTAACCCAAGTGTCTTAGTCAGATAAGACTGCTTCGGGGTTGTAACATTGGAAGGATTGGGGACCGAAAAAGGCTTATTTTTTGCCTAGAAATTGTGAAGGGTTTGGCATTGGTGATCATTGCAAATTTGCCACATGTCCTTCGAAGAACATCTCCATTTCTTGAAGTGTACACTCCTCTTTTAGAGCGCACAAGGATGTTTAAAAGCGTCTCTTGTTACATTAAGAGACCGTCTGTTTGTGTGTTTGCAATTTGAGCACGACATCATTTGGAGAGTAGTCATCTTGATCTGACTCCTTTGCAGGGTCTTTTCATCGTATATCTAGACTTTACTGGGGATATTTTGAATAGACATCAGCCTTGCTTTTTACCAGGCACTTTGCTTTTTCTTGATGTCTAGGGATTTTTCTTTTCCCCCTCTTTTTAATCCCGTGTTTTTCTTTTCTTTTGGAGCTTGGATTTTCGGCAATCATGCTAGATATGCAACTTAAACTTTGGCACGCTTCCATTCCTAAAGTGATGTTGCCTTTGCTTTGGAATATGCAATGATCACCAATAGGTTGATGAAATGAATTTGCTGGCTCAACTTGGTCGTGCAAAGGATAACAGTGTGTAGGATAGAGAAATGAATTATTCTCGTCATCCTATGACACTTGGATTATCATATAAACAACACACAAAGATTTATGTTAGTCCGAGCAAAAAAATTTCAAACCGTTTACTTTCTGATACTGTTGGACTAACCTTCATTTGCCCCAATGTGGGGTGGTTCTTGACAGGGTTGAGAATGAAAATCGCCGTTCAATGGGGTTCTCAATGGGCATCTGTAGTGTTTGGAATGAAGAAATAAATGCCTCTGTCATCTCGATCCATGTAATCGTTGCGAATGACCCTTATATCCATAGGTTAAGGTTTCGCTATGATTTCCAATCTCCTCATCTCTCAAGTGTGTATGGGACGTGTTTGGATTAGGCTCGCTTCTCTTATGAGAAAATACCCTTTTGAACAGTTCAAACGAATCTTGTTGGAAAAATTCATTTCATTTCATCAAGATTTATCCTTCAAAGGGATTTTGTGATGCACCATACATGTGTAATTCATGTTCAGACAATCTCATGTTTTAAAACATGAATGTCAATGAAGTAAGAATTCTATGTCTTTTTAGATGTGAGAATCGAATTAATTCTGAAAGTTTTTAATCTCCAATGAATTGGGAAAAGAGATACTTACCTGCTCATCGAGGCTGGAGATCCTGGAAATATAAAAGGGATATGTCATCGTATATTCTAAAAATTTACAAAAATTGGAACGATACATCTTACCCTTGGTCATATGCTCCAACGAGTGTACAAGGGTTGTGAAAATATGTCTGCCCTGATGGCGAGCTCCTGCCAAGGATAAATATTAAGCATTATTTTGGGTTTCCAAATTCAAAACAAATTGGGACGATACTACTTTACTCTTGATTTGAATTCCATTCTGCATGCCAATGTGCAGATTGTAGAAGCCGGCCCTCAAGCTTGTGGCCATGATTTCTTCGTTTGGTTGGGCAACGAATCCACCTCGAGGATTTACGTCGGAGGAGATTCATTCATCTTTTTGGGCGTGTTTCATGCACTGTTATGTTATTTGAATGCATGGCTTCTTGGGTGCCTCGTCTCTGTTCATCACCTGAGAGGAAAATGAGAGAACATTATCCCCGCATCTGATTGAAAATCATTTAGGAACGATACGTTCTTTTTACCAAATGGGTGGCTCCGCGGCCAAATGCGTTTTACATTGAAAGGATGGATTCCATTACGCTCTGCGGATGATAACTATCTCTTCAAGGACTTGCCCCACGGATTAAACGATGAATTTGATGTCTTCGGCTTCGACATGCTTTCCGGATGTAGGAATGGTTTGCCCCCATTTTCAGTGGAGATGGGTTTTGTCGAGTGGGCAACATCAAAAACTCATCCTAGATTTGGCTTTAGTCGAAGGTTGAAATCCCGACCTTGGATAAGCGAATCATGATTCATCTCCTTCTGCTTCGGATTTGTCATTTGCATGCTTCACATTTTACAATACCAACTTCGCCGCTTGATGAAAATGAATCGATGATTTTCGAATTGCCCCAAGTTCTATAGTCATCTGCGTCGAATCTCTTTGAACTTCACCGGGTGATAGACCAACTGATAAAATGATTTTTCAATCCCGAGATCGAACTCCTGACGTTTCGTACCACTTCCATTTCACTGACTACCAGGACACAGCACTATTGGCGTCCCTAACTGGTTCGTTTTTTGTTATAAAATTCTTGAAGCAGTTAGCGACCCCCATCGAGAATGAAACAAGCTCAATTTAGAGTTCATAACGACTAAAGGTCCCTTAGAACGATACAGAGCTAACCGTCTTTGAGCTCGCTCGGGCTTTTGCTCGCATTTTCCTATGTGAAGCCTTTAAATGTTTTTCTTCGTGGCGTTCAATTGATTCGCCTCGACTCTAATCTAACAAGGGATTGTCGCACTCAAGCATGATGATGCTCGCAGGTAGTACTGATCGCTGCCCCAGATTAACTCTAGGCATTAAGGAAGATTATCTTGCATGGAAGACTTTATGACAGAAAGATTAATGATACATCCAGTCACATGTGCCTAGTTCCCTTGAGGATTCTCGGTGATCAGCCAGTTACACCATGAATCAGACATATAATCGTCATTTTGGATCATAACTTCATAAGTCCATCAGTTTTAAACTGATCGATCCAGATATGGAGCTCCTCATCAAGGAAATCTTTTGATTCTTCGAGCAACTGATATTCGGGTTGACCATCATCGCTTGGCGTTGAAGGATTCCTGTTTCTGTTGTGAGCGATCTGATTCTTCGAGCTAGAACCTTCGTCGTTGCTCGAGATTATAAGAGGATGATTGATCGGTTCACTATCAAAAGCACCTTCCATTTGGGAATGGAAGAAACAAAAATCCTCAGAGCATCCGCCCGCTTGATCTTCCGAAATCATATGCCCAAGCCGGGCAGATCTTTGAACACTAGGCGCAATATGTTGATCGGGGATAGGAAGAGCACTAGCGAAAAGTTGCTGCTCAAACCAAGGAGTTCGTACCTGCTGCACTTGTGGCATATACTCTTGAGGGGTGCTGAGATGATTCAGGGGAATATTCTGATTAGCGCCCAAGTAGTCAATGGTGCTGCTACCAGCTTGGTCGGTGCCTAGATTCGGCAGGGTATTTCTTACTTCAGGGGCATTGTAGTTATAGCCATGCCTAGTGTTTAGGCACAAGTTGAGTTCTTTCAGGTTCAGTGCTGTGTGGCGCTGTCTTAGCGCCCTTCTGTAGCTCTTGAGGTGACTCGCGACTCCATCTTTAGTGAGTCCTGGTATGTTCATGATCTCAAGTATGCGCGTTGGATATGCTGAGTTGATCCCTAGTTGCTGAACCGCACTAAGGAACTTGAGATGAAGCTCGGGGGACCAATTGACCCTCGTCTTCTTGCGACCCGGAACAGTGTTGACAACTTGGCTATTGCTCTCTGGCCTATTTCCAGTAGGATTTGATCGAGCCGGAAGTTGTTGTGGAGGGAATTCATCAGCTTTGGATTGGTCGGTCGTGATAGTAAGCTCATCGTTAAGGAAACTCCAATCATGGTGACGCATATCACATCCTTTAGAAGGCATCGGTATTGACTTCGTAGAATTGATTTGTTCATGCATATCTCCAACAAAATCCGATTGTATCGAAGATGGTTCGAGGGAGTGGGGTGGTGAATGAGCATTTTCAATCCTCATATAAGGCTTATCAAGGAACATTTCGCCGAGAGTGATAGGGCCACCGCAATTAAGGCAAGCGATAGTGCTGGGAGCTTTTTTATACCTCATGTTCTCCGCTCGAAGCTTTTCGTTTTCCTCCTTTAGAATCGCAAGTTCTTGACGTCTGTGTTGAGCCCTCAATTTGGCTCGCTTATTTTGAAACCAAAACTTGACCCTCAAAGGTTTCATCCCTAGCTTCTGGCCCAATTCATTTCTTTGTTTCATGTTCGGGAGAGGGCATTCACTAAAGAAAGCTTCAAGCTCTTGGATTTCATTCTGAGTGTGGCACTGGCGACGTTTCCTTTTCCGGGATTGACCATCGCTGCTGCTGTTGTCGTCGCTGCTGAGATCCTGAACTTCGTTGCCGAAAGGGTTGGGTTCTGTGGTTCTGGTACCAGACGCCATCCTAGAATCTTCGAGATCTCTCAGTAGTTCATTTTCTGAGATTTTTGGATCAGTCGCCTCTAGCAACTGATGGTAACCCTCAAACATGTTGGATCGAAAAATGTTCGATCAATTTTTGCTCGCTCAGGGTTCTCTACTCTCTCATGTATGCTCACTCTCTCTAAATTTTCTTTTGAGTGGTTCTGTATGCCCATGAAACGTTCTTTAAACATGGATGAAAATCATCAGGCAAGCGTTGCTCCCAAGATTTCGTATTTCCCGCTTTGTCGTCTTCTTTCTTCTTTTCAACGTGGAGGGACACCAAATCGATTTCCTTTTCTCGATATCCATGTCTGTCTCCCACTTATTTTCAAAAAGGTGGAACTACGCTCGCCTCCCGCTCAGTTTTTTAATATGATGGGACCGCCAAATCCTTTCGCAACTTTTTTCGATAGTTGCGCTTAACTCCCGTTCAATTTTAATATGGTGACACCGACATATCTTTTTACAACTTTTTTAGGTTTATCAAGCCTGAAATCGCGGACTGGGATAGATCTGATGGTTCACCGAAAGAGCCACCATTGCTTTACCCAATTAACTTGGCTCCACGAGCATTATTGCTATGCCTTTCTTCATTCTCGAGTTGCTATAAAAGGAGGAGTTAATGCAGAGAAGATTAACACTCTTACATAATTGTCTTTTCGTATTTTAATCACTCTACCACACTCATCTTCTTCTCCCTCACTCCAACGAAAATGACCTCCTCTCCTATTCGCGCTTTCTCGGCCGAAATTTTGGCCCAGTGGGAAAAACTCTATAACCTCCTCGGTCGAGGCTATGCTCATATAGCCGATCACCCAGAAACTGAAGATGAAATCCGTATTTTGCTCGTGGAAATAGACACCACCTCCATCGAGGGCACTAATTTAGAGAGGGAATATAGAATCTTCCCAACCCTCTTTATAAACTTTTTAGAGACTTACCGTGTCGCTCATCGAAAAGCTACCGTGGCTCACGTTTTGCGAGCTCGCTATGAGGATCGGTCCAACTGCTTGGTGTTGGCCAACCTTGTGGCCGATAGTCACAGAAAGGCTGTTGAGTTCGCCAACAAGCGAGTCTCGATGTTGCTTCGCGAGAGGGGAAATTTGGTGGAGCGCTTGGCCTTATCCCTGACCACCTATGAGCACGACCGTCGTAATGTCGTGTTGAAGTTTCAATGTGAGTGGCAGGAAGAAAGGCTTGACAGCATTACCGCGGATATAGCCCATGGGAGAGGACTAGTTCGGGACCTGGAAATAGCCGCCGAAGATCACGGGACCAAGGTTGCCGATCTTAAATGGGAATGTAAACGCCTTCTTCTTAAGCTTGCAGATCTCGAGTCTCGAGGTGGTGAGTATAAGCAAAGCATCAATAATATGGAGGGCCAACTAGGTTCCTTTGTGATGCTAATTAGGGCTCATTGCGGTTTTATGTTTCCACCCCGATGATTTGTATGATCTGCTTTTAAGGTCCCTCGATTGAGCGAAATGAATGAAAGCTCTAATGTGTGTGTCTCAACTTCTGTATGGCTGACTTTCTCGAACACCTGACCACTCTCAACCTAGGCAAGCTGCGCTTTGACATTGATGATTCGAGCGTGTACATCTTGATTTTTTAATCTTGCTTATGATCGGATAAAGGAACCTCCCACCGCGATTATCCACAAAAAGACTTCTCTTCTCTACTTGTTTTTAACCTGTTTCAAATGAAAAGACAGAATCAGAAGAAAGAATTTGAAAAATAAAGCATAAATCCTTTCAATTTTATGCTTACTTGTGATTAATAGGGATAAGAGCTTTTACAAGGATTTTGGCCTTGTGCAAAAGCTTTTATCAATATTCCTCAAAGGAAAGCATATCATTGAAAGAAATGTAATTCACGGTAATCGCCTTTGATCAATTCCAAGAAAATCAATGGAATGTTCAAAAGTACACAATTACGATGTGTTTTAAATTCAATTGAAGATACGATATCCAAATTAAAGCTGTTTGCTAAGAACGAGAGTAATTTGGATATCTATCTTTTCATTAAATTTGAAAAACACGAATACTCTTGATCAATTATTGTGGATTACCAATGATGCAAAACATGCATGAACCAATTCAAGTTTATAGTTCCTTCTGGCGAAATTGGGATTGTATTGCCCTATACGGCCAAAAGGTTGTATAAGACTTCCAATTTCAATTTCATCCAAAGGAATTATAAAATTGATTTTGGAGTATTCGAGTGATTAGAAGAAATGCCACTATCACATTCCAATGACAAGTCAATAGAAATACAACAAATTTCAATCTGAATGTATATAAACACAAATAGATGCCTAATACAGTCAATCTAAGGGATCAGATAGAGAGGATCTCAGCAAAATAAATCCTATACAAGAAGGCTAGAAATGAAAAATAAAACAAAGGAATGTGATGTTAATACTTAGGCTCTTCTTGTCCACTTGGCGCTCGTAATGGGATGACACCATCTTCATCTTCCATCAAGAACATTGGGAGGAAAACACACATATCTATCCTCAAAATGGCATTTAATCCAATCACCGGAATTATGCAATGAATATAATGATTAAGAGCTGTAACAAGTTCGAGGGATAGAAAAGTCTTACCAACCAAACTTAAGAGAAAATCAAGCTTCTCTGTATTTTTTGCAGTGTTAGGTATACTAACCTTCCATAGACAAACGCATGAGACAAGTGAGGGAAAACTCCTAAAAATCAAAAGATAGGGCTTGGTACCTAAAGCCAAGGTTCTCACCTCGAATTCTGGGAAGAGCCGATTCCATTGCACAACTATCGTTGCATTGGGACTCAATCCATAGTTCGAAGTGAGCGGAATTGAAAAGTGGATTACCCCATGTTTTTCCTCACGGAGATTCCATTTTCAATTCCTTCTATTGTGTTCCTAAAGAGGGCGCCTGGGGTTTTAGGCGCAATTGTGTGTATTCATTGTGTCGTGCTAAAGCAATAGACATGCATTTTATTTAACAATCACCGCTTCAATATAAACATCCACACAATCATACATCCAAAACTCCTGCCTGCATAAAACAAAGTTAACAAGCACTTCACCCCTTATTTCTCCCATCTACAAAAACATCTAACACATTCGTTAGCATATACACCTCACTTTCGAGAGCATCTGCATAAAATTAGGTTAGAAGAATCAATCAACTTTTTAATCGGCTCAAGTCCACTAAATGGTTAAGAACCAGTCCCCAGCAGAGTCGCCAGTCTGTCGCGACCCTCTTGAGGTTGTCAGGCTCTCGAGGGCTAATGGGCCGTCCTGTCTGGTCGGACGCGGGCCTCTCCCAAGGCCCATTACCCAAATCGCAACGGAGGTATGCGTGATCGACTTTCAGTGTGGTCTAGTGACATGTGCTAAGTGTGCATGCCATGGAGTCGCCACCAATCATTTTTTTAGAGTGTGATTGGACCACCCAATCGAATAGTTGGGAGTTTCTATTCAATTCTGCGAGAACCAGAGAAATGGTTTCGGGGACTTAGTTACACCAACTGTCAGAGTTGACGCCCTTTCGGTACCTAAGTTAACTGAATTTTCTAGCCTGAGATTCATGCGGATGAGTAAGGTATGAACCCTAAATCTAAAAATTCATGCAGATAGGAGTGATTATCCTAGCAATCACAATCAGTAATAAAATGCGCAACTCAAGAAATCTAGATATGCAAATAAATCACATGGCATTCCTAGTAAGGCCCTATTTATCAATCACAGCTCAAGAATGATTTAGCTGTCCTAGCCATTCTACACACGATCTAACCTAAGAAAAGCATTAGGAAGCATCGAAGGAGTTCGAGAGTACTCACATTGGGTTCGTCGTGCCCTGATTTGGTCTTGGACGAGCTATCGAGCTCATGCCGACCCGATTATATTTAGGGATCCACTCGGCGTTTTACATCATGAAATCATGTGAAACAAAAACGAAAATATTCAGCAAGGGGAATTTATTGTAGATGGTGGTCGATCTAATTGGACGTCAAGACTAAAAAATATGTAGAAATTTACAAATTAAAATACTCGAATGACATTTTTTTGCCAAATTCAACTCTATGCGTCGTGAAGAAATACATGCAATTGAACTTGAATTTTGACTATTTATGAGTTCAAAATGAAAAGGAAATTAAAATAAAAATATTGACTATTTTTCTATATTTTTACGACATCGAACGCTATTTTTCTTCATTTTTCATGTATTTTTCTATTTTTGGAAAATATTAAAAAATATGACAAATTATTTTTTTTATCAAAAATGGTTCCTTTAGCTTGGTCAAGGCTACCAAAAATGATTTTTTAATTTTTTTTAACTTTTTATAGATTTTTTATGAATTTTTAAAAAATAAACTATGAAAGACTGATCAAAAATCAGGTGTCAACAGGGACGCTAGTCTAGGAACGCTCCACTATAATCAAAGGATTACAACTGACACTCTAATGGTGTCTTTCTCACAATAAATTCTCACAATTGTCACAAAACACAGTCTCACTTGACGAACTCTCAAGTGAGATCTCGTTTATGCGCTAAGAAAAGATCTCGTTTATGCACTAAGAAAAGCACTTTATGGATGGAAGCAAGCACCTCGTGCTTGATACGAAAGGTTAAGTAGCTTTCTGTATGAATAGAGGTTCTTCAAAGGTAATGTAGACATTACTCTTTTCATTCAGAAGCAAGGTAAGGATATTTTACTTGTTCAAATCTATGTTGAGGATATTATCTTTGGTTCTTCTAATGAACGTCTTTGCAATAGTTTTTCTAAAGTGATGCAGGATAAATTCGAAATGAGTATGATGGAGATTAAGATTTTTCCTTGGACTTCAAATTCATCAGTTGAACAGTGAAATTTTTATTTATCAGGAGAAATATGCACTTGAGATTGCCAAGAAATTTGGTCTGAAAATTTGCAAGAAAACAGAAACTCCTATGTCCAATTCCTTTAAACTTGATAAAGATGAAGATGGAACATAAGTTGAAAGAGAAGAGAGAGAAGGCAAGATTACCCAAGAACAATACATTCATATGTGGAATGAAGACCTCGCAGAGAGAGAAGCATGGGAGAGAAGCTATGCTTATACAATTGTCAAATTTTGTGAGTAGAGGGGATCAGATGAAGAAACAAAAAGCTTGACTGAGGAAGAAAGACAGATTGAACACAACACAAAATAGAATATTGAGCTATGGAATGCTCAAAGAGATGATATGGAACACATGAAGTAGTAGATGAACGTCTGCCCAGTCCAATTTTGTTGGAGGACAATATGCAGGTCGATATTCCTGAAGGAAGACTTATTGTTGCTATGGAATTGTCTACAAAAGTCCCAGATCTACCTGAACTAATTCACGAGGACAATCAAAGTTTACCTGAAGCCTCGACCACATTCAGAGGCAAGATGAATCTCTAGTTCAGGTTGAGACTGTTGAAAATATGAACATGGAATCAGATGAAACAACTGCTTAAAGGGAGCAATCTCAGAAAGATGGATTCATTGGTCTGCAATCCAATGGAGAAGAAGTCCTTGCTCAGAGAGAGCAAACCTTGATAGATTTAGATGTAGTGTTGGAAGAAATTGCTGCATCTGAACCTAAAAAGAAGCTCTCAGAAGGATAGTCACAGACTGAGGGGGAGAAAAGGCTCAAGAAGGTGTTAGAATTTGCCCGCAAAGAGAACGCCTCAGTCGAGAATAAGGAAACAAGTGTTGTACCAGCCAGAAAAATGGATCCCATTGAAACTCTGAATGCTCTCATTACTAAACTTCTGGACATCAAGGCATCTCAGAATGTTGTTCAGAAGGACATGGAGAAGCTACAGCAGATAGTTCTTCAGAGATTTGATGGAATGGAAAGTATGCTTGAATAGAAGATGAACAACTTCGAGAAAACCCTTGATCTTTACGGCAAATTGTTCTGTTTAGGAATGGCAAGCTTGCAGACATACACTTTGATTCGTGATGAGAAGATTGTTCAAGATTTCTCTCATCTTCAAGCCCTCAAAGATTATGCACTTAAGGTGGCAGCAGATTACAAGAAGGATTCTTCTAAGGAGGGTAATAAAGAGCATGGGGATGTTCCTTCTTCTTCAAAATCACCTCAACCATTGTCTGCTTAAAAATAAAATTTCAAATAGTCTTTGTTTAAGTTTTTTTTTTGGGTCTCTTATTGAACATCTTCTTTGTTTTATGTTCCGAATTATCACGTCCTTATTATGGGCCGATAACATTGCTAATAGAATGAAATTTACATTTTATCATATTCTTTGTTTATTGCTGGTGACAAAAAGGGGGAGAGAAGCCTCTTTTTATATAACTATTCTGCAGGATGTAAGAAGATGCAAAGAAGTTCTGAGACCTTAATCAAGACATTCTAGTGATATTCTTACAATCTGTATCTGATGAAGATTCATATGCCATTTACATATTCATATTCTTGTGAAATCTTTTTGCGCTTACATCTCTTAATTAAACTTATTTTTCATAAACCCACTTTGATGTTAAGGAAGTTTTGTCATCATAAAATGTGGGAGACTGTTGAGGAAACATTCTCTCTAAATATTTTGATTCTGACAAAACTATATGTGTTAAGATAGAATTTTTGTAATGTTTATAATGTTTTAATTGCAGAAAAACAAGTGAACAGAAATTTATATTGATCCATTTTTGGCATCAAGACTCAAGAAGGAGTAGCCATATATTTGCTTCTGGAGACGTTCAGATGGAGCTGCCTTTGAAGATGTTTTAGATGGAGTTACTTTTGAAGTCGTTTAGATGAATTGTGTCGCATCTGAAGGCTTACTCGTCTAAAAACTTATATGAGGTGCCAAAATGACTTTATTGAAACTCAATATCACGGCTCAAATTTATCTGTACAGATTTAGAGAGTCTTTACTTCTGAAGACTACTTCTGAATATCACTTGGATTCTGCGCTTACTATCAGACAGATTCTGAAGACCCACAAATGGCAAGTTTCTGATTAAGACAAGTTTTGTTATGGAAGTCTGTAATATTTGATTGACAAGATAATTCTTCAGTCAGATCAGAAGGAAATCTACGTTTGGATATTACCTTCCGTGAATAAGATTTGTGGCTTATTTGAATCTACTCTACTTTTGAAAACTGAAGATTCAGTTGTATGGGCGACAGAATCTGAAGAGTTCAGATTCTATTTCAACGGCAACCATATCTTCTCACATATAGTCTCGTTTAATCACGATTGAGCCAATCAAAGATTAAAGAGCGATCCTTTGAAGGATTGCCCAACGGCTAATTTGGAAGCAAATGAGTATAAAAGAATAACCATAGTGAGGAGCAGAAGAGTTGAGAATATTAAATTCCAAAGTGCCAGAGTTGTTTAGATTCACATACATACTCTAAGAGTTCTTAAATTCATTCGTTGTGAGATCTTGTAAGAGCAACTGAGTGTTTTCATCTGTCGTAAATCTCCATTGAATCATTATAGTGGAATCCAACCAATCAGCTGTCATCGTAGGAGAGTGGATGCAAGCCTAACAAGCCGAACCACTATAAACTCAACGTGCACTTTTTTCTACTCATAACTTTTATTTCTGTGTTTAGATTATTTGCACGTTGTCATACTGTTCTTGATTCTGATCATGTTTTGAAATTGTCTTAATTTCGCAATAAGTTTCAATTTGATTCAGAATCACCTATTTACCCCCTCTAGGTGATATTGCTAGATTCAACACTGAGGAGTCGCGTTCATATATATATGTAAAGCATCTTGCTTTTCTTAAATTTCGTTTGTTTCCCTAAAATAAATGATTTGAAAAAAAAATTCTTAAAAGTATTCATGAAAGATCAAGTTATTTTTTTTTGTTCATTCTTTTTTGTGAGCGAAACAAACAATTATTTTTTGGTAAATATTGTCTACAGCACTCATTTTGCGCGAAACAAATGTAGCCTTAATAACTCATGTTTTAGCTATGAGAAATGATTATATGACTTCGCTTAATCCACAATGAGATTAAGAAGTGGTCGAAGTTACAAAAACTTAGCACTAAAGTGATCAATTTGAAAGTTTTGGCACTAAAGTGAGCGTCCTACACAATTTATGGCACTTGAGGTGTATTTAACCCCAGGTTTTTCTAACACTAAAGGGAAATCTCTAATATATATATATATATATATATATATATATATATATATATATATATCACAACGAGCAAACCAGATTTTTGCAAGAGAATACAAAGATATCACTTCAAGGTCTTCTCTTGAAATCGAATGTCAAGAAGCTTTACGTTAAGCTAGGGTAGCTTTTCTAGAGAACGAATAGGCAAGGTTCTCTGGAGACCAAAGGCTGGCCTGCCTCTCATTCTGCTTATGTAGTATCTAAAGCGGCCGTTAAATGCTTACACAAGGATTTTAGCAAGCCAAATACCCCAAGTTTTCGTGCAAATGGCGCCTGCCCTTGATTGCTCAGGACGGATATATTGCACCAGACCGGTCTCTCGAATCCAAAAGAAGACGTGGAGGATCCCGTGAGTCTGTCCTTGCCGCCCAAAGATGGCCCCTCTCTGGACGATTCTTTCGAGGGATGAAAGAATCGTCCTTCTTTTCGTATGAAGATATTGTCGTTGCAAATGGCGAAAAAAATTATGATTCCTAGTTTTACATGAAGATGTTCCAATTTGAAATGAAGGAATGTATACATTAGCGACATATTTTCCTTTTGCGAGATTTAGACGAGTGGAATAGGTACTGATACAAAAGAGAGAATAAGTAAGGGATAACAGGAAAATAAGAATTTCGATTTCCACTCTAATAAGGATTTAAAATATGTTATTGTAATATTGATGGAGTTGTGAAGTCTGATAGAGAAAAGTAATGCCAGTGGCATTCATGTGATTTCCATGATAGCTAAGCAAACGCTAGACTCATGCTATATAATGGGGCAACATCTTTTTTATTGATAACGCTGAAGCTTGAAACCCTGAAACTTGTAATTACGACACCGATAGTGTTAGTGAAGATATTACCTAGTGCAGTAATTGTTCTCTTTCTGATTTTGAAAGGGTTTTTCACGTGAAAAAATTTGCTCTGTCTTCTTCTCTATTTTTTCTCTTCAAAGTTTCGCATTCTTGATAGTAAGGTTTACACATTATCGACAGCATCAACCTCTCTATATTGATTTCTTACTCTTAAATGAAAATCATGCCTAAAAGTTGTGATTATTCAAATAACTATTATGATTCAAGATGCACAAGCATTAAATCTAAGCAAGAGACATGCAGATCATGGAGTCAATCTCTAGATTGTAACAAAGAAAAAAATACCAAGTTTTTTTTTTTGAGTTTTTTCTTGGTTATGTTTCGGTCAAAGCTAAAATTAATAAGGCAGTCAAAAAAAAAAAAACGATGCATCATTTGAATGGGAGTCTTTCGTGAACCATGCCAAAGCTTGTGGCCTCCTTTGAACAAGACCCACAATCTTTTTATTCATGATCTTTTAAGATTCCAAGAAATTTTAGAGTCAGTCTTTTGCTTTTATTTCTCCATTTTCAGAACAGTTGTTGTCATATGATTTAGGTAGGGGATAGGGTGCTGCCAGAATCATGTTGGTTATGCAGTTGTTTATTATATGTTACTTGTTAGAATGCCATCCATCGGTGGGGATGCATTAGACGTATAAAGAAAGTCCTGTTATCTTCCTGTTGTTAAACATCGAACTATATTTCTAATGAAGAGCATCTCCATCCTATGTCTTTCACATTTTAATTTGAGGAAGATAATGTGTACATAAGTCAACCGTAAGAAAATTATTAATTGCAATCATTTTTATCTTGATAGTTTTAGTGTCGCTTTTATAAATTAAACTGTCCATCCATATATATGAAAAGAAATTCCTTAAAAAAAATACTGTCTTTCATTATTTAAGTTGGATTTTTAACTTAATTTTCCATTTCGACATTGATTTTTTTTAAAAAAAACAGCATCGTGTTTCATGAGGGTTACCAACGACCCTCGCCAGTTGCAAAGGCCTTATTCATACCAGGTGAGCGGCATCGCCGAAATAACCGTGAAGACCTTGCAAAGAGCCATTGCCGCCATAGGAAAGGGCGTGGAAGCCCTCGCTTAGGGCTATGAAGTCCCTTGCCTAGGGCAAGGCCTTTGCGGTCGACAACACAGAAAAAAATTACATAAATTTTTAACGTCGGCACCGGTAGTGCCACATAGAGGACGGACGTTCACATCGGATTTTTCGGTGAGACACATCCCTTATGGCACTTAAGTTATCGATTTTTCAACTTTATGATACTTAAGTCAACAGAAAAAAGTTATCTTACTCAAGTGAACGTCATACCAAAGTTATGGAAGCTTATTGATATTTCTTATGTTGACTATCTTTAGGTGTTCTCCTAGTTCGATCTTACATGATCTCATCTTAATTTTTATAAAGGTCAGTTTCACCCATACTGTATTATTTTAGCTTTTTTAATTTTATAAAGCTTATTTTAAATAAAAAAAATTAACACTCCCAATTAGTAAGTGCTTTATGCAGAACACGCCGTGATGATATGTGGATCTACAATTGAGACTGTATTGTCTCTGACTTTGACCGTATGGTCAGGGAAGCATTTTCCATTCACGAAACAGGAAAATGACAATTTTATTTAACTTAATAAGTTAATATTAATATAAAATCAGTTTCACATGAGACAACTTTCGCTGCGTTTGGTAACACTCATTGAAAAGTGTTTCTATTCCAAAAGTATTTTCGGAATATTTTCGGAACAGAAACGCGTATGGTAAAATGATCCGCGTAACATTTTTGAAAAAAAGAAAAAAATTTAAGCAAAAAAAAAAAGAAAAAAAAACATATTTTTGGGTTTTGGAACACTTTTTAGAAACAACTCGAGGGCGAGCTTGTGCAAGCCACTGCCGCCGCTGCGGCTGCCGCCTACTGACGACCATTGACCGCCGGTCGCAGGCCGCCGCCGCCCACGGCCACCGGGTGCAGTTTGAGCGGCCACCACCGGTCGCCGTCGGCCGCCGCCGGTCACTGTCGGCCGCCGCTGTCGCAGTCGGCCGCCGCCGTTCGCTGGCAGCCACTGCCGCCACAGTGGCTACTGATCCTTCCTTTTGGACGAAAAAGTATTTTTTAAAAAAATTTATTAAACGCGTTGCTGTTCCCAGAAATCATAGTCGGGAACAGAAACACAAAAAAATATTTCTGTTCCAAATATATTTTCAGGAACAGAAACGTTATCAAACGTATCCTTCAAGTCCAAGTAATAAATTTAGAAAGCAAATTTTGATTCTCCAATAAAACTTCAATGAAATCCAAGGCTGTGGGACTTGCAATATCCCACCGATTTATTTCCCAAGGAAATTGGACAAACAAGTCATCGGGATTCCTCGAGATAATACTTGGTCAAGACTGCACCGGGGCTCTGCCCAGCCGTGAATACCCCCTCTCTCTCGGGCAATTTTCCTAATTAATGTTTTTTTTAAAAAATTACCAAAATAATACTAAAATAAAAATAATTACCAAATTGGGTGCCAATCGGCGGTTGGGCCGCCGATTGGCACCCAATTTGGAAGTTGGGCCGCATTTGGCAGCCCAACCGCCGATTGGGAACCCCAATTGGCACTTGGGCCGCCGATTGGGCCCCAATCGGCGGCCCAGCTTCCTCATTCAGGCCCCAATCGGTGGCCCAATCGCCGATTGGGGCCCCAAGCCAATTTTTTATATTTTAATTATTTAATTTATATTTTTTTATAAAAGTAATTATTAAATAATAAATTATATTGAAATTACGTAAATTTTGAGAAAAATAAAGCACTACATAATTCATATTCCACCATTAAAATTTACTTTTAATTTATATATATTTTTATAAAAGCTTCAATTAAATAATAAATTATATTAAAATGATATAAAATTTGAGAAAAAAAAGATCACAGGACTACATAATTCATATTTCACCATTAAAATATACTTTTAATTTATATTTTGTATATTATCAATTACATAATAAATTATATTGAAATTACGTAACTTTGAGGAAAAAAAGACAAGCACCACATAATTCATATTCCACCATTAAAATTTACTTTTAATTTATTTATTTTTTATAAAAGCTGGAATTAAATTATAAATTATATTAAAATGATATAAAATTTGTGAAAAAAAAAAGAACAAGCACTACATAATTCATATTTTACCATTAAAATATACTTTTAATTTATATTTTGTATATTATCAATTACATAATAAATTTTATTGAAATTACGTAATTTTAATATAATTTATTATTTAATTGAAACTTTTATAAAAAAAATATAAATTAAAAGTAAATTTTAATGGTGGAATATGAATTATGCAGTGTTTCTTTTTTTTTCCCATGTAATTTACGTAATTTTAACATAATTTATTATTTAATTGAAACTTTTATACAAAATATAAATTAAAAGTAAATTTTAATGGTGGAATATGAATTATGTGGTGCTTGTCTTTTTTTCGTCAAAGTTACGTAATTTCAATATAATTTATTATGTAATTGATAATATACAAAATATAGATTAAAAGTAAATTTTAATGGTAGAATATGAATTATGCAGTGTTTATTTTTTTCCCTCGTAATTTACGTAATTTTAATATAATTTATTATTTAATTGAAACTTTTATAAAAAATATAAATTAAAAGTAAATTTTAATGGTGGAATATGAATTATGCAGTGTTTGTTTTTTTCCCCACGTAATTTACGTAATTTTAACATAATTTATTATTTAATTGAAACTTTTATACAAAATATAAATTAAAAGTAAATTTTAATGGTAGAATATGAATTATGTGGTGCTTGTCTTTTTTTTTTCCTCAAAGTTACGTAATTTTAATATAATTTATTATGTAATTGATAATATACAAAATATAAATTAAAAGTATAGTTTAATAGTGAAATATGAATTATGTAGTGCATGTTCTTTTTTTTCTCAAATTTTATATCATTTTAATATAATTTATTATTTAATTACAGCTTTTATGAAAAAATATAAATTAAAAGTAAATTTTAATGGTGAAATATGAATTATGTAGTGCTTATTTTTTTTTCTCAAAATTTACCTAATTTCAATATAATTAATTATTTAATAATTACTTTTATAAAAAAGAAAATATAAATTAAATAATTAAAATTAAAAAAATGGCTTGGGGCCCAATCGGCGATTGGGCCGCCGATTGGGGCCTGAATGAGGAAGCTGAGCCGTCGATTGGGGCCCATATTCAAATTGGGGCCCCAATCGGCGGCCCAAGTGCCGATTGGGGTTCCCAATCGGCGGTTGGGCCGCCGATTGCGGCCCAACTTCCAAATTGGGTGCCAATCGGCGGCCCAACCGCCGATTGGCACCTAATTTGGTAATTACTTTTATTTTAATATTATTTTGGTAATTTTTTTATAAAAAAAACATTAATTAGGAAAATTGCCCCCCCCCCCCCTCTCTCTCTCTCTCTCTCTCTCTCTCTCTCTCTCTCTCTCTCTCTCTCTCTCTCTCTCTCTCTCTCTCTCTCTCTCTCTCTCTCTCAAGCCTACACAGGAATTGCGTCATTGCATAACTCATCCACACAGGTTGCGTATCATCCGTGATATTTTCCTGCGCCTCTCGTACTTGTGGTCAAGTATAAGAACCAGCACCCCTGACTTTTCTGCCCAGCCGTGAATACCCTCTCTCTCTCTCTCTCTCTCTCTCTCTCAAGCCTACACAGGAATTGCGTCATTGCATAACACTTCCACACAGGTTGCGTCATTGCATAACTCATCCATGATATTTTCCTGCGCCTCACAAGTATAAGAACAAGCACCCCTGACTTGCAAAAGATAAAGCTGCGAGTCTCTGATCTCGCACCTCGTGTCGTGTGTAAGTAAACAAGCAGAAGTAACAGTGAACACGTCCCAGTAGCTACACAGTTTGCAATCAAAATGGCAGAGTCAACAAAGAGGTATACTCTAATTCTCTCATGTGTTTAATCCCATCAATCTGTTTTCTTCTTCCTCTTGCGTGCAGGGGCCTTTTTATACTTCTATTTTCGGTATTTAGCTGCGCAAGTCGTTGCAGTGAGTTCCTCGTTCATCGAAAGAAAACAGGGGAAAATTTGGACAGAAACAAGAAAGGCCTTACCTTTGCATGTGCAAGATAAAGAATTTGTGATTAACGCTGTTTTCCTATGGAGGAAAGGCTGTCAATCTGTTCAGTTTTTGTTTTCCACTGAAAAAGACAAATGAAGACCGTTTCCACTTTTGATCGTTCTGTTTTCTTGGGTATATGAAAATGCAGAATTCTTTCTGAAACTACTAGAAGAACCTGTTTGTTTGTTGCCATCATAGAAAAACTTCTTGAAACAAACGGTCCCTGAAGATGCCTAGGGAAAAAGACATTACTAGTCGTCGCTCTAGTCCGAGGGCCGCGATCCTCACCGGATGTGAGCGAGAGTCGCGAGCCCTCGCCCATTCGAAAAATATGCAACTATTATTAAGAATTGTTCATGTCAGCCGGGCAGCCAAATGCATTGAGTTGGCATAATTACAAAATGTTTTGAACTCCAGTGACTAAAAAAAAATTAGGATTAAATTGGCACAATTACAACAGGATCAAGACTTTTTTTGTAATTTTCCTATTCGACCCATTTCCATATCTATTTCGAGTAGATCAGCAGTTGCAGACTCCATATCTAAGAGATAATAAACGCATCAATCCTCAAATCTTTTCTTTTTCTTTGAATTCCTTCCAATTTCGTTTTGTTCTGCTAAGTATTTTTTTCCCATTTCCGCTGTACTCCTTTTTATTTTATTTTTGCAGGTATGCAGTTGTAACAGGATCAAACAAAGGCATTGGATTTGCCATATGCAAGCTCTTGGCTTCCAAGGGGATTGTGGTGGTATTGACTGCAAGAGATGAGAAGAGAGGACTTGAAGCTGTGGACAAGCTCAAACTAGAGCCCGGCCTCTCTGACCATGTCTTCTTCCACCAGCTCGATGTCTCCGATCCTGCCAGCGTTTCATCTCTTGCGGACTTCGTCAAGCGCCAATTTGGAAAGCTTGATATTCTGGTAGGTCCACTAGGACTCATAATACTCGCCTCGATGCAGAGCTGATGATGTATTGCAGATGATCCTACTGTAGTACCATGAAAACCTTATCATTCTATCAAGAGTGCAGTAATGTAGGTGCGAGAAAAGCGCAATATCGAGATAAGAGAATTCCTAACCTTCAATCTAGTCAGTTTAAGATTGATTTTGATGGCCAGATCTGGATGCCGTCTTACGAGAAAATAGTATATGGCAAAATTTGTCTTCTCTATTGTTTTTTGCACTCTGCTTTGCGATTGGCCTTGTGCTTTTATAGTGATGACAAAATTTCTTTTCCAGGTGAACAATGCTGCTGTATTGGGATGCATTGTGGATGCTGATGTTTTAAGAACATCAGGCTTTGGAAAGGTACGGTCTCCGTTTCTCTGATCATGTTGTTCAGATAGAAACTTAATTGAACTATTAATTGGCTCGATCCCGAAAGTGGCGCTAGTTATCCACTTGAAGTTCATGGCAAAATAAAGCTCTGTGACGTTACTATCATCTATTCAGTCTTGTGGAGTGATTGAATTGGATTCTTTCGTAAGAGCACGACGCAAATTATCGCAGACTGAAGTTGTGACACTTTCACGGTCTCAATAAGTTTTACCGGGTTAAAAATAAAAGTCGCGAAAAGAAGAAGCATTCAAGAATCAGCCGGTTTGAACTAGCATTGCCATCCAAACTCAATGTACCTTGATCTGATTTCTTGCAGCTAACTCCTCCTATAAGATGACGATGAGCCCCTGGAATTTTAAGATGCATATTCCGTGTTGGACCATGCTAATTCCGTGACCTCTGATTGTCCTTCCTAACATTCTCTGTGGAATGATGCAGGAGCAAGTTAAGTGGAGTGAAATCTCGACGACGACATACGAGTTAACTGAAGAGTGCATTAACATCAACTATTATGGTGCCAAAAGAATGGTTGATGCACTCATTGGCCTCCTCCAACTATCTGACTCGCCGAGGATTGTTAATGTCTCCTCTATAGCCGGGAAGCTCGCGGTAAGAAGTGTCGAAGTACATTATTCCAGAGTTAGCTCCCAGTAACTAAAGTAGGGAAATTCACTCGAGTTATCACATCGAACGCAAAACCCATTTTTGCAAGAGAGTACAAAGATATCACTTCGAGGTCTTTTCTTGAAATCGAATTGCATGACTAGTTTCCCAAGAGAATGAACAACTCTTCAATCTTCTTTGTAACCTTGTGAACAGAATTTCCCGGATGGCTGGGCTAAGAACGTCTTCAGCGATGCCGACTGCCTCACGGAAGACAAGGTGGACGAGGTATTGAAGGAGTTTCTAAAAGATTTTAGGCAAGGTTCTCTGGGGACCAAAGGCTGGCCCGCTTCTCTTTCTCCTTACGTAGTTTCTAAAGCGGCGTTAAATGCTTACACGAGGATTTTAGCAGCCAAGTATCCCAAGTTTCGTGCAAATTGCGTCTGCCCTGGATTCGTCAAGACGGATATCTTGCACCAGACCGGTTCCTTGACTCCGGAAGAGGGCGCCGAGGGTCCTGTGAGTCTGTCCTTGCTACCCGATGACGGCCCATCTGGGCGATACTTTCAAGGGACGAAAGAATCGTCCTTCCTTTCGTATGAAGATGATTATCATCTTCCAAATGGCGAAAAATTGATGATTCCTGATTTTAGTTGAAGATGTCTCTTTTTCAACTGAGGGAATGTAGACATTTGCAATATGTTGTCTTTGTATTCATTTCTGCTTTCAAATAAAAATCACGCCTAAATGTTGTAATTGCTCAAATAACTATAGGATTCAAGGTGCGCAAGCGCCAAATCTAAGCAAGGGACATGGAAATCATGGAGTCAATCTCTAGATTGTAACAAAAAAAACTGCCTTGTTCAGTTTTGAGGTTTTTCTTGGTTTAATTTTCGAATTAACTACAATCATATAAGTTACTAAGAAAAGCGATAGTTGCTTTACAATTTGTTTGCCAGCAGCATTAATAGCATCATGAGATTTTGATTGTACTTCAGTAATGCTATCTATCTACATCATCAACCCTGAATAGATGTTGGAGATGTCTTTTTTGGTTTTAAAAAAGAAAACGACAAGGCCAGTACCATGAGTTCCCGAGGCGTACTAGAATATCAAGCATAGAAGTGAATTGGCAATCGCACAATAAATTTAAGACTGAATTGACAATTAAAAGATTTAGGATTGAATTGACCATTGTACAATTAGGTTTAGGGCTTTTTGGACAGTTTCTCAGCTAAAACAAGAAAGTTACTAAGAAAAGCGAGCCTTGATTTACAATATTCGAAAGCGAGTCTCTCGATGAGTTATATAATTTCCTGCTAAGATAGTAGCAAGTTAACAACAATGTCAAAGCTTCCGGCTTCCTCAAACAATCATTAGACTGATGCATAAAATACCAAATTGTGTGGTGTGAAAATGAAAAGAAGAACGTTACATACATTATTCCGCAAGTGACAAGTGACAACCTACAAGGGCACCCTCCATTCATAGCTCATTACAAAAGCAAAGTTTCGCTTCATCAGACAAGGTAGTAGAAAACTTCAGGATTTACTCATTGCCCTAACTGCTATTGGATAATACCCTTTTCTAGATTCAAAAACACCCATTTGAAAATTTATGTCAAATCTCATAGCTGAAAGTAACGCGCGCATGGGTTGGGTGATTACTTTCTCATCGTGAGTTGCACGTGTTATTTACAGTATCTTTTCACCTCCACTATCCGGCTGACAAGCATGTATGCAACCACAAAAGATGTGCAAATATAAGAAAGTTCTGAAGCAGTACACAGATTTTTATCTCCCTATGCAAGGAGGGGGATGGAAGATGAGAAAGCTCCAATGTTGGACCATTCCCATCAACTCAGGCGACGCAGGGCAAGTGAACAGCTTTGCTGGTGCTGAGCTGGCCAATCTGGTTCCAAGATCACAGGCACAGAGGGATGAGGCCTGTTCAATCTGTGGTGGGTCTTTTGACACGTCTCAGCTTCTCTCTCCAAGAAAAGATTTTGGAGAAAATCAACAATGAAAATGGTGGGTCCATCCTTAGGGAGAGGCCTGAAAAAACAAAAATGAAATCTTGGAGCTGATGCTTGGGGATCTGCAGATGGGCCCATCAGAGTTCCTCCCACCCTCTTGGGTCTTTGATTGTACAGCTCTTTTACAGCAAAATCTTCATTTTTCTTGGTTCCCTCTTTCTCATCTGGCACGCGGTAGACAAGGAAGGACGTGTAAATTTGGAGTTTCGAATGCACTGTGTTTTTCATAACAGCGAAGAAATCTTTTGACAAGCTAGTTTGAAGAGAAATGTGATAATACTAACGAGATCTAGGAAGACTACCAATTGAGCTTGATGCTACATCGGCGGATTCTCGGCAATTTTGGTCGGAGGCCCAACGAATTGACATGGAATGCCACGGGTGATGTTGCCGATCCGCCGTCAGTGAAACGTTTATATTCTACTATACTAGTAAGAGAATTCTAGAAACGTGCTTTGGTTCTGGTAAAAGGAAAATAATCTTCCCCATGATCAGAACTTGGATTAAGGGCAACAACAGAGCCATCTGAATGACACAGAGGGCTGATAACACGACTTTTTACCCAAGCCGCATCCAAGGACACGTGGCACTGCCTCACGTCTTCCCTATTTTGACAGATTATCTACCATTTTTGACCAAATGCATCCTCGTGATTGCTCAGCAATATAACTAAATTTCGGCAAAGTTTTCAGTTTGGGATTTGACTGAAAACTCCATTTCCTTGCCTATTTCTGCAGCACAACCTCTCATCATCAATGGACGACACAGCAAGAAGGTAATTCCGACTCCCTCACATAGCCCTTTCACTTGCTTAGTTGGTCACTCGGTACGAGTCATGACTGTTTCAAGCTCAACCCCACATGTCCATCACTTGCTCTTCTCCTGCTGTTACAGGTTAGCGGTTGTGACAGGCGCAAACAAAGGGATTGGATTGGAGACAGTGAAGCAGCTAGCTGCTAATGGGGTCAGAGTGGTTTTAACAGCCAGAGATGAGAAAAGGGGTCTTGAGGCTTTGCATAAGCTGAAGGAATTTGATGGCTCGTTGTCCAAGCTGGTGGTTTTTCATCAGCTTGATGTCGCAGACCCGGCTAGCGTAACTTCTTTGGCCGATTTCATCGGGACAAATTTCGGTAAACTCGACATCCTGGTATGCCCCAAAGTCGGCCTTAACATTAATCTGTCTTTGAGTAGTGGAGAATCTTCAGAATTTAGACAGGTCGACACATTCTTTTGTGCATTTTTTATGTGTATGCTGCCGAGTGAATAATAGGAAAGCTGAATTGTCAGTGCAGGTGAACAATGCAGGGATTGTTGGAGTCAGGGTAGATACTGATGCTTTGTATGCAGTAAGTAATCTTAATCAACCTGAGTGACTTATCTTCTAGGATGAGCAAAGAAAAGCGCTACATAACATGCACAAAGGAAAAAGGAGTACAAAACAGTAGCAAAATAGAATACACTTTTGTCTACTTTCGACTACTTAGTCCTAGAAACATTTCTTGTTCTTGTCTTGGCATCGAAATTGGCTATTAGTCGGCCTCATTTTTTGTCTCAGACATTGGCGGACTTGTGAGGGATCTTTTCTTCCCGATGCAGAATGGAGTGAGAACCCACTGGACGAAACTGAGGACCGAAACATATGATTTAGCTGTGGATTGTATAGCAACAAATTACTACGGTGCTAAAAGAACTGCCGAAGCACTCATGCCTCTCCTGCATTTATCCAACGCGCCGAGGATTGTGAATGTTTCCTCCTTCATGGGAAAGCTAGAGGTATGAACTGTCGGTTACTTGAAGAGCGTTTCCTACATCACGTAGGGTCCAAGAAAATTGTCTACAGTCTCGAGTTTTCATGATGAACTATCACAGGACATCATTTACTGACCAAGAAAAATGTCTAATCTACTAAGCAATCAATGTGTAATGGTGCCACATTCACGTGGATAAACCGTCAGTAAGTCGCCTTATACCAGTGGGTTTGCTAAGAACGAAAGCGCAACTGATCGATTCAGAGCATTTGATGACCAAAGTTTCACTGAGAAGATACTGTTTGGTCTATTTTTTGTTTCAGAACATTCGGAATGGATGGGCCAATGGCTTATTAAGCGATGCCGAAAGCCTAACAGAAGAGCAAATAGATGAGGTCCTGAACCAATTCCTGAGAGACTTCAAGGAAGGATCGTTACAAGCCAAAGGATGGCCAACGTTTCTCTCCGCCAACACCATCTCAAAAGCAGCCATGAACGCCTTCACAAGGATCCTTGCGAGGAAAAATCCGAGTTTCTGCATCAATTCCGTATGTCCTGGCTTTGTCCAAACCGACATAAACTACAACAGCGGCATTTTAACAGTGGAAGAAGGTGCCAAAAGCTCAGTGAGGTTGGCACTCCTGCCCAACGGCAGTCCTTCGGGTCTCTTCTACATAAGAAGTGAATTGTCGACGTTCTGATGAAGAGGTTCTCCAGTTCTTTCCACATTTGGCAATCCAGAAACTTTCGGTGTCTTGTTTTTGTGTCTTTCAGATGTGTGAAGTCTAATTTTCTCAACTGGGGAGACAGAACAATCGAGTTACGGTCTTCAGATCACAATGTTGATTTCCAGTTGCGCAACTGTGAGTCATGTTCAGTGGATGCTTAGTTAGAAAGCGCAAAGTATCCATTTTGTTTGCCCCGTAAGTGATTCCTTTAGCTGGCAACATTTGAAATCGGCCTTCCGGATCCTAGCTCCTAATGCGCATATGCAGAGAGGCGCATTCATTTCAAAGCGTCGCTCATTCAAGGCCTTATGTTAAGAATGTAACAAACAATAGTAGGACGACTTAAAAATCATTGCGCTGTTGGATCCATCGTATTGATAGATTAGATTTATACTAAAGGGCATAATTGTCATTGTATTGTTTTAGCCCTAAATCCTATGTATATATTATAAATTACATCATTAATGAAGATCACGTTTGCCCAAACTCTACATGGTATCAGAGCGGTAATCCTTAGAGGCCGTCTTTCACATCCTCTCTCTCTGGCCTTCTTGCTCGCAATCATCTGTTGCTGCTACTACAGGGAAGAGGCCGTGACATTGATGTGTACATACGTCGGAGCCGTTCCGATCGAGCGCTAGGATTTCTTTTGGCTGCTGGTCCTCCGAATCCTCCAGATCGACGAGTCCTCATGGCAAACGAGACTCCAAACTCTTCAGCCACCGTTCCCGCACACGAACGGTCATACAGCCCTTATTTTATGCATCATTCTGATAACCTTGGATCTAATCTTGCCAATATGCTCCTTACGAGTGGCAATTACAATAATTGGTCTCGTGCCATGGAAATTACCCTTTCTGCCAAGAACAATATGGTGGTTGTTACTGGAGAAATAAAAAAAAAAAAATCAGCCACAATCGATCATGCGCATTCATCTTGGATTCGTGTAAATAATATGATTCTATAATTGATTCTTAATTCCATCCATCCAGATTTGGTGCCAACAGTTCTCTACCCAGAGTCAGTTGCTGATGTCTGTGCCGATCTCCGTGAATGTTTTTCGCTATCGAATGGTCCTAGGATTTTTCATCTTGAGCAAACGATTTGTACTCTTGCTCAACGTGATGATACTGTGACCAAATACTACAACAACTTGCGCAGCTGCTGGAATGAATTGAATAATTTGGATCCATTACCACGATGCTCTTGTTCGGCTCACTCTATCATCACCACACAACAAGAGAATCGGCACTTGTTTCAATTTCTAATGGGTCTCAATCCGAGGTACGCTAATATTATCAGTCAGATTTTACTAATGAATCCATTTCCTACTCTTGCACGTGCATATGCACTAGTTCTTCAAGATGAGTTGCACCGCCATATCCAGTCAGATCGCCCACTGTTCGATCAGACCAGTACTTTGCTTACCGATCATGACAACCATGCTCCGCGGCCGTATATGAATTCATCATCCCATGGATCGCCCAGCTGTATTGGCACTCCTGCTCCGTCTGCTAACCTAGCTAAATGGACAAACACATCCCGTGGCCAGGAAAGATGCGCTCACTGTAGCATCTTGGGACATACACGAGATGTGTGTTATCAACTTCATGGCTTCCCTCCCAATCAAAAGCAGTGCCGCGGACAACTATCTACCTCTTCTCGGCCCGCTGACAATAAGTCCAGCCATACTTCCAATGCGGTACCTCCTCCGTTCACAAAAATGATCAATATTAGCAACTAATGCGCTTACTACAAGAGGTAAACATCCCAAAAGTCAACCTCTCAAGTAATGACCTTGGCTTATCTTCGAATTCATTTAATTTCGATACTTGGATTATTGGCACCGGCACCACCAATCACATCATATTTGAACCGCGTCACCTTACAAACCCGATACACTATCCCTCTCCACATCCCACTGTTGGAATCCCAAATGGTGTTGGTGTCCCCATAACATCACACGGTTCGGCCTCTCTTACCCCAACTATCTCCCGTAATAATGTCCTTTGTGCTCCCTCTTTCAAATACAACTTACTATCAATCTCCAAACTTACTCAAACTTTAAATTGCTTAATCACTTTTTTCCTAACCATTGTCTTTTTCAGGACCTCTTAACAAAAAAGATCATCGGTCGGGGCCATGAGCGCGATGGTCTCTATTACTTGGAGATTCCTATCGGATCTGTCGTTCTTTCTACTGAAACCTCTTCACCTCATATTTGGCACGCCCGCTTAGGACATACATCTGAGTTAGTTTTATCTACTTTGCAGCAGACTTTAAGTTTTATTCTAGCAAAACAATTAAATCCATGTGATGCTTGTCATTTATCCAAACAAACACGTTTGTCTTTTCCGTCTAGTACTATTACTTCTTTACGCCCTCTTGAACTTATTCATGTTGATATTTGGGGACCTTATTCTCATTTTACACATAAGACATGTCATTATTTTTTATCTATTGTTGACGACTATTCGCAATATACTTGGATTTTTTTGCTTACATTTAAGTCTGATGCAATTGATTCTCTGATTCGCTTTTTTTATTTTGTTGAAACTCAATTTCAAACTAAAGTCCAAAACGTTCAATCTGATAGTGGAATTGAATTCCTTTCCTCTCGCTTACAAGAGTTTTTTTTTGCGCGCACGGTATTCATCATCAACACAGTTGCCCTCATACTCCTCAGCAAAATAGAATTGTCGAGTGTAAGCATCGTCACTTGCTCAATGTTGCTTATGCCTTGCTTTTTCATTCTAGCATGCCTCTTCATTTTTGGGGGATTGTATTTTAACTGCTACTCATTATGCTATGCTTCTACCGGTCATCTTCACTTCGATAAATTTGACCCTCGAGCTCGCCGATGTGTTCTAATCAGTTATCCCACAAACCACAAAGGTTCTCATTTGTATGACCTCCAAAACCAAACAACTTTTACTAGTCGTGACGTCATTTTTTATGAACAAGATTTCCCTTTTCGTCAAATCGTCAAAAATACTACATCCGAACAAAATCCAGTAATTCCAATACCCATACCCGACCTTGGTGAAACATCCACCCCGATACTTGCACCGACCTCACCTTCTCAGCCTCCTGCATCCATGGTAGTGTTGACACCTAATTTTGGATCAGCCTTTTTGTGTTTATTTTTTAGAAAATTCATAAAAAAAATCCATAAAAAGTCAAAAAATTGAAAAATCAACTTTGGTGACCTTAGCCAAGCCTAAGGAACCATTTTTGACAAAAAAAATAATTTTTCATATTTTTTGCATTTTTTAATATTTTCAAAAATTAGGAAAATACTAGAAAAATCAAGAAAAATAGCATTTGAGGTCACAAAAATATGGAAAAATAGCCAACATTTTTCTTTTAAATCCCTTGTATTATTGACCACACAAAAAATCCAAAATCAGATTCAATTTTACATGTTCCTTTGTAACACGTATGATTGAATTTGGTAAAAAAATGTCATTTGAGTCTTTTAATTTGCAATTTTGACATTTTCTAGGATCTTGACATTCAATCGAATTGTCCCTTATTGCAATTTAGCCCAATTATTTGCACAAATTGCTTAATTACATGAATTTGGCAAAATTGCATACTTAATTGCATTTTAATCCTTGAAATTAGGCATATTTGAAATTACTTTCAATTCAGGGACTATCATTGCAAATTAAACATACTACCCAATGGGTTTCACCATTTTGAATCGATTGGCATAGGTAATTTGGCCCAATTTGATCATTTGAACCTTCAATTGCACAATTTCCCGATTTGCAATTACATGAAAATTTGGGGTTTTTATAGAAATTGATGTGAACTTTTGGGCAAAACCTCATTTTTAGATAAAATCCATGTCCTAAATTCGATTCTAAGGTCCAATTGCAAAAATTTCCCATTAATTTGGGTTTAATTTCGAAAATTGTAAGTCGGAACCGGTTCAGACCGGTCAGACCGCCGGTCGGACCGGTCGATTCGGTCCGCTACAGTGTCTTCTTCTTCCTCAGATTCTTGCGCAGATGAACAATGCCAAGCTTGATTTTGATGACAAAATTGACCGACCAATCGACTATAATTGGAGAAACATTGTTGGGCGTTTAGTTCCTTAGGTCATTCCCCGTCGATTGGGACCGGAATGATGATCAATGGCCGTTGGAGCGAGGAGTAATCGGCCGGTCAAGACGCGCGACCCGCAAAGTCAACAAATACCAAATGCAGGTCAAATTCATGCCAAATTCGCGCAGGATGAGACTCGTCGGGGGACCAAATGAAACTGGACGGAATACTCAGCTTCTTCGTCGCCGTTAGCATACCATTTGGCACGTGATGGCACGTGAATTCAAGTGGGCAGAGGACCCCCCAATGCGCGGCAAAATTCTTGAAATCAATATATAGCCAGAGGGCCTTCGCGAATCGAGAGGACGGTTGATTCAGTTGGGAGAGGGTAAACAGAATTGAAAGAGAGAGAAAAAGGAAGAGAGAGAGCTCGCCCTCCATTGCCATTGTCGAGGGCGAAGCTCGGAATTGTAGAGCATCGGTCAGGCCTTTCCAGCCTAGACCAAAGCTCGGAGAGACCCTCAGGAGGCCGCCCATACAGCCAGGAAGCAATCGCCGTCGGTCGCGCAGCCTGAAACCGCGGGAACAAGTGAGTTGCAGTTTCGAACTTCTCACTGTGCATCAATGGCGACTCATGCATTTCTTGTTCATTCTTGCATTTAGAATGTGTGTTTTGTTCCCTAAACATCACTGACCATCATTGCATCTTGATTTTGCATTGATTCCGTCCGAATACCTCGAATTGAGTCTTCGAACATAGCCTCCATTGCTGACCACTGTCCATAGTTGCCCAGCCAAATCTGGGCCGGGCGAGCTCAATCGGAGCTCGAGGTATGTCTTTTAAACCTCCTCCGGTGCTATTCTATGACTGGATTGCCATGATTTGTTACGAATCGAGCTATTGGATCTCCATGGCCGTACTCGGCGTTCTGCATGATGCTCGTGATTCTGTGGATTAGGAGCTCTGATTCTTAGATATGTTAGATTAGAGGTGACAGCGAGTCAATTAGTGTTGGTCTCGCGCGATTTCATCAAGATCCTACCGTCGGATCATCGCCGAGAAGCTCAGCCGTTCGTTCCCCCGGAGTCACGAGGTTGAAGACGAAGCTAACGTGGCGTAATCAGCAGGTCAAAGTCCTAGGTGGCATTCGGCCATTGGTCCACGTGTCGGTCCAGTCAGCACGGCCGTTGAAGGTTGTTATTCGAATAAGTAGATCGGACGGTCTAGGTTAATCAAGTTCAATAATTGGTGGCCGTCCGATTAGTAATTAGGATTATCTGAAAATAGTTTTAATTCGGAAAATCAAACAGAATCGAAATGGTGTCGTTTAGGTTAGTGGGTAGGCGACGTTGTTTTAGGTTAGTACGGGTGGACGGCTCAGATCGAGTCTTAGGTTCTAATCTGGACCGTGCATTTTAGTAAGTCAATCCAACGGTCCTGGTCGAGTCTTCGTTTGATCTAGGCCATAGATTCTAGTCAGATGATCCAATGGTAGCGGATTAGCCGCGTAGTTCAATGAGGACCGTCGGATCAAAGCCGATTAAATTCGAAAATAAAAATGGCAGAAACGGCGTCGTTTTGGCATAGTGGTCTCGCGGGTCCGGGTCCGAGCTGGGTTCCGACCCGATCCGAATAATATTTTTTTAAATAAAAAATCCGAAAATGATTTTAAAAAATAAAAAAAAATCAGAAAAATCATAGAAAATCCAAAAAAATGCTAGAAAATTACAGAAAATCCCAAAAATTTTAGGAAAATTGTGGAAAAATCCTAGACACTCCAGAAATCTCCAAGAATCGAGGATTGACCACAGACAACTTGTCAACCCTATTTTTGGGGTTTCTTATCCGTTCTTCCGAGACCCGACGATATTACCCTTTAGGGGTAAGTCGCCTCTGCTGTATATGCGAGATAAGGCCGATAATACCAAGATAAGAATTAGGGTCGATTAGGCGACCAATTCTTAGGCTTGGGTTTTCGAGTCCCGCCTCTTTTCTCAAAATGACGATTTTGCCCCTCAATGGGAAAATCGTCTTTCTTGCTCCAATCAAATCCTGAAAATTGCTTAAAGTTAGGGTTTGGGTCAGGTAAGTGACCAACCATAATATTTGAGATTTCCAGTTCTCATCTTTGTCCAAAATGACGACTTTACCCCTCTAAAGTGTAAAATCACTTTTAAATTCCAAAAAAATTCTGGAAATTCTCGAAAAGTAGGAAATGGAAGGGCTTGATCGCCAATCCCATTTTCACCATCTTTTGACCGCATATTTCATCTGAAATGACAATTTTTCCTTTTTATGGCAAATTGTCCCCAAATTTCTCAAAATTACGATTTTGCCCCTCATGGACGAATCATGTCCAAATCACTCCTAATCCTTGATTGATACTTCTCTAGGCTAATAGGGCCTCATTAGGGATGCCATGTTGATTTCATGTGTTTTATCCGCACGTATTGGATCCTTGATTTGCGCATTTATTTCTATTGATTATGAGTGGCAGGGTAGTCATTCTCAACTGCATGAACTCCTAGATTTAGGATCCGTACCCCACTCATCTGTATGAAACCCTAGGATTAGATAAACCATTCAACTTAGGTACCGAAAGGGCGTCAAGTCTAATAGTTGGCGTAACTAAGTCCTCGATCCCATTTTTCTGGTTTTCACAGAATCGATAGACTGCTCCTAACTATTCGATAGGATTTCTAATCGTACCCTCCACGAAACGATTGGTGGCGACTCCTTGGCATGTACACGTATCACATGTCACCAGACCACACCGAAAGTCGACCACGTATATCCAGCCGTTGCGATTTGGGTAATGGACCTTAGGAGAGGCCCGCGTCCGATCAGGCAACATCGGGCGGTCCATTAGCCCCTCCGGCAGGCAACCCGCGAGAGGGTTGCGATAGACTGGCGACTCCACTAGGGACTTATTCTAAACCAGAATCTCTGGTTACGAATTCCAGAGGGCTTGAGCCGATTAAAAAGTTGATTTGTTTATCTGACCTTATTTTCTGCAGATGCTCTCGAATGTGAGGTACGTGCACTAACCATTGTGTTAGATGTTTTTGCAGATTTAAGAAATAAGGGGTGGAGTGATTGTTGACATTTTTCCTGTAGGTTGGAGTTGGGAATATATGTTTATTTTACGCACATATTGAAGCGGTGTTTAAAACAAACTGCTGTGCATGACCTTGCATTGTGATGATCACGACACATCGCACACATTGGCGGTCAAACCCCGACTGCAAACCACCTCTAGGTTACCTTAGATAGGGAAATGATGCGAAAGGATCTTGTGTTTGATGGCACTTGAGACTTTCATGTTCGTTCCCGCTCACAATCTAAATTGGCGATATCTAGCCCTCTTGGGTGGGTACCCTTGGGGAGGAATCTGCCTCATTTGGATCGTGGGAGCTTGAGCCATAGGTTCCTCACTTGATTTCTAATTTTTTAGAGTATACCCACTTGTCTCATGCGCATGTCTATGGATGGTTGGTATACCTAAAACCGTACATTGTTACAGGGGAACATTTCACATTCCCCAAGTGTGGTTGGTAAGGCATTTACTTTTGATGTACTTCACTATTCCCTGTTTCATAGTATGATTCATGCATTATATACATATGCATTGCATACATCATGAAATCACTCAAGTGACTAATTGAAATAACGATGATGAGGGGTAGTATGTCCCTGTTTCCCAAAAGTTCAACAGAATTGGTAACCTTCGAGTACCTAAGGAAAGTCACTCGCCCTGGACCAAACACAAGGCTACACTTTACCAGATTTGTGCATGGTTGAGAGCTGACTGGACGTAAGTTGGGATATGCTGAAGATTGTCAAACCCGCTCCTACGTCGACAACCTCAGATTCAAGCAACAAGCGGACGAGATGTTCAATAATTATTTGGAGATGAAGAGACAGCGTCGCAACCACCTAGCTAGAGAAGCATACGCACGTCGACAGGCCGAACGACGTGCTAATGAAGACATACCAAGGATCACATTTTGGGGAAAGAGAAGACGCCCTGCGATCAAGACGAAGCCGAAACGCATCACACTCAAGAAGACGAGACGTGAGAAAACTCCAGAAGTCATTATACCATGGACCAGAGAATGGCCAGAGGAACTAGAACCCCTCGACCAATGCATTGAAGACGACCCCTTACACTCGACTGGGGAAGGATTCCCGGCTGACTATCATCGTAAAGAGGGATAGACCTTTGGTAAATGGTGGTTTAGATCCTCACATTCCATCGGCCTTTTATGGCTTTCTTGTTTGAAGAAGTCTCTCTTTACCTTTCTTTCGCTAGGCGTCCGAGTTATAATAAAGGATTCATTCCATTCTTCTCCCATTTTGATGTCTTGACCAATGGAATGTGACGTTGTTAGTTCCCTTAGTCACTGGAATAAACCTGACTAAATTGCATAATTCACTTTCCTGAAATTCAAATTAGACTTCAAGTCAGGTTTTCAATACCTGAAAAGGGTTCTAATTTCCATTTCTCCAAATTGAACTATGTGTTGACACCTGATTTTTGACCACCTTTTATTTTAGTTTTTATTTCTAAAATTAATTAAAAATATCAAAAAAGGTCAAAAAATTACAAAATCAACTTTGGAAGCCTTAGCCTAGTCTTAGGAACCAATTTTGAACAAAAAATATTTTTTGTATTTTTTAATATTTTTTGGAATTTATTTAATTATAAAAATAACCAAGAAAATTAGAAAAATACCATTCGTGGTCAGAAAAATACACAAAAATATTCAGTAATTTTATTTTAATTACCTATTTATTATTTTCACTTTTTATCATGGAAATTTGGCTCGATTCATGGGGTTCCTTCACAAACCTAATCCCGAACCGGGCCTAAAAAATCCTTTTCGAGTATTTTAATTTTTAATTCTCTGTTTTTATAAGCTATGACATTTGATTCTAGAGTCTTGAAGTGCAATTGGGTCAATTTGCCCTCCAATTTGATCAATTTTAACCAAAAGGGCTTAATTGCATAAAAATCTTTCAATTTAGTCCCCGGTTTTACAATTTGTGAAATTAAATTTCACACGGGCACACCCATTAAAATTAAACACCTCTACCCAACAGTTTTCATCATGCTGAATCCATTGGTGGGCTCAATTTTGGCTAATTCGATCGTTTAGGCCTTCGATTTGGCAAAATTAAATTTCGGATCCTAGGGACAATTTGGGGTTTTCACAGAATTTCAATAAATTGATTCACGAAAATACCTATATTTGATGGAAAACATGTCAAGGAATCCGATTTTGCCATCAATTTCATGAAAAGAGGTCATTTGGGGGGTCAATTTGGCGATTTGGCCGAACCGGGCCGGTCGGGTCCGACCCGACCCGACCCGGCCCGACCCTGGTCTGGTGGACAGCATGCACAGAATGTGCAGCAGCGTGGACAGAGCATGGGCGGCATGGGCGACGCGGCTTCGGGAAGAAAAAAAGGAGAACGGGCGTGGGGGGACACTGGCAGAGTTGGGTGGTCGTGCCTGGCAGGGGAGTGGGCGTCGGCACGCCGGTCGGCCACGCGGAAAAGGCGGGGAGATCTCGGTTTAATGCCGAGCTCGCACGAGAGAGGGGGGGATTTTTTTTGGCGAAGACCGGACGAGAGGAGCTTCGGCGGAGCTTCAAGCATCTTCACGGATCATCACCGGGTACTCAGTGGCCGTCGGCGAGCTCCAAGCAGGTCGGTATTCTCCTCCGACCACCGTTTCTCATACGCACGCCATGTGTTCGATGAAATGCCGATGGATGTCTCGGCTCGGTTTTGCCTCGGCCGTGTCTTCCCGAGCTTCATTTAGCACGAGTATGGCCTTGAGTCTCCACTAGAACTATCCCTAAGCTCGACTTGCTGTTCATTTTGCATTCAAACCCGGCGAAAACCAAGCCCGGTGCTTCGCCGCCCACCCTTCAAACCGAGAGCTCGACGGGAAGTTTCCGGCGGTCGCCAAGCTCAAAAGGAGCTCAGGTAAGCCTCTAGACTCATCTTGGATGTAGCGTGATGGAAAGAAACCGAGTTTGAGCGACAAGAAATTTCCGCAAATCGGTTCGCCGGAGCCGGTCCGGTGGCCGGTCGTTTAGGTGCTTTCCGACGTATTTTATTGCCATGTTTCGATTACATGTTGATGTTGAAGTGTTAGGGAGTCCAATGGTGCGAAAATCCCCAAAAAATTCTGAGTTTTGGTCAATTTTGGACATTTTCCGGCGACCTCGCCGGAATTTTTACTATTCCCGCCGGATTTTTCACTGTTCATCGTCTTCTCCGGCGACCCTCCGGCCGGTCAACGGTCAACGGCCGACGTGGCGTGCCACGTAGGCAGCCACGTCAGCCGGGTGGGGTCCGGTCCGCTTATTTTCAAATAAAACAAACGGACGGCCACGATCGCGACACGTGTCGCGATCCTGGAATTTTTGGAAAATTAAATAAATGATTTTCGAATAATCGATCCGGCGGACGAGGATGTGCCACGTGGCTCACTGGGGGACGTCCGATCTTGTACATGATCGGACGCACCAGAGGAGGCCACGTGGCACGTTCTAGAGCGTCCGATTTGTAGGTTTTCTAAAAAATGAAAATAATTGATTTTTGATCTGATGGCTACGATTTGGCCACGTGGCTCACTGAGGAACGTCCGATCTAGTGGAAGATCGGACGCGCGAGACGAAGCCACGTGGCACGACGTGGACCGTCCGATCCGGGGAATTTGCGGATAATTAAATAAAATAGATAAAAAATCAAAAAATTGTTAAAAAATGGAAAAATGTTTAAAAATATAAAACGGCGTCGTTTTAGGCCGGTTTCGACCCCTAGGGTCGGGCTGGGCGCCCGAGAGGCGCGGGCCGGGTTTGACCCGGCCCGGAAAATATTTTTGAATATTTTAAAAAAAATTCAGAAAATAATAAAATAATCAATAAATCAATAAAAAATAGAAAATCATAAAAAATTCAAAAAATTCGGAAAATTCAGAAAAATTCTAAAAAATTCCAGAAAATAGGAAATGGCCACATTCAACTGGCCATGACCTGTTCCGGGTCTTTCGACCCCCGGTCTTTTCAAAAATGACGGTTTTGCCCTTCCGGCAAACCGTCTTCCAAAAAATTCTAAAAAATCCAGGAAAATCCCCAAAAAATAGGAAATGGCCACAAACAACTGGCCAAGACTCATTCCGGGTGTTTTGAACCCCGAACCTTCTTGAAAATGACGATTTCGCCCTTTGGGCGAGTCGTCTTCCAAAAATTGAAGAAAAATCAAGAAATTCCAAAAAAATTCTCAAAAGTGGGAAATGGCCACGATCAACTGGCCATGGAATATTTTGGGTAATTCGGTATCCAAACCTTCCAAAAATGACGATTTTGCCCTTCGGGCTAATCGTCCCCAAATCTTCCCATTTTACCCTTGGTCTGAAATCATACATTCCCTAAGCCCCTATGGCTATATTAGGAGGCCTTTGACTTAAATTGATGTGCATTGACATGATTTATTTATACAATTGACTGCGCTCTCGTTAAATTGATTGTGATTGATAGGACTAGCATTCCAATATGCATGAAACCCGAACCATACCTATCTCACCCAAAATTGCGCCTACATGAAATCTTAATTAGGAAAATCACTCGCGTTAGGTACCGAAAGGGCGTTGGTAATGACACCGACGTAACCAAGTCCCCGAACCCAAAAATCTCTGGTTCCGCAGGACTGATCGATCTCTCCCAATCGGTCAGTAAGGTTTCCGGTCTACCCTCCAAGAAAGACCGGTGGCGACTCCAAATGCATGCACAAATTGCACATGCCACCACGACCACACTAAGGTCGAAAGCGATCGACTCTTATCGTCGAATCCCTCAAAAGACACTCCCGCCGCGATTTGGTATGGGCCTGGGAGGGCCCGCGCCGATCCAAAGCCCGCGATCGGTAATCCATTAGCCGCGTCCGTTTTGATTTTCGGACGGGTCGCGACAGCTGGCGACTCCACTGGGGATATTGTTCTAGAACACTTGGTTCTGGACCTCAAGTGGACTTAGGCCGTAATTAAAACGCTGAGTGATTTTTCTAACCCTGCAGGCGCTCTTGAAGGTGAGGTAAGTCCGCTCACGATAGGTGTTATATGTTTTTGCAGATTGGAGTGATAAGGGGTGTAGTCTGTGATTAACGCTGTCTTATGCAAGATGGGCGTAGGAATGTATGTTATATGGATGATTTGAAGCGCTGATTGATATATAAATTGTTGCGCATGGTTCACTGCATATTTGAGGATCACGACACTTTGCACAAAGCGCCCAAACCCAGGCCGCGAAATCACCTTTTCAGGTAGCCATAGATCAGGGATCGATATGCAATGCTCTAGCGTGGATTGCGCTGGGGTTGACCATATTCGATCCCACTCACTATCCAAGTCGAGATTTTTATCCATTTGTTGTGGATTGCGCTCATGGACGAATTTATCGACTCGGATAGAGAGAGGCCTCTAGGTTCCTCACCTAAGCCATTTTGATTTCTAGAGTCAAGCCTCACTTGTCTCATGCGCATGTATATGGATAGTTGGTATACCTAAAACCAAAAATCATTGGGTACCTCTCTTGATAAGGTCCTGCCATTTCTATTTGAATTCACTTGCAGCTCTTTTTTATATTGCACAACATGCTGCATTCATCAAGTCCGATGGGTGAGTCCAATTCCATGTTAGAGTACGGATAGAAGAGATGATTTCTCCAAGTCGGTCCCACGTCCCGGACGTATTCAAGTATGAGCGACGCGGCATCCGCCATCAGACTGCCCGGACATTCAACGGAGTCTACCCTTTTCGAGCTGTCCGAGGAATGATCCAGTAACCTTACTGGAGATTGAAGGATATGCGATAACAGTAAATCCGAGACACCTGCGGGACATTATCAAAAGAGACCTGATAAAAACGAAGACCCGACTTGGGGCATCTCTTTAGGTTGTTAAAGGTCACATTCCAGTCGTCCCTTTTCTTTTATCAGGACCATCGAGTCTGTAAGGAACACCCATCTGTGGGTTTCCCATTTATCTTCTACACCTCGATTTCTAATTATTGTCTAAGTGTCTTGACATTGGAATGTGACGCTGGAATTTCTCTCAACCATTCGGATTTTTCGATTCAATTGCATGTCTTTCCCAGATGAAATTTTCGTTAGAACTCACACTCGGCATGTTTAACCCAAGTACGAGAATCTAACGTCCATTTCATGGCGCGCCGGACATGGAATTGAACCGGCCCATATCATGCATCATTGGTAATCCATGGTGATTAACTAAAGTCATCCGTGTCTTCTGAATTCAAGAGGAGATTAGACATTCGAATTATTTTTGGTAAACAATTTCAATTTGGATGTCCTATCTCCCACCGAATTTAGGACACATTGGAATTGCATTTTTATCTTCTTGGACATTCCACAGATTTTCTGGGAATTCGCCAAAAGTAATAACCATGGATTACATTCCTTTTAGTTTTATGTTTTCTCTTGAAAAACATCGATAAGAATTTTTCACACGAGGCTAAGGCTTGTGTAAAAGGTTTTATCTTCGTTAATCACAAGAAAGCATAAAATTGAAAGGATTTATGCTTTACTCCCCTTTCTAACATAGTCCTGTCATTCGAAACAGGTGTTTTCCGGAATCAAAAGCCAAGAACTTGTGTGAAGCTTCAGTCACAGGTTAAAATGGATCAGATTGGCCTGGAGAAGCGCTTGGCCGCACTGGAGAGTCAGATGACTCAAATATTGGCAATGATGAGGACATTCCTCCTCACTACACAAGGGGCGTCCCCGACGACCTTCAATCCTGATCTGACCACCCGACCAAGTTCAACTGGTGTGCCAGATGTTGATCGAGCCATGGAAGTAGAAGACTTCTCCGAAGGCACACCCATGATGACTAACCCGGAAGAACAGCATAAAGAAAAGTATGGTGCTATGGAGGAAAATGAGATGACTGGAGAGGATCTGTTCGTCACACACCTGATTCGGGAGAAAAGCTATAGTCACCAGCAGGATGTTGGAGGTCGTGCGAACCCGATCCCCGCTGAAACCCGTCCATACAATGTCTCTTCTACATGCCCCAAAGGGAAGATGCTTGAGATTCCTCAATGGCCGGGACTTGCTAGGAGATATGGTGGTATCGGTTGCCCAAGAACCCATATCCAATACTATTTGGAGACGATGATCGATTTCGATCGTGACGATTCGCTTCTTGTCCAAAATTTTCGGCATAGCCTGGTCGGTCCCGCGTTAGAATGGTTCACGAGACTCGATGTCGAGGGCATCCGAGAATGGAGCGATTTGGCTAATCAGTTTCTCCAGCAATACGATTTCAACAGGAAGGCCACCCCTACCAGAATGGATCTGATGCACATGAAGCAAAGGAGAAATGAAAGCTTTAGATCATTCACACAAAGGTGGAGAGTAAAAGCAGCCCAAGTCCAACCTCCGCTGGACGAAGATGAGTTAATAGAGCACTGTCTGAAAGCTCTTCCCTATGATTCCTTTAATCGGTTGGGTACGGCTCATTACCAATCATTTTCACAACTTGTGCATGCCGGTGAAAGGATGGAATGGGCTAAGCGCGATAGTATGATCAGAAACAAAGAAAGTCGCGGAGAGCTTTCTCAAAGGAGTAAAGAACCGGTCAGGGAAACGACGACCGACTACCGAAGAATGACGTTCACGAGTCAAAATTCTGAACACGTGGCAAGACATCAGCCGCCTGATTTCATTCCTCACCAGAGACAACCAGCACCTAAGATAGAGAAATCTGGCCAGTCAAGTAAGAGAAGTCCCCCATTATTCACACCGCTCCCACTTCCTATGTCAGAACTGCTCCGTCGGCTTTTGGAAGAAAGGTTGGTAGCCAAGAGGCCACCAAGGGTGAAACCGCCAAGATTCCAGGGGTTTGACATGAATCAGACCTGTGCATACCATATGGGGGAGAAGGGACATAATGTTGACAATTGCCGAACTCTACAATATGATGTGCAGGCTCTCATCGACTGTGATATACTAGTGTTCGATAGGACAGGACTCAACGTCCGGCCTGACCTTTTGCCGGATCGCAAAATCAGTGACGTATCCGAGGTTGGACCGGAAAGCGATCTAAGGCTTATCACCAACGCACCCGAATCACGTGAGGTACCGACTACCTCTTCTCAAAATCCGGAGAAGCACACCACCTCGATGGGGCGGAAAGAGCCATGCTTAACCGAGATGGGTAGTATGGGAATCATCGGTAGGGTTGAAGACCCCGCTTTTACAACTTCCTTCGCAAAGTTGAGCTTAACCTCTGAAGGATATGCGATAGAGGCTATGAGGGAAGAGTCATGGGAGAACATGCAGCAAAACCAACAAGCAGACAGGGTGTACGAAGACAACCCCATCAATGACCGCGCTGACCCGGCTGATCGGACAACTGATGATGGCAAACTACATGGATAAGGGAGTCACTTCCTCCTTTCCATCATCACTTTTTAGTCTATTCGCATTTTAGTTCATATATAGTCTCAAGTGCAGTCTCCTAAAAAAAAAAATCAAAAAGGGGGACATGTGGGAGCACCACAAATCGGTCAATGACGAAAAAAAAACAACAAAAAACAAAAAAAAACAAAAACAAAACAAAAACAAAAACAAGAAAAACAACAAGAAAAAAAAAGAAAGAGAGAAAAATTCCTGAGACCTGATTTCCCACATGTCTCCTAGTTTTCAAAACCTTTCAGGGCAGCGAAGATATCTGATGATAAGAGGATTAGCCCCCGTTCCCCACCTTCTAATCAAATCTTTCAAAATGTGTTTCTAAGAAAAATTCGTCATGTATGGACTCTCTTTTCCATATTTGGACTAACTGCCTTCATGGCATCTTAGGTGTGCCGCCCAAAGCATGGAACGCCCAAGAGAAACGGAGTGGTGCTTCAAGAAGATTGAAGCCGGTCGACAACTCGAGCCACCGGGATGGACATTTGAAGACAGACAAATGAGCCGACTTCTCACAAAAAAGCATACCGGGGCAAAGGCCCACCGAGATGAAAAGGGGATGAGAAACTACAAATGGCATGTATCCCCAAATTAAAAAAAAAAAAAAGAACTGCAAAAATAATGAAGGGGGTCAAAGCAGTCAACTGGGGCATATCCCACTCAACTAGGGCAAACGCCACCTAACCGGGGCAGCCGGGTCAAGTGTAAAGACGTGTCGTTCCTAATTGATTTTCAATCAGATACCGGCATAATATTTCCTATCTTTTCCTCTCAGGTGAAAAACAGGTAGAGAAGGAAAATCCATTTGTGGAAAGACACGATGGACATGTTTTACATGGCATACATTTGTCGAAAATGTCCTCATCTGATCACATGCAAGATGATCATGGAACGATGGTAAAACTGTAATCGTTCCAATAAACCCTTTGAATGTTATACCTGACGAGGACCTTTATGTCTTTTATCTACAGGATAAGATGGTCAAAGACAAACGAAGGAAAATTTGTCTTCCCCATAAGACGGAAAGAAATGTGCCTTCAACAGATATCACCCATTGGGATTCCAATGACAAAATGAATCAAATTATGAAGAAGGAACAACCTAATTAGGATTGGCTCTCCCTAAGTCGAAAAAGTTGTATCCGTTCCAAATCGGACTGACTGATTCACAAGCTGATATGGTTTCCCATTCTTGCAGATGATGACGAGAATGAACGGGCCCACTGAAAAATTTCCAGCATCTTGGATGCTAGAAGTGACTAGAGCGGGGATAGTAAATCCGTAGTCGTTTCAATTAAAGCTCCTTATGCAGTGATTGACTCTTTCACTCCTTTCATCGCGCAGGTTGTTGAAGTACCCAATCACGAGTAAACTCATTCTCGCGGATGTCAAATAGCCTGAATGCGTCAATGCGGCAGGATCAAATTGCCTACGACTAAAATCGGTCAGTCCCAGATAAAGCATCCGGTGGCTGGGGGCAAATCACTCTCTACCCGGAAAGGGTACCGAATGTAGGATATGCCGAATTCACCATGGGGATACGTAGGGGAAGTCCCTGAAGCAGTTATCACCCATGAATCATGATGAAGTGGAATAATTAATCAAAGACAAAACACATCAAACCCTTCTAAATGAGAAGGAGAACGATACGGAGCCATCGATTCTGGTTGGGAACAGAAACAAAGGGCCCAAGAAGCAATGCCTTCAAATGACAAACAGGGAGTACCTCTTTTCATGGCCTCTCAGACATGCACTTTGGCTAAATATTTTTAAGAGCATTCTAATAGCTCAATTTGTGAACAAAACCTTTGAGAAAACTTGAAGAAGTTTATCATCATTTAGAAATCTCTGTGAAAAGAGCGCTTGAAAAGAAAATTTCAAGTTTTCCAGATTGACATATCTGATAAAAATGCTTTCTCTGAATAGAGTGAAAAGCACGAACTCATGTTTCGTTGCTGGCACACATAACATGCATCATGCATATCATGCACATATCCTGCATACAGAGAACCCAAAGGGAGAAATGCCGGTTCCCGCAGGATAAATTTCAAGGGTAAATTGTATCGACTCCAATAGTCAATTATACATGCCCTTTACTCATGAGATTTCTCCTTTTCAACAGGGGAACATCGAACATCTCAAATGGCGACTGTGATCGAGAGAATCACCAAACCGCCACATGACAAATCCCCAGATTGTCAGGCTGTCTAGGGACAGAGAAAAAATAATCGAAGAATCTGGCAATCGAGATAGATGACCAGAATCGACAAAAATTCATGAGAGCGGGCTCCCCCACCTGCTTCGAGAAGCCAAGCCGGGGCCAAATTCTCATGATCCCCCATGAAAGTGCATCGAACCAAGGTAATCAAACCCAGAGATGACAAACACCAAGATAAGCCTCACTGGGGCAAAATACTTGGAAAACACTGCTCCTTCAAATGGTGGAAGGACGAAGTCTCGAAGGTGCATGAATGTCTTCAAATCGGATTGAAAATCGTCAAGGAGCGTGGGAATGCCAAGGCACGCTGCCAAGATGAACACCGCCCAATTGGGGCAAAGCAGTTGTCAACGTGATTGAGGATCGTCTCACGAACAACACCTACAAATACAAACGAGATGAAGCAGCATCCATCATCCAGATCAAATGAGAAGCGTCGATAATCGACGAAGGAAAGGAATACGTCAGTAAGGCGTCACCATGGATCCCGAGAGAGAAGACATCCCCAAAGAGGATGGAGATTATAGCAAAATGCAGGAATGAATTTAGCTGGGGCAGGCATCACCTAGCCATGATGAACCACGTCTAACCGGGGCAAGTGAATCATTTGTGTGCCGGACAAAGGAAGGACATTTCTTCTCTGGCAAAATCCATGGACGCAATGACAGAGTCGTCCTCATCGGAAGTAAACCCCAGGATACAAACCTGGGTGAACGGTAACTTTGTATCGTTCCAAATTGGTCTCCCAAAGATCTCATGCTTAACATGAGTTTGTTCTCATTTGGCAGAAAATTGGTGGCACCAAAAAGCCACAAAAGAAAGGATCTCGCCCAACGTGGAAGCGAAAAGAAATATCCGTTGTAGGGGGCAAGCTGCCAGGAAATGGAACCCCGCAAAATGGCGTTAGAATACGTCCAAAAGCAGAAATTGATCTCATCCAGTGCAAATCCTAGAGAAGGATTTCGTGGCCAAACAGATGGGTAGATCATGGTCGCGAGCTAGATGGCCGACTTCAACAAGCCTTACATTTGCGTTCAAAAGGAGGCGCGAAGCGAGAGTAAAGCAGTATCGTTTCGATTTATCTTGAATTTCGAAACACGAACTGACACTTGATGTTTATTGTTGACAGGGATTCGCCGTCAAGATGGACAGAAAATTGTTGGCGCCAAAAAGCCGCAAAAGAAAGGAATTCGCCGACAAGGAGGCGAATAGAATTATCAACTTTGGAAGCCATGACTCCAAGAAGTGATATTTGATTGAACTTTGAAGATTGGCGTGGGAATGCATCCAAAAGCATGAATGAATATCCTATAGTGCAAATCCTAGAGAAGGTTCCATTGCCAACCAGATGGAGAGATCATGGCCACAAGATAGAGGGCCAAATTCTGCAAGCCGCGCGTTTGTGTTCAAACGGAAACACAAAGCAAGAACAAGGCGGTATCGTTCCAATTTGTCTTGAATTTTGGAACGCAAACTGACACATAATTCCCGTCTTTGACAGGGGATCGCCATCAAGGCGAAACAGGTTTTCACATCCCATGTATTACCCATGGGAACACATGACCAAGGGTGAGATGTATCGTTCTAATTCTTTGAAAAATTCATGAACATACAATAACATGTTTCTTCCGCATTTTCAGGGATCTCCAGCCGCGAGGGACAGGTAAGTATCCCTCTCCCCAATCCATTGAAGATGTTAAACAAAAAAGAGAAAAAAGAGAAAAAGAAAAGTTTTCAGAATCTAATGTCTAGAAAAGACATAGAGTTCTAACTCCATTAACAATCATGTTTTGAAAATAGGAGGTTGTCTAAACATGATTAGAACATGCATGGTGCATCATAAAGTCCTCTTTGATGGGTAAAATTTTTGGAGAAAATGAAAGAGATTTTTCCAATCAAAGGTTGTTCAAAACCTTCAAAAGGACGTTTTCTCAAAAGACGAGAGGCAAAGCCTAATCTAAACACGTCCTACACACACTTGAGAGAAGAGTGGAGCGAATCAGGTAGCAAAATCTGGACCTACGGAAGTAGGGATCATTCGCAGCAATTACATGGATCGGGACGACGGAGGCATTCGTTTCATATCCCCAAACACAACAGGTGACTATTGACAACCCCTTTGAACGGCGGTTTCCATTCTCAACCCTGTCAAGAAACACCCCACATCGGGGCAAGAACGAAAGTGAGTCCAGCAGCATCAGGAGAAAATGGTTAGAGATTTTCTTGCTCGGACTAACATTAATCTTTGTGTGTTGTTTATATGGTAATCCAAGTGCCATAGGATGACGAGAAGCATTCATTTCTCTATCCCACACACCATATCCTTTGCACAACCAAGTTGAGCCTGCAAATTCATTTCATAAACCCGTTGGTGGTCATTGCAAGTTCCAAGACAGAGGCAGCGCCAATTCAGAAACGGAAGAGTTCAAACTTAGGGTTTGCAAAGAAATCCCTAAGTTAATGCTGAAGCCTGTTAGACCTTTGGTCACATGTCTAACACGATCTCTCGAAGATGAGAAAAAGCGGAATTTCAAAAGAAAAATGAAAAGGAAAAGATGATGAGGAAAATCCCCAGCATCAAGAAAAAGCAAAGTGCCTGGTAAAAGCAAGGCCGATGCTTGAATGAACAATCTGCGTTGATCCCCAATGAAACATGACTGAAAAGGGGAGGGAAAAATTCAGAAGGAGTCAGATTCCAAAAACTACTCCTCAAACGGTATCAAGCGCGGAGCAGAGACGCATATAGAGTTGTTAGTCTCTTGATGCAGCTAGAGGCGCTTTCACAAGAATTTGTGCACACCTCAAAAGCGGTCGTGCACCTCAAAAATTAAAGATACAAAATGGAAAAGACAGGTGGCAAATTTGCAATGATCACCAATGTCAATCCCTTCACAAATTCTGGGCCAAAAACAAGCCATTTTTCAGTCCCATCCTACCAAAGTCACGACCCTGGAACAGTCTTCTCTGATTAAGACACTTGGGTTAACATATAGCTTAGCTCGAAGAGGTACGAGCAAGACTATTTCTTTCTCATTTTGCAGGGTTCTCGACTTGTAAACCCGGAGCAGATGGTGAAGACTTTCATTCAATGGCCTCGACTCCAAAGCGGGTCCCACTTGAAAACCAATATCCAAGCCCAACATTACGGTCCCGTGGAAGACCTCCCGACCGATCAAAATGTATGCGCTGCGAATGAGCCTAAAACCTAGGCACAGGTTAGTAGGGAATTGAGTGCATCCCCTATAAAAACCACTATCTCAAAACAGGTGAGAAGACCTCTTGAACGAGAAATATTCCAATTGATGTGTTGAGCAAACTCTTTTTGGAATCTTCAAATTATTTGATCCAAATTTTCCGTGCAAGGGATTTGTGATCACATTTGCATGTTGTAAGAATGCTTTGGATAACCTCCAGCATCAAAATGCACATTTCATGATTAAACAAAAGTCATGCGGCTTCGGCAAGTGGCCAGCCATCGTCTTCCCAAAGATTACTAACATTTTCTTGGTGAGGAAAAATATTTCAGGCTCAACTTCTGCAGGATACCTGGAGAACCCAGCTCCCAGAATGTCGCCTCAACAAACTCAAGGTAGAAACCGCCTGAAGGGTCAAACTCATGGTAGATACCGCCTGAAGGGTCAACTCAAGGTAGAAACCGCCTGAAGGGTCAAAATCATGGTAGAAACCGCCTGAAGGGTCAAAATCATGGTAGAAACCGCCTGAAGGGTCAAATCAAGGTAGAAACCGCCTGAAGGGTCAACTCAAGGTAGATACCGCCTGAAGGGTCAACTCAAGGTAGATACCGCCTGAAGGGTCAACTCAAGGTAGAAACCGCCTGAAGGGTCAACTCAAGGTAGAAACCGCCTGAAGGGTCAAATCATGGTAGATACCGCCTGAAGGGTCAACCAAAAAAAATCATCAAAAACATCCCCTCTGACGTGGAGAACCCACGCTATGGGAATCTTTTCAAAAAAAGGAAATGAAGAACCCTTTTACAAAAAATCATCAAGAACATCTCCTCTGGCGTGAAGAACCCACGCCATGGGAATCCTTTTTAAAATTAAACATTCCCATCGGACGTAGAAAACCTCCGACTTGGGAACTTTTCTGAAGAACCAAACATTCCCATCGAACGTGGAAAACCTCCGTGTTGGGAACTCTTTTTGAGAAACAAACCATCCCAGCGGACGTGGAAAACCTCCGACATGGGACCCCTTTTCAAAAGAACAGGTAATCTCATCAGGCGTGGAGAAACCTCGTCATGAGACCCCTACCAGAAAAACAGGTAATCTCATCAGGCGTGGAGGCGTGGAGAAACCTCGTCATGAGACCCATTCCCAGAAAAATAGGTAATCTCATCAGACGTGGAAAACCTCCGACTTGGGACCCCTTTTCAAAAACAAACAATCCCGTCGGACGTGGAAAACCTCCGTATTGGGAACCCTCTTCAAAACTTGAAAAATCCCCTCTGGCCCCGCTAGTCAGCGTCATGGGATCCTCTAAAGCAAATAGGTGCCTAGAAGTCGACCCAAGACTGGAGCTCAAAAGGCTCGCTTGCCGTTTCGAAAGCACGATGACCTAAATAAATCTCTCTGTAAGTGTTCACAGGTTGGTAGCCGCGGATCTGTCATCTTCCGGACCGGATCGCCAATTTTCAGCTACAGAAGATTTCTTCCACCCCAAATCCCACCAGACAGGGATCTACGACAGAGGTGTCTCAAAGCACAGTTCAAGATCGGAGCCCATAACGCTCGCGACTTGCCGCCTAGAGATACGGTGACCGCCTTTTCCACGAAGCACGCGCCGGATAGCCACGCCTCGAAGCTCTCACCCTTCGGAATGGATTGCAGCCGGTAGCCGCGGGAAAGACATTTATTCCACCCAAAGTCCCACGACACAGGGATTCACGACAGAGGTGTCTCAAAGCACAGTTCAAGATCGGAGACCATAACGCTCGCGACTTGCCGCCTAGAGATACGGTGACCGCCTTTTCCACGAAGCACGCGCCGGATAGCCACGCCTCGAAGCTCTTACCCTTCGGAATGGATTGCAGCCGATAGCCGCGGGAAAGACATTTATTCCACCCAAAGTCCCACTACATAGGGATTCACGACAGAGGTGTCTCAAAGCACGGTTCAAGATCAGAGCCCATAACGCTCGCGACTTGCCGCCTAGAGATACGGTGACCGCCTTTTCCACGAAGCACGCGCCGGATAGCCACGCCTCGAAGCTCTCACCTTTCGGAATGGATTGCAACCGGTAGCCGTGGAAAAGAATTTCAAGACCCCAAAGTGGCAAATCAGGAGCCATGAAGGGAGTAATAAAAACCCAGCATGGCGAACTAGACGCCAAAAAAAAAAAAAAAAAAAAAAAAAAAACCTCCTCAGACTCCGCGTGCGCAGCATTCAACAGGCAGGTAAACGTCAGGTAAGCCTCCCTCGCTCCGACCCGTGTTCTAATTGTCAGAGTAAATCGGTGATTAATTTGAGCATTCATCAAAAGACTTAAGGGTCCGATGTCATAGCATTTCTTTTCCCCAATCGAGTCGGTTAAGGTTCAGGTGTCATTTTGTCTTTGAAAGCAACCTCTGACGAACTCACTCTCAAAGAGGGGCAGCTGTTGACACCTGATTTTTGACCACCTTTTATTTTAGTTTTTATTTCTAAAATTAATTAAAAATATCAAAAAAGGTCAAAAAATTACAAAATCAACTTTGGAAGCCTTAGCCTAGTCTTAGGAACCAATTTTGAACAAAAAATATTTTTTGTATTTTTTAATATTTTTTGGAATTTATTTAATTATAAAAATAACCAAAAAAATTATAAAAATACCATTCGTGGTCAGAAAAATACACAAAAATATTCAGTAATTTTATTTTAATTACCTATTTAATATTTTCACTTTTTATCATGGAAATTTGGCTCGATTCATGGGGTTCCTTCACAAACCTAATCCCGAACCGGGCCTAAAAAATCCTTTTCGAGTATTTTAATTTTTAATTCTCTGTTTTTATAAGCTATGACATTTGATTCTAGAGTCTTGAAGTGCAATTGGGTCAATTTGCCCTCCAATTTGATCAATTTTAACCAAAAGGGCTTAATTGCATAAAAATCTTTCAATTTAGTCCCCGGTTTTACAATTTGTGAAATTAAATTTCACACGGGCACACCCATTAAAATTAAACACCTCTACCCAACAGTTTTCATCATGCTGAATCCATTGGTGGGCTCAATTTTGGCTAATTCGATCGTTTAGGCCTTCGATTTGGCAAAATTAAATTTCGGATCCTAGGGACAATTTGGGGTTTTCACAGAATTTCAATAAATTGATTCACGAAAATACCTATATTTGATGGAAAACATGTCAAGGAATCCGATTTTGCCATCAATTTCATGAAAAGAGGTCATTTGGGGGGTCAATTTGGCGATTTGGCCGAACCGGGCCGGTCGGGTCCGACCCGACCCGACCCGGGTCTGGTGGACAGCATGCACAGAATGTGCAGCAGCGTGGACAGAGCATGGGCGGCATGGGCGACGCGGCTTCGGGAAGAAAAAAAGGAGAACGGGCGTGGGGGGACACTGGCAGAGTTGGGTGGTCGTGTCTGGCAAGGGAATGGGCGTCGGCACGCCGGTCGGCCACGCGGAAAAGGCGGGGAGATCTCGGTTTAATGCCGAGCTCGCACGAGAGAGGGGGGGATTTTTTTTGGCGAAGACCGGACGAGAGGAGCTTCGGCGGAGCTTCAAGCATCTTCACGGATCATCACCGGGTACTCAGTGGCCGTCGGCGAGCTCCAAGCAGGTCGGTATTCTCCTCCGACCACCGTTTCTCATACGCACGCCATGTGTTCGATGAAATGCCGATGGATGTCTCGGCTCGGTTTTGCCTCGGCCGTGTCTTCCCGAGCTTCATTTAGCACGAGTATGGCCTTGAGTCTCCACTAGAACTATCCCTAAGCTCGACTTGCTGTTCATTTTGCATTCAAACCCGGCGAAAACCAAGCCCGGTGCTTCGCCGCCCACCCTTCAAACCGAGAGCTCGACGGGAAGTTTCCGGCGGTCGCCAAGCTCAAAAGGAGCTCAGGTAAGCCTCTAGACTCATCTTGGATGTAGCGTGATGGAAAGAAACCGAGTTTGAGCGACAAGAAATTTCCGCAAATCGGTTCGCCGGAGCCGGTCCGGTGGCCGGTCGTTTAGGTGCTTTCCGACGTATTTTATTGCCATGTTTCGATTACATGTTGATGTTGAAGTGTTAGGGAGTCCAATGGTGCGAAAATCCCCAAAAAATTCTGAGTTTTGGTCAATTTTGGACATTTTCCGGCGACCTCGCCGGAATTTTTACTATTCCCGCCGGATTTTTCACTGTTCATCGTCTTCTCCGGCGACCCTCCGGCCGGTCAACGGTCAACGGCCGACGTGGCGTGCCACGTAGGCAGCCACGTCAGCCGGGTGGGGTCCGGTCCGCTTATTTTCAAATAAAACAAACGGACGGCCACGATCGCGACACGTGTCGCGATCCTGGAATTTTTGGAAAATTAAATAAATGATTTTCGAATAATCGATCCGGCGGACGAGGATGTGCCACGTGGCTCACTGGGGGACGTCCGATCTTGTACATGATCGGACGCACCAGAGGAGGCCACGTGGCACGTTCTAGAGTGTCCGATTTGTAGGTTTTCTAAAAAATGAAAATAATTGATTTTTGATCTGATGGCTACGATTTGGCCACGTGGCTCACTGAGGAACGTCCGATCTAGTGGAAGATCGGACGCGCGAGACGAAGCCACGTGGCACGACGTGGACCGTCCGATCCGGGGAATTTGCGGATAATTAAATAAAATAGATAAAAAATCAAAAAAATTGTTAAAAAATGGAAAAATGTTTAAAAATATAAAACGGCGTCGTTTTAGGCCGGTTTCGACCCCTAGGGTCGGGCTGGGCGCCCGAGAGGCGCGGGCCGGGTTTGACCCGGCCCGGAAAATATTTTTGAATATTTTAAAAAAAATTCAGAAAATAATAAAATAATCAATAAATCAATAAAAAATAGAAAATCATAAAAAATTCAAAAAATTCGGAAAATTCAGAAAAATTCTAAAAAATTCTAGAAAATAGGAAATGACCACATTCAACTGGCCATGACCTGTTCCGGGTCTTTCGACCCCCGGTCTTTTCAAAAATGACGGTTTTGCCCTTCCGGCAAACCGTCTTCCAAAAAATTCTAAAAAATCCAGGAAAATCCCCAAAAAATAGGAAATGGCCACAAACAACTGGCCAAGACTCATTCCGGGTGTTTTGAACCCCGAACCTTCTTGAAAATGACGATTTCGCCCTTTGGGCGAGTCGTCTTCCAAAAATTGAAGAAAAATCAAGAAATTCCAAAAAAATTCTCAAAAGTGGGAAATGGCCACGATCAACTGGCCATGGAATATTTTGGGTAATTCGGTATCCAAACCTTCCAAAAATGACGATTTTGCCCTTCGGGCTAATCGTCCCCAAATCTTCCCATTTTACCCTTGGTCTGAAATCATACATTCCCTAAGCCCCTATGGCTATATTAGGAGGCCTTTGACTTAAATTGATGTGCATTGACATGATTTATTTATGCAATTGACTGCGCTCTCGTTAAATTGATTGTGATTGATAGGACTAGCATTCCAATATGCATGAAACCCGAACCATACCTATCTCACCCAAAATTGCGCCTACATGAAATCTTAATTAGGAAAATCACTCGCGTTAGGTACCGAAAGGGCGTTGGTAATGACACCGACGTAACCAAGTCCCCGAACCCAAAAATCTCTGGTTCCGCAGGACTGATCGATCTCTCCCAATCGGTCAGTAAGGTTTCCGGTCTACCCTCCAAGAAAGACCGGTGGCGACTCCAAATGCATGCACAAATTGCACATGCCACCACGACCACACTAAGGTCGAAAGCGATCGACTCTTATCGTCGAATCCCTCAAAAGACACTCCCGCCGCGATTTGGTATGGGCCTGGGAGGGCCCGCGCCGATCCAAAGCCCGCGATCGGTAATCCATTAGCCGCGTCCGTTTTGATTTTCGGACGGGTCGCGACACTATGCAATTAAGTCAGCCCATGCATATTTCATGGCATTTGCATAGTCACATGTTTAAAGTAATTTTTGACGATTGACTTTTCAAAATCATTTGCATAGTTTATGTCACACCCCAACTCACTACAAGGCATGACACGGCCGTCCTTTCCCAAAAGGACGCAGCCTTCACAAAAATCCAAAACTCAACCTGATAACAATGATATGTACGTCCAAAGAAGGTTGATAAAGAGATCCTTAGTCACAAAACAAAGCCAGAGCTTTCTATAACCATCAAACAGATCACTGTGTATATCCACCAAAAGAGACATGTACATATCTCTACAAAAAAGATATACATCTCTAGCCACAGCTCAAAGGCTCATCAAAGCCACATCTAACTCAAAAACACATACCCAAAAGCCCTACTAACAAAATGTCGTTTGCTAACGACCGCCCTCAAGCTACTTGCGACTTCTTGAACCTGAAAGACAAGGGAAAAGGAAGGGATGAGCCAACACGGCTCAGTGAGTAATACATTTCTTCTAAGCGGATCGAACAATCACTATGCACATTCCAATATCAAAATATAACTCGTATAAGTCAAAGTCGAAACATAACAGATCTTTATAGTCAAAACGAGTTATATAAAACCTTAACATAATATGTTTCTAGCAACACATTTGTTTCAAATCACAAACTCTAGTAAAGTAAGTATCAATGGTCCACTCCATTGATGAATCTCGTCAAAACACAAGCCAATGGTCTATCCATCGACTAATCTCACCAGAAACACATATCAGTGGTCTATCCACTGACCAATCTCATGCTCAAGAGTCTAACCATGGTCACGTATAACGCCCGTGACAAAAGGCGACCAAGATCCCCCCCTCGGCAAGGTCTCCACCTACAATGCCGGTGGCTCGGCCCACAAGGATATCCTAACTAGTATGCGCATACCCACAAACCCATCAACCGGGTCCACAGCTATCTTGAGCACCACAAAATCCAACCACAACATCCTTCTCATAACCAAAATCAACAGCTCAAATCATATCAAATAGACAAAAACAACAGTAAAGGTTCGATCCTGTTTTTATGCAACAAATATGCTATTTGTCCCAGTCCATAACACATATAGAAGTTTCTCTTTCAAAATATGCACTCTACAAACACAAAGAAGAAATAGTATCACTCACCTGAAAATATCAGAAGCAAACTAGAAAGGTTATTTGGAACGATACGTCCGAACACCTACCAAAAGTACGAAAAACGGATCAAAAACTGAGTAATAAGCTACTCTAGAACACGACTCAACTGAATAAGGCATGTTTGTCACTAAGACGACACCTACGCACCGATAAAACACTTGCTTATAGCAAAAACACAAGTTTTCCACTTTGCCCAACTTGCGCGATAAACTTCAACGGGCCATAACTTCCTCATCCGAGCTCCGATTTAAACAATCTTATAGTCCAAAGAAAGCTATTTTAACATACAACAATAATCCCAACATAGCTTGTCCAAAGTCCATTCGTAAATTGGTGAAAATGGGCGAAAACTGTACTGGTCGCGTACTGTTCACAGCGCGCACCAGATTCTCTCGAGCCATAACTTTCGCTACAGTAATCCATTTTAAGCGATCTTATAGTCCACGCGAAGCTCATTCAATATACTACAAATGTATCAACAGGTCGAACCTCATCCGATGAAAGGAAATTAGCGAAATCAGGCCTCGAGCATACTGTTCGCGCGGTACTGTAGCACAACAGATTTTGGAAAATTCATTCCGGGAAAATCACAAGTCCAAATTGAGTTCTGTAAAATCCCACAACTCCACAACGCCCTAGACTATCGTTCCCCCCAAGAATCTTAACCCAACGACTCCAAAATCTGACTTCGTGGCTTAATTTTTCCATAATTCCGAATTTAAACTTTAACTATAAAAATCAATTCAATCGGAAGAACTAAGGGTGGAAGCACTTACCGGTGATTGATAATCGACGCCGGAACGATTTGATGCGGTAATGGGATAACCCCCCCTTCTCTTCTCTTCTTCTCCTCCCTTCCTTCCTCTTCTTTCTTCTTCTTCTCCTCTTCTATTGTTGTCGTAGGAAGCTGAAGAGAAGAGAAAAAGGAAAAAAATGTAAGGGGGCTGGGCTTGAAGGGATGGGCCTCTTGGGCCTTGGATGTTACATTCTACCCTCCTTACAAAAATTTCGTCCTCGAAATTTGAATAACTGAACTTACTTCAACTTTCAAACAAATGTGGATATTTACGTCTCGCCTCCTCCTCTAGTTCCCATGTAGCCTCTCTTTCAGTGTGGTTCTGCCACTGAATCTTAACATAAGGAATAGTTCGTCGTCGCAGCACTTGCTCTTTCCGATCAACTATCCGGATAGGCTGCTCCTCATAAGTCAAGTTCTCTCTTAGTCTCAAAGGTGTGAAGTCCAGTACATGATCAGGATTCGGCACATATTTCCTTAATAAAGATACATGGAACACATTATGCACCCCTGATAAAGCTGGCGGTAAAGCAAGTTTATAGGCAACTTCGCCAATCTTCTCCAATATCAAGAAGGGTCCCACATATCTTGGACTTAGCTTTCCACGAGTACCAAATCTCATAACACCTTTCATAGGTGACACTTTTAGGAATACGTGATCTCCCACATCAAACTCTACAGTGCGTCTTTTTAGGTCTGCATAACTTTTCTGTCGGCTTTGTGCAGTTTTCAAATGCTCTCGAATCATTCTCACTTTCTCCTCTGACTGCTGTATGAACTCAGGGCCAGTTAGTCTTTTCTCGCCAACATCATCCCAACAAATAGGACTTCTGCATTTTCGACCATATAAGGCTTCAAAAGGAGCCATCTTTATACTGGAATGGTAACTGTTATTATAAGAAAACTCAGTCAAATGTAGGTGTTCATCCCACGAACCTCCAAAGTCAATAACGCAAGATCTCAACATATCCTCTAGTGTCTGGATCGTTCTCTCTGACTGACCATCTGTTTGCGGATGAAAAGCCGTACTGAAGTTAAGTTTCGTTCCCAATGCCCCTTGTAAGCTCTTCCAGAAGTTAGACACAAACCGGGGATCCCTATCAGAAACAATGCTTACTGGAACCCCATGCAATTTAACTATCTCATTCACGTATCGCTTCGCCATATCCTCCACTGAAAGGCCAAATCGATATGACAGGAAGTGTGCAGACTTAGTCAGTCGATCGACAATCACCCATATAGCGTTCTTACCACTTGGCGTCCTCGGTAAGCCGACAATGAAGTCCATGGTGATATGCTCCCATTTCCATTTAGGTATCTCGAGTGGATGCAGCTGTCCACCTGGTTTCTGATGCTCAATCTTTACTTGCTGAAAAATTAGGCATTGATCGACGAACTTCACAATATCTTTCTTCATGTTAACCCACCAGAAATTTCCTTTCAGATCTCTATACATCTTAGTGCTTCCTGGATGAATCGAGTATCTAGTGGTGTGAGCCTCTTGCAATATCTCTTTTTTCAAGTCTGTATCATCGGGAACACATAACCGACCACGGAACCTCAATGATCCATCCACATGTATACTAAAACCTGATTGCCCTCCAGCTTCTACGCTTTCTTTGATCTTCCTTAACTGAGGATCATCGTTCTGCTTAGTCTTGATTTTATCGATCAGCGTTGGCTGCACTTGAAGATTAGCTAACCGAGCACCAAGCTGATGTACCAACACCTCCAGTTCTAGTTTCCTCATATCATCAAGAATGGGCTGCTGAGAAGTGAGCAATACTGCCATGTTTCCCGAAGATTTACGACTCAAGGCATCTGCTACTACATTTGCCTTTCCTGGATGATAGTTAATAGTCAAATCATAATCTTTCAAGAGTTCTAGCCATCTTCTCTGCCTCATGTTCAATTCTTTCTGAGTAAAAATGTACTTCAAACTTTTATGATCAGTATAAACTTCACATTTCTCACCATACAAGTAGTGTCGCCATATCTTCAAAGCAAAGACAACTGCTGCTAACTCCAGGTCATGAGTAGGATAATTCTTCTCATGTACTTTCAACTGTCTCGAGGCATAAGTGTCGCGACCCGTCCGAAAGCGGACGCGGCTAGTGGATTACCGATCGCGGATCTTGGATCGGCGCGAGCCCTCCCCGGCCCATACCAAATCGCGGCGGGAATATTTTTTTAAAGGATTCGACGATAAGAGTCGATCGCTTTCTACCTTCGATATGGTCGTGGTGGCATGTGCAAATTGTGCATGCATTTGGAGTCGCCACCGGTCTTTCTTGGAGGGTAGACCGGAAACCTTACTGATCGATTGGGAGAGATCAATCAGTTCTGCAGAACCAGAGATTTTGGGTTCGGGGACTTGGTTACGCTGGTGTCATTACCAACGCCCTTTCGGTACCTAACGCGAGTGATTTTCCTAATTAAGATTTCATGCAGGTGCAATTTCGGGTGAGGTAGGTTTGATTCAGGGTTTCATGCAGATTGGAAGACTATTCCTATCAATCACAATCAATTTAAATGGAAACGCAATCAAGCACATAAATAAATCACATCAATGCACACCAATTCAAATAAATGGTTTCCTAATATAGCCATAAGGGTTTAGGGAAGATGTGATTTCAGACCAGGGGTAAAATGGGAAGATTTGGGGACGATTGGCCCGAAGGGCAAAATCGTCATTTTTGGAAGGTTTGGATACCGAATTACCCAAAATATTCCATGGCCAGTTGTTTGTGGTCATTTCCCATTTTTGAGAATTTTTTGGAATTTCTTAATTTTTCTCCAATTTTTGGAAGACGATTCGCCCAAAGGGCGAAATCGTCATTTGAAGAAGGGTCGGGGTTCAAAACACCCGGGATGAGCCTTGGCCAATTGATTGTGGCCATTTCCTATTTTTGGGGATTTTCTTGGATTTTTTTAGAATTTGTTTGGAAAAACGGTTTGCCGGAAGGGCAAAACCGTCATTTTTGGAAAGACCGGGGGTCAAAAGACCCGAAACAGGTCGTGGCCAGTTGAATGTGACTATTTCCTATTTTCTGGAATTTTTTTATAATTTTTCTGAATTTTTCGAATTTTTTTGAATTTTTTTATGATTTTCTATTTTTTTTATTGAATTTTGAATTTATTATTATTATTTTATTTTTTTATTATTTTATTATTTTATTTTTTTATTTTTTTATTTTATTTTAATCGTCCGAAAATCCACGGATCGGACGGCTCTGAGAGCGCCACGTGGCCTCTCGTGGCGCGTCCGATCTAGCCATAGATCAGACGTCCCACAGAGTGCCACTTGGCACAATCTCACCCGTCGGATTATTTGACCGTTGACCGTTGACCGTTGGCCGTTGACCGTTGACCGTTGACCGCCGGCGACTTCGCCGGAGAAGACGATGAACAGTGTTTTCTCCGGCCAAAGTCGCCGGAACCTCGCCGGAGCACCCCGAAACCGAGCCAAATCTTGGTATTTTTTGTTCGTTCCTTCGGCGTTCGACTCCATAGGACTTTATCATCGACATACGACTAAAAATAAAGCCATGAACACGTCAAAAGCCGGCCAACCGGACCTCCACAATCCCGTTTCCGGCGACCGATTTGCAGAAAAATTTTCACGTTCGAACTTCAATTCCAATCGTCCAAGAGGCGTCCACAAGGGGTCTAGGAACTTACCTGAGATCCTGTGCTAGTCGGGAGCCGCTAGAACATCCTCGCCGAGCTCTTCGTCCGAGCATTGGCCGGCGAAGCTCGAGCTCGCGTCCTCGGCGGTTCTCGCTATCCTGAGCTTGAAGATGATGGCTGAAGCTTCAACGATGATCTACTGAAGGTCTACGACGCCGGTTCTGCCTCGCTTCGGTCCAACTCCGCCAAAACCTCCTCTCCTCCTTTTCTTCCTCACGGCTCTCCCTCCATTAAACCGAGCCCTCACCTTTCGCCGTGGCCGACCGCTTTCTTTTTCCTCCTCGACCACTCGCCTTTTGTCGCCCACGATCGACGTTTTTTTTCTTTAAAAAATGCCATCCCCCTTCGGTGCCGCTCCCTCTTTCTGTTTTGCTGCCGCTCGGTCCCTCCACGCGGGTCTGCAACTGAGTTGCAGACCCGGTTCGACCGGGTCGGGTCGGATCTGACCCGACCGGCCCGGTTGAACCATTTCGCCTAATTGGACCCCAAATTTATCATTTTTCATGAAATTGATGGCAAAATCAGACTCATTGACATGTTTTCTATCAAATATGGGTATTTTCACGAATCAATTGATTGAAATTTAATGAAAACCCCAAATTGTCCCTAAGATCCGAAAATGATTATCGCCAAATTGAAGGCCCAAACGATCAAATTAGTCCAAATTAAGGCCACCAATGGATTAGGCATGATGAAAACTATAGGTTAGAGGTGTTTAATTTCAATGGGTATGCCCGCATGAAATTTAATTTCAAAAATTGTGAAACCGGGGACTAAATTGAAAGAATTTTATGCAATTAAGTCCTTTTGGCTAAAATTGATCAAATTGGAGGGCCAACTGACCTAATTGCACTTCAAGACTTTATAATCCAATGTCATAGCTTATAAAAACCAAGAATTGAAAATTAAAAGACTCGAAAGGGATTTTTTAGGCTCGTTTCAGTTTTAGGTTTCTGAAGGAACCCCATGAATAGAGCCAAATTTCCCTAATAAAAAGTGAAAATATTAAAGAGGGAATTAAAATAAAATTTCTGAATATTTTTTGTAATTTTCTGACCACGGATGGTATTTTTCTGATTTTTTGGTTATTTTTAATAATTAAATAAATAACAAAAAATATTAAAAAATACAAAAAATATTTTTTGTTCAAAATTGGTTCCTAAGGCTAGGCTAAGGCTTCCAAAGTTGATTTTGCAATTTTTGACCCTTTTTTTTGCTATTTTTAATTAATTTTAGAAATAAAAACTAAAATAAAAGATGGTAAAAAATCAGGTGTCAACAATAAGCCACAACTTTACCATCCTGCATAAGAACACAACCTAGACCTTCCTTGGATGCATCACAATAGATAGTAAAGCCGTCAGTTCCTGAAGGCAAGGTTAATATAGGGGCTGTCACCAATCGCCTCTTCAATTCTTGAAAACTGTGCTCACACTGATCTGACCACACGAATTTGACGCCCTTCTGAGTTAGGCGAGTCAGAGGACTAGCAATTTTAGAGAAACCCTCCACAAATCGCCTGTAATAACCAGCTAATCCAAGAAAACTCCTTACTTCTGTAACATTTGTAGGGCGATTCCACTGCACAACTGCTTCAACTTTCTTCGGGTCAACAGAAATACCATCCTTAGATATGACATGGCCCAAGAACTCTATATGATCAAGCCAGAAGTCGCACTTGCTGAATTTAGCATATAACTTCTTCTCACGCAAAGTCTGTAAAACCAGTCTCAAGTGTTGTTCGTGTTCCCCTAAACTCTTTGAATACACTAGAATATCATCAATGAACACCACAATGAATCTATCAAGATACTGCCGAAACACTCGGTTCATCAAGTCCATAAAAGCAGCAGGCGCATTCGTTAGTCCAAAAGGCATGACAAGAAACTCATAATGCCCATACCTTGTTCTGAAAGCAGTCTTCGGCACATCATCTGCTTTTATCTTTAACTGGTGATAACCAGAACGAAGGTCAATTTTTGAAAATACTTGAGCACCTTGGAGTTGATCAAATAAGTCATCGATCCGAGGCAAAGGATACTTATTCTTGATAGTCACCTTATTAAGTTCTCTATAGTCTATGCAAAGCCGCATGCTACCATCCTTTTTCTTCACAAAAAGAACAGGAGCTCCCCAAGGTGAGACACTAGGTCTAATAAAACCTTTATCTAAAAGTTCCTGTAGCTGCGTCTTCAACTCTTTCAATTCAGCAGGTGCCATCCGATAAGGTGCTTTAGAGATAGGTGCTGTCCCGGGCAATAGTTCAATGCAAAACTCAACTTCTCTATCCGGAGGTAAACTAGTTAAGTCATCAGGGAACACATCCGGAAATTCTCTAACAATCGAAATATTTTCCAGCTTTGCAACTTTCTTAGTAGTGTCTTTTACGTAGGATAGATAACTACAGCAACCCTTCTTTAAAAGCTTCCCCGCTTGCATAGCTGAAATTAGCTTCGGAAAAGTGCCTTTACAACTTCCCGAAAAAGAAAACTTAGGTTGATTTGGAAGTCGAAAGACAACTTTCTTTGAAAAGCAATCAACAGTAGCATGATATGCTGATAGCCAATCCATCCCAAGAATAACATCGAAATCACGTATATCTAACAACATCAAGTCTCCAGGCATTTCCACATTATTAATCTGGAGCTTACACCTCTTGAGTACACAATTAGCAATCAAGAAATCACCCGTAGGAGTATCAACACGCAACTCATAATCAAGAGAGTCGGGCAGTATATCAAGTTTCTTTGCAAATTCCGTAGAAATAAAGGAATGCGTAGCACCGGAGTCGAATAATGCATAAGCGCACCGCGAAGCAAGTGAAATAATACCTGCAACAACGGTGTTAGAAGCTGCAGCATCATCTTCTGTCATAGCAAAAACTCTCCCCATCATCTTTGGCTTTTGCTGACTATCTTGCGGCCTACTAGCTGAAAAGCTTGTCTTCTTCATAGAACAAGTACTTGATATATGTCCAGGCTGTCCGCAAACAAAACAAACTCTATTGTCCGCTGGCGCACTCCTTTGGATGGAACAATCGCGTGCCATGTGCCCTGTTTTTCCACAAATAAAGCAAGCTCCTATCTTGCGGTGACAAATACCGCCATGATGTTTCCCACATGTAGCGCAAGGCCCTCGAATCACCTGACTCTTTCCTTTTTCACGGCTGCTAGTGCCTCTTTGTCTGGTGCTACCACTTGCTTGACTTTCTTGAAAGTGAGTGAGCTTCGGCCTCTTGTACAACGAAGCACCCTGTGTGCCGCTGATGGAAAGCTCTCGGTCAATCTTGATTGCTCGTTCCAGCACATCCTTATAAGTGGGCAACGACAAAGACACAAGCGTAAAACGAATCTCAGGCCGGAGTCCTCTCACGAAATGCTCAACCTTCTCTCCTTCATCGGCTACTAGGCGTCCCGCAAATCTACTCATTTGATTGAAGCGACCTGCATATTCCATAACAGTCGAATCACCTTGTGATATATGTAGAAAATCATGCTTCATCTGCGCTTGAAAAGATTGCGGGAAGAATTGGGAGTTGAAGGTCTCCTTGAAATCCTTCCAAGGAACAACAGCATCTTCATCTCCAAAGGCCGACCTCATTCCCTCCCACCAGTATTCGGCTTCACCTTCCAGATAATGTATAGCAAAGTCAACCTTTTTCTCCTCAGGAACCTCTTCAACTCTGAAGATCCCTTCTATCTTTTTAATCCATCGTTCCGCCGCCAGAGGATCCATTTTTCCATCATAAGTGGGTGGTTTTGCCTTCCTGAACTGGGCGAAAGTGTAATCTGCATAACCCTTAGGTTCAACGGCTCCAGCTACAATATTTTGAGTTCCTTGCTGTTGACTCTCCCCTCTTGATTCTAGAGATTCCGCTCTTGCACCCACATCTCTTCTTGAAGGCCTGCCCCTAGAACTTCGAGGAATGTCCCTAGAATCAAAGGTGATAGCTCTCTTGGTCTTACCCCTTTTAAGATAAGTGGCAAGCAGTTCTGGATCTGAACTCATGGTTACCTGAATCCGAGAATGAAACAAACTATATCTTAGTATCTCTTAGGCTAACGCATTAAAATCTACCGCACAATCTCACAACGTCCCACATCTACCCACAAAGATCATAACCTGGCTCTGATACCAATAAATGTCACACCCCAACTCACTACAAGGCATGACACGGCCGTCCTTTCCCAAAAGGACGCAGCCTTCACAAAAATCCAAAACTCAACCTGATAACAATGATATGTACGTCCAAAGAAGGTTGATAAAGAGATCCTTAGTCACAAAACAAAGCCAGAGCTTTCTATAGCCATCAAACAGATCACTGTGTATATCCACCAAAAGAGACATGTACATATCTCTACAAAAAAGATATACATCTCTAGCCACAGCTCAAAGGCTCATCAAAGCCACATCTAACTCAAAAACACATACCCAAAAGCCCTACTAACAAAATGTCGTTTGCTAACGACCGCCCTCAAGCTACTTGCGACTTCTTGAACCTGAAAGACAAGGGAAAAGGAAGGGATGAGCTAACACGGCTCAGTGAGTAATACATTTCTTCTAAGCGGATCGAACAATCACTATGCACATTCCAATATCAAAATATAACTCGTATAAGTCAAAGTCGAAACATAACAGATCTTTATAGTCAAAACGAGTTATATAAAACCTTAACATAATATGTTTCTAGCAACACATTTGTTTCAAATCACAAACTCTAGTAAAGTAAGTATCAATGGTCCACTCCATTGATGAATCTTGTCAAAACACAAGCCAATGGTCTATCCATCGACTAATCTCACCAGAAACACATATCAGTGGTCTATCCACTGACCAATCTCATGCTCAAGAGTCTAACCATGGTCACGTATAACGCCCGTGACAAAAGGCGACCAAGATCCCCCCCTTGGCAAGGTCTCCACCTACAATGCCGGTGGCTCGGCCCACAAGGATATCCTAACTAGTATGCGCATACCCACAAACCCATCAACCGGGTCCACAACTATCTTGAGCACCACAAAATCCAACCACAACATCCTTCTCATAACCAAAATCAACAGCTCAAATCATATCAAATAGACAAAAACAACAGTAAAGGTTCGATCCTGTTTTTATGCAACAAATATGCTATTTGTCTCAGTCCATAACACATATAGAAGTTTCTCTTTCAAAATATGCACTCTACAAACACAAAGAAGAAATAGTATCACTCACCTGAAAATATCAGAAGCAAACTAGAAAGGTTATTTGGAACGATACGTCCGAACACCTACCAAAAGTACGAAAAACGGATCAAAAACTGAGTAATAAGCTACTCTAGAACACGACTCAACTGAATAAGGCATGTTTGTCACTAAGACGACACCTACGCACCGATAAAACACTTGCTTATAGCAAAAACACAAGTTTTCCACTTTGCGCAACTTGCGCGATAAACTTCAACGGGCCATAACTTCCTCATCCGAGCTCCGATTTAAACAATCTTATAGTCCAAAGAAAGCTATTTTAACATACAACAATAATCTCAACATAGCTTGTCCAAAGTCCATTCGTAAATTGGTGAAAATGGGCGAAAACTGTACTGGTCGCGTACTGTTCACAGCGCGCACCAGATTCTCTCGAGCCATAACTTTCGCTACAGTAATCCATTTTAAGCGATCTTATAGTCCACGCGAAGCTCATTCAATATACTACAAATGTATCAACAGGTCGAACCTCATCCGATGAAAGGAAATTAGCGAAATCAGGCCTCGAGCATACTGTTCGCGAGGTACTGTAGCACAACAGATTTTGGAAAATTCATTCCGGGCAAATCACAAGTCCAAATTGAGTTCTGTAAAATCCCACAACTCCACAACGCCCTAGACTATCGTTCCCCCCAAGAATCTTAACCCAACGACTCCAAAATCTGACTTCGTGGCTTAATTTTTCCATAATTCCGAATTTAAACTTTAACTATAAAAATCAATTCAATCGGAAGAACTAAGGGTGGAAGCACTTACCGGTGATTGATAATCGACGCCGGAACGATTTGATGCGGTAATGGGATAACCCCCCCTTCTCTTCTCTTCTTCTCCTCCCTTCCTTCCTCTTCTTTCTTCTTCTTCTCCTCTTCTATTGTTGTCGTAGGAAGCTGAAGAGAAGAGAAAAAGGAGAAAAATGTAAGGGGGCTGGGCTTGAAGGGATGGGCCTCTTGGGCCTTGGATGTTACAGTTTAGACTTGATGGGAAAGAATGATATTCAAGAGCCTAGGACGCCAGAACAACCCGAAAGATTCATTCATTGATTCTCCAGCTTGGAAAGGCAGGTCCCAGATGTTCAATAATCCTTTGAACGCCTATTTCAGCAAGAACTCTAGGTGGTTGTCAGAAGAAGATATAACTCCAATAGCAGAACCAGATCTGGCAAACCCTTTTCTTGAAGACAACTTTGTGAATGTCACCATAGAGTGGCTGAGTAATGAAGCCACTACTTTTGAGTAAAGAAATCTCTCCTGCTTTTAAATACTACACTTAGAATTTTCTGCATTTTGTTGCATTTTTAATTCTTGTCATTTGAGATACAGTAGGAAAACGTCTTTGGATCTCCGGCCGTTGGTCCAAACAGCATAATTTGTAATACGGCCCATTTTGCATTCAATAAAATCACGCAAGTTTTATTAAGGACATATGGAACCATAAATCAGCCCAATGATGATACTAGTCTTCCGCGTAGAAGCTTGAGGCCTGATTTTCCATATGATTCCTAATTTCCAAAAGATTTCCCAAGGACAAGGATGTCCTAGGATATGAGGACTAGTCCCATTTACATTTTCACTTATTTTAAAACCTCTTTCGAAAAGGTTTTTCACACTCATGCATGGCATTTTCACATGAAGTATAGACTAACCATACTCATGACATTTCAGGCATGACATCTCAAATATACATACCAGGTTGTTATGGGATTCGGATCTCCACATTGACTATTCCTACAATATTGAGGAAGATGATGAGGATGAAGGTTATGCATCTATCCGCAGAGAATGGAGTGCCTTCGAAGAGTCAGTACCTCCCACTTCAGAGAAACCAGTTGTTATTAACTTGGGCGACACTATAAATATCAAAGAAGTCAAGATCAGTGGACATTTGTCCCGAGATGAAAGACTCGGGTTCACAGAATTATTGAAGGAATATGAGGATGTCTTTGTGTGGTCCTACGCTGACATGCCGTGTTTGGATCCCAGAATTGTGGAGCATGTACTACCCACGGATCCCAGTGTTAAACCTGTCAGACAAGGCAGTAGTCGGATGAAAGCCGAGTTAGAAGATAAAATTAAGGAAGAAGTGATGAAGCTTCTCAGGGTGGGCTTTATTGAGGCTATCCCATACTCGGACTGGATTGCCAAAATAGTCCCCATCATGAAGAAGGAAAGCAGAATCCGGATCTGCGTGGATTATCGAAATTTGAATAAGATAAGTCCGAAGGACGATTTTTCACTACCTCACATCGACGTATTGGTTGATAGTACCGCAGGGTACGAGCTATTCTCATTTATGGATGGCTTCTCCGGATATAACCAGATCCTCATGAAGAAGGAGGACAAACCGAAGACTGCCTTCACCACCCCCTGGGGAAACTTTTGCTACAAGGTTATGTCCTTTGGATTAAAGAACGTCGGGGTCACCTACCAGAAGGCTATGATCACATTATTCCACGACATGATCCATAAGGAAATCGAAGTATATGTTGATAACATGATCGCTAAATCCAAGAAGGGACGGGATCACATTCAAGTATTAAGAAAGCTATTTGAGCGACTGCGCAAATACAAGTTGAGGTTGAACCCTAACAAATGTGTGTTTGGGGCAAAATCTGGAAAACTTCTCATATTCATGGTCAGTAATAGGGGCATTGAGATTGATCCTTCAAAGATTCAAGCCATCCATGGTCTAGCAACTCCCTCCACAGTAAAAGAAGTGAGAAGTTTTCTGGGGAGACTGAACTATATTGCCAGATTCATCAATCAGCTATCAGATGTGGCTAAACCGATCTTCAAACTACTCAAGAAGGGTGCGAAAGTGACATGAGATACAGAGTGCAGTCAGGCATTCCAGAAGATCAAGAACTACCTAGCCACTCCGCTAGTACTTGTGCCGCCCATCCCAGGTCATCATTTGACCTTATATCTGACTATACAACAGGAATCTTTGGGAGCTTTACTCACCCAAACAAGCCCGATGGATGGCAAGGAAAGAGCCATCTATTACTTGAGCAAGAAATTCACCTCGTCTGAAGCAAAGTACATACATGTTGAAAGGGCATGTGTGGCAACCGTATGGGTACTTCGCAGGTTAAGACAGTATACCCTACATCACCATATTCAGCTGGTGACAGAAAATGACCCTGTCAAATACCTCCTAGAGAAACCCGCTTTAATTGGGAAGTTAGCAAAATGGCCGGTGATGTTATCTGATTTTGACATTAAGTTTTCTTAACAAAAATCGGTAAAAGGAAGAGCCATAGCTGATATGTTGGCAGAGAACTCACAAAGTTGCAAGTCTTCTGGAAAGACAAAGACAGAAGATCAAATTCTGAACCTGGCAGAGGATAAATGGGTCATGTACTTTGATGGCGCTGTTAATCTATCTGGAGCCGGCACTGGGGCAGTATTGATATCCCCAGACGATCAACATTATCCAGTTGCGGCAAAGATGACTTTCCCTTGCACCAACAATATCTCAGAATACGAGGCGTGCATTCTAGGCTTACGATTGGCCATTTCCATGGGGATACCTAAGTTGCAAGTTTATGGAGATTACATGATCATCATTTTTCAGACACAAGGAGAGTGGAAGACGAAAGACGCAAAACTCATCCCTTATCATGAATACCTCGAAGAATTGACACTCACATTCGAAGAGGTGTCATTCGAATACCTGCCAAGATCCCATAACCAATTTGCAGATGCACTAGCCACCCTGGCCTCGATGTTACAAATAACCGATGGGTTAGAAATAGAACCCCTAAGGATCGGCATAGTTGAAAAGCCAGCCTATTGTATGCTGATCGAAGAAGAGTTTGATGGAGATTTGTGGTATTATGACATCAAGAATCATCTCTTAAAATGGGAGTTTTCTGAGGGATGCCAGTCAGGAGACCGAAGATACATAACCAGGATGGCCAGCAAATTCTTCCTCAATGGACAAATCCTGTACAAAAGGTCGTTTGGTTCCACTATGTTGAGATGCGTAGATGCTAAAGAAGCAAATATTCTCATGAAAGAGATCCATGAAGGCATATGCGGGCCGCATATGAATGGCCATCTTCTCGCTAGAAAGATCATGCGACTTGGCTATTATTGGATGACCATCGAATCAGACTGTTGTCAACATGTCCGGTCATGCCACCAATGTCAAGTATACGACGATAAGATTAATACGCCCCCGAATGAACTACATCAAATGTCTGAAGCTTGGCCTTTTTCTATGTGGGGGATAGACATGATAGGACCTATTAACCCAACGGCTTCAAATGGTCATCGCTTCATCCTGGTGGCAATTGATTACTTCACAAAGTGGATAGAAGCCAGTTCTTACAAGAATGTCATGACAAGAAATGTGGCAAGGTTTATCAAGAGGGACATAATCTCCCGATATGGTACCCCTCAAGCGATCATTATAGATAATGGGTCCAACCTGAACAACAAGATTGTCGATGATCTACTAGACCATTTTGGCGTTCGACATCTTAATTCTTCCCCTTACCGCCCACAAATGAATGGGGCAGTGGAAGCAGCCAACAAGAACATCAAGAGAATCTTGGCTAAGACTGCAGAAAACTATAGGGACTGGCATGAAAGGCTACCTTTTGCCTTAATGGCATATCGAAATTCGATCAGGACTTCTACAAGGGCAACTCCCTACAGTCTGGTGTACGGGATAGAAGCGGTCCTACCCGTGGAAGTAAAGGTTCACTCTTTAAGAATCTTATCGGAGGGTAAACTCCTTGAGTCAGAATACTCCGAGCACAGATATGAACAGCTGAATTTGATAGACGAGAAGCGTCTTAGAACCATTTGTCATGGTCAAGGTTACCAGAAGAGGGTGGCCAAGTCATTTAATCGAAAGGTTAGAGCAAAAATTTTTGAAGAGAATGACCTGGTGGTAAGGAAGACCCTGCCAAATGTTGTCCATCCGAGAGGCAAATTTACCCTGAATTACGAAGGCCCCTATATTGTCAAGAAGATTCTCACAGAGGAGTATTGATTCTCGTAAATTCTGAAGGAGAAAAATTGGGGCACCCTGTAAATTCAGATGCTGTGAATAAGTATTACCCTTGAAATAAAAATCAGATGTTGATTATGTGGCTTGTCCCGAATAGATCCAAATCGATATAATAGCCATTGCATAAGCATATCATGCATCAATATATACACTAACATGTGTTCAGTTTTGCAGGATTCCAATAAGCGGACTCAAAATTGGACTCATCCAAACGGAACCCTAGGCGGAAGGGTCTTCAACATCAAGTGCCAGGTGATATGTATCTGTTCCATCAAGGGTGTCGCGACCCTCTCGAGCCGGGGTCTGGCTAGCGAGGGTTAATGGGCCGTCCGATGTTGCATGATTGGACGCGAGCCCTCCCAAGGTCCATTACCCAAATCGCAACTGCTGGATATACGTGGTCGACCTTCGGTGTGGTCTAGTGACATGTGATAAGTGTACATGCCAAGGAGTCGCCACCAATCGTTTCGTGGAGGGTACGATCGGAAACCCTATCAAATAATTGGGAGTGGTCTATTCGATTCTGCGGAAACCAGAGAAGTGGGTTCGGGGACTTAGTTACGCCAACTGTCAAAGTTGACGCCCTTTCGGTACCGAAACTGAATGGTTTATCTGATCTTAGGATTTCATGCAGATGAGTGAGGTACAGATCCTAAATCTAGGAGTTCATGCATATGGGAATTACTACCCTATCACTCACAATCAATAGAAATAAGTGCGCAAATCAAGGATCCAAAACATGTGGATAAAACACATGAAAGCAGCATGGAATCCCTAATGAGGCCCTATTAGCCTAGAGAAATGTCAATCAAGGATTAAGAGTGATTTGGACATGATTCGCCCATGAGGGGTAGAATTGTAATTTTGAACTATTCAGGGAAATTCGCCTTGAAAGGGAAAATTTGTCATTTTAGATGAATTGGGAAATCAAAAGATGGGGGAAATAGGATTGGCTATCAATCCAATCCATTTTCCATTTTTTTTTAGAATTTTCAAGATTTTTCTGGAATTTAAAAGTGATTTTACCCTCGGAGGGGTAAAATCGTCATTTTGGACAAAGATGATGACTGAAAATCTCATATATTAGGGTGGGTCGCCCACTTGACCCAAACCCTAATTTTAAGAAATTTTCAGGACTTGATTGGGGACAAGAAAGACGATTTTCCCGTTAAAGGGCAAAATCGTCATTTTGAGAAAAGAGGCGGGACTCGAAAACCCAAGCCTAAGAATTGGTCGCCTACCTGACCCTAATTCTTACCTTGGCATTATCGGCCTTATCTCGCATATACAGCAGAGGCGACTTACCCCTAAAGGGTAATATCGTCAAGTCTCGGAAGAATGGATAAGAAACCTCAAAAATAGGGTTGACCAGTTGTCTGTGGTCAATCCTCGATTTTTGGGGATGTCTAGGATTTTTCCACAATTTTTCCACATTTTTTGGAATTTTCTGGAATTTTCTAGCATTTTTTGATTTTCTAGGATTTTTCTGAATTTTTTTATTTTTAAAAATCATTTTTTGATTTTTTTATTAAAAAAATGTTATTCGGACCCCACTTGGGTCGGGACCCGGCCCAGACCCGGACCCGTAAAACCCTCGGCCAAAATGACACCGTATCATGCGTCTTTATTTTCGGATTATCCGGATTTAATCCGACGGTTCCTATCGAACCGCGTGGTTAATCCGCGCCCATCAGATCTAATTACTAAAACCCATGGCTCAGATTGAACTGTAGACTCGATCAGGGCCGTTTGATCAGACTACTTAAACCTACGGCCACGATTAAAACCCACGACTCGATCTAGACCGTCCATCCATACTAACCTAAACGACGTCGCCTACCGACTAACCTATGCGGCGTCGTTTCAACCAATTTTTATTTTTTCCGATTTAAAACTATTTCCGGATAATCCTAATTACAAATCGAACGGCCACCGTTTATTAGACTCGATTAACCTCGGCCGTTGGATCTACCTATTCGAATAACAGACCCCCTAACGGCCTGCTGACTGGACAACCACGTGGACCAATGGCCGAATGCCACCTAAGACTTTTGACTCGTTGACTTTGCCACATCGACTTCATCTTCAACCTCGCGACGGTGACGGGATGAACGGCCAGGAACTTCCGACGACGATCTAACGGTGAAAACTTGACTAAATCATTCGAGACCAACGCCAATCGACTCGCCTTACCATCCAATCTCACATATATGGGAATTGAACCACATCGATCACTAAGTCGCGAGTATCAGGTAAAACGCCGAGTACGACCATGGGAGTTCACTCGCAAAGACCACGCGACATCAGATCAATTGATTCATAGATTGACACGACAGGAGGTGCAGAAGACTTACCTCGAGCTCCGATTGAGCTCGCTAGGCCCAGATTTGGCTGGGCAAGAATCGGCTATGAAGGCTAAGTTCGAAGACTCAATTCAGGGTATATGATCGAAGTCGATGCAAAATGAAGATATGACAATGGTCAGTGATGTTCAAGGAGTGAAATGCACATAGTAATTGAAAGAATGAGCAAGAAATGCAAGAATCGCCATTGAAGCTCAGTATAAGAGTCGAAGCTCTGCCTCACCTGTTTTCGTGGGTTCCACGTGCGCTGCCGGCGGCGATCGCTTCCTGGCGCTCTGGGCGAACTTCAAACGGTCTTCTCTGGCTTTGGTCTGGCCGGAGACGGCCCAACCGGCACCTTGTAGTTGAGCTCGAGTTCTCGACGACAGAGGGTCGGAGAACGAGCTCTCTCTCGCGTTCTCTCTCTCTCTCACGTGATTCAGTTCCTCTTTCCTCAACTGAATCAACTGTCCCCTTAACTGAAAGGCTCTCCGAGGCTAATATAGCTTCCAAGAATTTTACGCCGCATCGAGGAGTTCAACCGACTCCAATGGCACGTGGCAGCACGTGTTTTTTAGGTCCAATCGGCGTCGGGGAGGATGGGTAATTTGCCAAGGTTCATTTGGTTTCCCGGCGAGCCTCATTTCTCACGAATTTGGCACACATTCAACCTGTTTTTGCTAAATGTTGACTTTCGCAGGTCTGCGAGATTGACTAGCCGATTGCTTCTTCCTCAGGCGACCATTGGTCGTGATCTTAGTGTCAATCGATGGGGAACGATCTAAAGCTTTAAACCCCCACCAGTGTGTCTCCGATTGTGGTCGATTGGACGTTTAATTTGGTCTTCAAAGCTCGGTCTATCACTGTTCATCTGCACGAGCACTTTAGGGAAGACGATACTGTAGCAGACCGGTTCGACCAGTCGGACCGGCGGTCCGACCGATCCGAACCGGTTCTGACTTGCCATTTTCCCAATTAAACCCAAATTAATGGGAAAATTTTGCAATTGAACCTCAGAATCGAATCTAGAGCATGGATTTTACCTAAAAATGTGGTTTTGCCCAAAAGTTTTCATCAATTTCTACAAAACCCCCAAATTCTCATGTAATTGCAAAATTAGGGATTGTGCAATTGAAGGCTCAACTGATTAAATTGGGCCAAATTACATATGCCGATCAATTCAAAATGATGAAAACCATTGGGCAACATGTTTAATTTGCAATGATAGCCTTTGAATTGAAAGTAATTTCAATTATGCTCCAATTTCAAGGACTAAAATGCAATTAATTTTGCAATTGAGCAATTTGTCTGAACAATTAGGTCAAATTGAAATAGGGGAAAATTAGATTGAATGTCAAGATCCTAGAAAATGCTAAAATTGCAAATTAAAAGACTCAATTGATATTTTTTTTCTCAGATTCAATGGTACGGGTTACAAAGGAATACCTATAATTGAATCTGATTTTGGATTTTTTGTGAGGTCAAAAATGCAAGAGATTAAAAATAAAAATATTGGCTATTTTTTCATATTTTTGTGACCTCAAATGCTATTTTTCTTGATTTTTTGAGCATTTTTCTATTTTCTAAAAAATACTAAAAAATGTGAAAAATATGAAAAATTATTTTTTGGTCAAAAATGGTTCCTTGAACTTGGCCAAGGCCACCAAAGTTGATTTTGTAATTTTTTGACTTTTTATGAATTTTTTGTGATTTTTTCAAAATAAAGCTGAAAAAGAAAAAATCAGGTGTCAACAAAGGGTTAAGCCACCTTTTACTCATAAGAATGTCTACTCTATCCTACATGCAGGAATGCCTGATGAAGACGGAAGACAAACGCAGTAAAATCTCTCTCATCTTCTGCAAGATGAAAAGAGCAAGAGAATAGACGTTCACATGCCCGAACTTAGAAATAAATCTTACTTTTGAGAAATGAATTCATGACATTTATTGCACACCTGTCATAATCAGAGGTTGTCCAAGCACGGTACGAGCATGCATGATGCTTTTTTGAAATCTCCCGTGGAATAAAATGCTTGGAGAAAAACAAAGTGATTTTTCCAAAAACACAGCTTGCTTAGACTATCTAGCATGTATGTTCCTCCAGATGAAACGAAAACCTAATCCAAACACGTCCTACATACACTCGAGAGATGAGAGAAGTATGAGAATAGGAAAGCCTGGATCTGAAGGTATAAGGGCCCTTCGCATCGATTACATTGATTGAGATGACGGAGGCATTCATTTCCTCATCCTAAACACTACAGGTGACCATTGATAACCCCTTGAGCGGCGGTTGCATTCTTTACCCCTATCAAGAACCACCCCACATTGGGGCCAATTGGAAGTAAGTCTAGCGGTATCAAGAGGTAAATGGCTAGAAATTCTCTTACTCAAACTTGCATCAATCTTCGAGTGTTGCTTGTCATTTTAACTTCTATGGTAATTCAAATGCTTTAGGATGACGAAAAGCATTCGTTTCTTTATCCTATACACTTTTACCTTTTGAATAGCCCAGTTGAGCCTATACGTTCATTTCATAAACCCGTTGGTGATCATTGCATATCCCAAGGCGGAAGCAACGTCACTACAAGAACAGAAGAGTTCAAAATATAGGAATTATGAAAAAATTCCTAGGTTAATGTTCGAGTGCTGAAATTCAAGGCATACAACTAGCACATTTGTTTGGAAATCCTGATTCTCAAAAGGAAAGGAAAAGGTGGGATTTCAACAAAAGATGAGAAAAAGAAAAAACAAAGAAAAATCCAATCTTGGGCATCAAGAAAAAGCAAAGTGCTTGGTAAAAGCAAGGCCGATGCCCGTCCAAAAAACTTGTACACTCGTGAATCATGTATTTGATCTTGTGAATGCCAAAAGAAGGCATGATACCTTTGTATAGGTCACTAGTGAGATCTGATTGCAAAAGATACTCCCAGATTATGTCGTATTCAGGTGCCAGATCGGCAGCAGACCTGCAGTGATCACCAATGATAGACCATTCGCATGTTCTGAACCAAAAACAAGCCTTTCTTTTTTGTCCCCAAACCTACCTGTGTTACAACCCTGAGAAGTCTTTTCTGATTAAAGCATTTGGGTTAATGTAGGGTTAAATGTTTAAGCTTAGCTCGAAAAAGTTCGAGCAAGATCATTTCTTTCTCATTTTTGCAAGGTTCTTGACTTGTAAACCCGGAGCAGATGAAGAAAATTTTGCAAGTAAAAAGACCTGACTCAAAAAGTGAGTCCCCTTTCGGAAACCATGTCCAACCCCAACATTACGGTCCCGTAAAGACCTCTTGATTGATCTGAATGTATGCGCTGCGAACGGTCCCGAAAACCCAGGTACACGGTATTAGGAAATTCGAGTGCTCTTGTTATAAAAAGACCAAGTCAGAAAAATTGGTAAGAAGACCTTTCTGATAGAGATACTCCAATAGAATGCTTGAAAGCAAGCTTTGGTTGGAAACTTCAAATTGTTTGATCCAAGGATTTTCCTCACAAGGGTTCTTGATCATCCTCGCATACTTGAAGATATTTTGAAAAAATTTCCAGCATCCCAAGTCATTTTACATAATTGCATAGGTTAAAATGAACCTTTATCTGCATTATGTTTATCATTATGTCAAAAGGACAATTTTCGGAATCATCTCTTCATGAGATTTCAGTTTTACAGGTTTGAGCTTTCTGCAGGATACCTGGAGCCCCCAAATCCCAGAATGTCACCTCCAATGTCAAAAGGACAATTTTCGAAATCATCCCTCTGTGAGATTTCAAATTTATAGGTTTGAGCTTTCTGCAGGATGCCTGGAGTCCCTAGATCCCAGAATGTCACCTTCAATGTCGAAAGGACAATATTCAAGATCGTCTTTCTATGAGATTTCAGGTAATCCCTAGATCCCAGAAGAATCTTATTAAAATCTTTTGCAGATTTGAGTTTTCTGCAGGATACTTGGAGTCCCCAAATCCCAGAATAACACCTTGCACATCAAAAGAACCATTTTTTAGAAACAGTTGTCTGTAAGGTTCTAGGTAACCCCTAAGCCTAGAGTAGCCCATTTGGTAAAACCTAAGAGTTAGGTACACCTCACTGTTGACACCTGATTTTTGACCACCTTTTATTTTGGTTTTTATTTCTAAAATTAATGAAAAATATCAAAAAAGGTTAAAAAATTACAAAATCAACTTTGGAAGCCTTAGCCTAGCCTTAGGAACCAATTTTGAACAAAAAATATTTTTTGTATTTTTTAATATTTTTTGGAATTTATTTAATTATAAAAATACCCAAAAACTCAGAAAAAATACCATTCGTGGTCAGAAATTTACACAAAAATATTCAGTAATTTTATTTTAATTCCCTATTTAATATTTTCACTTTTTATTAGGGAAATTTGGCTCGATTCATGGGATTCCTTCACAAACCTAATCCCGAACCGGGCCTAAAAAATCCTTTTCGAGTCTTTTAATTTTCAATTCTCGGTTTTTATAAGCTATGACATTGGAATCCAAAGTATTGAAATGCAATTGGGTCAATTTACCCTCCAATTTGATCAATTTTAACCAAAAGGGCTTAATTGGATAAAAATCTTTCAATTTAGTTCCCGGTTTCACAATTTTTGAAATTAAATTTCACAAGGGCACACCCATTAAAATTAAACACCTCTACCCAACAGTTTTCATCATGCTGAATACATTGGTGGGCTCAATTTTGGCTAATTCGATCGTTTAGGCCTTCGATTTGGCGAAATTAAATTTCGGATCCTAGGGACAATTTGGGGTTTTCACAGAATTTAAATAAATTGATTCACGAAAATACCCATATTTGATGGAAAACATGTCAAGGAATCCGATTTTGCCATCAATTTCATGAAAAGAGGTCATTTGGGGGTCAATTTGGCGATTTGGGAGATTTGGCCGAACCGGGTCGGTCGGGTCAGACCCGACCCGACCCGGGTCTGCAACATTGTTGCAGACCCGTGGACAGCGAGGCAGGGCAGAACAGGGGACAAAAAAAAGCAACGTGGGGGTGCGGTTTTCGGGAAGAAAAAAAGGTGACTCGGCGTGGGGGACAAGAACGGAGGCCGATGTTCGGTTTTCGGGATTGGTAGACTCGAGGAAAAGCACCGGTCGGCCACGGGAAACAGAGGGGGAGGCCCGGTATAAGGAGAGAAAGAAGAGAGAGAAAGGGGGGGATTTTTGGCCAAAAACCGAGGAGGAGCGGGTGTCGTGGACCTTCATCATACCCCCCGATCGCCACCGAAGCTTCAGCGGCCGTCGACAAGCCGCGAACGGGTCGGTATTCTCCTCCGATCACCGTTTCTCATACGCACGCCTTGTGTTCGATAAAATGCCGATGGATGTCTCGACTTGGTTTTGTCTCGGCCGTGCCTTTCCCGACCCCCATTTGCGCGTATCTAGCTCTGAATATGTACTAGCATTGCTTCTAAGCTCCTTTATGCCTTTGTTTTGCATTTGAACCGCGACGAAACACGGCTCGGAGCTTCGCCGGCCTTGATCCGAACCGGGAGCTCGACGGGGGAGTCTCGGCGGCCGCCGACCATCAAGGGACCCCAGGTAAGTCCTCAAACCTCCCTTGGATGCTATGTGAATGAAAGAAATCGAGTTTAAACAAATAAAAATTTTCTGTGAATTCTTCGCCGGAGCCGGTTCGGTCGCCGGATTTTCGGGGCGTTTCCCGACGTGTTTCTTGCCTTGTGTTGGTCGTGCATTAATGTTGAGAGCCTATGGGGTCGAATGCCGAAAAAAGGAGCGAAAAACAACGAGTTTAGGGATCGGTTCGCGATTTTCCGGCGAAGTCGCCGGATTTTTTTACTGTTCATCATCTTCTCCGGCGACTTCGCCGGCGGTCAACGGTCAAAGCTGACGTGGCGTGCCACGTGGGCAGCCACGTCAGCCGGGTGGGGGCCGGTCTGAGTTTTTTTAAATAAAAAAAATTAACGGCCCCGATCGCGACACGTGTCGCGATCCTAGAATTTTGGAAAATAAAATAAATGATTTTCGGATAATAAATTAAAATTGATCCGGCGGACGAGCTTGTGCCAAGTGGCATGCTGTGGAACGTCCGATCTAATGTTAGATCGGACGTGCTGAAGGTGGCCACGTGGCACAATCTGGAGCGTCCGATTTGATTGGTTTTCTAAAAAGAAAAAGAAATTAATTTTTTGATCCAATGGCCATCAATGAACCACGTGGCTCCCTGTGGATCGCCCGATCTAGTGGAAGAACGGACGCACAGGATGAGGCCACGTGGCGCAATGAGAACCGTCGGATCCGGGGAATTTGCGGATAATTAAATAAAATAGATAAAAAATCAAAAAATTGTTAAAAAATGGAAAAATGTTTAAAAATATAAAACGGCGTCGTTTTAGGCCGGTTTCGACCCCTAGGGTCGGGCCGGGCGCCCGAGAGGCGTGGGCCGGGTTTGACCCGGCCCGGAAAATATTTTTAAATTATAAAAAATAATAAAAAAATTCAAATATTCAATCAAAAATGGAAAATCATAAAAAAATTCAAAGAAAATTCGGAAAATTCAGAAAAATTCTAAAAAATTCCAAAAAATAGGAAATTGCCACATTCAACTGGCCACGACCTGTTTTGGGTCTTTCGACCCCCGATCTTTTCAGAAATGACGGTTTTGCCCTTCCGGTAAATCGTCCTCCAAACAAATTCTAAAGAAATCCAGGAAAATCCCAAAAAATAGGAAATGGCCACTAACAACTGGCCAAGGCTCATCCCGGGTGTTTTGAACCCGGTCCTTCTTAAAAAATGACGATTTCGCCCTTCGGGCGAATCGTCTTCCAAAAATTGAAGAAAATCAAGAAATTCCAAAAAATTCTCAAAAATGGGAAATGACCACAATCAACTGGCCATGGAATATTTTGGGTAATTCGGTATCCAAACCTTCCAAAAATGACAATTTTGCCCTTTGGGCTAATTATCCCCGAATATTCCCATTTTACCCCTAGCCCTAAATCACATCTTCCCTAAGCCCTTATGGCTATACTAGGAGGCCAATGATTGAAATTGATGTGCATTGACATGATTTATTTATGCACTTGACTTGCGCTTTCGTTAAATTGATTGTGATTGATATGACTAGTCTTCCAATCTGCATGAAACCCGAACCATACCTATCTCACCTGAAATTGGGCCTGCATGAAATCTTAATTAGGAAAATCACTCGCGTTAGGTACCGAAAGGGCGTTGGTAACGACACCGACGTAACCAAGTCCCCGAACCCAAAATCTCTGGTTCTGCAGAACTGATCGATCTCTCCCAATCGGTTAGTAAGGTTTCCGGTCTACCCTCCAAGAAAGACCGGTGGCGACTCCAAATGCATGCACAAGTTGCACATGCCACCACGACCACACTAAGGTCGAAAGCGATCGACTTTTATCGTCGAATCCCTCAAAAGACACACTCCCGTCGCGATTTGGTATGGGCTTGGGAGGGCCCGCGCCGATCTTAGGCCCGCAATCCACATTTCAGAGTGGGGGCCGCGATCGGTAATCCATTAGCCGCGTCCGATTTCGGACGGGTCGCGACAGCTGGCGACTCCGCTGGGGAATTTGTTCTAGAACACTTGGTTCTGGACCTCAAGTGGACTTAGGCCGTAATTAAAACGTCGAGTGATCTTTCTAACCTTGCAGGCGCTCTTGAAGGTGAGGTAAGTCCGCTCACGATAGGTGTTATATGTTTTTGCAGATTGGAGTGATAAGGGGTGTAGTCTGTGATTAACATTGTCTTATGCAGGATGGGCGTAGGAATGTATGTTATATGGATGATTTGAAGCGCTGATTGATATATAAATTGTTGCGCATGATTCACTGCATATTTGAGGATCACGACACTTTGCACAAAGCGCCCAAACCCAGGCCGCGAAATCACCTTTTCAGGTAGCCATAGATCAGGGATCGGTATGCAACGCTCTAGCGTGGATTGCGCTGGGGTCGACCATATTCGATCCCACTCACTATCCAAGTCGAGACTTTTATCCATTTGTTGTGGATTGCGCTCATGGACGAATTTATCGACTCGGATAGAGGGAAGCCTCTAGGTTCCTCACCTAAGCCATTTTGATTTCTAGAGTCAAGCCTCACTTGTCTCATGCGCATGTATATGGATGGTTGGTATACCTAAAACCAAAAAAATCATTGGGTACCTCTCATGGTAAGGTCTTGCCATTTCTATTTAAATTCACTTGCAGCCTTTCATTTTGCACAACGTGTTGCATTCATCAAGTCCGATGGTTGAGTTTAATTCCACTTTAGAGTACGGATAGAAGAGATGATCTCTCCAAGTCGGTCCCACATCCCGGACGTATTCAAGTATGAGCGACGCTTCATCCGCCATCAGACTGTCGGGACATTCAACGGAGTTTACCCTCTCCGAGCTGTCCAAGGAATGATCCAGTGACCATAACGATAGTTGAAGGACATGCAATAACAGCAAATCCGAGGCACCTGCCGGGCATCATCAAAAGGGCGTCTGACGAAAATAAAGATCCAAAGGGCCGAACCGAAGACACCAAGCGTCGTCCCTTGAAGACCCGACTTGGGGCATATCTTTAGGTTCTTAAGGGCTACATTCCAATTGTCCCTTTTCTTTTATCAGGATCATCGAGTATGTAAGGAGCACCCGTATGTGGGCCTCCCGTCTATCTTTTACACCTCGATTCCTAAGTCTTGTCTAAGTGTCTTGACATTGGAATGTGACACTGGAATTTCTCTCAACCATTCAGATTTTCCGATTCAATTGCGTGTCTCGCCCAGATGAAATTTTTGTTAGAACTCACACTTGGTATTTAACCCAAGTACGAGAATCTAACATCCATTTCATGGTGCGCCGGACATGGGATTGTACCGGTCTATAACATGCATCATTGGTAATCCTTGGTAATTAACTAAAAGTCGTCCATGTTTCCTAAGTTCAAGAGGAGACATGATATCCAAATTACCTTCGGGAAATCATTTCAATTTGGATGTCCTATCTCTCACCGAATTTAGGACACATTGGAATTGCATTTTTATCTTCTTGGAAATTCCACAGATTTTCTGGGAATTTACCAAAAGTGATAACCATGGATTACGCTCCTTTTAGTTTTATGTTTTCTATTGAAAAACATCGATAAGAATTTTTCACATGAGGTTAAGGTTTGTGTAAAAGTCCTTATCTTCGTTAATTACAAAAAAGCATAAAATTGAAAGGATTTATGCTTTACTTCCCTTTCTGACATATTCTTGTCATTCGAACAGGTAATTTTCAGAATCAAAATTCGGGGACTTGTGTGAAGAATCAGTCGCAAGTTAAAATGGACCAGGATGGCATAGAAAAGCGCTTGACCACCCTGGAGAGTCAGTTGGCTCAGGTGCTCGCGATGATGACAGAAATGAAGACACTCATCCTCACCACACAGGGGGTACCCCGACAGCCTTAAATTCTAACCTGGCTGTCCGACCAGGGAATCCTCAAGAAAAATAGTCAACTGATGAGGGCATTTTGCCTTCTTTCAAGACATGGAACAACATGCAATCAAAGAAGCCACATGCGGAAGAGAGTTAGCTATAATCTAATCTCTTTAAATTTGAAAATTTGCTGATTGTGTTTTATTGATCCTCAGGAGTGGTCCTTCAAGAATATCGAAGCTAGTCGACAACTCGAGCCACTAGGATGGATGTTTGAAGACAGACAAATGAGTCAACTCTTCACTAAGAAGGCACATTGGGGCAAAAGCCCGCCAAGATGAAAAGAGACAGGAAGCTCCGAACGGCAGATATCCCCTAATTGAAAAGGGAACCGTAAAAATTGTGAAAGGATCAAAGCAATCGACTGGGGCATATCCCACTCAACTAGGGCAGACGCCACCTGACCGGGGCAGCCGGATCAAGTGTAAAGACGTGTCGTTCCTAATTGATTTTCAATCAGATACCGGCATAATATTTCCTACATTTTCCTCTTAGGTGAAAAAACAGGATAAGATGGTCGAAGACCAACGAAGGGGAACTTGCCTTCCCTACAAGATGAAAAGGGGACAGGAAACCCCAAAAGGTGAAAAACAGGTTGACAAGGAAAATCCACTTGTGGATAGACGAGAGGGGCATATTCTACATGGCAGGCATCTATTGAAAATGCCTCCATCTGATCACACGCGAGAGGATGTTCAAACGATGGATAAGATGGTTGAAGGCCAACAAAGAGAAACTTGCATTCCCTACAAGATGAAGAGGAAGGTGCCTTCATCAGACGTCACCCATTGGGTTTGTAAAGACAAGATGGACCAAATCGGGTTGAACCCCAAACAGGCAGCATGAAGAAAGAGCAATCTAATTAGGATCGACTCTCCCTAAGTCGAAAAAGTTGTATCCATTCCAAATCGGATTGACTGGTTCACGAGTTGATATGGTTTCTCATTCTTGCAGGTGATGACGAGAATGAACGGGCCCATTGAAAAATTTCCAGCATCTCGGATGCTAGAAGTGACTAGAGCGGGGATAGCAAATCCGTAGTCGTTTCAATTAAAGCTCCTTATGCAGCAATTGAGTCATTCATTCATTTCATCGCACAGGTGGAATAAAAGATTGTTAAAGCGTAAGGTGAATGCGACATGACACAATGAAGGAAATTGTTGCCTATGAAGTAACACTTCAAGATGTTAAAGTATTCAACCACATGTACACCCGTGCTTGCTGATGTCAAGTAGCAAGAAGCTCGAGGGATGTCATGAAACGATGACAAGGCAGAAGGTGCATGAAGAAATCAAAACGCATTGATGAGACTAAGAAGTGTCGGAACATCAAATGCTGAAATCTTCGAAGGATTGTATGAGCATATCATCTGGTATCCCAAAAGAGAATACAGAGTAGATACCAGGCGTCAGAGAATTTGAAAGGTGCGGGATGCCAAAATCACCTGACACGGAGTGGATCGGCTCCGACTAAGTGGGAATGCATCAACACGGCATGATCAAACTACCCATAAATAAATCAGTCAGCCCCAGACAACGCATCCAGTTGCTGGGGGCAAATCACTCTCTACCCATAAAGGGTACCGAATGTAGGATATGCCGAATTCACCATGGGGATACGTAGGGGAAGTCCCTGAAGCAGTTATCACCCATGAATCATGATGAAGTGGAATAATCAATCAAAGACAAAACACATCAAACCCTTCTAAATGAGAAGGAGAACGATACGGAACCATCGATTCTGGTAAAAGGACGTATCGTTCCAAAATGATTATTTTGAGAATAATGTTTCATTTCTTTTTCCTTTCAGGTTGGGAACAGAAGCAAAGGGCCCAAGAAGCAATGCCTTCAAATGACAAACAGGGAGTACCCCTTTTCATGGCATCTCAGACATGCACTTTGGCTAAATATTTTTAAGAGCATTCTAATAGCTCAATTTGTGAACAAAACCTTTGAGAAAACTTGAAGAAGTTTATCATCATTTAGAAATCTCTGTGAGAAGAGCGCTTGAAAAGAAAATTTCAAGTTTTCCAGATTGACATATCTGATAAAAATGCTTTCTCTGAATAGAGTGAAAAGCACGAACTCATGTTTCGTTGCTAGCACACATAACATGCATCATGCATATCATGCACATATCCTGCATACAGAGAACCCAAAGGGAGAAATGCCGGTTCCCGCAGGATAAATTTCAAGGGTAAATTGTATCGACTCCAATAGTCAATTATACATACCCTTTTACTCATGAGATTTCTTCTTTTCAATAGGGGAACATCGAACATCTCAAATGGAGACTGTGATCGAGAGAATCACCAAACCGCCACATGACAAATCCCCAGATTGTCAGGCTGTCTAGGGACAGAGAAAAAATAATCGAAGAATCTGGCAATCGAGATAGATGACCAGAATCGACAAAAATTCATGAGAGCGGGCTCCCCCACCTGCTTCGAGGAGCCAAGCCGGGGGCAAATTCTCACGATCCCCCATAAAAGTGCATCGAACCAAGGTTATCAAACCCAGAGACGACAAACACCAAGACAAGCCTCACTGGGGCAAAATACTTGGAAAACACTGCTCCTTCAAGTATTGGAAGGACGAAGTCTCGAAGGGAGTACCTCCTTCCTGAAATTTCAAATGAAGCCAGATAAATCCCCACACCTGTCTCTTCATATGCAGGTGCATGAATGTCTTCAAATCAGATTGAAAATCGTCCAGGAGCATGGGAATGCCAAGGCACGCTGCCAAGATGAACACCGCCCAACTGGGGCAAAGCAGTTGTCGACGTGAATGAGGATCGTCTCGCGAACAACACCCACAAATACAGACGAGATGAAGCAGCATCCATCATCCACATCAAATGAGAAGCGTCAATAATCGACGAAGGAAAGGAATACGTCAGTAAGGCGTCATCAGGAATCCCAAGAGGGAAGACATCCCCTAAGAGGATGGAGATTATAGCAAAACGCAGGAATGAATTTAGCTGGGGCGGGCATCACCTAGCCATGATGAACCACGTCTAACCGGGGCAAGTGAATCATTTGTGCGCCGGACAAAGGAAGGACATTTCTTCTCTGGCAAAATCCATGGACGCAATGACAGAGTCGTCCTCATCGGAAGTAAACCCCAGGATACAAACCTGGGTGAACGGTAACTTTGTATCGTTCCAAATTGATCTCCCAAAGATCCCATGCCTAACATGAGTTTGTTCTCATTTGGCAGAAAATTGGTGGTACCAAAAAGCCACAAAAGAAAGGATCTCTACCAACGTGGAAGTGAAAAGAAATATCCGTTGTAGGGGGCAAGCTGCCAGGAAATGGAACCTCGCAAAATGGCGTTAGAATACGTCCAAAAGCACAAATTGATCTCATCCGGTTCAAATCCTAGAGAAGGATTCGTTGCCAACCAGACGGGTAGATCATGGCCACGAGCTAGATGGCCGACTTCAACAAGCCTTACATTTGCGTTCAAATGGAGGCGCGAAGCGAGAGTAAAGCAGTATCGTTTCGATTTGTCTTGAATTTCGAAACACGAACTGACACTTGATGTTTATTGTTGACAGGGATTCACCGTCAAGATGGACAGAAAATTGTTGGCGCCAAAAAGCCGCAAAAGAAAGGAATTCGCCGACAAGGAGGCGAATAGAATTATCAACTTTGGAAGCCATGACTTCAAGAAGTGGTCTTTGATTGAACTTTGAAGATTGGCGTGGGAATGCATCCAAAAGCATGAATGAATCTCCTCCAGTGCAAATCCTAGAGAAGGATTCATTGCCAACCAGAGGGAGGGATCATGGCCACAAGATAGATGGCCAACTTCTGCAAGCCGCACGTTTGTGTTCAAACGGAAACACAAAACAAAATAAGACGGTATCGTTCCAATTTATCTTGAATTTTGGAATACAAACTGACACCCAGTTCCCGTCCTTGACAGGGGCTCGCCAACAAGGCAAAACGGGATTCTGACATCCCATGTATTACTAGTTGGAGCACATGACCAAGGGTAAAGCAGTATCGTTCCGATTCTTGAAAAATCTGTGAACATACAATGACATGTTTCTTCTACATTTTCAGGGACCTCCAGCCATGGTGGACAGGTAAGTACCCTTTTTCCCCAACCCAAAACAAAAAAGAGAAAAAAGAGAAAAAGAAAAGTTTTCAGAATCTAAGGTCGAGAAAAGACATAGAGTTCTAACTCCATTAACAATCATGTTTTGAAAACAGGAGGTTGTCTAAACATGATTAGAACATGCATGGTGCAGCATAAAATCCCCTTGACGGGTAAAATTTTTGGAGAAGATGAAAGAGATTTTTTCCAATCAAAAGTTGTTCAAAACTTTCAAAAGGACGTTTTCTCAAAAGACGAGAGGCAAAACCTAATCCAAACACGTCCTATACACACTTGAGAGAGAAGTGGAGCGAATCAGATAGCAAAATCTGAACCTACGGGAGTAGGGACCATTCGCAGCGATTACATGGATTAGGACGACGGAGGCATCCATTTCATATCCCCAAACACTACAGGTGACTATTGACAACCCCTTTGAACGGCGGTTTTCATTCTCAACCCTGTCAAGAACCACCCTACATCGGGGCAAAATGGAGGTCAGTCCAGCAGCATCAGGAGAAAATGGTTAGAAATTTTCTTGCTCGGACTAACATTAATCTTCGTGTGTTGTTTATATGGTAATCCAAGTGCCATAGGATGATGAGAAGCATTCATTTCTCTATCCCACACACCGAATCCTTTGCATAGCCAAGTTGAGCCTGCAAAATCATTTCATAAACCCGTTGGTGGTCATTGCAAGTTCCAAGACAGAGGCAGCGCCAATTCCAAAACGGAAGAGTTCAAACTTAGGGTTGGCGAAGAAATCCCTAAGTTAATGCTGAAGCTTGTTAGACCTTTGGTCACATGTCTAACACAATCTCTCGAAGATGAGAAAAAACGGGATTTCAAAAGAAAAATGAAAAGGAAAAGATGATGAGAAAAATCCCCAGCATCAAGAAAAAGCAAAGTGCCTGGTAAAAGCAAGGCCGATGTTTGAATGAACAATCTGCATTGATCCCCAATGAAACATGACTGAAAAGGGGAGGGAAAAATTCAGAAGGAGTCAGATTCCAAAAACTACTCCTCAAACGGTATCAAGCGAGGAGCAGAGACGCAGATAGAGTTGTTAGTCTCTTGATGCAGCCAGAGGCGCTTTCACAAGAATTTGTGCACACCTCAAAAGCGGTCGTGCACCTCAAAAATTAAAGATACAAAATGGAAAAGACAGGTGGCAAATTTGCAATGATCACCAATGTCAATCCCTTCACAAATTCTGGGCCAAAAACAAGCCTTTTTTCGGTCCCCAATCCTACCAAAGTTACGACCCTGGAACAGTCTTCTCTGATTAAGACACTTGGGTTAACATATAGCTTAGCTCGAAGAGGTACGAGCAAGACTATTTCTTTCTCATTTTGCAGGGTTCTCGACTTGTAAACCCGGAGCAGATGGTGAAGACTTTCATTCAATGGCCTCGACTCCAAAGCGGGTCCCACTTGAAAACCAATATCCAAGCCCAACATTACGGTCCCGTGGAAGACCTCCCGACCGATCAAAATGTATGCGCTGCGAATGAGCCTAAAACCTAGGCACAAGTTAGTAGGGAATTGAGTGCATCCCCTATAAAAACCACTATCTCAAAACAGGTGAGAAGACCTCTGGAACGAGAAATATTCCAATTGATGTGTTGAGCAAACTCTTTTTGGAATCTTCAAATTATTTGATCCAGATTTTCCGTGCAAGGGATTTGTGATCACATTTGCATGTTGCAAGAATGCTTTGGAAGACCTCCAGCATCAAAATGCACATTTCACAATTAAAACTTAAGTCATACGGTTTTTGTCAAATGGACAGCCGTGGTCTTCCCAAAGATTACTAACGTTTTCTTGGTGAAGAAAAATCTTTCAGGCTCAAAATTCTGCAGGATACCTGGAGAACCCAGCTCCCAGAATGTCGCCTCAACAAACTCATGGTAGAAACCGCCTGAAGGGTCAAATCAAGGTAGATACCGCCTGAAGGGTCAACTCAAAGGTAGAAACCGCCTGAAGGGTCAACTCAAGGTAGATACCGCCTGAAGGGTCAACTCAAGGTAGAAACCGCCTGAAGGGTCAACTCAAAGGTAGATATCGCCTGAAGGGTCAAATCAAGGTAGAAACCGCCTGAAGGGTCAACTCAAGGTAGAAACCGCCTGAAGGGTCAACTCAAGGTAGAAACCGCCTGAAGGGTCAAACTCAAGGTAGAAACCGCCTGAAGGGTCAAACCAAAGGTAGATACCGCCTGAAGGGTCAAATCAAAGGTAGATACCGCCTGAAGGGTCAAATCAATGGTAGAAACCGCCTGAATGGTCAAACCAAGGTAGATACCGCCTGAAGGGTCAAATCAAAGGTAGAAACCGCCTGAAGGGTCAAACTCAAGGTAGAAACCGCCTGAAGGGTCAAACCAAAGGTAGATACCGCCTGAAGGGTCAAATCAAAGGTAGATACCGCCTGAAGGGTCAAATCAAAGGTAGAAACCGCCTGAAGGGTCAAATCAAAGGTAGAAACCGCCTGAAGGGTCAAACCAAGGTAGATACCGCCTGAAGGGTCAAATCAAAGGTAGAAACCGCCTGAAGGGTCAACTCAAAGGTAGATACCGCCTGAAGGGTCAACTCAAGGTAGAAACCGCCTGAAGGGTCAAATCAAAGGTAGAAACCGCCTGAAGGGTCAACTCATGGTAGATACCGCCTGAAGGGTCAACTCAAGGTAGAAACCGCCTGAAGGGTCAAATTATGGTAGATACCGCCTGAAGGGTCAACCAAAGGTAGAAACCGCCTGAAGGGTCAACTCAAGGTAGAAACCGCCTGAAGGGTCAAATCAAAGGTAGAAACCGCCTGAAGGGTCAACTCAAAGGTAGATACCGCCTGAAGGGTCAACTCAAAGGTAGACACCGCCTGAAGGGTCAAATCATGATAGAAACCAAGTAATCCCATCGGACGTGGAAAACCTCTGTTTTGGGAACCTTTTCAAAAAATCAGGCAGTCTTAACATGACGTGGAGAACCCTCGTCCTAGGACCCCTTTTCAAGAGAACCAAACCATCCCAGCGGACGTGGAAAACCTCCGACTTGAGACCCCTTTTCAAGAAAACCAAACCATCCCAGCGGACGTGGAAAACCTCCGTCTTGGGAATCTTTTTCAAAAATAGGCAATCCCATTGGACGTGGAAAACCTCCAATTCGGGAACCCATTTCAAAAATCTGGAAATCCCACCGGACGTAGAAAACCTCCGACTTGGGAACCATTTGAAGAACCGAGCAACCCCATCGGACGTAGAAAACCTCCGTGTTGGGAACTCCTTTTGAGAAACAAACCATCCCAGCGGACGTGGAAAACCTCCGACCCGTCTTGGGAATCTTTTTCAAAAATAGGCAATCCCATTGGACGTGGAAAACCTCCAATTCGGGAACACATTTCAAAAATCTGGAAATCCCACCGGACGTAGAAAACCTCCGACTTGGGAACCATTTGAAGAACCGAGCAATCCCATCGGACGTAGAAAACCTCCGTGTTGGGAACTCCTTTTGAGAAACAAACCATCCCAGCGGACGTGGAAAACCTCCGGCTTGGGACCCCTTTTCAAGAGAACCAAACCATCCCAGCGGACGTGGAAAACCTCCGACTTGGGACCCCTTTTCAAGAAAACCAAACCATCCCAGCGGACGTGGAAAACCTCCGTCTTGGGAATCTTTTTCAAAAAAAGGCAATCCCATTGGACGTGGAAAACCTCCAATTCGGGAACCCATTTCAAAAATCAGGAAATCTCACCGGACGTAGAAAACCTCCGTGTTGGGAACTCCTTGTGAGAAACAAACCATCCCAGCGGACGTGAAAAACCTCCGACTTGTGACCCCTTTTCAAAAACAAACAATCCCATCGGACGTGGAAAACCTCCGTATTGGGAACCCTCTTCAAAACTTGAAAAATCCCCTCTGGCCCCGCTAGTCAGCGTCATGGGATCCTCTAAAGCAAATAGGTGCCTAGAAGTCGACCCAAGACTGAAGCCCAAAAGGCTCGCTTGCCGCTTCGAAAGCACGATGACCAGATAAATCTCTCTGTAAGTGTTCACAGGTTGGTAGCCGCGGATCTGTCATCTTCCGGACCGGATCGCCAATTTTCAGCTTCAGAAGATTTCTTTCCCCAAAGTCCCACTACACAGGGATTCACGACAGAGGTGTCTCAAAGCACAGTTCAAGATCGGAGCCCATAACGCTCGCGACTTGCCGCCTAGAGATACGGTGACCGCCTTTTCCACGAAGCACGCGCCGGATAGCCACGCCTCGAAGCTCTCACCCTTCGGAATGGATTGCAGCCGGTAGCAGCGGGAAAGACATTTATTCCACCCAAAGTCTCACTACACAGGGATTCACGACAGAGGTGTCTCAAAGCACAGTTCAAGATCAGAGCCCATAACGCTCGCGACTTGCCGCCTATAGATACGGTGACCGCCTTTTCCACGAAGCACGCGCCGGATAGCCATGCCTCGAAGCTCTCACCCTTCGGAATGGATTGCAACCGGTAGCCGTGGAAAAGAATTTCAAGACCCCAAAGTGGCAAATCAGGAGCCATGAAGGGAGTAATAAAAACCCAGCACGGCGAACTAGACGCCACGAAGGGTAAAAAAAAAAAAAAAAAAAAAAAACCCTCCTCAGACTCTGCGTGCGCAGCATTCAACAGGCAGGTAAACGTCGGGTAAGCCTCCCTCGCTCCGACCCGTGTCCTAATTGTCAGAGTAAATCGGTGATTAATTTGAGCATTCATCAAAAGACTTAAGGGTCCGATGTCATAGCATTTATTTTCCCCAATCGAGTCGGTTAAGGTTCAGGTGTCATTTTGTCTTTGAAAGCAACCTCTGACGAGCTCACTCTCATAGCATTGATTTTTGACCACCTTTTATTTTGGTTTTTATTTCTAAAATTAATGAAAAATATCAAAAAAGGTTAAAAAATTACAAAATAAACTTTGGAAGCCTTAGCCTAGCCTTAGGAACCAATTTTGAACAAAAAATATTTTTTGTATTTTTTAATATTTTTTGGAATTTATTTAATTATAAAAATACCCAAAAAATCAGAAAAAATACCATTCGTGGTCAGACAATTACACAAAAATATTCAGTAATTTTATTTTAATTCCCTATTTAATATTTTCACTTTTTATTAGGGAAATTTGGCTCGATTCATGGGGTTCCTTCACAAACCTAATCCCGAACCGGGCCTAAAAAATCCTTTTCGAGTCTTTTAATTTTCAATTCTCGGTTTTTATAAGCTATGACATTGGAATCCAAAGTATTGAAATGCAATTGGGTCAATTTGCCCTCCAATTTGATCAATTTTAACCAAAAGGGCTTAATTGCATAAAAATCTTTCAATTTAGTTCCCGGTTTCACAATTTTTGAAATTAAATTTCACACGGGCACACCCATTAAAATTAAACACCTCTACCCAACAGTTTTCATCATGATGAATCCATTGGTGGGCTCAATTTTGGCTAATTCGATCGTTTAGGCCTTCGATTTGGCGAAATTAAATTTCGGATCCTAGGGACAATTTGGGGTTTTCACAGAATTTAAATAAATTGATTCACGAAAATACCCATATTTGATGGAAAACATGTCAAGGAATCCGATTTTGCCATCAATTTCATGAAAAGATGTCATTTGGGGGTCAATTTGGCGATTTGGGAGATTTGGCCGAACCGGGTCGGTCGGGTCAGACCCGACCCGACCCGGTCCGACCCGGGTCTGCAACATTGTTGCAGACCCGTGGACAGCGAGGCAGGGCAGAACATGGGACAAAAAAAAGCAACGTGGGGGTGCGGTTTTCGGGAAGAAAAAAAGGTGACTCGGCGTGGGGGACAAGAACGGAGGCCGATGTTCTGTTTTCAGGATTGGTAGACTCGAGGAAAAGCACCGGTCGGCCACGGGAAACCGAGGGGGAGGCCCGGTATAAGGAGAGAAAGAAGAGAGAGAAAGGGGGGGATTTTTGGCCAAAAACCGAGGAGGAGCGGGTGTCGTGGACCTTCATCATACCCCCCGATCGCCACCGAAGCTTCAGCGGCCATCGACAAGCCGCGAACGGGTCGGTATTCTCCTCCGATCACCGTTTCTCATACGCACGCCTTGTGTTCGATAAAATGCCGATGGATGTCTCGACTTGGTTTTGTCTCGGCCGTGCCTTTCCCGACCCCCATTTGCGCGTATCTAGCTCTGAATATGTACTAGCATTGCTTCTAAGCTCCTTTATGCCTTTGTTTTGCATTTGAACCGCGACGAAACACGGCTCGGAGCTTCGCCGGCCTTGATCCGAACCGGGAGCTCGACGGGGGAGTCTCGGCGGCCGCCGACCATCAAGGGACCCCAGGTAAGTCCTCAAACCTCCCTTGGATGCTATGTGAATGAAAGAAATCAAGTTTAAACAAATAAATATTTTCTGTTAATTCTTCGCCGGAGCCGGTTCGGTCGCCGGATTTTCGGGGCGTTTCCCGACGTGTTTCTTGCCTTGTTTTGGTCGTGCATTAATGCTGAGAGCCTATGGGGTCGAATGCCGAAAAAAGGAGCGAAAAACAACGAGTTTAGGGACCGGTTCGCGATTTTCCGGCGAAGTCGCCGGATTTTTTTACTGTTCATCATCTTCTCCGGCGACTTCGCCGGCGGTCAACGGTCAAAGCTGACGTGGCGTGCCACGTGGGCAGCCACGTCAGCCGGGTGGGGGCCGGTCTGAGTTTTTTTAAATAAAACAAATTAACGGCCCCGATCGCGACACGTGTCGCGATCCTAGAATTTTGGAAAATAAAATAAATGATTTTCGGATAATAAATTAAAATTGATCCGGCGGACGAGGTTGTGCCAAGTGGCACGCTGTGGAACGTCTGATCTAATGTTAGATCGGACGTGCTGAAGGTGGCCACGTGGCACAATCTGGAGCGTCCGATTTGATTGGTTTTCTAAAAAGAAAAAGAAATTAATTTTTTGATCCAATGGCCATCAATGAACCACGTGGCTCCCTGTGGATCGTCCGATCTAGTGGAAGAACGGACGCACAGGATGAGGCCACGTGGCGCAATGAGAACCGTCGGATCCGGGGAATTTGCGGATAATTAAATAAAATAGATAAAAAATCAAAAAATTGTTAAAAAATGGAAAAATGTTTAAAAATATAAAACGGCGTCGTTTTAGGCCGGTTTCGACCCCTAGGGTCGGGCCGGGCGCCCGAGAGGCGTGGGCCGGGTTTGACCCGGCCCGGAAAATATTTTTAAATTATAAAAAATAATAAAAAATTCAAATATTCAATCAAAAATGGAAAATCATAAAAAAATTCAAAGAAAATTCGGAAAATTCAGAAAAATTCTAAAAAATTCCAAAAAATAGGAAATGGCCACATTCAACTGGCCACGACCTGTTTTGGGTCTTTCGACCCCCGATCTTTTCAGAAATGACGGGTTTGCCCTTCCGGTAAATCGTCCTCCAAACAAATTCTAAAGAAATCCAGGAAAATCCCAAAAAATAGGAAATGGCCACTAACAACTGGCCAAGGCTCATCCCGGGTGTTTTGAACCCGGTCCTTCTTAAAAAATGACGATTTCGCCCTTCGGGCGAATCGTCTTCCAAAAATTGAAGAAAATCAAGAAATTCCAAAAAATTCTCAAAAATGGGAAATGACCACAATCAACTGGCCATGGAATATTTTGGGTAATTCGGTATCCAAACCTTCCAAAAATGACAATTTTGCCCTTCGGGCTAATTGTCCCCGAATCTTCCCATTTTACCCCTAGCCCTAAATCACATCTTCCCTAAGCCCTTATGGCTATACTAGGAGGCCAATGATTGAAATTGATGTGCATTGACATGATTTATTTATGCACTTGACTTGCGCTTTCGTTAAATTGATTGTGATTGATATGACTAGTCTTCCAATCTGCATGAAACCCGAACCATACCTATCTCACCTGAAATTGGGCCTGCATGAAATCTTAATTAGGAAAATCACTCGCGTTAGGTACCGAAAGGGCGTTGGTAACGACACCGACGTAACCAAGTCCCCGAACCCAAAATCTCTGGTTCTGCAGAACTGATCGATCTCTCCCAATCGGTTAGTAAGGTTTCCGGTCTACCCTCCAAGAAAGACCGGTGGCGACTCCAAATGCATGCACAAGTTGCACATGCCACCACGACCACACTAAGGTCGAAAGCGATCGACTTTTATCGTCGAATCCCTCAAAAGACACACTCCCGTCGCGATTTGGTATGGGCCTGGGAGGGCCCGCGCCGATCTTAGGCCCGCAATCCACATTTCAGAGTGGGGGCCGCGATCGGTAATCCATTAGCCGCGTCCGATTTCGGACGAGTCGCGACACTCACTTGTATAGACCATAGTTAATTCCTTAAAATATAGGATTAGCAAAATGTTCGACAATCCCTACAGAACGGGTACGTCATCCATAGGTTCCTAGCATAAAAGAGTCCTATTCACGGCCTGATCCCTCTGACGGATCAAAATGTTCGACAATCCCTACAGAACGGGCGCGTCATCCATAGGTTCCTAGCAAAAAGGAGTCCTATTCACGGCCTGATCCCCCTGACGGATCAAAATGTTCGACAATCCCTACAGAACAGGTGCGTCATCCATAGGTTTCTAGCAGAAAGGAGTCATATTCATGGTTTGATTCACTATACAAATCAAAACCCCTAACAATCCCTGAAGAACGGGTGCGCCATTCACAAGTTCCTGTCAAACATAGGAATCTCACTTTGGTATGGCCTACCATACAAGCTAGAGTTTAACTGCCCTAAAACGCTCAAGAGACGAGCCCCTAGGTATCTACTTGAACCCGCTATACACCGCGCATGCCGCACGAGCATCAGGCAGGTAAGTAACAGGTGTGCATCTCTATCCCGCCAGGCAGGTAAGTAACAGGTGAGCATCTCTATCCCGCCTCTCTCTCACATCGGCAAAGATAAGGCAAAGCATTCACCAATGGGACAAGAAAGATTAGGTGTCAAGATTCATTTTTCTATTTCCCAGTAGAGTCGATCTAGAATAAGGTGTCACCTGTCTTTGAGAGAAACCTCTCACGAGATTCCTCTCAAAGAGGGGCAGCTGTTGACACCTAATTTTGGATCAGCCTTTTTGAATAATTTTTTAGAAAATTCATAATAAAATTCATAAAAAGTCAAAAAACTGTAAAATCAACTTTGGTGACCTTAGCCAAGCCTAAGGAACCATTCTTGACAAAAATAATAATTTTTCATATTTTTCGTATTTTTTAATATTTTCTAAAATTAGGAAAATACTAGAAAAATCAAGAAAAATAGCATTTGAGGTCACAAAAATATGAAACAATAGCCAACATTTTTCTTTTAAATCCCTTGTCTTTTTTACCTCACAAAAAATCCAAAATCAGATTCAATTTTACATGTTCCTATGTAACACGTATGATTAAATTTGGTAAAAAAAATGTCGTTTGAGTCTTTTAATTTACAATTTTGACATTTTCTAGGATCTTGACAATCAATTTAATTGTCTCTTATTGCAATTTAGCCCAATTATTTGCACAAATTGCTCAATTGCATGAATTTGGCAAAATTGCAAACTTAATTGCATTTTAGTCCTTGAAATTGGGCATATTTGAAATTACTTTCAATTCAGGGACTATCATTGCAAATTAAACATACTGCCCAATGCGTTTCACCATTTTGAATCGATTGGCGTAGGTAATTTGACCCAATTCGATTATTTGAACTTTCAATTGCACGATTTCCCGATTTGCAATTACATGAAAATTTGGGGTTTTTTTTATAGAAATTGATGTGAAATTTTGCGCAAAACCTCATTTTTAGATAAAATCCATGCCCTAAATTCGATTCTAAGGTCCAATTGCAAAAATTTCCCAATAATTTGGGTTTAATTTCGAAAATTGTAAGTCGAAATCGGTTCAGACCGGTCAGACCTGTCCAACCGGTCCCCTACAGTGTCTTCTTCTTCCTCAGATTCTTGCGCAGATGAACAGTGCCAAGCTTGATTTTGATGACAAAATTGACCGACCAATCGACTATAATTGGAGAAACATTGTTGGGCGTTTAGTTCCTTAGGTCATTCCCCGTCGATTAGGACTGGAATGATGATCAATGGTCGTCGGAGCGAGGAGTAATCGGCCGGTCAAGACGCGGGACCTGCAAAAGTCAACAAATACCAAACGCAGGTCAAATTCATGCCAAATTCGCGCAGGATGAGACTCGTCGGGGGACCAAATGAAACTGGACGGAATACCCAACTTCTCCGCCGTCGTTAGCATACCATTTGGCACGTGATGGCACGTGAATTCAAGTGGGCAGAGGACTCCCCAATGCGCGGCAAAATTCTTGAAATCAATATATAGCCAGAGGGCCTTCGCAAAGCGAGAGGATGGTTTATTCAGTTGGGAGAGGGTAAACAGAATTGAAAGAGAGAGAAAAAGGAAGATAGAGAGCTCTCCCTCCATCGCCATTGTTGAAGGCGAAGCTCGGAATTGCAGAGCATCAGTCAGGCCTTTCCAGCCTAGATCAAAGCTCGGAGAGACCCTCAGGAGGCCGCCCATACTGCCAGGAAGCAATCGCCGTTGGTCGCGCAGCCTGAAACCGCGGGAACATGTGAGTTGCAGTTTCGAACTTCTCATTGTGCATCAATGGCGACTCATGCATTTATTGTTCATTCTTGCATTTAGAATGTGCGTTTTGTTCCTTGAACATCACTGACCATCATTGCATCTTCATTTTGCATTGATTCCATCCGAATACCTCGAATCGAATCTTCGAACATAGCCTCCACTGCTGACCACTGTCCATAGTTGCCCAGCCAAATCTGGGCCGAGCGAGCTCAATCGAAGCTTGAGGTAAGTCTTTTAAACCTCCTCTGGTGCTATTCTATGACTGGATTGCCATGATTTGTTACGAATCGAGCTATTGGATCTCCATGGCCGTACTCGGCGTTTTGCATGATGCTCGTGATTCTGTGGATTAGAAGTTCTGATTCTTAGATATGTTAAACTAGAGGTGCGAGTCGATTAGTGTTGGTCTCGCGCGATTTCATCAAGATCCTACCGTCGGATCATCGTCGGAGAAGCTCAGCCATTCGTTCCCCCAGAGTCGCGAGGTTGAAGACGAAGCTGACATGGCGTAGTAAGCGGGTCAAAGTCCTAGGTGGCATTTGGCCATTGGTCCACGTGTCGATCCAGTCAGCACGGCCGTTGAAGGTTGTTATTCGAATAAGTAGATCGGACAGTCTAGGTTAATCGAGTTCAATAATTGGTGGCCGTCCGATTAATAATTAGGATTATCTGAAAATAGTTTTAATTCAGAAAATCAAACAGAACCGAAATGGTGTCGTTTATGTTAGTGGGTAGGCGACGTCGTTTTAGGTTAGTACGGGTGGACGGCTTAGATCGAGTCTTAGGTTCTAATCTGGACCGTGCATTTTAGTAAGTCAATCCAACGGTCCTGGTCGAGTCTTTGTTTGATCTAGGCCATAGATTCTAGTCAGATGATCCGATGGTAGCGGATTAGCTGCGTGGTTCAATGAGGACCGTCGGATTAAAGCCGATTAAATCCGAAAATAAAAATGGCAGAAACGGCGTCGTTTTGGCATAGTGGTCTCGCGAGTCCGGGTCCGGGCCGGGTTCCGACTCGAGTGGGTCTGGTCGACCTGGTCCGAATAACATTTTTTTTAAATAAAAAATTCGAAAATGATTTTAAAAAAATAAAAAAAAAATCAGAAAAATCATAGAAAATAAAAAAAATGCTAGAAAATCACAGAAAATCCCAAAAAAAATATAGGAAAATTGTGGAAAAATCCTAGGCACTCCAGAAATCCCCAAGAATTGAGGATTGACCACAAATAACTGGTCAACCCTATTTTTGGGGTTTCTTATCCGTTCTTCCGAGACCCGACGATATTACCTTTTAAGGGTAAGTCGCATCTGATGTATATGCGAGATAAGGCCGATAATACCAAGGTAAGAATTAGGGTCGGTTAGGCGACCAATTCTTAGAATTGGGTTTTCGAGTCCCGCCTCTTTTCTCAAAATGACGATTTTGCCCCTCAATGGGAAAATCGTCTTTCTTGTTCCAATCAAATCCTGAAAATTGCTTAAAGTTAGGGTTTGAGTCAGGTAAGTGACCAATCCTAATATTTGAGATTTTCAGTTCTCATCTTTGTCCAAAATGATGACTTTACCCCTCTAAAGGGTAAAATCACTTTTAAATTCCAAAAAAATTCTGGAAATTCCCGAAAAGTAGGAAATAGAAGGGTTTGATCGCCAATCCCATTTCAACAATCGTTTGACTGTGTATTTCATCTAAAATAGCAATTTTGCTCTTTTATGGCAAATTGTCCCCAAATTTCTCAAAATTACGATTCTGCCCCTCATGGACGAATCATGTCCAAATCACTCATAAACCTTGACTGATACTTCTCTAGGCTAATAGGGCCTCATTAGGGATGCCATGTTGATTTCATGTATTTTATCCGCACGTATTGGATCCTTGATTTGCGCATTTATTTCTATTGATTGTGAGTGGTAGGGTAGTCATTCTCAACTGCATGAACTCCTAGATTTAGGATCCGTACCCCACTCATCTGTATGAAACCTTAGGATTAGATAAACCATTCAACTTAGGTACCGAAAGGGCGTCAACTCTAATAGTTGGCGTAACTAAGTCCCCGATCTCATTTCTCTGGTTTCCGCAGAATCGAATAGACTGCTCCCAACTATTCGATAGGGTTTCCGATCGTACCCTCCACGAAACGATTGGTGGCGACTCCTTGGCATGTACACGTATCACATGTCACCAGACCACACCGAAGGTCGACCACGTATATCCAGCCTTTGCGATTTGGGTAATGGACCTTGGGAGAGGCCCGCGTCCGATTAGGCAGCATCGGGCGGCCCATTAGCTCCCTCCGGCAAGCAACCCGCGAGAGGGTCGCGACAGGTAGCACCATCACCCACTGAACCTGAAGCCATGTCTCAGCTATCTCGGCAACGTCATCCACCTGGATATCTTTGGGACTATCACTGCGCTACTATGACCTCCAATCAATCCTCTTCGGACTCTAAGGTAACTAAATCAGGTATTCTTTACCCCTTATCCAATTGTTTATCATACTCGCGATTTTCACCCACTCATCGCGCTTTTTTAACCTCCATATCCTATAAGCAGGAACCTGAAACTTGTGACGCTGCGTGTCAATCTCTCAAGTGGCGGGATGCCATGTCTTCTGAGATAAGCATCCTATCGGATGTAAATGGGTTTACCGTATCAAATATAATTCTGATGGCACCATCGAGCGCTATAAGGCTCAGCTTGTTGCAAAGGGTTATATTCAAATCGAGGGCATTGATTACCATGACACCTTTGCGCATGTTGCTAAAATAGTAATTGTTCGCACTTTATTAACTCTTGCTTCAATTTGTTATTGGTCTCTTTACCAATTAGATATAAGTAATGCTTTTCTGCATGGTGATATTGACGAAGAGGTCTACATGAGGTTTCCATCGTATTTTCATAATAAGGAGGAGAATTTGGTCTGTCGTCTTAAGAAGTCACTCTATGGTCTTAAACAAGCATCAAGACAATGCTTTGCTAAATTCTCTTCTGCACTGGTTGAGGTTGGTTTTTAACAGTCCAAGGCAGACTATTCACTTTTTACATTGGTCTGTGGCTCTATCTTAACCATTGTCCATGTTTATGTTGATGATTTAGTGATCACGAGTGATGATGAAGTTGTGATTCAACTTCTCAAGCGATTTCTTGACACACAATCTCGCATTAAAGACTTAGGCACTCTCAAATACTTCTTGGACATTGAAGTTTCTCGTTCCAAGTCTGGGATTTTCTTGTCACAAAGGAAATACGCCCTTGATATTTTATCTAACGTTGGTCTTCTTAGAGGACGTCTCGTTGATATTCCGATGGAACTCAATATTAAATTTTCGGACTCCACTCCAGCTCTTAAGGATCCAGGTTCATATCGGCGACTTACTGGTAGATTATTATATCTTACAATAACTCGTCCAGATTTAATCTTTGTAGTGCAATATCTTAGTCAATTTATGCACTCTCCTAATAAAGACCATTGGAATGCCGCCCTTCGCATCATGCGGTATCTCAAGCATGATCCCGGCACTGGTTTGTTCTTCCCATCTGATTCTGCTCTCCAACTTAATGGTTATACAGATTCTGATTGGGCATCTTGTTCTACATCTCGGCGATCTGTTTCTGACTACTGTATTTTTCTTGGTTCTTGTCCCATCTCTTGGCATTCCAAGAAACAAATCATTGTTTCTCGTTCCTTAGCAGAAGCTGAATACCGTGCTATGGCATCTGCTGCATGCGAAATCACATGGCTTCACATGCTTCTCTTGGATCTCCACGTCAACACTGCCATTGTTGATCTTTTTTTCTATAATAAAGTGGTCATCTATATCACTACTAATCATGTCTTCCACGAATGCACCAAACACATCAAGATTGATTGTCACTTGGTTCGTAAAAAAATTCAAGATGGCAATTTACGTACTCTTCATGTTCCCGATCATTCTCAACTTGGAGACTTATTCACGAAACAGGTCACACGTGATTTATTTTGTAATTTTAAGAACAAGTTGTTGACATATCTCCATTCACCAACCTAAGGGGGAGTATTGATAGATTAGATTTATACTAAAGGGCATAATTATCATTGTATTGTTTTAGCCCTAAACCCTATGTGTATATTATAAATTACATCATCAATGAAGATCACGTTTGCCTAAACTCTACACATCGAGATTCAAGAACGAGTACTAAAAAGAAACATTAAAATCATAAAATCTAATGTACTATGAATGCTATCTAGTCAGTCTGCCAGAACCAGCATGATGATCAGGGCGTCGCCAGAAATAGTCCGGCCAATGTCCTAGAATCGTCACTCAAATATTGAGCTTATCTGAACTTCTTGTTCTAAGCAAAAGCGTCGGTGTTACTGAAGTTGATGCTGTCACGGATACCAATGGTTGGATCCTTGTGTTCACCTTGCTGAGCAATTGCTTCAACATCTAAGACCACAAGAAATGTGAAAAAAAAAACAAAAACAAAACAAAACAAATTAGAAACAAACCTGTTTGTACACTTGCGAGGGCAACATCAAGATTGGATCATACATGCAAATTCTCACTTCAGAAACGTTCCGGTGGAGGAGGAAAAACAAGAAAGGATTACCAACAATGCTTGCGGCAATCCGCATGGCTTTGGACCTGCTCTTCTCGGTGTCGCCATGCTGGTTCAGAGGGAACTTACTGACCACCTTCTGCTGCATTAACCCAGAACACATCGTTCACTTTATTTGCAGATGACATGATCAAGAAAAAATGAAGTAGACACAAGGGAAATGAAAGTCGCTTACCTTCATTTCCAGTCTGTTGTCCCTTTCAAGAGTCAAAGAACATTTTTCATTAGCGTTCCGAGATTGAATTGATGGGCTGTTTCTACACTAGGTGAACAAAAACAGTGTGGTCATCTATTACAGCATGGCAAGGGATTCATCGTGTTTGGTGGTCCGGATTAAAATCGACATATGATATATTTTTATGCTATTCTATATTTGGTAGCTGTCGGGAAAATGATAAATCAGAGATAGCCAGGAAAAAAAAATACTAAGAAGAGGATTGAGATAGATCCGGATAAAATTTCTCTTACCTATGATATAAAATTCCACGATGTCCTAGATTTTCCTTCATTTGGTTTATAGGCACAACTCATCTTACATGGTTCATTTCATTCATGAAAGCAGCGACAGTCAAAACGTCTCTTATGCGCAGTAGCTCTAATCCAGCGAGTTCGAGTTCCATGTGTTGGGAGCAGCCCAACATGTTCGGGATTTAATTTGAGAAATCCTGAAGATTGCTCATCAAGAATACCTAATAGGAAATATTCCTATTATGACGGAACGCTGAAAAGGAAGAATACCGGGATAGAATATTCTGGTGATTATTCAATTTAGAAATTTTCAATCAAGAGGGGATTGCGAAATCAGTTAGGGAATATTCTAATTTGCATGGAGACATGCCACTATAAAAGAGCGATTGAAGGGAGGATTTTTAGAGTGCACCAGAAAATTACTCCAGAGAAATCACAAAATTCTCAACAATGAGTAAACACGAGAGTTCTTGAGAGTTCGTCAAGTGAGATTGTGTTTTGTGACAATTGTGAGGATTTATTGCGAGAGAGACACCATTGGAGTGTCAGTTGTAATCCTTTGATTATAGTGGAGCGTTCCTGGACTAGCGTCCCGTGGTTTTTCCAGCATCGGATTTTCCACGTAAAATTTCTGGTGTATTGCTCTTCTCATCTTCTTTTATTTTTGTTGCGTCGATTACGTTTTTCTCGAAAGAGAAAACAAGCATCATATTACGCAAATCTGACAGTTAGAATTCCGCTACGATAGATTGCGATCCGACTTTCTACAACAAAGTGGTATCAGAGCAAAGTTGTAGAAGATGTCAGACGACAAGGATAATATGATCAAGCTCACGGCTACGAATTACGCAATATGGAAGTGCAAGATGGAGGATCATCTCTACATCAAGGGCTTGCAAAGGCCAATCAAGACAAGAGTGCCTCTAAAGAGCATGATGAAGACTTTGGCACCAGCTTCTAAATTAGTAAAAGCCGAAAAAGAAGACCCCGGCAACAAAAAGGAAGACGAAGATGAAGACGAAGAGGAAGAGGAGGACGAGTGGACCATCCTCCATAGAAGATGTGTTTCTACTATCAGAAAGTGGCTTGATCAAAGCATCTTTGAAAATTTCACCCAAGAAGACAACGCTTATGATTTGTGGAGAAATCTGGAGCGGACATACGCAAGAAATACTTCTCAAAACATAGCAAGCCTGATAAAGAAGGCGTCGCGTATGGAGTACAAAGATGGAACGAGTGTCTCTGAACATATAGGCACTATGGGTGGTTTGGTGAATCAAATCAATGCAATGGAGAAGATGATCTCTCCAAAATTGCATGCACACTTCCTAACTGGTTCTATGCCAAAAAGCTAGGACACCTTAGTTGTGTCGATTCATAATTCCACGCCTGATGGAGCATTGATCGTGGAGTTAGTGAAGGATAGATTGTTGAACGAATAGCAAAGGCGCAAAGATGAGGGGTACTACAACCATGGTGAAAGAACTCTTGTTATCAATGAACAAGAAAAGAAAGTAGATCGTGGAATGAGCAAAAGCCGTGGACCTAGAGGTCGTTCAACCTCAAGGCCAAGGATTGAGAAGAGAGCTTGTTTTCATTGCGGGAAAACCGGACATCTTATTAGAGATTGTCGACTGAAGGCAGCAAAAAGGCAAGTCGAAGCACCGGCTGCAAATGTCACTACAGTTTATGAAGATATGATGGTTGTCCGCACTGATGATAGTATCAACTTAACATGCCAGGACACTACCTGGCTAGTTGATTCTGGAGCATCCTTTCACGTTGTCCCCAAGAGAGAGTTTTTCTCTTCATATACAGCTGGAGACTTCGGTCTCGTGAGGATGGGTAATGATGGCTCATCGCAGGTTATTGGCATGGGAAGTGTTGAGATCGAGACCAACAATGGATGCAAGCTTATCTTGAAAGAGGTAAGGCATGTTCCTAATATTCATCTTAACTTAGTCTCCACAGGAAAATTAGACGATGATGGTTATGTGAGTCACTTCGGCGAAGGGAAGTGGAGGCTAACTAAGGGTAACTTGGTGGTAGCAAGATGAGCAAAAGATAAATCTCTTTATACCATACAAGTAAAGATATGCCGAGGAGATGTCAATGCAGTGAGAGATGTATCTACCGAGCTTTGGCATAAAAGGCTCGGATATATGGGTGAAAATGGAATGAAAGTTCTCACATCGAAGAAGTTACTCCCTAATATAAAAGGTACCTCTATAAACCCTTGTAAAGATTGCATTGTAGGAAAAAATAATAGAGTTGCCTTTAAATCTATTTCGCCATTGAAAAAGATAAATCGGCTGGATTTGTTACATACTGATGTTTGTGCTATGACTTCAAGAAGTGCTGGTGGTGCTTTATATTATGTTACCTTTATAGATGACTTTTCTAGAAAGGTGTGGGTAATTACGTTAAAGACGAAGGATTAAGTTCTTGATTCGTTTAAAGACTTGCATGCGAAACTAGAAAGAGAGACAGGTAGAAAATTGAAGTGTGTGAGGGCTGACAACGACGGGGAATACCGAGGGCCATTTGAGGATTATTGCAGAGTTCATGGCATAAGGCTCGAGAAAACAGTGCCTAAGACACCACAACACAACGGTATTGCCGAGAGGATGAATCGAACAATATGCGAGAGGATAAGATGTATGCTTTCTGATGCGAAGTTGCCAAACTCCTTTTGGGGGGAGGCAATGAGGACGGCGGTAGATTTGATAAATCTGTCACCTTCGATTCCACTAAAAGGCGAGACTCCACAAAGTGTATGGAATGGTAAGAATTCATCTTACAGTCACTTGAAAGTGTTTGGTTGCAGAGCATTCGCACATATACCGAGAGACGAACGAGCTAAGCTAGATGGAAAGGCTAATGAGTGCATATTTCTGGGATATGCTCACAAAGACTATGGCTATAAATTGTGGGATCCCGAAAGCAAGAAGGTGTTTCGAAGCCGAGATGTAGTGTTCTTTGAGAATCAAACAATTAAAGACCTCAAGAAGCATGAAGAGCCTCAAAGTGTAGAGGAAGATTTAGTCGACTTGGAACCCTCAGACTTACCAGAAAATTCTGCTCATGGGGGAGAACAAGAAGAGGCTAAGGATGACTAGACTGAGCAAGCACAAATTGAGACAACTTCCAATGATGATACTCCTGAAGAAGTTGAGGTCGAGACTAATAATGAAGATGGTGAAGATGATGGAGCGGATGCTCAAGAAGAAAGAGAAGTAGAAACTGATGATGCGGTTGAGGAGGAAATAATTGATGCTGATGATATTCCTCAAGAGCAACCAAAGAGATCAACGAGAGAAAGGCAACCTAACAGAAAGTACTCTCCAAATGAGTATGTATTTCTCACTGATGGGGGAGAACCTCAGAATTTTCAAGAAGTGGAAATTAATGCCCACAAGAAGGAATGGATGAAAGCAATGCAAGAAAAGATGCAATCCTTACATGATAATCACACCTATGATTTGGTAAAGCTGTCAAAGGGCCGAAAAGCACTCAAGAACAAATGGGTGTTTAGGTTGAAGACCGAAGAAAAAAATCTTAAACCACGTTACAAAGCAAGATTGGTGGTGAAGGGTTTCGGTCAGCAGAAGGGAGTTGATTATGAGGAGATTTTCTCTCTTGTTGTAAAGATGTCATCCATTGAGTAGTTCTTGGTTTGGCAGCAACCTTGAACTTGGAGGTCGAGCAACTCAACGTAAAGACAGCATTCTTACATGGAGATCTTGATGAGGAGATATTTATGGAGCATCCCGAAGATTTTGTGACCAAAGGGAAGGAAAATCTTGTATGCAAGTTGAAGAAGAGTCTCTATGGGCTCAAACAAGCTCCAAGGCAATGGTACAAGAAGTTCAATTCATTTATGAAGAGGAATGAATACAAAAAAACGACGGGAGATCATTGCGTGTTCATCAAGAAGTTTAATGACGGTGATTTTCTGATTCTTTTATTATATATTGACGATATGTTAATTGTAGGGCATGATGTCAGAAAAATCACGAAGCTCAAGGAGGAGTTGAGCAAGGAATTCTCCATGAAGGACCTTGGACCGGCAAGGCAGATACTTGGGATGAGGATATCGCGCGACAAAGCTTGTGGAAAACTGTGGTTATCCCAAGAGAGATATGTAGAAAAAGTTGTGCAAAGATTCAACGTGAACAATGCCAAAGCAGTCAATTCACCTTTGGCCAGTCATTTTCAGCTTAGCACGAGGCAGTGTCCCTCAAGTGAAAGGGAGAAGGAAGAAATGCTGAAGATTCCTTACGCCTCTGCTGTCGGAAGTCTCATGTATGCAATGGTGTGCACACGACCGGATAGGTATGCTGTTGGAATTGTCAGCCGGTATATGTCAAATCCTGGCAAACAACATTGGGAGGCTGTCAAGTGGATACTCCGGCATCTTAAAGGTACATCTAGTTTATGTTTGTGTTTTGGTGATGGAAAATCGATACTTGAGGGGTTCACCGATGCAGACATGGCAGGAGATGTGGATTCTAGGCGATCTACGTCTGGTTATTTAATAACATTTGCAGGTGGAGCTGTCTCTTGGCAATCAAGATTGCAAAAATGCGTTGCATTATCCACAACGGAGGCTGAATATATAGCCGCCACTGAAGCTAGCAAAGAGATGTTGTGGATGAAGAGATTTTTGCAAGAGTTAGGGCACAAGCAAGATGAATATGTTGTGCATTGCGACAATCAAAGTGCCATTCATCTCAGTAAAAATTCCACGTTTCATTCGAGAACAAAGCATATTGATATTAAATATCATTGGATAAGGGAAATACTGGAAGAGAAGCAGTTGAAGATCGAGAAGATCCACACGGAAAGAAATGGTGCTGATATGTTTACAAAGTCTCTACCTACGGAGAAACTAAAATTCTGTAGGAAAGAGGCTGGTTTATCGAGCTGATGAAAAGGTTCGAGATCCTCCATGATGGGCTGGGGTAGATTTGTTGGGAGCAGCCCAACATATTCGGGATTTAATTTGAGAAATCCTGAAGATTGCTCATCAAGAATACCTAATAGGAAAGATTCCTATTATGACGGAACGCTAAAAAGGAAGAATACCAGGATAGAATATTCTGGTGATTATTCAATTTAGATATTTCCAATCAAAGAGATTTCCAATCAAGAGGGGATTGCGAAATCAGTTAGGGAATATTCTAATTTGCATGGAGACATGCCACTATAAAAGAGCGATTGAAGGGAGGATTTTTAGAATGCACCAGAAAATTACTCCAGAGAAATCACAAAATTCTCAGCAATGAGTAAACATGAGAGTTCTTGAGAGTTCGTCAAGTGAGATTGTGTTTTGTGACAATTGTGAGGATTTATTGTGAGAGAGACACCATTAGAGTGTCAGTTGTAATCCTTTGATTATAGTGGAGCGTTCCTGGATTAGCGTCCCGTGGTTTTTCCCGCATCGGGTTTTTCACGTAAAATTTCTGGTATATTGCTCTTCTCATATTCTTTTATTTTTGTTGCGTCGATTACATTTTTCTCGAAAGAGAAAACAAGCATCATATTGCGCAAATCTGACAATTAGAATTCCGCTGCGATCGATTGCGATGCGACTTTCTACAACACCATGTCCAGCGAGTTCGAGCTTCAATCCGCGAAATCTATTCATTCCACCTTGTGTCTTCGATTTCCTGAACACTTGTCATTTTGTCGCCCCGGATTCGCTCATTCATAGCCTCCGAATCTCATAGAGAACCCATTCGTAGCCTCCGATTCCAACGGTAGCTCAATAACCAGGTAAGATCGAATCTCATACAAGGGAAGGAAAAGGAAAAAAAAAAAGGTGTTCTATTGTTTTTTTATGATGAGGGAACGAACGACTGTCGTGTCGTTTCGAGCTTTGGGCAGTTTTATGGGCCACGTGGTTGGGCTTTGCATTATAAGAGTTTTGTTTTTTTGGGTCCCCGGCCTTCTTCAAGAACAGAGTCTTCGACTCCAGAGGCAGCACAAGCGGCACTAGCAGTCCAGCCATGGCGACCGACGGCGACGGCGACGGCGACGCGACGGCTGAAAGGCGTAGGTTCTTCGTCGCAGCCCACGTCGGCGCTGGCTATCACTCGCCTTCCAACGAGAAGTCCCTCCGGCTCGCCATGAAACGCGCCTGCGTCGCTGCCGCTTCTCTTCTCCGCAAGGTCTGTCTTCTCTATCGATTGAGCTATTTGAACTCCCTTGGTTAGTAGCTTTCCTGAATGCTGCATCGTTTGGCGCTTAGAGATGAGGTGATACTTTAATTAACGGTTTCATTTCTTGGGTGGCGTAACGGGTGTAGGGCTCTGGTGGATGTCTGGACGCTGTTTCAGCTGCCATTCAAGTGCTTGAGGTAGGGCACATTTTTTGTCCTCGCGTAAAAATGAATACTTTTCCACAAGATTTCTTTTGTTTCCGTGTCGAAAGATTGAATTATGTGGCGAGGGGGATTACTTGTGATGCGATGGATGAAAGCTGAGTTGATAAAAGAATTTACTTGTTTCCAAGCCAAAGCGGGTGAAGAACAGATAGAGGGTAATTTTGAAGCAGAAAGCAGCTACTTTGATGAGTTAAAGATCTCTTTCAAACATAATAGTCATGGCTACACAGAATTGGATGCTTTGTTACTCTTCATTTCTGTAAAATTTATGATGATTTGCACTGTAATGATATTAGCCATGGCAAGAAAGAATCGGATGCTTGCTTACTCTTCATTCTGTGAAATTGATGATGAGTTGCATTGTAACGGAATTAACATTCCAATCTGCACTCACAATATTGGCTCTAAGCCAATGATGTACTATGTTATCATTGAAACAGTCTCATCTTTGTCAATGTAGGAACGATAAGATATGTCACCAAAGACTGTCGCCTATAATGCATATTCTTGTCATTGACATACTCATTTGTTAAGACCATCTCACATGAAAACTTTGCAAAATAAGATTGTAATTGTTTTAACTTGAAGGATGATCCTATCACAAATGCGGGACGTGGGTCCAACTTGACAGAGGATGGTCATGTTGAATGTGATGGCAGCATAATGGATGGTGCTTCTGGGGCATTTGGAGCTGTAGGAGCAGTGCCTGGTACTCACTGTCCTACTGCTCTTACTTATCAGATTTCTCATTGAGTTGGTCCTTTTCAATGTATGTAGATTTCACGGGATCTCTTTAAAATACTCATGATGTTTCTGAGATTTATCTCTTTGCTATAGACCAGGTGTCCGAAGTGCTATTCAGATTGCTACTTTACTAGCCAAGGAACAGATGCTGGAGTCCTCTTTATTGGGTCGGCTACAGCCCATGTAAGATTAACTTCCCTTCATTTGATTTTGGCTTCCAATGGTTGTGGACAACAGCCACCACTCAACCCAAGTAATCACCCGGGGAAGGAGGAAAGCAATCATCTTGAGGCATTTCTGGATGCATACCTCTAATATTACCCTTGAAACAACAGCAGTAAATCTGTTCTCTCCTGTCATAATATCCAGTTTTTAGTTGTTAAATATGGAACTTGGTAAAAAATGGAGAAACTGCCAGATGAGTTTTGTGCTTTAAATCTATTGTTAATGGTCTAAGCTATGTAGCAATGAAAATATGTATGAGTCTGGCAAACTTGTGCCATCTTTACTGTAGATTAACCAAAATACTATGAGGCCATTCTAATAGTATCCCAGATCATACGGCGTCTATGCTGTGCCAGTCCCTTTCTATTCAAAATGCTTGTGTTGGTTTTCTATTTTTTATTTTTGCATAATGAATAAATTGCTGTACGAATCCAAAATCTATCTTGTAGATTGAGTTTACCATAGCAACTGCCATCAATGACAAGAGAAAAGTTGCTGAAAAAGTGTCAGCAGGGCTTTCTGGTACTTGCATGTTGGTCTGTTGTGGGTATGCTATTGGATCGCTCAATGTCCTTTGAGGTCCCTTTTTCATAACACTGTGGAGTTATGTTTCCTTCTCACAGGTTTTTGGTTGGTGAAGGTGCTCGCAAATGGGCAAAGGGCAAAGGTGTTGCTCTGCCTGTGACTATAGCTGAAGCTGAAGAGGTCCCCGTGCTTGATTTCTTCCTTTTATTGTCAGTTGATTGTGTATTTGACTGTAATAATACTTTCCGAGTGTGCCAACTAAAACTGTGTACAATGCACAATTTGAACCAACAGTGGCTGGTGACAGAAAGGACAAAAACACAATGGGCAAAATATAAAGAAATGGTTAATGATGCTAGAGCTGGGAAAAAGACCATTACCGAGCAACCTATGTGCCAAGAGCCAGTTGAAGTGTTAGGTATGTGTCCCTAAGAGGCTGAAAAGCATGCATTTCTAGAGGTACTAGACTAAATGTTGCGCTATATCTTCTTATTGACAAAGACAATAGCATCATGGACACCGTTGGAGTTATTTGCATTGACAATGAAGGACACATAGCATCTGGCGCTTCAAGTGGTGGTATTGCATTGAAGGTAATTGGTATATTTTGAAAACACTTTAAGTCACCATAATTGTCGTCATGATACTGATTCCTGTAAGAATGACAGATTAGTGGCCGTGTCGGATTGGCTGCAATGTATGGGGCAGGTTGTTGGGCATCTTCAAAGGGTCCATTGGGGGCTCCTTTTATTACTGGCAGTTGCGTATCTGGTGCAGGGGAGTTATTAATGAAGGGTTTTGCAGCTCGTGAGTGCTGCATCTCATCGTCGATGTATGATTTATTCTCTTCAAATGTCTATCAATGAGGCTGTTTCTTTAAGAGACACAAAAGAATTTACATAACTGCAGTTATGGTTTTCTGCCTTTGGGCAAGTATGTGATGCTGCCTTTGTTAATCTGATCAACTTTTTGAAAGCAATGTTTGGGGCTGTATAATTTGACTTAATCATTACATGGCCATCATGGAATAATGATGCACATTTCATGACCCTAATGTTAGATGAAAATTCAATTGGAGAAAGCGAAAGCACGCCCTTTGAAAATTGTGGTAACTTCCTAGTGAAGATTTCTCTCCTGATTATCACATTCTTTTGGTAGATAGCTTTTGCTTACGCTTGCTGGTGGAGGCTTAATGTTACTATAGACCAGCTCATGTAAATAACGATTTTTATGGCGTAGTTCACAGGCAGGTCCTGCCTCTGCTTGCATGAAAGTCATAAGTTCCATACTTCAGGAGAGCAGTCAACATGGTATTGATGGAACTGCCGGTATTTTATCAGTACAAGCTGATGCTTCTGTGCCAGTACGGACTAGTTAAACTTTGTGCTAGTTCCATCTTTGAGATTATCTTGGCATCAATTTCTAAATTTTTTGTCATTGTAATTATTCTAGGTACCAGGATCTTTACCGAAGCTGAGGGCTATAGAGATTGCTGCTGCTTTCTCTTCATCATCGTTTGGCATTGGATACTTCGGAAGCTCAATGGAGCGGCCGAAGGTATCACAAGATTAAATTCTGGATCTTCGATTTTTATCTTTAGTAGTTCTTTAGAAATGCCTTGTTATTCTTTCGTTACTACCCAGAAAATGAAAACAACGCACAGCTTGTTTCTATTGAATGAAGCCTGCAAAATTCAATTCTAGTGAACTTGCACTGTCCAAGATCACGATGTTGACATGCAGTTTAGATTCTCAGCAATGTTAAAATGTTGCAGCATGATATAAGGCACTCTGAATGCTTGATCAAGAAAACACAGTGTTTGACCATCGACTCCTTTTTCTGTTAGAGGATGATATCATGGCTAGAATTTAATGGTACAGTCCTATGGGTTTGATAATAATGCATCATGAAGCCTGGAGTGTCTAGGGTTGTTGGCGCTCCATAATTCATGTGATAGTCTTTGCTTTAATTTCCTGATGCAGAGAGGCCTGTTCTGATGTGGTTTGTCTAGCTTTAGTGTTATGGGATTTGGCCAATGCATGTTTTTTCAGATAATTTAATGGCTATTGGTAAAGCCCATAGTGGTTTCTGCTACCTCTTGGATGATATTTTTGTTATCGCCTATCATTGTTCTGACATTTGCTCTCTGTATCTTTCAGGTCTCAATCCTTAGGAGTACAAAACAGCATAAGATAACCAGGATTGATCATTTTGAAGCTCGGATTGATCTTTCTATGGACGAAGTGCTGTGATTGCTCATGCTTACGTGACAAGCACTTGCATCCAGAATAACTTCAAGCAGTAGAAAGATGAAAGATTTGTATAATATCTTCTTGATTTATCTACCTATCCAATTATGAACCAATAAAGGGTTAGGAGGATCACATGAATTAAATATTCAAGGAGGATTAACTCCAAGGTATCACAGCAATAAGAAATTGAAATGCGAATGATGATTGCTGTTGAAGTTTTTTAAGTCGGAAGCGTGAAGCTTGTGGATTGCTTGTCATTTAATTACCCTTATGCAGGTAATTTCTTCTCTTGATTGGGTGAATCTTACGAGAATTTTTCTTTTATCCACCTCTAAGTGAAAATATGTTGCGTTAAAATTACGCTATTATTTAGGGAAAGACGAGAAAAGAGGATAGGACATAGATAGGTTCAGGATGAGGAAATTGGCTTATGAGATCATAATTTGAGCGTAATACAATGAAGCAAACACAGGAAGAATCAAACTTGGAACAATCAAACAAGAACTTTCAATCTTTCGCCCCCCAAAAAAACCGAAAACAGATGACCAGCTAACCAAGTTGCAGAAAACTATCCAGGAGTGCTACGCAGACGGCAAGACTATTCTTGCATTTCGTTGTTAGCTTCTGTCACCAGCTCGGCAGGCTCGGGCGGTGGGGTACCAGAGGAGCTGCAGGAGGCATTTCTCCTGTGCGTGGCAGAGTCGAGCACGTGCTTGTAGTCACCCTTCTCCATGAACAGCCGCGCGAAATGGTGTCGGCAGTAGAGAACTCCATCGAGGGCAGCATAAGAGGAGTGTGTCAGGGGGCACCCTCCATGAGCGCATCTGAAGCATGTCTTGTGGTAACACTCTCCCTCCATCGTCACCTATTTACAGGAACAAACCATCAGGACGCAACCGAAAGCTCTGCAACGGTCCAAAAGGTCCACGGCAACACTTCTCGTATCAACACGGACAATAGCTAATGAATCAGATACGATCAAGCCAACGCCATGAAACACGTGAAACCTCTAGAACCAATAATTCTGATTGCTGAAAGAAGAAAATCTTTACAAACCTTTTCCAAGGGGTAAACGGTTTTGTTGCAGGTGGAACACTTGTCTAGGGTTCCACTGAACATGGAAGAGAGCTTGCTCGGGGTTCTTGTCTGTAACAGGTTGTTAAGACTGTTAGCCCTTATCAATCAGGTAAAAGACAATAACATAGAAAGGGGCACTGTGGATGATGTTTTTGATTGCCTGAATTAGACATAACCTCAACCAGTCCAAGGATTCAAAGCTGTGAAATTCGTCCAGGATTAAATCCAGAAGGATGATGCGTTTGAGGAAATAGATAATTTTAACACAACGAAAAGAAATTGTCAAAAGAGCATCCTAAGATCGGTGACGAAGTTTACCAGCTCATTTGGCTTGTCAGACTTGGCTGCCGCGGCATATCATAGGCAAGACATTGTCAAGAGAAGAATAGTTAGTGCGACATCTGGTGAAGCCGCCACTAAAGAGCAGAACACGGCATGGAAAATGTACCTGATTGGAAATTCTTCCTGAAGTCGCCGGATTCCTTGAAGAGTTGCTCGAAATGGGTCTTGCAGTAGAGAACACCATCCATTGAGGAATAGTTGCTCATCTACCAAGCAATGTACATCAGTACAGGTTTTGATATGGGAATCATAGGAAAAAGTATTGCTTTATCGCATAAAACCAATTTCGAATCTTTCCTTCACATTGAGAACCCAGAATGGAAGGTGACGTACATAACATTAGCACCCAGAAAGATGCAGAAACATAACATACCACAAGTGTCCCATTGCAATGGCTGCATCTGAAGCAGGTTTTGTGATAGGGAATGCCTTCCAGAGTCATCATATCGACGACATGAACAGTCTTGTCGCAAACCTTACATTTATCCACGGTTCCAGTGAAGGCCATCTTCCGCGTTTCCTTGAGCAGATTGAAAAACCTGTGCTTTGTATCTGATCGTCCGACGTGGGTCAAAGAGGATTCAGCAAGAAAAACTATCAAACCCTTTTCTTGCTACCCCACCTCAGACAAGTCAGATTGGACAAAAAGTTTTGGATTTGTGTTAAAAAACTTCAACGGATCACACATTATAATGTGTCTTCCCCTTTCCTTGGAATGGTGGGAAATGGCATTCCATCTTTCTTGGGCACTTGAATGGATGTCCATGCTGTGAGCTAAAAATGGACAATCCTCCTCAGAATGCATATACATTACCAGGGTAGGGGAATGAAAAGAGGGCGGTTGTGTTTGACCTTTTCAAAAGTAGATATTGGGCTGCGGCCAGCCAATTTCACTTGGCAATTTTGGTTTTTCTCTTTGTCCAGAATGTTTTTGACTCAGAGGTGATTCATAAGTCAATGACCTGATACGCAAATCAATCCAGAGTGTCAGGGTAAACCATTTGATTTTGTAGGGCTGCGTTTCTTGAAATAGTTAGAGATTACTAAATGAATTGATCGGGTACGAAATATGCCCGCTCCTCCTACACTGCCTCACCCTCTTTCCCCATCACGAACAGCCTAGTCGCCACCTCCGGTGACGGTGACGACACCAAAGACGCCCCTCAGCGCTCTCTCCACCACCCATCCGCCAATATCGGACCGCCCGCTGCTCTTCCGCTCAATGCAATCCATCGATGATTGGCCATTGTCCACCATGCAATCTTAAAAATGAAACTAATTGAGAGTTTCACGAATGATTTTCATACCTATCAAAAATATATGCTACATTTCGAATCTGTTTCAAAACTATCACAAACCATTTAGCACCTTTTCTGAGAGAAAATATTTCGTGAGGTTTCTTTCTAAATTTCGATTTTATTTCAACTTTTAATTATTGTACTTTGTGTGATTTTTTCTCTTTATAATCTTGTATTATTTTTTCGTGTTAATACCAAGAAAAACCCTAAATTGATATACATGACAAATTTACCCCAGACTATTTTTTGATCGCGAAAAACCTCAAACTGATATACATATGATAAATTTATCTCAAATTATTTTTTTACCATAAAAAACACTAAACTGATACACATGTGATAAATTTATCCTAAATTGATTTTTTTAACCACGAAAATTCCCAAATTGATATATCTGACAAATTTACCCATCATTAAATTGGGTTAATATTATGAAAAATCCCAAATTAATACACATATAACAAATATAGGGTAAAAATCCTAAACCGGTACACTCATTAATTGCCACGTACCGTCTAACTCAGCAATTTAATGGTTAAATTTAACAAAAACTGACGGATGGTAAATTTGTCATGGATGTACCAGTTTGGGGTAAATTTATCATAAGTATACCAGTTTGAGATTTTTTTATGGTAAAAAAATAGTTTGGGGTAAATTAGTTATATGTGTACCATTTTAGGATTTTCTCTGGTATTAACCCTATTTTTTCAAATGAGAAATTAAAAGATTATATTTTTCTAAATAAATTATGACCTTAATAGGATGAAAAAAGGGAAATTAAATAATGGTTTTGGTTGGAATATAATCTTGTTGGTAGACTTGATAAGACTTTAAAAGATGGAGGCCTTATCATTTAGGGTTAATATCACCAAAAACGCCAAACTAGTATACTTGTGACAATTTTACCCCAAATTATTTTTTTAACCATGAAAAACCCCAAACTAGTACAATGTGACAAATTTACCCTCTATTAGTTTTCGTTAAATTTTATCGTCAAATTGCTGAATTGGATGACACGTGGCAATTGTTGGGTGTACATGTTACCCTATGTTTGCTATAAGTGTATCAATTTGAAATTTTTTGTGGTATTAACTCAATTTAACGGAAATTAACATAGGGTAAATTTATCATATGTGTACCAGTTTGGGGTTTTTTATGATAAAAAATTTAATTTAGGGATAAATTTGTCACAGTTATACCAGTTTAGGATTTTTGGTAGTTAAAAAAATAGTTTGGGGTACCTTGTCTTTACTTCCGATACATCCTTACAAAAAAAAAAGTTTGGGGTAAATTTGTTACAAGTATACCGGTTGGGGTTTTTGGTGGTCAAAAAAATAATTTGGAGTAAAATTATCACAAGTGTACCAATTTGGGGTTTTTCACGGTATTAACCATATCATTTATGACCTAAAAAGGTGGGGACAAGATTGGAAAATGGAAAATGGAAAAAAAGGTGAGGACTTCTATTACAATTTTGGAAAAGCCATATCCCTGCATTTGAGATAAACGAAAAAATTACCAAAAAAAAATTCTAAACTCGTTATAATTAAGTCAATTCAGTCCAAAACATTTAATATTTATGTCAATTCAGTCCTTTCAACTAATTTTGGTCGGTGGCACTGACGTGGATAATTTTTTACAATATTTTATTTTATGTTTTCTTTTTTATTTTTATTTTTGTTTTTGTTTTTGTTTTTTGTTTTCTTCTCCACTTTCCTCCAGCGACCTGCTAGAGCTATCGAGGGCAAGGTCAGCCTCATCCAGGCCTCGCCTCGCTTCGCAGGGGCTCCTCCATCATGTCAATAACTTTAGAAATCAAATGAAATTGTCGAGAAATACGTGTACTTCAAAGCAAGAATTATTTCTTCAAAAAATAGGCCCCGGTAAAAGTTCAATCAATAGAAGAAAACTGGACAATCCTCGCAAAGCAAGACCCGCGGATCAATGTTGACAGGTTCGAGGGAAAAAAAAAAAAAAACGGCAGAAGAGCACTGGTGCTAGGCTCCGCGCCTCTCCGCCAACAACTGCATCTTCTTCGGGAGCTCCTGCGACAGTAGTGAGGCTCAGCCTGGGCAAGGCCAACCTTGCCCTCGCCGGTTCTGGCCGGTCGTCAGATCGGCGATCAAACGAAAGTGAAGAAGAAAACAAAAAGAAAATTTTAAAAAATAAAATGAAAAAAATGCTGACTTCTTGGTCGATAAAAAAAACTAATAAACCAAATAGAAAAAAAATATAAGCAACTAGATTTTTTTTTTTGGACGATAAAATAAAAAAGATCCATTAAGAAAAAAGAAAGAAAAAGGATTTTGGTTTTTATGAAAATATACATAATTAGATTAAGTGCTGACTTCTTTGTTATTGATGAATGTAGCCACTGAAAAGGGGAATTTCCATAACAAAAAGGTCAAATAAAAAGATTATGGTTTTTATGACATTTTGTCCGTATCATTTTCGTTAAGGTGTTCAAAGAAAGGACTTAGATGGAAAGATGAATATATATAATTGAGAAACTTGTCAAAAAAAAAAGTCTTAAACTTTTTGGGCATTGCCAATCCAGTCCTAACCCTTTTAAGTTTACAGATTTAGTTCTAAAACTTTTTCACCTTTTACTAATTTAGTCTTATTGACCCGAAATCGCTAATGTAGTCGTCCTATGTGAAGTGAATTCCAAGTTAGGCATGTTTTCCAAGATAGTTCGGAGTCATTATCCATTGTAGCATTCTTTTTAGATGAACTCAAATACAAATAGCGTGTGACCTTATCCTTATGAGTGCCATTCACATCGTTTCATGTACTTGGGAAGTTGGAGGAGATTGTTCATTGATGCTCTTTCTATGAGTTTCTGCCATGAGATCTCTGTTTCTGGATTCTTTTGATGTTGTAAGAACTCTGCATGCCGTCTGCTTATTCCGTTTTCCAATTTGAGAAGTTTGCTATTGAACTTGGGATTGAGTCTTATCTTTTTCTCATCATGATCGTCGCGTCTCTTCGCGTGCTTCAGACAGTACCGGTTGGATCTAAGGCAGCTATATCCATCTGGGAAGATTTAAGTGCGTTTGGCTAAGAGCCACGTTCAGGACATTCCTGCTTTTTAGTTTTCTTCTTCAGCAGTTCGCTGCGACTTGGAGTTTGATTCTTTGAAAACCCATTTTCCGGTTGTTCCAAATTGAATAATCAGCATTTGGTCCATGTTCCTGCGTAGCATAAGCTTCCCCTTATTCTTTTCCTTACTTCTTTTCCTTTGTCAATACCAAACTCGAGTTTCTACTAAGATGCTTCCATACTGTGAAGCCTAATTGACAAAGAGCAGACAATGAAGTTCATCTGGAATAGGCTTCAATTCAAACTGTATCTGGTCTAGTTTTTCAATTTTAACTGGAGCAGGTTACAGCATAAGGACCAAGGAGCTCTTCCTTTATGTGCCAAGTCACTTACGACAATGTAAATGCAGGGACGTACTCTTGGTGAATCAACGTCCATTGTTCTTTAAATAGGTCGGACGGCCCACAGGTACCGACTCTTGAGACAAACTCCCTGTCCTTACTTGGAAGAAATGGTGGAGGACGACGCCGAGGCAACTTCCAGGGCTTTGAATTTGGTTCATGTTCGCATAATGCTACCAAGGAGCTCTCTACTAGTGATTTGCTTAGAAGTTCATCATAAGAACCATTGGTCTAAACTTTCGAGAGGTTTTAGGAAACAATACTGGTTCTGCGTTTTCGCAGAAGTAAACAAGAGTAAGAACCATGGGTATATCTGGCCTGATAAGCTTTATCCGAATATCCCCAGCGAACAACTGTTGACCTATCTCTCTCACTTCAAGCCTCATGCTGAGGATGTGACGCCCTGGAATTTCGACTTCGGTAAAGTCCCTGAATTCAATAAAAAGAATTAAAATTGAAATTCAATCGACAAAATATTTTGGATCGTAATGACTGAAGAGACGATAATTGAACAAGTTCTGAAGTTTCAGTCGGTTTAGATTAGGTTTCGAATTCTTAGTCGCAATGAATTAGGATTTCAATCCTCGCGACCCAAGCCTAATCCTAACCGTGCCTAGCTTGCGAAATTACCAAAATACCCTTCGTCCAATGTACCGAAATTTCATTTCAGTCTTGATTTGTTAAATGACCAAATTACCCCTCAATTATTCCTAGGAGACAAAAGTGGCCACAAAGTCTTCAGGGTGGGCCCCACATGTCTTGTCCCCACCTCCCATCAGCCATCACCGTTTCACGTCTCTCTCTCCCTCACGTGGCTCTCTCTCTCTTTCTCTCTGCTCCCTCTGTCTTCTTCTTCTTCTTTCATGGAACACTGCCCCCCTAGTCGAACCACTCCTCTCCTGTGGTTTTTGTGCGACGCCGGCCCCGAACCACCCCACCACCACCTCGCCGCCTCACTGCCATCCCGTCGCCACCGTCGCAGCGCCGCTGCAGCTGACGAAAAGTGGCCAAGACCAGCTCGAGCAACCCTGCCCTGTCTCTGGCCGGGACTGCTGTTGTTGCAGTTTCGCTTCTGCCCCAACACCTCAGTTGCCTCCACCGCCTCAAGCCACCACCACACCACTCCCCCGAGTCCCTCCGACCATCGAAGACCGCCGTGAGTCAGCCCTGAACCACCCCGAAGCCGACCGCTCCATGTTTTCGCTCACCTCCCCTGTTTCCGTCGGCCTATTGTTCCGAGCGCCTTGCTCATCTTTTCGCCAGTCACCGTGGCCACAAGCGGTCACCACTTAATCCCTGGCACCTCCACAAATCTCCTCCATCGACCCCAAGCAGCCTCGACGCCGTTGAAGCCCAGAACGGACTCAAGACCGAACCTTGTTCCAGCCTTGGCGCCCTATTTTTTTTGCTCGATTTTGCTTCTGTGGTTTGCTATTCGCCACTGTTCTGACCAGCTCAGCCGACATCCGACCACCACAGCTGCTCCCAGACGTCCCTCAACCACCGAACTCCACTGCCCCAGCTTTGCACCGCCTTCAGCCAGCCGCCAAGCCCCGGTTCTGCCCTACCCTGCCGCCTGCCCTGTTCTGGCCGAGAGCCCTATTTCGTGGGCCAGCTTCGTAGGCCGTGGCCCAAATTAGCCTAGACCATGGTCTGAGAGATGGGCCGGGTGGCTGGGCCACCATGCCAGGTCCGTGGGCCAAGTTGGCCGAGAGTTTGGGCCGTTGTCTGAGGAAGTTGGCCCGTGATCCGTGAGTCACCGAGAAGAATTCCGAGCCTCGCCGAAGTTCGTGGATCGTCGCCGCCCGTGTCGTGACTGCTCGAGCTAAATAAAATTGTGAGTTGACCATAATCCTTGGTTAGGGCGCTAATTGCGCCTAGGATTAGTCGTTTAGTCAATTGTGGATTTTAGGTACGCGATCGGGGCCGATTGAAATAGAAATTGGGATTAGGTTAAATGACCGATCGATTAGGTTAGCCGAGTTGATTGAATTGTCTATGACTAATTGTTGCTAGATGAATAATGATTGATTGATTGGGCAATGGATTGCCATTGTTTGGTCGCGAGCGAGCGATAGTCTAGAGACGAGTGAGCAATCGACGATTTAAATCGATTGGTTTGACTAATAAATAATTATTGCACAAATTCGAGCCTTTATGTGGCCTAATCAGATTGATTGTTCGTGTTTGTATTGATTGCCTCGTTGGATGGCTTGATTGATTGGCTGGAGTGACTGTGGTTGTTGCATTAATGATTGGGGGTTAATCGCCATGTGTGTGGTGGTGGTGACTAGTGGATAGTCTGCATTTGCATATGACCGTGTACGAAGTCAAAATACATATTTTAGCATGAAAATGGCATTTGGCCAAGATTTGTACATGCCTGAGTGAGCATTTGGCCTTAACCGAAGATAATGAAATGTGTTGATTGCTGGATGTGGATTGTATGGTCATATGAGGAAAACGATGATGCATTCCTGGCAAGTTCGTTTCACACCAATCTGGTAGAATCATACGACTTGCCAGAAGCACGACAGCTCTGATCCGGTGTTAACTAGTACGGATGCAGAGTTGGTCGGATGCCGGTCGCAACTGGTGTTAGACTGACGCCCCGTTTAGGGATGCCTACTTGCTGGTGCCGTGCTGGGTACACTGGAGACACCTCTTGTAGTAGCCGTTGCCGAGAGTAAAGGAACGTAGCCCGGTCCTGCCTATAGAACGCTGGATTGTACTGAGGTACTGGATCGCGTTATTTGTGAAAGTCGAATCACGCCCCCTTTTGCGTAGATCCTCTTATGTGACGTGGGCACGATCATCGTTAATAAATGAACTGGTGTGATGTCATGTGTATACTTGTGGATGTGATGTTGTATTGAGTGATTGACGGAATGACTATTGAGTCGAGTCTAGCATTGCATTGTGTGTGGCCTAAGGCTAGTAAGTATGCATGTGGATGATTATCATGTTGTGGTTGTACTTGGGTCTTACTAGTGGTGATATGATGTGTAAGACTTCTGTTAAGATGCCTTGGGTGAATCAGTTTCCTAACCGAGCTTAGGCTTGATTCACTGAGATTTATTCTCACACCGCCGTGGGATAACAATTTCAGGTCCTTTCGGTAAAGACTCGCGGACGCCAAGGTTTGGCTTTTGGATTTATAAGTTTGGAGTAGATTAGAAGTTACTCTTACCTGACCGAGGAACTATGTGAGGTCTAGTGAGCCGTCCCGAAGTAAGGGGTTATTTATTTAGCTATAGCCCAATGGGGTTAAGACTCATCTGTGTATGTCGAATGATTTATAATGGTATGTTTTTGAATGACTATTGTGACTGCCTACTTTTCTATCCCTGTTTGATTATGCTGTCAAGGAGTTAAAACATTTTCACTTGCGTAAGTAAGTGATAGGTCGATAGTGTGCCTGGGACGCTATCTCTATGACCTCGTGGCGATTTGGCAAGGGATGTCGCCGGCTCGAGAGTCGGGGCGTGACATCCCCGCTCAAGGTGGTATCAGAGCAAGGTCAACCTGATCCATCTGGTCATTGGCTTGGAGTGATAAGGAGCGTTGGGATTTGGGATAGTTAGTAGGATCATAAGCTTTTGCATGTACTTGTTATCTATGTTTTTGACTGACGGTTGGTAATCTCATTACGTGTTGCCTGGGGTGGACAGGACTTTGTAGGTTACCTGTATAATGAGCGACCGTAATGAGATGGTGTCTAGTGGAAGGTTAGCTCAAGAAGATCCCAGAGTAGAAGGGATCTTGCAGGCATTGGAAATTTCGAGAGCTGTAGTTGGGCAGCAAGTGGGTAGTCAAGCTAATGCTATCGTCGTTTCGCGTGAAGACTCAGTGGCTGAAAATGAGAATGGTACGCAACCAATACTCGAGTTGATTGAAAGGTTTTTGGATCTCGAGCCGCCGAAGTTTGAAGAGGTAGGAGATCCAGAGGCTGCAATCTGGTGGATTTTGGAAATAGAGAAGGCATTCGCCATGCTGGAATGCTCCGAAGAGGACAAAGTAATGCTAGCCGTATACCAACTTCAAAGTGACGCTAATGCGTGGTGGGAAGTCACACAAGGATAGATCTTTCCCGAAGGTATGGTCCCGGTGTGGGATGCCTTCGTGGAAGCCTTCTATGGCAAGTACTTTTTGGACTGTAGGCGAGAGAAAAATATGGTTGAATTCATACAGCTTCGACAGGACCAAATGACGGTAGAACAATATGAAGTGAAATTCGCTGAACTGTCAAAGTATGCACCACGAGTAACTGATGATTCGGTGATGAGGAAGAGAAGATTTCGTGAAGGATTGAAGCCAGAGATTAAGGATCAACTGGTGCCGCTGAACCTTAAGAGTTTTAGTGAATTATATGAAAGGGCCCAATATGTGGAGAAGAGCATGACGAACAGACCAATCGCATTTGGATTGCGATTCGTGCCTTCTGCAAGGACTAACCATTGGTTGGAGAAGATGCCGATGTATATCAACAAGTATCACATCCCGCCTAACCGAAGAAGTGCAATCAGAAAGCCGATGTTCCGTCAAAGTGAGAAATGCCGCATGTGTCACCATAAGCATGGGAATGATCCGTGTCCGTACAGAGGTGGAGCATGCTTCGTATGTGGCCAACTTAGACACCAAGCAAAAGATTGCCCGCTGAGAAATAAGACAGACCAAGCATCGTTGCCGTAAGAAGGACAACCTCGAGGAAATGTTCAACAGAACGACCGGGATTGACTCTACTGGAGTAGGGTGACTTTTAGGTGAAGATGTCCTAGTACTGGTTAGCAATAGCTAGTCAAGCTTGAAAGGACTTTTTGTAGATAAGACTTATGAATATGGGTTTGTAATAAGGCAACTGGTATTTTGAGGATTGCATAAGTTTGAAGTGTTGTTTTGCTTGGATTGTTTTAGCTGTTGTTTTTCTTTGGATCCTAATTAACGACTAGATGAATATTCACAGAGGAGCGAACGTAAATTGTGATATTGATCTTTAAGATGTAATGAGACCCCAAATATTTAGAAGGTATGAATTGATAAGGATCGATGTGAAGGCAGCTAATGGATGATGAGTAACAGGGAAAAATCTTCCACTACACGTGCTTTAAAGAATTACGAAGGTTGGGTCATACCTCCGAACCTTGATCGAAGAAGGCCTTGTAGTATGTCAAAGGTAGTTTTGAGAGGACCTGAGACCTGTATGGTTCAGTCGATTAGTAACCTGATGAGGTCATGGTGAAATGTGCACTGCCTGAGGACTGTAATTAGACATGTGCATGGAACGAGGACAGTAAAGACAAACAAAGAAAGTTCGTAAGGATAATCTGGGGTTGGACGACATGATAGGTCGCCAGTTGGTTGCATAGGCTATGGAGATTGGCAACACCACTGAATAAAATTAAGATTGCGAGATGTGACAATTAAGGACGGATAGTTATCAGAGTGGCACATCGGAAGCACCGTAGGGCCACTTGATTTCTTGAATTAATGATCATAAGGATCTTGCTTTGGTAGAACAGAAAATCGATCGAAACTCACCATAATAGTTTCAGTGTTAGTTCGAATAGCTTGAAGAGGCACCAAGATTTGAGATAAGGTTACTAAGGTATTGACAGGAAAATTGTTACGGCCAAGCTTGTGGCGAAAAGTTAGCGTATCGATAAGTTAAAGAGCAGCATTACAAGCCTAGCAAACTGCTGCAGTCATTTGGGATTCTAGAGTAAATGTGGGAGAAGATCACAATAGATTCGTGATGAAACTTTCAAGAGGTCAAGGGATAAATGACTCAGTTTGGGGGTGCAGTAAGCAGATTGACGATACATGTGCAGGTTTTAACGGTGTGAAGAGATTCAGTTTGGTATAAAAGTGATGCCCCAAGATCTAGAACTGACCCAAGCTTAAGACTCGGACTGTTCGTAAACAACGACCAAGGGTTGAGGAAGCCACCGAGAGTTTAGAGGTCGCCCTCGACGTGGATGATGACCTGATTTACCAGTTGGCTGTGCTGATTGAGGTTCGACTGTGTGGCGATCTAAAATCAAGCACGGATCAATTCGGGTTGATCTCGTTCAACTGTAAGTCAACCATAGGATCACCCTGAAGTCGACCATGGATTGATTCGTGGCATGATTTGCGAGCTGACATTGATCTATATTCAGGAGGGCCATGGATCCAGTGAGGAACGATTTGCACTTGAACCCCGTACCAGCCACACACTAGTCAAGGATTAGCTACCCTGGATTATGTGATGTGTTGCTGGAGAACTACGGATCGAGCTGAACCAATCCTGCATCAACTTGAGTTGGTCATGAGAGGTGATCTTGACAGTGTTCAATGGTACTATCGATTTGGGAATGGGTGATTCCAACCCTAAACCATATTTGAGGTGGTCCTCGACTCGCCAGTTGCGTGTGAGCTGACTTTGTTCAACAGAATGGAAGGCGTGACTCTTAGTTTGATTTGGCGCCTGAGTTCGGTAACTTTTCTGAGGATAGTGCAGAGTCATCAGAAAAGTTACGCCGATAGGCGGCGAAGACCTTTGATATTTCAGATGGACAATTATGTCTCTTTGAAGGCGTCGCCTATGAAGAGGGACATCTCGTTTTAGCAATAAAGGAAAGTTAAGCCCAAAGTATGTCAGACCTTTCAAGATTTTGGAGGAATTGAGAGTTTGGCGTATTGTCTTGTATTGTCGCCGAGATTTGCTAAAGTATAATGTCTTCCACGTGTCGATATTAAGGAAGTACGAATCGGTCCCCACTCAGGTGCTGAGTTATGAGGAAATTGAACTGGATAGGCAAGCATCGTACGTGAAAAGTCCAGTTAGGATCGTAGATAGGGAAGAGCAAACGCCCCAGAACAAGACGATCACGCTAGTCAAGGTGGTTTGATAACACCATGGATCTGAAGGAACTACTTGGGGAATCGATGAAGTTGTTAAGAGTATGTGTCCTTATCTGTTAGAAGGGTTGTAGCAGTATTTCAATTTCGAGGAAGAAATTTCCTAAGTGGGGGAGAGTTGTGACGCCCTGGAATTTCGACTTCGGTAAAGTCCCTGAATTCAATAAAAGGAATTAAAATTAAAATTCAATCGACAAAATATTTTGGATCGTAATGACTGAAGAGACGATAATTGGACAAGTTATGAAGTTTCAGTCGGTTTAGATTAGGTTTCGAATTCTTAGTCGCCATGATTTAGGATTTCAATCCTCGCGACCCGAGCCTAATCCTAACCGTGCCTAGCTTACGAAAATACCCTTCGTCCAGTGTACCGAAATTTCATTTCAGTCTTGATTTGTTAAATGACCAAATTACCCCTCAATTATTCCTAGGAGACAAAAGTGACCACAAAGTCTTCATGGTGGGCCCCACATGCCTTGTCCCCATCTCCCATCAGCCATCACCCTTTCACATCTCCCTCACGTGGCACTCTCTCTCTTTCTCTCTGCTCCCTCTGTCTTCTTCTTCTTCCTTCATGGAACACCGCCCCCTAGCCGAACCACTCCTCTCCTCTGGTTTTTGTGCGACGCCGGCCCCGAACCACCCCACAACCACCTCGCTGCCTCACTGCCATCCTGTCACCACCGTCGCAGCGCTGCCGCAGCAGACGAAAAGTGGCCAAGACCAGCTCGAACAACCCTGCCCTGTCTCGGGTCGGGACTGCTGTTGTTGCAGTTCCACTTCTGTCTCGACACCCCAGCTGCCTCCACAGCCTCAAGCTACCACCACACCACTCCCCCGAGTCCCTCCGACCATCGAGGACCGCCGTGAGTCAGCCCTGAACCACCCCAAAGCCGACCGCCCCCTGTTATCACTCACCTCCCCTGTTTCCGTCGACCTGCTGTTCCGAGCGCCTTGCTCATCTTTTCGCCAGTCACCGTGGCCACAAGCGGTCACCACTTAACCCCTGGCACCCCCACAAATCTCCTTCATCGACCCCAAGCAGCCTCGACGCCGTTGAAGCCCAGAACGGACTCAAGACCGAACCCTGTTCCAGCCTTGGTGCCCTATTTTTTTGCTCGATTTTGCTTCTGTGGTTTGCTGTTCGCCACTGTTCCGACCAGCTCAGCCGACGTCCGACCACCACAGCTGCTCCCAAGCGTCGCTCAACCACCGAACTCTACCGCCCCAGCTTTGCACTGCCTTCAGCCAGCTGCCAAGCCCCGGTTCCACCCTGCCCTGCCGCCTGCCCCGTTCTGGCCAAGAGCCCTGTTTCGTGGGCCAGCTTCGTAGGCCGTGGGCAAAATTGGCCTGGGTCGTGGTCTGAGAGATGGGCCAGGTGGCTGGGCCACCGTGCCAGGTCCGTGGGCCAAGTTGGCCGAGAGTTTGGGCCGTTGTCCGAGGAAGTTGGCCCGTGATCCATGAGTCACCGAGAAAAATTCCGAGCCTCGCCGAAGTTCGTGGATCGTCGCCGCCCGTGTCGTGACTGCTCAAGCAAAATAAAATCGTGAGTTGACCCTAATCCTTGGTTAGGGTGCTAATTGCGCCTAGGATTAGTCGTTTAGTCAATTGTGAATTTTAGGTACGCGATCGGGGCTGATTGAAATAGGAATTAGGATTAGGTTAAATGGCCGATCGATTAGGTTAGCCGAGTTGATTGAATTGTCTGTGGCTAATTGTTGCTAGATGAATAATGATTGATTGATTGGGCAATGGATTGCCATGGTTTGGTCGCGAGCGAGCGATAGGCTTGAGACGAGTGAGCAATCGACGATTTAAATCGATTGGTTTGACTAATAAATAATTATTGCACGAATTCGAGCCTTTATGTGGCCTAATCAGATTGATTGTTCATGTTTGTATTGATTGCCTCGTTGGATGGCTTGATTGATTGGCTGGAGTGACTATGGCTGTTGGATTAATGATTTGGGGTTAATCGCCCTGTGTTTGGTGGTGGTGACTAGTGGATAGTCTGCATTTGCATATGACCGTGTGCGAAGTCAAAATACATATTTTAGCATGAAAATGGCATTTGGCTAAGATTTGTACATGCTTGAGTGAGCATTTGGCCTTTGCAGAAGATAATGAAATGGGTTGATTGTTGGATGTGGATTGTATGGTCATATGAGGAAAACGATGATGCATTCCTAGCAAGTTCATTTCACACCAATCTGGTGGAATCATACGACTTGCCAAAATCACGACAGCTCTGATCCGGTGTTAACTAGTACGGATGCAGAGTTGGTCGGATGCCGGTCACAACTGGTGTTGGACTGACGCCCCGTTTAGGGATGCCTACTTGCTGGTGCCGTGCTGGGTGCACTGGAGACACCTCTCGTAGTAGCCGTTGCCGAGAGTAAAGGAACGTAGCCCGGTCCTGCCGATAGAACGTTGGATTATACTGAGGTGCTAGATCGCGTTATTTGTGAGAGTCGAATCACGCCCCCTTTCGCATAGATTCTCTCATGTTCCGTGGGCACGATCATCATTAATAAATGAACTGGTGTGATGTCTTGTGCATACTTGTGGATGTGATGTTGTATTGAGTAATTGACGGAATGACTATTGAGTCGAGTCTAGCATTGCATTGTGTGTGGCCTAAGGCTAGTAAGTATGCATGTGGATGATTATCATGTTGTGGTTGTACTTGGGTCTTACTAGTGGTGATATGATGTGTAAGGGTGCGCATGGTAACACTTCTGGAGCATAATTTCTGCTTCAGAAGTGACTTCTAGAGCAGAAATCCGTTTGGTAACGCAATTTCTGAAGCAGAAAATCGTTTGGTAAAAAAAAAATTCTGCTTCTGAAATTGCTTTTTTCTTGAGAAGTGCTTTTTTTGGACTTCTTAAGAAGTTAAAAAAACTAGCTTCTCGATGAGAAGCCATTCTGTGGGAAGCAGGTCTGTTTTTATATATGGTATCGTGACTATCGTGTGTCTCTCTCTCATCCTCACTCTCTCCCACCACCACATCCTCCTCCTCTCCGTCGCCGCCTGTCCCCTCGCCTCCTCCGGCGGCGGCGCCGAAGACGACGATAGCCCGTCGGCTTACGAGGTCCTTCAGGACACAACTTCCCGGAGGGCATCCTCCCCAAGGGCGTGACCGGCTATGAGCTCGACCGCTCCACGGGCTGGTTCCGCGCCTACTTGGCCGGCTCCTGCAGCTTCTCCTTCCAAGGGTCGTACCAGCTCCGGTACAAGCCCACGATCAGCGGGTATATATCGCGGAACAAGCTCACCAGCCTCAGCGTGGTCAGCGTCAAGGTGCTCTTCCTCTGGCTCGACATCGTCGAGGTCGAGCGGGTCGGGGACGAGCTCGAGATTTTGCCATCGTCGTGTCGAAATCCCGTAAGTTTCTCTCCGAGTTTTAGTTCCTCCGATAGCTGTGCTAGGTTTATTGGCGATTCACGTGACTCTGAATTGATCCGCCTGCTGCGAATGTATGGTTTGGATGGGACTGAATTGAGGGTATCGCTACTTTGTTAGCTCTCGCACAGAGGGAGTGGCTCTGTGAACGCATTTCGAAGTAGACTGCTGGCTCTTGGTGCTTCTTTGTGCTAGTAGTCCCGAGCAAAAGCTAGTTGGTTTCTGAGAGAATTTCGAGGATTAATTTATGGTCTTTCCAACCATGGTTTTTGGTCGGTGTCAATTATCTGTGGTAGTTATCTATCATTATGGAATTGATCGCTTTGGCATTGAACTTGATGAGTGCGTGTGCCTGGTTCGTGCTAGCAGTCTTCATGATCTGTGCAAGATAAGAATAATGAGAGGAAGGCCATGTGGCCACTGATCTGTTCGTGTTTGCGTTATGAGCCCCTAGCCCAACAGTGAGCATTGTGAGAGCTAATAACTTCTTTGAACTGATGAGGCTTTGGAATGCATTAGATACTCTTTCATGGTGGCGGTGTTTGAAGTATTTAACAAGCTATGTCGGAGCAATGTCTAATTCAAAGAGTTATGTGAAGTTACAATGGGGATGATAGAGATATTCGGGCATGTTGTTCATTATACATCTGTATAGGCCGTAGGATTTTACAAAGCTATTTGTAATTTAATTATAAATATTGTAAGAGTTTAACAAGTGCTCTGTGGACTTTCATTGATGTATGAAACTCTTCTATGTGTCCCTTGGCTTTTATTTTTCCTTTTTGGGTAAACTAGGTCCATTGTTTGTTGCGCTGGTTTTTCTTCCTAATTCTTTCTTTCAATCCGTATAAAATGGAGGAACTTTCATTATCCTGCACAATATGTATAACTACAATGTCCCCGAACCCATTATGTTGCTACTTGATGGAATTTGAATTGAGTACTGAGCTTGTTTATCTTGTTCCTGCATTTGTGAATTGTGCTTTTCTTTTGGGATTTGAGGCGAGCAGAAAACTCATCTGATCTGAAATGGCTGGGGGAGGATTTGTTCGCCAGCTTTGAGGAGAAAACTTCAGCCTCGCTTCAAGATAATTTTTGCTATTTTGTACTCAAGAGAATTACAGATGCATGATTATGTGCAGTTAAGTGTCTTTCCTAATGAATGAATGTCACATGGAGGCTTGCAAGTTCCTACTCATTGTTCTCTCTGAATGGGATAGTTCATTTCCTGTGGATTAGATGAATGTCTTTCTTCATCTGTTACTTTTAGTTAGTTCTTCATCTGTAAGCTCATTGAAGCTGATTTTTACCCTTTTCAATCTCAAGAAACATTATGGTTGATGCATTGTTGGGATTGCTAACTATATTGATTTATTTATATGCATATGTTATATTTGCAGGCTTCTCACTTCTGCATCTTCCCATCTGAGGCCAAGAGGATGGAGGGTTCAGATAGAGATGATGTGGTGGAACCGATTGAGACGGACTCAAAGCAAAGGTTTGGGAGGCCATCTCTGGAGACCATCATTGAGACTCCATGTAGGCTATGATATGATTAATTAGCTCGAGCATTTCTTACGGTCTTTTTCTTAGCTACATGTGAACTAGATCTTATTGATTTTGAATTCTGTGCTGTTATCAGCACCAGAATCAAAAGGGAATTTAAATACCCTGCTGTTACAATTCTAGATAAACGCAAAGAGTTTTTTTTTCTAATTTAGATTGAGATGTATAAATGTCCAGGGATAACTTGGTTGTCTGTAAGAACAAGAAGCAATGTTATTTCTAGTGAGGCCCAAACATTTCAATCTTGCCGAGCGTGTGCAGTGTCATGTCTATTAATAGATTGATTCTCAGTGATATTCTCCACTCCCTAAACTTGTGTTTGTACTCTGAAATTTGCAAATTGATTAGCAAAAAGATGAGTCTGAGGTATGAATTTGTGGGGCAACTCGAAGTCACCTTGGTCTTGGTGATCTTCTACCCCTTAGGAGTATTCAATGGGATTTACTTGAATATGATTGGACCAGATCAGAACTGAGAAGGGAGTAAATATTATCCATCGTGAATATCCCCTTTCGCGTTTCGACCAAAAAAAAAAAGAACATCCCCTTTCGCGTAGTCGAAAGTCGTCGCCCATCGCCGAGGAGGCAAGTGCATTGTTCGACGCGAGTCGCCGCGAAGTGGAGGAGTGTCGTTGAGCACCCAAATGCCGTTGCCCGTCGCTCTATGGTGGAGGAATAAGAGGCTTGTCGTTGAGGAATGGAGGAGTGAAGTGCCCTTAGGGTTCTCAATTGGGCGTGTTTTAATTTTGGTAAAATTTGCCCAGAACAGGGGAAAAACGCGGGCATTTTTTATTTTTCTGTTAGGACTTAAATCTTTAAAATTAAAAAGTTTATGATTTTTTTGACAATTTTCCCTTCAGAAATATTCAAGGAAGCGCAAAAATAATATACAATCAGACTCGCATTTTATATATATATATATATATATATATATATATATATATAACGATATGGGACATGAAGAAGAAAAGTAAAAAAAAAATTATAGTAGAACCAAAGAATCTTTACATTTTTGCATTTTGTTAGTCGTTATTTCACAATAGATGGTGAATGATATCCATTGTGGTGTAGTATGATATATACATGTTTGTGTTTCGTGTTCGAGTATTCGAGTTTGCAATTCATATAGATTGATCAAATTTTATTTTTTAATCAATAAATAGTCTATTTTTTCTTCATTTCGTAAGGAGCAATAATTTTTGCTAGAATATTTAATATTAATAAAAAATTCAGAAGTTGAAATTTTCAACCATTACCAAACAGCTTTCTTTTTCAGAAGCAGAAATTTCATTCAGTTATCAAATGCCTTTCTCTTATTAGAAAGCAGCTTCTGAAATAGAAGCTGTTTTTTAACTTCTGCTTCCGAAGCAGAAATTGATAAATCAACTTCAGCTTCAGAAATGACTTCTGAAGCAGAAGTGTTGCCATGCGCGCCCTAAGACTTCTGTTAAGATGCCCTGGGTGAATCAATTTCCTAACCGAGCTTAGGCTTGATTCACTGAGATTTATTCTCACCCCGTCTTTGGATAACAATTTCAGGTCCCTTCAGATGAAGACTCGTGGACTCCAAGGTTTGGCTTTTGGATTTATAAGTTTGGAGTAGATGAGAAGTTAATCTTACCTGACCGAGGAACTATGTGAGGTCTAGTGAGCCGCCCCGAAGTAAGGGGTTATTTATTTAGCTATAGCCCAATGGGGTTAAGACTCATCTGTGTATGTCGAATGATTTATAATGGTATGTTTTTGAATGACTGTTGTGACTGCCTACTTTTCTATCCCTGTTTGATTATGCTGTCAGGGAGTTAAAACATTTCCGCTTGCGTAAGTAATTGATAGGTCGATAGTGTGCCTGGGACGCTATCTCTATGACCTCGTGGCGATTTGGCAAAGGATGTCGCGGGCTCGAGAGTCAGGGCGTGACAGAGAACCCGAAATCAGCGACACTTCCATTCGAACGGCCCCTTACGAACCCAGAGCAAAAGATAGTCGAGGTGAGTTTCCTATCAACTGTGTTTGATGTCACATGTTGGGGAATTCTAAGCTATGCAGTTATGTTTTCATTGCTTTTTAGGCAAATTACATCAACCTAGTGAGAAAGTTAAGCTGCCATGTTTCCCTCTCATGATCATTGTGTTACACTCACTGAAATTGCTTAGTTGAGCTGTTTGATGAAGCGTTATTGCTTAGAAGTAAGTGCAAAGGCATTTAGCTCTTCACCATTTTAATCTAAACAAATAGCAACCCTCATCCTTGAGATTCTTCATGTTCCCCGGCAAGGCTAACATAGGCATTGATCCAGCATTACATCCTATCAGCGTTTACTTCTCAAGTTGCTTGGTTGAGCTTATTCTCCAGCTGCCCTCGAGTTCTGGATGGATCGTCCACGAGATATGTAAAGGTGAAGGTGAGCCCTGAAGGATCTATACACGAACTTGACTCCAATCCAACGCCCGACTATAGCTCGACATCCCAACAGACCAACGGTGCTCAATCACATCTTGAACATGACAGATAAAATGCCTTCCTTTTTCCACTTAAGACGAGTCTTGTATATGACCGACACCTTCTTACATTCCTTTATTTAACTCTGATTATTCTGAAGTGGGTGGAACCGCATGGCAATCATGCAGGATACGATGATCCAGCCATTGTGACAGGAATTGGGACCATTGACAGCAAAAGCTTTGTGTTTATAGGTCATCGGAAAGAGAGGAATATGAAGGAAAAACATAGCTTGCAACTTTGCAATGCCAACTCCTCATGGGTAAGTATCGGTATCATAGTTCTTAAACTGAATAAGAGCAAAACCAAATTAAAAAAGCTGCAGAATATGTACTATTCTGCAATAACATCTTGTGAAGATTGATGGAAGTTTTGCTGAATGTAAAGCTACCGAAAGGCCTTGCGCTCGATGAAGTATGCACATCACCATGGATTCCCTACCGGTTTGCCATCAATGTTTTCTGCCATCAATAAACTCTCGTTCGTTATTCCGGAGGTTAGCTCTGAAGCTTGTGCTGCAATACTGTGGAAAACTTCCCAAGCAGCTTTTAAGGTACATAATCGTTCTCAATCCGACTATTTTATCATCAGGCGATGCAGGAGGGCACTGAATGATGATGCACGTGTTTTGCAAAACTGTACAGCCAGCTGAAAAGCTGAGGATCACTGCTCGGATACACTACAGGCTCAAGATTGCCGATTGTTGGGAATTAAGTCAAATTCATTAAGTGTTATAGTGACCGTTCGACTCCCATGGCATAATTAGTATTCCGATGTAATTATGACTCCCATGGCATAATTAGTATTCCGATGTAATTATTGTTTTAGTAGACATAATTAGTTGAGTCTATCATCTTTTAGGATGTAATTGTTGTTTTAGGATGTAATTGTTGTTTTAGTCTTTTCACTTTCCTAGACTCAAGAGTCATGTTTTAAGCCTATAAATAGGTGAGTCTTGTAACCATTTCAATATGGGTGAATCGATTGTGAATACACTATATTGAAAAGCCACCTTCCGTCTCCTCTTCCTTGTGTGAACAAAGTTCCTTTGAGAGTGCTTGTTGAGAGCCCCACAGTCGATTTATCCCATCAAATTGGTATCAGAGCTTCACGGTTTCGTGATTATGGCGTCAACAAGCAACCTTCCTTTTCAGTATCCAATCCTCACCAAAGAAAACTATGGCAAGTGGGCTTCCAGAATGAAAGCCATACTCGGCGCCCATAGTGTGTGGGATCTTGTCAACAATGGCTATGATGAGCCAGATGAAGATGTCGCGTTGACTCAGGCTCAGAGAAATGCGTTGGAGAAGACTCGTTCGAAAGATCAACTCGGGTTGTCAATCATCTTTCAAGCCTTAGATGATTCTATGTTCGAGAAAGTCTCGAATGCTACTACATCCAAGGAGGCATGGGAGATTCTTCAAACCACGCACCAAGGTGTTGAGAAAGTAAAGAATATCCGCCTTCAAACTTTGAGAGGCGAGTTCGAGGTAATCCGTATGAAAGAATCTGAGTCGATTTCTATTATTTCACAAGAGTTTTAGCTATTGTGAATCAGATGAAAAGGAATGGCGAAGATGTTCCTGATGTTCGTGTTGTCGAAAAAATCCTGCGGTCGTTGGATAAGAAGTTCGACCACATCGTTGTCGCTATCGAGGAATCGAAAGATGTCGATTCTATGACGGTCGATGAGCTCATGGGTTCGTTGCAAGCCCATGAAGAATGACTGAAAAGAAACAAGTCTGAACCGGTGGAGGAAGTACTCCAATCTCGATTGAATATCCGAGATGACAAAGGCCAAAGAAGTGACCCTGTGCAAACTCGATGGGTCAATCAAGATCGAGACCGAGGATGCGGTAGAGGCCGTTTCCAAGGAAGAGGTCGTGGACGAAGCGGAGGAAATTTCGCCCGAAGCAATGAGTGCTTTCATAATCAAAGAAGTACTCGTGGAAGAGGAAGAAACACAAATAGCCGGTATGATAAATCAAAGGTTCGATGTTATCATTGTAATAAATGTGGCCATTATGCTTATGAGTGTTGGCAGAAAGAAAGTGCGGTGGCAGATGAAAAGGCGAACCTGGTGAATGATGGTGATCAAGTTCTTATGCTGGCATTTAAAGAAAATGCTGATGAAAAGAATGATACGTGGTACTTGGACACTGGAGCAAGTAACCACATGTGCGGTCGAAAGGAGATGTTCGTTGAAATGGATGAGACAGTAAAAGGAAAAGTCTCGTTCGGTGATAATTCTCAAATTCTTGTCGAAGGGAAAGGTACGATTTTAATTCGTCTGAAGAACGGAACACGTCAGTTTATTACTAACGTGTATTATGTGCCAAAGATGTCGAGCAATATTTTGAGTTTGGGACAGCTTCTTGAGAAAGGATTTACTGTCCATATGAAAAATCTTTGTCTTATGTTGAGAGATTGCAATAATAAGTTGATTGCGAATGTGAAGATGTCGAAGAATAGGATGTTCACTCTGAACATCAAAGATGATATGTCTACATGCCTTCAAGCATGTGTAGACAATCCTTCGTGGCTATGGCATTTGAGGTTCGGTCATCTCAATTTTGGCGGACTCAATATGCTTTCTCGCAAGAAGATGGTGTATGGCTTGCCGCATATTGATCACCCCGATCAATTATGTGAAGGATGTGTAATTGGCAAGCATTCTCGAGCAAGTTTTCCGAAAGAGTCGACTTATCGAGCGAAGAAGCCACTAGAGTTGATTCATTCTGATGTATGTGGTCCGATCACTCCTCAGTCGTACGGTAATCATCGCTACTTTGTTACGTTTATTGATGATTTTACTCGAAAGACTTGGGTGTTTTTCTTGAAAGAAAAATCAGAGGTGTTTGATACGTTTAAGCACTTCAAGAAAATGGCTGAAAAGGAGAGTGGTTATTTTATCAAGTCTTTAAGAACTGATCGTGGAGGAGAATTTACTTCTGGAGAATTTAATCAATTCTGTGATTACCATGGCATTCGACGTTTCTTAACGGCGCCGTATTCCCCACAACAAAATGGTGTGGCTGAGCGAAGGAACAGAACCATTCTCGACATGGTTCGCAGTATGTTGAAAAGCAAAAATTTGTCAAAGGAGCTTTGGGGCGAAGCTGTCAGATGTGCAGTTTATCTGCAGAATCGATGTCCCACGCAAGGACTCGATGGTGTTACCCCAGAAGAAGCATGGAGCGGGAGAAAACCTACGGTTTCTCATTTAAGAATTTTTGGGAGTGTTGCGTATGCTCACGTACCCGACCAGAAAAGATCGAAGTTGGAAGACAAGAGTAAAAAGCTCATTTTCATCGGGTATGATTCCTCATCAAAAGCTTACAAATTGTTTGATTCTGACACTTTGAAAGTATATGTAAGCAGAGATGTGAAATTTGATGAAGAAAGTTTGTGGGAGGAAAATCGACAACTTGTCAAAACCAGTCATGATAAATTTGTCGAAACCGTTCGTGATGATTCTATCGAAATGGAGATTGAAGCTCATTCACCTTCTCCGATGTTCTCTCCATCATCGTCAGCTTCAACTTCAAATACTGTCGAAGAATCGCTAGCACCGAGATCAAGAAGACTTTCTGAAATTTATGAAGCTACCGATGAGCTTCACCTTATATGTCTTCTTGCAGATTGTGAACCACTTATTTTCGATGAAGCTGCCAAAGAAGAAAAATGGAGGAAAGCCATGGATGAAGAGATAGAAGCCATCGAAAAGAATAAAACGTGGCAACTCGCTGATCTTCCGAAGGACAAAAAGGCGATCGGTGTCAAATGGGTATACAAGGCCAAGAAGAACGAGAAAGGAGAAATCACTCGTTATAAGGCCAGACTTGTCGCAAAGGGCTACAAACAGAAAGCTGGGATCGACTATGACGAGGTATTTGCACCTGTCATCCGAATGGAAACCATCAGACTAATGATTTCCATTGCAGCTCAAAATCGGTGGCCAATCTATCAAATGGATGTCAAATCGGCATTCCTGAATGGCGTTCTTGAAGAAGAAATTTATGTCGAACAACCCACTGGGTTTGTTGTAAAAGGTCATGAAGACAAAGTGCTGAGATTGAAGAAAGCTTTGTATGGGCTTAAGCAAGCTTCGAGAGCTTGGAACTCCAGAATCGATGCTTATTTCAAGGCAAATGGCTTCGTACAATGTCCGTACGAACATGCTCTCTACTTGAAGCATGAGAAAGGTGATGTTTTATTGGCATGTTTATACGTTGATGATCTTGTCTTCACAGGAAATAATTCTGGATTGATTGACACTTTTAAAGCATTGATGGTGAAAGAATTTGAAATGACAGATAATGGTTTGATGAGTTATTTTCTGGGTATCGAAGTGAAGCAAAATGAAGATGGGATTTTTATTTCCCAAAAAAGATATGCTGAAAATATCCTTGAGAAATTCAACATGAAGAATTGCACTTCGGTTAATACTCCGATAGATTGTGGTGCAAAACTGTCGAAGTTCGATGAAGGTGTCAATGTTGATTCAACATATTTTAGAAGCTTGATTGGAAGCTTAAGGTATTTGACCTGTACCAGACCAGACATCATGAACAGTGTCGGAATTGTGAGTCGATATATGGAGAATCCGAAGACATCTCATCTTAAGGCAGCAAAGAGGATACTTCGGTACATCAAAGGTACTATCTCTCTTGGGTTGTATTATTATCAATCTGAACTATTTCAACTCAGAGGTTATTCAGATAGTGACTATGGGGGAGATGTCGATGATCGAAAAAGCACTACGGGCTTTGTATTTTATTTGGGTGAAACTACTTTTACATGGTCATCAAAGAAGCAATCCAGTGTTACTCTGTCGACATGTGAAGCGGAGTATGTTGCTGCATCATCGTGTGTTTGTCATGCGATATGGTTGAGAAAGTTGCTCAAAGAAATCCATATGGAGCAAAAGGATGCAACGAAGATTTTTGTTGATAATGTTTCTACCATTGCTTTGGCGAAGAATCCAATTTTTCATGAGAGGAGCAAGCATATCGATGTTCGATATCATTTTATTCGAGAACAAGTCAGCGACAAACAAATTGAAGTTGTGCACGTGAAGACCGGTGATCAAGTCGCAGATATTTTTACGAAACCTCTCAAGATCGAAGTGTTTCGGAAATTCAGAAGTTTACTTGGAATGATCGACGGAAGAGAATTTGGCTTAAGGGGGAGTTTTGTTGGGAATTAAGTCAAATTCATTAAGTGTTATAGTGACCGTTCGACTCCCATGGCATAATTAGTATTCCGATGTAATTATGACTCCCATGGCATAATTAGTATTCCGATGTAATTATTGTTTTAGTAGACATAATTAGTTGAGTCTATCATCTTTTAGGATGTAATTGTTGTTTTAGGATGTAATTGTTGTTTTAGTCTTTTCACTTTCCTAGACTCAAGAGTCATGTTTTAAGCCTATAAATAGGTGAGTCTTGTAACCATTTCAATATGGATGAATCGATTGTGAATACACTATATTGAAAAGCCACCTTCCGTCTCCTCTTCCTTGTGTGAACAAAGTTCCTTTGAGAGTGCTTGTTGAGAGCCCCACAGTCGATTTATCCCATCACCGATGGCATTTGCATTATTCGCGTAAGGACTAACAACTTTCTCTATCTAATGCTTTCTGGCTATACGGTAACAAGATATCGATGTCAAGAATACGAGCAGAAGTTTCTAAAACGGATTCTTATGACCCCATGGAAGGATTAAAATCATTTTCAGCTCTCTTTATTGGTTCGCCAGAATTTGCAGTTGTAGCTTCCATGTTTGCCGTTGCTATAATTCGTATGAACCTCTCGGCAGTGCGCACGCAGATCCCATGTGGACTTCTCAGCAAATAAAGTTTACAATCACTCAGGCCATGCAGGTAATAGATGCTGGCTCGATTTATTGCCGGTAGGAATGTTCTTTTTCCAAAGATCTCGGACTCCTTTCAATATCCCCAACAAATTCCACAGTTTTATCTATTGAAAATGTTCAATAATGGAGGAGCTCACAGCAATGGATACTGAAGAGTGGCTTTGCCACCGTAGGAACAAATTCCCGCTAATCGGAGGCTTCCAGGAAGTCGTTCCGGTGGAATGGAACCCGAGAGGAAACGAAGCATGAAACGAGATGATGTTAACACTTGGGCCACCGACTTAGAGTTGGAGATCGAGAACCTCGAGAAGAAAATCCTGGAAAGGACGGGGCCACCCGTTCCGCTCCCTAGCCGAGCAATCAAGAAGCTCAGGCAAGAGTTAGACAAGGGTATAACCGAAGCATTCAAAGCGAGATAGGACTGCAACAACCTCTCTACCGGGGTCTGCAAGATAGAGTCGACGACATGTTGCGAGCGTTTACCAGTAAATAATCAAGGCCAGGGCCTATCTTGGACTAAAGACCAAGCTCGAGAAGCTGAACAATGGTGAACAGGCTGGTGGAGCTGAAATAAACAAGAAGATCCTAGCTAAAGTGAAGGCGAAGATGCAGCTTCTTAATGATGCTCAGAAGAAGCCACGTGAGGGCGACGACCTGGATGGGCATTTGGTGGATGAAGTAAAGAGAGCTAAGGAAGAGCTGGAAATGGTTTTTGAGTCTGGTGGACTTGCAGATTGTCGGCACGACGGGCGAACGGGAACTCGATCGGCGTTGTGGCCAAATCACGACACGGGGATGGAGAAGGCGAAGGAAGAGGTCGACCGGGACATTGCAAGAGCTGTTGGTAAACGCGGCAGGAGAGAGGTGGCAAAGGGATGGAGCCGGCGAGGAAGACGGCGGCGGAGATCGAGGAGAAGATTCTTGCTGCGGTGGACGCGGAAGCACTGAAGGAGAAGGCGGAGAATCTTCTGAGGCCGGGGACGGAGAACGGAAGATGTTAAATTTAGTGAAAAGGTTTTAGATTAGCTAAAGAAATAGTGCATTAAGTGAAAAATTTGGATCTATTTTTGGATAGATAATGTAATTATTATTAGTAAATAAGAGTGATGAGGATTTGTGAAAATATTTGACAATCATTTTGGATTTAAATAGAGAAGACGAGAAACTCATGTCTGACTTGATAATTATATTCATTACTGCAAATTATGATTTTGTATACAAACATATGGCTTTTGACGAAATTTTTTTTTATAAGATTAAGCGCATTTTGATTTGTTCAATTTAGTCCTCTATTTTTACTTTTATTTTTTGCGCTATCGAGTTAATGAACGTCCCTTCAGCACATTAGCAAAATAGCACTGTTTATTCATGGAAAAGCTCGATTGCACAAACCGGATAAATTAGATGAATTGAGTGCGCAAAAGAAAGCATAGGATCAAATTGAACAATCGATAATAATCACAGGACTCAAGAGTGTACTTTTTGGCCATTAAAAGTGTACTCATTCTCAATTGGAAATAAGGTTCTTCGATTAAAAATTACTCCATTCAAATATGACTTATATTTATATTAAAGGATCACTTGAATCGCTTACAAAAATAATCATTTTTTAGAAAATATTTTTCAGATCATTCAATTTTTGCGAAAAATTTATCTACATCAATGTCTTGCGTTGCTTTTTTTTTTATATATAATTTTCCCGAGTCAATTGTCCCATTAAAATTTAGGTGCTTTAGACTTCTCTAAGTTAGATTGCTCTATCAAATTGTCGTTTCATATCAAGGAGAAGATCGTTTGTTGCTGCTTTGGATGCCAAAAAAAAAAAAAAGCAACGCAAGAAAAGGCAAATCTAGAGAGGGATTTAGAGCCCCTCGGGACCGATAACGGCAGATGTGAAATTGACATCGTCTGGCCTTTTCAGAAGCTTGGATCCTGGATAGAATTGTGCCTTAATTTATTCATTCTTAACCTGAGTTCTCCTTAGGTAGCAACACACCTTTGAAGCCTGCAAAACTTTTCGGACACTTCAGATGCTTCGATAGAGAGTCGGTCTTAAGAACGAAAGCGACGGCGTCTCGACGCGTCTCCCGCACGCCGCAACGGAATGAAATACCCCGAACCCTCCAATCGTGCCGGGCGGTGTCTAGTCGACGCACTAACGAGAACTTGACATCGGGGGTTACTTCTTTGTGAAGTATAGGATCGCGAGGAAAAGTGCCACTCCATGAGGATATTGAACTACGAAAATGAGAAGCTGGCCTTTCTTTCTTGAATATAATTATGCTGCTTTATTCTGTGTTTTTGCTGTCTTCTTCCCTTTCTTCTTTGTAAAGACTTTGCATGTATTGCCATGAAAGAGACCCTGAAAGAGATTGATCTAGCCCTGCCTTTTCCTTTTCGCTTCCTGGCCATACCCTCCTATTGGAAGGTTTTCCAAAATGTCGCACTACTGATTTGGATTGTTTCGTTTTGTAATGAAGTCCTAAAGTCCATTTATTGTTATTGCAAGGAACAAGCGATCGAACAACAAATAGACAGAATAAGAAAATAAATCGGACACTAGATGCACGTGGTTCGGTCGTAGAGACCTACGCCCGCGGGGAGAGCAGCTACGAATTTCGCTGTAGAATAAGCGATACACGGATATTACAAACCACACTCGAGTCGCTCAAACACTTTCAGTGTTTTTTCAACCCCCAATTATATCTAATAACGCGCACAATGTTTAAGATAAATCCTCACAACGTTGGTTGCTTTATAAGGTAAAGCAAAACCCATGAAGAAGTCTTATGTGCATATCCACTAATATATATCAATACAAATGGAGATAGATAATTATCTCCATTTCCGAATCCAACTGGAAGTTCAATTCGGTGAATATACTCCTCCTTTTTTTTTATTATCAATTTTATTTGCTTGGCTGGCAAAACTTGTCCGCCAAGTTTATATCAAGCATAAGAAAATCTCTGGTTGGAATCCAGCGCCCAAAAATGAACGGAAGTTTCCTTGGCTGACTTCATCGCATGTATGCCCCTTTATTTTTCCTTTTTCTAATTTCCACGATCAAGAAGCATTTTATCTATTTTTGAAAAAAATCGTATTTTCGCTTCAGGCTCAAAAAGACATATTTTTATCTTAATTAAAGCATAAAGTGGATATTGATTCAAATAAGAACCTAAAATGGCCATATCAATCTCAAATAAGCGCTTCACCTAAGGGCATTTTAGTCTTTTATTTTTTATTTATTCTTTTCCTTCTTTCTTCATCTTTTTTTTTCATTTTTTTTTATTTTTGATGATGACCGGCCACCGATGTTGCCCAGATAAGGCTAAGCAAGGGCCAACCTCACTTGTGACGATGAGAGCGGCCCTCGCCAGATTTGGGCAACCTTCGTCCAGACATGGCCGACGAGGGCCTATATTTCGTTTCTTCCCCTCAAGTTGGTGGGGTCGCCGGCCAAGGCGCTAGCGACCCCGACTATATTCTTTATTTTTAATATTTAATTTAATTAGAATTTATGTTAAAATTGCATTTTGACAACACATGCCGTTAATCGGCCGGAATATTTAGCAGGCCTGCCAGCGAGGTCAGACCCTTATTTGAAATAGTCATGGCCACTTTATGCCATTTTTTGAAACGAGGTCTACTTCAAACTCTTATTTAAATTTGAACTTTTTCCTGAATTAAAATAGAATTATTGTATTAAACGTTTTTTTTTCTATTTTAGCTATTACCCAACTTAAAAGCCTCAAACATTATATTGCTCAACCACAATTTTCGAAATTTCCTATAACACGTATGCGTCATCTGTATTCGTATAGATGTGACCCCACCTGAAACAAGAAAGAAATAAAAATACACTTCTATTATCATCCCTTTCGGAAATTAATTTTCTGTTTCATATCATATTCAATCTTTTTTAAAGCGAATTATCTGAAGAATATTATCCTAATAATGATTGCTTATATCGCTTATAAAAATAAATGAACGAGAAATATTTTCGTCGTTCACGAAAATATTTAGATACATAATTATCGATCTTGAAAACGTTTTCCGACAAAAAAAAAAAGATCACGAAAACGTTTTGCTGACTAATTATTTCTAAGCGGTCGTTCTTAAGAAAATATTTATCAGATCATTCGTTTTGCGCGAAATAAACATACCATTAGTGCTCCAAGCGATTCCAATGGCATCGTGCTTGCGACTTTCTGACACGTATCGAGTGTATTCGAGCATGGTTTAATCCATTCATGTTATAAACAATCGGTAGAAGTGTTTCATGCGGATGAATTATAATAATCTCTCCTCCTTTTTGTATGTTGCGTGCAACTAAAACGTACCATAACGTTATTCCTATTGGCGCAACGCGTTTTAAATGCACTTAGACATATATTTGTGCATGAGATCGCATAATCTTTTGAAATGTGGTGAAGCATGTCCCATCTTGGCCTGTTTGATAATCACGTCCCGATCGAACGTCGAGTCCGCGGCAATGGTAGTGATCAAATTGCGATCGGCTTGAATTCGACCCAAAGAGATTGCGACACGATACGATGACGATGACTATAACATTCGAAATTGCACGTCCAATTCTACTCGATATAGCAGTGGACGCAACTTTCATAACTTGCAAACCGGTCGACTGAAGTAAAATCCAAGGAGAAGATGAGTGCCAAAGAGACGAACTTCAATGAAGAACAAGTATAATTTGCGAGAGAGAGTGGAATCAAATGGTTGAAAAACCCGAATGTAATAAATGTAAAATTCTATAGCAATTTGCCTCCGCATGATTCGCGAAATGTAAATGATTTTAAAAAAAAAATATTTCCTTTTTCAAATTATATCGCTTGAAATAGTTAATCAAATCTGATAAAAAAATAGTTAATTAATGAAAAATGTTTTCAGTATCGACAACAATTTATAATTGTATGTGATGAAAATATATTTCTTCCATTCATATTTATAAATGACACGAGCGATTATTTTTAAGAAAATAATTTTCAAATCATTCATTTCTCACGAAATAAATGGAGCATTTATATCATAGAAATTCCGTGAAAAATTTCTCTTGCAAAAAATACGCAAAAAGTCATTTTATCAAACAATATTTACTTAGAACAAGTGTTCCTTCAGCCGATTTGCAATTTCCCAAAGCTCTTCCAAATGCATTGTGTTTTAGTTTGATAAATGCTCACGCTCGACTGAATGATGAGATGGAATTGAAGCTCAAATTCGAAATCTAAATATAATATAATTTAGTTTTCTATCTGCATTATGTTAGATTGTAACCTATTAATCTATATTATACTAAAGCCATTTCATTTCAAGTGGAAATCTGAGCTGGCGCTCTACTAAGTTTTTTGATATTCAAATTGATTGGAGCTCAATTCGATCTAGAAAAGAAAGGTGTCCTCTATCTACGAGATCTCTCCAAAGTCGGTGCCATTTTTATAAATATACAAGAAGTGAGGGACTTTCCCGCAATTTCATTCACAATTTCCTCGACGCCCTAGGACGGAGGAGGAGGAGAAGAAGGGAACGAAAGAAACATCTCCTCATCCATCGTCATCTTCATCATCATCGTCATCGTCTCCGTCTCCGTCTCGAGCTTCGCAGGCAAAAGCCAACAAGAAAGAGAGGAGAAGGGAAAAAAAAAAGAAAAAGTCTCCAAGATCATGAACAATCGCTTCAGCCGCAGCTCTCGCACACTCTGATTCGCTCTCTTCTCATCATACTGCCATCATTCTCGCGTCGGTTCTCAAGCATTTGCCCTAGATCTGTATGTACAAATACTCGCTCTCTCGCTCTCTCGGAGCTTCTGAATCCCCGAACTCAGTGTGTGATTCTCTCTCCTTCGTCGCCGGATCGTCCTAGGGTTTCCAATCGCTGTGGTCATTGGAAGTGGCAACCTCTTTTTGTACCCACGGTTTTCGCCTCCAATTGGCCGCGCTGCCGTCCCCAAACCCTAGAAGCTAACGGGCGCTTTCTCTTGTCGCTTTCGGCTTCCGTTTCGAATCTGTATAGAGCGCGGTCGTTCGGTTTAGCGGATTTTCTTTTTTTTTTCACAGGCAGGGGAGCGTTAGGTGTAATCTCGGTTCGTTCGCAGTTTGTGTATACAAAGGGGTAGTTGTTAGGTTTCTTTTTTAATCGATTCGTGGTTAGCGATGATGAACAATAGAGCTAGGTATCCGCCGGGGATCGGGGCGGGCAGGGGCGTGAACGCGGGCCCTGCATTCCAGTCGAGGACGCCTCAGCCGCAGTATGTGCAGAGAGGCCAGTTAGGACAACCGCCACAGTATCAGCAGAATCACCACCACCAACAGCAGCAGCAGCATCAGCATCAGCATCAGCAGCAGCAGCATCAACAGTGGCTTAGGAGAACTCAATTAGGAGGTGCGGATTCGACAGTTGATGAGGTCGAGAAGACAGTGCAGTCAGAGGCCGTTGATTCGAGGTGCATTACACTTACTGCAATGCGCATTTGCCCATGTGTACTATTTCTGTGTGGTTAGTGTGTTCGTAGAGATTAAATTATGAATGGAACATGTCGATTAGTTGTGTTGGTGCTGATTTTGCAGTCGAAAGTGAATTGCTTGACACTTGTGCTTGGCTTTATTGACCTTGCCATGATATTGCTAGAGGTATTGATGCTTGTGTGTGCCACCACTTGCTTATCCTGGGTTTCACGAATAGATACTTATGTGATATGAAGTTGCTATCTTAAATCTTTTTGAGTTCCCAAATGTAGAGATTCGAGAACTTCATTATGAGATTTTTTAAGCATTATATACGTCATCAGTCCGATATTTGTAGGAACTTCCCTTAATAAAGAAGTTGAACTTGCAAAATCGAGGAAGTTATGAAAAAGTCGATGACTTAATCAATTGAATATCGCGTCTAGGCATGTCTATTTCTTCATATCTTTGACTTCTATGAAGTTCCTTTCTTTGCTACGGCTGATAATGATAGAACAACCCGGAGTAATTTACTTACCATGCTTATTTTTACTCCTTTGTGTTAAGCTTCTCAGTTTTTCTTAATATTCCCTACAAAAATTTTATTTGGTGTAACTACTTGAGCCGGATGAAATGAAACTTTCACGTCCGATTTTGAAGGGGGGAGATCCTATAGGATCCTATCCCAATTTTTCTTTTGCTAGGCCCATAGCTAAAAACCTTCTTTCTTACGATTAAACTTTATTCCTTAAAAAGAGTTGATCCTTTACCTCACAACGAACGATTCCAGTTGCTTCTATTGAGAAAAGTCATGCACGTGATGTATTGAATGAGAGAGTGAAGTGGAGTTTTGGGAAGTTCATGAATTACCTATTTTGGTGGAGAGATCGTTATCTCATTGCTTACCTCACTTATGTTACAAAAGGCTAGTCTCATCTTTGCATCTAACAAAATCTACTCTTTCGACTAATTTGGTGGAAGATCTCTTCCTCACATGTTATTTCGGGAACAGCACATTAGGACTACAGAGCTTCTTCCGCATCTGTGGCTTGCGAAACATCTTTTTTTCGAATTTGAGCTGAAAACATGATTTCCATGGAGATTTTGAGCTGGGAATATGTCTTTTGTGACACTTTCTATAGGAAGGGACAATGTGAAATTGGGTCTTTTTACAGGAAATTTATGATGATTTAACCCTATTTCTCGGAAGTTTCGTTTTAATCGAGTAGTTGAAGGTTATTTTGTCGATCTATGGAATTTTGCAGCGATGGTTATATTTATGCCAGTTTTGAAACTTCTCCCCGCCAATGGCATAAATGCTTCTTGTGTATGCATGCTCGTTCTTCTTTCATTGTTGGTGTTTTCATCTCCCAAGCTCGTTGTACTGACATTTAATGCTTTTCCCTCTAGTTCACAAGATTGGAAGGCAAGGCTAAAGATACCACCACCTGATACGCGCTTCAAGACAGAGGTATGACCGTATGAGGCACATAACAGTGTGGGAATGGCAATTGTTTCAGTTACTTGTAAATATCAATATGTTTGGTTCATCTTTGAAGTTGAAAATGACTAGGTATGAGAACTTTGAATGTTTGATCGTTTTTATGTGCTCCAAGCATGGCGAGAGGAGAGCTCATTATGGTACTTGTGCTTGAGATACTAGTGTTTGGCTCATACTATTAGCTAATATTTCCTCTGACTTTATCTTGTCCTAAAATTTGGTCACCCGGTCTCTCTCTCTCTCTCTCTCTCTCTCTCTCTCTCTCACACACACACACACACACACACACACACACACACACACACACACACACACATATCCACCCACCCACCCATTTTGCCCTAGCAGCAGCTTGAATTTTTCATGGATACTGCAGTTTAACTGTAAAGTTTCATATTGATGACAAATAGTCTTTTTGCAGTTTTTGGGGGTGGGAGGGAGCATAGTTACTCTATTGGGGCGAGCAATATGGTACTCTCATTTGGTAGTTTTTAGTAGCTTTTATTGACAAACGATTTAATGACGCCCTCCTTTGATTTCCAATTAGTTAAACTCTATCTTGCAATTTATTGTCTAAAGCTGATAGCAATACACCCGTCTGGCATAGCAGTACACCCTTCTGGCTTATTCTTTTTAGTTTATGCAGTGTCTCCTCATTTTTCTATCTCACTTCAACAAAGTTGGTACTATTAAGGGACCCTAAATACTTAGTTTTGATGTTTCTCTGACTTATTCATGTCAGATGAAATGGATGGATGGTTAGGAAATCTTTATCAGAAGATGTTTTTCATTATTGATTTGGATATTTTACATCCCATGTTGAAAGGCTTCATCTCTTAACTTCTGAATTTGACTCCAGGATGTTACAGCAACTAAAGGAAACGAATTTGAGGACTACTTTCTGAAGCGCGAGCTCCTTATGGGTATTTATGAGAAAGGATTTGAAAGACCTTCTCCTATCCAGGAAGAAAGCATTCCAATTGCTCTAACTGGAAGTGACATTCTTGCTAGAGCTAAAAATGGAACTGGAAAAACTGCTGCATTCTGCATTCCTGCCTTGGAAAAGATTGATCAAGATAACAATGTTATTCAAGGTTTGTGTTGTATCTTGTCTTATATTGTTTTGGATAGTATGTGAAACTTGTAACGCTGCTTTCAGTTGATATATAGGAATTAGCTTCTGCCTTAAACTGAGAAGAATAAGCCAGAAGGGTTGCTTAGATATATCAGAATTAGTCTCTGTCTTCTCTAAACTCCAAGTCCACCACGGAGGCGGAATCGGATTTCATGTCCTTAATGCTAGGGTCTCAGGATTTTAGGCAGTGTATTGGGCTCTTTTGACTTGATGAACTTTGCTACTGCCAGTACGTGATCGGCAAATTTAGGTGGACTCCAAGCTCATTAGAGCTCAACTTAAATTGTTGATTCTTTTTGCATTTGTCTCTAACATATGCTATAGCACCTATAACTTTGAACAGTTTTGTAGCTGAGCTTTTTGGCAATCAGGCTGCACAATGCCTTGAATTGAAGTGAGACAAAATTTATTAAGAGATCTTGCTTTACTTGAGCTTGTTTCAATCTGTACTATTAGCATTTTTTCGTCATTGCAACTATATTCCATAGGTGACTTCGGTGTGAAAAAAAAAAGTTAGTGACGCTGAAATAATAAGTTGGAATACTGTTGTTAGCAAGTCGTCTAGTGACTCGTGTTACTTGATGCAGTTACTTGTGACTTATGTGACAACTCTTTAATTTGATGTAGTGGTCATACTCGTTCCAACCCGAGAATTGGCTCTTCAAACGTCACAAGTATGTAAGGAGCTTGGGAAGCACTTGAAAATCCAAGTGATGGTGACCACTGGTGGAACCAGCTTAAAGGATGATATTATGCGTTTGTATCAACCTGTTCATTTACTTGTTGGAACGCCTGGGAGAATCTTGGATCTTTCAAAGAAGGGAGTGTGCATATTGAAAGATTGTTCAATGCTTGTTATGGATGAGGTAATAATCTGCTGATCTAAATTGGTGATTTTGTTGCCATTACGGTTTAGATTACAGTTCTGTTTGATGAAAGTTCCATTCGTGGAATACTATATTCTTTCCATGACTCTTTTTATGTCATTAAAAAAGAAATTTGAGCAGCACAAGCTGCTAAGCTGTGTGTGCTCTTGTTCTCAACAAATTTCTTTGTATGTGTTGGGGAGGAGATAAACCTGGAAGGTTGTTCTTCTTGTTCATTTTCATTCATTCATTATTCCTTCTTAAATTAAAATGGATCCTTGGTTGTTGCTAAGTTATGCAAATTTTCACCTATATAAATTGAATTCCAATTCCAAAGATCTAATGTATGTGCATCTATGTATTTCAGGCTGATAAACTCTTGTCACCAGAATTTCAACCATCGGTGGAGCAGCTGATTCGGTTTTTGCCTGGCAGTCGTCAAATCTTGATGTATTCAGCCACATTTCCTGTTACTGTGAAGGATTTTAAGGATAGATATCTGCAGAAACCTTATGTTATTAACCTTATGGACGAGCTCACTCTGAAAGGTATTACCCAATATTATGCTTTTGTTGAAGAACGGCAGAAGGTGCATTGTCTCAACACACTGTTCTCAAAGGTTTGTTTTGATAATGATGATTCGTGAAATTTTCCATCTTATTGTTTGGATCATTTGTGACAAAGACATTGTTCTGTCTCCAGCTTCAAATCAACCAATCAATCATTTTTTGCAACTCGGTCAATCGGGTGGAGCTTTTAGCCAAGAAAATAACTGAACTTGGTTACTCTTGTTTCTACATTCATGCCAAGATGCTGCAAGACCATCGGAACAGAGTTTTTCACGACTTCCGCAATGGTGCCTGCAGGAATCTTGTTTGTACTGGTATGTTATTGGTGTGTCCTGTTGGTTACTTTGTTCTTTCTTTTACTATGGACGTGCAAGCTGGTGCTTTTGTACTTGAAATGCAAATTGTTACAAAGTGAATCTCTCTGTACATTTTTCTCCAATTTCATCACGATTGAAGTGGCATAAGCATCTTCAGCTTCATCTGGCTTTGGGTTTTTCTCTATAGATTGTTTTGAGCAGGGTATTGGGTGGAAATTGTTATCTGCTTACTGTAGGTTTTTAGGATTTAGTTAGCAGTTTGTGATATGATATCAATACTGCAGTTGTGGTAGGCTGCTACAGATCTCTTTCAGCATAGTTTCTGTATGTCCGAGGTATTATACCCTCTTAGAGGCAACAAATCGAAGTTCTTTGAGAGTGCGCCTTTTGATGGTTAATTTACGCTGCTCTTCTTTGGTGGTTCTTGGGAGGTTGTGATTGTGTGGTGGCATCAATTTGTCTACTCATTGAAATAATAACGTGCATGTTATTTTACTTCGCTAGTCGGATATGATGAACTTTTTCCTTTTTCATTTGGTAACTTGCAGATCTATTCACTAGGGGTATTGACATTCAAGCTGTGAATGTCGTTATTAACTTTGATTTCCCCAAGAACTCTGAAACTTACTTGCACAGGGTAATGTTGGGAGACTCTCTCTCTCCCCCTCTCTCTCCCTCCCTCTCTCTCTTTCGCATTTAATGTGAAGCATCACAAGTTCTCTTGGTTTCATGTGCAGGTTGGTCGTTCAGGAAGATTTGGCCACCTAGGTTTAGCTGTCAATCTTATCACATATGAGGATCGCTTCAACTTGTATGCATTTCATTCCCTCATCTGTCTGGAACTGCTAGCCAAACATCTACTAACAACTTGCCTAAATTGTTCCTACAGGTATAGGATTGAGCAAGAACTTGGAACTGAGATTAAACAGATTCCTCCACATATTGATCAGGCAATTTATTGTCGGTGATATATGGGAGAAATCTTGGACTGATGTGGAAATGGTGAGTGATGGCATGTAGGGGTGGACAGGCATGTAGAGTTGGATTCTTTCTTGCTATAGTCTTAAGTAACTGTCAAGATTTATGGCTCTTTCTTTCTGATGTTTTATTTAACAAGAGCATTTATTGATAGAAGAATTGTCAAGATTCACGCTTTTCATCTGTTACCAAGGCCACGATACCTGCTCTTCTTGTAGCGGGTATTATGATATTATCATGTGAATCATTTTGGCAGTGATGTCAACGTTAAATTTTAGAGACATTGCTTGAAATTTTTTTAATGTGCAGCTAATTTTTATTTTGCTATAACTTTGGTGTGGAGCTGCCTTTGTTCATTACTTGTACGAATAAGGTTCTGTCTCTGTGTACAAAGCGGAAGAGTTATCATTGATCATTGGTTGGTGGTCAGTGGAATGAGCTTGAATGACTGCATCTTCTTCTTATAGCACAGTGAATGGTTTTCTATCCATTATGTTTTTCCTTTTTAACATTCTTTACAGGATTTGTGAAATATCAATTTGTAATCTCAATTTTGAAGAAGATTAGTAGCTGAATGGGATCATATGCATTGGACAATAAAAGGGTCATGGCGACAGAGATATACATGCGCCTTTTTTATGTATAAGCATGAATCAGACTAATCCAAATAAGATTATGTGGTATGCTTGATTCAATTACTATTAACAGGTTGCTAATATCTCCTCTCCTGCTTTCAGGGATCAATGAAGCTGCCTGATTCAATAAGTGGGCACGGGCGGCTTGTGGAGGGTAGATTGCGAGGGATTAATATGATAAGACTTTTTAGTGGACGCCCAAGTAGGAGTGTTGAGAATGGTTTTAATGGTGTCTGGATTTGTGTAACCCGGATTATATCAGGAGATTCCTGAGAGTTGGTAGATGATCTACACAAGTCTCCGGAAAAACAACGTATTGGTCCAATTTACCTTTGAATTTCCTCAAGAGACGTTTCCCTCTTGTTTCGCCTGTATTTTCTAGAATGCTTTTGTTCCCTCTGTTTTTAGAAAGATTGATCACTGTTGACAGATGTTCCTTGGATCAAATCTCTTGCTGCTGCTTTTTTTTTCTTCTTTTTTTCATTTCTTTTGTTTCGACTTCTTTAACTTCCAGCTTCTCCTTCTCTTTTTTGTTGTTTGTTTTAGATTGACCAAGGTAGGTTTATTTCTGTGCTTCATCTGTCTTCTATGCTCTTCCCAAAATGTCCTATTTCAGGAATTGTTGCTATTGACTTAGCAAATCGTTTTGGTTTTCTGTTGTCTTGTGGTACTGTCAGTATTGGCCGTATTTTGTAAAACTCTCGAGCTCGTCATAAAAGAAATTGTGGATGCTGTATGCTAGCGTGCGTTCATATCGTTTTCTGTTTTCTGGGCTTTGTTGTGGCGGTGACGAGGAATGTACATCACCTTTTGTTCCTTCCTTCCATACCATCGGCGGATGAATCTGAGTTGCATAAAATTGATTCAATCGTCTCTCCGACACTGGCTGGACTAGGATTAGCAACTGTTTGTCCCTTCAACGACCGTGCTCTGTAGCACGAACCGAGACTTCACTTGTACAGGACATGTTATACTGGACATGTTATATATGAAGCGATTGACTGAGAGTTCGTGTACATCTCATGCCAAAGGTTTGGAGAAAATGTGATCTAAATGGCGAAGTGATCAAATTCATACGCAGGCGGATGAGAATGTAATTGAATTTGGAGGATATATTGAAGCGACGGCATAACCATAGATTGGCCTCTCTATAGTACGGGAACGATTGTTTGTTTGTTTGCTTGTTTGCTTTGCCTGTTAGTTTGTAAACCCTCTTTGATACTCCCCGAGTAAAAGAAGAGATCAGAATGTAATCTGAAACAGGAAGTGAAGTGCGGAGGCTCCGTGACTCAACCGAGCACGCAAACTCAGCTGAGTGAGTCAGCAGACATGATGCCGAGGGGAGGAGCTTTCCTCAGTTTCCTGTTCTGAGCTTGGTGGGCTTTGACCGCATTTATGATCTCCTTTTCCCCTGTTTCTTCACACCTCTTTCCCCCGTTGAATCGTTCGATTCGTTTGTCGCTCTCGCAAACAAATCTGGTTTTTCTTTTTCTCTTTTTTTTTTTTTTTAAATCTAAGCTCATCGTACGAATTTCGCCTGCCCCGTATAAAGTCCGATTTGGACCACGACTATACACGTTTATCTTAACGAATCCGTACTCCGTCTCCCGCCCCTACCGCCTTGTAAGTTTATTTCCCACATTTTCAACAACAAAGTCGAACTACCGTGAGTTAACTTTCTCGATACGCCGAGGAAGGCCGTGATGTTTCCAGAAATGGTCCGACGCATGTATCCTTATTATCTCTATGTACTTATGGTTGCTCGTTGATACAAGATAATAAGTCGTCCTCTGAATATATTGAACATGGAGTAATTCTATCATACTTAGTACAAGACAATAAGAAACCCCCCCCCCCCCCCCCCCCCCCCCCCCCCCCAAAAAAAAAAAAAACTGTGGAATTCATGTTTAATGCTTGATCAGCATTGCATAAAGATAGTCGCTTATAAATCCATCAAACGAATATATGTCGATTTATCGCACTGTGGCCAGCAGTTTTTTTTTTTTCCTTAAATTTTTGGTGGAAAGCCAGCAGCTTATTAACGAAGGAATGGATAGCAGAGAAGAAGAGAGAGGAAGAGGTTGTCACCTCAGACTGTGTCCGTACCTCCTCATTCATGTCATGTCATAGAGCCATAGCCATTAATGACAAGACACACTCACCTCTCTCCTCTCCTGAGATCTCTCTCTCTCTCTCTCTCTCTCTTCAAGACCATCCGCCTTTAATGCAACCCTCTTGCTTGTCAGTTCACGGGGTTTTCTCTCACCTCCCTCTCTTCCGTCCCCCCTCAGTTGAAAACCTCCAAAAGAGGGAGTGCACTGCTTTAATGGCTTTCATTTTCTGCACAAGGGCCACAGAAACTTATCACGCGTTGAGTGATGATGATTCAAGATTCAGTCTTTCTTCTTCTTCTTCCCGAATCCCTTCGTTTGCTCTTGGGGTTCGAGCGCTACTGGTAGGACCAATGGGAGACATCACTTTGAATACGTGATACGTCGAGCATTTAATGTCTCCTCCCAGCAAAAATACGTCCCATTTAATGCGCGTCACAGCTTAAAGCTTGCCGATCGTCCTTCCACTCCCACCAGTTGTGTCCCGTTCAGTTTCGATCCCTCCCCAGATGCAGTAAAATCGAAATGGGCATTTAGAGAACCCCTCACCTATTACATGATCCTCTCATCTGTCTCTCTCCTCCCCCCCCCCCCCCCCCCCCCCCAAAGATAGTGTTTTTCACTACTACTCTGTACTTTTTTTTTTTGATCGAATACTACTCTGTACTTTTTTTTTTTTGTTCAGAATACTACTCTGTACTTCATTTGCTCCGTTTCACTCACAGGCGGAAGAAGAGCTTTAGAGGCCTTTCTTGGTTCTCTCAGGGTCTTTTGTTTTTGTGTTATGTTGTGATAACTTTGTGAGTGGGAGAGAGAAAATGGGAAGGACACCATGCTGTGACAAGAAGGATTTGAAGAAAGGGCCATGGACGGCCGAGGAAGATGAGATTCTTGTTGGGTACATCAGACAGAATGGCCATGGAAGCTGGCGTTCTCTCCCCAAGCTTGCAGGTGGGGTCAACACTTCTCTCCTCCTCCTCTTCTTCTTCTAAAGTTGTCCCTTTTTTGTTCTTTTTTTCGGTTTACTGTATGTTTGATCACCATAAGGGCTTCTTTGAAACTCGTCTTATAAGAGGAATTAGTGTGGTTCTAAAGGCGAAGTTGCAATCTTTTTGCTTCGGATAGTCTGAGAATGGGCAAAAGCAGTGTTCTTTTAGGTGGTGTTGTGCATCTTTACGGCAACATGGTACAGAAACATAGTTTTGCACTAGATGGCTCGTTAAATATGCTGATATTGTGAGTCCATACACTGTTGATGGTTGTGCATCTGCTGCTTGATAGGTCTTCTTCGTTGCGGTAAGAGTTGCCGGCTAAGGTGGACGAACTATCTCAGGCCAGACATAAAACGTGGCCCTTTTACGCCCGAAGAGGAGAAGCTTGTCATTCAGCTTCATGGAATACTCGGTAACAGGTACCTATCTTACACTCTCCGAGACTCATGCCTGGTGCTTAGCCTGAATAACCAGCTCATTGGATATGGTTGGCTTAGCTGAGTAAAGATAATAAAACCTCTGCTTGCATTTGGATCGTGAATAGCTAATGGAATGGAAGGCACCCTTTTGGAATTATATCATTTACTGTTGTTTTATGGTACTTGACCTTTTAAGCTTGGGAGATCTATAGTGGTTTGATACCCGAACATTTTGTTCTGCCTTATCAAGTTGATTATCGGTACCATATTATCTTACTAGATTCAAATTTTTGGTCACAAAATGGCCCAGAATAAAGACAATATACCCGATTAGCAAATAATTTTGCTTCTGCTGTGAATTCTTAAGCTTGTGAAGGATGTGTTTGAATTCCTGATAGCATCATGCAGATGCATTTTTCTACTCTTACATTAGGCTGTTTATTTTTTAGCTATACAATGTCCCATACTCGCTTTATGCGATGGCAACTTGATTTTCACTTGGTTTGAATCTACTAATTTAAATTTAGCATGTGATTGAAAATATCTTAGAACTACTCTGTTTATCCTAGACGATTAGGACTCGCAACAGATTGTCACTGGAAACACAAGTGTAGGCCTTTGACTTGTTCCCTTCGTAATGACAGGTGGGCTGCCATTGCTGCTCAACTTCCCGGAAGAACGGACAATGAGATCAAGAACCTGTGGAACACCCATCTAAAGAAGCGTCTTCTTTGCATGGGCCTTGACCCCAAGACTCATGAACCTTTCGTAACCCGAGGCCCTTTCACAAGCTCACCCACATCCACAATCACGCGTCACATGGCGCAATGGGAAAGTGCTCGGCTCGAAGCTGAAGCTCGGCTTTCTAGGGAGTCCTTCCTGTTTAATCCACTTCCAAAAACTGATGCTGACCATTTCCTCCGGCTATGGAACTCAGAAGTTGGAGAATCTTTCAGAAAGACGAGCATGGAAATGGGAAGAAGCCCGGTTTCTCCGGCATCTTCATCTGTGAAGTGTGAATCCAATTCAGCCATCAGCACCGAAATGGGTCCCTCCGTGGGTGGTTCTGCTGCGGGTTCTGCTGCTGCCGCAAATGACGGAGACGAAGATAAGGAATATGAGAGGTGCAAATCCTACATTCCACTAATGGCTGCAGGGACAGAGTCCTCTGGCTCTAGTGCCTTAGAAGATTCATCAGATACTGCGTTGCAGCTGCTGCTGGATTTTCCTATCAACAATGACATTAGCTTCTTAGGAGGAGATATTGATCAATATGCTTCATCTTCTGGTTTAGTTTAGAAAGTTACTAAATATTTGCTGTTATGAAACCCGGGTAAGCCTTTGCCTTTTATAAGGCCCTCTCCTGCTAGAGTTTTGAGCTTTTTCCATTGTCAAGAGGAGATGTGAACATAACATTTTGACTCTATGGTATTGTCTTACTTAGTCTTGTAAGTTTTTTTAAGAAAAACACAGAGTGGATTGTATTCTTTTGCAGCAATATATTCAAGCTTGCAACTGATGCTCTTTTTAAAGAGCTAATACACGACAGTTAAAAGCATGAAAGAAAGTACTCCACTAACTCCTAAAAACCAGCAACTTGCAGAAGCTTCCTACTGACTTGGTCAAACACAAATCCATGTTTAGCACCTTTAAAAACAAACTCCTAAAAACTAGGACACTAACTGACTATTTTACTAAAAACATATTCAAAGAACACGTGCAGCACTAAAGTAATTTTATAACACTCCTCCTTGCTTTAGGTGCTGCAAATCCCGAGCTTCTCCCTTAGATCTTCAAACCGAGCTTCTCCCTTAGATCTTCAAATTTGCTTACAAGCAATGGTTTCGTGAAAATATTTGCCAATTGTTTTTCTGACTTTCAGTAAACAAGTGCAATTTCGCCTTCTTTCTGCACTTCCCTTAGAAAGAAAAACTTGATTTTGAAATGCTTAGTCTTCTCATGAAAGACTGGATTGTGAGAAATTGCAATTGTTGCCTGATTATCAACAAGAATTTTCGTGTTGTTCCACTGCTTCAGGTGCAAATCACATAAAAATTTTCTTAGCCAAATTGCCTAATTAACTGTTGCTGTGGCTGCTATGAACTCAGTTTCTACTGTGGACTGTGCTACAACTTCTTGCTTCTTAGAGCGCCATGAGAAAATTCCTGAGCCAAGACTAAAACAATAACTAGAGGTACTTTTCATATCATCCACATAACCTCCCCAATCACTGTCAGAAAATTCCAACAGCTTGCAATCTTGGCTTTTCTTAAACTTCACACCAAATTCAATTGTTCCTTTAATGTATCTCACCACTCTTTTTGCTACTCTTAAGTGCATTTCAGTAGCACAATGCATAAAACGAGATAAGAGACTTATAGAAAATAAAATGTCTGGTCTTGATGCTGTGAGGTACATTAGACAACCAATCAGACTTCGAAAGTAACCCTCTTCGACTCTGTCAGTCCCATCGTCTTTGCTCAAGCTCTCCTTTTGATTCATTGGAGTGGCCATTGCCTTGCAATCCTCCATATGAAACTTCTTGAGAATTTACTTGGCATACTTCTTTTGACAGATGAAAACTTAATCTTCCAACTACTTAATCTCCATTCCCAGAAAGTATGTCATTAATCCAAGGTCTGTCATTTCAAAAATCTGCATCATTTCTCTTTTAAACTCTTCAACAAGCTTGGCATTACCACCTGTGATTAAGAGATCATCAACATAAAGAGAGACTATAAGCAGATCGTCTCCCTTATTTTTCACATAAAGAGTAGCCTCTGACATGCTTTTTTCGAATCCAAGGCTTGAGACATGCTCATCTATCTTGCTATACCATGCTCTAGGTGCTTGTTTCAAGCCGTATAGAGCCTTCTTGAGCAAGCAGACCTTCTCCTCTTCACCTTTTTCTGCGAATCCCTCGGGCTGTTCAACATAGATCTCCTCCTGCAGAATACCATTTAAGAATGCAGATTTTACATCTAGTTGAAACACCTTCCAACCCTTTTGAGCTGCAATTGCTAACAAGAGTCTTATGATATCCAATCTAGCCATGGGTGCAAAGGTGTCTGAATAATCAACACCAAAAATTTGTGCATACCCCTTAACTACAAGTCTAGCCTTGTACTTGTTGATGGAACCATCTGCATTTAACTTGGTTCTGAAAACCCATTTTACTCCAATAACCTTTCTATCCTTCGATTTTTCAACAAGCTCGCAAGTCTTGCTTTTTCTTATCATTGACAAATCCTCTTCCATTGCCTTCTTCCAATTCTGGTCTTTAATGGCTTCTTCATACCCTGCAGGTTCACAAATGGCCACATTGCATCTCTGATAAATATCAGAGAGTAGTCTTGTTCCATGGATTGGTGGATCATCTCCCAACTCTTCTTGCCGTTGTTCTTTTGCTTGCTCTTCTATTGTTTGGAAGGGAAGACTTGTTTTCTGCTTGCTCGTGGATGCCTCTTGTGTCTGTTTCCAGTTCCATTTCTCATCTTCATTAAAGAACACATCTCTACTGACAATTATCTTCCATGTTTGAGGTTGATATACTTTGTAGGCCTTGGAGGAAGAACTGTAACCCACGAAGATGCCTGGTTCTGACTTCTTGTCAAGTTTATCACGCTTGACGTATGGAACATGAGAGAAACACATACAACCAAACACTCTAAGGAAATTGAGTGAAGGTTTATAGCCATACCATGCCTCGAATGGAGTTTTGTCCTCTAATACCTTGGTAGGCAATCTGTTCTGCAAGAAGACCGCAGTACTTGCTGCCTCAGCCCAGAAATTCTTTGGCAACTCCTTTTCATGAAGCATGCATCGAGTCATTTTCATTATATATCTGTTTCTCTGCTCACTGACTCCATTTTGCTGTGGAGTGTACGGAGCGTTGAGTTGGTGCTCGATGCCAGATTCTTCACAGAACATGTTGAACTGCTCCGAATTGTACTCTCTTCCATTGTCAGACCTAATGCATTGAATGTTGCTACCACTCTGCTTCTCCACCATTTTCTTGAACTTCCAGAAAGTGTCAGCCACTTCTGATTTATTCTTCATGAAAAAAATCCTACACATTCTACTGAAATCATCTATGAAAATAACATAGTACTGACTACCTGCGAGTGATTGAGTTCTTTGAGGACCAGCAACATCTGTGTGGATTAGTTGCAACTTGTGAGAGGCTCTCCAAGTTGACTTAGGAAATAGATTTCTATTTTGTTTATCGAATTGACAGGCACGGCAATTTGGTAAATGGTCTGCAAAGACTGGTAAACCGTTTGACAGCTCTTTTTTCTTCGTCAGCAACATTCTTGAAAGGTGACAATGACCTAGTCTCTTGTGCCAGGTCTCAGTCACATTCTCCTTCGTGGAATAAGCTGCTTGCTCCTCCTTGGTTGGTTCAAATGAGAAGCTCTTGCATCTCATTTTTGCTTTGGCAATTTCATCTCCATTTACATCTTGTATGAGGCAAAATTTATCTTCAAAGAACACCTTGAATCCTTTTTCAATGAGTTGACCAGCACCCAACAAATTTTGGTCGATATCAGGTACAAAGAGAACATCTGAAATTGACTTTGTACCTGAATTTGCTGAGATAGCAATGGTTCCCTTTCCTTTCACCGAAATATAGTCGCCATTTCCTATTCTGACCTTTGTGATTGCCGTGGGCTTCAATTCTTTGAAAAGACTTCGATCGTGAGTCATGTGATTTGTACAACCACTATCTATTAGCCAACTCACATTTGATTCTCTGCTTGAGAAACAAGTGGTTACAAACAATTGGTCTTCCTCTTCTTGGTCTACAATTTGAGCATCTGCTTCCTGCACCTGATTTTTATTCCTGCATATCACTGCCTCGTGTCCGAGCTGATTGCATTTGAAACATTTGGCGTCAGGTCTCCTCCAACATTTGAATGGAGGTGACTTTCTTCCCACAGTGATGGCAAGGAGGGGTATTTACCCTTGAAATTTCCATTTCTGCTTTTGTTGCTATTTGAAGCAGAAAAAAGTGAATTTCCCTCTTGGCTTTTCTTCTTTTTCTTTTTCTTTTTGTCAGCTTCATGATGTTTTGTAGGTAAGGCTCCTTCAATTTCACCTTCCTGCCTCATAGCTCTTCTTTGCTCCTGTGCTTGTAAAGCATTCAATAGTTCTGCCATAGTGATTTTTGACATATCCTTAGTGTTTTCTAAGAATGTAATTGTAGCCTCAAATTTTTCAGGCATTGTGACAAGGATTTTTTCAACAATCCTTGATTCTGGTAGAGAAGAGCCGAGTAGTCTGACTCGGCTTGCAATGCTAAGCAGCCTGTCAGAATACTCTTTGATGGATTCCGTCTTTTTCATCTTCTGCAACTCAAAGTCACGTACTAGATTTAGCATTTGCATCCCTCGGATCCTTTCGTTTCCTTTGTATTCAGTATTGAGATAATCCCATATCTCTTTTGCTGACTTTAGAGACATGATACGAGTGAAGATGTTGGATGAGACTGCAGCAAACAAGCAGGCCTTTGCCTTTGATTTCTTCGTCTTCTTCTCCTTCTGTGTTTTGATCTGTACGATGGTGGGATTGTCTGGAAGAGTAGGAATTTCATAGTCTTCTTCCACTGCTTCCCAAAGATCCAAAGCATCCAAGTATGTCTCCATGCGTACTGCCCAAATCTGGTAGTTGTCTCCGTCGAACACCGGCGGAGCAATTGATGAGAAACTAGCTTCGGCTTCCATGACGCGTCAAACTCACACACATATCCCTTGAGAAGAAGGCTTTGATACCAATTTGTAAGTTTTTTTAAGATAAACACAGAGTGGATTGAAGAAGTACGTTTATTCTTTTGCAGCAATATATTCAAGCTTGCAACTGATGCTCTTTTTAAAGAGCTAATACACGACAGTTAAGAGCATGAAAGAAAGTGTTCCACTAACTCCTAAAAACCAGCAACTTGCAGAAGCTTCCTATTGACTTGGTCAAACACAAACCCATGTTCAGCACCTCTAAAAATAAACTCCTAAAAACTAGGACACTAACTGACTATTTTACTAAAAACATATTCAAAGAACACGTGCACGTGCAGCACTAAAGTAATTTTATAACAAGTCTCTTTTTCTCTGCTGTATCTAGAAATTTTCTTGTATCGGACCCTATTATTGCATTACATGGATTGGTCTCATGTTCCGACATTACATAGGGATTTTAAATTTATTCAGCAGTTGCTTCTAAGCATTTGGATTTGGAATATGGCTCGACAAAACCACAAGCAACCCTCTGTTATGGAAGAAAGGTGTTACATCTGAACAAGTAAGCTAGACTAGGCAAACCATTCCCTTCATAGGAATAACAGGTAAAGATCACTCACAACCATTTAAGAACTTCAGATGTAACATGGCAAACAAGCCCTTCATCATGGAAGCACAAAAAGACGGTAATCTTCCTTTTTCAGCAAGGTTCACGCACCTGTTGGAGTTGGCGAATACTTCGGGGACCCTTGTTTCTCACACCGGGTACGCCCACATGTGCTTAGGGAAACCAAAGTGTAATCCGACGACATGTGACCTATGCGCGCGGGATGCGGGGGTTCGGGGGCAGCGCCCCCGACACGGGTGTCCCGCTGACCGGTCAGCGGACGGCTGCCCCGCTCGCCGGTGAGCGGGCAGGTGTTCAGGGGCAGCGCCCCCGAAACCTCAACGGCTTTGGACTTTTATTTAAGTTAACCCGTATGTTATGGGCTTAATAGAGGTTTCGCTAGGTTTAGGTTTTGAGTCCGTTTATGGCATATATATTTTGCTCATTTATGCTGATCATGGTAACGAGTTGAGTGGATGTAAACCGAATATCATAGTGAAATCTCTTGCAGGACGTAGCCCTATTCTGGGATGAACCTGGGTAATCTCGTGCGTCATTCAATTTTTATTGATTTCTGTGTGATCGTTCTGATTCGGTGTGCGATAAATCCCATCAATTAGTATCAGAGCCTTGTGTTCAAGAAATTAGGGTTTATCTGAGATGTCAGGAGGGTCACGGATTGAGATCGAAAAATTCGATGGGACGCGGTTCGATCTGTGGAAGATGAAGATGGAGGATCTACTTTGTGATCGAGATCTTTGGTCGGCAATCGTAACGGAAAGGCCTGATGCTGCGATGCCTGGTATTGTGATAAAGGAACCGGGGAAGAATAACGATTCATCCTCCAAAAAGGCGGATCCAAAGGAGATTGAAGACTGGGATCGGATTGATCGAAAAGCAAAGGGTTTGATCCGGCTTTGTCTCACAGACTTGATTCTGACAAAAGTGATGAGCGAACCTACAGCCAGGGATTTATGGCAGAAACTGGAGTCGCTTTATTAAAGTAAGTTGTTGGTTAATAAGCTGTTTTTGAGGAAAAGGCTGTATAACCTTCGGATGCACGAGGGCGACTCGTTTTCTGCACATTTATATAACTTTAACACGTTGATTAGTCAACTCGTATCAATCGGTGTTAAGTTTCAAGATGATGACAAGGCGATAACACTACTTTGTTCACTGCCGGATTCATGGGATAACCTGATTGTGGTGATCGGTGGTGAGGATAAGGAATTATCCTATGAGAGTGTGTGTTCGGCCTTGTTATCAGAGGAGACACGAAGAAAGGGGTTAGGAAATTTCGGTAAAGAGGCATTAACTGCTAGGGGTAGGCCAGCAGAGAAGACTCTAAATCGGAGAGGGTCCAGATCTAAATCTCGTGGGCGATCGAAGAGTAGGGAGAGGAGGGTACAGTGCTGGAGATGTGAAGGGTGGGGCCATGTGAAGCGGGACTGTAAAAACAAACCAATTTTTAAGAAAGAAGCTGAATCATCCTCGGGAAAGAAGGAAGTCGATGCAGGAGATATGTATTTGGCTGCTGCTTGTATGGCGCAGTCAGACAATGATATTTGGTTGATCGACACCGGTGCTTCATACCACATGACGCCTCATAGACACTGGTTTTGTGAATATGAGAAATATAATGGTGGAGATGTCATGCTCGGAGATGATACTGCAGTTCAGATTGTCGGGCGTGGCAAGGTGAAGCTGAGGATGAGTAATGGCACGGTGAAAACTCTTCCAGACGTGATGTACATACCTTTGATGAGCAGGAACCTATTATCAGTCGGTACGATGGCTGATTCAGGGGTTACTTTCAGCTGTGATAAGAATTCGTGCAAGATGACTCGAGGTTCCATTGTGATTGCACGAGGAGTCCGTTATGGGACATTGTATAAGCTGCTCGGGGAAACGGTGATTGTTGGTAGTGGTTTCGTCTCTGAAAAGACCATGGAAGATGGATATGATACGTCCATGTTGTGGCATCAGAGGCTATGGCATATCGGTGAAAATGGACTGTCTACCTTAGCTTCAAGTCAAATGGTAAAAGGAGTACCAGATTGTTCTATCGGCTTCGGGTTCTGTGAACACTGTCTTCATGGAAAACAGAACCGAGTTAGCTTCCAACACACCGGTACGAGAGCAACAGAGATTCTTGAGCTGATTCACAGCGATGTCTTCGGGCATACTCCAACTTCATCTATTGGAGGATCCAGGTACTATGTATCGTTCATAGATGATTTTTCGAGATATAGTTGGATTTATTTTATTAAAAGTAAATCAGATGTATTCGAAAAATTTCGAGAATTTAAGGTTTTGGTTGAAAACCAATTGGGCAGGAAAATCAAGATACTTCATACAGATAATGGAGGTGAATTCTATTCAGACAAGTTCGAGCAGTTCTGTGTGGACAATGGTATTGCAAGGCAGAAGACGACCCCATATACGCCTCAGCAGAATGGTGTGGCTGAAAGATTAAACCGGTCACTCATAGAAAGGGCAAGATGCATGCTGAGTTGGGCAGGTTTGGGGCATGAATTTTGGGCAGAAGCTGTAGCCACAGCCAGTTATTTGAAGAATCGGTCACCGACCTCATCAGTGAAGGATCGTACACCATATGAGGCAGCGTTTGGGAAGAAGCCGAATCTGTCACATGTTCGGGTGTTTGGGTGTGACGCATATGTTCATATACCCAAGGAGAAACGAGGCAAGCTTGACAATAAGTCTGAAAAGAACATATTTGTCGGGTACAAGGAAGGGGTCAAGGGCTATAAGCTGTGAAGTCCAGAATCAAAGACCATTGTATACAGCAGGGATGTTGTCTTTCGTGAATCACAATCTCAGATTGGCACACAGAAAGGTGATGAGCCCGAGAAAGTGGTAATGCTTGAAGAAAGTCCTAAAGCTGAAACGGTGGAGATGGCTCCACAAGGTACGCCAGTAGAGTCTGATTCAGAATCGGAGCAAGGGGACTTGGTTAATGAAGTCGAGGATGCAGATTCGGATGAAGACTCAGATACAGATAGCATGTCGGCTCTCAGGAGATCGACGCGAGAAAGAAAGGTACCACTTCGATACTCACTTAGTGCATTGAGTACGTTTCATGCTTTGAGCATTACCAGAGATGATCCTAGTTCTGTAAAAGAGGTGAGATCCATGGATGATGCGAATCAGTGGGAGCTCGCAATGATAGATGAGATGCAGTCGCTTGATCATAATGAGACATGGAGTTTGTGTAAGTTGCCTAAGGATAGAAAAGTAATTGGGTGCAAATGGGTGTTCAAGCGAAAACTAAAACCGGATGGGACTATAGAGAAGTACAAGGCTAGGCTTGTAGCCAAGGGATATTCTCAGATCGAGGAAGCTGACTATAAGGAGATCTTCTCTCCCGTGGCGAAATTGACCTCGATACGGTTTGTTCTGTCCGTAACAGCTGCATACGATCTTGAGGTGGAACAGATGGATGTAAAGACGGCTTTCCTTCATGGGGACTTGGAGGAGGAGATATATATGAGGCAACCAGAAGGCTTTGAAGTAAAGGGAAAGGAGAATCTTGTGTGCAAATTGAAAAAGTCTTTATATGGGCTGAAGCAGTCGCCGAGGATATGGTACTAGAAGTTTGACACGTACATGCTCCAGCTTGATTTTGTGCGTTCAAATTCTGACCATCGTGTTTATGTGAAGAGGACGGGCGATCAGTTTGTCATTCTCACGCTATATGTGGATGATATGCTGTTGATCGGGAATAGCGTGAAGATGGTGAGATCTGTGAAGAGTTTATTGGCCAAGAAGTTCGAAATGAAAGACTTGGGGCCTGCAAATTTTATTTTGGGCATGCAGATTAGGAGGGACCGTGAGAAACGGAAGCTGTGGCTAGGGCAGGAGAAATACATCAAAGAAATATTGAAGAAATTCAATATGATAGACTGCAAGCCTGTTGGTACCCCTATACCTTTAGGGACCAAGCTATCTGCGGAACAATGTCCTAAAACGGGTGAAGAAGCTGAAGAGATGGCCCGAGTTCCATATGCAAGTGCAGTAGGTAGCTTGATGTATGTTATGGTGTGCACACGTCCGGATATAGCCCAAGCAGTGGGAGTCTTGAGCCGATACATGTCTAACCCAGGTAGAGAACACTGGAATGCGATCAAAAGAGTTTTCAGGTATCTTCGTGGAACTTCGAATTTTTCTTTATGTTTTGAAGGTACAGGGAATGGAAACATGCTTGACATTATAGGCCATGTAGATGCTGATTGGGGTGGAGATATTGATAGTAAACGGTCCACTAGCGGGTATATTTTCACATTGTTTGGGGCTGCATTGAGTTGGATGAGTAGAAGGCAAAGCGTGGTAGCGCTCTCTTCTACGAAGGCTGAGTACATGGCTCTTACTCATGTTGGAAAAGAGGCCGTATGGTTACGGCGGTTGTGCTTGGAACTTGGTTTTGAGCAAGGTGCCGTAGAGGTGAGATGTGATAATCAAGGGGCTATTTATTTAGCTAAGAATCCAGCATTTCACTCACGCGCAAAGTACATTGATATACAATATCATTTCATCCGAGAAAAAGTGGAGAAGAAAGAGGTTCGGCTTGTAAAGGTCGACACAGTGAAAAATAGTTCAAACTTCCTTACTAAAGCCGTCACAGGTGCGAAGTTTGAATGGTGCTCTACTGCGATTGGATTGAAGAAGAATGATATCGGAAAGGCTCTCATTTGCGCAAAGTATCCACCAAGTGGGAGAATGTTGGAGTTGGCGAATACTTCGGGGACCCTTATTTCTCACACCGGGTACGCCCACGTGAGCTTAGGGAAACCAAAGTGTAATCCGATGACATGTGACCTATGCGCGCGGGATGCGGGGGTTCGGGGGCAGCGCCCCCGACATGGGTGTCTTGCTGACCAGTCAGCGGACGGCTGCCCCGCTCGCCGGTGAGCGGGCAGGGGTTCGGGGGCAGCGCCCCCGAAACCTCAACGGGTTTGGGCTTTTATTTAAGTTAACCCGTATGTTATGGGCTTAATAGAGGTTTCGCTAGGTTTAGGTTTTGGGCCCGTTTATGGCATATATATTTTGCTCGTTTATGTTGATCATGGTAACGAGTTAAGTGGCTGTAAACCGAATATCATAGTGAAATCTCTTGCAGGACGTAGCTCTATTCTGGGGTGAACCTGGGTAATCTCGTGCGTCATTCAATTTTTCTTGATATCTGTGTGATCGTTCTGATTCGGTGTGCGATAAATTCCATAAGCACCAACGGAATGAAACAACAGAAACAATATCGACGAGAGCTATTATTCTTGCCTTATGGTCAGGTCCAAGATCAACAATTTTCAGAAACACCCGAGGAACTTTTTCGGCATGTATCCAGTAGCACGATATTTTGCAGCCACTTCCCCTGCCTTGAGAATTTCTTCACTACGTCTTGCTTGGATTGTTGCCCTCTTTTCTTCTGCATGCTTGTGAATCATTGCTACCTTGTTTTTCACTTTTTCCCCGTACTCTGCCTTCTTCTTCTCCAGCTGTTCCTGCATACCATGAACACGGAACTGAGAATAACCAAGACAGAAGCGCATAATGCAAGGAGAAACTTAGAAGCAGATGTTCAAAGCTGAGAAGGAACAAAATGGTAAGGGAAAAAGAAAGGAGGAAGCGGGTGTTTCCGGATGTTACCTCTGTTTTTCGCAAATCGGCTTCTTTAGCAGCCTTCTTGCTGTTTTCCCAAGAAGTAATTGTGGACATCTTTTTCTGTGCCCTGTTCATGCAAAAACATTTGCGTTGCTTGGACGCACACTATTATGAGCTAGCACTAAAATTTTATTTCTGAGTAGCTCAATGGCGTTTCGGACTGAGGAGGGCAAACAGAACAGGCCTAGCGGGACGACGGCAATGTGCAAGAAGGACTTGCTAGTGACTCATTAAGATGTGAACACAACTTCTTTGGTCAAGTAACTAATAAAGCAGAGCATCCATCACTTGGGGTTGAGCACTCTGTCCCGAAGCATATACTGACGAACTATCTTTTCCTCACGGTCCGAACAAAAGTGAAGAGTTTGGTACTTCAGTAGCACACATTAGGATGTCGGACGTAAAATGGTAGGGAAGATAGAAATAAGTATAACCATTTGGTCTGCGTGATTACAGGAATGTCGCGAGATTGATTTAGCAATGCACATTGGCAACCCGATTGCGTATAAGCTGGAGGTTGGAAACACTCCTTAAAGAACACAAGGAACTCTTTCCCACACGATCATACTTTCAGATATTCTGCTCATTCAAGCAAATTCATGCATTAAGCTAAGGCAACACGATTCAAAACTCCAAGCATATGTGTCATGTGTATAGCTTACTTGTTGTCTGCCTTTGTCTTTCACTTTCTTCCCATGCCTTAATGAATGTCAGTTTCTTTTCCTTCTCAACTTCTGCTAGCGCAAGGTCTGCAAAAAGCATTACGTGGAAAATCTGGGTCAATGGAGTTGGGAGGAAACTCCATCATGCATCTAGGATCTTTAAAGAGAAAAACTCGATGATAAACCCCCCCCCCCCCCAAAAAAAAAAGGATCTCGGATCATAATAGACGTTAGATGATTACGATGGAAATTGAGAAATTCATTGTGTCGCTATACAATCAAAATGGCATCATTGTTAGGAACTACATAAAAGAAGTTTCGGTAAGAAATCTTTCTGGATGTGCAACCACTTAAGTACTCACCCCTATCGAGTGAACCACCTGAACCTTTATTCCGCGCTGTACCCGGTGCCTCTGTCAATAAGTATAAATTACATTGGAGTAAGATGGAATAATTACTGAATGTGTATCCTGGAGTAATTGTTCTTGGGCAAGTATTGACCACTGAAGCGCATTACAATGAAGTGAAAAGCCACAGCATTTTTCCAACTGCTAATGCATTATCGACATATTTATACTTCTAAGTCCATCCCTCGATGCTAGTTTTAATTTCTGAAGGATGAGAGGAGACTGAGTGATCAGTGTCTTATGCTAAGTTGCAGCTAGCATCTTCACTTCAGCAAGTGAGAAGTCCTTTACTTAAAGCTCGCTCATCATGGTTTGTGCAAAGCCACTAAGAGAAGAAGGTGTGGATGATTGGCATAACAAGTATGGTCCAGTTCCTTGCACTTAGGACAGAAAATAGTCTCAACAAGAAGCTAATTATTCCTGAGGTCTTAGTTAAAGCAACAGAATTTGCTTGAGATGATGAGCATAAAAGACTAATCATTAGGAAGCCCCGTCTGTTTGAAGTCTTTGCCAAATTCACGTCAAGGCAATAAGCGAACTCCGTTGAGATCTATACTCACCATATGTCTAATGACGTCTAGAGCTCATCAGCGACGACTCAACAATGACCGGGGTTTAACTTGGTTCTGAACAGGGGTATTCTCTTGGATCGTGTTGGTTCAGACCTCATCAGAAGGCAATCTGAAGCAATAGAAGATAAGAACAGGTCATTGTTGAAAGTGCCTTATTTTTTCTTTGTTATTTTATGCAAGGGAAAGGGAATTCTAAGAATAATGAAAGCAAAGTGGAGAACCCAAATATGGAATTGAAAAAACAGAGATCAAGCATGTTGCAACGAAAGCTAGCATTTTTACTATGCCGATCCCCGAATTCAGCTTTGAGAAAGACTGAGCCTGGGATCCAATTCCATCTCATTACAGATGTGACGACACAATGAAATCCACATTCTTTGATCAGCCTCATTTTTGCACTGATGGGAGTTTTTGTTCCAAAGTAGGTCCTTCATTAAGAATATCGCAAGTGTTATCAAGAACGAACGTAGAGGTGACCCTTGAGCTTGGGACAGCTTCCAAAGACAAGAAAAGACAGGGTATAATTCCCTCGAAGTGGGAAACATCAGATGATTCATAACCTTTCTCTTTGTGATCAGAACTAGTAATAAGAACGAATAACCAAGAAACGAGCGCGATATAACTCCATCATTCCGTTAACTTCAGGCATAGACATGAATGTAGCATCTGCTCAATACTCACTCTATATTGTCTCCAGCCAAAAAGACACGGAAAAGAGAAGAATGAAACACAAAGGAGGCTGAAGAAGAGAGGGCGATTTTTACTTGGAGCAGCAACGAGAGCTGTGGACTCGTTGCTCTTCTCTTCTGGTGGTATGACTGTGATCTCTCGCCTCATGCCTTACCTATCAACTTCTCAGAGCTTTGACTCCAAACCGTTCTGATGATTTGCAAGTGAATTGGTCCTAACCGTCTTTTTATAGTGCAATGGCTTTGTGTAGAAGGGGTCCATACATATCTCAGCTATAGGCGGGCATTTTTCTTTTTGCCAAACAAAGAGCAAGAGAGCGAAAACTAGCTCGCCGGTCCACGTTCTGCTCGACTGTGCTTCTTGACCCGTCTCATTTCGAATGAAATGGGTTGGGAATAAAGTTGATGAACAGAAAGGAGAGGTCGTCGTTTCAGCAGAAGGAATAGATGCAATGCAAGGCTGTCATGAATAAAGAGTTAAGCTCAAAGAAAAGGAAACACACAGCAATGCACACACCGATCGGTATTAGAATCGCCATCATTAGTTTGGATATGTATATATGTATTACCACTACCTCCGAATCATTGAAAGGATGAGAATATAGAGGGGAGACATCTTTATGGGCTGCTGTAGACGGGGTTCGGCCGGACCTACTATAATTCCAAGGCCTTGTGGCGCGTCGTGGCGAGCCCCCGAGTCAAGCTTGAGAGACCATGCCCAAGCACGACCACCTATGACTTCGGAAGAGTAAGAAAATTTCCTAACTTTTCTCAATTCGTGTGCGTACTTTCTCCGATCTACTTAAGCACTGAAATCCGGTCGGCTCTTCCATTAACAAAGATGTTGTTACATGTAGAATGTTAGACTCTATCCTAAATCAAAACCTGAAGCATTATTCTCGAGACTTGACCTGCGCGATTCGAGTCGGATCGCCTCGGTTTGTCCCGTTCCCCTTGCATCTGATAGTAGTCGCCCATGCACGCGTTTCATGAGTAGAACTTGATGACTTTTGTTTTTTCCCCACATGTTTTGCCCGAAATCGAATGGTTAAATGAGCTGGCTTTACTGCTCTCCTCCTAGATTCGAAGTTGTCTTTTCTGTTTTATGTACAAGATATACGATAGAACATGCGTCTGCAGGCATTTAAACGTGAAGAGAAAAGATGATTTTCGCGAAGAAAACGAAACTGCCCTCCATTATTCTCTGCTCGCAATGCCGGCGAGAAGGGCGCCCCATCCCGGCATGCATTGTGGCCTGTGTAATGTCTCGCAAAACATGAGACTTCAGCTAGAGAACGAGACTCACGCAGTGTTTCATGACCCTTCAATTATCATGTGTATGTGGGGAGTCTTCCTATGTTACATGTTACATCAGTGTACGATGTGGTTCTGATGTTTAACTGCTGGAGAGACAATCAAAGACTAGATGAAGATGATTATCAGTGAGAAGTATCCGGGCATGTCTGGTCATGCAATTCATAAGCAAAACCTGGCTGGAGCACGGTGGAGGCAGCTCAACAAGCGAAGCCCGACCGCGGCTCTAGTTATCGTCTTCCTCTTGGTCGGCGCTCTGGTTTTCGCCATTTGGATCAAGGCAGTAAGTAGAGATGATAGACCCGCATTTTCGCTACATACCGAATTTCGTTTCAATTAGGAGATGATTATTACTCTTTAGCGAAATATGGAACAGTGCGATTTTCCTAGATCTGATGGAAGCCACATTAATTACATTCCTTTTGCATTTCCAGTTTCAATCACTCTTTTCAGGTGCTTATCCAAGACCAATCTTCACAACTTCAAAAGTACCAAAGAAACCAGAATTCCCACTGCAATGCACAAACCATAACCTCTCTCAAGCATGTCCAAGAAACTACCCGACCACTCGAAACCTCACCAAGCAATCTCAAAACCATGCATCAACAAGTCAATGTCCGTCATACTTCGAATGGATCCACGAAGATCTGCGGCCGTGGAAGGAGACCGGGATCACGAGGGACATGGTCGAGAGAGCGAACAAGACAGCACACTTCCGGCTCGTCATCCTCGATGGGAGGGCCTACGTTGAAAAGTACAGGCCGGCGCTCCAAACTAGGGACGTGTTCACCTTGTGGGGCATATTGCAACTCCTTAGGCGGTACCCCGGAAGATTGCCTGATTTGGAGCTGATGTTCGACTGCGATGATCGTCCGCTCATCCGAATGAAGGACTATCGACGCCCCAGATCGGGACCGCCACCGTTATTCCGTTATTGCGGGGACGGAAAGACGTTTGACATAGTTTTTCCAGATTGGTCTTTTTGGGGATGGTGATTAGATTCAAACTTCACTCACTATATAAGAACAGTGCAACCCACTCTCATTTTTTGAATAAAAAATCATTGTAATAAGAATGATATGCTTGGTATATATATGTAGGGTGGAGACAAACATCAAACCATGGACACATGTGTTGAAGGACATACAAGAAGGCAATAAGAAGATTAAGTGGGAAGATAGATTGCCCTATGCCTACTGGAGAGGGAACCCTAATGTGGCCTCCACCAGAAGAGACCTCCTCAAATGCAATGTCACAGATAAATATGACTGGAATGCCCGCTTGTTTATTCAGGTAACGCCTTTTGATCTACATGTAAAAGCATAAGAGGAAAGGAAATCGCGTATGCCGTGTCGACTTTGATGAACATCGCGTGTGAAATCCACCTGCTATATGTGATTATGGTCTATTTGGCCTCTCTAACACATGTTAGGAGTGTCAATCTCTCATGGCAGGATTGGGAGGAACAATCCAAACAAGGGTACAACCAATCAAATCTAGAGGACCAATGCACACATCGGTACACATTATAGAGTCGATTAATTACTCAACTCTTGTTTTCCTCGGTAAGACAGCTTTCACGAGCGTCTGTTCTTGTCGGATTTCGGCAGCTACAAGATATACATTGACGGGTGGGCGTGGTCCGTAAGCGAGAAGTACATCCTGGCATGCGATTCTATGACTCTGTTGGTACGCCCAGATTACTATGATTTCTTCACCAGAGGAATGGTCCCCTTGCAACACTACTGGCCAATTAGGCCCTACTCCAAATGCACCTCCCTTAAGTTTGCTGTGGAATGGGGCAACAATCACACCGGCCAGGTCTCTCTCTCTCTCTCTCTCTCTTAGCCGTCGATCCCTACTCATGTGCCAAATTTAGATCATCGACTCGAGTCTATTCTTATAACTTACGGAACGATCAATAGTCAAAATTTGTTAAATGCACCGACTGTTTGATCGAATCCAAATCAATGTCAAACCGAATCATGTTAGACTGTGTCTTTTTGTGCCAGGCAAAGAACATAGGAAATGGTGGGAGCCGATTCGTATTCAATGAGCTGAGAATGGAGTATGTGTACGACTACATGTACCATGCGCTGAGCGAGTACGCGAGGCTTTTGACCTACAAGCCGAGCATACCGCCGGAGGCGGTCGAGTTGTGCTCGGAGGCAATGGCGTGCCCGTCGAATGGGACATACAGGAGGTTCATGGAGGAGTCCATGGTGATGTCCCCAAGCGAAGGAGCCCCATGCACTCTCCCTCCTCCATTCGACACTCCTTCGCTCCAAGCCTTCAGCGAGAAGAAGGCTCATTCCACTTGGCAAGTTGAGATGATGGAGAATGCCTACTGGCCAAAAGTCAACAGCAAGGACAAGGGCAAGAGCATGAACACAAGCCCCCTCTAGTGGAAAAAAAAAATTCCCTTTTCATAGTTTGACTTTGTTTCGACATGTTCTAGTAGTTCAGCTGTTTGGGTTGGGGCACTTGTTTGAGATTCTAAACTTTGTCTTTTGAGGGTCGGTCATGGTTGGGCTTCCAGTGAAAATTTACTACAATTCTTAAAGATTGTGGAAACGTGGACAAGGGTTTGAGCCCGTTCTCTCCCTCGCTCTAGCCAAGTGCCTGCTAACGATGTATGCACACTCTCCTTGTGAGACTGAGAAAGAATGACGCAATTATTCTTTAAAATCCAAATAACCCACGAAGAACATACAGAAGAAGCAAAATTTACTGCTCACTGGGATACATAGGAAGATTATTAGCTCATGAAATTAAGGGTATTCATTCGTTCAGAGAGCTCGCGCTTTGATGATGTCCATGCTCATTTCGCTGGGGTCGGTAGCTTGCAACTCCACTTGAATGCCATCTAATTCCCTCTTGAATCTGTCTTTGGAGCTCGCATATAGCATCTTACTCCTCACTCTCGATGTGTCTGGCGACCTGTCCACACCCCCACCAAAAGAACACAAGAACAATTGTCAAGCGAATATCTGAATAGTACGAACCGTTCCGAAGCAAGGCCCGATATAATTTGATCATCGTGAGCAAATAGATCACAATATGAGGCGGGTTCATTAAGTCACATTTCACAGATATAAACGAGTCGATGACTAATTAAGAATAATGACACAATACAATCAGGCTGTGTTTATATTCTAACATGTAGAATATGCCTATGTTAATATCATGGTTGTCATGACCCTTCATATTATTTTCATCCAATTTGTCATGATCAGAAAAGTCATGTCTTTATAGTCAAGATTGCGCTAAATTTGTACATAATTGGTGATGATGACAATATCATAGAGATGTGGCAAGTGGGAATACGAGCTGGTTGTACACAAACATGCGTAATATGACACGAACGCAAGCTTTGAATTGAGAGTTTTCCCGTTACCAGGCGATGAAGAAGATCTTGCTCTTTTGACAGTTCTCGTCGGTGGTGAAGTCGAAGTCGAAAACAGCGTATCGGCACTCATTGGGGGGCATACACGCGGTGAAATCATCGTAGGTCTCCTCGGGACTCCCGACCTTCTCCACGGCGACTTGTTGGATCTTCTCGTCGATCTTGAAAACGATGAACCGGTGATTCCTCTTTGCTTTTAGCTCCAAGAACTTCAGCTTGCACTCATCGTGCACCGCCATTCCCGACGCCGAGTTCGCCTGCAAATTTTCGTCTCACTAACTTGCGAAAGCCAAAGGTTTATATGATTGTTTCTAGAGTGACGATACGGGCGGGCGAGGCGGATCACATTTTCCGCATGCATGTGAACCAATTGTTCTTCACCAATCAGCATTTTGATAGACTATATGTGCAAATAACTTTCCCCTAACTAGTAATTATCCACGTTAACGATCGACGATGGCAACTAGATCGCGCATTCCTTTGTATCTTCATGCACGGGCGCGCTCGGGGCACACCAAGGAATCAAACGAAACCAACCGCATTTCTTGCAAAGCGCCGCGAAAAATGCCAGCCATAGAAAGTCCTAGCTAATCCACCTATCCATATGTTTGCCGGCCGAACCATGCTCTCAGGTGAAACGACGAGCGTCTACATCTACATCGGCCAAATTTCGAATGCCATCCGCCGCATATGGAATAATTGAACGAATTGGTACTAATCAAGGGATTTCCAGCCTCTACATCTCGTGAAAAGGAGAAAGGAGGAACCATTTTCGTGCACCAAACAGGAGCAAATAGATCACAAAACGAGGGACGTACCATTTTCGTGCGCCAAACAGGAGGAGAGAGAAGTGCTTAGCTGGGAAGATGAAAGCAATAATACGAGGGTGAATGTATCAAGAATGAGATCAGATCCAACCCTAGAAGGAGGAGGAGGAGGAGGAGGAGGAGGAGGAAGAAGAGAGACCCCTGATTTTGGAGATGGGACATGAGCAAAGGCTTTGAGTTTTGAGGGAGGAAGAAAGAGATTGGAGGAGAGATTTTCTTGGGACAAAACAAGGGTTGCTATTCATTCCAGCCCTCCCTAACCAACCACTGCCCTCCGTCATCACATTCCCTTGTTGATGTTGCCACGTTGTTTTATTTGTTCACCTTTTTTTTTTTTTTGCAAATGGGGGGATGATTTATTTTTGGCTTTTCTTAAATTTAGAGTGTGATTCTCTTAGCCTCTCTCCCCTTTTCTTGTGCCCATGCTTATTAGGATTTCTCAGTTGTAATTCTTTTCTGCACAAACTTCGCTGGGTCGTTAAATTTAAAGCACTTGTTTGACGTGGGAGAGGATCATATTTTCCATAATTATGCCATGCTTATCCAATCCCCGGCTATGAAGGAAAGTTTCAAACAATATGGACCCGAAGCTCAATGATCTTGTCATAAAAAAGGGGGTTGGTAATGAACTTTGTCTCGAACAAGAGCCTGAATGAATGAAGCGGTCAAGTTAGCCTCGAATTATGGTATGAGCTCGCGAGCCCAGTCGAGTTGCACCGCTTGATGGCCACGAGAACTTCCCCATTGTTTCTCGGCTCGGTGATCTGACTGAGGTCAGTCAGCTCCCCAGGCCCCGGCCTCCGTGGTCCATGTATGTTTCTATACAGAGGGAGAATCGAAGAGCCAACCTAGCTAGGAATGGAGGAGAAAATCCACGAAAAACCATAATTGAAATTTTATTTGGAGCTTTTGGCTCTTAAGATTTTACCCTTTTTTCGCCTAGTTGCGATGTGGACAGAATTGCCCACGCTTCGCTGGAGTGAGGAATTGGTTGGCTAGCCGGCGAGCTCAGACCCGACTAACTTGGCAGCTTCAGATACTCAAGTGAGACAAGTTTACTTAAAACCCTTATTTCATTTCTTTAAAAACGACTCTACTTAAAACCCTTATTTTAAATTTTTCCCTACATAGACGAACGTTATGCGTTAAGTAAGGAAAGGTTTTTGTCAATCTAAATATAGAGTGTTTTTTTTTAACGGTAAGATATCCTCAATCGTAATGTAATATGAAAATGAAAAACATAATGGTTGGTCGTCAGATATAAGTCAAAATATGTTTTATCCTATCTTGTGTTTGGCAGCTGTCCAGGATAGGATGAAAAGAATATCATTTGATGTCAAATTGTATATTCCAGAATAGGATTGGAAATAAACAACAACATGGAGTTTTAAAAAAAATATCCTTTGATTTAAAAAATATCCCAGAGGAAGGGATGGGACAGACTAAGATAAGATTTCTCAATGGAGCAGACATGAGGAGAATCAAATTTTTCTCACAACCATTGCCTCTCCTCAGTTACGGGCAGGTCTGACTTCCGAGCAAGTACTTTGAAGCTTGAAATCCTCTTCGGCCTGTCCAAACTGTTGGAGGTAATGGGTTTTGAGAGAGTAGAGAGTGTTTGCTTGAAGTATTACACCTTAAGACATCAAGTTTGGAATGCTCAACAGTGTTACCTCCAGCGTAGGGCGAACCCTAGAATATATATAAGCAAGCTATTGGGCTCCAGCCCAAATGGACCCAAATAACCAAGCCTTCACCTATTGGGCTTGTATGTGAACATATTACATGGATTATATTCACAATATATCCAACAATCTCCTCCTATGTTCACCATACAGCACAATCCAATACGGTGTCAGTGTGATATTCAAACAAACATGAATCATCCACATTCAGTCCAAATAAGTGAATCATCCTTATCATGAATCTGTTCTGAGATCAGCATACCATAATAAATCTCTGAATCAGTTCACAATCAACATATGCATAGCAGTCAAGTATAAGTAGGCCAATCAAAATAGTCTAAGGCCTTACAAATACAAAAGATAAGCATAATGATGTTCACAACACAAGAACAGAAAATATAAGTCTCAAGTAAATGGACTTCATCAAAATGGGCATTTGCAGGTGAACTGTCAAGTCCCCCACACACTCTGAATGATATATTCATTCATCAAGTAGGTCATCTTGGTCAGGATCCCACTCATTAAGCTCTCCTCCATCTCTGCCATCCCCTGTAGAATTTCACATATGAATTTCATATTACTATGAATTCAATCATTTGAATAATCTACTAAAAGTGTCTAGTTCTACTAAAAGAACTTAGCACCATAACACAAGGCAGAGAAGAACATATATTGATGTCATAAAGCATCATAATATCATGTTCATAAGCATCAAGCCAGTTTCATAAATTATGAACAAGGCCTAAACAGTTTGATTTACAAAGAGCCATCAACCCAAGTTTATTCGTAAGAGAATAACCATTGCCTAGTTTCAAAGAACCGGACCAACAGTCAAGTCACTTACAATAACTGGTTATGTAATGTCAAGTTTCAATTAAGAACAAGACCAACAGGCTTCTTATGCAACCAACTATTTCTGTGTTCCAATTTGGAATGTCACAATTACTGATTCCTTAAAGTCAAATAATCTCGCATCAAGTTTGGAATGGGATCATTTAACCAAAGGATAGTCCAAACCTGGTCGGGTTGTATCATCAAGTTTGGAATGACACAAACTTCCCAGATAGAACCTCTGAATCAGGTTAAAGCCATCTTCATCAAGTTTGGAATGAGACAACTAACCCTTTTCAGATTTATCGGCAACCATGAACATCGATGAAACACATAGAATGTGCTTATCATTTTGGCCAACAAAAGAAGATTCGATAATTCAAAACACACATTTAGAAGGTAAGTAAATGGTAATTAAGACTTATCTTTCAAAATCTTTAACCCCATTTCCCCCACTGTTTTGAATAATCGATCTTTAAACAAACCTTTTGTGAGAGCATCGGCCAAGTTATCCTTCGATCTCACATCGATCAAGGTGATAACTCCTTGTTCTCTCAGATAATTCAACAATGCATGTCTCAGTCTCACATGTCTTCTCTTTGAATTAAAGAGAGCATTTTTGACGACTTGGACTGCCGCTTGATTATCACAGAACAGGCTTAAAGAATTTATCTTTAGCCGAGATAACGGAATATCCATAATCAGATTCTTTATCCACTCTGCCTCTTCGCCGGCTGAAGATAAAGCAAAGAGTTCTGATTCCATAGACGACAATACAATACAAGTCTATCTTTTGGATTTCCAAGTAATAGCAGCTCCACCCAACGTGAATACATATCCACTTGTGGACTTACTATTTCCAATCTCTGAGCACCATGAGGCATCAGAATATCCATCCATAGTTGGAGGAAAACCAGAGTAACATAGAGCATAATCTTTAGTACCTTTAAGGTATCTCATCAGCCTATTGATGGCATCCCAATGCTCTTTACTAGGATTACTAGTGAAACGACTCAGCATGCCAACTGTAAAGGCTATGTCAGGTCTAGTGCAACTCATAGCATACATGAGACTACCAATCAGTTTCGAGTACTTTAACTGATCCACGCTAGTCCCTTCATTGGGACTCAGTCTTTTATTATAATCATATGGTGTCTCAATCGGTTTACACTCACTGTATCCCCAGGTAGAAAGTAGCTGCTCAATATAATGAGTCTGGCTAAGGGAGACGACTTGCCTTTCAAAGCTTACTTTCATACCAAGAATGGTATTGGCAATACCAAGATCTTTCATGTCAAATTCTTTAGTTAAAATAGCTTTCACGTCACTCACTACAGAATGATCGGAGCCAAGAATTAACATGTCATCAACATACAAGCAAATGATAACTATCTTATTTGACATAGAACGATGGTAAAGGCATTTATCTGAGTAACTAGACTGGAAGCCAAAACTCTTTACCACTTTGTCAAACTTAAGATGCCACATCTTAGGTGCTTGTTTAAGACCATACAAAGATTTGTTCAATTTACAAACTTTTTCCTCAAGTCATTTCATGACATACCCTTCCGGTATTTCCATGTAAATTTCCTCATTTAACTCTCCATTTAGGAAGGCTGTTTTTTACATCCATTTGATGCACTACAAAGTGTTCAATAGATGCCAAAGCAAGAATAATTCTTATAGTTGATAGATGACACACAGGTGAATAGACATCAAAATAGTCTATTCCACTCTGCTGTTTATAGCCTTTAGCTACTAAACGTGCTTTGTATCTGGCTATTGATCCATCACTATCCAGTTTCTTCTTCAATACCCACTTACAGCCTATAGCCTTAGCCCCTTTTGGCAAATTGACTAGCTGCCAAGTGTGGTTCTGTAGCAGAGAGTTGATTTCATCATCTATAGCTTCTGCCCAAAGTAGAGATTCCCTAGATCTCATTGCTTCCTGATAGGAGAATGGATCATCCTCTAGATGATAAGTGACAAAGTCCTTACCAAAACTTTTGGAAACTCTCTCTCTTGTAGATACTCTAATTGGATCTGGTTCAACAACCAGTTGTGTGGGATTAGTGTCAGAAGGGCCTGTTTCAGATTCTACATTAGACTCTGTAATCATATCTGTAGATCCAGAAACACTCAATCCATGATCTTTGAGAAACTTATTTTCAAAGAATTCTGCATCTCTAGATTCTATCACCGCGTTAGTAGATAGATCCAAAAACCTGCCTGCAGCACTATCTTCCGCACTACCTAGATATACACAAGTAATTGTTCTAGGTCCCACCTTAGTTCTCTTAGGATCTTGTATTCTTACATAAGCAATACAGCCCCAAGTTTTAAGAGTATCATATCTACAAGGATGCTTATGCCATATCTCATAAGATGTCATAGACAACTTAGAGTGTGGCAACCTGTTCAGGATGTGATTAGCAGTTAGAACTGCTTCTCCCCAATAGGAGGAAGGCATGCCAGCTGTAAGTAACATAGAATTTAACATTTCTGTTAACGTTCTGTTCTTACGCTCTGCAACACCATTTGATTGGGGTGAATAAGGAGCGGTAGTTTCAAGTATTATGCCCTCTGAAGCACAAAATTCCTTGAACCCTGTCATTGTATATTCTCCTCCTCTATCACTCCTAATTCTTTTAATTTTCAAGTTGAGTTGATTTTCTATTCTGGACTTGAAAATCTTAAACTTCTCAAAAGCCTCATCTTTCGATTTCAACAAATAGACATGACAATATCTTGAAAAATCGTCTATGAATGTTATCAAATACTTCCGACCACCTCTTGTGACGAAATTTCTAAAGTCACAGAGATCAGAATGTATTAGCTCAAGAAGTTGTGTGCTTCTAGAAACCAACTTAAAAGGTTTTCTAGTGATTTTAGCTTGTGCACACACTTCACATTTGTCAAATCGAATAGATGTGTCCAATGGAATGTTGTGAGTTTTAGCTAGATGTTGCATTTTCCTGTAGTTCACATGTCCAAGTCTATTGTGTAATAACTTTGGATCAATTAAAGTAGAACTCACATGGTTTATGCTATCAGTATCTAAACTCAACCTATATATGCCATTAACCATGAATGCACAACCGAAATAACATGAGTTAACTGATAAAGTTACTCTACCATTCATAGTTGAAAAGGACATACCAGCTTTATCAAGTAAACTCATAGAAATCAAATTCTTTTTCAGTAAAGGTACTACTCTAACATGTTTCAGAGTTAGTAATTTACCTGAAGAAAGCACCAAATTTGCAGTTCCAGCATGAGTCACCTCTGCCTTACCACCATTGCAATTTTCTACGGTGTCTTTCACTTCTGTGACCTCAGTGAGTAAGTTCTTGTCATTTGTAGCATGACAGGTAGCGCCACTATCCAACCACCACTCAGAAGAGACATTGGCCTTTCCATCCTTCATCATTTCAATAAAGGCTTGAGGCTCAGACTCATTAACTAGCATATTAGCCTCATTTTGTGGTGTGTCTTTCTTTGGCTTCTTTGGTAGCTTACACTCTGCTGCCCAGTGACCCCACTTCCCTTCTTCTTTCCTTTGAAGATAGTCTTTTTGGCCTCTAACTGTGAAGAAGATTCACCTTTTGGTGACTTGAACCTTTTATGAGGTTTATAGGAATGTGAAACTAAGTTGGCAACTGACTTTTGTTGACCTACTTGTTCCAAACTCTTCCTAGTATTATTTTGATCCTCAATGTGAATATACCTCTTTAATTCATCAAGTCCCATCTGTTCTTTCTGTCTGTGCATTTCAGTCTTGAAAGAACTCCATTCAGCAGGTAGCTTACTCAACACAAGGCCGACAAAGAGATTATTGGACAAATCAGAGTTATCCTCTTTCAACTTGTTCCTCATGTTCTCAAGTTCAACTAACTGTGAGGTGACACTCGAATTCGTATTGAATTTAAAATCAAAGAACTTCTCCGCTATGAGAGTTTTAGAGAGCCCCTCTTGCTTTTGGAACTGAGTGTTCAAGTGATCTCATATCTCTTTCGCCGTCTTATACTCACTATAAGTCATAGCTAGACGAGGATTTAGAGAATTCAACAAGTAATCTCTACAAAAATCTTCATCTTTGTTCCATTGATATTCATCGACATCCTCAGTGGTAGATGCAAAGTCACTTAAAACAGTGTAGAATATGTCACGCTCTTTCATGCCAAATTGAACGTGCAATTTCCAACCATGAAATTCAGTGACATCAAATGATTGCAGCTTTATAATATCATAGGAACTATGTTTTGCCATTCCAATCAGAGCAAAGAGTTAGAAAGAGTGCACCTTGGAGTCCTCGAAGCTCCCAAAGTCGAATAATGCCTCTAACCTTGGTCTAACTACTCTGTAGAGATGGAATTTGCCAAAACTGACCCCAAAATTGAGTCCGGAGCGCCCAAACAGCTTAATATGGACTCCTTTGTCGTCGAAAACTCGCTGAAAGTTGGTCGAAAATACGCCACAAATACACTGGAAATACGCCCGAAATACACTGGAAATACGTCTAGAATACACCTGGAAATACTCCGTGAATACACTGGGAATACGTCGGAAAATACTCCACAAATACGTCTGGAAATACGGTACCCGCGTGGTGCTACAGTAATCCGGTGCTACAGTAAATCTTCAATCTACAGTAATCTTCAATCTACAGTGTTTCTTCCGACGGCCGTATCTCCTTCGTCCGACCTCCGTTCGATGCGAGTGACCACTCAAAACGTTCGTATCGACGAGACGAACAAAACCCAAGTGGTCTCACTTTCTGAAACTAGCTATAATTTCTGAAATCTTGATTCAAAGATTTCGGGTGCTACAGTAAAACCCGAATCTTCAACCTCAGATCTTGGCCAAACCAACCGTCGAAATCGAAAGTAATTCGTACCTGCGAGTTCGTCTCGACGAGACCTTCAAGTAGACACCTTGCTCGCTCAAATCCGACACCCGAAGATAATACTTCAAGATTGTTGGAGGTAATGGGTTTTGAGAGAGTAGAGAGTGTTTGCTTGAAGTATTACACCTTAAGACATCAAGTTTGGAATGCTCAACAGTGTTACCTCCAGCGTAGGGCGAACCCTAGAATATATATAAGCAAGCTATTGGGCTCCAGCCCAAATGGACCCAAATAACCAAGCCTTCACCTATTGGGCTTGTATGTGAACATATTACATGGATTATATTCACAATATATCCAACAACCATTGCCTCTCCTCAGTTACGGGCAGGTCTGACTTCCGAGCAAGTACTTTGAAGCTTGAAATCCTCTTCGGCCTGTCCAAACTCGATCATAAGTCGAGTCCCAGAAACAGTTTTAAACATTTGATTATTCAATGATCCAATGGACTTAGCCTGCGTTTAATTCGACTTTTTGAAGAAATACGAAGAACTTTAGATGAAAACATTTTTCGGCAGTGCAAATAGCGTATGTTTAAGGGTAGCTTAAAGCCCATATATATATATATATATATATATATATATATATTGAAAGCTAAACGAGAGTAAAACTGAAAGAGAAAAAAATATCTGTTAGCATTCCAGAAATACTTGAAGCCCAAAACTCCTCCAAACCTACCTTGGGCTTAAGGTATTTAGAGGCATTTGAAAATTACAATTGCATCAGCCCAAAATTTTTAAAAAATTTATTTTAAAAAAATCGTCCAGCAATACTTGCATTTTCCCAAAGCGTTTTGACAAAGTGTTGCTAGGAGAAGTGTCAAAAAAGTCTTAAACCTATTGTATTAATGTCAATTCAGTCCTAAACCTTTTTTTGTGTCAATTCAGCCTTAAACCTCTTGTTTTGATGCCAATTAAATCTTAAACCTTTTACTGATGCTAATTCAGTTCTCTTTTTCATTGGTGCCAATTCAGTTACCTTCATTTTGTATTTATGCCAATTAAGTTAATTCAGCCAATTTTGGCGAAAAATCGGTGACGTGGACGTCGATTGTTCTACTTGGCGCGACTAGCGCTGATTTGGACATATTTTTCCTATTATTCTAATATTTTAAATAAATTTTTAAGCATTTTTGGTTTTTTTTTTTAAAAAAAATCCACGTTAGTGCCAACCGTGCCTGATAAGATAATTGACGTCAACACCAGCGATTTTCGGTCAAAATTGACCGAATTGACTCTATTTGCATAAATACAAAAAATTTAGGACTGAATTGACATTAATGCAAGAGGTTTAGGACTGAATTGGCACCAAAAAAAGGTATATGACTAAATTTGCACTAATGCAACAGGTTTAGGTCTTTTTCGACATTTTTCCCGTTGCTAAACACATCCTTAAAGGATTCCCATTAGTGTTGAGCCCTAGTCTACAGAAGTTGCATTGAGATATGTCTAGTCTTCGACGACCACCCAACCTTAGACCGAACAAAACAAAGTTAGGCTGCATAGTTTGGCATTAGTTAATCGATTGCCACCACAACCTACTTACTGTTGTCCTAAATATCAGCTTTCTATTACAAACAAGAATTTGTTTGAAGAAAAAGACATCACGAGAGGAATAATTTACCCACTTGCATTTAACTTCCTGAGCATCACTTAGATAGCTTTCTTGAAGAAAAATAATCTAAAAAATCCTAAATTTATTGTGATTTTACCAATTCGATCCTAAATCTTTTAATTTTGTCAATCGACTTCCAAACTTTTACAAATTTTGTCAATTGAGCACATCCAGTTAATTTTGAACGAAAATCATTTATGTGGGCACCAACCATCCTATGTGGCGCGGTCAGCACTGACATGAATAACTTTAATAATACTTTCATTTTTTCCATTTTTTATTCTTCAATATTTTCTTTTTTCTTTTTTTTTTTCTTTTTCCCTCCGCAAGTGATCACTGGGCCTCGTCGGTGGTCGGTGGAGGTCGCCGACCTCGGGCGAGGGCTGTCCTCTCCAGCTCGTCGGTGAGGGTCGCCCTTGCCGGGCGAGCATGGGCGACCCTCGCCCGATTTGGCGATGGGCTGGCCTCGCAGGTCCCTAGTGAGGGTCGCCCATGCTCCCTCAGGAGAGGTCGATGGAGGGAAAAAAAGAGAATAATAAAAAATAAAAAGGGTAAAAACAAAAACAAAAAGAAAAAGAGAGAAAAAGGAATATAAAATAAAATAATTAACATAAATTCAAAAGAATATTAAAATATTATAAAAAAAATTATCCACGTCAATGTCAGTCATGTTATAGGACGGCCGGTGTCCACTTTAGTAATTTTCGGCCAAAATCAATCAGATAGATTCAATTGACAAAGCGTGAAAATATTTACGACTCAACATGCAAAATTAAAGGATTTTTGGACTTTCTGGACAATTTTTCTGCGTTCTTGATCAGTGACATTTAACATAATTTAGTAACCGGTCACAGTCGTCGTACAGATAGGAAGGAGACGAACGAGCTCAGCTCAAACCTATCGGTAGTACTCATGGCAATTTGAACCCAAAGTCAAGTTCAACAGGCAACCGGTTGATTGATTGGCACGTCCCAACCTCTCATCTTAATGAATTACAAAAAAAAAAAAAAAGTTCTTGATAAACCCATTTATTATTTTAATGTGTTTACAGCGATTAATTAAAATTTGGTAGAAGAATATTCAGGATAGAGAACGGAAATAAACAACAGCATGTAGTTTAAAAGAATATCCTTTGATAAGAAACTGTATATTCTTCAGCAGCTGAGCTTTCAACCAGTCTTGTCACAAATGGAGGGGTGGGTATGATGTCGGATCTGATCTGATCTTTTAATGTTCGTGCAAAAAATTTATGGATCACTCATTTTTGATAATTTATCACTATCTTGTCGTACTAAATTATCAACTCTTTATTAATATTTGCAAATTACCAACCTTTTTTTTTTCTTCTAATTTCTGCCGAATATTTGTTTTTTTTTTCCCCAACGCCACGAATTTACCAATTTTTGATTGTGTAATTTGCAAATTTTTCTCCCATTCAAGTTCCTCGTCGATGTTTGTTTGACTTCTTTTTTTTTTACTTTAATGGCGTTGTTTGTAAGTTTCAGTTTGTTTTCTTTACGGATGCGATAACTCCATCAACTTTTATGTGATCATACTAATCTTTATTCTGTGTGACAAACCAGTTTATCTCTCGTTAAATGACCAGTTTTTACTTGAGTGGCTTGTTAATTTTTATATTGAGTAACATCTATCCGTCTAATGTACTTTTTTTTTTTTTTGGCAATCATCAATCTTAAAATAGAGTGAATCTGTCCTAACTTCCTGACGCCTACTAACACTTGAAAAAAAAAATTATCGGTTTGAAAGAAAATCTTTATTATTAAGCACGGAACGGTAGAGTTCTCTGCCTGTCGGATTACTTGTCTCTCTCGGACAAATCCTGACCACCCAAGAGAGATCGCTTTAATGTTAATATCTCATCCCTTGGTGAAAATATCGCATTGACTATAGACTTCGGGGTGCCTTGTCCTCAAGTATCCTTAGATTATCAAATATTCTTTTGAGTGCAATTTGACCATGTCAAAGTAAGTTAGAAGATATCCCACGACAATTCGACCGTCAAGAAAGACAACTTTAGGGTCTTTGATTGTAATATCCTCTTTGAATTGTTCAGTCGATGTCTTCAAAGAAATGAACATAGCTGTGCCCGTAATTCGAGAAGATCATTTTAAGCCGTAATGAAAAATTGTCCAGAGATAGTCGTAAATCTTTGGTACGAATGCCGATTCAATCATACGCTTTTCAGTTTTTTTAGTTTAATCATAAATCTTTGCGCTAAATTTCAATATAATCATCTCAACTAATTTTCGTCCGGGACGTGGCGACGCGCCATCGCGGTAGCGAAAAATCGACTGGAAACAGTGTACATATGGGAATTTCGGACAAATATTTAAGATTAGATTGACAAAATTCAAAAGTTCTACGAGTAAATTGACATCAATTTACCGTAAACCCCAGGCCATACGAACTTGCCTACTACATTGGTAGTCTCCCTGGATAAGTAAAGGGATCAATTGCTAATTAAGAAAGAAATCTTATTAGCCGTCCTAACTTGTGCAAATAGAATAGTGTCCATGCTCTTCTCCTGTTTTGAAGACCGTCGCAATAGCTTCTGTTTGAAAAACACGTCTTATCTTTCGTGAATTATGTAATATATTATATATATACCAATCTGCTGGCAAGTTGTTTACATATATGTGTGTGTGGTGACGATGATGACCTATGTTTTTTGTTCGTTTTGGTCAAATCCCAGAGGAACATGCTTGGAAACCCTAATGGCTTGATTAAGAGCTAAGCATTCTTTGATTAGAAATATGCAATGAGGTTCACGCCAGTGACGGCCGTCCTCTTCAATAATCAAAGTCGGCATGTTTGCTTAGGAATATAACTGTTCTGAAGATACCATTCTCCTAATTAGGATTTCGAGGGAAAAGAAATTTAATTGATTTTTCAGCGTTGGAAATCTCGGCTTCTTGAAATAACGACGGTAAACATGTGTTACATTTCTAGGATCAAACGTGTTTACAATAAGATTCGACTGCTCATATTTCACGACTATCGATTTGTCCGTGGGAAAAATCTTAGGGTGCGTTTGTTTTGGGGAAAGTATTTTCTGGACTTTCGCCTGTTTGGTTTGCGAAAAACGATTTGGTCAACGGAAAGTACTTTCCAATCAACAAAGATTTTATTCATTAAAATAGGAAAGTGAATTCTCCAAAATAAAAAGGTGAAAACACTTTCTCAAATTTGAGTATCTCATTTTCTTTGAAAACGAGACTGAGATCGATCTCGGGGATCGATCCCAAGGCTAGGCCGGGACCGAGGCTGGGACCGAGGCCGGGGATCGGGATCGAGGACGGGACCGGGGCCGGAGGGCGGGGCCGAGGATTGGGACCGGGGATGGGGATCGGGGCTGGGGACCGGGGGCAGGACCAGGGGCAGGACCGGGACCGGGGTCCCAGGTCGGGGACCGGGCCGGTGCCGAGGGTCGGGGGCCGGGGACCCGGGGCCTGGCCGGGACCGGGGCCAGGGCCAAGACCGGGGCCAGGGTCTCGGATCGGGGCCCGGACCGATGTCGGGGACCTTGACCGGGACCGGGGTCCCTGGTCTGGGGCCGAGCCGGTGCCGGGGCAGGGGCCGAGGACCGAGACCGGGGCCGGGATCAGTGCCGGGGTCCTGGGTCGGGGCCGGGGCCGGGACCGAGGGCCAGGGATGGGGATCAGGGACTTAGGCCGGGGCCGGTGCCGGGACCGGGGCTGGGCCGAGGGCCGGGGATCGAGGACCGGGGATCGAGGCCGGGGACCGGGGTCGGGACTGGGGCCTGGCTGGGTCAGTTCACGTTAGCTTTCTCAACCATCTGTCCCTCTTCAGTATCAAGGACAGTCCCTTTGATGAGATTGAAATCGTTTTCCAAATGACAACCAAACACCGAAAAATATTTTTCGTAATATATTACCAAACAAAGGAAAACAAATCGTTTTCCTAGAAAGTGGTTTTCAGGAAACCACTTTCCAGAAAACGAATTCCTGAAAATCACTTTTCTTGAAACAAACACATCCGATGAAAGCAAAGGGGATTAATTTTTTTTTAATAAGGAATAAGTGCACTTTTTGAAAATTTTAGAATTAGCATTTTCCTTTTGTCAAGTTGGATTTTAGGACTTGATTGCATCAACTTGACAAGTTTTAGAACTTGATTGTACTTTTTGAAAGTTTTAAAATTCAACTACACTTTCGAGATAAGTTTTGAGATTTCCAGAGCACTTATCCGTATTAATAAATCTCGCCGTGTCTTTCGTCTCGTGCTTCCCTTCCATTCGGCAAGGAAGATGTTATTAGCTTGCTTTCTTCAACACGCGGTTCGCACCTTCATGCGGACCACATGATATCTTCCTTCTTTCTTTGTACAGATTAAACAAAGAGGAGATGGGGACATTCTTTACTGGTAGCGATCATGTCTTCTGGTGCTAAAGCTTTTGCTAATTAGGATTTTAATTAAGGCAAAGTTGTGGTGGAGGTCGGTCCGGTCGGACGAGCGAAGCACGATGGGCATGTCAAGAACGACTTTTGAGGGAAAACCAGACAATTTCTCGGACGATTTCCGACCACAGAAGGATCAATCAAACCATCTGTGGAATGGGCCCCACACGTGCATTGACTTGACGCCTCCCTCGCTTGGGGTCACTGCCCCAAATGCATTCTTCTCTTTTGAGATTTTAAATTCTAGTGGAGGAATTCCTTTCTTTTGAATTTACTAATATGAGATAAACCTAAAGAGAAGAAGCATTACTTTGGTTCTAATTTCGGGATTGATGCATTTCAGTTAAAAGACCCGAAGCAGCGAAGCTTTGGGGAAAAAAAAAATTTGTACTTGGCGCGGTTCTTGAGCTTAAATAATTTTTATGTTTCCTGCAAATACAAAACCATATGGATAATGGATGTACAGCATCGTCCCTGTATTTTTAGTTTGTTTGACGCAGCCGCTAAACAATTGGTAAGAGCTCAATCCGGTCCTTCAATTATATGCACGTGTACAATGTCTTCCTTTCGCAATATGAGTAAAATATTCATCCTAAATCAAGATATGTAATCCGCGACATTAAATACCGATTCGATATGTTGACGCCCTAACTTTCTGTTTCGATTTCTTAAGTAGATGTTGTAATACTCCAACTCAGCAAATAATAATTCACATTATCAAATGGCGTTATTAATTACCAATTCGATATTTGTCGTTTGAGCAAATGAAATTGCTACATTGAATGCTTATCGATAATTTATTTCGATAAAAAATATATTAGTATGGTGTAATTTATGTCAATTTCGGTAAATAACCGTACGAATAATTGATTTTTTTTTTTACTCCAACATAACAGTACGCCCTATTTTTTTTTTTACCAAAAAAAATAATTGAAATTTTTTCAACACCCAAATTCTGAAATCTTTTGAAAGGTACTTAAAATCGGCATATAGTTCTTCATTCTGGCAATTAAAAAAATTAACTCTTGATTTTCACAGGATGGGCTTCTTTTTTTTTTTATTGGGCATACGCCTTTAGATGAGAGGAAAAATATTGACTAAATTACTATAATGTTCTTTCATGAAAATTATCAAAGTGAGAAAATTTAATTATAATACAAAAATCAGGGGAGAAAAATCCGCAGATGAATGGTGCCTTGCGCGCGTTTCAGGAACTACGGTCGAATACGTAAATGTGCTCGGCGCATAACAAAACGACAAACAGAAGAAGACAAACGAAGGAACAGACGACGACTTCATTCTTTCTTCGTCCTCCTCCATTTTAGACTCGTTTTCGACGACTCTCTGCTTCTCTCTCTCTCTCTCCCCCTCCTTCTGCGAAGCATCACGGAAGCGTTTTTGAGAGTCTGTATAAGTCTCTCCGTGTGCACGGGAGGAGTCAGTCGCGGTTGCAAACATCCCGAGTTTTGCTTGTTTCGTCTCTGGAGAGCTCGAGTATTCAAATTTGTCAAGCTTTCAGCCTTGAGAAAGGTCAGTTTCCGTTTATTAAATGGAAATTTCCATTTGGGTCCTCTTTGATCGTTCCCTATGTGCCGATACTTGGCTTATGCCCATTTGGGTCCTCTTCTGATCATTGTTTTACGATAATCGAGTTTAACAACTTTCGAAAAAGTTGAAGCTTTGTGCTTTATTCTTTCTTTGCTTGTAGTAATTCTTGGGACTTGTGATCGTTTCCGCAGATAAGATTCTCTTCTTTCGTCTGGCTTTTGGTGCTTATTTTCATGCTGTCTGGACCTTAAAAAGTGGAGAGACTTTGTAGATTACAAGCATCGTTGACCTCATCTTTTCTGAGGCAAATTGTTTTGGAAGCAATTTTTGTCGGATACAAGGAAGCAGTGTTTGCTCTGTTTAAGTTACCTGAAACTATGGTGAATATACGGTGAAAAAGTTCGTGCTCTGTTTTTGTCATCAGAGAAAACTGAGGGGGCTAAATTTATAAAACTGATTCGTGGTTGGTTGAAGATGCCAAATATTCTTAGTGCCTTTACTTTTTGGTTTCCCAGAAAGATTATGGGAGGAACTTGGATGCTTGATGAGTTTCGGAATCTGAATTGAATACGCTCGTCTTTCCCTCATTCAAATAATTAGCAAAACATATGCTTTTTCGATCTTTGACTTTATTTTCCCCTTTTTCTGATCTTTCATGGTAGGCTCTCATTCATGGCGGTTTAGACTCTAGATGTTTTAGTTTGAATTGGACAAGTAAAAAGTAATTTCAAATGGAGAATCAAGCCGCAACCGTATGGAGCAAATTCATATTGCATTTGCTTTCTGATTGGAAGCTTATGACTTTTCTTATACCTTGCTTTGTGTTTGATTGAAAAGTTTGGCTTTCTGTGCATCTCACTTCTGCCTATGAAGTTGCTGTACTCTTCTTTCTGTCACATTTCTCATTCTCTACTAGAGAAGATAAATTGTCTCTGTCACCGATTTACGAGGAGCCCTTTTGTATTAAGTTGCTTTGATTTGAGGAGTAAGCCAAGGTTTCTGAGACATGTGAAGTGAACGTCATGATTTTTGTTGGCTGATTGATTTGCCGCTTGTTTATTGAACAATGGTTCTTTCAAGTGAAAGTTGTTCCTTCTACTCTTTCCTCCGATGTTCTTTTTCCCCCCATTATCTTTTCCGCAATCTCTTTTCTCATTATGATGGCCATCAATTTTTACTGTTTTGTTAATCCCTCGCAGGTATAAGTTGTATTTGGGAATTTCTGCTAGATGCAGTAAGTAATTCTTGCTTCAATCAAGTTCTCAGTTTGCCTAGGTCCCATGAGTAATCTCAAGCTTGGCGTGGAGGTCGTGAGCGCGCATGATCTTGTTCCCAAAGACGGGCAAGATTCTTCTGGTGTTTATGTGGAGCTTCAATTTGAGGGTCAAAAATTTCGCACCACTCTGAAAGAGAAAGATCTCAGTCCAGTCTGGAATGAAAACTTCTACTTCAACATCACCAACCCTAGCAACCTCCGCGACCTTACCCTTGATGCCTACGTCTACAACCTCAATAAAGCCACCAACAAGAAGTCCTTCCTCGGAAAAGTTACCCTTACTGGCACATCATTCGTGCCATACTCGGATGCTGTCGTCCTACATTACCCCCTTGAAAAACAAAGAATTTGGTCACGGGTGAAGGGAGAGCTCGGTTTGAAAGTGTTCATAACAGATGATCCTTACATGAGCTCCTCAAATCCAATGCAGCCAATGCAATCCACCATGAATGTCGACCCACGTTCAGCCGAACCAATTCCAAATCCCTTCTCCGATGAAAGAGCCGAGTCAAGGCGGACTTTCCGTCACCTTCCAAACTTGGATCGCCGAAGACAAAGTGATGACGCTTCTGCTGCAGGCTCCCTGCCAAAACCAAACTTGGGGTCATACGAGATGAGATCCGGACCAAGGCCTCCAAATATAGTCCACACTTATGGGGGGCCATCGCCGATGCAACCAGGGGAATATTCTGTGAAAGAAACAAGCCCCGATCTTGGCGGTGGCCGAATTGTCAGAGGGCGAGTGATACCTTCTGAGAGGCCGAACAATACCTATGATCTTGTTGAAAAGATGCAATATCTCTTTGTTCGAGTCGTAAAAGCCCGTGATCTTCCTGCTAAGGACGTAACAGGAAGCCTCGATCCGTATGTGGAAGTTAGAGTGGGGAACTATAAAGGAACTACAAAGTATTTTGAAAAGAATAAAAGCCCAGAGTGGAATGAGGTGTTTGCGTTTGCCAAGGACCAGGTCCAGACATCTGTGCTCGAGGTTGTGGTCATGGACAAAGATCTTGTAATGGATGACTTCGTGGGTTTGGTTCGCTTGGATCTTTACGAGATTCCCACTAGAGTTCCACCTGACAGCCCGTTGGCTCCTGAATGGTATAGGCTTGAAGATGCGGATGGCGAGAAGAGGAAGAAAGGGGAACTGATGCTTGCTGTTTGGTATGGCACACAGGCAGATGAAGCTTTCCCTGATGCTTGGCACTCAGACGCTACTTCTGCAACTGATCCTTCTTCAGCCATTTATGGGCATACTCGTGGCAAGGTCTACCACTCGCCTAAGTTGTGGTACGTGCGTGTTGTCGTACTTGAGGCACAAGATTTGCTTGTGTCAGACAAGGGCCGGTTCCCTGATGCATATGTTAAGGTACAGATAGGTAATCAGGTGTTCAAGACAAAACCGGTTCATTCTCGGAATATGAATCCTGTATGGAGAGAGGAAATGCTGTTTGTTGCTGCCGAGCCCTTTGAAGATCATTTGACTCTTTCAGTTGAAGACCGTTTAGCTCCCAATAAGGAGGAAACTATTGGGAAAGTTATTGTACCACTGAGCCAAGTTCACAGGCGTGCCGATGACAAAATGGTGCGCAGCCGCTGGTTCAACCTTGAAAAGTCAACATCGGCTGCTATGGATGTGGATGCAGGAAAGAAGGACAAGTTCTACAGCAGATTGCATCTGCAAGTCTGCCTTGAAGGAGGGTATCATGTGCTTGATGAGTCCGCATATTACAGCACTGACCTCAGACCGACTGCAAAGCCGCTGTGGAAGAATTCCATAGGGGTCTTGGAACTCGGGATTATCAATGCCGAGGGACTTCACCCAATGAAGACGAAAGACGGTAAGGGTACATCAGACACTTACTGTGTAGCAAAGTACGGCCAAAAGTGGGTGCGAACTAGGACCATAATCAACAGCCTGAGCCCCAAATACAATGAGCAGTACACATGGGAAGTTTATGATCCAGCAACTGTTCTAGTTGTGGGAGTGTTCGACAATAGTCAGATAAATGGAGGCTCAAGCAGTAACAAAGATGTTAAGATTGGGAAGGTTCGGATTCGGCTATCTACTCTCGAGACTGGTCGTGTGTATACACACTCCTATCCGCTTCTGGCACTTCACTCTTCTGGGGTCAAAAAAATGGGTGAGTTACATTTGGCGATAAGATTTTCATGTACGTCACTAATGAATATGATGTACATCTACTCTCGGCCGCTTCTACCGAAGATGCACTACGTAAGGCCATTGACCCCAATGCAGCAGGACTTATTGCGTCACCAAGCGGTCAACTTGGTGGCAGCTCGTCTTAGTCGGGCTGAGCCTCCCCTCAAGAGGGAAGTAGTTGAATACATGTCTGATGCACACTCTCATTTATGGAGCATGAGACGGAGCAAGGCAAACTTTTTTAGGCTGATGTCAGTTTTCTCAGGATTATTTGCTTTCGGCAAATGGTTTGGGGAGGTCTGCAAATGGAAAAACCCTGTGACAACCATCCTTGTGCATGTTCTATTTGGGATGCTCGTGCTGTTTCCAGAGTTGATCTTGCCGACTGTTTTCTTGTACATGTTCATAATAGGTCTTTGGAATTACCGGTATCGGCCTAGATATCCCCCTCATATGAACACGAGAATATCTTATGCAGATGCTGTTCATCCAGATGAGCTCGATGAAGAATTTGACACGTTTCCGACCACTCGCAACTCAGACACGGTTCGATACCGCTATGATCGTTTGAGGAGTGTCGCAGGAAAGGTTCAGTCGGTTGTTGGTGATCTTGCAAGCCAAGGCGAGCGAATCCAAGCCCTGTTGAGCTGGCGAGACCCACGCGCCACAGTCATCTTCATTCTGATTTGTCTCATGGCAGCAATCGTGTTGTATGCAACACCTTTCCAGGTTGTGGCTCTTATTTTTGGGGCTTATGTCATGAGGCACCCTAAGTTACGACATAAGGTGCCCTCTGCGCCTATCAATTTCTTCAAGCGACTGCCTGCTCAGACAGACAGTATGTTGTAAATGGATGCTTGGTTTTTGACTCTGAGATCTTTTCTTCCGTTGGGACAACTGTTCTGCTCAGTTTTTCCTCCCAAATTATGCAGTACTGTGTTAAGTGTTTCTTGTGTTTCTGTGAATTATTGTTCGATTGTTCTAGCTTTGTAATCTTATACTGGCATTGTGCAAGTCAATTATAAATTGTTCATATGGCATACCTTGAAGAAGTCCTGTGTTCCCTCCGTTCTCCTCTAGTTTGTTCTGTTGACGTAATTTTTAGTCGACAACATAGCAGAACTTACTTGTATTTATATTCTGGATCCAAGGGCTCGCCCCTGGAAGAAGTTCACTTTTATCTTCTTGACCAAGGAAGCAGAAGAGTTGGATTGGGCAATGCATTCCTCTCGTCCTTTCATGGTCACTGCATTAAGTACACCAGGAACCCAACCTTACGGAGCACGTAAGGTTTTTCCTCTCAAATAGAAGATCAGTGATAACACTGAAACAAGCTTGTCCTTTCATGGTCCATGTATTCCTCTCTTCATGTTCTGAAACTGATGGTTTGGTGTGAAGTTGTTACATTGGTGGTGAGCTTTAAATAGAGATGAAGCAGTGAATAGCGGTATTTTGCAGTTTGCAGAAACATGGCTCTGTCGTTTACTATCAGCTTGGAGCGAGGCAAATGATCATCAGAGCAAGCTGCAGACAAATCAGAATTCAGAGAATATTGATGATTCCGCTGTGCTCTTACCTTCACTCGTCTCGTGGATTTATTCGATGAAGACGACGGCTGATTCTCCCGTTAGATGTCTTTTACTTAATGCATTTGCCTCGTTTCAAGCTGATAGCAAAAGACAGAGCGAAGTTTCTGCAAAATTCACTGTAAAATACAGCTATTCACTGCTTCATCTCCATATAAAGCTTACACCACCCAAGCATCTACTTGCCACCAAACCATCAGTCTGAGAACGTGAGGAGCTGAATACATTGACCATGAAAGGATAAGCTTGTTTCAGTGTTATCGCGCACACACAAAAAGGTGATATGGTGATGGAGAAGAGCGAATACTGCTTGATCTTCTGCTAGATGACTCTGTCTTCCCCTCCATATACTGCTTGATCTTCTGCTAGATGACTCTTTCTTCCCCTCCATCTTTCACTTCCTCTAGATTTGTAAGTCGCTATGAATATAACGAGACAAGCTTTTGATTTTTAATCCTTTAGTCTGTAACTTTGTGAATCACTTCAATTCATCAATCAGTATGAATTTTTTTCTTTGGTTGTTGTCTGTGAGACTTCATTAGCCACAGTAAGCGAGTTTGAGAGAAACCAAGACAAGAAAACAAGATTGAGATGGACACAAATGCACGACATCATCTTCTGGCAAACCATGGACGTGAAGCACCCCAAAAGGGCCGGTGGCGAGGTTGGTGATCGTGAGACAGATCGCGTCCCATAGTAGAGTTACACTCATCCACAACCATGGCATCAACACTTCTTCCGTAAGCATCGATTGTAACATTCAGCACCTGTGCCTGAGGTTGAACCACCCTGTCGACGGCATCACCCCCAGATTATTGTCAGAATGGCATAATGAACGCAAGGACCAAATCCGCGACTTTCGTTTCCAAAAGAGATGAAAAGGAACTGTGCTGCTTTTCAAGATTCCGCCTTTAGCGTTCAACTTCTCCAGGGTTTTATACAAGTCAATGAGAAAAAGAACAAATGATCCAGTCCTTGAATCTGTGGGCGGAAATCATCGAGAAACATCATTAAGGCAAAGTCATGTAAGTGTGACACTGTCATTTGTCAAAAAGATGACAAGAAGGGTCATTTGCAAGAGCATTTGAGCTTAAAGCCGGAACTGAAGCTGCAATTTTTGCTGGATATAATTCAACAATTCCATATTTAAGAGAACATCAAGAACTTAACAGCGAGATGCTTTTCACCTGGCAACTCGATAGTCGATGCAATATTCCATCCGCTTACTTGAACTCAGCTTTGTGCCTAGCTAGAAATAAGACCTTCTCAAAGTCCTTTCCCTTGGCAGGGTTCTTTGGCTCATGTTTTATCAATATTTTGTACCTTGACTACATTCGGATCATCAAAAGCAAGGTTTTTTTTTTTTTTTTTCTGGGGATATGATGGCTAGCTCAACTAGTTTGGGATAAAGGTGATGTTGATGATGATGATATGATGGCTAAGGGACCAAAATCCTGTTTTATAGCAGAAGAGTCGTTGGACGAAGATTACACATCTACATTGATATTCTTTCATCTTACCCGACAAAACAAATAAAGGGCTAAAACAGCAGAGGAAGATATAAATACGAGAAACAGCAGAGGAAGATGTAAATATGAGAAACGGCAGGGGAAACAGAAACATGTTATTGCTGATTTCATGTCCTAGAAAGTTGGAGAAATGCTAAAACAACGAGGAAGTGAAGACTCCTGATCTGGAGAGGAAAGATTTGCATTGACGTTGTATTGAAGAAAGTATGAGCAGATTACAACTTATGTGAAGCTTAATATCTCTTCTGAAGATTGCCAATTGAATGACTGTTGAACTTTTTAAATTGCTGTTGACTTGGAAAATTCCCATGTACACATCATCTAACATTCGTGAGAACTGAAAAGTACAAATGAATTGATAACAAGAATCTCATGTCACTTGTTATATTAAAGGCAACTTCAAATAGTTAGCGTAAGTAATTACTGAAAATATGCCTCGAGTTTGTTCCCGTGAAGAAAAACCGACCCGAGTAAAGGTTTACAATCTAGATAGGTTTTTTGATTTTACCCAAACAAACAACAAATCAATAATGTAGGGACCGCACTCCTAGTTTGAATAGGTTACCTAATATGATATGAGTTGGCTAAACGGGGTTTCCTAGTGTTGATCCTAATATTACAAATATCCATTAGTGAGCAGAGGAGCTTTCGACTGTAGCAATCAATCGCGCAGTGTGTTCGTGAATATAATGAGGAAATTACTAGTTTTTTGAAGCCAGTGATTAAGAAGTTGCTCATTGTTTCGTTTGATTAAAGTCCAATCCTGTGCCACTCTCCTCGTGGAGTATGTCAGGCCGACCGAACCACTTATATCGGATGTTCAATGTATTTTCTCACTTTGTTTATTTTAATATTGAAACGCTCGTTTTTGCGACGGTTATGCTCCCATGTTTTCTTCTTTCTGCATAATATCTAGTTCTTTCAAAAGTAGCCTGTTTTCTGCTAGCTTACATATGCTAATTCAAAGAGTTAAGGGCTTCCAAGGCCTACGAATAGTAGTAAAAAATTGCCCTTGCCAATCGGTGTGCAGTTTTTACCAATCGAATCCATTCTTATTCGTGGGTTTTAGCTGACCAACATACATAGATACTGTAACTCAGTAAAAAGGGAAGATCTCAATGCAGTTTTTACCTTTTCTTCTTATTTACTTCGGATTATTCAATCATCAAATTGAGTTTTGAGTAAAACCCAGAACAGGGAAGAACATGATAGGAGGAAAGGAAACGGGCAGTGTCACTTGGCTATCCACCGGATGGATAATAGATCATAAAGCGTCCGCATGGTTCAGGCATCTGACCAGTGAATGTCAAGCTCACCAACGTGGGTTGGCACTCCTAGAGCCTTCCAAGCAGCTTTAGAGGCGTCCACAATGTGGTTGCTACATGGAGGTTGGAAATCATGGTCAGAATCACAGCCCATGGTGGAGTCACACTCATCCACAACCATGTCCTTGACCTTCCTCCCGTTGCCGTAGATAGTAATATTCTTCAAGCATCTGCTCCGGTGGTCAAACCAACCGCTTGACAGCGCCACCACCGGGGTGTCATCCGAGTGGAACCGGTTGTCGCATTCGGACGGCCCGCCCCCGTCCCCGCCCTTCCCCAAGCTGTTGACGGTTAGGGTAGCTCTCGTTCGACGCGAAACGGGCGGGGAACACTTGAAGGTCGGGTAGAGAACGCCTTGTTTGCAACATTCGAATTGATTCTCGGGGTTGCATTGCTTCGGAGGCGGCTTTCTCCCCCTTATTCTCCCGCTGGGCTTGCAGGATTGAGCTTCAGCACTTGGACAAGTTGAACCGACGAGATATATCGTCATTTAATAAAGCATAAAGTGACAACATAATACACAAAAGATTCTTGGTGATTCCACCATGCTCCTTTATTTGTTCTCACTTTATAATCAATTGGCCTGCTTAACCTTTGCTGGATTCCCCTTGATTAACTCGCTTTAAAGATTCTTGATTCTCGATTCTTATTGGAATCTTTGCTCTATCTGTTTTGGGATAATAATAAAAAAAAACATTTTCTGAGAACATATTTTTTCTCTTTCCCGCATTTGGATTGCTTAGAAAAATTAGTCAACGAAAAATGTTTTCCTAGTCAATTAATGAAAACTTATGCTTAAATTCGGGAAAATAATTGCACCTTTCAAGAATCGAAAATCATTTATTCCAAACATATATATATTTCGGCACTTAGACCACAAACTCTGTGTTTGTGCATGGGAACCCACACGCTCATTCACGAGTCCCCGGCACCCGGGCCCAAGTGCAACGAGGCAGGGCCAGCTAGAGGCCTCATGCCCTGTGCCCGATGCACCGGCACTCGGCCCAGGGTCCACAAAGGTCGTGCCCTAGACCCTAGCATTTGAGCTCGGGACCTCGATTCTCAGGCTCGGGTCCCCTGTGCCCATGCTTTGATCGTCCGTGCCTGAGTGTGGGTCCATCGAAGCCGAGGCCCAATGCTCCGATGACTATGCCTGGGCCCATCAAGACTGACCCTGGAACCCCTGCCCTTGAGCCCAAGCTTATCAAGGCAGAGGCCCGGCACCTCAATGCCCAAGCTCAAGTCCTTCGACCAGACCACAGTTCACCGAGGCCAGACCTGGGTTCGTGGAGGCTAGTCCCAAGTACATTGAGACCAAGGCCTAGAACCCTGAATGGGTCCATCAAAACCATACCAGGGACCTCGGTGCCCAAGCTCGAAAGCTCAGTGCCTATATCCAGATCTCTCGCGCTCGAGCCCAGGTCCATCGAGGTCAAGGTTTGGGATCTCGGTGCCCGTGCACAAGCCACTAGAGGCCAAATAATATATGTGTATTTAGAAAAATCAAATCAGATTTCCTTTTCTGAACAAAATTAATAAATATATTTTTGGGTTCTTTTTTTCCATCAGATTTCAGCGAGATATCGGAAAATTTTGTCATTTTGAAGGATGATTTTCTTAGAAACATATTTCCAAATGTAACATTTTCTGTAAAACAAACGAGAGGCAACATTTTTGGAATGCAAGACAAGTCTTGACGTGCACATAAGAGAAGCGAGCTCAATACAACTGTGGACAACATATGTTTGTCTCAATTCACTTCGTATGGGATTGGTTTTTTTTTCTAGGGTAATTTTTCTGTTAAGACTATTTGTCTCGGTTCTTTATCAAATGGTTTGGTACAACAGATTAAGTGTGAATTCTCTGAATATGAAGCAAAAGATCTTTTTTCTTTGATTCTGAAGCTTACAGCATCAAGGTTATCGTGGATGTGAAGATTCTGCCACCTTTCCTTGCTTATCTTATCTGAGAAACAACCAAGAAGTCCAACAAAATCTGCCTCAGCATCAATCATGAAGATACAATCCCCCGAGCAAGACAAGTCGTGATACAGTGACAGTGTTGTCTCCTGAAAGCTGGCAACAATGAAACCGAATTGTTTGGTTCCCATATCCCTCCAAAGATCGCCTAGGCGACAAACCCAGCTGAAAACAAAAACCAAAGATGCATCTTCGTCGGATGTGATGAGGTTTCTGTTGGAAAATATGGATCCCTCCAAAGATCACCTAGGCGACAAACCCAGCTGAAAACAAAAACCAAAGATGCATCTTCGTCGGATATGATGAGGTTTCTGTTGGAAAATATGGATATTTTGATGGGTGAGTGAATGTAAAATTGTTACTCATTTAACACCTTCAAACTGTTACAAATTATTCTTTGTAACAGCTACTGAATTGATTTAGTAACGGCAAGTTAATGGCATTAAATTCAGTTGTTACAGAATTAATACTGTGACAGCAGAACCACTGGTAAAACCATTATTACTGTAACGGTATAACCACTGACAGAGCCATTAATAATGTAACGGTAGAACCATTACTTTTGTAATTGTTGTTACAAAATTAGTCAGCCATTATTAATTCCGAAATACCCCAATTACCCTATAAATAGATGGTTTCCCATTCTATTTTGAGGGAGAAGAAGAGGAGAACAAGAAGAAAAGTCCCCTCTCTTTTCACTCTTTGTATTTGCATTGTTTTCGATAGTGTTCGCGATTTGTTCAAGTTCGCCGAAAGCTTTGGAGTGTTGTGCTTACCTCCATCGCTGCCAATCGTTGTATCATGGGAAACAGACGTTCGCGAAACCTTAAAGCGCATACGGGAGGGGACAAATCTGTTTTAAGGAAACTGCGTCAAACATAGGCCTCGGTATTTGTATCAATTTCATTTCTTTTCAATACTGATTGTGGTTCTATACACACTGTTGTGCTTCTTCCGATTTAGCGTTGTGCTTATGTCGATTCAGTGTTTGTGCTTTTGCTAATTAAGTGATTGTGCTTCTGCCAATTTAGCATTTGTGCCTCTGCCAATTGAATATATTCTCGGTCCAACAATCTTAAAACAAGAAGATTGCAAAGCCAAAGTTGCGACCAATAGGAGGAGTTTTCGAGAACAAGTTTCAAGGAAAAATGCTTCAATTGTGGCAAGATGGGTCATAAATCTATGGATTATAGATTTTCGAAGAAGAATATTTATGAGATATATATGGTGAATGACATAGCCTGAAACGTGTCAGATATAAATCTCTCTGTCATTTCAGTGTTCATGCCCCTGCTATTTTACATTTGTCATTGTGTATATTATATTTTCCTAACAAGCTTAAAACAGATTAATAATATACGCGACAAATTTGGTGAAGGAGAGAAGTATTCTCTTCCTTCTTCTACACATAAAATGAGGTCGAGCATTTAATACCGTTTAGTTACTTGAAATGGCTAGCTATCTTTTGACTACAGTTTTAGTTGATTGCTTGTAAATGATTTGTGCAACTTTTCATGAAAAAATCACGAAAGTTCATGATCTACGAAAGTTACTTTAATATATATTGGATTGTAAAAAGTTATATGATTTGTTCAGTAAACCAGAATTTTGATTTGGTTTTTAGTTTTGATTGTTGGTTATTGGAGATTGAGATTGGTGGATCACACTCACATTGCTTTGGTTAAAACCCACTGAGGGGGTGAGTATGCATACAGTTATCATGAATGACCTTTTGGACCGAACTACCGGTTGATATTAGTGAAGATTTAGCCAGAGGGAACTTGGTCACCTTTGTCGCAAGCAATAGGCGTGACCAAAGTTAGATATTGAGCATTAAATTACTCAATAGAATAGACCACTTATGTATGATTTGATAGAGATGGATCAATAGAATGGACCATTGATCGTTGAATTGTTACTCATGATTTGATGTTGTTGATTGTTCGATATGTAGAAAAGTATTATTGAAAAGATAGTACCCACTTTTGATAATTTATGTATATATATATTATATACTGGATCCGGGATTGATGAGTTATGATATATATTTATAAAGATGCATAGTGAATGTCGATCTGCTTAGAAGAGTTGTATACTCACTGAGATGTGGTTGCCAATTCCATTCATTCTACTTGCTTTCCAAGTTATTTATGGGGTGTATGACAACACTTTTGCTTTAAAAATCAACTTCTAGCTATAAGTTGATTTTTCTACTTTTGGAGATAAGTGAAAAAAATTACCTTTTTTAAGTTGCTCCAAAACTACTTCTGGAGCAAAGAGATGTTCTAAAAATAGAAAAATGAAGTTGCGTAACCAAACTGATTTCTGCTCCAAAAGCACTCCATAACTATTTTCATGCGTGCTTAGCTAGCTACAAGTAAGAGGGGAGCATTTTTATCAGAACAACATTTTGATAGTGAGATTTTTCTATTATGAGTTGTTTATACTTGAGAATCTGAGATAAACTTGTTAGTTCAGTTGTCAGATGGAAATGTATATCCTTTTTAAATTTTGATATTGTAACCAGATGACTGTTTCATCATATATATATATTGATGCGTATATTTTCATAATAAGTTGATAATTGTTATATTTGAGAATGCATCCTTCTAGTGAAAGGACAGTTGTGTCATTACCCCTATATTTGTAGAGTTGAGATGTGACATTTGGCATCACATATGTAGAGGTGTTGACACCAAAAGTTACCCTATAGGCCATGTGACATGCACAAGGGAAAGGTGTGACTAGCTACAGGCATGTGTACAGAAGTCATGTAAAGATCAGCCACGGAAACACCACAATTTTGGCAGCATTTTTCCCAAAGCTGCGAGAAAGGGCGCGCAAAAGAAGTCACAATCGAGGCAGTTATGGAGATTGGCGGCAATCCACAGAAGTGAAGAAAGGAAAAGGCGCGAAGAACAAAAAAAAAAACGTCAAAGGCATTATCCACAAGAGTCATCAAAGAGAACGTGCTTGGAGTCCAGGGCACCGTCAAAGGCATTATCCACAAGAGTCATCGAAGAGAACATGCTTGGAGCCCACGGCAGTAACCGTTCGACAATTACCAAAGCACGCTTATAAATACCTACCGACGTCCAACGTCGGAGGACACCCACAATACAACAAACAAATCTTATCTTTTCAATTAGCTCTTAACTTAGCTATGGTTTTCAAATTCCCCTCGTTGATTCAATTTCGGCGAGTTTCATATCCAGAGTTAGGTGTCATCGATTAAATTCCGGCGTCTACTCACCTGGTTCAGTACCGTCGTTTCAATTCCAGTGTTGTATTGTTCATCCACCTTGTCCAGTGTCATCGATTCAATTCCGGCGTTGTGTCCTACATTTCCACCCGTCGGGTATCGTCGATTAAACTCCGACATCGTGTCCTACAGTGTGGAACAGCATCGTCGATTCAGTTCTAGTGTTGTGTCCTAATTACAAGTACGTTGAATTTTTCGACAAGTTTGATCGAAAGTCATCGAGAAGGTTGGTCGAGAGTCTGTACGAAGTTGTCAAAAGTAATACGACTATTAGTACACATCATGCATTTGACATTCTCTATCCAAAACTGATCCGGAACTCCTTCTTACTTAACGAATTGCTAACGTTCGATAAAAGATTCTCGTGTTAGTGACCTTTTTGGACCGAGCCCCAAAAGTTCAATCAGGCCCGACGAGGAATTTTAACGCGCGACAAGAGGATTACTATGCTAGCGGCCGAAGACTTTCAATAAAAAATCCAGAGATGTGTTTATGGACAAGTAACCTCAAATGGACAGATGGTTGTGTTAGTCAAGGAGGATATTCAAGCTATGAAACAACAAAGATGTTGGGGAACCTTACTAAGGACGCCTTAAGGCCTTCTACTTTCATCCTCTTTCATTTATCTAGATTATTTTATTTTATTTTTCTTTCCTTTTCTTTTTTCTTTCTTTTCTTCTTTTTCTTTCTTTTTTCCTTTTTCTCTTTTTTTCTCTTCTTCCCTGTTACCCTCCGCCGGCTGCCCGCCATCAATGAGGCGAGAGCCACCTGGGCATGGGTTGGCGGGGGGAAAGGGTAAAAGAAAAGAATAGAAAAAAGGAAAAAAGAAGAAGAGAAAAGTAAGATGAAAAAAGAAGAAAAATTAAAAGAGTTAATAAAAAATTAAAAAATTATTAAAAAATTTATCATTGTCAACTGGCACAGTTAAAAGATGAAAATGATAGCGTCCACGTCAGCGATTTCTAGCCAAAAATTGATTGGATGAACTAAATTTGCAAAACGTGCAAATATTTAGCACTTCATATTACAATTAAATTGTTTATGACTGAATTACCAAAAGTGTAGTAAGTTTATAACTTTTCAGGCAATTTTCCAATTTTTGGGTACCGTTTGAATCCAAATATTTGAATTATCTCTTTGACTCTTTTAAATTTATATATGCTCGTAGATTTAGCACAACTTACATGTTCACTGACACTGATGGAGAAAAGACAAATGAAGGCTGCGCTGACAAGCTTATCGTAGATTTCACACCCGAATTTCCAAAGACAATCATGTATGTGGATCTAAAGATAAAACTTAAAGTAGCGATATGTTATAACAGGCTTCACTTATTCTTCTGGTTGAAATCTCAGACTGAGGACATCACAAGCTTCTTCTATATGTCCTTGTCAAGTGATTTTGCTGACTGGCACTCATGCATCGGACCAGGAAACCTCCAGTTCACCCCAGTGGCTTCGCGACACTCCGAGAGCCTCCCAAACGGCTTTCGAGGCATCCACGAGGTTGTTAGGGCACGGAGGTTGGTAATCATGGTCGGAGTCGCAACCCTCTTTCGAGTCGCACTCGTCGACAGCCATGGCTTTGACACTCCTTCCGTTGCCATAGATGGTAATATGCTTCAAGCACCTGCTGCGGTGGTTGAACCACCCTGTTGATAATGCCACCACCGCGGTGTCGTCCGAGTGGAACTTATTGTTGCACCCAGATGGTGTGCCGCCATTGCCACCCTTCTCGAAGTTGTTGAGGGTTAAGGTGGCCTTGGCTCGACGCAAAGTCGGCAGCGAGTGTAAGCTGCAAATTCAATCCGTATGCAGGAACCCAAGATCATCACGTACAGATTCACGAATCACAAGATTCATAAAGTGGAAGAATTGACGCACATGTTTTTGGATTCATCGTTCTTAATGCGGAACTTGCGACGATCTGATACTCAAGATCTTCTCCTCTATGAACCCTCTTTATCACCGGCTTCAATGAGACGGTCCACTCACGCATCGTGTCTGACGGCTCCTTATGTGAGGTTATGCGGACATTAGAGTTTAGATGAGGGACTTGAGCCCTATTTATAGAGATTGAAACATATCCTCTCATTAAAGATAAGGTTTATCTCGGCCCATACCATCCAGCCTCATATCCAACTAAAATTAGGAAACTGTATATATCTCTCTTTATTAGATCAATTAATTTACAATAACAATTAATAAAGCCCACAATGAATATATTATAAAATATATTCTAACATTCTCCTACTTGGGCTATATTAATTGAAATTGTACTGTATATGCGCATCTTTATATTGGTCTAGAGATAATTTCCAACGGTCAATCTGATCCCATAAAGTTTTAAGCACCGGACCATGCCAGTAACTGCATCAGAAGACACAGAGCCGTCCATGATCACGAATACTCTTAACTTTACTGATATAGATTTGATATGGTAGTATAGCAAACAGATAACATCTCAAATAATAGAGACACCTTATATGTTATCTTCCTTCTTCTCCTTCGGCTAGTCGCCGGCCAAGCGCCTCCGGCCATCTTCGTGGCTGGCAACGGGCAGAAAACAATAAGGGAAAAAAATAAAAACATAAAAAGAAAAAAGGAGAAAGGAAAAATAAATAATAAAAATATTACAAAATTCGATATCCATAAAAAAAATACAAAATGAAAAGAAAAAATAAAAAAATATATTGAATGATGTGCATGGAGGAAAATTAAATCCAATATTCCATATCGAACAACGGAAAATATTTTTCGAGACTTTTTCATATTCCAACAAAACACCAGAAAATATAGTTATTTTCTTAAAAAAGGACTTCCTGAAAAATATTTTCCAAGAACGACTAATTTTTTGCAAGACAAACGGAGCCAAGTTAGAGATTTTTTCTGAGACAAAAAGAAAGTTCGGGGCAAATTCGAGACTGGACCTAAAATTTGGAGACTTTTTTTAGACAAAAAAAAAAAAGGTTCGGGACAAAATCAAGACTAAACCTAATGTTTTTTTTTTTTTGGTCGAAAGGACTAGACCATAATGTTGAGGGGTGTTTTTAGGGAATTAGGAGAAAAGTAAAAAAGAGTACTCAACTACTCATGGTGACTTTACAATCTTTACTGTGCATCAACCCTGGTGTTGCCTTATTTGATGTACATATTCTGAGGACTCCACTTAGGGCCTGTTTGGTTCAGCATTTAAGATGAGCATTGGGGCTCTAAAGTCCCTTGGCCAAATGCAAATGCTGTTTGGTTCATTTTTTGGCTCACTTTGGACAGATGCAATTGCATCTCAAATGCCCTCTAAAGGCCTTTAGGCCAAAGTACCTCTGGAGGTACTTTGGGAAGTTGCATCTCAAATGCAACTAATTTTTTTTTAAATTTTATCACATTCACTTGCCGCCTCCAACCGCCACCGTTCATCGCCGATCACCGTCACCCGCCTCCCATGGTCGGTGGCCGACCTCGCCACCGGTCGCCGGACGCCGCCGCCGGACTCCGGTGCCGGACGCCTATAGCCGGACGCCGGCCGTCGCCTCCACCGGTCGCCGGACGCCAATCGTCGGACGCCGCCCGCCGCCGGACGGTGAACACCGATCGTCGGACGTCGGCCGCCGGACGCAACCGCCGCCGCCGGTCGCCGATTGCCGGACGCCGCCGCCAGTCGCCGGACGCCGCCGCCGGTCGCCAGACGCCGCCGCCGGTCGGCGGACGCCGGACGCGGGTCGCGGGACGCCGCCGGTCGCCGGACGCCGCCGCCGGTCAGCGGACGCCGCCGGTCGCCGGACGCCGCCGCCGGTCGCCTGACGCCGCCGGTCGCCGGACGCCGCTGGTCGCCGGACGCCGGACGCCGCCGCCGGTCGCCTGACGCCGCCGGACACCGGACGCCGGACGCCGCCGCCGGTCGCCGGACCCCAGTCGCCGGACGCCGCCGCCGGACGCCGGACGCCGCCGGTCGCCGGACGCCGCCGGTCGCCGGACGCCGGACGCCGCCGGTCGCCGGTCGCCGCCGCCGGTCGCCGGACGCCGCCGGCGGTCGCCCGACGCCGGATGCCGCCGCCGGTCGCCGGACGCGCCGCCGGTCGCCGGACGCGCCGCCGGTCGCCGGACGCCGCCGCCGGTCGCCGGACGCGCCGCCGGTCGCCGGACGCCGCCGCCGGCCGCCGGACGCCGCCGCCGGCCGCCGTCGATCGCCGGACGACGGTCGCCGGACGCCGCCGCCGTCGGTCGCCGGACGCCGTCGATCGCCGAACGCCACCGCCGCCGGACGCCGCCGCCACCGCAAGTCGCCGGATGCCGCCGCAGCCGGACGCCGTCGCCGGTCGCCGAACGTCGGTGCCGGACGTCGATCGTTGGACGCCGGCCGTCGCAGCCGCCGATCGCCGCACGCCAATCGTCGGACACCGGTCGTGAGACGCCGGTCGCGAGACGCCGGTCGCCGAACGCCGGTCGCCGGCCGCCATTCGCCAGCCGCCGTCGATCGCCGGACGACGGTCACCGAACGTCGGCCGCCGCCGCCTTCGCCACCGTCGTCGAAGGTCACTGGTCGCCGCCGCCGCCGCCACTTTTTTTTTATTATAAAAAAGTAAAAATATTTTACAAAGTATATTTTTCACCAAACGGCATTTACGCCAAAGTTGCTTTCAAATGCATTTCTAAAAAATATTTTGCCAAACACTACTTGCATTTTGGAAAAGATCTTTAGCCTAAAGGTATTTGCATTTCCTCAAAGTCCCTTGGCCAAATGCTGAACCAAACAGGCCCTTAGTTCTATGAGTGGAGAATTGGCCTTCAATGAGCAAATCAGTCCTACTCTAGGAAGATAATCACGATGGGCCTGTGATAATGACCTATGGCGTGGTAAAGAATATCTGAAAACTAGTTTGGTTAAGGCACTCTTCTCTCGTTTGCATTCACGAATTTGAGATCTGTCAAGGTTGAGTTTTATGTTTAGCATAGCTGCCTGAAAGCCTATGATCTTTCGCGGGCGAAGGCGTTTTGATCCAACGCCGAGTACCCGATAAACCTGACAGATATCATCTTATCTTCACGCTAAAAAGTTATTCGCTGCAACTTCAAGCTGTAAAGATACTCTACTACAAACAAGTTTCTAACTTTCCCACCATTAAGGATGTTTTCCTTGGATTAAGGCAGGGGAAGAAAGATGGTCGCTAATAGGAAGAGAGAGAGAGAGAGAGATGCTGATATTTGCCTGAATATCATTTGAACTGTGTCATTTCAAGCAACCAGAATACAGAGCACGTCCTGTGGATCTACAACCAATCACTAGGCGTCTACTGTCTAGGCCCCAAAGGTGCCGACCTCGAACCAATTGGGCAGGCTCAACCTTGAAACAATTGGGCAGGCTCAAGCCAAGCCCCTGCCCATTTTTTTCCTGGACAGGGTGACCCCCACCCTCCACATAGTGTGGGCAGGGGATCCAGATAGCCTCGGAACGCTTTGACCAGTCATTTTTCCCTAGCAGACAGCTCAGAAACAGGATGCGAAATGTTTCAAATTCCCTGCTCTTACGAGGTTAACGTTCCTGTTAGGTAACAAGCATTGGTCCATTCATAGGATCCGGCTATATCAAACGCAGAAGCACAAACTTTTTTTTGGAGGCAATCATAGATTGTACACAAAAACAGCAGCCAGAAAAAGAAAACCGGAAAGAATACGGAAAAACTTTCAAGTTAAGGCTACAAAAAAGTATCGGCATCTCACCGGTTCACGAATCAATGTGTGACGACACGCACATTAAGACTAGGTCAGCTGCTATGCCATCATACTCGAAGAGGTCAAGTCTTTGCGACACCAGAAGAGCAAGATATATACACGATCAATGTGCCTATACCACTTAAAACTGTCATCCCCGCATCAGATCAATGTCCACATGATCATGAATGTCCAGTGGCTGCGAATCCGGCCAAACCCCCATGGAAGCTGGAGTTAGGCTTTGACTTGGTGGTGGAGTTGATGTCGTATTCATGGCGCGAGCTTTTGAACCTTCCCCTTTCCGGTGCTTGGTTCTCGAACTTCCCCATGAAAAGCTCCCCACTATCACCTGCATCTAACAGCTATCAGTCCAGTAGAGGACATTATTCCGAGTCAGGCACAACCAGACGGACAAAATTCAGTACATTCGAAGTTCAGATGACTCTTTTAGAAGATCTCGCGTGATTGGATTACTAAGACTTTCGCCATAGTTCCCATATCCTAAAATTGTAGCTTTAAGAAAACATTGCCAATACTGTTGAGCGAAGTGCCTGGCCTTCATATCAATTTCATAATATCAACCTCAGTCTAAACCAAAGTCCACGAACTGTGGTATAGAAAATATCAACAAAGCATGTGGGCGATACATGAAGTAAGCAGAAGTTTTGCCTGAACAGGACTTGCAGCTATGAGCATTCCCCCGACTCCTCCACCAATGACACGACCATCGGGACTGGCAAGAGAGATGCTAAGACCACCCATTCTATTTCGAGAACCACCATCCTCTGCAAGCAAGAAAGAGCCAGAAAGGCACAAAATTTCTAAACGGCCCTGCAGATGTCAGACGGCGTTATATTAGCTGCATTTTTATAAACTGTAACTTCGTGTTCTGGATCCTTCTATCAGAAAGAAAGAAATAATATGAATAGCTGCTCAAACCTCATATGTGATGGTGCCACCAGAACTAGAAGGTTGACGTAGAGTGACAGTATTTACAGCACCATTGGCAGACAAGACGCATACAGCTTTTGACCCTTGCTGTGAAAAAGATGTTATTTTCGCAGCTACGTCCTACCAAAGAATGAGGGAACTTACTAAAAGAACGTCTCATAAAAGGAAATGGCAAGCTTCAGTGACCAGTACAAATGGCAACAATTATATTCTAATAGAATTCAATGCTATTATGGATGCAAAGAGGATGACAACACTGATCTGTTCAATCACAACACGGATGCTCTTTGCCCTTGACTTTGTATTCAATTTGAGAAAAAACTTCTTTACCAAGAAGGAAAACTGAAAACATGATAGCTCACTTTCATGCTCATGAAGAGAAGCTGTTCATGAAATGGTGTACGCATTTAACATATGGCAAATAAGATTCAATATTTTCCCATTGGATGTTTACATTCCCCAGTCATGATTTTTCCAATTCTAGAAGAACATTGTGCATAAAGCACAGTGTCATGAAAAGCAAAGCAAGTAAAGGACTCAACAGTGTCATATTCGCTTTCCCTTAATACTTTGTGAAAATATAAACAGCATTACAAGCTGCAACTCCTTGGAGATTCTTTTTTTATGCAAATTGCGGCATGGTGATTGCAAAAATGCCTCATATTCCAACTAACTACATACCAGATCTTGCCAGCAACAAGATACAAAAGAAAAAAATGTACACACTCCAACCTGAGATATATAGTTTGGCTACAAATTACATGTTAATGAGAGAGAATAGAGATTTGCTAAAGCAGATCACATACTTCTCCCACTGCGACATTGATAATATGGGGGGTAAAACCCATTCCAGCTGAACCAGACAGTAGTTCACCTGGCAAAAAGATCATTACAAAGTCAATCATTGAAAAAAACTTAAATTGACAGAAGCAAAACTAACATGAAACAGTCAGCCCAACTTTGCTTCTCCTATATAACAGAAGGCAGATATCCTTAAGTTGGAAGGAAAAGTTGATCAAAATAAACAGGTTAGCAATTGAACTTGAGAAAACACTAAAGCTCCGAACTAAGGCTCAAAAGATATTGGCTTCTCTCACACTCTCCTCTCACTAAAACGCTAAGATTCTGAACTAGATCTCTAAACAAATTGGCTTCACTCATCCTCTCCCTCTCACTTAACAGATCAGACATTTCAAACGCCAACCTCAGTCCAAAATATAACAATAAGAAATAAGACTGGCATTAGACCTTAATCGGGATTGACAACTAAAATAGTGTGATGAAATGACCATTCAGAAGACAAGTACATTAAAGAAAAGGCATTGCCAAGATAGACTAGATATGGCCTAATTGTCTGAAAGTAAAATATGAAAACCAAACCGATTACATGTTCAGACATCAACCAGTGTCCCAGCTCATTGTCAAAGACTCTTATTAAGTTAAACTTTCCCCCTTCAAAACAGATTACTCCTATTTTGCGTTGGCTTTATAAAACTTGTCAAAGCTTTCATTTCAAGCTCTTATTTTTAGAAAGAACGGTTGTTTTCCAAATTGAGCCAACCAAATTTTCATACAGAAAACAGTTCACCAAAGCTTAAATCGTTCGAATTCCATCCAAGCCAGAATAAAAACACATGTGCTGACTTAAGGCAGCATGAAATCAACTTACAAAATTGACATTTTCACTTCCCAAAATCAATTAGACCCAGAAAACTCACCTGCGGAAGCTAACTGTTGCTTCCTGCCAGAACCCGGAGGCCGCCCTCTGCCACGCCTTGGTGTGGATGTTGATCCCGGAGGAGAGACCGACGTGGACGATAATGCCAAAGACACGGTCCCTTCAGGACCATACTTCCTTGGCCGGCCACGCTTCCTTTTTACCGGCTCACCTGGTGGAGCTGCCACAACCGCCGGCGGCCCAACACTAACTTCATGAGTCGGTATTGCCGAGGAAGTCTCTGCAGACAATGGCGATCCCAAAGAACCGCCTCCAAAATTGCTCGGAAAAGGCATACTCGCACTTGTTAACGGGTGAATTCCATGTGAACCATGGAAGAATGATTGTGCTCCGGAACCAGTTCCAGATGCACCTCTTTGACTGTAATAAGAGGCTGACATTGCATCTCTCCGATCCATGCATCTACTTTGGTAATGGACAATTAAGGGCACTCAGACAAGCAATTTCACTCTTTTTCTTCCTCCAATAAAACACTAAGGACTTTCTTTTTAGCTCCAATAACACTTGAAGGCACGCTAGGCCAAAACATGAAGAATCCTTGAATCCAAGCTTCAAATCTTAAAAGTTACTGGCAATGCAAAAACGGAAGCAGCATTAGGCAAGAGAGTATGAACTTCGTATATCTTCAAAACAAGCACAAGCTCTTGCAAGACTCTGAATTTCCACTACAAAGAAGCATTGACAAAGTGAACAGAAGAATATCAGATCAAGATCACAGAAATAAATAAACGAGCAACCAAGAGTATGAAAGAAGGAAAGGAAGCGAGTACAATTGGACGAAAGGGGAAAAATGTTTTGAGGAACAAAAAGGCCTAGAACAGAAAGACAAAAAGGTGTGGATGTGTTAACAGCTTACCAAAAAAAAAAAAGAAACCACAAAAAAGTCTTCATGAGCAAGATAAAAAGGAAGAGAGACTCAAACAGGACCACACTCTCACCAACTCATTCTACAATCTTTAGAACTAAGCATCCTCAAGGCCAACTAAGAAAAACCCAGAAATCGTCAAGACAAAAGCAATGCAAATTCAACAACAAACCCAGGTCAACGCCACTGAAAAGCTTGAAACCCCCACTGATAAAAGATGGAACTTTGAGAAGATGAGAGAGAGAGAGAGAGAGAGAGAGAGAGGGGGGGGCAAATGTAGGTTGGTAGTGGAACTTAAAGACCTGCTGAGAGGAGTGAAGAAGAAGAAGCCACTGTTGAAAGACAACCAACCCTCCTACTGCTAAAGCAGTTCCTCATCACAATGCAAATTTCTAGGACACCAGAGCTCGATCTTTCTCTATCCCTATCCCTATCTCTGGCCTCCCCAAAGCAGATTTTATCACGTTCTCTCTCATCCGGGGTGAGTGATGATGCTTTGTTCAAATCAAGACCCGGCTCTGAGAGAGAAAGAGAGAGAGAAGAGAGGAGAGAGAGAGAGAAACAAACAAGAAATCTTGAACAGAAAAAAGTGCTGCTGCATCTGCTCTACTAATAGATATGCATCGTCGTTTCCAGCTTGAAAACACGTATGAATGTGTGACTCTGTTTTCAAGCTGATCCAATGTCATGCCGAGGCCCCTATCCCCACGCGCGTCACGAGGCGCGTCGGAAATGGGGACATCGGTCAACGCTGCGATCAAGGAACATTATTGAAATGGCACTTTGGGTCAAACAGAGGATTAACAAATTATTTCTCTGGGTCAACGAGGTTTCGGAACTCATCTCTCTCAACATCCAATATTTACCTGAAAATTTACCAATAAAAAATGCTTCATTACACAGTAAATACATCCATATAGTTTCAATCTAATTTTTCAATTAGATTTGGCTAAGTATATTTGTCGCTTCGTCAAAATCTATTTCGCTAACCACCGGCAATACAAAAAGGAAAAATAAACTTTCGATTTTTGTAATTAAGTGCTATTGGACGGGATTTTGTATTTAATTGGCGCGACAAATCAATTTTCTTCCTTTTTTTCGAATCCCATCTCTAATTATCATCCAATTTCAAGGCTTCACGCTCAATCCGTTTATTATAATCGTAGCAAAGCAAGGAATTCTTCGAGCATAAAGCACAAGATCGGGGAAGTGCTTTCCCTGTATCATTAGTTAACAAGAGAAATTCAATGAAACGAATCGAATAGAATGGAATTATATGATAAAGTTCAGGTACCAATATTAATAAATTTGCGTGACCATCAAATTCAAAAGAAGAAGAGAAATGCTAATGCGTAATACTGGTTGAATCCTTCAAACGTTTCAATTTTAGGTCAGTTTTCAATTTCTGACTCGCATTCTTTTTATCTCATAAAAAGTATCGATTGTTTTCAATTCTGGCCATAATTTTCTTTTGTCCCATAGGCAAAAAAAAATTGGTATTCAATTCTCACCCCCGTCAAGCTTATGTCTAGTCTAATGGTTCAATCTTTGCCTACACGGGGAATGACACGTCGGAACTTTCGACAAAAACTTCACGGTTAGCAAGATTTGGAACCTACCGAAAATTGATGTTTTATTGAGATCAAACCAAAGTAGATGCTTTTTTTTTATCAGGTAAAAAAGTTTCATGTCAGAATTAAGACCCGACGGAAAGAATGTGTTGTTTTTAAGGGAAGTGACGAGGAGATCCGTGTGTTTGATTGCTTTTGATCAAGGGTTCATCGCACATAAAATTTCAAATTAGTGCACCTATGACAAATTTATCCTAAATTATTTTTTTAATTACAAAAAACCTCAAACTAGTACACTTGTGATAATTTTACCCCAAACTGATACATCTGTAACAAATTTACCCTCTATTAATTTTCGTTAAATCTAATTGTTAAAGTGCTATGTTTATTACATGTGGCGATTTATGAGTGTACCAACATGGGATTTTTATCCTCCGTTTGTCACATGTGTATCAATTTGAAATTTTTTGTAGTATTAACACAATTTAACAGAGGATAAATCTGTCACAGATATACCAGTTTAAGGTTTTTCGTGGTCAAAAAATTAATTTGAGGTAAATTTATCACAACTAAACTAGTTTGAGATTTTTCGTGGTCAAAAAAATAATTTGAAATAAATTTATCGTATGCGTACTAATTTGAGATTTTTCATGGTATTAACTCTTTGATTAATTAGAGGAGGCGAGTGGGACTCACGCAGTGTTGGTAAACGCGTGGGGGAAAGAACGAAAGCCGGCAGAAACGTGACCACACTTGGATAACCCAGTCCTGAATGGATTGAGAAAAGTACAAATTTTCTTCGGCCTTTACAAAATATTTTTGCATGTGACCGTGTTAATACCGGTTTCTTCATTTATTCACCATGTAATTCTTGGTAATATTGCATCGAAAGGCGAAAGCCCTCCGCTTTGTGCGTAAAGCTATCTCAAGGAGACCGTCCGAATTTGCACGTCGGAAAAATCTTTGGTCCAGCGAATATGTTCTTGTCAATTTGCCAAAGCGCTCCACATTCTCCAATCCCCACTTCGCTAGTGGAAAAGATGGCCACATGCCACATACTTTCTCCTCTTTTGGGGGTGTCCGAACAGAACCACACCTTCCAGCTTGAACAATGAACCCCGACCTGATCGCTGAACGAATTTCTTGTCTTGATAGATAACAGAGTCGGTGATGGTTTTGCGTGCTTTGTGAGTCACGAGGAGGCCTTACTTGCTTATGTGGGTCGGTTCTCTGATCGATCGACCCACACGGGGTTTTCCATCTCGCCGACCCAGAAACTCCACCTGATATATTCGACCATCTGTTTGGTAAGCATCTTCAGAACCAGCAAGATGCACATTGCATAATCTATATCCAAGAATGAATTATACCAGGAGGTAATGAAACCACTACCACAGATTTTACTATAATCTACAAAACAAACTCTATGATTTTGACAAATGGGATTAGGTGAGAAGTTTTCGATCAACCTCTGGACTACGATTTTGAAAGTACAGAAGTATGCAAATCTCAGGCAGCTCTCCTTTCATCCCTGAACATAGAAGCAGCAGTATTCCTTCGATCATATGAGCTTCAAACTAGTGGGTACTTAATTCACTGGAGTTTTTGGGCATAAGATGAAGTCCTAACAAGAATGCCCACAATGGTACTTCACCGAATTAAACATGATGGCATGTGAGCACGAGCTCATCCGAAGGTCGGATGTAATCTTCCAAGCAAAGAGGGTTATCAGTTAATGTACAAAGGTCTGAGATGACAGATGCAAGGAGTGGCTTTAACCATGAAGCCAACTAAGGGACAACATTGAACCTCAGTTCAGATAATCATATCCAGAGTGTGCCACACCTTAAACAGACCCAGTTTGGTTCTCACTCCAACCAAGACACAAACATTCAGTTGAAGCACAAAATGTGCACTGCAGATTCTCAATCTAAAGAGGCTGCTCTCAAATGTGCAGGCTTCCTTCGCGAATATCTACTTATTAACAACTAAGAACCATTATCACGATAATCACGAACACGAACTAAGAGAAGCAACCTTTCACTATAAATTAAACAGTGAAGTTAAGAATTACATTTAGCCACTTAAATGTCAATTTTCCCAAGGAAATAAAAATTAACACTACAATGGAATTTATCGTCCTCAACTCACAACACCAATCCTCATTTGTCCAGCTCCATTGCCTGTGCCGCCTTAGCTTTTACCAAAGCAGTTAACTTCGTCTTCACCTTTCTCTTCGCAACTGGGAATCCACCCGCACCCTTCTTCTTGCCACTACCATCGACCTGCAGGAATAAGCAGTTTAGCCCATATTTCCAGCCCATAACAAATTAGCCACGATTGACCCATTTGAGTTCGGATCAATCACCCACTGACAACATGGAAAGAACAGCGATCAGGCATCAGAATGTTGATCAATCGTACCGCAACTGTCAATTCAATCGGTATTCCATCGAACATTCGAATTCAAGATAAGCAGTAAGCAATCACAAAGCATACAAATATAGGTACCCATTACCCTTTGGCTCTCCAAAAAGCACCTTACATTTACAGCAAACAGGGAGGCAACGTAAAAGATAAGTCAACTATTAAAGCCGCAATCCGAAAAATCATAATCCAAAGGTCGAGATAAGTGGGAAGGAAGCAGCTTACCTTCATCTTGTTTTTCTTAGCTTGGAGCTTCTTCGCTTTCTTCTCTTTCTCCGCTTTCTCCCCTGCTCGATAGCCATAAAAATCAACACTTTACAGCATACAAGACAGGCTAGGAGCGAAAACAGACGAACAGAACAAAGGATTGTGCGGCAGAAAGTAAAAACAAAAATCATAAAAACAAACAGAACGACACGAATTTGTACGGGCGGAGAGAGAGAGAGAGAGAGAGAGAGAGAGAGAGTACTTCGAAGATCAAACTCGTACTGCTTCTTCCTACGAGATAAGCTGTTCTTCTTCGACATTTTTCTGAACCTCGACTGAAATTGATTTTGCCCTCTTCTCAAAGTCAAAGTGGCGTTCCAAGAGCAGGGCTAGGGTTTTCTTCTCCCTCTCGGCTCCCCCAAGCGCTTCTCCTGTCGGTCGTACTTTCTTGTTTACTTTCCTTCTATTTCTTGGAATTTGATTATCTGTATATATTCATCCTCGGACCTCAGCGGCCTTTATTTTCTTTTTCAGTGTTCATATGTGATCCTAAATTTTTCTCCTCAAGTATTTACTAAAGATTAGGACCTAAGTAAGTCCTTAGGCTATTCTTCTAGGCTCGTCCGGACCTCGAGATTCTTCATACATAAGACTTTTAGTGGATATCCCTCGCCATCAGGAAAGACAAAAAAAAAAAAATGATTGGCAACACGAGACGCAGGGCGTGCGGGTACCGACACGTTAAAATAAGAAACGCATATGCGAAATCCGCCGTCACTGTGCCGCAAAGGCGGAAAGAAATCCACAAAATTGATAATCTCGATACGTCGGTTTAAATTAAACTCCACCGAACAAAAACAATGTGGCTCAAAATAAACACGTGACATGTGAATATATCCATCGACATTTATAGATTGCGAAAGATATTTTTTAGTGGTCTAAATCAAAAACAAAAACTTAAAGCTCGTTTTATACAAGATTTGTATTTTTAAAAAATTCTCTCCCATGGCATTCTCTAATTTAAAAAAAAAAATTGACTGCAATTGTATCTTAATCGACACTAATCGCAGGGCAGCTCCAGCATTGTTGGTCATGTAAAAGAATGTTAATTGATGACTCAGTTGATTAGCAACTAGTGCTCACTTGCATTGTTAAGAATGTCGTGAGTTCCTTTCGAGTCGATTTCGAGTATCTCGTTAAGTAAAAGCTACTCGATATTCAGCACGACACACGCGCGAGCTCAACAGAGTTTCTACTGTTCCTCCAGGAGTTATGCATTAACCGTAAAAATTCGCAAGTGTTTCTTTTAGATTGCATAATATGCATGGGGAGTAATTAATATTCGTGGTTAGCAAGCTTATGCTCAAGATTATTCGTAAGCTTAGAAGTTAGTCGAGTCAAGTTGAGCATGAGAATCTCGACTTCTATTCAGGTTGAGCTCGAACAAGAATTTAACAACTCGAATCAAGTTAGAGCGAGTATGCAGATCAAGTCGAGCCAGAGCTCTGGACTCGACTCGATTATGTCCCCAGTATTTCGTAAGAGATTACTAGCATCTAGACATATTGAACGCTACTTCTGCACGTAAAAATTACTAATTGAATACAATTATTAGTCCTTGGATGAATAAGTACCAATAAAAAGAATACTTGCATGAATAAGTAACTGATCACATAAAATTTATCACTTTTCTATATTCGACATTTGGTTGACTAATTATCTTCAAAAATAACAAGCAAAACTCAATACCTTTTATTTGAATAATAACTTTTTTTCTTACTGAGCTAGTAAGAAAAAAAGATGTCAAGGCATCTATCTGGTAGAAAAAATTTGGAGTATTTTCGAAATGCTATTTGTCGGAATTTGATGAACTTTTTATTCTTCCAATCTTGCCCTCGCTAATAATTGTGGATTCCGCTCTCGCCCTCTGAAATTGCTGTTCATTTAACTTCCTCATAAGCTCTTTTGCGGGTGGTGGTTGCTAACGTGGTTGAGGTCGAGCAACCCGAATCTGGCCCTTCGGCAAGGGTCGGCAACCTCAACATCGCGGTCGCATCCTCGGCGGCCCTTTCCTGGGTCGCGCCCACAATCAAGAGCCAACGCAACCTCAGCGACAGGCTGTGGCCTCTCTTTCAGATTTGCCTGAGCTGCCGTCTTTTTGACTCTTTCCATCGATCTGTGATTCACTTTCATTTTTTCTAAAGCTCAAGTCCTTTTACTTGCATTTCATTAAGTCCCTTTCAACCTAAAATCCTTCACATTTATGCAAGTGTACTTTGCAAAAGCACCCTTTTGTCTATTTTCTAGCCCACACGTTTTGTGCACAAAACAGTTAAACAGGTGGCAGGATGATTGCTAATTTACGTCATGTAGAACAAGTAGCGTGAGCAGGATTAATCCTCTCTCAGAAAATTTTAAATCCTAAGGTACCTTGATTTCCACTATTAAGCATTAAGTAGGTGGAACTCGTCAACTTGTTCCAGAAGACAAAATGGAAGAATTAGCTCAAAACATCACACTGTGCCGAAAACATAAAGTCGGATTCTGAATGATCCTTATCAAGATAAATCAACAACAAGATGTACGGAATGATCGCCAGAAAAATCTCTTTGGCAATGATACATCAAAGCGTTAATCAATTGCTTTTGATGTCCCAAGATGAGAAAGAGAGAGACCCACTTACAATCCTTCAACATTCACTTGAGCAGCCCGGAATGATTCCTTAGTCACGCCATAATAAACCGGTTCGTTGCCCGGGAAGGTGATGAAGTTCCAGCCAAAAGCAGATGCTCCAACAATGAATTTACCGTCATCATCAGGTCGGTGCTTCTCGGATGCAAACCCTGATTGAAAAGGCTTGTTGTCGGATTGTTTCGAGGATCTTTGCTCTGGGTGCTCTTTCGACTTGAAATCTGGAGCCTTTTGACCATTCCGGTTTTCTGCTGCAGAAGGCTGGACTTCCGGAACGCTATTTCCAGTAATCTGAGTATACAGATCCATCAGAATCCTAATCTCTGCAGGAAAGAATGCCAAAGATTAAAATACGCAAACGAAATGTAAACCTCTTATGAAAGCAAGATAAACTTTCGCAAGTTAAAAGTATTGCTCGGGAGTGTCCGAAACAATGCTCTTTTTCATGCTGCTCTTGCTTTCGATAACATCAGACCGATGTTCCTTGTTATTCTCATTTAAGGTATACATTCTCAAAAAGTTCGGGAAATACCATCCAGATTGTGCAGCTACTATAGCATGCCACTAGAGTAGTAAACTATAAATGACTCGACCAACGCTATTCTACTTAGCGAAAATAGTTATGATATCACAATCCACCAAGCATTTTAAGTGATATTAGTTCTTCTTTTTGTACCAAAAATAAAGTTTTGACTACAAGTTTCAGAGTCCACTTCCAAAGGACTCAACCAAGTAATCACTTCCAGTATGTTAAAGCCCTGGACTACTCAAGTTTCAGAGTCCACTTCCAAAGTACCAAATGGATGCGAGCAACCGCATCCATTTGGTACGTTGATGCAAATTTGAAGTGGGTTAGCTTTAGGTGAAACAACAGCAAGAGTTGAAACAGGAGGTTCTCTCTTCATTTGATTAAGAAAAGAGAAATCCCTTCCCTTAAAGCACCAAAACATAAGAAGTCAAAAATTTCCATTTACTTCTCTGCCAAAAAAAAAAAAAATTCCATTTACTTAGTCAGTGTATAATTTAATAAAACAACTAGATCACAATACCCCTCATAAGAGGCTTTCCCAATGAAACTGATGTGGCAAATTGATCGTCTAGTATGGTGGTGAACACTATAGTCTTGCAATACATCTACCTTATGAAACCAGGACAAGGCAACAGTGATCAGACACTTACGTTTTCTGATTTCTTCAGCTGACTTGCAGTTCCGAAAATCTGGCGTCCGAAGCACCTTCAAAAGGTATCAAAAAGGAAAAGGGTTAGGTCCAAGGTTACACAAGGTTTTCTCCCCCCTCTTTTGATAAATTCAACATAAATCCAAAAGCATGGCCGCATAATCCTTCGCAAGTTGGAGGGAGGAAAAACAACATGCTTGATAATTGTTTCAGTTGTTAAACAAGTACAGAATCCGAGCAATAAGTTTCAGTTCGTAAGATTCCTGAAATTGGCCATATTGGCCACAAAATGGCCAAGAGTCCAAACTACTGCAGCCCAATCCCAATGTGTGATCAGCTACTCACCCTGTCTAAGCATATGCATGGGCAAGTGCAACAGCATGATTTACTGAAAGCTAAAAATTAACCAAATGACAACGGAACCATCGAAATTTAGCCAAAAAGAAGAATGAATTAGCTAGGCAGGACAGCCTCGGTTAGATGCAGGCATCAGATCTTGAATCCTCCGTTCCCATCAACAGTAGACTATACATAACCAGCTCACGACGCGCTATCACTCTGACTTCACATACAAAGAGACGAACTTTCAACTTGGGCATGTCCAGAAATACATCAAGCAAAAAGATCCGGAACAGAGAGAAATAAAAAAAAAAAATTCAGACAGTTAAAGCTCCCAAAAATTCAAAAACAAATTTGTCGACCGATAAAGTTACGATATTTTTTTTTTCAAGGGCAACTCGTAATTCCATCTAAACGAATTTATACCTCGACGAAATGGGGACGGAGGTCGCTCAGCACGGCGCGCATCTTGAAGTACTTGGAGTTCTGAACGGAGGAGGCATTGGCGTCCCTCGGTCGCTTCTTGCTCTGCGGTGGAAGGGGTGGTTGACCGGGAGGGGTTTGGGCTGTCGGGTCCGGAGCCGGTTTTGGGCCTTCCATGGATTGCTTGTGGCTCTGAAATGGGTCCGATGGAGATGGTGGAAGAAGAAGCGGTGGCGTTCGGATACGAGTTTAATGGGGGGAAGGTAGGGCGGATTGCCTTGCCTCTGCTTGTTCAATGGAGAGTGGCTGTGAGCTTTCGCTTTTATGGGAGAAGGAAAGCGCAGATGGAAAGTGGGCAAATGGAGGAGGAGACATTCAGGCTGCAACTCTTTTTTTTTTTTTTTTTTTTTTTTTTTGACATTTGCTCCTTATATATATATATATATATAAAGCAAGCACAGACGTTTATCAAAAGGTAAACTCCATTTGGATTTGCTCAAATTTAGTGGATTTTCAGATCAATCCATAAAAATTGATATCGTAACTCCACCCGTTTAACTTTCAAATTATTTCGACAAAAAAAAAATCAATTACATACCATCAATAGACTTTAGGCAAAATGACACAAATAGTCCCTAAACTTTGACAGAATGTGCAATCTGGTCCCTGAACTTTTAATTTGTTCAATTTAGTCCCCAAACTTTGGCAGAATGTGCAATTTGATCCCTAAACATTTGACTTGTTCAATTTAGTCCCTGAACTTTTAGTAAATGTTCAATTTAGTCCTTGGACTATATGAAAATATTCAACTTTATCGCTGATCTTAAATTAACAAAAGGATTATATTGAACATTTCCTATAATTTAAGGACTAGATTGAACATGCACTAAAAGTTAAGGGACTGAATTGAACAAGTCAAAAGTTTAGGGATCACATTGCACATTCTGCCAAAGTTCAGGGACTAAATTGAACAAATTAAAAGTTCAGGGACCTGATTGCACATTCTGCCAAAGTTCAAGGACCATTTATGTAATTATCCCTAGACTTTAAGAAGAATTTTATGCAATTTTTCGATAAATTATCGGCATGACAAACATATAATTAATTTTCAGAAAGTTATATTGTGATCACGTAAATGAAAAAAAAATAAATCTTTATTCAAGATTTAATATAAAATTTCTAGTCTTTTCTTAACCGCAATCTCAAATCCCTCCATCGAATTACGGACAGAAACTGGATTAAATGGGTATGAAACTTACAAAAATTATAAGGACAAATTTTACCCAATATACTGTAAAATATACACTTTGCACTTTTGACTCTACGAATCGACGGTTATAAGAAAAGGTCTAGTAGCGAATAGCGATTATAAATCGGTATGTTTTCATCTTCCCAGTTCCCGTTCCCACACCTTCTTCTTCCTTCTACTTGTCTTCTTGACGGACAGTCCACGGTGCAGGTTTCAACACGATGAACCCCAGGACGGACAAGCTCGTGAGGAGGACAACCATGGTGGCGACCATCACCGCCTCCTATTTTCTCTTAACCGCTGACTACGGCCCCGAGCCTAATGTTCTCGATCCCGTCGGTCCCTTCTTCCTCTCGTCTTTCTTGTTCTCTTACTCTGTCTTTTTTGGGTTTTGTTTCTTTTCTCCGTGAATTTCCTTTCTTGTTGGTTGCCCAAGGAGAGTGGGCTGCGAAAGTCGTCGACTTTGCAAAGAGCTCTCTGAAATTTCTGAAATTGTGACGGTACATGAATGATTTTGGGGGAACTTCAGTTGCACAAGGTTGAATTACTGGCTGGGATCGGACACTATGACAATTTGATCCATTAAGCTAGTTGATTGATTTCTGCACTCGCAACGTTATCATCGGCTGCTGTTTCTTGTGTTTTAGGTGAGGGGGATGAATGCCTTTGGAGCTTAGATTCTGATTGGGTGTTCTGTCTGAAGCAGAACCTCATTGCTGGGAACTTTTGATGCAATTCATGGTTCCAACTTTATGTTTGTCTATCTCAAGCAAATCTTTCTTATTGCTTCACTGTTGTCTGGCTTTTGCTGCTGTAATGCAATCGGATAAAACGCATAGTATGTATTGCCCAGTGAAAGCTCTTTAATGGGTATGTGGCGGTATTGGGATATCCTTCTTCTGATGCTTGCGTTTTGACATAGAAATTGCTGATATCCTTTGTCCTTTTACGTTATTCTGAATTGATTACATGGTGACCATTGATCCAAGATGTCTTCATTCGCAGATTAAGAAGGCGATACTATCGGCCGAGAATCGGGTGAAAAGTTTTGTTTTTGGATCGAGCGAGAAACCTCGAGAGAGCCACTTGAGGGGCTCCAGGGATTCACCAAAAGAACACCCATGATCCTATTGCCATGTTCACTTCGTACCGAAGAACGTCTCTCTTGACTCTAAGAGCTGCTCGGCCTTTGCTCCGGTTTGAGCAGGATATCACAGTTTCTGTTTATTCTGTGGTAGATCTGATGTATATTCCATAGGAGACTAGTTCAGTTTTGCTAATGTAAGAAACCTCGACTATAGAATTTGACAGACGTTTTTTAATTTTCTTCAACTCGTGCCATCCTATTTTCCAGTGCTATATGCATTTGTGCTATTGCTGATCTTTTAAAGCATTTGCTCAAGCAGTCGTAGCGCAGGAATGAGCATTTTGATTTTACATGCATCGAATCTTTAAGTAGGAAAAGTGAGTAGCATGGCAATGGTTTGAGCTCTATATGGAACTTGTTGCTGTCTCTGGTGGAACCTTACTGTGTCATTCTACTACTTTTCTGATCCAAACAAATGTAATCCTGTTACGTTTGGTCGAAGATTGGGAAAAATTCAAAGCACGTCCAGATCATGGAAGAGCTCTCTGGTATTTATAATTGTCAGATACATGTCTCCTCATTTATCTTATGGCAAAAAGCAAACTGCCATAAAAAGCCATTTGCTAATTTTACATTTCAGTTATATAGATAGAGCTAAATACATAATAATCCTGAGGACTGAAGCAAATGTCACTGGCTTTTCAATGCACAGCATTTCGCACTAGGTTACATGGTCAATTGCGTTGATAAAGTTCTGCTAAAGATGACCCTCCAATATGATGCTCTTGTTGTAGATCTTCGGTTGCAAGTTCTTCATTTTGCGTACTTCCGACAAGTTCAATGGGAAACGCGCATTTCTATCATTTCTTTCGCACCATAGAGGCAATACTTCGACCAAAATCTTCTGCAGCAGATTCTGCTCCACACTCTCCTTGACAAGTTCTTCGAAGTCATATGCATTCCCTGTGAAGTCTAACAAAACACTGCACAGACCTTGACGTTTACAATAATCCAAGATGGCATCCATATTTATCTGTTCGAAACTAACTGTCTCAACTCCTTCGAGTGACGCTTTTGATTCCACACCACTCTCTTTGTCTGTAAAGATTATAAGCTTGGGATTAACTCCTGCAGTGAGACCCGGGACTTCGAGCTTGGCATTGGAGCTTCTTGCTATTACTATCTGAAGAGGTTGACTAGCATCAGGTTCTCGAGAAGTGGGAAGCGACAGTTTATCAGATAATGAGGTTGAAGAGAGTATGACTGCATCATATTCCTGCAGTAACTTGGAGTAGTACCCACCAGGGTCAGTGGCTCCTTCACCAAGATGATCGGAGACTTGACCGTTAAGGGAGATGGAGTACCTAAAAGTTATACAAAGGGTATTTAGTCAAATCAACTTGTGCAGTCGAAACTATTTCAGTTGCTTGATTCAAACAGTTCAATTGCAGTACAGATTAAAGACACATTCTCCCCTGTGCATCTCAATTGGTGCATCTTCAATTCTAATGACATACTTGAACAAAAATCTGTATTTACCGAAGCAACCACCTGAGAGTAAGAAGAGGCTTCCCAGTGAGCATCAAATGTATAAAGGCCTCATTGAGATCCTTGCATAGCGCTTCCTCCACACCAACAGTCACCTCAATCCCCGCCGCTCTTAATCTATCAATACCTTTCGAAGCCACAAGTGGATTAGGATCTACCATCCCAACTACCACCTTTCTTACTTTGGCTTTGATCAGTGCTTCTGTACACGGTGGAGTCCTTCCAAAGTGGTTACATGGTTCCAAGCTCACGTAAGCAGTTGCATTCTCCGCCAAATTTCCAGCATCTCTCAAAGCAAACACCTGCACGTGGATATTGTGATGCAACTAGTTTATACGACAAGAAGATAAACTTTGAAATTTCAGAACCTAAATCATGGATTCACAATTTTCGTTATTCCATAGAATACTAGGAAAAGATACAAAAATACTTAGGATATTCTGCAGGGAACTTATTAAAGTTTCTTCTTGATACTAGCTGGCAAACTGAAACCGTCACTGTTCAAGTTTAGAACAGGAACAGAGAATTGTCATCATCGATTAAAATGCGAACAAGCAGCATCAATATCTCTAGTTCCTCAGTGTGACCTAGGTGAAGTCACGGGAGAGCTAACTCCGACCCGAGGGGAACTACCCTGTGTTACCATCATCTACTTGGAAGGTGGGGGGGTTGAAGCTTCGAGCCTAGTGGTCACAGTGGCACTGCCCCCATACCATCTTCTCTAACCAGTGAAAGAAACCAACCAAAGCACAATGCAATGTCCTCCAGAAGGAGGATAAGTGAAGGTTTATTCCACCTAGTTATTTAGCAACTAAAGATAAGAGGTGAAACCTTAACATGAGCTAATGTAACTGACCTCAGCATGAGGCTGACCAGCTTTAGGATGGAATCCTTCACCGACGATCTTCCCATCCTTGACAATTACACATCCCACCAAAGGATTGGGACTTGTACGGCCAATCGCTGTCCTTGCAAGCTCCACACACCTCCTTATGTAAAAACTGTCATCATGGTCTGCCATTCCACAATGAACTCTAACCGAACGGCTGCTTTTTCCCAAGCTAATGAGTGGCCGAGAGAATTTTCCTAATGATGTGTACAATCTAGGAACCGAACCTGAGTTGTATCCAAGTTTGATGGGTTGATGCCAACGTAAAATAGAAGTTGAGAAATGAGCAGAAGGTCGCGAATTGGATGGAGTGAGAGGATTAGGAAGAGAAAGTTCTAAGAACTGCATTTAATTTTTCCTCCTCTGAATATGCTAAAGATGAGAAAGACAAGCTTTAGAGGCAGTCTAGGGGAATAAAGCTAACATAGTGTCATAAAAGGAGGGGAATAAAGTTAAGATAGCATCATAAATTAGTGTCTTCTTTTGTTGGACTCTTCTAAAGAAGCTGTATGCAAATATAGAAGCTTTGATCAGAAGCAGATATAGCCGGGTAATTAGGCTCCTATATGGACCAACTCAGATAAACCACCACCCATGATTTAAGCCCAAACAAACCTGTATGAGATAGCATGACACTGCTTAAGTGCTAGATTATGTTATCATGATACTAGTGCAGGATTAAGGAGACTCACCGATCCAAACAGTTGAAAGAGTAGTTGCTAACATCATGTTTTCAAAATTTGGACAATAATAAAAACAAATAGAACTGAAAGAGCTAGTCCAGGAGGATGTTGTTAGATGTGGGATTATTAAGTAAGCAAAACATTTGGCTAGCTTTCACTAAGCAAATTTTCCTATATGAACCAAGAAAAACAATGCAAGAATGCAAGCAAAAGCTACACATTGTAATGTGCAATACCCAAGTTTCTTTTTTCACTTAATCCGTATGATAGGCATATATGCAAAATGTATGCATCTACCCAACCCATATACCTGAACACATTAATTTCTAGAAAAACCTATACCAACCAAGTTAACAGTTTTTCACGAGTATATATCACTTGGATAAAAACTTCACATCAAATTTAAAAATAAAAACTAGTAAATAAACTAAAGAACGTATAAATTAAAACACTCATAAAGAACTCATGAGAAGAGAAAGTCTGATTAGCTAACCATTGACATGAAAATAACATTTGCTTATAAAAACTCTTCTAACATGCACCAAGCTAAGCTCATTGTCCACGAAACAAAATTAAGCAACTCTACGTCTCTCGGATCGTTTTGCAGTTGAATATTCTTCTTGATCATGAGAAAAAGTGAATAAGTGGTAAATACTGAGAGAAAAGATAACATGTTGTATTTCTATCGAACGTTAAATCAAACACTTGCCAAAAATCGGTGGGCCTTTGTCCAATGCATCATACAAAATGTCAATTTTCACACCCACATCGGCGGTCTCGACAAGCCTGTCAGAAGAGTACTTGAGCTCTTCCTCAGTCAAGCTAGTTGAATATCTTTCTACTCCTAAGCTAAGTAATATTCTAGCCGAATCATTCGAAGCAATAAAAGGTAATGCATACGGATACAGTACCTAGCAATTTGGTGCGAAACAACCCATTCTAGACTGTCATTCGACTCTGCGACATTTTCATTTCTCAGCGATTACGAGGTGCCCTTATCTTACACTAACCTCAATCATCTCCAGACATTTTACAACATGCAAAAGCAGACCTCTCAAATCAACGAAAGCAAGTTCAAAGAAGACAAAGCTATCTATAGCATTTCTTCAGTATCCTGCAAATTACAGGTATGCCGAATAAACTCAAGAAGATTCATGACCCTAAAAGGGGAAACAGAGAGAGGGGAGGGGGGGAGGGGGGGAACCTGAGAAGATAAATCGAAACAATTATCAGACACAGAATGAACTCCGAACCCATCATCATACCCCTCAAATCCCAAATCTTGCCTCGCTCGAAAAGAAACTATAGGGACAATCATCAACACACCGAGCAACCCCCTCGACGAAAAAGAAGAGAGAGGGAGAGAGAAGCAACTACAGAATGGAAGAGTAAGGTCGCGAGAGTACCTGGAGGAGCTGGAGTGACAGAAAGTGAAGCAGACGAAGAAGAGAAAGAGAGTTCAAGTCAGAAGAGCTCCGCCGCCGTTGCCTTTCTCAAAGCTCGCTGTCATGGTGATTTTTTTTTTTCTAATTAATCTCATTACTTGACAATACACCAAGTCTCCTTATTTACTATATCAAAGATCTTGAGGAAAATTTCAACAACAAAAAAAAAGCCCAAAGTGCATTCATTTTCTTAATGAATAATACCACGAAAAACCTTAAACCGGTACATTTATGATAAATTTACCCCAAATTATTTTTTTGACAATGAAAAATCTTAAATCGGTACACGTGTGACAAATTTACTACAAATTGATACATCTGTGACGAATTTACCATCCATTAGTTTTCGTTAAATCTAACGATCAAATTGCCGAATCGAATGACACGTGTAGTTCACAAATGTATCAATTTGGGTTTTTAACCTTATATTTGTCACATGTGTGTTAATTTAGGATTTTTCGTGGCCTTAATCTAATTTAACTGAGGATAAATTTGTCACGGGTGTACCAGTTTAGGGTTTTTCACGGAAAAAATAATTAATTTAGGGTAAATTTGTCACAGATGTACCATTTTGAGATTTTTCGTGGTCAAAAAACTAGTTTATGGTAAATTTGTCACAGGTGTACCAGTTTGGAATTTTTCGTGATATTAACCATTTTCTTAAATAAGGGCCAAAAATTGACTTTATTTCAAATAAAGACCAGAAGTGCTCTCGTTATCTCAAATGAATATTATTTCAAATAAGGACCTGATTTATTAGTTTCAAAAAAGGGACCTCACTCACCTGTTACTAGGGGTATATTGGTCATTTAATATTTATCTATTATTTTCTTTTTAAAGTTTTTAAAAAAAATTAAAAAGTAAAAGTAAAAATAAAAATAAAAAGGGAAAACACAGTCGGGGGGGCTGCTGCCCCCTCCCTTGTGGCCGTCGCCCCAACACCGGTGGGGCGGCGGCTCAATCCAACGAGGTTGCCGACTCCGGCCCCTCCCAACTCTAGCGAGGGCTAGCAGGCCCTTGCCTTTGGGCGATGGCGTCGCCAGCACCTGGGCGAGGAGTCGATGACCCCGCTGGATCGAGTTGCCGCCCCACCGGTGTTGGGGCGGCGGCCACAAGCAAGAGGGCAGCTCCCTCCCGCCTGTGTTTTTTTTTTTAAATTTAATTTAATTTAACTAAAAATTAGGTTAAAGTGTATTTTGACGAAAATACCCCCGATCGGCCAAAATATTTAGCCAGTCGGAGAGGTGAGATCCTTGTTTGAAATGGTCATGGCCACTTTAGGCCCTTTTTTGAGACAAATAAGGCACTTTAAGCCCTTATTTAAAATAAATACCACTTCAGACCTTTATTTGAAAAAATAATAGTATTTGGAGCCCTTATTTGAAATTTTTCCAAGATTTTTATTTTTTTTCCTTACTATATTGGCGAGATATTTTTGTATAGAGCATAAAAAAAACGTTAGAGGAATATGTAGAATTCACTTAAAATATTATGCTCAAGGAAGTATTTTGATATTTTTTCTTAAATAGTTCATAGATGATCTTAGTCAATCCAAAATAATGACATTTCACTGGAACTTTGACCGAACAAATTCTTACTTTGTACAGCTTAACCGTTTATTCATAAATTTGATGAACAACGTAGAAAAGAACTAGATTTCTTGAAAATTGACGAAACAAATTCTTATGAAAGTAATATATCACACAAAAACAGTGATTTTTGTTAAAATAAAAAATTTACAATAAACAAAAACTAAACATATGAAATTTTTAATTATGGTAGGTAGATCCAGCATAAATGGAAAAAAAAAAGGAAAGTTAATAAATTCGGGGCCACCAATTTAAATTGAGGAAATTCAGTCACATAAGGAATGAAAATAGCTCTGCAAAAAAAAAAAGTTCTAAATATATTATAAACGTGTCGATTCATTCTAATTTTCTTTTAACAAACTAAGTCATAAATTCATTGCATTTATGTCAATTCAAGTCATTCGATCAATTTTGATCAAGAAACTTTCATATCAACATTGTTCATCTTACGTAGCACGGTTAGTGCTGACGTGGACGGTGATCGGCTAAATGAAAAAGGGAAGAAAAAGAAATAAAGAGAAATTAAATATTATTAAACATCGTCTACGTCATTGCCAGTCGCGTCACGTATGTCGGCGATTTTATCCAAAGTTAGCCGCATGGATTAAATTGATATAAATGTAAAAAGTTTACAACTCAATTGGCAAAAAAAGAAATATTTATGACTGAGTTGTCATAAGTTTATTTATTTTTTATTTATAATTCTCTCCTTATTTCTCGGTTTGGGTTGAAAGTGAGTTTGTTACTTAACCCTCGAAGGTTTCTCTTGCCATTTGCTCATCGGGGTTGACATTTTGGAAATCAGAAATATCGGAATAAAAATATTTTTTTTCTTGGTCTTTTTCTTTGAAACCGATTTTGACCCACATTTGAAGTTTAAAATGATCCATTTTTTTTTTTTACCATTTTTTCATAATACATGAGTTAATGTATAAGTTTGTGACCCATTTCGACGGTCCTAATCGCGTTGGCAAACTATATACCATTCACTAAAGAATGTTCGGTAAAATAACAAATATAGCTTGTGCATCGCTGCTCGCTGAATGAGTACATTACCCGACCTCGAAAATATCGAGTGGGGAGAACAATACCGATGGTATGTCTAAATTCATATTCTCATCTACAAAGTAATAAAAATTTTATGGAGACCAAAAGTTAAAATTGAACAATCGAGTCCATGGGTTTTGACTGGCGAACTAAATTATGGACCACTGATCAACCACCACGTTGGTAAGTAAAGTTAAATAGGTTAGATGCACAATACAAAGTTGGTAAATCTAGGTAGAGTGTAAACAATTGACTGGAGTATACAACTCCATGCATTTTAAGTTACGTTGTAAAAGATAATTAACGTGGGTCGAGTCAAACCACTTATTAACACTGTATTAAGGCACTTGCGAGTAATTTGAACTTGCTAGGTTGTTTCTTTTTTCTGCTGATTTCAAAGCCGAGCTCAGTCTATTTGAATATCTTGTAAAGTCATGCTAAGAGTTTGTTAATTGTCAGCTCAATAGGCTCATGAGCATGAAAGGAATTTGTCTTCTATATCCTTAAAACAAGTATAAAGATCCTTAAAATTACATAATGTACCCTTTATATATATATATATATATATATATATATATATATATATATATATATATAATGCGTATCGTATATGAATACTCTAGGAGAAAATATTCGAGTTTCTTTTTTTTTTTTGGTCGGAAGAAAATATTTCGAGTTTATTAAGCATGAATTACGGCTTCGAAGTCAAGCTTGATTAAATATTTTAATTTTTCTTACAAAAAGAAAAGGGAATTTGAATATTTAGTTGGCTCGACTGAGTTCCAAACACCGAAAATGCATCGGTTCGAACCAGCTCGATTTACATTATTACGTACCCTTGGATCCAAGCCCAAAAAAGGGATCGACCCGACCCGAAATGAGCCCATCCAATCCGTGTCGGATCTTCTTGCTCTCTCAGTCAGCGCTGACTGACCAGCGTCCGGCGAGAGTGCCGCCATATCTGTCCCCAAGTTTCAAATTTTCAAGCTTCGATCGAAGATTCAGAAGCTCAAGAACACCACCAGTCTCCAGAAGCCTCTCCAATCTAGTCCCTCTTTCCCCTAACCAATTTCTCCGATCCCATGGCGATGAACAGCGTTCGAACCCTGGGAGCTCCCGCGTCCTCTGAAATCCCCGAAGATGCCGAAATAGGGAACGCATCGGAGGAGGAAATCGAGAGACTGGAGTCGGATGTGTCGCAGATGGCGGAGAAGATCCTCCATTACCGCACGAGTCTCCCCGATCAGCTCAAGCAGGCCCTGGATTTGCTCAGATCCGCCGAGAGATTCGACGTCAGCAGTTCCCGACCCGGAACTTCAGGGGATTCTGACCAAGGTATGTAAACGCGTTTGCATTCTGGATGTCTGTCTTTTCTCAGGACGCCATGTGACTTTGATTGGCGTTGAGCTGAGAAGGCTACGATTGTGCAGTCCGATAGCAATGCAGAAGAAGTAATGTGGTGGGGGAGACTTCGATTTTGTTTTTTCCATTCGTAGGTTTTTGAACTTAGCGTCTCAAATGCACGCTATTCTCAGTGCCCGTGAAAATTCTTCCGCTGTGCTTTTTCTTTCCCCCTTTACTGCTTGATTATATATTGTTAAAACTCGAAAAATGCTGTTTAAACGAAGGTGCTTCCAGTTTATGTGATGCTGGGCAAGGTTTCTTTGTGGAGTTTGAGTAGGCTTTGCTGATTGTTATTGTTGTTGAGTTTTGCTCATTGTTATGTTGTTAATTCACCAGGTATAATGCATATCGAGGAGACCAAAGGTCATATTCGATGCGGAATGTTTTTTGCCAAATGCTAGTTGTAGCTGTAGAAGATGTATGAGGAAGATGATCTTCTGGTGTCAAACATTTGGATGTGTACAGTTATTTATGGTTTTGGAGGGGCATGGAAAACCTTTTCCTCATGCCTGTCATGATGCTGAAGCCTTGGGTGAGATGGAAATCCTTGTCTTTAGAATCATGGCTGAGCTCTAAGCGTTTGCTTATCTGCCTCATTTACTCAACTTTGCTCGGGGTAGCAACAACAGCAATAGAGCGTATTAAGAGCTATTTGGTGGCATGAAGGGGAAAAATGGTGACCCGAATGTTCTTCGTTGGTCAGCGTGTCGCCTCATTTTGTATCCTAGAGAATAGGGCATGTGCTGGAGTGAGTCGCAAAATAGAACCTGCAAGCTTGTTACTTGCTCTTAGGCGGAAGTCATCCATGGAGACGTTAGGTTTTGGAGTAATACTTCCTAACTTGTTCATAATGCGGAACTTACCATGAACTGACTAAAATTCTACACCTGACTTGGTGCTTGTCTCATAAACTTACAATATATTAATGGAGGAAACTGTTCACAATTTTGTTATATTCAGAGCAAAGCTTGAGCATGCTCATTAAGCAAACTGTTTTTAAATGTTCCATTATGCTGCATCAACCTCGTGTTGTATCAGTATCTTCCCTGCATTACTTCAACCGGAGTGAGCATTGATTCCCATAATTCTATAGGTGCAGGAGAAATGCCAGCAGCATTTGAAAGAGATGCAGAGATGTCGAAGAAGGTTCAGTTGCTTAGAGAGAAAACAGCAGCCAATGCCTCCATGGTGCCCATTCTCTTGAAGAGAATGAAGGACTGTATTTCGTTGATCGACAATCTGAGCACACAGGAGCACAGCACCATTCGCATTCACTCCACATTTAACAGAAAGGGATCGACCAGCTGAAGTAGTAGTAGCTAGCTAATTGATTTCGCGGTGGCGCTGCTTTGGGTTGTGACTATAGCTTAGTGTTCTGCTTTTCTACAAACCGTTACCAGTGAGTAGAAGCTTTTCTTTTCTTTTTTCAAAATTTTTCGACTTGTCGCCCTCTGTTGCATCCAAGTAGGAGTTAACTTGTACCAGAAATGGATTTTGACTTGTTGAGTGATTTAAAGTGGAAGATATTGTGCAGGCAAGCGCCATTACATGTCTCCTCTCCCTGTGCAGTTCTTCAGACCTTATGACATCTCTCGGTTGGACTCTCATCAGCTCCTCTCTTTACTGGTAACACTTCATCTTTTGACCCGAAAAGAACTGTCCTCATCTGGCCTGACTTATGCCATGAATGTTCGGCGTGAAGCACTCACGCCGAGGATGACCAAAACATGTCAGAATTCATCTGATTCGATCGCAGGATGGTACACGACATGGAAGGAAGGAAATGGAGAATCGTCTTCCTGGGTCGGACGTTTATTTGGTTTGCCGGACCTTTGATGGGATCTTCTGGGCCAAATTCATTTCAACACGCTTGAGCTGAGTTGGGCCTTAATCGGAGCCCCATTCGGACCTTGTAGATCCGAACATGGTCATCTCGTGATCTCCAGACCCACATGTCAGACTACTTTTTATCGTATTTACTCGTAAAGTAATTTCGTTTTTGTTGTCCTAATTGAACGTGCTGCGCACACGAAACAACCACCCACGCCAACTCCTCCTGCGCTCAATGCTGACGTTCCATGTGAGACGAACGTAACTATTCTGATGGACAACCTAAAATACATAAATGCACAATCTTGTAGAGCCACCTAAGGACACGTATTAAGGGTTCATTAATTACGCTTCTTTCAAACGTTAATTCTTGTATTCGATAGCGACGATTTTGGGCCGGTCGCATTCTTTGTCGATTTTATCCAATGATATCTTCATTTATCCCACTTATGTGAGAATCATGTCATGCCAGCACTATATCTATACTTTAAAAAAGGAACTTAGTTAAGACTGGTGAAAAACGGGGTTTATGGTTCCGAGTCGAGCTCTCGAGCATCCGGCCAGCGCACGTGCGTGCCGATGTACAAATCTCGTCTCTATGTCAATGAAGGAAGATCCCGACCGAGACCAGCGCACGTGCGTGTGCGGATAGAGTATAGACAAATCTCGTCACGAGGTCAATGAAGGACACCGAAAACGACGTCGTATTGGTTCCCGACTGCATGGATAAACCTTCACGCTGATCAATTAACTAGATTGGGTTTGTCTTCATCCCCATAAATACCACTCATGACAACTCCCACCACGCACAATTAAAATAGGATTTGGACTGCGCGCGTTCAGGGAATAACGGTGAATTCAATGGGGGCCTGCTTGGTACGTACTCGAATGTCTCGGAAGATGTATGGCGTCTTTTACAACGTTCACGTCGTTTTCATGATCATCACCGGCAGCTTCCTTGGTTATGACAAAATCAAATATTTTCTGTTACATCTCCTTGGTTAAAGAGATGATGTAAACAATTCTGGACCTAACAAAAGTGTGGCATCTTATAGAAGTGGAGTATTTTCTATCGTAAGGGGAAAAAAAACATGGGGTGCTAGGGTTATTGGGAATAAGACCGGAAAATTGCCCAAATAGTCCTAAGTCTATTATAATTTTTTTCATTCGATCCTAAACATTTAATTGTGTGAATTAAGTTCATCTGACATATTTTAGCCGAAAATCGCTGAAATGGACGACGGCCATCCTGCATGACGGATAATTTTTAATAATATTTAAATAACTTCGTGAACTATTATTATTGTTTTTTCCTTTTCTTCTTTTTTCATTCTTTTATTTATTTATTTATTTTCCTTTTCTCTCTTTGTTTTCTTCTTCTTTCTTTTTCCCTCTTCCTACCTTAGGCGAGGGCTGCCCTCACTAGCCTAGGCCCTAGCATCCGGGCCTGTCGATGGCCAGCAGTGCAAAAGAAAAAAAGGAAAAAAAAGAGAAAAAAGTAAAGAAAGAAAAGAGAAGTAAAAATAACAATTCGATAAATATAATAAAATATGTAAAAACTTATCTATGTCAGCGTTAACCGTGTCACGTAGGATGACAGGCATCCGCGTTAGCGATTTACGGTCAAAGTTGGCCTGATGGATTCAGTTGGCAAAGCGTAAAAAATGTTTAAAACTCAATTGGCATGATTAAAATGCCATGTCACGTAGGACGACATACGTTCACGTTAGTAAGTTATGACCAAAATTGGTCGGATAGACTCAATTGGCAAAATGTGAAATTGTTTAGAACTCAATTGACATAATTAAAGGGTTTAAGATTGAATTGACAAAAATGCAATAGAAACTTTTGGACAATTTTCTCGAAATAGGACACCATAGGTATCATAATTTCAGTAGGCACTCACTCAAGCGTCATAACCTATTTTTTTTCCTACGGCCTGAATATCATATAACTTTTTTAATTAATCATTTGAGTGCTACCACTTTTCAAAAATATTCACCACACGCGGCATGCCACGTCGAATTTTCGATACTTGGGTGAACGTCTTACTAATGGCACGCATAATAACATTTCTGTATCCCTATTTTTCCGTTCTTTTGTTTCGTAGAATAGGTTTGATATAGAAATGCGTTTGACAACCCAATTGTATTTTTCTATTCTTGGGCTAATTTTTTTTGCTCAGAAATAGTTTTGGATGAGAAATGAGAAGCATTTTTTTTTGTTTCTGAAACAAAAACTAGAAATAAGTTCCTCGTTCCTCCTCTTCGCCGGCCGTCACCTGGGCCTCCGCTGGCAGGCGCCCTCCACACGCCGGCCGTTGCCGCCCCCACCGCCGACCTCTGCTGGCCACCACTACCCGAGGGCCGCCGCCACCATTGCTGCTGCCTGCCGGTCACCGCCCCTCGCCACTCACTATGGGTTGCCTCACCGCCGACCGTCGCCGCCCACCGTCGGTCGGTCGCCGCCTCACCGTCGACCGCCATCCGCTGACGACCTCCGTCGCCCATTGTCGCCTCTCGCATCACCGCCAATCCCCGGCTACCGCCGGTCGCCACCTGCCACCGTCACCACCGGAGTAAAATATAAATAATATTTTTTATTTTGAAATAGTAAATTTTAAATATTAAAAAAATAAAAAATTTGTGATGTTATCAAATGGATTTCTGTTTCGAAAATAGAAATTTTGTATCTTTATCAAACACGTTTCTTGGCTAAGAAACTCGTCCAGGGAATAGAAATGAAAAAAATCTATTTCTGGCAAAAAATAGAGCCAGAGAAGAGAATGGTTAGTGTGCGTGCCCTAAAAGTAATCGATTGAAAGTTGCAACACCTAAACAAATGTTAGCCAAGTGATTGACCAGAAAAGGTATTCAAATGAGCGGCATACAAAAATTACGGCACTTGTGGCATCCTTATCCGACGATCGTCTTATCTAGACACTCGTTAAGGACATTACCAATTCAATCTCCAAAGATATTGCTTATATGCCGGGAGGTGGGAATTACATAAGTCTCCGTCCCTAACCCCTTTATAGGCCCTGTTTGGTTCAGCATTTGAGATGAGCATTGGGGCTCTAAAGTCCCTTGGCCAAATGCAAATGCTGTTTGGTTCATTTTTTTGCTCACTTTGGGCAGATGCAATTGCATCTTAAATGCTCTCCAAAGGTCTTTAGGCCAAAGTACCTCTGGAGGTACTTTGGGAAGTTGCATCTCAAATACAACTAATTTTTTTTTTTTTAACTTTGCCACATTCACTTGTCGCCTCCCGCCCGCGGCCGACAGTCGCCGGTCGCCGTCCGCCGTTGCAGGTCACCGGCCGGTACCGCCGCCGCCGCCAGCCTCCAGCCGCCGATCGTCGGTCGGCGCCGGTCTCCAGATGCCAGTCGAAGGCCGCTGCTGGACGCCTGCCGCCGCCTCCGGTCGCCGGACACCAGTCGAAGGCCGCCGTCACCGGACGCTTGCCGTCGCCACCGGTCGCCAGACGCTGCCGCTGGTCATCGAACGCCGCCGCCGGTCGCCGTCGTCATCGAAAGGGCGCCGTCGACGGTCACTGGTCGTCGTCGTTGACGGTCGTCGCTGTCGCCGATTTCCCCGCCGTCGGTCGCTGCCGCCACTTTTTTTTATTATTATAAAAAAAGTAAAAATACTTGACAAAGTTTATTTTTCACCAAATGGTATTTACGGCAAAGTTGCTTTCAAATGCGTTTCTAAAAAATACTTCGTCAAACACTATTTGTATTTTGGAAAAAAAAAAGCATTTAGCTTAAAGGTATTTGCATTTCCTCAAAGTCCCTTGGCCAAATGCTGAACCAAACAGGCCCTATAAGTATCTCCAAGATGCTAGTTCATTGCGAGGTATGGTTTCATTCCGGTTCGTCAGACCCGGTAAACCGGCGAAACACGTTAATCGTAGTGTCGTCCCACTCTCGATAAAACCCTAGATTTCCGAAATTTGCTCGTCCTGTAAATCTCTCCAACTTATGCATGCCTCAATGAGGGATGTCCTGACATCCAAAGATATATTTAGCAAGTGTGCGGCAACGCGACAACACATGATCCAAACTTCTCCGCATAACTCGTGTTGTTTCCTCGTTATTCAAAAGGATGAAAAGCGGGTATGGCAACCAATCAATTCTCGACCTGGTGCAGTAGTCACGGACTGGATTGGGAAGAGAAACATGTGTTCTTGGCGAGACAAACACATGGATTCCAAACTGGCCAATCGCTTCTGGATCACGCCATGTGATGCTGTTGGGGGTCGATCTCCTGTTTGGCCCCTTGTAGTTTTTTCCGTCGTCTGATTCTGTCCGCCCGGGAGGAAACTACAACGAGCAAAACAACCTCTGTGGACTACCCGACAAAAGCTTTGCAAGTGCGAAAGCTCCTCATCAGCAAGAACTCTCTGCGTCTAGTCGATCAGAAATTCCACCGAGTACAAAGAGCGTGAACTAATTTCAATCGCGTCATGTCGGGTCAAGGTCACTAATCACCATGATGCTTCCTTATCATGTCGACATTCTAATTTCCAAGAGAGCACCGACAGTGTAAAATGGCGACGGCTCTCGCCGTTTCCTTCTTGGATCCACATAGACCTGTATAGTTCGTCGCGCCGTTCTTTAAAACGGTTTTCGAAAAACAAAGAATTGAAGTCGTGGAATCATTCACCAGGGGTTTTCATATATTTGGAACGGCCGGGAAAAAAGGGCGAGAAATTACCCTTGAAAGTAAGGAAAACTGCGACATACGATATGATTAATATCGGCTACACTAGTTCATACCTATATTAGCAAGACTTTCCTTGATCCCCCCACCAATGTCGGTAGATTGATCCGATCCAACGGGTAGGAACTTTCGCAATACTAAACTCTACGCAGTCGAAATCATTAATCGGAATACATACACCTATTTTGATAAAACACACATGAGATATTGAAGTGAAAACATGAAATTTGGGTTCATACGATCGATTTCCCAACCGCCATGTGCTACGATCACCACCGTCAATTAGGGGTGAGCGGTTCCCGGTCCGGTCCGGTTCCCCTCAAGAACCGGGAACCGGACCAATAGTCCCGGTTCCCATTTTTCGAAACCGTGGACCGGACCGGCCACCCCGAGAACCGGGAACCAATAACACAAACAAAAAGAGTACGACTGGGAGGTTGCTCTGGTGTGTAAGCTGTAGTAATTTACTGCATTCTTCAACATGAGCAAGAAGAGCGTTGCGCACAACGGCTTCACAACCAAATAATGAGTGGCTTTCCATTTTTGTTTCACAAGACAATTGCAAGAAAAAAGAAGAGAAAAATCCAGCTTCTGAGAACGAACAATTCTTATCACATTAGAAAGCTTCGCACAGAAAATTGACACACAATTGTCTAACCTAAGCAGGCATGGAGAAAACACCTCTCGAAAAGAAGACGACTTTATTAATAACCAGCCTACTGCCAATCGCTAGGCGAATTTGTCAAGTACCAGACCCAGAACCTCAAGTCAGGCAAGGCGATTCTAGAATGTGCGAAGAAGATTTAGAGGAGGTCAAAGTAAGAAGGCAGATTTCATCGCGGAATTTTCACAAGCACCTGGGGACACTGCATTTACCCATCTCATCCTCGGAGAAATTAGGGCCACGCATATAGCAGATCCGAGCGAAAAAAACAATCACAGCAAGCTCGAGCTAGAAATAGAAGACAAGTGAGAAGCGAGAAACGTACGGACAAGATGAGGTTGGGCATGTTGCCGTCGCGAGCGATGACTTGTAGCCTGGAGACGGCGTCCTCGTTGCCGACGATGTCGGCGACCTTGTTCGGCCGGTACTTCTCCACCCACGGCATGTCGAAGTGGCTCGCTCCGGCGCCGGACGAAGAAGAGGACGAAGCCATTTCCGCCGTCGATCTCTGCGTGCCAAACACCTTCAAACCGTTCCCCCTCTCTTCGTCTGAGAGAGGTGTACCGTGTAATTTAGGGGCGGGACCGAGCGAGAGAAGAGAGGACAGAAACCATAATCTTCGTCTTCCCCTTATTTACGGCGTGTATTGTGTAATGACTCGAGCGGCTTCCCAGATGTGACGAACATATATTTTCCTTTTTTAAAAGTAGGCGGTCCGGGCGGTTCGGTTCTAGAACCGGACCCGGGAACCGGGAACCGGACCGCCCGGTCACCGGTTCCAATTTTAGGAACCGGGGACCGGACCGGACCCCTCTAAAACCGGGAACCGGACCATTGGTCCCGGTCCGGTCCGGACGGTCTTTTTTGCACACCCCTACCGTCAATGACAGGATTCGAGGCCTCTGTCTAATTCTTAATATTGCACAGAAAACGAGACGAGACGAGACGACTCAAGACCTTTTCAGACGATTCTCCACGACGAACATAATTGATGTGGGTTTCGACAAAAAAAAAAAACATAATTGATGTGGGTGCGTTTGGGACCGCAGCGCTAATAATTGGAGCAATCGCATCGAGAATTCGACCAAAGCACTATTGATTATGTGTGCAAATTTTCGGTCACGTGACATGTGACTAAATTGATGGAAGAGGGGGACAATTTTGCAGTAGGTTGAACACCAGTGTGTGGTCTGTCAATGATGCTTCGGACAGACAAAAATCGCCCGCGTCCAAACAAGGTGAAGACAAGACAAAAGCCCCAAGTTTTGTGCTGACGCACAAGCTCCGTGTACCACGAACAACTCATCACGTTCGTCATCTAGCCTCCAGCCCACCATAGAAGGAGAGGGAAAGACTCGAAAGAACTTGAAAAAACCTAATTCAAGATGCGTGGTTGCAAGATTTCTGCATGAACTTTCACATACTAAGAATGTCTATTCGGCGAAAAAGATCACGTCAGACAATGGGTAGGTTCTTGTTCGGTCCGTGGCCTGCTTCTTTATGCTGGGAAATGGGTTCTCCGAGGATTTCTAAAGCACCCGACTCTTTTGCGTGCCGGATGTTAATCCCCCGTTGGTCCGGTGATTATCGAACGTCCAAACATAACCCTTTGAACTGGATTCAGATTTGTTCAGTCCACCCCGAACAAGTTCTCCACGGAGGATGAGAGAGAGCTTCAGCTTTTTTTTTTTTTTTTTTCACTTCTTTAGTCCTTCTTGCCTTTAGGGTTTTGTGAATGTGAGCGGGTGGTGGGCGGAAGACCACATGCCTTCTTGTGCGTTGCAAAAACGTCAGCTTTTAAGAAGACCCAAACAAGAAAAGTTATTACAATAGTGTTTGTCAATGTTGGTACCTTTCAAAAATGGGTCCTCCTCTTTTATTTTTTCTCTTGTTCTGTTTTATTTTTTATCCTTTTGCCATGACATAAATTCTCTCTCTCTCTCTCTCTCTCTCTCTCTCTCTCTCTTGATTCGAAACCTACCTTCTTGTCTTGGTTTCCAATACAGGATCTAATTGCAAAGATTGGTGCTTTTATAAAGATGCATGCACTGATAATATGTATATATGCGTCGCATAGATTTTGTCTCCTGAATTTGATTTTTTTTTTTTTTGCCTTTCAAATTTTTTGGTTGCCTGAAAATGTGATCCCCACCAGTTCGAATGATTACACTCTCTTTCTATGCCAACGTAGGATAATGAAAAGCGGGAGCACAAACAGTAAACTTGACTACTGTAGAAGTTTTGTTAATCACTAGTTTGACTGTAATAACTCACTGCAGAGGAAGAAAAGAAGAGATCATCAGAGAGGCTAACTCTCGGGGAGTTATGGAAAGGAACAGCTCTGTCCTTTATATTCTTGTCAAATCCTCACTTCAGTTGGGGTCTCTTCAGCATTCATTGTTTATAGTTTCTCTCCTTTTCTCTTGTCCATGGAATCCAATTTAATAGTCCAACCGAATCTTGCTCAAGAGAATTACAAGTGAGAGAAAACAGTGGCTGCCTTTTCTGGGTCCTGTCTGAACCTCTGCTGAGCTCTGAGAGAGAGAGTTAAAAGGGCTGTAAAAGATTCAAGTTTTCTACCCAGAGAAGAGAACCCACTTCTTCTTTTTATCACAAATGGGTTCTTAAATCTTGTGACTCTGCAATTTAAGCTTTAGAGCAGAACATAAAGAGAAAAAAAAAGAGAAGTTTTTCAAATGGCTACTGGCGTGGAAGGCAATGAAGGTGTACCAGCAAACATGAGAAAGCAGCTCGCTGTGGCTGTGAGGAGTATCCAATGGAGCTACGCAATTTTCTGGTCGCTATCAGCTACCAAACAAGGGTGTGTGATATCTTTCTCAGTAGTCAATTTGTGTTATTTACTAGATCTCCCAAGTCTTCCTCTTTCGGAGTTGCTTCTAATTTGGTGGTTCTTCTTAAAGGGGGTTAACTTTTCTTTCAATTAGGAAAATGTCCTGGTCAAAGTCAGGTTTCTTAATGCAGTTGATTCATCCATACGCAGTACGGCGCTTTAAATGTCTGGTGAAGATATCTTAAGTTGCCATTTTCGGGGATGATTGATTATTTTTCTGGTTGGATATGGCTTTTTCTGCACACTACAAAAGCAGCTTTATACTTGCTCAAGAGCTTGGTTTCTGAGTCTATTAATACTGGTTAGCATTTGGCTTTAAGGTCATGAGTGTTAGGATTCTTGATTCTGCTTGGCTTGTTTAGTAACGGAGAGAGTTGAATCTTGTTTGGTCATATGGAGTAGAGTGAACACTGAACAATGTCCTCATTCCTCAGATGCACTTGAATTTAGCTCTCATTGAAACCAATGTTTCCCTTCATGAGGAATCCTCTTCTTCGAAGAAAAATAGAGCTGCAGTTGAATTTTGTGTGCACGAAAGTAATTAAAAGTAGCATTTAGAGCTTAGAAAGAAAATGCCCTCTTCTTGAGTATCTACTTTTTTAAAACAGTTTCCTGCGGAATGTTGAATATCTCCTTTCTGTTAATATGAGAGGACAAAGGTTGCTTCAAATCCATGTTCTAACTTCTCTTTCCAAATTAGAGATATGTCCTCTGGTGCAAAAGAATAAACCTACATACATATTTTTCAAAGTTGCTGTCACAGAAAATTTCTCATCTGGGAATAATATTTATTTTGCTTTGTCATTCTCAGATGACCCATGGCTTTTCCAGGACTCCTAAGAGTTTCATACATGTTTTGCCTTGTTCATTACTTGTACATTACTGTAGAACTACTTTTGAACTTAGGTAATAGTTCATTCCTCTCAGTTGTTTTCTTGTCTTTAATGAAGTGTACTGCGATGGGGTGACGGCTACTACAATGGGGACATCAAGACCAGGAAGACGGTCCAAGCTGTGGAGCTTAAACCTGATAAGATCGGCTTACAGAGGAGCGAGCAATTGAGAGATCTTTATGAGTCCCTACTTGAAGGGGAAACTGATGCACAAAACAAGAGGCCCTCTGCTGCATTATCTCCAGAAGATCTCACAGATGAAGAGTGGTATTACTTGGTTTGCATGTCCTTTGTCTTCAATCCTGGCGAAGGGTAGTTTTTCTCTCCTGTGTATTTTTTTTTTTTTTTAAAGATTTGCTTCATTGGTGCCAAATTGACATGATAGTTCTAATGTGTCTAGTCTTCCGGGAAGAGCGCTAGCGGATGGCCAAACAATCTGGTTATGCAATGCCCAATATGCAGATAGCAAAGTGTTTTCTCGCTCACTACTTGCAAAGGTTGGTTTTTGGGGGCTGGAAAGCCTTTAACTTGTTTTCCAATTGTCTTTATTTCAGCGGATGCTCTAGTTAAGTTGCACAGTTTGCTTAGCAAGAACTAATTTAGTGTTTTCTGTGTCAATTTTCTCTGGACTGGGTTCAATCAATGCACAGAGTGCATCTATTCAGGTACCCTCTCTCTCTCTCTCTCTCTCTCTCTCTCACGCACAATGGCGCGCCTTGCTTTCACCGGCTTTGTTGATGGTGTGTGCACCTTGTGTGCATGTGCATCGTGTGTAAAAGATTCTAGACTGTTAAATGCTTGCACTTGAATTACTTCCATTTACTTAAAGAAACAAGATAGTTCTATGTTCTTGTCGAATGCTTGCACTTCATCTTGTTCCTTTTGCCTTGCGGCAACAAAAAGAAGCGGGTCTTTTGCCGGTATGAGTAAGTTTAAAATCCCTGGGAAAAAGAGAGAGATTCACTTGGTCAAGTCTTTGCCCTTTTCGTACCATTTAAAAGCTTAGAAAAGAAAACGTGAACCCCCATATCACATTATACTATGTAACACTCTCATGATTCTACGAAACAGCGAAAATATAATTCCGCCTACAGTTAAAGTGACATGAAGAGAAAGAAAGGTCCCCATATTTCCCTTAACGAAAAATTTGTAGTATGTTCAAGTGCAAGACCTCCAGCAGAAAGGACATCACAGGCTTGAATTGTCTGGTCTATCTAGTTAATGTCACAACCTCTGTAGACATAAACCTGGTAAATGATTCCATTGCTTCTGACATCATGACATAGTTCTGTTGCTGTGATTTCCAGACTGTGGTATGTTTTCCCTATCTCGGAGGCGTGATTGAGCTTGGTGTGACCGAGCTGGTAAGTCGTGCTGCTGGAGTAGATTACCCTATATTCTAGACCAATATCGGCAGCACTGACATACAGTCTATCTTATTCTTCGTTCTTTGGAATGTCTTGCATTTAGGTCCAGGAGGACCCCAGTCTCCTGCAACATATCAAAGTTTCTTTACTAGATTTCTCAAAGCCGATTTGTTCCGAAAAATCTGCCTCTATACAACGCAATGGAGAAGCTGATGAAGAGCCTATGTGTGCCAAGGTCGACTGTGACATAGTGGATGAATTGGTTTTGGAAAACCTATATTCACCCGCTCAAGAAATCAAATTTGACCCGGAGAACATAAGGGAATTGCATGAAAGTATCCCGAAAGAACTGGACATGGACTCTCCTGATGAGTGTTCGAATGGGTGTGAACACAATTACCAAACGGAAGATTCGTTTATGGTCGACGGTATGAACGGAGGGGCATCACAAGTTCAAAGTTGGCACTTTGTTGATGATGACTTCAGTTATGGTGTTCAAGGTTCAATAAATTCCAGTGATTGTATATCTGAAGCTATTGTGAACCAAGACAAGCATATTTCATCTCCAGGGCAAGAAAATGCCAAGAAAGCCCACTTGGAAGAACTTCAAGAATGCAACCACTCAAAATTAAGCTCCCTGGATCTTGGAGCTGATGACATCACGAATTACAGAAGAACAATTTATGCTGTTCTAAGGAACTCTGATCCATTGCCTGAGACACGGTGTATCTGCAGCTGTGGATGCAAATCCAGCTTTGTGAGGTGGAGGATGATTGAGGCTCATAAACCGCGAGTGCACCAGGAAACTCTGAAGAAGATTTTGTTCAAAGTTCCACTGATGCACCGTGGTCAAGCTCTTAAATCTGAGCAAGAGAATGGCGCGAAATCATTGCTGGGAGATATTGACTTTTGCTCTGGCCACATATTGTCTACCAAGAAAAAAGAACATGAGAAGTTTCTGGTTCTCAGGTCCATGATTCCCTCCATCGAGGAGGTAAATTTTTCATAATTATGTTTTTCAGTTTTTCCCTATTGGCGTTTATTTTCCATGAATGATTATCATAATGATAGCATTGTCATTTGAAAATATCAGCACTATGTCTTTCCTGACTCCAGGACATGGCTTTAGGATTTTTCACAGCTTGATTACGCTTATGCAGATAGATAAAGCATCCATCCTTGATGACACAATTCTGTACCTAAGAGAGCTTGAAGCGAGAGTGGAAGAACTAGAATCTGGAATGGACTCATCAGACTTTGAGGGGAAAGTTACCAGGAAAAAGCTTCCAGACATGATAGAGCAGACATCGGATAACTGCAAAAAACGTTGGATAAACAAGAGAAAGGCCTCTGACATCGATGAAACCGATGCCGAACTTGATAGAAACGCTCAAGGAGATGGGCTTCAGTCAGATGTCAAAGTCAATGTAAAGGAGCAGGAAGTGTTGATTGAGATGAAATGTCCCTATCGAGAGTACTTGTTGCTTGATATACTGGAGGCAGTAAACAACCTGCATTTGGACACTCATTCAATTCAGTCATCTACACTTGATGGTGTTCTCACATTAACCCTCAAGTCTAAGGTCAGTAACCCAGGCTCGATAACATAGCATATCGATTTTGAGTTTGTTCTTGACATTTCATCCTAACAATGACCCGTTCTTGAATTTGATCTCAGTTTCGAGGTGCAGCATTATCTCCAGCTGGGATGATCAGACAAGTCCTTAGGAAGATTACTGGGAAGTATTGAGAAGTGTAGTTATAACTGATTGTGTGCTCAGTTATTCAAGTGGGTAGGCGATCTCTTTATGTTTCTGTAAGTGCATGGTTTGGCTACTTTTAAAACCAGTTCTTGCTAGATGTTCAGCTTTTAGGATTTATAAGAATTTCCTTGTACTAGTAATGAAGAACCCTGCTGTATTAAAGCCACTGTTCATCTACCTCGTTCCTTGTAGTTTCGGCAATGAAAATTGAGAAACCTATGGACTTGCTCTTTGGAGAATCAATCTGCACAAAAGGGTGGTGGAGAATTTCATCTTTTAGAATGATTCCCAGATGCAGTCCAATGGAGGAGCCTCATATCTGTGTAGTGCTATCCTTTTAATACTAGAAGTGCTGCAAATCTAATCTTCATTTTGCCACTTTAAAGTGAAGGCAATCTTATGTGATCCAAGTAATCTGTTCTTTTCTTCTACTTGTTTTGCTAGGCCACAAACAAAAGGAGATCTCCATCCTTAAAAGATCAACAAAGAAACCAAGTAAATCAAAATATTTGAGAAAGGAGAGGTGTGGCTTTCAAGATAGAATGGATGGTTTCGAAGTTGGAATCATTCACACGCAAGTCGCGATCATGGCATATATGCTGCAATCTGCGAGTCCATTCAGGGGTGTTTCTATTAGTTAGCTCAAAAACTCTCAATAAATTATTGCATCCATCTCTCTCGCACGCGTGCACATACGCACACAATATATGTTGATTGTTCATAGTTTTGTACAAACTTAGGCACTTTCCCCCAAAGGAGCAAAGTTTCTAACTGCGTCGTAAGGTCAAGAACAACGATATCAGAATTCGCTCCTGCTGACAAAATATTCTTGCAAAAAATTAAGGATCTTCCAGAACGTGTGTGTTGACTTTATGCGTATCTCACATGGGTGAACCATTATTTTATGGAAAGCTGAATCTTGTATTCTTGCACATGAAGAGAGATGACCATTTGCATTTCTCCTATTTCTATTGCCTCTGTCTCCGCAGATCAAATAATTACGCAACAGCACGTCTTGCTGGAGAGACTATACAATTGCAAAATGCAGCAATGAAACGCACAAGTTGCGCAAGTGCCAACTTCATGCATTAATTGTTAAAGGAAGTCCTGGCGACATGAAACTTTGATCAGAGAAGAAAGGAGCATGAACATGGACTCAGACAAAAGCTAAGTGGTACCTTTCAATACATTAGTACCTCCATTTCTTTATGCGCAAAATTTGGTAAAACCCTGAGCTAAGAAAAACCACATGTGCCTGCGTGTTGTTGGATCCACCTATGATTCAGACAGATGTATTAATGATTACGCTAAATACGATCATGTTCGAATATTGTATGATCGCGGGAAAGGGAAAAGCAGCAGAAATGCAGCATTATTACTTAAGGACTTCAATTCCAGAAGGATTCCTGGCTCCTTCAATATGGTTATGTAGAAATGTACACATCGAGAAATTTTAACGAACCGGAAAGGAGAACAAATCTATAAAATAAAAAAAAAAAAATCGAGGGGAAATCGAAACTCGATTTATTGAACAGCTTTTACCAGAGGTACGAGTAAGTTCACATTTAACAGCTTCATTGGAATAGGGGAAAGGAGCCATACAGGGTACAAGGTGTTTAGTTTATCAACATAAACTAGGAATAGAACTCGGATTCTTTTCAGCCACCCCCTTCAATCCCTCCCGGCGAATCCTTTAACCGTGAAGCCAACTTTCTCGAACTTCCCGCGCTCCGTGCTTTCCCTGAACTTGACATAATCCGAGCTCACGAAAGGCTTGTACATCCTCACATGTCCTTGTACCACATCATCCGGTGCCAAGATCACTTTCTCATCCTCAAAGGACCAAAAGAAAGCTAGAGAAAAGCGCTGCGCTGGCTGCTTCAGGACTACTCTGTGCTCCGATGAAACCAACTTGTCGTTACTCCAAGCTTGCAGCATATCTCCTATGTTCACCACGAGAATACCTTCTCGAGGGCTTATGTCCAGCCATTTTCCGTCTTTCGACCTCACTTGAAGTCCCCCTATGTCATCTTGATACACGATGGTTATACAGCTCATATCAGCGTGCATCCCAAGACCTTCAACCTCATTTTCGAGATTCTCAGGAGGAGAGTAGTTGTTTATTCTCAAGTACCCGTGACAATTCTTGAAATCAGACTCATAATATTTGTTGTTGAGACCTTCTCCCAAGATCATCAACATGACTTGTATGATTTTGTTCGACAAGTCCGACATCTTCCTTCCATATTCTTCCAAGACCTCACTGCAGAGAAGGAAAAAGAGAACATCAGAAAATATAGGGGAAAACAAACAAGTGCTTAGACAAAGAAACAAGCTGTGACAAGAGGATCCCGGTGTTACCAGAATTCTTGTTTTTGTTGATCAAGGATAATATCTGCAGAGCTCTGCGCTGAGGCGAGAAAATCCGGTCCGGACACTCGGAGGGTTTCGAAGAAAGGAGAGGCTATGAAATGAGGAGTGTAAGTCTTGGCGGAAGAGAATGGACCGAGCTTGAGTTTCTCGTCGGGAGGGAGGCTGAAGAATTGCTTGCAGAGAGCATAGAGCTTGTCATAGAGATCTTTAGCAATCCCGTGGTTGGCGATGAGGAAAAAACCCCATTCTTTACAGGCATCGGCTATCGGAGACAGAGAGGATGGCTGAATTGGCTGAGAGATGTCTAGGACTGGAAGCTCCAAGGAAGTCCGTGAATCAGACATCTTTTCCAGGACATAACACATTAAGGTTTGGTATTTACCTTTGCATTAGACCCAAACAAACATTAAGTATGAAAGGGTTCACCAATCTGACAGGAAAAACAGAAGCAACAAGACGGAGTTCAGAGAAGCAGCATGAAAACGCCGCCTGACAAACACCAACCCTTAGATTTTGGTGGGGGACAAAGCCTATAGTTTTGCGACTGTCTTTAAATTTTGTCATGTAAATATATATATACATGGGGAATGGCAACTGAACTGAGATATGAACATTTAAAAAAGAGAGCTCTCAATTGGGCCAAAAGGGGTTGAATAAAGAAATGCTACCTTCTTAGTTTGACCCATGACATTGGCTGTTCATGTGAAGCAAGTCCTTCACGAAAAAGAAAAAATTTGCAGTTATGTGGATCAAAGGACAGGCTGGTTAGAAGGTTTTTAAGTCCTCGTGGGACTTTGTTAATCTCGGTTGAGTGATTCCTTGAGCCTTTGATTTCTTCTGGAGAAAGTTTTTGCCAAAAGCCAAAAATGCTTATTTGCCAAGCATTCTTGACAATGATCCTATACTTGAAAAGACCAGTTCTTATTACCTGCGGACTGGTAGAGCTTCATCAACATGCACACTAAGAAACTACTTGAGTTCTGCAAAAATTTGAACTTATAACCCGTTAAATTCTCATCTGGAGCTAATTATTTCCAAAAACTTAAATTATTAAGCTCTTGAACTTATGAAAGACTTCGACCAAAAACAAAAAAGAACTTATGAAAGACCAGCTACTCCATTAGACTTTTAAGTTCATGATTAGCTGGACACTTTGACTAGTTGCAATACTGGAGAATTTTTCATTTTGGGGATTGTGGGGCCAACCCCCAGTTGCCCTATAACCAGACTGACTTCTCTAACAGCAGTTTAGAGTTAAACTTAACATACCACGATTTTGAAGCATGTTGAGACAATATTATCATCTTCTAGAAAGTATGATGGAAAAAATCTGTTTACTTGAATTGACAAAAAAATGAATTGATATATTTTACTCACTAAAGTAATTTGTTGAAAGGGGTAAATCTATTATTACCTTTTGCGGTGATCCAGAGAAAGTGAATTACAAAAAGATGAGGGAGATTTCACCTCCAAAATCTGAAAATTTAGTGTAGAGAAAAACATTTCTTTCCTCTCTATTGAACAAAATGATCTTAGTGTGGCCATTGTGATGGGGATTGGACTTTCATTCTACCAATAGTAATAGACTTTTGGACTGAGGGCCCAATTCCATAGAAGTTCTGTTGGGCCTTCAGGCTACAAGGAAAGTTAGTTTCAGCTAAAATGGTCAATGCCCAAGAGCTTTCTTCCTCAGAGTACTGCTGTGATATGGTCACATTGGGAAAAAGTGCAATTATAGAAAAAAGAAAAAAAGAAAAAAAATGAGCTTCTGCTCAGTTAACCTGACTTTCAATGGAAGTTCTGCAACAGTTATCTCCCTTTTGGCCATTCAACAAATTGTTCCCCTTTCATTCACTATCACATGCTGTGATATTTGGGGACTAAACTAGCAAAATCCATGAGCTGCTTGATGAATAGTGAAAGGCATGTGATACATGTTTCTTCTTATTTCAAGTTCTGAAAAATGTAGATTATTAAAGAAAAACTTTTTCCTAGTCACTAATTGAGTCATCACTTGACATGGGTGGTCAACATCAAAATGAAATAAGTATGATTCAACCCCTGAGAAAATAGTCATTTATTGTCTTCATCATGAAACTTAAACTGACGTCGGTTAGCAAAAGAGAGAGATTAATATGTAATAATGCAGTGTTTATGTAACTTACACTCAATATTCATTTACAGAGAAAAGGGTTCGTGATTGGAGCTGTTACTAACTTAAAATTATCTCTTTCAGAATACTTGGATGCTCTCTTCTCTCAGACACTCATGACAGAAGGAACTCTTGAAGTGCTTCTTGTAAATGCCGAAGGCATTCAGCACCCACATCTTATTTGTATAACTCTCTCTCTCTCTCTCTCTCTCTCTCTCTCTCTATGTGTGTGTGTTCCCATACAATTTACATCACAAATTTATGTTTGTTTTGGCAAATATTATTGTAGGGAAGCCGACATATTACTTAATCGCCGAATGTGGTGCTCAAGTGCATAGAACCAAAATTTCATCAGGTTTAGTTCCAGCTGACTTTTTTTTCCCCTTGCTAAATGGAATCCGAATGCTACTTTGTTCATGGAATTCTTCTTTCTTGTTCCGCCTATGAAGGTAAAGATGATAAGGCTTGGTGGAATGAAAAATTTGTGTTTGAACTTCAACCATCTGATTTTAGAAATTCCACCCATTTGAAGATCAGAATCAAGAAGTCAGGATTCTTCAGCCAGGGCACATTTGCTGGAGAAACCATGTATATGATCTAAATTGCATAACCTATTGTTTTAGTCTTTCCCGGTGTGTACAGACCGACGCATTGTAACTGTAATTGATGTCCGCCGTTGTGATTATTAAGCTTAAATCTCTTGAACTTTATCTATTTTTTTCCCCTTTTGTAACTCAGAATTTACCTCGGCGGAATTTTTAGTGAGGGACTTGACAGAGGATCATTAGAAGTTGAACCAGCTCCATACAATGTAGTTCTTGAAGACAACACGTACAGAGGGCAAATAACACTTGGTCTCAAATTCATCGTGAATGTATGCACGAATCTGAAATGATTTCAACTCAGATATGTCTTTAACTATACTATAGTCGATGTACATAATTTTTCTAACACAGATCATGTCTTATTTATACAGAAAGAAATGCATTTAGAGACGAGAGAATGCGTCCTCCAGGACCAGGCGAGAGAGCCAAAGACTTCAATTTCCAGGTCCATTATGAGTCTCTGGAAGATTTCCTGGTGGAAGTTCTTTGCCAAGTGCAGCCACAGAAGTTCCAAAATAAAAAATAGTTAGGACCGAAAATGATCGCTCGCAGCCACATACATGAATCTTTAATCGGGTTCCATTGCAACAACAGATTACTACCATGTTTTTCGTCGAATTATTCCTCTGCTTCACAGAGTTCTCTGCATTATGCTGATATACTTACCCATTGAGAGGATGATTTCGGAGAAAGCAAAAGCAAGGTTTCGAATCCACAGTCGGCCGCCACAAAATCTTCGTCGAGTGAAGCTGACAATAAAATCGTACTTCCTATGAAATTTATCAGTCTGTAATAGAATCTGCTGAGAAAATCCTAGTAGCCATAGTGCCACTTTGCACAAAATCCATCCTAGACTGAGTGAATGAATGTCTGTGCAAATACAAGATGGGCCAAGCCCTCAACCATTGAGCATTGGATCTGCACCTAAAAATGAAAAATCCAAAGATAGGTACGCCGTTAATTTAACTGTTTGATCTCATTAGAAATTTTTATGGGCAATAAGACCTAGGGCTGAACATAGTGGACCGACCGAATCAAGAACCGCTCCGACTCGATGAAACCGGCGTGGCTGGTCCAGCTCTCGGGGGCTCCGGTTCGGTTCTTGGTTCCTGGTTCTAAAGGGGAATTGTACCAACTAAACTGGACCGAATAATAATTTTTTTAAACAAATCTAAATATAAGCTAAACCTAAACCTAGATGCTTGGGATGTTTACTATGACTTTCGAGTTTAGTGACATGTGATACAATTAACGAGAGGTGGTTCGGTGAATATATGTTAAAGAGAAAAAAATTTAATGACAAATATTAAAAAAAAATGCAACAGGTCCAATGATTGGATCTCGAGTCCTCCCAGTTCAATTCCCAATTTCACGATGGAACCGGACCAAGCTGAGAGCCGATCACTTCAAATTATCTAGCAATTTTTCCTTGTTGCTCTCTTCGTCCTAGACTCCTAAGTCCTAATCATTCTATGGGCCAGAGAACTGAAGTCAGACCCAATGCTCCTCCTAAACATTCCTGTGAAATTGTGCATGGCCGGCAATGGAACATTTAAAATGCCGGCCACCTCGTAGTCAGGTTGAAGCATGTGGTGGGGGACAAAACGTTTAATAAGCTTTTGACTTTAACTGAATATGTTTTCTTTTTCTTTTGAACTATGGCACGTCTATTCCTACAGAGGCAGGAACAGGAGTCTTAAAAGCTCAGAAATGGGCAGCACGTCTTTGATGCCTGCCTCGAAACAACAGGCTGTCTCATATTTCCAACAGTCAATTGTTTTTTTTTTCCTTCTTTCTAAGCGTAATTGATCAATAATTTAAAGCATCACATGCATTATAAACTAACCCCCGACCAAGCTGACTACTTAACTCATACTTAAGTCCCGTTATGCAACTCAAGTCTCCATCTTTCTTCTGGCCCATTGAAGTTCAAACTATCATTTTCATCGTGGAATGGCATTTGCCTCCTCTAATTTTTCATACAAAGAAAAAGTCGAGAGTCTCAATTTCTCTTAACCATCTAAAGCCGTTCTTCCATATTTGTCAATATTTTAAGAATCGAAATGATCTTTAGCCTCTAATTTTCTTTCATATAATAAGATGTTCAATAAGCTTCGTTTGATATGTCATTTTTCCTAGCAGGGGTCTTAGCATGAATTAGTTTAGGATCGACTATATTTGCTATATCGAACCATCTTTGATGTACTCGATATCTTCATTTTTTCCCTCTTCAATGATGCTCGAACAATGAGATAAAACTTTTCCTGAAAATGTAATAAAATTCGACCCTTTATGGAATGCTCAATTAGTTTAATCACGCCGAACGGATTCTATAATTTGTGTTTCAAAATTAATGCGAACTCTAGGCACCAAAACAAGTTGCTGACGACAAGACCACCAAAAATACCCTTAAAATCCGGTGCCCATTACACTATATGCAATGTCAGCGACCAAGACAAGACTTGATCTGCTTGACATTTTCTATGGAATGTTAGAAGTTTCTAAAGTCCGACGCTTATTCCATCAAATCATGCCAAAAAGCAAGGTGAGCAATTTGAGACGCTTTCCTGTGCTGAAACACACTCGTGGGTCACCTCCCCATGCAAAAACCAGAAAAATAAGATGGTAGAGTAGAAAAACCTAAAAAAAAATGAAAGTGGGGACGCCAATATCGGGGTCTGAACACTGAACAGAACCAGTTTTGCCGTCTTATAATTATTGGAAATAGACAATGAGTTTTGCCCACGATTATCAGGTACAGAAGGTTGGTTAGCCACGAAAGATTCGAGATTATTCTACGCCAAGCATAGCAGTGCTTGTAATTTATGCATCGGTTATTGATGGGTCAACTTGTTGCACGTCTGAGAGATGCTTGAGACCTAGGATTTTGTCTGTAAATAACTCTCTGGAACTGTTGTTTACACCATCTTATAATGAACTGCACCTATTTAAGCCAAGACCCATCTCCCACCTTCTCTTATCCTCGTTTAGCACGTAAAAAAGATCGCTACTTTTCGAGTTTTCGCAGTGGCTTTCTGCGAATCTTCTCCGAGAAGTGCAATATCGGATGACGGGTATCTGTTTTTTGGATCCTATAAAGAGACGGATTGGATCATGCATTTGAAAACCATGTGATTGCATTTCAAAAGAGAGAGAGAGAATGCTTAGGAGGGAACTGTTTCAAAAACGGTTCTGAAGTAGCCAGTTGCGGGTTGTGACACCTAGCAGGTTCAAATTCGAATGCGGAAGCAACTAAAGGTAACGTAAAGAACATGTTAGACCGTTGCTTTTGTTTTTTGTTGTTGTTGGATTAGCCCTTTGCTTTAGTTTTTCAAATTTCATTTTTTTTCCCAGCTCTATAATATTTGTTCAAACATTGCTTTATCAGCAATGCTCTTTGCTGCTGCAAATTTTTCTCAGTGAATAATTCCGATTCCTGCTAACAAAAACGACCCGTGAAAGACCCCTTTTGCTTTTTTGTAGCTCAAAAGAAAAGCAATGATGTTTCTTTTCTTTTCTTTTCTTTTTCGATGTTTCTTGATCTTTCTTGCCTTCAGGAACTGCATGAATTTCTCTGTTTATATAAGACGAAGTTAATGTGCTTCCATTGTGATCCTGAAGTTCTGGGTTTGATTCAAGACCCCACCAAACTCCCACTAAATGAGGCTTTTCATGATGATGTGCAGAGCTGAGGAGAACTCCACAAGCTCGACTATATCAGCAATGGAAAAGTTGTCGGTTTCAGATGAGAATTCTGAACCAGGTTACCGAGCTTCACCTCCTTCGGCCGATCGAAATGACCAATCCACCACCGAGACCGAGACCCCGACGAGCGCCGACTCTTTCGTGTTTTGCCGCACCAACTCTGAGGCCTCGACATATTCGGAACAGACAGACGATAACTGCTCCTCTAGCGAGCCTTCCCCTTTGTGCTGGCCGAGTGTCAAGTCGGGACGCCATAACCATATCACATTCGACGGACTCGGATTGAAGCAGCAAAAGCAGTATCTAGATGAGAAGCTACACAATCTTGAATCATTGGATTCAGGTAAGCAATTTCCATGCCTTTTTTTTTCTTTCCCACTTCAACTTCCATCGGATTACTTTCAGAACTAGGCCGGAAAAAAAGAGAAAAAAGAAGATCGATTAGTCCGAGTGCGTATTAATGTTTGTAGCTGTTGTAGAGCTTGAGACGATGAAGGAGAGATTCGCAAAGCTTTTGTTAGGAGAGGACATGTCTGGGAGTGGGAAAGGAGTCTGCACAGCTGTGACAATCTCTAATGCCATAACCAATCTTTATGGTAATCTTTAGTGGTTTTGACATTGAGCAAAGTCCAACACATCAGTGAATTATGAATGTTTATATGTTTGCCTTACATCTATCCATGTTACAATATGCAGCTACAGTATTTGGGCAAAATTTAAGGTTGGAGCCTTTGAACCCCGAGAAGAAGGCGATGTGGAAGAGAGAGATGAACTGCCTTTTATCAGTCTGCAACTACATCGTCGAATTTGCCCCCACCTTACAGACTTTACCGGACGGCACGACGGTCGAGGTGATTATCTTGAGCTTGTGCCATCCTCTAGAACTCCTTTTCAATGTTTTCAACGGTCTTTATTTAAAACTGTTATGCCACTTCAGAGACTTATTTGGGAAAATAGCAACACTTCGGGTATTTATTTGGAATTTTCCCTGTTTTTTTCTGTCTACTTCTAACATGACATTGTATGGCCTTCCAGGTGATGGCAAGCAGACCTAGATCGGACATATTCATCAACCTCCCCGCATTGAGAAAGCTCGACGCGATGCTCCTGGTGAGCACCCGCATGTTCTGTACATAGATGTAATTGGCATGTCTGACTCCTTCGCATTATGAGAAGTTGGATTTTGGTTTGGTCAGGAAATTTTGGACAGCTTCCAGGAGACAGAATTTTGGTATGCCGAGCACGGGAGCGTGACACCGAGCTCAACTTGTAGGGGATCGTTCAGGAGAGTTATTGCGCAGCGCAAACAAGAGAAATGGTGGTTGCCTGTTCCATGCGTGAGTGCTGGAGGCCTATCGGAGAAGGCAAGGAAGCATCTGCAGCAGAAACGCGACTGCGCAACTCAAATTCACAAAGCGGCTATGGCGATCAACAGCAGTATCCTAGACGAGATGGATATCCCAGATTCTTACATGACATCTCTTCCGAAGGTTGGGTTCAACACTCATTTTTATTTTTCCTTTGTCTAGTGTTACGCTTCCCTGAGTACTAATTAAGTTATGCCAAATTGTCTGTTCTTTTTTTAGAGCGGAAGAGCGAGTGTCGGAGACACAATATACAGACACATGCACGCAGCAGACAAATTCTCTCCAGATCATCTACTGGACTGTCTCAACATATCCTCGGAGCACGAAGCACTCGATCTCGCAGACAGAGTCGAAGCTTCAATGTATACATGGAGAAGGAAGGCGTGTATTGGTAATTCGAAACCATCATGGACCATGGTAAAGGATTTCATGCTGGAGACCGGCCAAAGTGACAAAAACTATATGTTAGCAGAGAGAGCAGAAAGCTTACTGCTTTCCCTGAAGCAGAGGTATCCCGAGCTCTCTCAGACAAGCTTGGACATATGCAAGATCCAATACAACAGGGTGAGGGAAACTTCCTGCCGACATTTTTTCGAAGCTAATCGTTTAAATTTGCTGAAATCTCGCTCAAAAGCACATCATAACAATAATCCGAAAGAAAGAACCTCATATCTTTGATATCCATGTCCTTGCTTTTCTATGATAGTAGTTCATGGATGTGCTGAACTAGAAACACATCTTGCAGGATGTGGGACAGGCAATACTAGAGAGCTACTCAAGAGTCCTGGAAGGTCTAGCATTCAATGTCGTCGCGTGGATCGAAGACGTGCTCTTCATAGATACATCCATGAAGAATCAAGATAAGTAGGAAACAGAAGGCATGGTCCGCAATCCTCATGATAGCTCATGTATTCTTTAAGTTTCCAGCATAAAGCTGAGAGTAAATCTGTAAACAAGCTTTCTTGGTAGTGTATAGCCCAAGTAGTTAAGCAGCTCGCTTTTCTTTGGCTGAAATATCATACAGTTCATCATGCTGGATACTATTTCGTAGCGAATATAGCTACTTCGCATTAAGTTACTTCCTACTCCTGTAGTCTGTTTTTCTATCATCCACCGTCTGAGTACAAGGTAATAGACAATTGCTTCACCAGAACAGGATGGAAAGAAGAAAAAGAGAGGAAAAATAACAAAGTCACACCATCCCAGTTTTGTTGATGCAACTTAAGCATCCCCTTTATGTCCTCCTGCAGAAATTTACAAACAGAAACTTCCCTATCAAGAACGTGAGTTAAATGTCATTACCTTGAGGAGAAATGGAGTAGCAAAGTGATTAAATGTATGCAATCTGTACAATAAAACCCACTTAATTTCAAGATTAGTCGCGAATGTGCTCGCAAAGCGGGCTTTCTTGAAACCGCACACTTATGATATGTTAGTGTATGGTTGCATCGCCTAACAAAGGACAAAACGAGAATGAAGGAGGACAATTTCGGTAATCTGAAGCACGTTAATCACAACTTGTACAGTACTTACAGCATTCTTCTTGTGTAATCCTAGTTTCCCTTCTATACAAACACATCCAAGAAAAAAAAGTCACGACCATCATCACCACTCCAAACTCGGCAATTGCAATAGCAACGCCAGGGACACGAAGAACAAAGGAAAAGATGAACCAAAAGATCAAACCTGAAACGGTAATGGAAAAAGTCTGGAAAGGGAAAATGAAAATGACATGCGCAGAGGCTATAAGAGCCCTAAACTTTACAGTATGGCAAGAAAAAGCATATGGCCGCAGTGAATGGATGGACCAGCATTAAGAGTTGAGAACCATCATCAGCATTGGAACAACACGGAGAACATGTTCCTTGCAAAAACCAGTCATCGTCTGTACATAAACAGACACCATGGATGATCAGCCTCGGACGCTTCTTGTGCTGGTTGAACTAGCTCAAGTTAAAACATGAGACTAGGAAAAAGTTAGATAGAGTCGTGTCATTTGTGCTTAAGAAGACTGATCCAAACCCCTCCGTCAAGCAAAGCTAATAATGACTTGATTACAGTTTTCTTGGAACTCACCGGGTCAATCACTTTTCATGCTGTAAAACGATATATGTCAATGAAGCCGATGCTGTGGTCATTTTCAAAATCCCATCCAACCCGAAACAATATACAATTCCTCAACTGCATCCATGCAGCAGTCGATCGTCTCGTCAATTAATTCATCAAAAATGGCGTCACCCATCTCAAACCCAATGCTTTCAGAATGAAAACGTAGGTCCATCCACTTCCCAGATTTCACCAAGTCTTTTCTAACAATCTGTTCCAAGTTACTAGGTGGAGAGAGTGGGAGGAGGTGCCAGTGAACTCCTTCCCACACCTCGTGGATTGTACTTCTTATGTCAAGGACTGGCTTACTGCTTGGCTTCACAAATGAAACCCAAGGAGAACAACCAAAGTAATGCTGATAGACCTCCAGAAGGACCTCATTTATGCAATCAAACACAAGCTTTTGGTCAAAATGAAGTTGGTCATAGAAGAAATCCACTTCATCAAACACCGACGACTCAATAAGCTGGTCTGAAAGTTCTGATCTCAAATAAAATTCCTGCCCATGGAGGCCAGACGCATGCAGAACAGCTTCCACGTACCCCAACAACATTTCCTTGCCCGCCACAGACGTTTTTATAAGAATACCATGCTTGGGAGTATGGGGCATTTCATCCTCGAACTTGATCTTCAGTGGTTGTATTGATGGTTCTACAGAAAAATTATCGAACAACAAAAGTAAGCCCATAATCATGAGCATTCCATTACCTACATGTATTTTGTTTTCACAAGATGCCCAGGCCTACCAGATCGAGATGTGGTTCTTGCAGGACTTATGTCATCCTCCATGAACAGTGGCTCAAGAACAGATACAGGGCTTTGTCTCTCAGGTCTGTCGGCAACAATTTCTAAATCCACGACCTTCTGCATTGTTGAAGAGCTTGATGGCGATGCAAATGGAGACGCGTGTAGCTCATCACTGGAGTGAGGCTCCTGTTCCTGGAGAAATGTGATTTTATATTGGCATTGACACAATGAAATGAAGCAAATAGCAACAGATAGGAAAGATGACGAATACAAGAAAAATCTTTCTGCTGTTGCAAATGCACTTATAAGTTACCACAAGATCTATACTCTGCTCTCATTATTCCATTTGACATCAGATGGCTACGTATGTATAGGCCAGTGCTACTTCCACAGCAGAAACTGCTGCAGAGAAAGCCAATCAATGAGAACTCCATACTAAACTCCCAAGATAGGTAAGTTTGACCATAAATTTGTTGTTCCTGTTGTTTCCATTCATTAACCAAACCAATCTGCAACCGTTTCTCTCACATTACGTCTGCTTTTCTTCTCTATTCCTTTCCAGTTCAAAGAGATTCACTTTGAAAAGAATTCTCTATACCACTCATGTGTTGAATGATATCTCCCCCTTTAAAGTCACACTTAATTAATTCGCTATTCCAAACATACAAACTCATCGGCCAAGGACGGCCTAACAATAATAGCCCCAAATCCTCACCAATTACTCCAATTGACTTTATGTAAATTACCACTGAAAAGGAGACAGCAATTGAAATGCTTATAATGAGTCACACGATCTTTCGATTTTAAAGACGTTACTTTGCAAATGAAAGAAATTTTTGTGCTTCAACAGGCGAGGGTTTGTCTATAAACACAGTTCTCTTTTCCTGAAAAAAAATGGATATGCAAATGTCCATTGCAACTTCTGTTTCTGCCTTCAACCTCGACAGATTGGGGCTGACGTTTGAAGCCTCCAGTGAGTCCACCCCTTCGGCCAAACAGAACTTGATTGGTGTTATTGAAAATGATATAAGGGCAGAGCACAAAACACCAACAACGAAGTGTCAATGACACAAATATTCAAGAACGTAGAATATTGATCAAATAACTATTGATCTTTGATTCCCTCTCTTTTTTCTTTTCTTTGCCAACTTTGATCTTAGGTTATAGAGTAGTAGGGATAAACCTCTTCTTTTTAGTGGAGGTCCCCTTGACGTTGTAGGATGGTCAATAAAGCTCATGACTCTTAGAGAGGCAGGCAATAAACATGGGAAACGAAATCACCCTGAGACTGGTTTTCCTCAGAGATGGAGAAGAGTCACAGGCACACGAAGGCAGAAGCATTATTCATAGAGGATTCAACGACAAGGAATCTTGGAGAGAGGGAGGGGGATTGAAATTGTCGAAGAGGAGAAATCCACTCTGAAAACACAATGCAGTTTCCTCTTGTGTGAGGGCATTCTCGTCAAACTGACTCTTAGTTATTAATACTACCATGTTTGGAAGATTTAACTTGATAAAAGACGACAGTGCATTCATTTGTTATCCAACACAAAAAGCTATCAACTTTGTTCCAGTAGTAATGATCCATGCTATGTATGGGATTCATAATATCTTATTTGTAACTCACAAAATATATTTGACTTAGAGATACAACTTATATATGCACCTTTTGAGGAGTTATTTCTTCTTTTCCTTTATTTAGTAATCATAAATCACCTAAAACTTTCCTTTCTGTTAAAAGACTATACCAATCTAAAGTTAAATTAAATAAGTAGCCCTTATTTACCAATAGGACTCAAACTACAATATTACATACTGGATAAACTTTCCTCATGAAATTCAAGTTTACATCATAATATTTCTTTTCACTTCATCAATTCATCATTTGGCATCTAGAAGGTATGACTTGGTCTCTAAATGACGGAGGATGCATCGTTGAAATATTTTACCTCTTTCTTATGATCAGGCTCAGTACAATCATCATCAATATCTTCAGCCAAATGAACCTCTGTACCACATTGGAGGCTGGCAGGACTAGCACTGCCAGTGGAAGTATCCTTGGAGACACGCTCTTCATTGATTGTTTCATCGACAACTATAAGAATTTCAGTGTTACCTACAAAATAATGCACGTAAGATATGATTTGATTAGCACAAAAACAACTGACTTCCAGTTCCTGCAACAAGGAGGGGGGGCAATTACCTTTGGGACTTAGGTGCGGACGACAGGTCTCTTCCACCTCATTACTGTAAAGAGGTTCATCCGATAGAGTTCGATTTTTGTTGGATGTTTGGATTTTATTATCACAACTTTCCAGAATGCACAACTCACTTTCTGTACTTGGAGCTGAAGGATCTTGATGGCTATCATTTGCTTCTTCTATTCTCTCCTTATTTTCATCAACCCTCGGAGACCAGAGATGGGCAGAAAATCTCAGCTGTGCAGTTACCAAGCTGTTTTCCGATATCTTTCCTGGACTAGCAAGAGGGGAGTTGTATTCCGGAAGAGAGAGAATTCTCCCAAGAGATTTTGGCAACTGCCCACTTGAAAAGTCTGTCACTTCATCTGCAGTGCTCAGCATTTCCGAAAGGTGCTTCTTGGCTTCAATGTAGATGTTAGACACTCTTCTCTTGGACTCATTAACATTTTCATATTCTTTGTTTGCTTCAGAGTCTCTAGGCTTAACATTCTTTTCTTCTCTTTTTTTCGCAACAGGTCTAGCAATTTTCTCTATGTAAAAGTGCTCTTTTCCTGGAGAATTCATCCCATTATTTTCTCCCATGTTTGCTTTACCACCATCAGGAAGTCTTTTCATAATACCACCAGGAGATCTGCCATGGTGCTCCTTTCCCATCACATTTTTCCATCTTTTCCTAATCTCCGAAATAAAAAAGTGCCTACTTGCTTTCTCAGCCTGCCCTTTATGGACAACATTCGGCACATGTCCTAGAAGTGTGTCACTGCTGTCCAGAGCTGTAGAGTTTTTCGATTCTGCTGGCCCAGGCTTCAAAATAACAATTCTATTAGAAGTTTGAGGATTCTCAATCTCCCTGAGTGCCTTTGTTTCATCAGACTTGACATTTCTTCTAAAGAACTTGTAAGATTTATGATTAACAACCTCTCGTGATTCGTTGGATTTGTCATGCTTCTCTTTTGATAAATTAGATTCTGCAAATGACTCTGACAAAGTGTCTCCCCTCAAATGAGCATCCTCCAAGCTTTGCATGTATTTAACCAAGATTGATTCTGGATCTTCCAGGAGTTTCGAAACTGATTCCTCATTTAAGTTTGGAATCTGAAGCGCATTAACCACTTCTTTAGAGAAGGGAGTCCTTCCATGCTCTATGAGATGCTTCCCACTTTTGAGTTGTTGACTTAACAACTCCTTGATTGCTTCGCACAATTTTTCTTTGAGATCAGCATGTTTCGAGTTTACCTGAATCTGTACTTCCACATCATTGTGGTTCTTTCCAGTATCTATAGTTTCCCGACAGATCTCACCACAAATGTTCTCCGCTATAGTACTTTCATTATGGCCATTTGTGCGGTCCTGGTTCACATCGAGATCAGCATGTCTGGATGCCAAGCTTTCAGTGGCATTCAAAAGATCAGCATCCATGTTGTAGCTTCCCCTTGAAGACTTCTTACTTCTTCTTCGGTTTTTCCTTCTGCAATCTTCATCTCCCAGATCAGATTGTTTGGACACTAGTTTGGAATCTTTCACTTGACTATCTGCATCATGCTCGCCTACCATTTCTTCTTCCATGAGTATCTTCACACTCGGTTTTCCCCCTCCAGCTGCAACTGTTGAGCTCTCTTCACCATCCTGAAAAATCTTTTTCAGTTAGTCACAGCTAAAAAAATGGATATCCTTCTCAATCAATGCCTTGCAATCACCGAATGGGGAAACTTGACAATCCAACTCTTTACGCCTTACAATCATTCCATGGGAAAACTTAAGAACCGTACTGTCTATGCTGTCGAATCTTACCGGGTAGACTTCAAGTTTCTCATCCAGATTGGTCAACACTTCAAATTTATTCACTGAATGTTGCGCATCTGCAGGATAGAAGAGAACTCGAACAATAAAATGACCACCAACTTTACCAATCCACAAATTTCAATGATCTAAAAAATCATGTTTATCTGGAAAATAAATACCGATACAAAATCATAAGAACAAAGATATACAAAGTAAAATACAAGTGCACTACTTCATATACAAAAAGTGTGGTGATAGGTAGCAGGAAAACCACCATGTGTTATGAGCAGTAATTCTTTCAATCTGAAAAAACTTGCAGGCATGTCAATCTTGCTAATCAATTAGGGGGTCTTACCACCAGCATGGCTGCTTCCTCGCTTTCTATCTGATAATAGCCTCTGAGTGGATCTACTATGGCGAAAATCCAAAACACTAATGAAACCCCACATACAGCCTAACTGATCTCTTTCATGCCTCACCACACGTCTTTTTGACCTCTTTGTCATATTGAAGGTATATCCAATCCAATTTCTGCAAGTCGATGCAAAATTTTGACACCTGCTGCAAAAAGTTTAGGAAACAATGTCAAAGAGGCCTAGTAAAGAATAATCAAATATGCGGGCTGAATCAGACAAGAAGACTCTGAAATCCCATAATAATCTCACGTTTTTTTGTCTTAATTAAAGCAACCTCGACGCTTAAAACAAGTTCTGCTATCACATCCTTCAAAGTTACAAAAATTAGTTCACTACCAAATCAATTAACAGGAAATTCGTCATCTTTTTCCTTGCCCCAGGAGAACAACTTAATATGAGGTTTTGCAGAGAACTGCTAAATGCTCTCACACACGCACACACGTATCCCAATTGAACCAAAAATTGAATCTGCAGGATTTGAAACATATAGATGAAATCGAAATCATCATCCGTTAGTCAAGAACTGTTCTTGATCTGATAACGTTAAAGATGTACAAACACATGGCATGCATCAGAAAATACCTCAAAGTTGAAATCGTAGAGTTCGATTTTGTCCGGAGGAAGCTAAAATATAGTTCCCTCAGAATCTCTGTGACTTCCTATCTTAGCTCCACCGGTTTCTGTTCTGCAGAAGTAAAGCCCAACATGACATCCTAAGCAGAGCAGGGTATCGAAGGCTGCTCCTTTCCTTTTTCACCCCAAAATAAAGCCTTGATATCTGCTCACACGCATTCCTCCACAAACTTTTGAGTTATGATGGCGGCGCACCATCCTTGACAGAAATCACAGAGTGAGGCAAACATGCCAAGATTGACTCTCAAAATATGAATGGGCCATAATCAAACTCAACTTCAATAAACCAAATAACGAAATTCACATTTGATGATCCCAACACTTGGTTATCGAACTCAATCTTCCACTGAAGAAATCCAATGTCCCGCTTGAAAATCAAAGTATATGCAATCCAAAGTCACCCTGCAAATTCCAGCTCATAAAGAACAAAACCAATGCTTCGAAGTCTCTTCCAAATGCCAAAGGACTTGACGTCAAAACCGAGAACTTTTGATAGCCACACTCTTCAATACCAAAACCGTGACACACCAAGGGAATCTGCTCTTTCTCACCAATCACGAAACAAAAAAGGAAAAAAAAAATCTAGACTTCCCAAGAAAAAACACAAATCAGATTCTTCTGGCGAATTCTGACAAACACCACAAAAGCATCAAAGGCTTTGCCTTCTTTCTCATTTAATCTATGGTGGCATCTTTTGACAGCCATAAAGAAGGGCCCAAATGCTCATCTAGCACCGACCCTTTACTTTTTGTGGAGGGATTGCATACGGGCAGCCATTAAAGACTGAGAAAAGTGGAAGAGGGGGAAAAGAGAAGGAGAGAGGGAGAGAGAAGGGTTGAGAAAGTGAAAGGCAAGAGCTTTTACAATGCAGTTGTTGGGGGGATAGGAGGAGAAAAACAAGTGACAGTTGTGGGAGTGGAAGTGGGGCCCATTTTGAAGAGAGAAGGGGGGGGGGGGGGGGGGGGGGGGGAAGATGCGTATGGAAATGGGGTGTCTCCATTTTCTCAACCTCCGCGTTCCCCCATTATCTCTCTCTAAGCGCTCTCTCTCTAAACTCTCTCTCTGTCGAGTCACTGGTAAGAGGGTGAGGAAGAAAAATGCACGAGGGTGGCTTGTATTGTACCTTTCCAGTTTCAGACAGAATAAAAACCATGCTTGACATCGACGACAACGAAACGTCCTCGTTTGTTTTCTCCTCTACAAATTGTCAAACTGGAGAAACTGAACAACGACATGTGAAAGAGGATTCCTCTCTAACGTCGTAAAGCAAATGCAAATCATTCTGTAGTGTTAGATTTCTGCCCGAAAACACTCCAATCAAGTCAGTTCCTGAAAGAGGATGATTGATCCAGACACATAACTCAATTATTTGCATAACAGCAATTTTTAAAAAGGTAAATACAACTTCATTTTATCTCTAAGGAGAATAACCAAAAAAGTCATAACCAAAAAATTAAAAAAGGGAAAAAAATGTAACAATGAATAAATAATTTATAAAAATATTAAGATATTATTAAAAATTGACAACGTCAGTGCGTGCAGAGGGTCAGCACCGAAAAAATAGATGGAATTGACACTAATGCAAAATGTTTATGACCGAATTAGCAAAAAAAAAGCAGGTTTATGATTGAATTAGCACAATTACAATAAGTTTACATCTTTTTTTTCTACTTTTTCATTTTATACACTGGAGTACCGATGTGTACGATGCACCTGAGCACAGTACGATGAAAGTTGTAAGCTGTGTTCGGAGGGGAGTTATTGTCTATCGTTGGCCTCTACGGTAGAATAAGCCGGGGGCTGAAAAAGGGGGAAAGCTCTCCGTTCCTGGTTCTCCTGTAGCTGGATCTTCTGGAACCACAAGAATCCTTAGTTAACTTCGAATATGGAATTCAAAGGGATCAAATAGGAAATGATACTCATAGAACTATAATGAAATATACGATCAACCAACATTTATCGAATTTGAAAAAGAGTCGCAAAAAAAAAGGTTAATGATACAATCATCCAATGAATTATGACTTAATTATTCCATCACTAAGATTCATCCAGACGGAGTAACTAACAACTTCGACTTGTTCTTTCTTTTGCTGGAGGATTTTTAACAGAACACATAAGCTCGATAAAACTATTTATGTTATGAGATGACATAAGAATGCATTGCGCAACAATCCACAATATATTAAATTAGTTTGTTTATATCCTACATCAATTTAGCTTGATTTTTGAAAAATCATCAATTTTTTTTTTCACAAATATTTGAACGTGTTCTCTGCTAATTATAGTAAGTTGGACACCCTCTTTGGATCAGGACAAAATCCAAAACACCCTGTAATTTTAGTAAGGGTCGAGGATGATGATGATTAAATTATATTTGTTCCGATATGCCGCGTGCGTGATAGAAATATCGGTATTGCAGCATATATACAAGATGGAACTAGCTTATTTCATAAGGGAAGTGTGGACTTGGCACATAGACGAATGTAAAGAACTTGGCCCACAGATATTGCCCCTGAACTTTTGTTTTTTCTCCTTTTCTTTCCTCGTCGACTCCTGCGGCCGATAAAAATGTTGGCAATTATGTCAATTCGCCAAAGACAAGTATGCCATTTATTTTCTGGTACTATTTTTCGAAATTTTTTGCTTGGCGAAGATTTCTCAATCGACATCGAAAATGGCTGTCGGCACGAAATTTACGGTCACGGACAGGCAAGATAAGAAGATATTTTCAAGGTTGTCAACGAAAGAACCTAACATGCTTGTGAAGATGAAATTCTGACCAGCTGACTAATGTACCAAAGAAAATAAGGCCTTCAGAGTTTAGCAAAATATATATTTAAGAGTTAATCCAAAAAAAAAAAAAACCAAATTGTCGTGCATGTGACAAATTTATCCTAAATTGATTTTTTTACCACCAAAAATTTCAAACTAGTACATTCGAAACAAATTTATCATCCGTTAATATGTGTCAAATTTTAAAGTTAAGAGTTGGATGACACGTGATATACAAATTTAAGGTCTTACGTGTTATTAACACAATTTTATGAAAATTGATGGATGGTAAATTTGTCGTGGGTGTATTATTTTAGAATTTTTCGTTGTCAAAAAATTAATTTTGGATAATCATAGATGTATAGATTTGAGATTTTTCATGTTATTAACCTTATATTTTACCTAGGTTAATATAAGATATATGAAGGAAAGGCCAATGGGTTTACAGATGTATAATCTCCTCATGGCTTTACAGAAAAAAAGTTTTGTTTTTTTTTTTATCTTTTCGAAAGACATTTTACTTATTCTGAATTCAAATGAATTGACTTGGTGACATTTCATCAGGAAAAAATCATGTACACTTTTTACATTATCTGGTATGTTATATTCTTTTCAATAATTAATACGAAGATCAGAAGCAATGAAATAAATGTGCAAATCCGCTCATTGACGAGCAAATTTTGCTTATTTCTCTCTGCACATTGTGCTTGTGCATGAAAACAGATAGATGAAGGGAGATTTTACTGGGGCATTAAATTAATTTTTTGGTTAGTAATAATTAGTAAGCATAATTAGATCTAGAAGAGGCCATTTCTCCTCCCTCCTTTTACTCGACGAAACAACCTTTAGGAAAGCCACAATGATGGTAATCATGACTGTCGAGTTTTGAATTTAAATGAGCCTCTTCCTTGAAAGAGGCTCTGAAGCAAAAATCATTGAAGAAATTTAAGGGTTGGCGAAAATTGAAAATTATCATTGATGCATTAGCTTCCCGCCATCAAATTGGGGTTTTTGGGTTACTGCATTATCATTAATGCGATGGCAAAGTTCAAAGTTCAAAGTTCAAAGGATAATGCTCATAATTGTCTTTCATGATGAAAATGATTAAAGGTCACATTGAAGAAGCCAAAAAAATTACATTTTTTAACATGGGTATGTGAATATTTGGCTCGACTGGTTCTCACTAATGCACACGAACCATACCGGTCAAGCGCATGATCTCGTGCGCATTATCGTATGAAAAACGATAATTGTTGTGATGGAGGTGCGTTTTCCCCCGATAATATGAAATGTATGTACGATTTGTTGACTAGTGACTTTAGACTCTATATAACCTAAGGGATTAGCATACTGAAAGTCCTAAAACTTGTTGCGAAACTGCAATTGAATCTTAAAACTTACAAAAAGTACGATCAAGTCCTAAAAGTTATCAAATTAATGCAATCAAGTCATTCTGTTAACTCCGTCTGATTTGGCTAACGAAAATGCCTATATGACTTTTTTTTATTATTTCTGAATCCTACGTGGCGTTAACACGGCTAAAACATAAAAAACAATGCCAAAATGATGTCGTTTTGGTCTAGATATGATTTTCTAATCTAAGTATTACTTAAATTAGCTTATAAAATAATTTTTATTAGAGGAAGGAAGGTAAAACAAACCATCACGCGGTTGCCTCACTATCGCCGGAAGGGCTGGCTAAGGTCGCCGGGGCTCGGCTGATGGCCAGTGACCCTTTGGGCATCGCATACATCATAGGAAAATTTGGTACATTGGCATTTGCCGACTTTTCTTATTTGATTACTTATCAAGCGGCTATGGCACTCTTTAACCAAATTTATATTTAAATAAAAAAATTACTGTAAAAATAAATGGGGGAAAATTTACCCCTTTTAGGCAATAGAGTGCCTTGCATCCACTTCATTAAAATTGTTCGCGGCTGCACAAAATTCCATAGCACAGATGCAGCGAGAGAGCTTCCGAGGTTAGACAATTTGCAGGCACGGGTTTGTCTTGGGGAGAAGAAAGAGGGTGGGGATCAACAAGGCAGGTGACTTACCCCCATCTCCACCCTTGATATACTCTTCCCCTTTATATCAAGGGTGGGGATTCCCCTACCTTGGCAAAATCAAGGTAGGGGATCCGGATCCGAAGAAAGAAGGCACAACTCAACTCATGTCTACCTTCGACCAAAAAAAAAAAAAAAAAACTCACGACTACCTTCGACCAATTAAAAAAAAAAATTCACGACTACCCCACCATCAGACATGTGAAATAGAGCTGGCACCTTAAAAAGAAAAAAAAAAGATGTGTTGAGTTTTTTTTTTTTTTTTTTTGTGTTGTTTTGCTTAGGATTGTCCACCATTGATGCGACGTGTGGCTGAGTTGGGCCTGAACAGAGTCCTCTTGGGCCCATTAAGAGGACCGCGTGCGGGCCCGCCGCAATGATTACATACTCTAATGGCGATTAATTGCCTAATGACGAGGCCCATATGAGACAAGAGCTAGTCATTGCCTATTTGCTTTACCTTGAAGATATCTTGCGGCCTTCCTTTCCTTTGGATTTTCTAGTTTATTATGCTCATTAACTTTTCTATAAGCAAGACACTATTAAACTCTCTTCCCGCTAATGTCTAAATAATAAAACACAACCAGCTCTTTTTCTTTTTTTTTTGGGTATAATTCCTATTGTTGAATCGCGTACTTTATTTTCAATTACCGTGTTTAGTAACCTTATCGCGCTCAGCAATTTACCGTGATGCTTGATTGCGGTACACTATAATCTAGGTCGTGGTACTCTCATCGAGTGATGTAACCATCTGAATATCCGACATCGATGAATAATTGACATAGACACTCTTACGGGGGTGCTAAGGAATTTCGCAACTGTGGCCGGCTGTGCTTTCTCACGCGACTTGAACAAATCTTGACACGGGTTGTTAGGACGTAGGTTTTCGTCGTGGCAGTAGATCTTGTTTTTTTCCTTTAGATCTGCGAAAGTTGAGCGATTCGGCTCACCCAATTGGAACATCTACAGCCCAACCTGAAGCCGAGACTTTTTTTTGTTTTTTGTTTTTTTGCTTACAATTAGTTGGGATTAGATCGTCGAAATCAGCTGACGAGCGGAACCGACGGTGGGTGTTAGCTTCTGCGAGCATGGGGTCCATGTTTGCTGGCCCGTTATCATGTAAAGATCGTACCAAACATTCCTTCCACCCCCAACGTGACCATCACAACCAAGTCATCGATCATCAACGACGCGAACTTGTCTTCTCGCTTAAGTTTTTAGTCTCGTTGCTGCATTTGTTTCTGTTTTATGAGTTAGGTGAAATGCTGCCGATGAAAAGGGGCAAAAAAAAAAAAAGATTTTTGTTTTGGTTTCGCAATCTGCTTTTTTTTTGTGTGTGCGTCGAGCGAGCGAGCGATAGATCGAGCGAAAACTATTGAGAATGAAGAGAGAATCATGGAGGTGTATTGGGTCTAAATAAAGTTGCGAACTCATGTATCACTCATATTATGTTCAAACTCATTTATGAACGATTAATTGAATATAACCTATTTTGATATGTCCGAATTTTAGTCTCGTTGATGCATTTGTTTGTGTTTACGAGAGTTGGGTGAAATGGTGTCTATGGAAAGGGGGGGGAAAAGTTTTTTAGGGTTTGGCATCCTTTAATTCCATTTTAAATCCAACCCTTGATAACAGTAATGATAATGTTGGAGAATCATGATGTCTCCCGCGGGGAACGGGATCATGACTCGATGCATGGAAAACGAACCCTAGGACCATCCCCACTACAGCCCCATGCTCGCTCTCTCTTTTCTGAGCAACAGCAAGAAGCTGAGGTTGAGCTTTAATTGACACCCAGAGGCGTAAGATCAAAGACTTGGTCGATGAGAATTTCCTGCCAGTGCAACGAGATTTCACACTTGCGAATTTGCGTAGATAGATGCGTATGTGACGGTTAGTAAGCCATAATTAGGACATCACTAGACTCCGTTTGTTTCGTAAAGAATGAATAATTTGAAAAATATTTTTCTAAAAAAGACGGTTTGTGTCTCTTACAAAAATGAACGAATAAAATATATCTATATAATCAACGAAAAATAATTTAGACACAAATTACAATCAATAATGAAAGCGTTTTTCATTGATTAATTATTTAAAACGATACAAACGCTCGTTTTTAAGGAAACGTTTTCTCTGAATCGTTACTTTTTTGCGAGATAAATGGAGATTAAATTGTGGAATTTCATCCATGGCAAATCGGGGAAAAGGTAGGGTCCGATGAGCAACAGTCCGCGGATGGATTATTGGTCAGGAGAATGGAAATCGCAAGCAGAAAGGACTGGCTTCGTTAGTTGTCGAGTGCCCCCTTGGGACTATCGAAAAGGATAGGTCCATTCCAATTCCCTCTTACTTCCCTTCACATTACCACGACATTATTATTTTCTTCGTCGATTAGATGAGGAAACTACTTCTGTTCCACTTATCTATAGTTGATGTTCCTAACAAACATTTGAGATGGAATCGTGTGATTTATTGAGAGGTCACGAGGGGTATTTACAAACTAATGGTTATGCAGAATAAAAATAGTAAGATAATAGTGATTGGCCAGTCGTTTAGTAAAAATAAAACAGACGCACAAAGTCTTTTAAAGTGGATTCAGGTAATATATGAAGAGGTCATTATGGAAAAGTACAAAAAAAAAAAACCTGAGAAAATGCTTTCGTGATTGATTAGTCAACAAATTAGTCGGTCATCTAGGAAGATAAAACAGGCATAAAATTTATTTGAAATGGATTAATGTGATATGGAAAGAGGTCAGTTGGGAATTAGTGGCAAAAGATGCAACACTTCTTTTGGAGGTTGGAGCAAAGGGGTTGGGCCCAAAAGGGGAAAATGGTAAAGCAGAGGGGGTCGTGGAACTATTTCGGGATATACATGGTGCTAGCGGCATGCGGCATGCGTCGTGCGACAGATCACATTCCACGGTCAATTGCTAGAAATTCATCTCATAATCCAGCTGATCGCTCCACTTTTTTGTTATTTTCGGTGAAAGTCTGATAGCTTCATTCTCGAGTATATCAATCATGAAAAATATCCAACATGTACAACTTGGTAGATTATTATTATTATTATTATTTTTTATGAGAGGTTTTTTTTTTGGGTCAAAAAAACAATAATGAGAGGTTGATGAAAGAAAGAGTAAACAACTAGGTAAATGTCGGCGACATAGTTACACCTGATTTACATGTATGATCAACAGTAACAGCAGTTCACAACACTCGGTCAGATAAGAGGATACCTTACCGTGGCTATTCAGCAGAACTGGATCTGCTTTTCCCGAGGCTTGTCTCCTCTCCGCCGGGAATTGAGCCTTATTTCCGACACCAAGCCATGGAAGAAGCATTGGCCTATCCAAGAATTACCCAGTGAGAATGAGATAGGCATTACAAACAAATACCACTTTGTCTACTGCAGTATCGCCGGGCAATAAACAGAAATGAATCCTCTTGTATGCTCAATTACATATGGCAATATGAACATTAGAAGATGTAATTGCATCTGCCATACTTTTTGTTCTTCCTAAGTTGAAAGGCTTGAGAGAAGGTTATTTCCAAACATCTACTATTCTACGGGCAGGAACTATACTATATGTACAACATCTCGTATTGAAAAGGAGTTACAGACCTTCAATTAAGAACTATGGTTTTGGAAGACCTCCACTTCCGTTTCCTTGCTTTCCTTAGAATACGCGCGGTCTCTACCTTGACTTCATCCGTTATGGAGCTTCCCTTATCTGTCCATGGAATTTTGATAAGCGATAGTGCTTCTTTATAAACATCCATATAGCTACACAAAACTAGAGATTTTTCTTTGAGATTTATCCATCTGGCATTTTACGAGCTTTCATAGATGGTTATCAAGTTTGTGGAAAATAATAATGTCTCTACATGTCAATCTTAAGCGGAGCTAATGGACTAAAATCATGCTCCCGAATGGCTTTGTGAATCTGGAAATGCTTCCATTTATTTCCCCACCATTAGCAGCTGACGATCATCCCATAATGAAAAGAAATTTATTTTACCTGTCTCCCTGTCATCAAGCAAGCAAGGAAATCCACTGTCAATCTCCTCATCCGACTCAATCGCAAGTCGACATTCTATTTCATCCACACTGACCTGCCGACAATGTCACGAATAAGATGAGGAATTCAGTACAACTTGTACCAATCCTACGTTGAAGAATTGACAGGCATCTCATATCAGTAATTTTTAATTGCCACGTGAGCAAAAGGAAACTTGAAAAAGCAGAAACACCTTTCTGTTTGATAACACATCTTTTTGCTTGTGCTTCATAGTTGGCAAATTAGGAGCAAAAGTTGTTTTTCCTGACTTCACTGACGTCCACCCTCCTAGTTCAGTCTTTGGTACCAAATCGTTTTGCAAACGCTCTGCTGAATTTGCAGATGAACTGAAACCAACACTTTGATATTTCAAAATGCTTGGGGACATGGGGCAGAAGAAAATGGGGACAAGCAAAACATAAGTAGGCAAGTAAGCGGGAAGCTTTCTAATTGAAATGCACATTCAATCCCGGATCACACACGTAATAATCCAGCAAGAGAAATATCCATCCTAAGCCCAGCTAATGGCGATTCATGTTGAGTTAGATTGTGTTATTTTGTTCTGTTTGTTTCATTAAAAAAAAAAAGCAAATACCCACCCACACAGACAATTAGAGTAATTGCCAGCCAATAAATTCTAATAATTATAAAAATACCATTCTGAAAGGGTAATTAGATTCTCAGCATGGAAATTATTGCTTTTTACAAAAGATGATGTCAGTGCATCTCAGCTTTGATAGAGAAGAATAAAACCTGCATATTATTGTTAGAAGTGTCTCTGGCTACCCAAATAGGCTTTTAAAACTCGAGTGCAAATGTTGATGCTTACAATTTGTCAGTTATATTGATCTCACATGAAACATTCACTTCTAATAGTTTAAGCAGCCAAAATGAGGAATCCAGTCTTGACACCTCTGAGCTACGAACAACTTAATGTTGCTAACCGGGCTATGATTATCTATTTCTCTTACTCAGCAAAGCAATCGCAAAAGACAAGATGACATACCTTTCTAATTGTTGTGCCTTCCTTTGTGGGATAGCAGAAATGCTGGTACCCTGCAAGCTTGCAAGTTAATTGTTTTGTTTCCTATAGAGCAATCAATAAGCCCATGTGATCTTTAAGAGAGTATCAAATTACCTTTACTGGAAGAACAGCAAGTGCTGCTGATTTTTGGCTCTGCAGGATTGATCGTGTTGCCTGGAATTAATCAAGGCTTGGAATGTAATTCATCTCATACAAATACAAAAAGGATCGAAAAAGAAAAAGTTCAAAGTAAATGATCAATCTGAAACACAAGGAAATTCTCTTCGTGATGGGAACGAGCATACGTCGAGTACCATTTATTTTCACCTTTAAGAAGTTTACCAGAAAGTAAGCAAAACATTAAATCAGCTTTTGAATTGTATAGCCATGTACCTCAATTTCTTTGAAGAAGGTATTATGAAGCTGATCTTGTAGTTTCAGCATTAGTCCTTCTACCTTCCCCGGTAAAGCTGAAAGCGCTGAGAAGACTTCCTGCAATCGGTCCTCGTTTGTGTGCTTACTGAGTTGTTCAGATATTGATTTGAAACAACCATCAAGACTAGCTTTGATGTCTTCTTGTCCTTTGCGCTAATTCAGCATGTCATGAGAGTGATAAATGGTCATGCATGACAATCATGCGATGTGAATATTTGAACAGGACCACAAAATTAACAAGGGGATTTGATGTGTCACCATTAGCTGCAGTGAGTTATCCTGGGTCATCAACTTCTGATGTATGCTTTCCACTGCAAACAACAATCAGAAGTAACACAGATGGTGACTCGTTAATTTGCAGCACTCTCTGAAAGACCATATCATACAATGACATCATATAAGATGACTGCAACAGAAAAAGAAAGATCAATTCATCACGGTGAAAATGCATGTAATTCCATGTAATATATGTGACGAATTTGTCATAACTTTAGGTAGTGAGACTGTCGATAATTTTTTTTTTTCCGTTCGATTGGCAGTTATTCGCATATAGATTAAGAAGAATTCATTGATAAGACTTAGTTCTTTAATTTTGAATTAGTGATGCCCATATGCCTGAAGGTAATTGGTGGTTATAAAATATATTTCAAAAACACTGCTAAAATGATCTCATTTGTGGTATCTGTTACGAATACATTGGATAGAGAATTCACCTTCTAGGGATAATTCTTTTGTTCTTTTGTTTACTTGCATGACATCACTCTGGACAGAATCCACTACTATCCCAAACCTGCTCAATGAAGCTTCCATCAATCCAATTCTGCGCTCAAGTTCTTCTGTTATCTGACCTGCAAAAGTAACAATAATGCTCCTCGAAGCTTTGGAAACTTATTACAGTGCAAATATGCATCAAATAGCCATACATCTTCTCTTGAAAAAAGGTCAACAGACGAAATTCAGAAAGTCCCATCACAAGTAACATCATAAACAGCAATTAGTGAAATAAGTTATATAAAATCCAGGAACTTCTTTATCAAGGACCATTGTGAATAGCTAGTACTCAAGAAATTTGCATCTGGCCTTTGACAGTTTCTGTAGCTTACTTCCACCATCTAATGAGGAACTGGCACTCCACTTCCGGATAAGTTTGGTGGAATTTCTTGAGATTGGCATTTGACTCTCTTCTCGCGTATGATTGACCCGAGCTAAGGAAGAAGGTATGTTCTTTTTAGAGTTCTCTTTTTCTCCAGAACCATATCTCTGCAAGTGAATTGTTTGAAACTAATGTTAAAATCAATGTATTAAAATGCTCGTTGTAGAAGAAAGATTGTATAAAAGTTAACTAGAGATTGCAGGATCCTATTCTCGCCACTGCAAATAATTTCACCCATCAAGAAATATGTTCCTACCTATAGAAAGAAAACTTGAGTCTAAGTTTGAGCCAAAAGAGTTATACTTAGGAAATCGAGGAAAAGAATAATCAAAAGTGGCAGGCAATTGTCAATTATTTTTGTATTCTCTATCGGTGGATACAGTCATGATGCAGCAAATTTATCCACAGATACATCAAAATGTTGCACAAGTTTGACATAGATTTCATCTCAAAGCTTGTCAAGAGCGCCCACGGTCCATCTCAGCTGAACTTCTGACAAGTTTCTTTGAACTAAAGAATCTCCTGAAACATCAAAGCAGGAGAATACCTAAGGTATATGTTTGCATCTCATTAAGCAATTATGCCATGTCGAGGTCACAAACCAATACAGTGTAGATGCTTCAGATTTATGACAAAAAATTTGGTTTTTTTATAGTCAAAATACAATTCCTTTTCTATAAAAGCAATTAACTTGTTTCAACATGTGAGTGTATGTAATCTAAACACTCTGTGATACTTTCTCCTCTGACCAGATAATACAAGCAATAGTTCCTCATTTGCACACCAGAGATGACACATGGAATTCAATTCAAACCTTCTAAACCTCATTTCCAAGTGAAAGCATTCTATGTGAATAAACAATCCTGAGTGCTGACTGCAAATTCTTCTGTGCATATGTTAATAGTCAAAGCAAACAAGGCTAGACCAGATCGTTTGTTAAAACTTCATCCAGAGAAGTCTGAGAGAACTGAGAGAATAGCCCATGCTGAGATGAAAGTCCCTGAGAAAATGATTGTTGCGAATGTTGCTGCGTTTGAAGCTGTGATGCTTGCCCTACAGTTTGTAGAGTAATTGGTCTCCTGTATATCATTACCAAACAGCAGTTAGCTTTGATCTTCACTTTACAGCATAGAAGATAAGGTGTAGGGCAATTACTCTACAAGCTGTAGAGCAGATGACTACGCAGCTCCAGCATGAAATGCGGAACATGGAGGACAGAAAATGTCATAGGTAATTCAAACGTATGTTGCTCGTCACTTTGTGTATTGGACAATCACTATTGTTGTGTATTGCGAGATTTCTCTTGAACTGAAAGACAAGTGAGGAAAATGATATGGCAGCCAAACTCCTACGTTAATATCATATCACAGGCATAATCTCTTCCTAGTCCCCTTCCAGAAAAAGGTAACCAAAAGAGAGAACATCACGATGATGCCACATCTAATTGCAGATTTTCCAGATTCAAAGCCTCCTTATCTCTGTTGAAACTTCAGGTAAAAATTAGAAGTGATCTCAGATTCGATCCTTCAATAGAACCAGCAACGCACAACTTACAAGCTCCAATTCACCTTATAAAGTCGTCATCATCTAATCGCAATCATTCCGTGCAGTTTTCGCCACACTAGACATTTCGGAAGCAGCAAATTGCACGAAATCGGTAGATTCACACCGTCAACCGCTCGTCGCTCACGAGAACTGAAGCAAACCGGCCTAGGAATGCTCGTAGACTCGAATGAACATAGAGGAGTACTTGCTCGAAGCTACGACAGTAACGATTTCTCAAAACGAATCAAGTGGACGATCACACAAAAGGGAGGGAGGGAGGGAGAGAGAGAGCGCCTAACCTGGCGTGCGGAGGGAGGACGGAGATGGAGCTGAGGTCACAGGCTCGGTTGATCTTCATCTTCATCGCTCGATCCACTTCGCTCAAGAGATGAAGTTCACTCCGACAGAAAAAAAAAAAATTCGGAGATGGAAGCTAACGGATCACTGCATCCATTCGGAGGGAGAGAGAGTTTTGGACGTTGGCGGGACCTGGGCAGACTATTTAGGGCCTGTATGGATGGTGGCTGCGGCAATTGTTTCTGTTCCAACAAAAACGCGTATGGTTCCAAAAGTGCTCCTAGGAACACTTTTTAGAAAAAGAACATTTTTGCTCCAAAACTGAGGAGTGATAAAAACTTGCTTTTTCTAATAAGGAACACTTTTGATAACGCATCAGGAACACTTTCGGCAGGCTCCCACGATACACACCTCTCTCACTCTCGTTTGAAGTCTTCGACTGCATCTCCTCCCTGCGACCACCGAAGCCGTTCGTCACCAGCCAAAGCCGCTGCTCTCCGGTGAGTCTCCCCTGCGTCGACCTCTTCTTCTTCCTCTTCTCGGCACCGAGTGAGGGCGGCGAGCGCGAGGCCGACCTATGGGTCGCCCAGGCGAGCTCCGCTCAGATCTGGGCGGAGCTCGGCCTCGCGCCGCGCGGAGGAAGTCGACCAGCGCCGCGCGAGCGGAGCTCGCCTGGGCGACCCAGGTCGGCCGCGCGGCGAGGAAGAAGTCGACCAGCGTTGCGCGAGGCTCGCGCGGCGCTGGTCGACTTCCTCCGCGCGGCGCGAGGCCGAGCTCCGCCCAGATCTGAGCGGAGCTCGCCTGGGCGACCCATAGGTCGGCCTCGCGCTCGCCGCCCTCACTCGACCTCTGATTTGGGCTTAATACTGTGGGGTCGGGAATGGCTCAATACTGCCTGATTGTTGCTGGTGGAGTAGTACTGTGAATTGATTTGTTGATAGCCTTGGATGTTCTTGAGGGGGCGGCAATTTCAGAGGGGTCGAGAAGGGCTTAATACTGTGGGGTCGGGAAGGGCTTAATACTGCTTGATTGTTGCTGGTGGAGTAGTACTGTGAATTGATTTGTTGTTAGCCTTGGATGTCCTGGAGGGGGCGGCAATTTCCGAGGGGTCGGGAAAGGCCTAATACTGTGGGGTTGGGAAGGGCTTAATACTGCCTGAAATGTGATTTTGGATGTATGGAGATACATGAGTTTGCACATCTGTTTACATATTCTATTGCTCCCAATTCACTTCTGTTGATAGCCTTGTATGGAGATACGTGAGTTTGCTCCCAATTCACTTCTGTTGCATCCTTTTGCATTGACAGAGTAGGCATATTAGAGCCACATATGTAGAAGTGATCCTCAGCTTTGGTCTATGTTTCCTTCTCACCCATATGCACAAATGTTAGGCTTCGATCCTTTCTACTGGGTTCTTTTTCTTTCATGTTTTCCTTCTATTATTTTAGTGGTGAAGTCTTCTTTCTTGTTACTATAAAGTGACGTCTTCACTGATCCTCAGCTATTTTTTCAACATAACTCTTATGCCTGATTGTTGCATTGATTGAGCTGTTATGTCCTTGTGTCCTTACTGCTTGATTATTGTGTTGAATTAGTCAAGATTACATGGCATCCCAAAAAGACTCGTTCAGTGCAAAATGGACGGAGACTTCTCTCAACTTGTTTGTGAGTTTGATGGTAGAAGAGGTGAAGAAGGGAAATCGCACCTCTTGTACATTCAATAAAGCAGGGTGGAGAAACATAAGAGTCACATTCAACAACAAGGTGGGAGTCCAATATACCCAAATCCAATTGAGAAATAAGCACAACAAGCTGAGAACACAATATGGTAGTTTCAAGAAACTTCTTGGGCAAATAGGTTTTGGTTGGGATAATGTCAATAAAAGAGTGACCGTCGATGATCCAAGCATATGGGATCTTCACGTCAAGGTATCATTTTGTCATTATTAAACATCTTGTACATATAAGTCTTAACATGTTTATTTATGATGGCTATTTATTGTGAAAATTACAGGATAATCAGGAGTGGGCGAAATTCAAGAGGGATGGATTTCCTATTTATCCCGAGTTGTGCATTATATTTGGTGATACATATGCTACTGGGGATCAAGCAATAGGAACTGGCCAGAATTTACTACTGTCGGACGATGATGATAACCATGAAAATGATGGTAATGATTTGACTGAGGGTTTTGATGATCATCACCTTGATGAGGAAGGCTTCCCACCTGCCGATCCTGGTACTCCAATTCATGATAAGCACAACTTGGATAGGACTCCAAATACCAAGAGAAGAAGAAAGAGCAGCCAGTACAATTTAACCACGACTTGCAAAGCCATCGAAGATATGATCAAGTCCTCATCGGCCACCTCACAGCCACCTGTGAACCCCTATTCTGTGGCTGCTGTGGTTACTTGTTTACTTGAGATACCTGGATTGGATGATGGTCTTTACACCAAAGGAGTGGACAAAGCATGTGCTAGTGCTGAATGGAGGGAGGCTTTTATCACAAGCACCTCCGAAAGGAGGAATGCACTTCTCCGCAATCTTTAGTAGAAGTTTGGATTTGTATTGTGGATTTTTATGTGGTGTTTGGTTTTATTTTATTTTGGGACGAAATAGATCATCGGTTGTTGTTTGTTTTTAAGGATTTTCATGTTGAGACTCCTATTTGCATTTGCTATGGTATGATGGATTGTGTGAAATTTGTGTTCTTTTTCAAGTACTTATTTTAATGTCATTTTATTTGTGTGCTGATATAGGTGCTGAATGGACGAGGAATCAAGTACTGTGTCTACTGGACAGTTAGATCCAGTTGGAACATGCTTGAATAAGTTTCATATTACGATAATACGTTCATGGATCTATGCTCAAATGTTGGACCAGTGCTTGCATTCGAAAGAACCATGCAGGGATAGTAAACAAACAGGAGCTGAATGGGTAAGCGAGATTCTTCATGGACACTCGGATAGAATATACGAGGCATTTAGATTGGAAAGACATGTTTTTCTGAATCTATGTGATTTAATGATTGAAAGGGGTTGGTTGAAAGATAGTCCGCATATTAAGGTGGATGAACAAGTGGGTATCTTTTTATTGATGGTTGGTCACAAGAGCTCTATGAGAATTTTATCCGAGAGATTCCAACATTCCCCAGAAACAGTTAGCAGGTATTTTAACAAAGTGTTGATAGCGATGATCAAACTTTCAGAGGAAGTCATCAAAGCACCTTCCTTTGATGTAGTCCCGGAGGAGATTATGCTAGATCCTAATCATTCGCGCTACTTTAAGGTATGTTTTCATATTAAGTTTGCATCATAAAAAAAGAGCTGTAATTGTCTATCTTATGTAACTATAATTTTGTAAAATCACAGGATTGCATAGGTGCTATTGATGGTACGCACATTAGTGCTGTTGTGCCTAGGTCGAAGCAAATCCCATATAGAAATAGGAAAGGTACCACCACCCAGAATGTGCTATGTGTTTGTTCCTTTGATATGAAATTTACGTTCGTGTATGCTGGATGGGAAGGATCGGCCAACGATTGTCGGGTGCTCTCGGCCGCACTCGAAGATCCTCGATAAAATTTTCCTCCACCACCAATGGGTATTTTCTTTGTCTATTACTAGTAATTTACTTATGGTCATATTGCGATGCATTTCATAACAATTTTATATTGTACCTTATTGTAGGCAAATATTACGTAGTAGATTCTGGTTATGCAGCACTTTCAGGATTTTTGACGCCATTTAAAGGTGAACGGTATCATTTGAATGATTATAGAGGTAGAGGGAGACGGCCTACAACAACGAGAGAATTGTTCAACCATAGGCATTCTTCACTTCGGAACGTAATTGAGAGAACATTTGGGGCACTCAAGAAACGGTTCTTTATATTACAACACATGCCTTCCTTTCCAATTCGGAAGCAAGCGTTCATTGTCATTGCTTGTTGCGCTCTTCACAATTATATTCGCGACCAAGATAGGATGGACAGAAACTTTTCTGTTTATGGTGATCCTAACTACGCACATGTGTCTACAGAAGAAGATGTTGCTGATGGCGTATCGGATGTGCAGGCAAATGAGATGAATGTACTTAGGAAAAGTATTGCAAATAAAATGGCAAGGGATTACAATATGCCTGAAATTCCATGACTTTGTATTTTTCAATGATGTAATCATATTTCTAACTACTTGGGAATATTTGTGTATGACTCGTAATTGTAGTTTTCCTATATATGAAAAGCATATTTCATGTTCTTATTATTCAATTCCAATTAGCTCATTCTCTTTCAATTTGTTATCTTAATTGATTTCGTACATATTGTAATTTGATAAATCGTGGATAAATTACTTATACATATATTAGTCTAATTTTATTTAGTAAATTGAACAAATGAGACTTAATTTGATTTATTAAGTTAAAAAGATAAAGACATATTAATTTATATATATATATATATATATATATATATATATATAGTCCCTTTAATTAAATAAAAAATTAGGAACATAATTTTTTTTGCAGTTACCAAACGCGTTTCTGTTCTTTTTTTGTTCCAGAAACAGAATTTTTTCCCATTTACCAAACGCGTTTCTGTTCCCAAAAATCGTAGTTTTGAGCAGAAACACAAAAAAATGTTTCTGTTCAAAAAATGCTCCCAGAAACAGAAACGCTACCATACGCAGCAATAAGAGGGAAACGGAATTGCTTCGACCCGAGTCGGAGCGTCGGGTCGAATCATATGATAAGTCGGGCCCAGCCCATCGGGTCGGGTAGGATCCCTTTTGGATTGGCGTGCCTTTGGGTTTCTGTGTTTCGCTTTGGGAGTTCCTGGATTGGCATTTCCTTAAGTAAGCTCTCATTACAATTTTTTTTTTTGGTCGGATGCTCTCATTACATTACTCTCTTTCCTGTTGTATACATAATTTGTCTTTTTTTAATCTAAATTTGTTTTGTTTACATGTTACTTATGAAAGAAAACATCATTTTAATCGATGTTACAAGCAAATCTAAGCCAAAATTATTATTTTTTTTTCAATTTTTTCTTTTCAAATTTACCCTTTCAATCCCAATATCCAATTATTGAGTGACCACCTGCATTTTTATTCCAAGCATAACCACCGTTTTATCTTAGTTTACGCAACTGCCAATATTTTTCCTAACTATTATTTTCAACATTTAAAAATAGGGATACTATCGTCATTATTTGAATATATATATATATATATATATACACACACACGCATGCGCTAAAATATATATATATACACACGCACGCGCGTATTTTAGCTATTCATCTTTTCATTAAAGTGGTGTCGATAATAGATTTGACCTATATGGCATGCGCAAGAACTAGCTATCATATAAAGTAAAGAAGACCTCCTGCTTTTCAGAAATTACTATAATTTTGTTCCTCCCTAAATATCATATGTTAGGTTTCTGTCAATATTGAAGCCATCGACAATTGCTTAAATTAACAAATCTATATCTAGCGAGCTTTCATATTAAAATTTAAACCTTTTGTACTCTATAATAAGATTCATACAAGAAAATCAATCTCAATATTTGCACATATATTACACCATCTTCATATTGTGTATTTTTTATGACTTATTTATGCAATTAATGATACTAAAACTAATCGTATAATAAATACTCGTTAAAAAAAAAAGAGATATCAAATATCACCTATTCTATCGTGTAAATCAAGGAAATCCCAGTACTTTTTAAAAATGCGTAAATTCATAATTTTATTTACCATTCACTTTTTATAAAATTAATTTCTATGTAGTTTTCTAACTTTTAACAACCTTATTGAAAAGATTTACAGAATCGAGATATGTGTTGGCTAGTCATCATATCTCTACATTTTTTTTTATATCTTTTTATCAACAATTTTTTTTTTTTGGTGGGAACCTTTTCACTAATGTGAATTTTTCCCCCATACAAATGACGTGTGCACATTTGCTAGTACTAATATGAATACATTGTAAAAATTATCAAAATATCCTCATTCCATGCCATTCCAATTTCCAACAACAATATCTCCTACAATCAAACATAAGAATCCCGATTCCATTTCTTTTCCACATTTTACCAACCAAAAATACTGGAATCGTCGTCCCATATCATTCCTCGGTTCCCTTCCGCTCCACCATATCAAATACGGCATTACATCTAATGGTACGTCAAGAAATTTTTTTCAATGCCGGCGATTTGTTCAAAGGACGATTGGCAAAATGTGGCGACCAAATTTTATCGAGTTTCTTGATCATAGGAAGAAAAGTTATATCAAGATTGCATTCCGGGAACCAAAGTCACCAATTCTAATAACATTTTTAGTTTATCATAAGAAGAGATAATTCAGGAGTTTTCAATAATCCGATGTGGACAAATATTTTGTCCCAAAAAGCAAAGATACACATAAATAATAATAAAAAACCCAAATTATTTCGTCCGTCAAGGAGGTGGAGATGAGAGTGAATGTGGACCCCCACACTTCTTGAGCACGATGATGCCCTTTTCCCAATCCGTTTCCCGGAAAGTTGTTGCTTTCCCGGCAGTTTCTTTCAGCCATTGACTTCGCAAAGACTTTGGAAACGACAAAAGAGAAAACAACAAGAAACAGACGCCTTCCTTCGGAAGTTAAACTGTGTAGTGCACACACAGATATAGAGAGAGAGAGAGAGAGAGAGAGAGAGAGATGAAAGAGACAGCGATACTTTGGCACCTTGGCTGGTTGGCTTGCCGTGATTGCCCTCCTGAAGCTGATTGGATATTTCCCTCCTGTGCGCGAACACAAACACAGACGCCAGTCTATTATATAAGCACACGAATCCAAAAGAACTCATCTGGGTCATCACTGATCAGTGTCTCTCGCGAGGTAAAGTTGCTCCGTTTCGCTCGGTTCTTCTTCCCCTGTTTCGAGTTTGAGCGGCGGCTACGATGGAGGTCAGTGACGGTCAGTCGCCGGCGAGGGTGGTCAACGATAGAGTCTACGTGGCGGTGGGGAGGGACGTGCAGGAAAGCAAGTCGACCCTTTCGTGGGCATTGGACAATTTCGGAGGCGACTTTCGCATCATTCATGTTCATCAACCTCGTCAGCTGAATCCACCTCGTAAGTGAAAAGTGATGGTTTTGCCAATTTGATCCATCTTATACGTTGTTCTTTTTCCAATCATTGATCGTCAGAACTGTGGAGTTGAACAGTGTCATGGCATGATTTTCTAATAGATTATAACCCATAATGTTTTGGTTTTTTAACCTTTTCAGTTTACTGTCTATCGACAAGCAGACACAGTACCATGTACTTGGAATTTTGTGAATTTTCATATGGTTTATTTAATGGCGGCTTGAGTTTGCTGTTATGAGTTTTAGGGTCTCCTTGTGGGCTCAGTTATGTTCCCGCACTGTTTGATGCTATGCTCAGTATAAGCTTTCAAGCACACATATAAGGCTGCATAGCACTCCTAGAAAGTATTTCTGCAAAAGTGTTCCTGAAATACTTTTCGGAGCAGGAACGCGTATGGTAAAAAAATGTTTCGAAAGTGTTCCGAGAAACACTTTTGAAGCCAAAAAAAGAAACAAAAAAAAACTTATTTATGGGTTTTGGAACACTTTTTAGAAACAACTTGAGGGCGAGCTCGTGCAAGCTGCCACTGCCGGTCGCCGGCCGCTGCCGCCGCCTCCGCCGACGGTCGCCGCTTCCTTTAGGCTAAAAAAGTGTGTGTGTGTGTTTTTTTTTAACTTACCAAACACGTTTCTGTTCCCAAAAATCTTAGCCGGGAACAGAAACACAATAAATATGTTTCTATTTCAAATATGTTTCCAAGAACAGAAACGTTATCAAACGCAGCCTAATCTGCTTGAGATTTTACTGCTCTTTTATTGTCGAAGGGATGACTATGTTTAGCAATCATTATGCTAATGGCTTATTGAGTTTGCTTTGTCAATCTCGTTAATATCATCTCTTGGTCAGCTGAATCCATCCATGTGGCACATGTTGAAAGAGATTGCTTTGTCGTTTGTCAATTCCCTCAAAGGTGTCAATGTGAAATCCTGATGAGCGAACTAAGAAGTGGAGAATTGGTGGTTTTTTATTTGCTTCATGGCCATTCTTTTTTATAAAAAAAAAATTGGGTGCACCTGCACTCTATCAGCAATAAGATCTCCAATGATTGCAGATGATAGTTTTGTGGGACTGCATTCAGGGAGGTTCATCTCTACCCAAGCGCAGTATTGGACATTATCGACAGATGGGTCGTTCGTCGATTTTGGGTGTAAAAATAGCTCGCCGTGAATCTTATATTTCCACTAATACGTGGCATGACTGCACAGTTGAATCTTGACTAGTTTACTAGTTAGTATCATTGTCTGAACTTGCGAAATGGTTCGGGAGATAAGTTTTCTCTGGCTCCTGAGAATGACCCACGCTAGAAAAAATTAGTATTGGAATGCGAGCGAATTGCTAGTATTCATTTCAAGTACTAATTTAATGTGATTTTCCTCTGCTATAGTTCTGTAACAATAGTTCCCTTTATGCGGTTGAACTCTGCTCCGCAGCACGCCCGTTTTATGGTGGTGGATCCAGGAATCCTCAAGAACTCGCAAGGCAAGAGATGGAAAGGATTCTGGATGAGTACATTCACATTTGTAACCAAGCAGAGGTTAGTACCTTCCTTCTATAGTACGCATTTGTTGCTTCTAAAAATGATTTTGACCTTAATTGCGGGTTAATCTCTCATGGCTCAGTTATTATTTTTTACCTGAAGCAAAATCGCTAGGAGACTAGAACTGCTGCTGCCAAATCAAAAGTTTCAGAGCGTATTTTAAGTGTGCAAACTGACATTTCTTTCTTCAGGTTCATGCTCAGAAAAGACACATTGAGACGCAAGATATAGGAGAAGGGATTGTGGAACTCATCGAGCAGCATGCCATTACGAAACTTGTCATGGGAGCAGCTGCAAACAGACGCTATTTTGAGTACGGCCTAATCATGACTCATGATTGTATCTCTAATCAAATTACATTACCTGGGCAGTAGAAGCTAATCTGATATTTACCCCCAACCTGGTCCTAGAATAACGGACCAACAGTACTCGGGCTTTCTTAATGAGCTAGCATAGTTACTTGTCTGAGCGACCGACTAGGATTATCTTGACAGACTAAACCTAGAATCTTGTATGTAATGAAGCGGCCAATTGTAATGATCACAGTTAGGTTGAGCTCTTTGTTTAGTATTGTATTGTAAGTTGACAAGTACGTGTCTAAAAATCCGCGTCCTTTTTCTTTTTCGTTTGTATTCTCGAAATTGCTTGGTCATCTGCTTTTCACGTTGCAGGGGGATGGCACAACTCACATCCAGGAAAGCGAAATTTGTAAATCAGCATGCACATCTGTTTTGTCACGTTTGGTTTGTCTGCAATGGGCACCTAATCTGCTCAAGGTATGCGTGATCGTTTTATTGAGGTTTAATTATGGCAAGCATGAAGATGATAAATCTCGGGGAACGAATTTTCAATGATTTCAAATGGATTTAGAAGTTTATATGTATTGATTATCAAAGGCTTTCGGTGTTCATTGTTAAATAAAAGTCTAACCCAAATGCTGAAAACTAATTAAGTATAAGAAAAAGAAAGTCACTCCAAAGAGAACCTAAGCTTCCAAGGTCAGCTCTCCATTTGCTGATGGAACTAATGCCCATTCACTTCTTGAGGCTTTGGTTGAGGCTCTTTATGTACAGGAGTACACTGGAGATTGCTGCTTAAGCTTTTTCTAAAACTCATCTCAAGCTTTACTTGAACACGACCTTATCTCAGTTGATGTGACCTACCAAATCTTTACAGGGAAGGTGATTTAAACACTTTCGATATGGACATCACACCATCAGTATTACCAGGCAGTTCTGTTGTTGAATCTGGACTTCAAAATGTAAGGAGTCCTCTTGGTTCAGTTCATTCAGGATCCAACTCTAGTGAAGTCGAAGACGATCTATCTTCGGTTCAGTATGAAAGGGGTGAGAGGAGTAATTATATTTCTGAACCAAATTCCCTGCATGCATATGAAGGCTGCAGCCAAAACCAAAGCTATACTGGAATGGTGAGAACCTTCCTTTGTTTTTAGACTGTATCCATTCATAGTTTCGAGTTCAGGTGAAGATACTATGGCCGGTGTTTAGATAAATTACTAGGAAAGTCGAGAAAACTGCAAATGGGGCTATCCACAAAGTAAAGTCTTTGTTATGAGGCCCTATTTGGTTGTCAGCACCAAATTTATTGTTCTAATGTAGCATGAAATTATTCCTAGAGAATTTTCAGACATCATTATGCAATTTGCTGATATTTTTCCCTATTTGCAGCTTAGAGCACTTGGAGATATGTACAATGAGCAGGTAAGAGTGAGGAAAGATCTTGAAGAATCGATAGCGATCGAAAAAGAAGCATTCGAAGAGCTTAAGAATCGACATGAGGAACTAGAGATGCTCTACGTAGATGCTTTGGAAGCTAACGCCGAACTCTCGGCTAACCAAACAAGTGAACCCTCCAGGGCCCATGGACAGGGCTTCATTTGTGAGTTTTCTTGGTACGAACTAGAGGAAGCTACCAACAGTTTCAATCGATCGTTAAAGATTGAGGAAGGGGAGTATGGGAGCACCTATAAAGGTTCGCTTCATCACACGCCAGTGGCCATAAAGATGACGCGCCCTTGTTATTACAGTCAGGAGGTAAGGTGGTTGTCTATTGCTGGAATTTCCTGGAAGGCTCACAAAACAATTTAAATGAAAGATTATTACGGAAATGGCATTATGAAGTTTTCCATTGAACCGGGAAAAGGTCAAGTGACTGCAAAAACTTAAGGAGCACAATTTGCTTAAAGATTGATAATGAAGTCTAAATCTTAGAACTTATTGGAGATCTGATTCTTGTTTTATTTAGGATAAAGTCTGATAAATGAATGACCAAGATGTTACTCTCTTATTATGGTAATTTAGTAATCTTTGTCTTGTTCGCCGGGATTGTGTTGTAGGCTCTCTCCCATACTTGTGGGTTCTGTTTCAGGTTCAATTCGCGACCAAGTCAAGGCATCCTAATTTGGTAACCCTCATCGGAGTCTCCCCTGATGCCACGGCTCTCATTTATGAGTACCCCCCGAATGGCAGCCTTGAAGACCAACTCAGCGCCAGGGACACCAGCAGCCATCTATCTTGGCAAACTCGAATACGTATTTGTGCAGATGTGTGTGCCACGCTTATGTTTCTTCACTCTTGCTATGGTATAGTACATGGCGACCTGAAACCGGGAAATATTCTTCTTGACTCCAACTTTGCGGCCAAAATAACCAACTTTGGATTGTGTTCTGCCCCGTCTCATTCCCCAACGACGGGACAGTTGCCTTTTGCCTCTGATGTATATTCATTTGGTAATGTGTTACTGCGGCTACTCACTGGGAGATCGGCCCTAAATTTAGATGAAGTGGTGCAAAGTGCATTAGATGTAGGGAATCTAAGAGCTGCCTTGGATCCTACAGCAGGGCACTGGCCATTCGAGCACGCCACAGAGCTGGCTCACCTGGCATTAAGTTGCCGTGACATTGATAGCGACACCCGACCGGATCTCGGGTCACAGGTGTGGCCGGTACTTGAACGGATGCGAACCCATTGTGAAGCCTCTTTATCCAGTCGGTCCGGTCCAGAGCCTCCACCTCATTTCTTTTGTCCAATCTCCAAAGTGAGTCAGCTTATCATTTCATCTCGGCATATATATCACTCACTGCTTAAACCAGGTATTGATATGTTGGCCTGAATACATTTATCTTCGATTGATGAACTTGGTTTCGACCGCGCGTGTAGGACATCATGCGAGAGCCTCTTGTGGCGGCAGATGGTTTCACTTATGAAGCGGAGGAAATAAGGCGCTGGCTTAGCGTCAAGGACACTTCGCCCATGACGAATTGTCCCCTCTCGACCTTCGATCTCTTCCCGAATCAGGTTCTCCGTTCCATGATTCAAGAGTGGCTGCAAAGCCATTGAACCTTGGTTTTGGCATTGAAGTGTACATATGCTGCGAAAATGTTGTTGGCATCTGCGTGGAATCTATTTCATCTGCATCTCTGTATCCTGTGAATGAGATAACGCTGTGAAAACTTCACTTCTCATCGAAATGCTCTGCTTTGACAAATCGTTTGTCCGTCGTTGGCATTTCCTTGGATAAGCTCTCACTTCTCTTTCCCTTGTTTAGGTGATTTGTTTGCATTTTGCTTATAATAAAAGGAAAATGATGCAAATAATTCGTGAATTTTGGCTCAAGGTGCAATATTATTCTTGAATTTTTAATTTATCTAATGTGCTCCCTGGACTAAATTGAACACTTAACAAAAGTTTAGAGGGACGACATCGCACATTGAGGATAAAGCAAATTGAACATGCATAAAAAATTCAGGGATGATATAGTACATTGAGATAAAATTCAGGGGCTACATTGAACAAATTAAAAGTTCATGGACGACATTGAAAGTTTAGTCAAAATTAGGGACCATTTATGTAATTACCCTCTAAAAAGAGACACATGTATGCAAAAAAAAAAAAAAAAAAACTCTGTACTTGAAACAGTAATGAAAAGAAATTATCAATAAAATGATCCACAATTTTCAAAGGAGAATGGTATAAATTGGTGCAAATTCCAAACAACTCTTATTTGAAATCCTTCGAGGAACATTGTCGTAGGATTGAAAAAGTTCATATATACCTGTATATGTAAGCCAACGATGTTTTTTTTTTTTTTTTTTTTTTAAATTTTTTTTTAAAATTTTAATCTCCAATTATTGCTTTCCAAATTTACCCTTGCAATCACAATACCTGTTTATTGATTCTTTTTAATACATAATTATTCATTGATTAATCACCCACTTTTTCCCCAAGCATAATCACCATTTTGTCCTTTTTATTTTGGCAAGTGTCTGTATCTTTTTTGTAACATTTCCTTGCCACAATGAAAAAGCAGGGACAGTCGTTATTATACAATTTTTTTACCCTATATTTTTATGTTCGCCGGTTAATAATATTACCATTTACAATGACATCACTAAGCAAATTTGACAGTTATAATTTCCACTATTATCTCTCAAACAGTTGTATATGAGCATAAAAACAATAATTCCAATATATCTCTCATTTTTTTCAAAATTAATAAACTCCTTTTCTACCGAAAATGACCTTCCTGAAAATATCAAATCTCAATATACTTTTATTTTTTGACACACATTTATACAATATCCTTATATTGATCCTTTTATCAATTATGAATTTAATAGTTCGGATATTGCATGTAACAAGGTGATTTTGTTAAAAATTTCAAATGCCAATTTCTTCCATATATTTAAAAATTGTGAAAAAGAAGCATATGTAATTATTATTATTTTTTGCCTGTCATATCTCTAGTTCTTCTCTTTCTGATTTTTAGCGAGAGTCGAATCTTGTACCTATGATATTAGCATTCTCACCCCCTCCCAAACCCTTTACGGCCTCACGCCTATTGGCACTATATGTGATTATTAACTTACACATCTTTTCCTGGATTGATAGTTGTACCACAAATAGTTGAGGACATTTAGACAAGAAAAATTCAATTGAGATCTATTACTGTTAGCTTTTCGATAGATAGATGAGTATTCCAAACTGGTATTTGATTGAATTTGCAAACATAAATCCCATCCTTTTTGAGCTTGTTCGTTTAGATTTTTTTTTTCGCATTCATGCCGAACTGTCTCTCATCCACAATTTTTTTTTTTTGGATCAGAAGCAAATTTTCATTTCACTTGAAAGAGAGATACGTCGCTTCAAGATAAAGACAAAAATCAAACAAAGTAAATAAGTAATCAACTTGGTATAGTCTACAGAGACTCGCTCATTCCACCACAAAGACAGGTCCTACCGATGGCCGATTACTAAATCTGGCATCAATGACAAGCACACGCCAAAATATCCTTCAACCCATTGGTGTTTCTTGGTGGTGGTGCTGGGGACGCCGAACCTAGGCGTCTCTTATCCACAGTTGATGGATCCAGATTTTTGAATTTTCTAGTTGAAATTTCATTGCTGGGCGATAGCATCAGGCACAAGAACAATTTCATATCGCGTGTTAGCACAGTCTTTCGATCGACAGCTTCTTGCACACACGCAAAGCGCACATCGCATCTGCCGATACTATCAATGGAAGCGCGCTGTAAATTAGATTCATGAGCATACCCTCTCGCGACATCAAGTCTTGCAACCAAACGCACTAATCTTCATTCTATTTTCATCCGCGCATCTTACTAGACAAAAGGCACCGGAATCGTCATCTTATGCCGTTCCTTGATTCAATTCTATTTAGCCATACCCCGAACACGACATCAAAAACAACCGGCACGATTGCTATTGTTTAGTATCTTCGTTGCGGACGATTTTTCGCAAGGACGGCTATCGAAATGTCGGGATTGAATTTTCCGTGGAGTTCCATGGTTCACTGGAAGAAGAGAAATATCAAAGAATAAACGTGGGGGAGAAAGGTGAAAAAGCAAAGAGAACACATGAAGGAGATGGTAATGATATGATGGCCATTTTCCCACCCTCCGTTTGCCCGAAAGCTCTGGCTTTCGACGCTGCTTTCTTTTGGCCATTGACTTCACGAAGACTTTGTAAACAACGAAGAGAAAAACAAAAAGGAAACAGACGGCTTCCTCCGGAAGTCACACCCCCGTTTCGATTCTCGGATCGGGATCCCCTGACCACAAGCAAATGGTCAGGGACCTGACCACAAACGATCTCAGCAGTCCGTTTGCGTCGGACGGCTGAGATTCAGCCACGTCATCCGAAGAAGATTTGGCCCAAATTTGGGCGCCATTTCCTAAAAAAAAAAAAAAAATTCATTTTCAAACCTCCCATTTTCGGATACTCTCTCCTCTCTCGGCCTCGATTCCTCCCAGACAAAAAGCATTCTCTCCTCTGCTCGTCTCTCGCGCTATGGGGTCGCTTGAAATCCCCCAAAAACACTAGCGTTCTCTTGAAATCGCTTGACGCTCCTCTATCTGTCGCCTTCCCTCGACGCTGGCTTCCTCTCAGCTTCCCATCTCGCTCGCGTCGCCTCAAGGTCGCTAACTCTCGGCGTCACCTCTTGGAACAGCTCGAGGCTCCTCTGTCTTCCCCGAACCCGCCTCGCGACCATCGGCCTCGCCTCCCTCGCATTGTCCGTCGCCTCCCCTCGACGCGACAGGGTTCTCCACTTCAACGCCGCCGCCTCCTTCATCTTAGCTTCCCCTCTCGCTCGCGTCGTATCCGAAAATGGGAGGTTTGAAAATGAAAAGTGATTTTTTTTTTTTTTAGGAAATGGCGCCCAAATTTGGGCCAAATCTTCTTCGGATGACATGGTTGAATCTCAGCCGTCCGATGCAAACGGACGGTTGAGATCGTTTGTGGTCAGGTCCCTGACCATTTGCTTGTGGTCAGGGGATCCCGATCCTCGATTCTCAAGCTGTGTCCGTGCACAGAGAGAGAGAGAGAGAGAGAGAGAGGAAATAGACAGCAATCCTTTGACACCTTGGCTGCTTCGGCTCGCCACCAGGGCCCTCTCGAAGTTGATTGGACATTTCTATCGAGTGCACGAGGATAAATGATGTAGGATAAACGATAACTCGAAAATAATTTCATCAAATAATCTGATTCAATTTATGATAGTTTGAATATTACAAAAAACGAAATTTTTTTATATTGATATGATTCCAAAAGGAAGTAGAATAACTCAAAAATAACATAAAACAAATCAAATATAATCTAATCACATAGAATTTAAATCAAATATTAAAATATCTAATGTAATATAAGTCATAACGTAAGTTTCCTAAAAATCGAGGCATCCTACGTCAACAAAAGCGGACATATAGAACTAAAGTTGCTCTGGGTCATCACTGATCGGTGTCTCACGCCAGGTAAAGTTGCTCTGTCCCGCCTGGTTCTTCCCCTGTTCCGAGTTGGGCTGCGGCGGCAGCAATGGAGGTCAGTGACGGCCAATCGCCGGCGAGGGTGGTCAACAGCAGAGTCTACGTCGCGGTGGGGAGGGACGTGCGGGAAAGCAAGTCGACACTTTTGTGGGCATTGCATAATTTCGGATACGACTATGGCATCATTCATGTTCACCAACCTCATCGGCTGACTCCCGGGCTAAGAGGTGATGGCTTTGCCATGTTAATTAATCTTATACATTGTTCATTTACGAACATTGATTAACAGAACCGTGGAGTTGAACAGAGTCATAGCATGACTTTCCAGTAGATTTTGACCCACCAATCTTTTTTTTTTCCAGTAGATTTTGAACAGTGTCATAGCATGGCTTGAATTTTCTTTTATGAGTTTTAGGGTCTCCTTGTAGGCTCAATCATGTTCCCGCAATGTTTGATACTATCTCATTAATATTATCTCTTGGTCAGCCGAATCCATGTGGCATATGTTGAAAGAGATTGCTTCTTGTTTGCCAATTCCCTCAAAGGCGACAATACATTTACTTCAAATATGAAAATCCCGTTGAGTGAACTAAGAAGTGGAGACATTCTTTGCTTTTGGATAGTTTCATGGCCATCTTTTTTCTGTAAAATTGGGTGTACCTGCACGCTATCAGCAAGAGGATGTCCGATGATAGTTTCGATCGAGGCACTACTTGAAGGAAGTTCATCTGTACCCAAGCACATTATTGGACTTCAAATCTTGATTTATGTTGATACTCAGTATGACTGTACGAAGGATGATGCATCTGCAAAATGGTTTGGGACAAAAAATCTCTCTGGCTCCTTAGAATTACCCACTCTAGAGATATGGTATTTCGATGCAAGTGAATTGCCATGACTTCTTTTAAGTTCCACTTAAATTACTTTTCCTCTGCTATAGTTCTGTAACGACAGTTTCCTTTATGTGGTTGAAGACTGCTTCACAGAACGCCCATTTTATGGTAGTGGATCCAGGAATCCCGAAGAACTCGCAAGGCAAGAAATGGAAAGCATTCTGGATGAGTACATTCGCATATGTGACCAAGCAATGGTTAGTACATTCTCTGTTCTTTGTGAATAATTCGATCCACACAGCAGGTGAATCTCTCATATCATGGTTATTTGTTTTTACCTGAAGCAAAATTGTGAAAAGACTAGAACTACTGCAGCCAAATAAAAAGTTCCAGATTGTATTTGTGTGTGCAAACGGCCGTTTCTTTTTTCAGGTTCACGCTAGGAAAAGATACATTGAGATGCAAGATGTAGGAAAAGGGATTGTGAAACTCATTGAGGAGCATGCCATCACGAAGCTTGTCATGGGAGCAGCTGCAGACAGGCGCTATTTTGAGTACGACCTAATCGTGATTCATGATTGTACCTTTAATTAAATTACAGTACTTGGGCAGTACAAGCTTATCTGATATTTACCCTGTCCTGGTCCTAGATTGAGGGGAATGAACTAGCATAGTTACTTATCTGAGCGACCTACTAGGATTATCTCGACAGACTAAACCCAGAATCATGTATTTAATGAAACGGCCAATTGTAATGATCGCACTTAGGTTGAGCTGTTTGCTTGGTATTGTATTTTAAGTTGACAATTACACGTCTAAAAATTCGTGTCCTTTTCCTTTTTTGTATTCTGAAAATTGCTTGGTCATCTGCTTTTCACGTTGCAGGGGGATGCAACTCACATCCACGAAATCCAAATTTGTATACCAGCATGCGCATCCATCTTGTCATATTTGGTTTGTCTGCAATGGGCTCCTAATTTGCTCAAGGTACATGTGACCACATTTATTGACGTGTAATTGTGGAAAGCATGAAGATGATAAATCTCGGGGAACATATTTGCAATAATTGTAAATCACTTTAAAAGTTCACATGGATTGATTTTCAAAGACTCTCGAGTTTTCGTTGTTCAATCAAAGTCAAATTCACTCCGAAGGGAACATAAGTTTCCCAGATTCCCATCTCCATTTGCTGATGGAAGCCATGGACATCCACTTCTTGAGGTTTCGATTAAGGCTCTTTGTGTACATGAGTACATTTGTTGATTGCTGCTTAAGCTTTTTCTAAATTCATTTCGAGCTTTAGTTAAATACGACCTTATCTAGTTACAGGGAAGGTAATTTAAACACTTATGATATGGACATCCCACCAACCATATTACCAGGTAGTTCTGTTGTTGAATCTGGACTTCAAAATATAAGGAGTCCTCTTTACCAACAAAAAAGAAATATGAGGGGTCCTTCTCTTAATTCGGTTTGTTCAAGATCCAACTCTATTGAAGTCGAAGATGATCTAGCTTTGGTTCGGTATGAAAGGGGTGAGGGGAGCAACCGTGTTACTGAATCAAGATCAGTGCGTGCACAGGAAGGCTACAGTCAAAATCAAAGTTACGCGGGAATGGTGCGAATTTTCTTTTCCATTTTAGACTGTATGTGTCCATAATTTATAGGCTACAGCTGGTGTGACCATGATTATCTCCTCTCAGGAAGGACGTTATAGCGAGGATCTCCACCAGCAACTTGACCAAGCAAGGAAAGAAGTTGAACATGCAAAACGGGAGGCACTAGAAGAGTTGATCCAGCGTCAGAAAGCTGAGAAAACAGCAAATGAGGCTTCCCGCAAGGTAGAGTACTTGTTTTGGGGCCTTACTGAATTGTCCGTTATATCGTTTTGATGCAGCATGAATTATTTGGATACAGTAGTTCCGAAACAAGTTTCAAGCATTATCATGCAATCTGCTGATTTCCTTGCTTATTTGCAGCTTAAAACACTTCAAAATGTTTACAATCTGAAGCTGAGATGGAGGAAAGACATTGAGGAAAAGCTAGCAAAAGAAAAGGAAGCATTCGAAGTGCTGAAGAAACAGCATGAGGAACTGCAGATGCTGAATGAGGAACTATTAGCTAACCAAACATGCGAACCCTCCAGTGCGCGTGGAGAGGAGTTCATTTCTGAGTTTTTGTTCTATGAAATACAGGATGCTACCAAGAGTTTTGATCCATCGTTAATAATTGAGGAAGGGGAGTATGGGAGCACTTACAAAGGTTTGCTTCATCACACGCAAGTGGCCATAAAGATGCTGCACACCTCCAACTACCATCATGAGGTAAGGTGGTTGTGCCTCATTAGGAAGTTGTCTAGGAAACCAGAAAAAGGTCAAGTGGCCGCGAAACCTTGAGAAAGCACGGCGGTGACTCTAATTTTCTTAAAGATTAACAATGCAATCTAAATCTAAAAATTACTGGAGATCTGTTTATTGTTTTATATAGGGACAAGTCTGATATATGAATGATCAATATTTTTACTATGGTAATCTAGTGATCTTTATCTAGTTAGCTGGGTTCATGTTGGGGTCACTCTCCCATACTTGTCGGTTCTGTTTCAGATTAAAGTTGCGGCTACGTCAAGGCATCCTAATTTGGTAAGCCTCCTTGGAGTCTGCCCCGATGCTTCAGCTGCCATTTATGAGTACCTCCCAAATGGCAGCCTTGAAGACCAACTCAGAGCCAGGGACAGCAGCAACCATCTCTCGTGGCAAACTCGAATACATATTTGTGCAGATATGTGTGCTGCGCTTATGTTTCTTCATTCTTGCTATGGTCTGGTACATGGCGATTTGAAGCCGGAAAATATTCTTCTCGACTCCAACTTCGTGGCCAAAACAAGGAACTTTGGATTGCGTTCTGCCGTGTCTCGTTCCCGCACGACAGGAGAATCACCTTTTACCTCTGATGTTTATTCATTTGGTAATGTGTTATTGCGTTTACTGACTGGGAGAACAGCCCCGAACTTAGATGAAGTGATGCAAAATGCCTTAGATGTGGGGAATTTAAGTGCCTTGTTGGATCCAACAGCCGGGCAGTGGCCATTCGAGCAAGCCAAGGAGCTGGCTCACCTGGCATTAAGTTGTCGTGATGTCGATAGCAATAATCGACCATGTCTTAGGTCACGGGTGTGGCCGGTACTTGAAAGGATGAGAACAAGTTGTGAAGCCTCATTATCCAGTCGGTTTGGTCCAGATGAGCCTGGCCAGCCTCCTCAATATTTCATTTGTCCAATCTCCCACGTGAGTCGGCTTATCAGTTCATCTCAGCATATACTATTCACTGTTTAAATTGAATTTCCATATGTTGCTCTGATTATGCTGATCATGATTTATTTAATTCATCTAACGGTGCGTTTAGGAAATTATGCAAGATCCTCATGTGGCAGCAGATGGCTTTACTTACGAGGCAGAGGCAATACGGCACTGGCTCAGCGGCCATGATACTTCGCCCATGACGAATCTTCAGCTTCCAAACCGCGAGCTTTTCCCGAATCAGACTCTCCATTCACTGATTCAAGAGTGGCTGCAAAACCATTGAACCTTAACTTCGGCAGTGAATTGTATCATAGGCGTTTCAGTTTCTAGGTCTTGGGTATCGGTTTGACCACCTCGCACTTACCGTCTTTACATACCATGACTGGATTTCTTAAGTATGCATATTCTACGAAGTGTGTTTAAAATTGCATGAAATCTATTTCAACTGCATCTCTATATCATGGAATTTACCCACTATCTTGTTATCCTTCGTTGCACCCTTGATTAGCAACCATGCAGTTGCTAGTTTCGTAGCAGTTTCAGACAGCTTGATTATCTTCGCGATGGTTCCGTGGTCGTGCACCTTGTTGCTGATAGAATCAAAGTCATGGTGACAATCTCTTTGTTGTCTTTGTTCTTGAATTACTTTTCACTCAAAAGAAACTGCCAATGGTTTATTCCCATAAGCAGTAAATTATCTTCTGCCCGAACTCTTCAAACTGGCCCCGGTTTCTGAGCAGCGGAGACTGCCCACAATAGCTTGATTGGTTTGAATAAGTCAAATTACATCCTTTTTTTTTGGTGAAGAAAAAAAAAAGGTATAAAAAAAAAGTCTTTAAGATGTTTTGTATTGGTGTAAATCCAGTGTTAAGTCTTTCAATTATGCTAATTTAATCTTAAATCTTTTTCATTTGTGTCAATGGAGTCCATTCGGCCAATTTTGATCGGTAATTAATGACGTGAACGCCGATCGGCCTACGTGGCATGAGCAAGCAGAGGTTTTAGGTGGTCGAAGCCCCGACGGGCTCAAAATCCTAAAAAAAGGAAAAAAAAGAGAAAGAAAAAAAAATATATATTAAAAAAATATTCTAAAAAATTGCCACGTCTGTGTTGGCCAACCAATTAGACTGAATTGACACAATTATAAAAGGTTCATGGCTCAATCGGTAAAAAAAAAAAGAGCCGAAAATAGTTAGACTGAATTAACACAATTGTAATGGTTTTAAGTTTTTTTTTTTGGGGTAATTTTTCCAAAGAATCAACATTGCAACGAGATGAGAATGTTCATATCTTTTCAGTTAGGACTATTGATCTCATTGCGTGAAGAATTTCTTCGTCACCGGTCTCTATTTTTCTGCTTTTTTCCGGCTTCTAATAGTGAAATAAATAAATTTTCAGTGGTCAATTCCTTTTTTCAATATGGTTAAATTGAAATCATGGTAATCAAATCCCACCAACTCTTCTTTCCGAGAACTGGGAATCCGATTGGCTTTCCGATCGCGTTGAGTCTAGGTCCTAGGAGGCTAGGACAGGGTTAAATTAAAAAGATTATGTTTTCTTTGAAATACGGTGGAAGGAATCTCCTTCCAATCGATTAATAATTGATGGTAACAGACAAAAAACGTCACTAGATTTTCAATTCCAGTAGACTTACAACGATCAATCTCTTGACGGAAGAGTTACGAGTATGAACATCACGCACGACGCACGCTGCCTTTATATGCCATAGGGATAACCCATCAATAAAAAATCTGATGCGAGAAAGTTTTCCCTAATTAAGGATGGAGGCACACTACTACCTAAGAAAATCCTTACATATACGCCAAGATTAGCTTAGTTTTGGTCAAAGATAATGCCCACATGTGCTGAATTACTATTGCGGGAATATGTATGTCCAAATTTTGCTTGCGTATGTTTCGTGAAAAATATTTTCATGAAAATCGTTTTTCTCAATTTCTAGTGCTTGGAGGCAAAAAATATATGGTCAAAGAAAATATTTTCCGCTCTATGGAAAAATTCTTGCTAAAATTATGGAAAATGATTCTCATTTGTGAAAGCAAGGAAATCATTTTCCAATCTCTCTCCCTCAGCTCGTGCCTTCTCGCCCTAGCATCTTCTCTTCCATTCCCCCTCTTTCTCACCCTGGGTTTCCTCCTCTCTCTAGAGTTTCTTCTTTCTCCCATCTTTCTCACGCAAACAAAAAAGCCTCTCCCCTCTCGAGCTTCTTTGTCTCATCCCCTCGTCTCCAAAGCTAGGGGTGTGCAAACTGGACCGGACCGGCCCGGACCGGGCGGGTTGGTCCGGTCCTTGAGGTGGATGTGTTGGTCCCCGGTCCCAATAAATGGGACCGGTGACTAGGCGGTCCGGTCCCCGGGTTCTTGTGTTGGGACCGGGCCGGCCCGGCTCGGACCGGACCGCCAATAATATATAATTATTTATATATATAAATATATATAATTACAAAAGAAATTGAAAACAAAATGGAATCCCCTTCGCTCTCAAGAGTAAGAAGAATCCCGGACCGGCCCATCAATTTATATGTATAACTCTCGGACCGGCCCAGCATTCATATGGCATTCAGTATGCTATCCTGGTGGTGTTTTGGCATTCGGTGACTCAAGTTGTCGAGCCCCAATATGAAATACAATAGTCGTTTAATATATTTTAATATTTTCTAGGATTTGTTTTTCCTTTATTTTTTCTCTCTTTGTTCTTTTATTTTCATCTTCTTCCAGCCAAGATGAGGGCCAACAAAGCTCGCCCCCACCTCTGGTTGGTCACTGGGCTTGGCGGTCAGCTGGTGGAAGAACAAAAATGTAGTAGTAGGCTTTGTAGCGGTTGGGCCGGGACCGCGACCGGACCAGACCGACGGTCCTGGTCCTGTTCGGTCCTGGTCCGGTCCATGGATCCGAAAATATGGGGACCGGACTATTGGTCAGGTCCTCGGGTTCATGCTGGGACCGGACCGGCCCGGACCATGCACACCCCTATCCAAAGCCACTCCTCCTCCGACTACCACCTCACTCTTCCCTCCACATCGTCACCCTCCTCGAGATCGCCGCCATCGCGTCCTTCATCGATCTCCTCGGCTTCTTCGGCAAGCTCGACACTTCGCCAAAGGTTGATGAGTCACAAAAAGCTGAAGGCCTCACGAGTTGCAATGAGCTCAAGGCCACGCAAGTCGACAGGAAGCAACTCACCAGATTTGGCGAGCTCAATGCCTCACAAGTCCTGGCAAGCTCGAAGCTTGCTGATTTGGTGAGGTTCAAGCTTGCTTGTGGCCATTGGTCGATGACCGGCCAAAGAAGAAGGAAAAAAAATGTAAATAAAAAATAAAAATAATTAAAAATTGATTTTTTTAATAAAAAGAATATAAAAAATTATTAAAAACAGTGCATAAACGAAAATTCCATATCAAACGTACAAAAATAATTTCCTATTCATTTTCAATTCCATACCGAACACCGTAAAATACTATCATTTTCTTGGAAAATAAATTCTTGAGAAATTTATTTTTCCAAAAATGTCTTATTTTTGGCAAAACAAAACAGGGCTTTAGATTGAATAATTAGATTCACTACTTTAGGAAATATGTGCCTTAATATCCGTTAGTAAATCACGCAACAGGAAGAGAAATACTCGATCTTCCAAGTATTGAATATACATATCACGGGGACAATCCGTGCATGGACTACATCATTATGTAAGGTTTTTTTTTTTATGGTTTTGATCTAGGTTGCACCGACACCTCTCTTAGGCGTGCTTATCAGTGTCGGACACTGACACGCATGCGACACGTTCGGACACCCGTCCGACACCGGTCAGCGAGTCCAACACGCGTGTCGGACACGCAAAAATAGTTTTTTTTTTGGCGAAATACCGAAAATGCCCATCTATGTTTTTTTTTTTGGTGGAATCGCAGGTATGGGCACCTGTTTTTTTGGCTCATATATCAAAATATTATTTTTCAGACTTGCTTTTCTGAGCTTAATGCATATAATCGGTTTCGGTTTTTTTTTTTTTTATTTTGAAAATATATATTTAATACGACGTGTCGGATTTTTTTAGTTTTGAAAAATGGCGTGTTGACAAGTCATGTCAGTGTCGGTGTCGGTGTCCGTATCCGTATCGGTGCAACCTAGGTTCTGATGCGCAAATAGTTTCCTCGTGTGCAATCAATTTTCTAAAAATTCAACTATTTCAAACTGGTTAACATGTTTCTTCAGGGTCCGACCAAAAAAAGAAAAAAGAAGTTTCTTCTCGGGAAAAAAGGGGAGGACGCTCCACGTGTCGAAAGATGGGGATGTGGGGGCGGCATGATATTCACTATTCAGTGCAGTGGATGGCAAAGTGAAAAACACTCATTCCAGCAGGAGATGAGAGAAAAAAAAAAAAAAAAAAAAAGAGGAGGAGAAGGTCGACGGCGGTTCTGGCGTCGAAGGGGCCGCCACCGGAGGAAAGGAGGAGGAGGGCCGACATTGAGAGAAAGAGAAAAGGACGAACGACATTTGAGGAGAGGGAAAATTCGGATTTCCTTTTTTGAAATCTGGTTTTCCGCGCTCAAAATTTGATCTCTCCCATCTGACGTGGCAACATCTGAGCCTTCGAATGGGAACGGACGGCTGGATAGACTATCCGGATTGAAAAACCTTTAAGATAGGTATTGGCTCCTCCAGTTCATCTTCACGTCATTCTCGATCTTCTTCGGCCTGATCCAGCTCTTGAAGAGCACCGCCTTCAAGCACTTCGAAGACAGTTTCGAGGGCGGAGGACTCAGTTTCCTCACCGACCGCGGGAGGATCATGCCCGGCGCTTCCGTCGACGCCGCTACCTGCGTCGTTTGCGGCAATGATTGGAACGTGGAGTGCTCCTACTGCAGGGCCGTTCGGTATTGGTGAGTTCTCCGCGGTCGATTTAGTTTTTGATTACGCTGTGCTTGTTGTAATTTGCGTTAAAGATGGGGCCGTCTTGTTTGTTTCCAAATACTATGTCCGAAAAGATTCGATTGCTATATCTGTTGTGAGATTGCAAATGACCATATGAAGCGTGCGAAAGGCCGTGCATGTTAGGTATCGATGGACTTTATGGTGAAGCTGATGATTGAATGCTCATATCTGGTGTGCTCAAAGCTTTTGCTACACGTTTCTATGCTATCATGGCAGGCCTTTTTGTATATAGGTCTGATGGATGTTAGTTCTCATGTCTATTCCTCATATTCCATTATCGCCAAATTTGCTAGTTCTGGTTTGTTGGATGGGCTTTGATGCAGCTCCCGAACATGCCAAGTAGCCCATTGGAAAAGTGAGCATATGTCAACGTGCAATGTTTTCCAGTCGTCATCTAGTACAGAAACATTTTCTTTAGAAGTTTCCCTGATCACCCAGAATTAAGGGAACTTCAAAGCCAATTAAACAGTTAAAAAAGGTGAATTTTTGGTAAACTCTTTTTAATTCATGCCTCTATAATAATTTTTTATTCCTTTTTAAGTAAATATTTTTTATTGGCTCTTTATGATAGACAGTTGCTTTCAGGATGCAATAGCATTGGCATTCTATCATTTGATACGCTGATATACTCCTTTTTTTTTTGCAAGGATTAATTTAGATTATTTGAAGCTATTAAAGCATCAACTTCCCTCTCAACAATCTTATGAACTTGCACAAAAATCTGGGATACAGTATGAGAAGCATCACTTATTTTCTTGGATTTTTCCAATGTCGCTGCCTATTTACAGGTTGATGCACTTGAGGACTTACATGCTGAAGAGTTAAGTCGGAGGACTATTCTTGAGGAGATGCTAGAGAAAGAAAGGGAGAGATGCGAAGATTTAAGAATGCGGTTAGAAAATGCACTTAAAGCTAATGAGGAGCTCTTACCAAACCAAGTCGTTACCAAGTTTTGTTTGTCATAAATTGAGGATGCTACGGACAATTTCCATTCTTCCTCAAAAATAGAGGAGGGGGCTTATGGAAGCTGTTAAATATGTCTCGAGTTTACATCATTTGCGGATATACTTTGATTTACGGATCGAGAATTGGGTTCTTGAATTGGCATGCAGGGGACGACTTCCACTAGTGAAATTGATAGATGCACTACAAGACAAAATAAGGGACTCAAATATATTATATTATATTATATGTGATAGTAATGTCTTTGGTTTAAGAAAGCTTCCTGAAGTGAAGTCTGCAGTAGGCGCATAAGGATCAAAAGAGAATTTTGATCTCCGTGGGTCCCTGTCCAAAGCAAGTCTTGATAAAAGGAAAGAAGGGTTTCTTTCTTATAAAGACCCCACAAACAGATTCCACATGTAGAAGAGCCGCACAAAACCAAGAGAAGCCGCAGAAGTTGACTGAGTCGCGTGGAAAAAGAAATCGTGGGATTTCTTTTGAGAAAGGCCGAAGCCGCACAGAATCGCGAAGAGAAGCCACGAGCGACTGTTCTTCTCGTATCGCACGAAGGGCTCAGAACACGGCGATTGATTTGTGCTGAGTGAGTTTATGCTTGTTATATCCAATTGAGTTGTTTTATTTATAAACACTTGGGGATTGTTCTTACATGTTTCAAAACACAAGCGTATTGAGCGATTGTAAATCCGATTCTCCGACATAGTGGATTGTTCTTGCTGGCTCTCCCCGTGGATATAGGTACCGACATTCGGACCGAACCACGTTATATCTGGTGTCCTTTATCGTTCCTCGTTATTTTCTTTGGGCTTTCGCATTGACGTAATTGCAATATCCTAATTAATTTCCGCGTTAGTATTACAACAATTGGTATCAGAGCCAGGTTAGATTTCTGGATTGTGATTTGGGGCTTTTGCTTGTCTGGTTATTATCTGGAATTCTGTTGCTGCAATTATGACTGGGGTGAAAGCTGAAATTGAGAAGTTTAACGGGAGGAACAACTTTGGGTTGTGGAGCCTCAAGATGGAGGCATTATTGACAACTCTAGGTTTGGCAGAAACATTGGAGGGCAAAGCTAAGTTGCCTGAATTAATGAAAGATGCTGATAAGGATGTGTTGATGAGGAAAGCTAGGAGTCAAATCCTGTTGAATTTATCGGATGAAGTGCTAATAGAGGTAGGCGAGGAGAAGGATACCGCAGCATTGTGGGCAAAGCTTCAGTCGCTCTATGTAAAGAAGGGTTTGAACAATCGCTTGTACATGTTGAAGAGGATGTTCCAGTTCAGATATATTGAAGGTACGTCTATCAGAACTCACCTAGATGAATTTAATAAACTCATGATGGATTTGAAGAATGTCGGTAAGATTCTTGAAGATGAAGAGCAGGGCATGATGTTGTTGGCTTCTTTACCAGAGTCATGGGAGCACTTTACTGACTCTCTATTGCAGGGGCGTACTTCGATTACCTCAGAGGAGGTAAAGTCCGCTTTGTTTTCTAAAGAGTGGCAGAGAAAGTTACGAGATGACAGTCTGGCGCAGGATGTAGCGCATGGACTAGTGATTCGAGGTAGAGAGCAACAGCGAGGGTCCAGTAGCAGCAGAGGTAAAAGCAGGTCTAAATCACGCCATAGAAAATTCAAGGGGCGCGTGAAGTGCTTTGAATGTCATGAGGAATGGCACATCAGGAGAGATTGTCCTAAGTTGAGAAATAGAGGTGATAAGCAGAAGGCCACAGTCAGTGTGGCGAATATTGCTGAGGAGAGCACTAGTGATGCAGAGGCTGTTTTATGTGTGACTACATGTTCGTCAGGAAACGAATGGGTGCTAGATTCGGGGTGTTCTTATCATATGACGCCTCATAGGAACTGGTTTACTACTTACCAGACTGCAGATGGTGGTAGAGTTCTATTGGGGAATAACGCAGCTTGCAAGGTTGTGGGGATAGGGACAGTTCGAATTCAGATGCACGATGGTGTAGTTCGCACATTGACAGATGTGAGGCATGTACCGGAGCTCAAGAAGAACCTTATTTCTCTGGGGACACTCGATGATATCGGGTGTAAGTACACCGCTGAAGGTGGAGTGCTGAAGATCTCTCGAGGTGCCATGACAGTGATGAAAGGGAAGAAAGCGAATTCTCTATATCATCTACTGGGAGAGACCGTGACAGGACCTGCTGCAGTTTCATCAGGTGAGTCAGATTCTGACTTGACTCGTTTATGGCATATGCGTTTAGGGCACATGAGAGAGGCAGGTATGACAATGCTGAGTGATAGGGGGTTGTTAAAGGGTCAGAAGACAAGTAAGTTAGACTTATGTGAGCATTGCATCTTTGGGAAGCAGCGCAGGATTAAGTTTACTACAGGTATTCATTCGACCAAACAACCGATTGAGTATATTCATTCAGATGTCTGGGGCCCGTCTCCGGTTCCTTCGAAAGGAGGTGCCCGTTATATGCTGACTTTTATCGACGATTATTCCAGGAAGATATGGGTATACTTTCTGAAGCACAAATCTGATGTGTTTGATCGGTTCAAGAAATTTAAGGCATTGATTGAGAAGCAGTCAGATAAGCAGATCAAGTGCCTGAGAACCGATAACGGCATGGAGTTCTGTGGTAAAGATTTTACCGAGTTCTGCGAGAGAGAATGTATTGTTAGACACCGCATAGTACCTAGGACACCACAGCAGAATGGCGTGGCAGAACGGAAGAACAGAATTCTACTTGAGCGGGCTCGGAGCATGTTATCACATGCTGGAACTGGCAAGGAATTTTGGGCTGAAGCAGTGAACATGGCATGTTACCTGATTAATAGATCTCCATCATCTGCTATTGAGTGGAAGACTCCAGAGGAAGTATGGTCGGGGAAAACTGTTGATTACTCCGGATTACGAGTATTCGGATGTCCTGCGTATGCTCATGCTAGTGATGGTAAGCTTGAGCCGAGGTCGAAGAAGTGCATATTTCTAGGTTATGCACATGGGGTGAAAGGCTACAGGCTGTGGTGCACTGATCCCAGATCACCCGATTTTCTAATCAGCAGAGACGTGATCTTCGACGAGACTGCAATGCTTCGACAGAGGAGTCCTGAGACACTACCAGCAGAGCAGACAGATCATGGTGTCAGTAGTGAGGTGGAGTTTCAGGTGGAGACTCCAGAGACCTCGGAGGTAACAGATGTTGAGACCGCTGATGAGGCCGCAATTCCTGAAGTCGGTGATAGTGAACAACCAGTACAGCCGCAGCAGACTCTAGTTGAGGGTAGACAGCGAAGGCAAATAAAACCACCGGTACGTTATGGTTTTACAGATATTGCTTATGCTTTGACTGTAGGTGACGAGGTGGAGACAGATGAGCCATCGTCTTACTATGAGGCGATGGCTAGTTCTGAGTCGTCGCAGTGGCTAGGGGCTATGAGTAAAGAGATGGAATCACTCCATCGGAATCAGACATGGGAATTAGTTAAAGTACCCAAGAGCCAGAAGATTGTTGGAAGCAAATGGGTCTACAAACGGAAAGAGGGCATTCCTGGTGTCGAGGCAGCGAGATATAAGGCGAGACTTGTGGCGAAGGGGTTTACACGGCGGGAGGGCATTGACTACAATGAAGTGTTTTCTCCTGTGGTAAGGCATACTTCTATTCGTATTTTACTTGCCTTAGTTGCTGCACAAGATCTCGAGTTGGAGCAGCTTGATGTAAAGACGGCGTTTCTTCACGGCGAGTTGGAGGAGCAGATTTACATGAGGCAGCTAGAGGGATATGCTATTCCGGGTAAGGAAGACCATGTTTGTTTGTTAAAGAAATCTCTATATGGGCTGAAACAGTCTCCTAGGCAGTAGTATAAGCGTTTTGATGCTTTCATGGCTAGTCAGGACTATTCTAAGAGTCAGACGGATAGCTGTGTTTATTTTAGGAGACTGGATGATGGGTCTTTGATATATCTGCTGTTATATGTTGATGATATGCTGATAGCAGCTAAGAATATGTCTGATATTGATGTACTGAAAAGGCAGTTGAGTGCTGAGTTTGAGATGAAAGATTTAGGTGCTGCAAAGAAAATTTTGGGTATGGAGGTTTTGCGTGACAGGACTGCTGGGTTTTTACGTCTGTCTCAAAAGAAATATATTGAGAAGATTGTAGCACGTTTTAATATGCAGTCAGCAAAGTCTGTAAGTACACCATTAGCGAAGCACTTTAAACTTTCAGTTAAGTCGTCGCCGCAGACTGAGGAGGAGGAGGAGCATATGTCCCGTGTTCCTTATTCTAGTGCAGTGGGTAGTATTATGTATGCTATGGTGTGCACTAGGCCTGATATTTCACAAGCTGTCAGTGTAGTTAGTCGTTTTATGAAGCGTCCTGGTAAAACTCATTGGGAAGCTGTGAAATGGATCCTCAGATATTTGAAGGGGACAGCAGACGTTGGTATAGTATATCAGAGGGACAGTAATGGCTGTGAAACCACAGGTTATGCGGATTCTGATCATGCAGGTGACTTGGATGAGTGCAGGTCTTTAGCAGGGTACGTATTTACGCTTGCAGGTGGTGCAGTTAGTTGGAAGGCGTCCTTACAGAACCACGTGGCCTTGTCGTCGACTGAGGCAGAGTACATGGCACTAACTTTTGTAGCGAAAGAGGCGATATGGTTACAGGGTTTGCTCTTGGACTTTGGGTTGGATCAGAAAAGTGTTGATATACACTATGACAACCAAGGTGCGATATTTCTGGCATATAATCCAGTTTATCACGAGCGGACGAAACATATCAATATCAGGTACCACTTCATCCGAGATATATTAGCAAAGGGTAATGTTATTGTGAAAAAGATTGCTACAGCAAAGAATCCGGCAGACATGATGACTAAGCATGTTCCTTTGGCGAAGCTCAAGCTCTGCTTGAGCACTATTAGCGTCTGTGAAGAGTGATCGCCCTTTAGGGCGATGGGAGAGCAGCATGGATAATGAGTACTATTGATTTGATTTTCAAACATCGAGCCAAGGTGGAGAATTGTTAAATATGTCTCGAGTTTACATCATTTGCGGATATACTTTGATTTACGGATCGAGAATTGGGTTCTTGAATTGGCATGCAGGGGACGACTTCCACTAGTGAAATTGATAGATGCACTACAAGACAAAATAAGGGACTCAAATATATTATATTATATTATATGTGATAGTAATGTCTTTGGTTTAAGAAAGCTTCCTGAAGTGAAGTCTGCAGTAGGCGCATAAGGATCAAAAGAGAATTTTGATCTCCGTGGGTCCCCGTCCAAAGCAAGTCTTGATAAAAGGAAAGAAGGGTTTCTTTCTTATAAAGACCCCACAAACAGATTCCACACGTAGAAGAGCCGCACAAAACCAAGAGAAGCCGCAGAAGTTGACTGAGTCGCGTGGAAAAAGAAATCGTGGGATTTCTTTTGAGAAAGGCCGAAGCCGCACAGAATCGCGAAGAGAAGCCACAAGCGACTGTTCTTCTCGTATCGCACGAAGGGCTCAGAACACGGCGATTGATTTGTGCTGAGTGAGTTTATGCTTATTATATCCAATTGAGTTGTTTTATTTGTAAACACTTAAGGTTTGGGTATAATTTAGGTACGGGAAACACGAGCGTATTGAGCGATTGTAAATCCGATTCTCCGACATAGTTGATTATTCTTGCTGGCTCTCCCCGTAGATGTAGGTACCGACATTCGGACCGAACCACGTTATATCTGGTGTCCTTTATCGTTCATCGTTATTTTCTCTGGGCTTTCGCATTGACGTAATTGCAAGATCCTAATTAATTTCCGCGTTAGTATTACAACAGAAGCACTTATAAATGTTTCACTGGGCCGATCAGAGTACCATCAGGAGGTGAGGTAGTCATACTTTAATTGTATTTACTCAGTAAATGCACACCCGCCAATTTGAATGAGGTTATCTCTGGATGATGGGGCTAAGAAGTTGTCTGATAAATAGTTCAAGGCCCCCTTGTAGTAAGGACTGCGCATATGCATGTGACACAGTCCGGGAGAAAAAGGATCATCCAAGAGGGTTTTGGCACGAAGATTGTGGCACATTTGAGGAAGAAGTCCCTGGCCAGTTCTTGAGGAATCTAGAGTCTTCCAAAAGCGGGCGATATGGGAAATTCTCGTGTCTGTATTTATTGTGGGTAGTTAGGGAGTTGGTAGATGCAATCTCCACCGTTAGATCAAGGAGGGATCTACGGTCTGTAATCTATGAGTCTTTGTATATAAGGGATCCTCCACCCCTCATTGTATCATCTCATTCTCACGAGTTATAGAAATCCAGGTCTTCTCTCTCTAGAGTGTGGTGAGATTGAGTGGGAAAGGCTGACTTAGGGAGTGGAGTTCCTAAGTGCCGCGCGAGTCTGATCGAGGATCGAGTCTTGAATCGATCAGCTCGTGACACATGCCTATGTGATTGCTTGAATCTTTTTAAAACATGTAATCGAAATCGTAAATCTGCTAGGACATTCGCTTATTGTTGTTTTAGTCAAATAGAAGTTGAAGAGAATAAAGATCAGGTGAATATGACTACATTTCTTAAAGAAATGTGATTGCACAGGCTTTACTCTATTTTCTGTTTTATTTGCCGAGATACTGAATTAGGCACTCGCGTCATTCTGGGCTGCTGTTTAAGTTCGCACCGCAAGCATGTTGAGGCATCCGAATTTGGTCACCCTCATTGGCTTTTGCCCAGAAGCTTGGGCTCTCGTCTGCGAGTATCTTCCAAATGGTAACCTCGAAGATCGGCTAAGCTGTAGAGAGAACACTGTGCCCCTATCGTGGCAAACAAGGATATATATATGTAGAGATACATGTGATGCACTTATTTTTTTGCACTCCTTTGAACCTCATGGTATATCTCACGGTGATATGACGCCCCGAAACATTCTTCTCAACGCCAACTTCGTGGCTAAACTGAACTACTTTGGATTCCATGATACACTTTTTAGTTCCCGTACAAGAGGAGACTTTTCTGTTGAAACAGATGTTTACTCTTTTGGGGTTGTACTATTGCGGTTACTTACTAGTCGAGCGGCATTGAATTTAGACGAGATTGTGCAAAATGCATTGGTGGATGATGCCTTAGCTGCTGCATTGGATCAAACACCAGGGCAATGGCCACTTGAGCAGGCCACACAGCTGGCACTCCTAGCCTTGCGTTGCTGTCAGGTAGATGCTAGCAACCGGCTGGATCTTCAGTCAGAGATGTGGCCACGACTTGAACAAATCCGAACACTATGCGCACAAGGGTCATCATCTGATCATTCTCCTGGTGAAGAGGATACCTAGCCTCCGTATTTCATTTGTCCAATAAGTCACGTAAGTACCTCTTACGTTCTGAGGTAGTTATTGACACAGCTGGATACTATGTGCTTGCCTAATTATCTTACAGGAGAAAACGGTTCATTTTGTGATATATAGTAACAGAAACTTGCCCTGCCACCTTGTCATCCAATTCACACATACTAGCACACGTTCAGCGCGACCTCGCGGTTTTGAATTCTAAAAAATGACTTTTTGAGTCAACAATGCCCTTTTGCAGGAGATTATGGAAGACCCTCTTGTGGCAGCGGCTGGCTATACGTATGAAGCAGAGACAAGAACCCGTTAAAACAATAAATCCAAAAGCTCTATATTTTTGGGCGAAAGATATTTCGCCCCGGACATTTCTTGCGAAAAGATATGTGATATCTTGTAAAAATTCGATAGAAGTATGACAATCGGCTTTGTTCTTGTCGATGGGAAGCAATTCAAGATTTCCACTGAAGCGTTTCTTTCAATTAGCGATTTTGTGATTTTATCCTCAAGCGAATACTTTACTTCCTATGGGCTACTCCCGTTGACAGTAGTGGTCGATAATTTTATTTCTAGATATCGATTCTGTTGGCAATGAAATTTATTTCTAGAAAACATCATTTGAATCGATGTTACAAGCAAATCTAAGCCAAAATTATTATTTTTTTTCAATTTTTTCTTTTCAAATTTACCCTTTCAATCCCAATATCCAACTATTGAGTGACCACCTGCATTTTTATTCCAAGCATAACCACCGTTTTATCTTAGTTTACGCAACTGCCAATATTTTTCCTAACTATTATTTTCAACATTTAAAAATAGGGATACTATCGTCATTATTTGAATATATATATACACACATGCACGTCGCACGCGCGTATTTTAGCTATTCATCTTTTCACTAAAGTGGTGTCGATAATAGATTTGACCTATATGGCATGCGCAAGAACTAGCTATCATATAAAGTAAGGAAGACCTCCTGCTTTTCAGAAATTACAATAATTTTTTTCCTCCCTAAATATCATATGTTAGGTTTCTGTCAATATTGAAGCCATCGACAATTTCTTAAATTAACAAATCTATATCTAGCGAGCTTTCATATTAAAATTTAAACCTTTTGTACTCTATAATAAGATTCATACAAGAAAATCAATCTCAATATTTGCACATATATTACACCATCTTCATATTGTGTATTTTTTTATGACTTATTTATGCAATTAATGATACTAAAACTAATCGTATAATAAATACTCGTTAAAAAAAAGAGATATCAAATATCACCTATTCTATCGTGTAAATCAAGGAAATCCCAGTACTTTTTAAAAATGCGTAAATTCATAATTTTATTTACCATTCACTTTTTATAAATTTAATTTCTATGTAGTTTTCTAACTTTTAACAACCTTATTGAAAAGATTTCAAGTATCGAGATATGTGTTGGCTAGTCATCATATCTCTACATTTTTTATATCTTTTTATCAACAATTTTTTTTTTTGGTGGGAACCTTTTCACTATTTAATAGTTCAATTTTTTTTTGCGACAAAATGATTTTGCATAATCTTTCACATGTGAATTTTTCGCCCATACAAATGACGTCTGCACATTTGCTAGTACTAATATGAATACATTGTAAAAATTATCAAAATATCCTCATTCCATGCCAGTCCAATTTCCAACAACAATATCTCCTACAATCAAACACAAGAATCCCGATTCCATTTCTTTTCCACATTTTACCAACCAAAAATACTGGAATCGTCGTCCCATATCATTCCTCGGTTCCCTTCTGCTCCACCATATCAAATACGGCATTACATCTAATGGTACGTCACGAAATTTTTTTCAACGCCGGCGATTTGTTCAAAGGACGATTGGCGAAATGTGACGACCAAATTTTGTCGAGTTTCTTGATCATAGGAAGAAAAGTTATATCAAGATTGCATTCCGGGAACCAAAGTCACCAATTCTAATAACATTTTTAGTTAATCATAAGAAGAGATAATTCAGGAGTTTTCAATAATCCGATGTGGACAAATATTTTGTCCCAAAAAGCAAAGATATACATAAATAATAATAAAAAAACCCAAATTATTTCGTCCGTCGAGGAGGTGGAGATGAGAGTGAATGTGGACCCCCACACTTCTTGAGCACGATGATGCCCTTTTCCCAATCCGTTTCCCGGAAAGTTGTTGCTTTCCCGGCAGTTTCTTTCAGCCATTGACTTCGCAAAGACTTTGGAAACGACAAAAGAGAAAACAACAAGAAACAGACGCCTTCCTTCGGAAGTTAAACTGTGTAGTGTACACACAGATATATAGAGAGAGAGAGAGAGATGAAAGAGACAGCGATACTTTGGCACCTTGGCTGGTTTGCTTGCCATGATTGCCCTCCTGAAGCTGATTGGATATTTCCCTCCTGTGCACGAACACAAACACAGACGCCAGTCTATTATATAAGCACACGAATCCAAAAAAACTCATCTGGGTCATCACTGATCAGTGTCTCTCGCGAGGTAAAGTTGCTCCGTTTCGCTCGGTTCTTCTTCCCCTGTTTCGAGTTTGAGCGGCGGCCACGATGGAGGTCAGTGACGGTCAGTCGCCGGCGAGGGTGGTCAACGATAGAGTCTACGTGGCGGTGGGGAGGGACGTGCAGGAAAGCAAGTCGACCCTTTCGTGGGCATTGGACAATTTCGGAGGCGACTTTCGCATCATTCATGTTCATCAACCTCGTCAGCTGAATCCACCTCGTAAGTGATCGTGTTCAAAAGTGATGGTTTTGCCAATTTGATCCATCTTATACGTTGTTCTTTTTCCAATCATTGATCGTCAGAACTGTGGAGTTGAACAGTGTCATGGCATGATTTTCTAATAGATTATAACCCATAATGTTTTGGTTTTTTAACCTTTTCAGTTTACTGTCTATCGACAAGCAGACACAGTACCATGTACTTGGAATTTTGTGAATTTTCATATGGTTTATTTAATGGCGGCTTGAGTTTGCTGTTATGAGTTTTAGGGTCTCCTTGTGGGCTCAGTTATGTTCCCGCACTGTTTGATGCTATGCTCAGTATAAGCTTTCAAGCACACATATAAGGCTGCATAGCACTCCTAGAAAGTATTTCTGCAAAAGTGTTCCTGAAATACTTTCGGAAATACTTTCGGAGCAGGAACGCGTATGGTAAAAAAATGTTTCGAAAGTGTTCCGAGAAACACTTTTAAAGCCAAAAAAAGAAACAAAAAAAAACTTGTTTATGGGTTTTAGAACACTTTTTAGAAACACTTGAGGGCGAGCTTGTGCAAGCCGCCACCGCCGGCCGCCGGACGCCGCTGCCTCCGCCGACGGTCGCCGCTTCCTTTAGACTAAAAAAGTGTGTGTGTGTTTTTTTTTAACTTACCAAACGCGTTTATGTTCTGAGAAATCGTAGCCGGGAACAGAAACATAATAAATATGTTACTATTCCAAATATGTTTTCAGGAACAAAAACGTTACCAAACGCAGCCTAATCTGCTTGAGATTTTACTCCTCTTTTATTGTCGAAGGGATGACTATGTTTGGCAATCATTATGCTAATGGCTTATTGAGTTTGCTTTGTCAATCTCTTTAATATCATCTCTTGGTCAGCTGAATCCATCCATGTGGCACATGTTGAAAGAGATTGCTTTGTCGTTTGTCAATTCCCTCAAAGGTGTCAATGTGAAATCCTGATGAGCGAACTAAGAAGTGGAGAATTGGTGGTTTTTTATTTGCTTCATGGCCATTCTTTTTAAAAAAAAAAAAAATTGGGTGCACCTGCACTCTATCAGCAATAAGATCTCCAATGATTGCAGATGATAGTTTTGTGGGACTGCATCCAGGGAGGTTCATCTCTACCCAAGCGCAGTATTGGACATTATCGACAGATGGGTCGTTCGTCGATTTTGGGTGTAAAAATAGCTCGCTGTGAATCTTATATTTCCACTAATACGTGGCATGACTGCACAGTTGAATCTTGACTAGTTTACTAGTCAGTATCATTGTCTGAACTTGCGAAATGGTTCGGGAGATAAGTTTTCTCTGGCTCCTGAGAATGACCCACGCTAGAAAAAATTAGTATTGGAATGCGAGCGAATTGCTAGTATTCATTTCAAGTACTAATTTAATGTAATTTTCCTCTGCTATAGTTCCGGAACAATAGTTCCCTTTATGCGGTTGAACTCTGCTCCGCAGCACGCCCGTTTTATGGTGGTGGATCCAGGAATCCTCAAGAACTCGCAAGGCAAGAGATGGAAAGCATTCTGGATGAGTACATTCACATTTGTAACCAAGCAGAGGTTAGTACCTTCCTTCTATAGTACGCATTTGTTGCTTCTAAAAATGATTTTGACCTTAATTGCGGGTTAATCTCTCATGGCTCAGTTATTATTTTTTACCTGAAGCAAAATCGCTAGAAGACTAGAACTGCTGCTGCCAAATCAAAAGTTTCAGAGCGTATTTTAAGTGTGCAAACTGCCATTTCTTTCTTCAGGTTCATGCTCAGAAAAGATACATTGAGACGCAAGATATAGGAAAAGGGATTGTGGAACTCATGGAGCAGCATGCCATTACGAAACTTGTCATGGGAGCAGCTGCAAACCGACGCTATTTTGAGTACGGCCTAATCATGACTCATGATTGTATCTCTAATCAAATTACATTACCTGGGCAGTAGAAGCTAATCTGATATTTACCCCCAACCTGGTCCTAGAATAACGGACCAACAGTACTCGGGCTTTCTTAATGAGCTAGCATAGTTACTTGTCTGAGCGACCGACTAGGATTATCTTGACAGACTAAACCTAGAATCTTGTATGTAATGAAGGGGCCAATTGTAATGATCACAGTTAGGTTGAGCTCTTTGCTTAGTATTGTATTGTAAGTTGACAAGTACGTGTCTAAAAATTCTGCGTCCTTTTTCTTTTTCGTTTGTATTCTCGAAATTGCTTGGTCATCTGCTTTTCATGTTGCAGGGGGATGGCACAACTCACATCCACGAAAGCGAAATTTGTAAATCTGCATGCACATCTGTTTTGTCACATCTGGTTTGTCTGCAATGGGCACCTAATCTACTCAAGGTATGCGTGATCGTTTTATTGAGGTGTAATTATGCAAGCATGAAGATGATAAATCTCGGGGAACGAATTTTCAATGATTTCAAATGACTTTAGAAGTTTATATGTATTGATTATCAAAGGCTTTGGGTGTTCATTGTTAAATAAAAGTCTAACCCAAATGCTGAAAACTAAATAAGTATAAGAAAAAGAAGGTCACTCCAAAGAGACCCTAAGCTTCCAAGGTCACCATCTCCATTTGCTGATGGAACTAATGCCCATTCACTTCTTGAGGCTTTGGTTGAGGCTCTTTATGTACAGGAGTATACTGGAGATTGCTGCTTAAGCTTTTTCTAAAACTCATCTCAAGCTTTACTTGAACACGACCTTATCTCAATTGATGCGACCTACCAAATCTTTACAGGGAAGGCGATTTAAACACTTTCGATATGGACATCACACCATCAGTATTACCAGGCAGTTCTGTTGTTGAATCTGGAATTCAAAATGTAAGGAGTCCTCTTGGTTCAGTTCATTCAGGATCCAACTCTAGTGAAGTCGAAGACGATCTATCTTCGGTCCAGTATGAAAGGGGTGAGAGGAGTAATTATATTTCTGAACCAAATTCCCTGCATGCATATGAAGGCTACAGTCAAAACCAAAGCTATACTGGAATGGTGAGAACCCTCCTTTGTTTTTAGACTGTATCCATTCATAGTTTCGAGTTCAGGTGAAGATACTATGGCCGGTGTTTAGATAAATTACTAGGAAAGTCGAGAAAACTGCAAATGGGGCTATCCACAAAGTAAAGTCCTTGTTATGAGGCCCTATTTGGTTGTCAGCACCAAATTTATTGTTCTAATGTAGCATGAAATTATTCCTAGAGAATTTTCAAACATCATTATGCAATTTGCTGATATTTTTCCCTATTTGCAGCTTAGAGCACTTGGAGATATGTACAATGAGCAGATAAGAGTGAGGAAAGATCTTGAAGAATCGCTAGCGATCGAAAAAGAAGCATTCCAAGAGCTTAAGAATCGACATGAGGAACTAGAGATGCTGTACGAAGATGCTTTGGAGGCTAACTCCGAACTCTCGGCTAACCAAACAAGTGAACCCTCCAGGGCCCATGGACAGGGCTTCATTTGTGAGTTTTCTTGGTACGAATTAGAGGAAGCTACCAACAGTTTCAATCGATCGTTAAAGATTGAGGAAGGGGAGTATGGGAGCACCTATAAAGGTTCGCTTCATCACACGCCAGTGGCCATAAAGATGACGCGCCCTTCTTATTACAGTCAGGAGGTAAGGTGGTTGTCTATTGCTGGAATTTCCTGGAAGGCTCACAAAACAATTTAAATGAAAGATTATTACGGAAAAGGCATTATGAAGTTTTCCATTGAACCAGGAAAAGGTCAAGTGACTGCAAAAACTTAAGAAGCACAATTTGCTTAAAGATTGATAATGCAGACTAAATCTTAGAACTTATATGAGATCTGATTCTTGTTTTATTTAGGAAAAAGTCTGATAAATAAATGACCAAGATGTTACTCTCTTATCATGGTAATCTAGTAATCTTTGTCTTGTTCGCCGGGATTGTGTTGTAGGCTCTCTCCCATACTTGTGGGTTCTGTTTCAGGTTCAATTCGCGACCAAGGCGAGGCATCCTAATTTGGTAACCCTCATCGGAGTCTCCCCCGATGCTACGGCTCTCATTTATGAGTACCCCCCGAATGGCAGCCTTGAAGACCAACTCAGCACCAGGGACGCCAGCTGCCATCTATCTTGGCAAACTCGAATACGTATTTGTGCAGATGTTTGTGCCACGCTTATGTTTCTTCACTCTTGCTATGGTATAGTACATGGCGACCTGAAACCGGGAAATATTCTTCTTGACTCCAACTTTGCGGCCAAAATAACCAACTTTGGATTGTGTTCTGCCCCGTCTCATTCCCCAACGACTGGACAGTTGCCTTTTGCCTCTGCTGTATATTCATTTGGTAATGTGTTACTGCGGCTACTCACTGGGAGATCGGCCCTAAATTTAGATGAAGTGGTGCAAAGTGCATTAGATGTAGGGAATCTAAGAGCTGCCTTGGATCCTACAGCAGGGCACTGGCCATTCGAGCATGCCACGGAGCTGGCTCACCTGGCATTAAGTTGCCGTGACATTGATAGCGACACTCGACCGGATCTCGGGTCACAGGTGTGGCCGGTACTTGAACGGATGCGAACCCATTGTGAAGCCTCTTTATCCAGTCGGTCCGGTCCAGAGCCTCCACCTCATTTCTTTTGTCCAATCTCCAAAGTGAGTCAGCTTATCATTTCTTCTCGGCATATATATCACTCACTGCTTAAACCAGGTATTGATATGTTGGCCTGAATACATTTATCTTCGATTGATGAACTTGATTTCGACCGCGCGTGTAGGACATCATGCGAGAGCCTCTTGTGGCGGCAGATGGTTTCACTTATGAAGCGGAGGAAATAAGGCGCTGGCTTAGCGTCAAGGACACTTCGCCCATGATGAATTGTCCGCTCTCGACCTTCGATCTCTTCCCGAATCAGGTTCTCCGTTCCATGATTCAAGAGTGGGTGCAAAGCCATTGAACCTTGGTTTTGGCATTGAAGTGTACATATGCTGCGAAAATGTTGTTGGCATCTGCGTGGAATCTATTTCATCTGCATCTCTGTATCCTGTGAATGAGATAACGCTGTGGAAACTTCACTTCTCATCGAAATGCTCTGCTTTGACAAATCTTTTGTCCGTCGTTGGCATTTCCTTGGATAAGCTCTCACTTCTCTTTCCCTTGTTTAGGTGATTTGTTTGCATTTTGCTTATAATAAAAGGAAAATGATGCAAATAATTCGTGAATTTTGGCCCAAGGTGCAATATTATTCTTGAATTTTTAATTTATCTAATGTGCTCCCTGGACTAAATTGAACACTTAACAAAAGTTTAGAGGGACGACATCGCACATTAAGGATAAAGCAAATTGAACATGCATAAAAAATTCAGGGATGATATAGTACATTGAGATAAAATTCAGGGGCTACATTGAACAAATTAAAAGTTCATGGACGACATTGAAAGTTTAGTCAAAATTAGGGACCATTTGTGTAATTACCCTCTAAAAAGAGACACATGTATGAAAAAAAAAAAAAAACTCTGTACTTGAAACAGTAATGAAAAGAAATTATCAATAAAATGATCCACAATTTTCAAAGGAGAATGGTATAAATTGGTGCAAATTCCAAACAACTACTTAGGCCCGATCATTTGTACGTAGTTACCGACATGAAACATTTTGATTGCTCTTTCTTCCGTATTGGCCAGATAAGATTGTACCAATTTACATAAGCTCTTCACTTCGCCAATAACCCCCACGTCTTCAACACTTAGACAAATACAGATGGCTAGAATGCCAGCTCAGCAAATTGTCAAACTTATTCTGGGCAACTTAGGGTTAAAAAAATCTAATCTAATCTAAGGAATCAAATGACACTTACCAGATCATAGCGTAAAAAGATTATGTTTTCTTTGAAATACGGTGGAAGGAATCTCCTTCCAATCGATTACTAATTGGTGGTAACAGACAAAAAACGTCACTAGATTTTCAATTCCAATAGACTTACAACGATCAATCTCCTGACGACGGAAGAGTTAGGAGTATGAACACCATGCACGACGCACGCTGCCTTTATATGCCGTAGGGATAACCCATCAATAAAAAGTCTGATGCGAGAAAGTTTTCCCTAATTAAGGGTGGGGGCACACTACTACATAAGAAAATCCTTACATATACGCCAAGATTAGCTTAGTTTTGATCAAAGGTAATGCCCACATGTGCTGAATTACTATTGAGGGAATATGTATGTCCAAATTTTGCTTGCGTATGTTTCGTGAAAAATATTTTCATGAAAATCATTTTTCTCAATTTCTAGTGCTTGGAGGCAAAAAATATATGGTCAAAGAAAATATTTTCCGCTCTATGGAAAAATTCTTGCTAAAATTATGGAAAATGATTCCCATTTGTGAAAGCAAGGAAATCATTTTCCAATCTCTCTCCCTCAGCTCGTGCCTTCTCGCCCTAGCATCTTCTCTTCCATTCCCCCTCTTTCTCATCCTGGGTTTCCTCCTCTCTCTAGAGTTTCTCCTTTCTCCCATCTTTCTCACGCAAACAAAAAGCCTCTCCCCTCTCGAGCTTCTTTGTCTCATCCCCTCGTCTCCAAAGCTAGGGGTGTGCAAACTGGACCGGACGGGCCCGGGCGGGTTGGTCCGGTCCTTGGGGTGGATGGGTTGGTCCCCGGTCCCAATAAATGGGACCGGTGACTGGGCGGTCCAGTCCCCGGGTTCTTGTGTTGGAACCGGACCGGCCCGGCTCAGACCGGACTGCCAGTAATATATAATTATTTTTATATATAAATATATGTTGACACCTGAATTTTGAATTTTAGAAATTTATTTAAGCACAAAATGAGAGTTAGTCATAATTCTCGCAAAAAATAATTTCCTCATGCATGGCATATTTAATTTTCTGTCAGTCATCTTCATGAAAAATCAGAGCTAATTTTTTAGTTCTAACAAAAAATCAAGCAATTTTTTCATATTTAATTTTTGGTATCCGTTGCATTGTACCTTCAATTTTGTCGGACTAGTGGCGAATGATCTCAAGGTGATGGTTCTAAACTCAATTTAATTAACTGGACTAAGCCCGCGGTGAATGGAAATTCGGCCAAAATTTATATGAATATCGGTAGGGTCGAAAATTGCATGCCAAGATAGAATATCAATTTATCTTGAAACTTGGTGAGCAATTAAGCTAGATATTATCACAGAATATAAGAGATATCAAAAGATTTTATATTGATAATAAAGAATATATCTCTTTAGGAAGTAGCGAACCCTAACTTTGCTCTATAAATATATTTCATGCTCACAAGTCTAGAGGAGGCCACGAAAAATTCTTATACGGCATTCATTCTTTTTGTTTTCTACTTGGTGGAAGATTCGCAGAGGAACAAGCGAAGGAAAGGGTCAAACAATTGAAGATTCGGCCATATTGAGAGATCCGGATCCCCTGCCCATTTTTCGGCTGGGCAGGGGGATCCCCACCATTCAATAGGGGGGACCACCTTATTGAATGGTGGGGATCGCCTACCAAGGAAAAAACCTTGGCAGGCGATCCTGACCCCATATTGAGAGCTTCACAAATTATACGCTCGGCTAGGGGGGGATCTTCGTCCTTTCGGGCCACATAGCCTTGCTTTCCACGAAAGAGACAGGAGAGGTAAAAAAAAAAGTTTATTCTTTTCCTGCAGGTTATTCAAATCTGAGTTGCAGCCAATAGTGGATGTGGGTTCAAGTTCAGTCGGGAAAGCGGAGAATTATCCACACTTGGACATGTGCTCCTATCCTTCAAATAAGCGCTTTTGCTCCTTCTACGAGTGATCCAGAGACGTCTTGTCTCCTATCACCAAAGGAAGAGTCACTGATGCGGCTACCGACTTTCCTAACTCGAGCGTCGACAAGTCACTACAATATTTCCAGCAATCTCAACAGCGACACTTCCCTGGTGTTCCCAAGGATACAAAAACCAGTGGACGAATCCCAGAAGAAAGTCTTGCCTTCAGATTTTCACCATCAGGATGCCATGAAACACTGCGGATACATGCCTCTACTTTGAATTTTTATTTGTTTTCTCTCGATTATCCACCAATTATTAAGAAACTTGCAGGGAGGAAACTGACCACGTATGAGAACAAGCCGCATGAAAGACTTCGCCGGATAATCTCATAAGAAATCTCAGGTGTTATTGTTTATGGTGAGGTCCGGTTGTTGACCAGAAAATTCTCACCGAGAGCCCCTACTGCCGGCCACCACAGTCCAAACACAGGGTCTATCCTTCGGGAGCAATGATCCGCTAGTTCAACAATTCCCTGCCATTCACCGAGTTTCGCATGAAAAATAGTTTCAAACAAATCTTCGCTGTGGAGGCACTATTCGACACCAAATTAAGGCTTTGACGATAAATTGAGCTTGAAAAGATGCGATCTTAGACAAAGATCCTAGGTTGCGCGTGTGCTGGGATTTTCCTTGAAAGAGGCCTAATATAAAGCTGTTTTTGAGCGTCTTGGTTGCTAAGCTTCGTGCAGAATTTTTGCCCTACAGATTAAGGTAACTTCGAGCACACTTGCAAGTTATCTCGAGCATGTTTTTTGGGTGATTTTCATGTTGTTTTGCTGCTGTCCTACTGTTGTTTCTGCAATGTACGCATGCTGGTCGGTCCGAAAATACCTCGTTTTCGCATGTTTATGCCATTAACCCTTGCATAAATTTTCGAGAACTTAAAAGACGAATCTTTGAACGTACTAGCGGCTGTTTTGCATGTTTTTCACGCCGTTATCGAAGTAAATCGCAGATTTTTTCGGAAATTCAAGATATCACTTTTTTGATCTAATTGTCAAAACCAAACTTTTGCTAAGTAATCTTGGATTTAGTCAATCTGTCTTATCGCCGCTTAGATCCGATTCACTATTTTCTGAAGTTGATCTCAAATTTGTATTGCTGAATTTTCCGAAAAATTAAAAGGCGGATATGGTCTCAATTGTGTTTCCTTCTCTTTGTTGATGGACATGTTATCTTGGTGTGATTTGCTATATTCTAAAAAAATTCCTGAAGATTTTAGTAAGATACGGTTTCCTAGAAATCCTATCTAATTGAATTTTTAGGAAGATGAGGTTTCCTAGAAACCTTATCTCATGAAATTTTAAGCAAATAAATCAAGATAACAAAATCTTCAAGATATTCCTTGGTGGCCGAAAATTTTTAAAAAAGGAAAGAGCAGAGAGAATCTTATCAATGCATATCTTGTCATCTCGCATATTTCACGTAGCGTATGATAGCATATCTTATTTCATGCAATATTTGTTGCATATCCCGCATATTATATTTTCGAATATCCCCTCACATATTCCATATTTTCGAAATTATCTAGCATGTCTTTTAGTCTTATTTTATGATGGCCAAAATATATATATAAAAACAAAAGGAATCTACTCATTTGTGCCTCTCACGTCATCACATTTTAGGAATTTATACTCGTGCATCATATAGTATGTCATTTATGCATCCCATATCATTAAAATCCGAAAATACAAAAAAAAAATATCATTCGCATTGCATATTGCATAGTCGCATGTCATATTTTTCCACGTCATCATGCCATGTCATGCACTTTGCTATGTCATATTTACCATGTCATACTTTCTGCATCATTCATATTTATCACGTCATCCATGCATAGTTTCCATGTCATCTTTCTACGTCATTGCACGTCACATGTCATATAGTTAGTTTGTATTAGCATTGCATCTAAAAAAAGAAAACCCAAAAAAAGAAAGGAACTCTACTTTATCTGAGCTTTAAATTGATTCAATCCAAGTCATCAATTTAGGACATCTTATCTGGAATTAAGGTACCGAAAGGGCATTAGTTTTAATTAACTAGTGTAACCAAGTCCCCGAATCCACAATCTCTGGTTCGTAGAAGTAAAATGGTTCTCCCGCCGTTTTACTAGGTACCGAAAGGGCATTAGTTTTAATTGCACGTCACCGGCCAAAGAAGAAGGAAAAAAAAGTAAATAAAAAATAAAAATAATTAAAAATTGATTTTTTTAATAAAAAGAATATAAAAAATTATTAAAAACAGTGCATAAAGGAAAATTCCATATCAAACGTACAAAAATAATTTCCTATTCATTTTCAGTTCCATACCGAACACCGTAAAATACTATCATTTTCTTGGAAAATAAATTCTTGAGAAATTTATTTTTCCAAAAATGTCTTATTTTTAGCAAAACAAAACAGGGCTTTAGATTGAATAATTAGATTCACTACTTTAGGAAATATGTGCCTTAATATCCGTTAGTAAATCACGCAACAGGAAGAGAAATACTCGATCTTCCAAGTATTGAATATACATATCACGGGGACAATCCGTGCATGGACTACATCATTATGTAAGGTTTTTTTTATGGTTTTGATCTAGGTTGCACCGACACCTCTCTTAGGCGTGCTTATCAATGTCGGACACTGACACGCATGCGACACGTTCGGACACCCGTCCGACACCGGTCAGCGAGTCCGACACGCGTGTCGGACACGCAAAAATAGTTTTTTTTGGTGAAATATCGAAAATGCCCATCTATGTTTTTTTTTTGGGGTGGAATCGCAGATATGGGCACCTGTTTTTTTGGCTCATATATCAAAATATTATTTTTCAGACTTGCTTTTCTGAGCTCAATGCATATAATCGGTTTCGGTTTTTTTTATATATATATTTTGAAAATATATATTTAATACGACGTGTCGGATTTTTTTATTTTTGAAAAATGACGTGTCGATGTTGGTGTCCATATCGGTGCAATCTAGGTTTTGATGCGCAAATAGTTTTCTCGTGTGCAATCAATATTCTAAAAATTCAACTATTTCAAACTGGTTAACATGTTTCTTCTGGGTCCGACCAAAAAAAGAAAAAAGAAGTTTCTGCTCGGAAAAAAAGGGGAGGAGGCTCCACGTGTCGAAAGATGGGGATGTGGGGCCGGCATGATATCCACTATTCAGTGCAGTGGATGGCAAAGTGAAAAACACTCATTCCAGCAGGAGACGAGAGAAAAAAGAAAAAAAAAGGAGGAGAAGGTCGACGGCGGTTCTGGCGTCGAAGGGGCCGCCACCGGAGGAAAGGAGGAGTAGGGCCGACATTGAGAGAAAGAGAAAAGGACGAACGACATTTGAGGAGAGGGAAAATTCGGATTTCCTTTTTTGAAATCTGGTTTTCCGCGCTCAAAATTTGATCTCTCCAATCTGACGTGGCAACATCTGAGCCTTCGAATGGGAGCGGACGGCTGGATAGACTATCCGGATTGAAAAACCTTTAAGATAGGTATTGGCTCCTCCAGTTCATCTTCACAGCATTCTCGATCTTCTTCGGCCTGACCCAGCTCTAGAAGAGCACCGCCTTCAAGCACTTCGAAGACAGTTTCGAGGGCGGAGGACTCAGTTTCCTCACCAACCGCGGGAGGATCATGCCCGGCGCTTCCGTCGACGCCGCTACCTGCGTCAGAGCAGTCAGAATCTGGTCATGTAGTGAGGATAGTTTCCTCGTTTCTTCGTTAAAATTCCATTGGGTCTGGTACTTTGAAGCTGGGCACTCATTGTTAATCAATATTCTAGCCTTGTTCACTCCAACTTGTCATGCTAGCTTTAGGTAATGTTGCCTCTATCGAGTTTTATCATTTTTGTCATCATAAAGATATTAATAGGCACTTACCCAAAAAAAAAAAAAAAGATATTAATAGGTGGGAGGTCCATATTCATTAAATTGGTTTATGGTGAAGCTGATGATTGAATGCTCATATCTGGTGTGCTCAAAGCTTTTGCTACATGTTTCTATGCTATCATGGCAGGCCTTTTTGTATATAGGTCTGATGGATGTTAGTTCTCATGTCTATTCCTCATATTCCATTATGGCCAAATTTGCTAGTTCTGGTTTGTTGGATGGGCTTTGATGCTAATGGCATCGAGATGATTCAAACAGTTTCGCTTTCATTCTTCATGCAGCTCCCGAACATGCCAAGTAGCCCATTGGAAAAGTGAGCATATGTCAACGTGCAATGTTTTCCGGTCATCATCTGGTACAGAAACATTTTCTTTAGAAGTTTCCCTGATCACCCAGAATTAAGGGAATTTCAAAGCCAATTAAACAGTTAAAAAAGGTGAATTTTTGGTAAACTCTTTTTAATCCATGCCTCTATAATAATTTTTTATTCCTTTTTAAGTAAATATTTTTTCATTGGCTCTTTAAGATAGACAGTTGCTTTCAGGATGCAATAGCATTGGCATTCTATCATTTGATACGCTGATATACTCCTTTTTTTTTTTTGGCAAGGATTAATTTAGATTATTTGAAGCTATTAAAGCATCAACTTCCCTCTCAACAATCTTATGAACTTGCAAAAAAAATCTGGGATACAGTATGAGAAGCATCACTTATTTTCTTGGATTTTTCCAATGTCGCTGCCTGTTTACAGGTTGATGCACTTGAGACCTTACATGCTGAAGAGTTAAGTCGGAGGACTATTCTTGAGGAGATGCTAGAGAAAGAAAGGGAGAGATGCGAAGATTTAAGAATGCGGTTAGAAAATGCACTTAAAGCTAATGAGGAGCTCTTAGCAAACCAAGTCGTTACCAAGTTTTGTTTGTCAGAAATTGAGGATGCTACGGACAATTTCCATTCTTCCTCAAAAATAGAGGAGGGGGCTTATGGAAGCACTTATAAATGTTTCCTTCGTCAAACGCAAGTGGCCATAAACATGATGCATTGCGATAGTTCACTGGGCCGATCAGAGTACCATCAGGAGGTGAGGTAGTCATACTTTAATTGTATTTACTCAATAAATGCACACCCGCCAATTTGAATGAGGTTATCTCTGGATGATGGTGCTAAGAAGTTGTCTGATAAATAGTTCAAGGCCCCCTTGTAGTAAGGACTGCGCATATGCATGTGACACGGTCCGGGAGAAAGAGGATCGTCCAGGAGGGTTTTGGCAGGAAGATCGTGGCACATTCGAGGAAGAAGTCCCTGGCGAGTTCTTGAGGAATCTAGAGTCTTCCAAAGGCGGGCGATATGGGAAATTCTCGTGTCTATATTTATTGTGGGTAGTTAGGGAGTTGGTAGATGCAATCTCCACCGTTAGATCAAGGAGGGATCTACGGTCTGTAATCCACGAGTCTTTGTATATAAGGGGACCTCCACCCCTCATTGTATCCTCTCATTCTCATGAATTATAGAAATCCATGGCTTCTCTCTCTAGAGTGTGGTGAGATTGAGTGGAAAAGGCTGACTTAGGGAATGGAGTTCCTAAGTGCCGCGCGAGTCTGATCGAGGATCGAGTCTTGAATTGATCGGCCCGTGACACATGCCTATGTGATTGCTTGAATCTTTTTAAAACATGTAATCGAAATCGTAAATCTGCTAAGACATTCGCTTATTGTTGTTTTAGTCAAGCGGAAGTTGAAGAGAATAAAGATTAGGTGAATATGACTACATTTCTTAAAGAAATGTGATTGCACAGGCTTTACTCTATTTTCTGTTTTATTTGTCGAGATACTGAATTAGGCACTCGCGTCATTCTGGGCTGCTGTTTAGGTTCGCACCGCAAGCATGTTGAGGCATCCGAATTTGGTCACCCTCATTGGCTTTTGCCCAGAAGCTTGGGCTCTCGTCTGCGAGTATCTCCCAAATGGTAACCTCGAAGACCGGCTAAGCTGTAGAGAGAACACTGTGCCCTATTGTGGCAAACAAGGATACAGATATGTAGAGATACATGTGATGCACTTATTTTTTTGCACTCTTTGAACCTCATGGTATATCTCACGGTGATATGATGCCCCGAAACATTCTTCTCGACACCAACTTCGTGGCTAAACTGAACTACTTTGGATTCCATGATACACTTTTTAGTTCCCGTACAGGGGAGACTTTTCTGCTGAAACAGATGTTTACTCTTTTGGGGTTGTACTATTGCGGTTACTTACTAGTCGAGCAGCATCGAATTTAGACGAGATTGTGCAAAATGCATTGGTGGATGATGCCTTAGCTGCTGCATTGGATCAAACAGCAGGGCAATGGCCACTTGAGCAGGCCACACAGCTGGCACTCCTAGCCTTGCGTTGCTGTCAGGTAGATGCTAGCAACCGGCCGGATCTTCAGTCAGAGGGGTGGCCACGGCTTGAACAAATCTGAACACTATGCGCACAAGGGTCATCATCTGATCATTCTCCTGGTGAAGAGCATACCCAGCCTCTCCTTTCGTTCTGAGGTAGTTATGGACACAGCTGGATACTATGTGCTTGCCTAATTATCTTACAGGAGAAAACGGTTCATTTTGTGATATATCAGTAACAGAAACTTGTCCTGGCACCTTGTCATTCAATTCACACATACTAGCACAGGTTCAGCGCGACCTCGCGGTTTTGAATTCTAAAAAATAACTTTTTGAGTCAACAATGCCCTTTTGCAGGAGATTATGGAAGACCCTCTTGTGGCAGCAGATGGCTATACGTATGAAGCAGAAGAGATAAGGGCGTGGCTGAACGACCACACACTTCCCTGTGACGAATCTTAGGCTCGAAAACTTAAATCTCGTGTCGATCGTTCGGTTAGCAATTCAAGAATGGCGTCAGAGCAATGGAAGCTAATGTGGTCCGTGAAACAGCACACAAGAACCCTTTAAAACAATAAATCCAAAAGCTCTATGTTTTTGGGGAAAGATATTTCGCCGCCGACATTTCTTGCAAAAAGATATGTGATATCTTGTAAAAATTCGATAGAAGTATGACAATCGGCTTTGTTCTTGTCGATGGGAAGCAATTCAAGATTTCCACTGAAGCGTTTCTTTCAGTTAGCGATTTTGTGATTTTATCCTCAAGCGAATACTTTTCTTCCTATGGGCTACCCCGTTGACAGTGGTCGATAATTTTATTTCTAGATGTCGATTCTGCTGGCAATGAAATTTATTTCTATTGCATCTCCATATGATGTAATTTAACCACAATCTAGATATCTGTAGTTGAACTCTTGATTAGCAACTTTGAGTTGCTAGCTTCATGCAGTTTTGGACAACTCAGATTATCTTGGTCGTGGCTCAATGGTAGTGCACTATGAGTTTTTGCGAGACCATTGTCCTGTTTTGAATGCATAAGCTATTTCATTGGCGAGGTGAATGAAGCCTTAAAAAGGTTTAAATTCAGAGCCTCATGCTCGATACCATTTGAAATTTTGTGGGATAACTATCATCTATTACAAAAGTATTCAAATTTTATGGGATAACTATTAATTACTATAAAAATTTAAGTTGTTAGATGAAAGAGTAATTTAATATTAAATTACTCTAACATGCACCTTGTTGTTGATAGAATTCAGGTGTGTTGTGACTATCCACTTATCGCCTTCGAAAGTTTGATTGATAACAAGATCTCTCTTTATGTGTACTTTTCGCGACATAAGTACATCACAAATACCATAGTATGGTGCTCCTTTGGGTGTAATAACTTTTTTTTAGTAACTTTAGTGTCATAACTTCTAAAAAAATTAACTTGAGTGCCATAATTTTCAATGGAGTGCTAATATTTATATAAAATGTTCACCCAAGTTCCAAAAATTCGATCTGGCATTGCACTTATGGTGGACATTTTAAAAAAGTTATGTCACTCAAGTTATCAATTAAAAAGTTTTATAGCACTCAAATGATCGAAAAAAATGTTATGGCACTTAAATGAACATCGTATATAAATTATTACACTCAAGTAACCAAAAAAAAATTATAATATTTCAATGAGAGCCGTGCAAATTTTGGCACTTCCGTTGTACTTTTCCCTACTTTTCACTGAAGAAACTATCAATGATTATTTGATTAAAATAATATTACAATTGTATGTTAATTCTTTCCTAATGTTTTTTTAAAAGAAAAAATAAAAACAAAAAAGATCAATTTTTTTAAAAAAATATTATTAAAAATTATCCACATTAGCGTCCACGAAGCTACATTAGTGTTGGTCGAACAAAAGAACTGAATTGACATAAATATAAAAAATTTAAAATTCAATTGACAAAAAAATTTAGGACTGAATTAACCCTATTCAATTCTATTTAGCCATACTCCGAACACGACATCAACAACAACCGGCACGATTGTTAAGTATCGTGGTTGCGGACGATTTTTCGAAAGGACGGCTATCGAAATGTCGCGATTGAATTTTCCATGGAGTTATGTGGTTCACTGGAAGAAGAGAAATATCAAAGAATCAATGCGGGGAACAAAAGTGAAAAAGCAAAGAGAACACATAAAAGGAGATGGTATGATATGATGGCCATTTCCATTCCTCTCTCCCTCTCCGTTTCCCCGAAAGCTCTGGCTTTCGACACTGCTTTTGCTTTTGGCCATTGACTCACTGAGACTTTGTGACTCGTAAGCAACGAAGAGAAAAAAACAAAAAGGAAAGGAACGCCTTCCTTTGGAAGTTAACCCTCTCGAAGCTGATTGGACATTTCTGTCCGGTGCGCGAGCAGAAAAGCGGACACCAGTCGATTATAGGCGAACGAATCGGAAAAGCTCATCTGGGTCATAACTGATCGGCGTCTCTCGCCAGGCAAAGTTGCTCTGTCCGCTTGGTTCTTCCCCTGTTCCCAGTTGCGCGGCGGCGGCGACGATGATGGAAGTCAGTGACGGTCAATCGCCGGTTGGGGCGGTCAACAACAGAGTCTACGTCGCGGTGGGGAGGGACGTGGGGGAAAGCAAGTCGACCCTTTTGTGGGCATTGGATAATTTCGGAGGCGACTTTGGCATCATTCATGTTCACCAGCCTCATCGGCTGACTCCCGGGTTAAGAGGTGATGGCTTTGCCGTGTTAATTCATCTTATACATTGTTCATTTACAAACGTTGATTATCGGAACTGTGGAGTTGAGCCGTGTCATGGCATGACTTTCCAGTAGGTTTTGACCCGCCAATTTTTTTTTTCTGCTTTTCTTTTCAGTTTGCTGTGTATTGCAAGGAGACACGGAACCATATACTTGAAATGTTGTGAATTTTCGTGTGGTTCATTTCCTGTCGGCTTGAATTTGCTTTTATGAGTTGTAGGGTCTCCTTGTAGGCTCAATCATGCTCCCGCAATGTTTGATACTTTGCTCAGTAGAAACTTTCCAGCACACATGATGATCTGCTCGAGTTTTTACTGCTCTTTGGTTGTCAAAAGGGATGACTTTGCTCTTGCGTAGTAGCCATTATGGGAATAACTTAACGAGATTGCTTTGTCAATCTCATTTAATATCATCTCTTGGTCAGCTGAATCCATGTGGCATATGTTGAGGGTGATTCTCTTCTTGTTTGTCAATTCCCTCAAAGGCAACAATACGTTTACTGCAAATATGAAAATCCCGTTGAGTGAACTAAGAAGTGGAGACATGCTTGCTTTTGGTTAGTTTCATGGCCATCTTTTATCTTTTTTCTGTAAAATTGGGTGCACCTGCTTGCTATCAGCAAGAGGATCTCCAATGATAGTTTCGTGGGACTAATTGAAGGAAGTTTATCTGTACCCAAGCACATTATTGGACTTCATTTATAGATAGGTCAAAATCAATTTTGGGTGTAAAAATTGCCCACCGTGGATCTTATATTTCGGCGAATATGTCTTATGATGGCGGATTTGAATCTTGATTTATTTTGATACTGGGTATGACTGTACGAAGGATGATGCATCTGAAAATGGTTTGGGACATAAATTTTCTCTGGCTCCTGAGAATGACCCACTCTAGAGATATAGTATTTGAATGCAAGTGAATTGCCAGGATTTCTTTCAAGTTCTACTTAAAGTACTTTTCCTCTGCTATAGTTCTGTAACAATAGTTTCCTTTATGTGGTTGAAGACTGCTTCGAAGCACGCCAGTTATATGGTAGTTCACCCAGGAATCCCGAAGAACTCGAAAGGCAAGAGATGGAAAGCATTCTGGATGAGTACATTCACATATGTGACCAAGCAAGGGTTAGTACCTTCCTTCTATAGTACACATTATTTGCTCCTAAAAATTAGTATTGATTGCAAAATTCTCTGTTCTTTGTAAATAATTCGACCTACATGGCGGGTGAATCTCTCATATCACGGTTATTTGTTTTTACCTGAAGCAAAATTGAAAGAAGACTAGAACTACTGCAGCCAAATAAAAAGTTCCAGATTGTATTTATGTGTGCAAACGGCTGTTTCTTTCTTCAGGTTCAAGCTAGGAAAAGATACATTGAGATGCAAGATATAGGAAAAGGGATTGTGGACCTCATCGAGCTGCATGCCATCACAAAGCTTGTCATGGGAGCAGCTGCTGACAGACGCTATTTTGAGTACGACCTAATCACGATTCATGATTGTGTCTTTAATTAAATTACAGTACTTGGGCAGTACAAGCTAATCTGATATTTACCCTTTCCTGGTCCTAGATTAAGGGTAATGAACTAGCATAGTTACTTATCTGAGCAACCTACTAGGATTATCTTGACAGACTAAACCTAGAGTACTGTATGTAATGAAGCAGCCAATTGTAATGATCGCACTTAGGTTGAGCTGTTTGCTTGGTATTGTATTTTAAGTTGACAAGTACATGTCTAAAAATTCCTGTCCTTTTCCTTTTTTATTTTTATTCTCAAAATTGCTTGTTCATCTGCTTTCCACGTTGCAGGGGGATGCAACTCACATCCATGAAAGCCAAATTTGTAAACCAGCACGGGCATCCATCTTGTCGTATTTGGTTTGTCTGCAATAGGCTCCTAATTTGCTCAAGGTACATGTGACCACTTTTATTGAGGTGTAATTATGGAAAGCATGAAGATGACAAATCTCAGGGAACATATTTGCAATAATTGTAAATGAATTTAAAAGTCCACATGGATTGATTCTCAAAGACTTTAGAGTTTTCATTGTTCAATGAAAGTCAAATTCACTTCAAAGGGTACCTAAGTTTCCCAGATTCCCATCTCCATTTGCTGATGGAAGCGATGGACGTCCACTTCTTGAGGTTTCGGTTGAGGCTCTTTATGTGCATGAGTATATTTGTGATTGCTGCTTAAGCTTTTTTTAAAATTCATTTCGAGTTTTATTTAAACACGACCTTATCTCACTAGATGTGACCTACCAAATCTTTACAGGGAAGGTGATTTAAACACTTACGATATGGACATTACACCAACAATATTACCAGATAGTTTTGTTGTTGAATCTGGACTACAAAATATAAGGAGTCCTCTTAGTTCGGTTCATTCAAGATCCAACTCTAGTGAAGTCGAAGATGATCTAGCTTTGGTTCGGTGTGAAAGGGGTGAGGGGAGCAACCATATTACTGAATCAAGTTCAGTGCGTGCACACGAAGGCTACAGTCAAAATCAAAGTTATACTGGAATGGTGTGAATTTTCTTTTCCATTTTGGACTGTACGTGTCCGTAATTTTTATGCTACAGCTATTGTTAGACAAATTACTGGGAGGGTAGATCTTTCTTATGAATTTGACCATGATTATCTCCTCTCAGGAAGGATGTTATAGCGAGGATCTCTACGAGCAACTTGACCAAGCAAGGAAAGAAGTTGAATGTGCAAAACGGGACGCACTAGAAGAGTTGATCCGGCGTCAGAAAGCTGAGAAAACAGCAAGTGAGGCTTCCCGCAAGGTAAAGTACTTGTTATGAGGCCTTACCGAATTGTCTGTTATATTGTTTTGATGCAGCATGAATTATTTGGATAAAGTAGTTTTGAAACAAGTTTCAAGCATTATCATGTAATCTGCTGATTTCCTTGCTTATTGCAGCTTAAAACACTTGAAAATGTTTACAATGAGGAGCTGAGATGGAAGAAAGATCTTGAGGAATTGCTAGCAAAAGAAAAGGAAGCCTCTGAAGTGCTGAAGAAACAGCATGAGGAACTGCAGATGCTGAATGAGGAACTATTGGCTAACCAAACAAGCGAACCCTCCAGTGCACGTAGAGAGGAGTTCATTTCCGAGTTTTCATTCTTAGAAATACACCTAGCTACCGAGAGTTTTGATCAATCGTTAAAGATTGAGGAAGGGGAGTATGGGAGCACTTACAAAGGTTCGCTTTATCACACGCAAGTGGCCATAAAAATGCTGCACCGCTCCAACTACCATCATGAGGTAAGGTGGTTGTGCCTCATTATGAAGTTGTCTAGGGAACCAGGAAAAGGTCAAGTGGCTGCAAAACCTTGAGAAAGCACACTGTTGACTCTAATTTTCTTAAGATTAACAATGCAACCCAAATCTAAAAATTACTGGAGATCTGTTTATGGTTGTATATAGGGACGAGTCTGATATATGAATGATCAAGATATTTTTTTACTATGGTAATCTAGTAATCTTTATCTTGTTAGCTGGGTTCGTGTTGGGGTCATTCTCCTATACTTTCGGTTCTGTTTCAGATTCAAGTTGCGACTAAGTCAAGGCATCCTAATTTGGTAAGCCTCATTGGAGTCTGCCCCGATGCTTTGGCTGCCATCTATGAGTACCTCCCAAATGGCAGCCTTGAAGACCAACTCAGAGCCAGGGACAGCGGCAACCATCTATCGTGGCAAACTCGAATACGTATTTGTGCAGATACCTGTGCTGCGCTTATGTTTCTTCATTCTTGCTATGGTCTGGTACATGGCAATCTGAAACCAGAAAATATTCTTCTCGACTCCAACTTTGTGGCCAAAATAACGAACTTTGGATTGTGTTCTGCTCTGTCTCATTCTCCCACGACAGGAGAATTATCTTTTGCCTCTGATGTTTATTCATTTGGTAATGTGTTATTGCGTTTACTGACTGGGAGAACGGCCCTGAACTTAGATGAAGTGATGCAAAATGCCTTAGATGTAGGGAATTTAAGTGCCTTGTTGGATCCTACAGCAGGGCAGTGGCCATTCGAGCAAGCAAAGGAGCTGGCTTACCTGGCATTAAGTTGCCGTGACATCGATAGCAATAATCGACCGTGTCTTAGATCACGGGTGTGGCCAGTACTTGAAAGGATGCGAACCTGTTGTGAAGACTCATTACCCAGTCGGTCTGGTCCAGAAGAGCCTGGCCAGCCTCCTCAATATTTCATTTGTCCAATCTCCCATGTGAGTCTGCTTATCAGTTCATCTCAGCATATACTGTTCATTGTTTAAATCAATTTTCCATATGTTGCCCTGAAAAGGTTGATTATGATTTATTTACTTCATTTGACTGTGCGTTTAGGAAATTATGCAAGACCCTCATGTGGCAGCAGATGGTTTTACTTACGAGGCAGAGGCAATAAGGTTGTGGCTCAGCAGCCATGATTCTTCGCCCATGACGAATCTTCAGCTTTCAAACCGTGAGCTTTTCCCGAATCAGACTGTCCGTTCAATGATTCAGGATTGGCTGCAAAACCATTGAACCTTAACTTTGGCATTGAATTGTATCATAGGCGTTTCAGTTTCTAGGTCTTGGGTATCGGTTTGTCCACCTCGCACTTACCGTCTGTACATACCGGGAGTGGATTTCTAAGTGTGCATATGCTACGAAATGTGTTTAAAATTGCATGAAATCTATCTCAACTGCATCTCTATATCATGGAATTTGACCACAATCTAGTTATCCTTCTTTGCACTCTTGATTAGCAACTCTGCAGTTACTAGTTTCGTGCAGTTTCAGACAGCTTGCTCATCTTCGTAATGGTTCAATGGTAGTGCACCTTGTTGCTGATAGAATCCAAGTCGTTGTGACTCTTTCACTTACGCCTGCAAGTCTGCAACCGATAACTCGTAATCTCTTGTTGTTTCTTTGTTCTTGTATGTACTTTTTCACTTAAAGAAACTGTCAATGGATTATTCCCATAAGCAGTAAATTATCTTCTGCCGAACTCTTTCAACTGGCTTCGGTTTCTGAGCAGCGGAGACTGCTCGCAATAGCTTCATTGGTTTGAGTAAGTCGACTTACATCCTTGAATATGGGAAAAAGTGTAAAAAAAGTTTTAATATTTGTCTTGGTGTCAATTCAGTGCTATCAATTGTGCTAATTTAATCATAAATCCTTTACATTTGTGCTAATTGAGTTCATTCGGCTAATGTTGGTTAGAAATCACTAACGTGGACAATGATCGGCCTAAACGTGGGATGACCAGTGACCAGCTAGCAGAGGTTGTAGGAGGCTGCCACCTAACAGCCTCCTACAAGCTAATATATATATTAAAATATTTTAAAAAAATTATCATGTCAGCGTTTGTCTGTCAAGCGGACTGAATTGCAAAAGGTTTATGACTCAATCGACAAAAAAAAGTATTGGCAAAAAACAAAAAAACTGAATTGGCACAATTGTAATTATTTTAGGACTTTTTTGGTAATTTTTCCCGAAGAACCAGTATTGCAACGAGATGAGAATGTTCGTCTTTTAAGTTAGGGCTATTGATCTAATTGCATAAAGAATTCTTTATCAGTGGTCTCTATTTTTATGCTCTCTTTTTTCCGGTTTCTACTAGTGAAATAAATAATTTATCAGTCGTCAATTCCTTTTTCCATTATGATTAAATTGAAATCATGGCAATCAAATCCCACCTACCCTTTTTCCCGAGCACTAGGAATCCGATTGGCTTTCAGATCTCATTGAGTCTAGGAGGCTAGGACAGGGTTGAGCCCATCTTAATTTGGGCCCTAAAAGTGACTTAGGCCGAGTCATCTTGTAATTACTGGACCTGAAAAATTTTGATTGCTCTTTCTTCCATATATATAGATGGGTAAGATTCTACAAATTTACATGAGCTCTTCACTTTGCCAATCACCTAGACAAATACAAATAACTAGAATGCCAGCTCATCAAATTTTTAAACTTATTCTAGGCAACTTAGTGTAATAATATCTAATTTAAGGAATGAAAGGAATCTCCCTCCAGTCAATTGCTAATTGGTGGTAACAGACAAAAACATCACTAGATCTCCAGTTCCAGTAAATTTTCACTGATCAATCTCCTGACGAAAGAGTTATGGATATGAACATCACGCACATTGCCTTTATATGCCATATGATAACCCATCAATAAAAAGTCTAATTCGAGAAAGTTTTCCCTAATTAGGGATGGAGGGATATTACTACCCAAGAAAATCCTTACATATACGCTGAGATTAGCTTAGTTTTGATCTAGGATGAGTGCCCACAAGTTGAATTACTACCACAGGAATATGTATGTCCAAATTTTGGGCTGCATTTTTTCGCGCAAAATATTTTTTTGAAAATATTTTTTCTTAATTTCTAGTGCTTGGGGGCAGAAAATATATGATCAAAGAAAATATTTCCGGTCTATGCAAAAAATTCTTTCTAAAATCGTGGAAAATGATTCTCATTTGTGAAAGCAAGGAAATCATTTTTCAATCTTTCTCCCTAGGCTTGCCCTCTCGCCCACGCATCTTCTCTTCCATTTCCCCTCTTTCTCATGCTAGATTTCCTCCTCTCTCTAGAGTAAGCTCCTTCCCCCACCATCTTTCTCACGCAACTAGTAGAGCCGCTCCTCTCTCCAGAGCTTCTTCGTCTCATCCCCTCGTCTCCAGAGCCGCTCCTCATCCTCATGTTGCCTCGCACTTCCCTACATATCGTCACCCTCCTCGAGATTGTCGCCATCGTCTCATCACCTCATTCGTCAGCCTCTTTGGCTTCTTTGGTGAGCTCGACGCCTTGCTAGAGGTTTGTGAGTCATGAAGAGCTCAAGGCCTCGCGCGTCACGGCGAGCTCGAGGCCACGCAAGTCGGTGGTGAGCGACTCGCCAGATTTAGTGAGCTCGTGGCCTTACGAGTCACGGCAAGCTTAAAGCTCGCCGATTTGGCAAGGCTCAAGCTCACTTGTAGCCAGTCCATGGCCAACGACCGGCCAAAGAAGAAGGAAAAAAGCAAAATAAAAATTTGATTTTTTTAATAAAATAAAAAAAATTATTAAAAAGAAGTGCATAAAGGAAAATCCATTTCATACCTTTCCTATTCATTTTCAGTTTCCTACCAAACAATATAAAAATTTGGTTGTATGGACGACTGAATCAGAAAGGTTCAAATTTTACTTCAACGGTTATCATATCTTCTCAGATACAGTTTCGTTTAATCACGATTGATGACGTCTAATAAAAAATTGAAGAGCGGTCCTTTGATTGTATATCCAACGACTAGTTTGGAGGCAAAGGAGTATAAAAGAAGAACCATGGTGATCTGCGAGGATATGTAGAATAAGCAATCCAAAGTGCAAGAGTTGTTCAAATTCACCAAAGTATTCTGAGCATTCTAAATTCCTTTCATTGTGAAGATTTGTAAGAGAGAGACTGAGTGTCCGATCAATTGTCACCTTTTTCGAATTATTATAGTGAAATCCAGCCAATCGGCTGTCATCGTGGGAGAGTGAACATAGGCCTAACAAGCCAAACCACTATAAACTCAGCGTGCACACTTCTCTTCTCTAAACTCTATTTCTGTGTTTAGTTTTCTTGCACGTTGTTATACTGTTACTGGTTCTAATTGTACATTGAAATTGTTATACATTCCGCATTAAATTTCAATTAGACTCAGATTTACCTATTCACCCCCCCTCTAGATGATATTGCTAGATCCAACAATTGATGTCAGAGCAGGCTACTCTTGTTTAAGAATTGCTTTTAACTTCTAAGTTAACGATCTACTATGTCTAGAAATTACTCTTCAAGAACAAACGATTCACATTTTGCCAACAAATCACCATACTTTGATGGGAAGGATTACAATATGTGGAGCAACAAAATGAAATGGTTCTTCACGGATTATTATGATCTGATATGGGATGTTGTCACAAATGGCGTTGTACCTGATGTTGCCGCAAGTGCATATCCTAGAAATGGAGCAACTCCTACCACAACGATGACTGAGACCGAAAAGGCCAAAAGACGAGGCTTGGACTCCAAAGCTGTCAATGTTTTATTTTGTGCCTTATCAACCCCTTTATACAACCATGTCTCAGAAGAAGAATCTGCTAAAGCAATATGGGATAGACTTCATATTACTTTTCAAGGGACCAACAGAGTAAAAGAAACGAAATTTAGCATTTTACTGAGTGATTATGAAGCAATTCAGATGAAATCAGATTAATCTATTGCCGATATGATAGACAGGTTTCAAAGTCTGACAAGTAGTCTTGCAAGACAAGGTGCACCCATTGTAGAGTCAATGCAAGTTAGAAAGATACTTAGAGGTCTCATAGACGATTGGAACTACATCAAACCTTTTATACAAGAATGTCAAACAATCAGATCACTTTCAGTTGATGAGCTTATTGGGACATTGCAATCCTATGAGACAGAACGCGCCAACAAAAAGGAAGATCAAAAAGGCAAGGAATCAATTGCCTTAAAAACTGAAATAGTTTAATGTTTGTCTGATACAGATGATGAAGATGAGAATAATGAAGAGCTAGCACTTATGATGAAGAAATTTAGAAAGATGGCTCGAAAAGCCAGAAATTTCAAGGGAAAGAAACCATTAAAGAAAAATGATCAGAAATTATCAAACAATGATTCTCAAAAAAGCAAAGATGTGATATGCTTCCATTGCAAGAAAGCAGGACACATCAAGTCGAATTGCCTAATTTTGAAGAAAGACAAAATTAAGTATGAGAAGTACAAGAAGACTCTAAAGGAAGAAACATTAAGTGATTCTGATGACAGTGAAGATGACTATGCAAATATTTGCTTGATGGCTAAATCGGATTCAGAATCGGATTCAAAAACAGAGGTATGTGTATCTGAACTCGTTGATGAAGTTACATAATATATTGATGTACTTTGCAAAAATTTTAAAGAAACTCTTGAAAGGGTTTCTATTTTAAAAAAAGGAAATCTTTTCCTTAAAACAACAAGATACTTCTCAAAAAGAAAAAATTGAATTTCTACAATAAGAATTTCATCAATTGAAAGAAAGCCATGATTTCATTTCAAAAGAGAATGCATCTTTAAAAGAAAAAATTGATGATATTCCAAAAAGATTTTCACAAAGTTCAAAAACTTTGGATAATATCATTTCAAAACAAATACCTTTCAATGATAGATCAGGTTTGAGTTTTAAAAAAGAAAGTGATCTAAAAAATTATTTTACTAAAACAAAATTTCAAAAGCCTACCATTTCTGCATACAGACAACATTTTTACAAACAATTTATAAGATCTTACATACATCAGCCTTGTGTAAATTGTGGTGATCCTAGCCACACTAAGGACTATTGCAAGAAAGTCTGGAGGTCTGTTAACAGAAGGTTATCAAGTTTTACTAACACAGAAGGACCCAAGAAAGCATGGGTACCAAAGAAATTGTGAGTTATTTAATTTTTTCAGGTCACAAAGAGAAAGAAGAACAAATGGTTTCTAGACAGTGGATGCTCGAGCCACATGACTGGTAATCCAGAAATGTTTGTATCTCTATCAAAATACAATGGTAGAAGTGTGTCTTTTGGAGGAAGAAATAAAGGAAATGTCATTGGAAAAGGAACTGTCAATATTGGAAATCTGACAATAAATGATGTCTCATTAGTCAAAGGACTAAACTACAATCTGATCTCCGTAAGTCAACTCTGTGATTCTGGTTATGAAATCTGCTTTCAAGATTTAAAATGCACAGGTGTGAGCAAGGACAAGAAGCAAAGCTTTACTGGCCGAAGGCATGGAAATCTATATCTTCTAGATATTGATTCTGAAAATGCAAAATGTCTCATCTCTATTAAGGATGAATCTTATCTATGGCACAGAAAATTAGGTCATATTAGTGTGAGACATATTTCAAAGCTCTCTAAAAAAGGGCTTGTTCGAGGGTTACCTCAAACAAAGTTTGAAAAGGGAGGACTCTGTCATGCATGCACACTAGGCAAGCAGGTAAGAAGTACTTTTAAGTCTATAATCAAGTTTCTTTTGTAGCTGCTTCATATGGATATTTTTGGACCAAACAGAACCTTAAGTCTTAGAGGTAAGAAATATTGTCTTGTTATTGTTGATGACTTCTCAAGATTACATGAGTATTATTTCTTGTACACAAAAATGATGCCTTTACATCTTTTTCAAAATTTGCAAAAAGAGTTCAAAATGAAACAGGTTATACCATTTCCTGCATAAAAACATATCATGGGGAGAGTTTGAAAATCAAAGCTTTTCTGATTTTTGTGATGAATTTGGAATTCAACACAATTTTTCTGCTTCTTATACTCCTCAACAGAATGGGGTAGTAGAAAGGAAAAATCTGTCTTTGTAATAAATGGCTAGAACACTTTTGATTGAAAGTAAGATTGCTTCTCACTTTGGGCTGAGGCAGTTTCCACAGCTTGCTACATTTTGAATCAAATTTCTCTAAGACTCTTTATTGAGAAAACTCCCTATGAACTCTTTAAAGAAAGAAAACCTAATGTTTCATACTTTCATGTATTTGGCTGTAAATGCTTTATTTTGAAGAATGATAATGATCGCATTGGGAAGTTTGATGAGAAATCAGATGAATGCATTTTCTTAGGATATTCAACAACGAGCAAAGCTTACGGAGTTTACAACAGAAATTCTCGTGTTGTTGAAGAGTCAATGAACATCAAGTTTGATGAAAGTCTTCAGAATGATGAATCTGAATCTATTCATGCTTCTATACTTCCTCAAATTTCAGACTCACAGAAAGAACCTGAAGAGAAGCAAGACTCAGATGCAGATATTAATTCTGAAACTACTCAGAGGGAGATTCATTCGAATGAAGAAAGCTCAGAAGCTGTGTAGATTGAACCTACAGATTCTTCAGATAATTGTTTCAACAAAAACCGGAAACACAAATCAAGCCATCCAAAGGAACTTATCATGGGAAATATAAGTGAAGGTATCAAGATAAGATCTAAGTTCAAATAAGCAATGAGTAACATAGCACTAGTGTCTGAAATGGAGCCAAAAGGAATTGAAGAAGCACTAGCAGATGAGAATTGGATGAGTGCAATGCAAGAAGAGCTACATCAGTTCAAAGTCAATAATGTTTGGGAATTAGTCTCCAGACTCAAAAATCGTCTAGTGATTGGAACAAAGTGGGTATTCAAAAATAAACTAGATGACAAAGGGAAGGCTGTCAGAAACAAAGCAAGACTTGTGCAAAATGTTATTCTCAAGAAGAAGGAATAGACTACGATGAGACTTATGCGCTTGTTGCCAGGTTAGAAGCCATCAGGCTATTACTTGCTTATGCTTGTTACAATGACTTTAAACTTTTTCAGATGGATGTGAAGAGTGCATTTCTAAATGGCTACATTAAAGAAGAAGTTTATGTTGAGAAACCCCCTGGTTTTGAAGAACCTAGAGGAAAGTACTTAGTTTATGCTTTAAGAAAAGCACTTTATGGGTTGAAACAAGCACCTCGTGCTTGGTATGAAAAGTTAAATAGTTTCTTGTCGAAACAAAATTTCGTCAAAGGTAATGTAGACACTATTATCTTTATTCAGAAGCACGGTAATGATATTCTACTTGTTCAAATTTACGTTGATGATATAATTTTTGGTTCTTCTAATAAGCTTCTCTGCAAGAATTTTTCCAAAGTGATGCAGGATGGGTTCGAAATGAGTATGATGGGAGAGTTACGATTCTTTCTTGGACTTCAGATTCATCAATCACAGAAAGGAACATTTATCCATCAGGAGAAATATGCACTGAAAATTGTGAAGAAGTTTGGTTTGGAGAACTGCAAGAAGACAGAAACACCTATGTCTCATTCCTCCAAACTTGATAAAGATGAAGATGGAAAAGAAGTTGATCCTAAGCTATATCGCAGTATGATTGGATCATTACTTTATCTCACAGCTTCAAAACCAGACATTCTATTCAACGTCTATTTGTGCGCCAATTTTCAATCAAATCTAAAAGAATCACATCTCTCAACTATCAAAAGAATAATCAAATATATTGAGACTTATCCGAGTTACGGTTTATGGTACTCTAAAAACTCCAATTTTACTTTGAGAGGTTATTCAGATGCAGATCTTGCAGGTTGCAACATCGACAGGAAGAGTACCTCTGAAACTTGTCAACTCATTGGAAATATGCTTATATCATGGTATTCCAAGAAGCAAAGCACAGTTGCTCTCAGCATAGTTGAAGCAGAATATGTATCTCTTGAAAGTTGTTGCGCTCAAATTCTTTGGTTAAAGCAACAGCTAAGAGATTATGGTGTTAAAGACACAAATGTGGAGATCAAATGGGACAACACAAGCTCCATAAATCTCACAAAGAATCGTATACTTCATTCAAGAGCAAAACACATTGAGATCAAACATCACTTCATACGTGATCATGTTCAGAATGGTGATATTAATATTCAGTATACTGATACAAAAAATCAGCTTGCAGATATCTTTATAAAACCTTTGGATAAAGAAACCTATAATTTTATTAAAAGTGAATTAGCCATCATTAATCATCTGTCTTAAGTATCTTTTAGAACAACCTCAGAAGGAAGCTTCAGAAGGAACTTCGGAAGGAAGTCTTAGAATGAACCTCGGAAGGACTATCAGAAGGAACGACAGAAGGAATCTCTTAGAAGCAGACCTTCAGAAAGGTTATTTAAAAGGAAAATTCACAAATCAAAGATCAGTTTTCTATTTTTAAAACCTTGAAGGTAAGTCTCGCTAATCTCTCTACAAATATTTGATTACCTTTGATTGATTGATCTATTAAAAGTATATTTTCCTGAATATTCAAAATTGATTTAATTTCTAAAAATAATCGCCTCTTTTATAAGACTATGTCGCGACCCGTCCGGAAGCGGACGCGGCTAATGGATTACCGATCGCGGGCCCTTTGATCGGCGCGGGCTCTCCCAGGCCCATACCAAATCGCGACGGGAGTATTTTTCAGAAGGATTCGACAATAAGAGTCGATCGCTTTCGACCTTCGGTGTGGTCGTGGTGGCATGTGCAACTTGTGCATGCATTTGGAGTCGCCACCGGTCTTTCTTGGAGGGTAGACCGGAAACCTTACTGACCGATTGGGAGAGGTCGATCAGTTCTGCGGAACCAGAGATTTTGGGTTCGGGGACTTGGTTACGTCGGTGTCATTACCAACGCCCTTTCGGTACCCTACGCGAGTGATTTTCCTAGCTAAGAGTTCATGCAGGCGCAATTTTAGGTGAGGTAGGCTTAATTCAGGATTTCATACAGATTGGAAGACTGTCCCTATCAATCACAATCAATTTAAATGAAAGCGCAATCAAGTACATAAATAAATCACTTCAATGCACACCAATTCACATCACATGGCCTCCTAGTATAGCCATAAGGGTTTAGGGAAGGCGTGATTTAGGACCGAGGTAAAATGGGAAGATTTGGAGGCGATTTAGCCCGAAGGGCAAAATCGTCAATTTTTGGAAGACGGTTCGCCCAAAGGGCGAAATCGTCATTTTTAAGAATGATCGGGTTCAAAACACCCGGGATGAGTCTTGGCCAATTGATTGTGGCCATTTCCTATTTTTTTGGGATTTTTCTAGAATTTTTAGAATTTTTTTGGAAGACGGTTTGCCGGAAGGGCAAAACCGTCATTTTTGGAAAGACCGGGGGTCGAAAGACCCGAAACAGGTCATGGCCAGTTGAATGTGACCATTTCCTATTTTTTGGGATTTTTCTAGAATTTTTAGAATTTTTTGGAAGACGGTTTGCCGGAAGGGCAAAACCGTCATTTTTGGAAAGACCGGGGGTCGAAAGACCCGAAACAGGTCATGGCAAGTTGAATGTGACCATTTCCTATTTTCTGGAATTTTTTATAATTTTTCTGAATTTTCCGAATTTTTTTGAATTTTTTATGATTTTCCATTTTTTATTGAATTTATTGATTTTTTTTTATTATTATTACTGATTTTATTTATTTATTTATTTTTTTAAAAGAATAAATTATCCGGACCGGGTCGGATGACCCGGCCCACGCCCAGATCCGCGACCCACGAACCGACCCGCCTCCTCCATGATCAAAACGGCGTCGTTTCACGGACTGAGAATGGACGTATCAGATCGAGCCACGTGGCATCTTCTAGACCGTCGGATTATTATGACCGTTGACAGTTGACCGTTGACCATTTGACCGTTGACCGTTTGACCGCCGGCGACTTCGCCGGAGAAGACGATGAACAGTGTTTTCTCCGGCCAAAGTCGCCGGAACCTCGCCGGAGGACCTCAAACCGACGTGAAAATAACCATTTTAAATCCCGATTTCGATACCTTTCAACCCCTCACAAACTCTACATCGATATTTGACGAAAATATGTCGAAAACGACGTCAGGAACATGCCGGAGAAATACCCACAGGTCCGGCACCGGCGACGATTTACAGATTTTTTATTTTCCGTTCAAGCTCAACTTCAAACACTCAAAGGGCATCTAATGGCTACTAGGAAACTTACTTGAGGTCTCCTGGTGCTCGACTACCGCTCGGAATCCCCCGTCGGAGCCCTGATCCAAGTCACGGCCGGTGGAGCTCCGAACGCCATTTCATCGCATTTCACGGTTCGGGGGTTGTCAAGGGCAGACGAAGCTCCGGTAGCAATTCCTGAAGCTCGAGGATCCTCCATTTTCGCCTACCTCCCTCTCGAAAACCACCCTTTTTTCTCATGCCGAACTCCTCCCCTGTTTCAGCTTTCTTCGCCCCCCACCATCAACACTGAGCTCCTTCCTTTTTGCCATGGCCGACCGCCTTTCCGCCTTCTTCGACCACCCCCCTTTGTCCCCCATGTTCGACATCTATTTAACAAAGTAGACGCCCCCACCTTCGATGCCATCCCCTCTCTGTTTTCCCCCCTTTTTTTTGTTTTTGGTCTGTGTGCGTGCGGGTCTGCAACTGAGTTGCAGACCCGGTTCGGACCGGGTCGGGCGGGTCTGACCCGACCGGCCCGGTTCGACTCTCCTCATCTAATTGAGCCCCAAATTAACATATTTTCATGAAATTGATGGCAAAATCGGACTCCTTGACATGTTTTCTATCAAATAAGCGTATTTTCGCGAATCAATTGATTGAAATTTAGTGAAAACCCCAAATTGTCCCTAGGATCCGAAATTGATTTTTGTTAAATTGAGGGCCCAAACGACTGAATTAGTCAAAATTGAGGCCACCAATGTATTTGTCATGATGAAAAATATAGGGTGGAGGTGTTTAATTTGAATGGGTATGCCCGCATGCAATTTAATTTCGAAAATTGTGAAACCGGGGACTAAATTGAAAGATTTTTGTGCAATTAAGCCCTTTTGTTCAAAATTGATCAAATTGGAGGGCAAATTGACCCAATTGCACTTCGAGACTTTAGAATTCAACGTCATAGCTTATGAAAAGTGAGAATTGAAAATTAAAAGACTCGAAAAGGAAATTTTTTTACTCGGTTCGGGTTTATGTTTGTGAAGGAACATAGTGACCCGAGCCGAATTTTCAAGATTTAAGGTGACACACTTGAAGAGGAAATTAAAACAAAATTATTAAATATTTTTGTGTATTTTTATGACCACGAATGGTATTTTTCTGATTTTTTTGGGTATTTTTATAATTAAATAAATTCGAAAAATTATTAAAAATTACGAAAAATATTTTTTGTTCAAAATTGGTTCCTAAGGCTAGGCCAAGGCTTCCAAAGTTGATTTTATGATTTTATGACCTTTTTTTTGATATTTTTAATTAATTTAAAAGAAAAAAAAATCACAATAATAAATGGTCAAAAATCAGGTGTCAACAGCTACCCCTCTTTGAGAGGAATCTCGTTAGAGGTTTCTCTCAAAGATAAGGTGGCACCTGATTCTTAACCGACTCAACTGGGAAAACGAGAGAAGAAATGCTATGATATTGAATTCTTAAGGCTCTTTGATGAAAGCTCCAATTAATCCCTGGTTTGCTCTAACAATTTGAACATGGGCCGGGACGAGAGAGACTTACCTGAAGCTCACCTGTCGGATGCTGCCGGTTGTGATGACTTTCAAGAGGATGCCTAGGACTCGTCATTGAGAATATCCTAGGGAGATTAAGCTCTGACCTGTATGGTAGGCCATACCATTATGGGATTCCTAACTGGTAGGAACCTGAGGAAGGCGCATCCCCACGCTTTGGGATTTGCCAAGGATTTTGATCCGTATGGTGGATTAGACCGTAAGCGGTTCGCCTACAGTAAGGCTTACCTAGGAAAATAACTTCTTTAACAATTGAAATTAGTCAAAGTTTTGATCCGTATGGGGGATCGGACCATTGGGTTGATCCTTATGGTGGTATCTACCTTTGAGCTGACCCTTCAGGCGGTTTCTACCTTTGATTGACCCTTTAGGCGGTTTCTACCTTTGTTTTGACCCTTCAGGCGGTATCTACCTTTGTTTTGACCCTTCAGGCGGTTTCTACCTTTGTTTGACCCTTCAGGCGGTGTCTACCATCAGTTTTGACTTTGAAAAGGGGTCTCATGACGAGGGTTCTCCACGTCCGATGAGACTGCCTAAATGAAAAGGGGTCTCATGACGAGGGTTCTCTACGTCTGATGAGACTGCCTAAATTTTTGAAAATGGGTCACATCCTCACCCCTTCTTTTGGAGGATCCCGAAACTTGTCGGGAATTCTGAAGCAGTGAAAGATTTTATCTTGACAAAGCTTCACTTGAGTCTGTTGAGGTTACATTCTGGGAGCTGGGTTCTCCAGGTATCCTGCAGAAGTTTGGGCCTGAAAGATTTTTCTTCACCAAGAAAACGTTAGTAATCTTTGGGAAGACCACGGCTGTCCATTTTGACAAAACCGTATGATTTAAGTTTTAATCGTGAAACGTGCATTTTGATGCTGGAGGTTATCCAAAGCATTCTTGCAATATGCAAATGTGATCACAAATCCCTTGCATGGAAAATCTGGATCAACAGTTTGAAAATTTCCAAAAAGAGTTTGCTCAAAACATCAATTGGAATATTTCTCGACAAGGAGGCCATCTCACCTGTTTTGAGGTGATGATTTTTAGGGGATGCACTCAATTCCCTACTGACCTGTGCCTAGGTTTTAGGCTCATTCGCAGCGCATACATTTTGATCAGTCGGGAGGTCTTCCACGGGACCGTAATGTTGGGCTTGGATATTGGTTTTCAAGGGGGACCCGCTTTGGAGTCGAGGCCATCGAATGAAAATCTTCACCATCTGCTCCGGGTTTACAAGTCAAGAACCCTGCAAAATGAGAAAGAAAGAGTCTTGCTCGTACTTCTTCGAGCTAAGCTATATGTTAACCCAAGTGTCTTAGTCAGAGAAGACTGTTTCAGGGTTGTAACATTGGTAGGATTGGGGACCGAAAAAAAAAAGCTTGTTTTTGGCCCAGAAATCATGAGGGGTTTGACATTGGTGATCATTGCAAAGTTATCACATGTTTTTTCCATTTTGCATCTTCAATTTTTGAGGCATGCAACCGCTTTTGACAACTCTGTCTGCGTCTTCCACGCTTGACATCATTTGGAGGAGTAGTCTTTTTGATCTGACTCCATTAGGGATTTCCTCTTTTCCCATCCAGCTTCATTGTGGATTAATCAAACAACTTACACGAGCATCGGCCTTGCTTTTACCAGGCACTTTGCTTTTTCTCGATGCCGTGGATTTTCTTATTTTTGAAATCCCACTTTTCTCATCTTCATGGGATTGTGTTAGACCTACGATCAAATGTCTAACAAGGTTAAGCATTAACTTAGGAATTTTTTTGCAAACCCTGAGTCTTGAACTCCTTCGTTTCTGAAGTGATGCTGCATCCGTCTTGGAATGTGCAATGATCACCAACGGGCTTATGAAATGATTTTGCAGGCTCAACTTGGCTATGCAAAGGATTCAGTGTGTGGGATAGAGAAATGAATGCTTCTCATCATCCTATGGCGCTTGGATTACCATATAAACAACACACAAAGATTAATGTTAGTCCGAGCAAGAAAATTTCTAACCATTTTCTTCTGATGCTGCTGGACTCACCTCCATTTTGCCCCGGTGTGGGGTGGCTCTTGACAGGGCTAAGAATGAAAACCGCCGTTCAAAGGGGTTATCAACGGTCACCTGTAGTGTTTAGGGGATATGAAACGAATGCCTCCGTCGTCCCAACCCATGTAATCGCTGCGAATGGTCCATACTTCCGTAGGTCCAGATTTTGCTATCTGATCCGCTCCACTTCTCTCTTAAATGTGTATAGGACGTGTTTTGACTAGGCTTGCCTCTCTTTTGAGTAAACTTCCTTTTGAATGATTTGACAAATAATCATATTTGGAAAAATTCATTTCTTTCTTTCCCAAAATTTATCCATCGAGGGGATTTTGTGATGTATCGTGCATGTCTTATTCATGCTTTGGGCAACCTCCCGATTTAAATCATGAACATCGATGCATTGGATAATTTTCATGACGGCTGAAAGTATTTTAACATTTTTTTGTCTCCAGCTAACTGGGAAAGGGATACTTACCTACCTGTCGTGGCTGCAGACCCCTGAAAATGTAAAAGAAGCATATCATTGCATGTTCACGAATTTTTCAAAAATCGAAACGATACATCCTACCCTTGGTCATGTACTCTAACGAGTAATACATGGGATGTAAAAACATGTTCGTCTGTAAGGCGATTCCCCTGTCAAGGATAAATAACGAGTATCAATTCATATTCTCAAATTCAAGACAAATTGGAACGATACAACTTTACTCTTGGTTCTCATCCCGTTCTGATGTTGCGTATTGATATGAACAACATCTATCAAATCCGCCTATCCATTCTTGGAGTGTTTGCAACATCAATGGTTCATCTGCCCTCCAGTTAGGCAACGTCTGTTCTGTTATTCGAACAAATGGCTCCTTGAGTGATTTATCCACGTTTATCACCTGAGAAGGGAAAGAAAGGAGACATTACTTCGGTATTCGATTGAAGATCGTTTAGGAACGATACATCGTTTTACCAAATAGGTGGCTTCGCGGCCAAACGTATTTCGTATTGCAGGGGTAGATCTCATTATACTCCGCGGGTGATAGTCATTGTTCGGGGAACTTGCTCCACAGATTAAGCGATTAATCCACGGCCCTCGGCTTGAAGATGCTCAAAGGGTGATGTTGACACTCACGCGCAATTAGTTCTAGACATTAATGAAAGATGTTCCCGTGGGAACCTTACAGTGCGATCAACAACATATTCAATAGGAGTGTTCCACCCCTTTCGTCTAAGCATTTTTCATCGAGTAATCATGCCTTGCATCAGACGTTTGGTCATCTGCCTTGCGTCACCACTGTGATGGCCCTCCGGCTCCAAATTGATCGAGCCAAAGATTGAACTCATCGCCAAGGAAATTGCTCGGGTCTTCGGGCCATTGATGTTCAAGTTGGGTATCAACAATTGTTGGGAGCAGATTTCTTTCATCGCCTTCATTGTGAGGGACTGGAGTCTTTGAGCTGGAACCTTCATCATTGCCATGTTGGGGTCGAGACATACATTCCTGAAGAGTATTGATCCAAGTGTCCAGCTCCTTATCAAGGAAATCGCCTGTTCTTTCTAGCCCTTGGTGCCCATATTGGGTGTCGTCGACTGCAGGTGAGGGATTCCTCTCTTTGCTCTCGCCGTGAGCAATTTGATCCCTCGAATTGGGACTTCCTCCGATGACCGGCAGGTTTATATGTGCACTTTCTACCAATGCCAGATCTGCTTCAGGGACAGCATTAATGACTGATTCGCGCTCAAACTGAGGAATCTCTATGTGCTGGAACTGTGGCATATACTCTTGAGGAGTATTGAGATAGCTCGGCGGAGCATTCTGATTTGGGTTAGAGGAGTCGCTGACACGACTGCTAGTCCCGTCATTGCTGAAACACGGTTGGGTGCTCTTGGCTCTCCAATCATCATGGTTGTAACTCTGCCCAGCACTTGAGCTCCAACTGGCTTTATGATGGTTTAACGCTATCCTTCCATCCCTTAGCAATCTCCTATAGTACTTGAGGTGAGACTCAACGTTAATTCTAGAGAGCCCCGGCACATTCATAATCTCGAGTATGCGTAGTGGGCTAGCCGAATCAACTCCCAGTTCTCGAATTGCATCAACAAATTTGGTGTGAAGTTCATAGGTCCAGTAAAACCTTGTTCTCTTATCACCCAAAATATCGTCAATACTTCGGTAGCTATTCTCTACGGGATCTAGTCGTTTCAAAAGTTGTCCAGGGAGGGACTCACCGACTTTGGATTGGCTGGCTGCGACAGCGAGTTCGTCATTGAGAGAACTCCCCCTGTGATGATTCATATCCCATTTCTCAGAGGATGTTGGTGTTGATCCTATGGTGTTGACTTGCTCATGCAGATCTCCGGCGGTATCTGGCTGTGTCGGAAAATGTTGTGGAGAATACGGTAACAGCTGAGTGTTATTTGTCAACAGGGATGGTTCATCGAGGAACACCTCGCCGAGGACAACAGGATTACCACAATTAAGGCAGATGGCCTTGGTCAGAGCTTCCTTATATCTCGCGCTTTCAGCTTGAAGCTTCTCATTCTCCTCCTTCAGGACCAGTAACTTATGGTCTGCGTATTGCTGTTTCACCCAGGTTCGTTTGTTGGCGAACCAAAACTTGACCTTCGAAAGCTCCAATCCTATCTTTCGGCTCAATTCCATTTTCTGTTGTCTGCTTGGAGTGGGGCATTCATTGAAGAAAGCTTCGAGCTCTCGGATTTGGCCTGGAGTGTGGCGTTGTAGTTGCTTCCTTTTCCGACTCCGGTCATCATTGTATACTCCTTCTTCGTAGCTGAAACCTAGAATTTCATCGCTAGAGGAGTCAGTCTCCATGGCTTTCTGGTAGTATTCAGCTCCAGGATCTTCAAAGTCTCCCAGCAGTTCGTGCTCAGAAATGTCCAGGTCGGGCGTTTCTAGCAGATGGGAATAGCTTTTAAACATGATGGATCGGAGTATCTCGGGCTGATCTAGTTCACTCAGCTTTCTCTATTTGCTCTTACGTGTTTGCTCACTCTAGAAATTTTCTCAAGTGATTGTGCGTGTCCTAGAACCCTCCTTCAGGCTGCATATGAAGGCCAGCAAGCAAGCGCTCCTCCCGAGACCTTGTAATTACTCATCGTCTGTATTCCCCTTTCTTTTTCCTCGTGATAGGATCACAAACTCTTTTGCATTGATTCGGTTTCATCAAGTATTGCGCTCATCCCCTAGTTCAGTCTTCAAAGTGGTGGGTCTACAATCTTTCGGCGCCTTTTATGATTTGCTAGGCCCGAGAACGTGGGGAGCAGCGGTGGACCCGCAATTAATGACTCCGTTTAATTCATTTAGCTCCATTAACGCTATGATCTTCTCTCAAGCCCTTTTCATCGTTCAAACGAAAGTGGCATTTTCCCTGTGCATGTTGTTACTCTTCATTTCAGCATCCCGGGCGCTTGGTGAGGAAGGAGTCCGTGGCCACTCAAAATTTTAAAGACCGTCTCTGGTTTCAGACTTAATCTAACAAGGGATCATCACAACTGAGCATGACGATGTTCGTCGATAGCGTTGGTTTTAATATAGAATTAACTATAGTCATTAAAGAAAAATGTTCCCGTAGGAACTTTACAACGGATAAAATGAGTGATCTACTCGTGAACATGTTCTTCTTCCTATGGGTGTTCGTAGTGACCGACCCATCGTGCCCCGAGCCAGGCGCTAGATCACGGCTGTCCAAGCATGCCAGCTTCCCACTGATTGAACAAGGCATCGAGCCCCTCATCGAAGAAATCGTCTGTCGTGGGTTGACCAGCGGCAGGCAGAGCACCAGCCGACTGTTGCTCGAATGGAGGAGTGCGCACTCGCTGTACTTGTGACACGCGCTCTTGAGAAGTGTTGAAATGGCCTCTTGATGCCTGAGCATTACAATGGCGGTTCCCCCTAGCTTTTGAGCTCGAGACGGATTCCTCCCGGTTTAGCTCCGCTCGACGTTGTTTTAATAGCTTTCTGTAGGCAGCAAGGTGATTCCTGACCAGCTCCTTACTAAGCCCCGGTACATTCATGGTCTTAAATATGCGCGTCGGAGTTGCTGAGTCGATCCCCATTTGGTGAACCACGCCTAGGAATCTGGAATGCAGTTCAGGGGGCCAAGCGAACCTCCTCTTATCGTGGCCCAAAAGTGCATCGATGGCTTGACGACTGATTAACTCATCTCCAGCAGGACCCGACCCTATCGAAAATTGTTGTGCATGAGGCTGATATGCTTTGAGCTGGTCGGCGGTAACGTCCAGCTCCTTGAAACTATAACTCCAATCAAAGCGACGCAAATCCCATCCCCCAGGAGGCATTTGTATCATCTTTGTAGGATCATCCTGCTCATGCGTGACTCCGGCAAAATCTGGTTGAGCAGGAGATGCCCCGAGGGAGTAGGGTGGTAAATGAACGTCTTCAATCATCGCGTGAGGCTTATCGGGGAATATCTTATCGAGGGCGACGAGGTTATCGCAATGAGGGCAAACGGTAATATTGAGAGCTTTTTCATACCTCATGTTTTCTGTTCGCAGCTTTTGGTTTTCTTCCTTTAAAATCTCGACCACCTGACGTTTGCGTTGAGCCCTCGATTTGGATCTCCTATTTTGAAACCAAAACTGGATCCTCGACTGATTAATCCCCAACTCCCGACTCAATTCGATTCTCCACTTCTTTTTCATGTAATGGCTTTTACTGAAAAGGGTTTCCAGCATTTGGGTTTCCTCCTGAGAGTATTGGTGAGGACGTCTTCTTTTCCCGAGTTGAGCATTGTGGATGTCGTTGTCGTCGTCGCTGTGATCTTGATTTCCGTTGCCAGAAGTGTTGGGCTCCATGGTTTTGGCGTTAGACTTGATCTTGGAATCTTCGAGATCCCTCTGTGGTTCAATTTCTGAGATTTTTGAGTCAGTCGCCTCTAGCAGCTGACAGTAACCTCTTAAATATGTTGGATTGAGAAATGTTTGATTGGTTCTTGCCCACTCAGATCTCTACTCTTTCTTGTATGTTCACTCCCTATAAAGTTTTCTTCGAGTGACTTTGCATGTTCAGGAGACGCTCCTCAAGCATCATTAGGCAAACGTTCCCCCTCAAGACATTGAATTTCTCGCTTAGCTTTTCAACGTGATGGGACTGCCAAACCCTGTTAGGGCTCTCTTCGATAGTTGCGCTTCCCTCCCACCTAACTCTAATAATGGTGATCCCGACAAATCTTTTACATCTTTTAATTGATGAGCCGAAAATCGCGGACCGAAACGAATCCAATGGTTCTCGTGAGGGGACCTCCTGCTTTACCCCCTAACTGGGCTCCACCAGCATCATTACTGAGACCCTTCATCATCCTCGAGTTGCTATAAAATGAGGAATTAATGTATGGAAGGTTAACGTTTTCGCATAATCAGCTTCTTCCTTCTAATCTCTCTGTTAAACTCGTCTTATTCTCAAGCCAACCCAACGCAAATGGCCTCCTCTCCCGTACGCACTTTTTCAACTGATGTCTTGGCCCAGTGGGAAAAGCTTTATAACCTACTGGGTCGCGGTTACGCGCACATAACCGATCATTCTGCAACCGCGGATGAAATCCGTGTCCTGCTCGAGGACTTAGATACCACTTCCCTCGAAGGTACTACGCTGGGGAGGGAATATAGAACTTTCCCGACCCTCTTTGCACACTCCTTAGAGGCCTACCGTGTTGCTGATCGGGAGGTTCTCGTGGCTCGCGTCTTGCGGGCTCGTTACCAGGATCGGTCTGATCATTTGGTGCTGACCAACTATTTGGCCGATAGTCACAAAAAGGCCGTCGAGTTTGCCAATGAGAGGGTCGCGACGTTGCTTCGCGAGAGGAGAAAACTGGTGGATCAATTGGCCCTATCCCTGACCGCTGGCGAGCACGACCGCCACAATGTCCTATTGAGGCTGCAAAGCGACTGGCAGGAAGAACGGCTTGACAAAATAACCGCAGACATAGCTCACGGGAATGGATTAGTTCGGGACTTGGAAATAATCACCGAAGAACACGAGGTCAAGGTCACTGAGGTTAAGGGAGAATGCAGAAACCTTTTCCTCAAGCTCGCGGACCAGGACATGCGGAGTCGTGAGTACGGGCAGAGCATTAACAACATGGAGGGTCAGTTGGGCTCCTTTGTGTCGTTAATTAGGGCTCACTTTGGCTTTACTTTTCCGCCCCGAATTGTATGACCTGCTTCTGAAAACCCTCCGCTGAGCAAAATAAATGAAAGTTCTTGTGTGTGTGTTTTAACTTCTGTATGGTTCATTTCTTCGAGCATCCGAACATCTTCGACTTGGGTGAGCCGAACCATAATATCAATAAGCCGAGCAAATATGTCCTGATTTTATAACTCGCTCATGATCAGATGAGATAATAGCCTTAGACTTGTCCAGGAAAAGATTTCTCTCTATTACCTATTTTTTTACCTGCAAATAAAAAGACAGAATCAGAAGGGATAATTTGAAAAAGAAATCAAAAACCCCTTTCAATCCTATGCTTGCCCATGATTAATAAGGACAAGAACTTTTACAAGGGTTTTAATCTTGCGCGAAAATTTTTTATCAATATTCCTCGAAAGAAAGCATACTATTGAAAGGAATGTAATTCACAATAATCGCTTTTGATCAATTTCGAGAGGAACGAATTACTCAAAAGTGCGAGGCATAATAACGTGTTTTAAATTTAATTGAAGATACGTCATCCAAATCAAGGCCGTTTTGTTAAGAACGAGAGTAATTTGGACATCTATCTCGTCATTAAATTCAAAACAACGCCGATGTTCTCGATCAATTATCGTGGATTACCAGCGACGTAAAACATGCATGGACCAATTCAAGTGTATAATTCCTTCTAGCGAAATTGGGGTTGGATTACCCTACACGACCAAAAAGGTCGTGCAGGATTTCCAATTTTAATTTCCTCTAAAGGAATTATAAACTTGACTTGGGAGTATTCGAATGATTAGAGAAAATGCCACTATCACATTCCCATGACCTGTCAAAAGAAAAGCAACCAAGTTCCATCTAAATGTATACACCAATAGATCCCTAATACAATCATTCTAAGGGGTGAGATAGAGAAAGCCTCGATAAAAATAAACCCTATACAAGAGGACTAGTAATGGAAAATTAAACAAAGGAATGTGATCCTAACGTTTAAGGATGCCCCAAGCTCGATCTGTGACTTCCGGATCACTTGCCCCAACTCGTCATCTTCATTGGACGATATCTCAATAATGTCCATAGTAGGCTCCTTTGTTGCTCACTCGGTGCTTGTCATGGGATATCATCCTCTTCGTCTTCTATCAAGGACGTTTGGGAAAAACACACACATCTATCCTTGAAATGGCATTTAATCTAATCACCAGAATGCAATGAATGAAATGCCTATATTTATATGAACTGTAATAGATTCGAGGTATAGAGAGTCTTACCAACCAAACTCGTCGACTTATGTGCGGTTTTAGGTGTACCAACCGCCCAAAGACATGCGCATGAAACAAGTGATGGTAAACTTCTAAAAATCAGAGGGTTTGGCACCTAAGGTTAAGGTTCCCACCTCGAGTTCTGGGAAGAGCCGATTCCATTGCACAGCTATCGTTGCATTGGGACTCGATCCATAGTTCGAAGTGAGCGGAATTGAAAAGTGGATTACCCTGTGTTTTTCCTCACGGAGATTCCATTTTCAATTCCTTCTATTGTGTTCCTAAAGGCGGCGCCCGGGGTTTTAGGCGCGGTTGTGTGTGTCCATGTGTCGTGATCATCGCGATGCAAGTCATGCACAACAGTTTATCAATCAGCGCTTCAAATCATCCACACAACATACATTCCTACGCCAACCTGCATAAGACAATGTTAATCACGGACTACACCCCTTGTCACTCCAATCTGCAAAAACATATAACACCTATCATAAGCGGACTTACCTCACCTTCAAGAGCGCCTGCATGGTTAGAAAAATCACTCAGCGTTTTAATTACGGCCTAAGTCCACTTGAGGTCTAGAACCATAGGTTCCAGAACAAAGTCCCCAGTGGAGTCGCCAGCTGTCGCGACCCGTCCGGAAGCGGACGCGGCTAATGGATTACCGATCGCGGGCCCTTTGATCGGCGCGGGCTCTCCCAGGCCCATACCAAATCGCGACGGGAGTATTTTTCAGAAGGATTCGACAATAAGAGTCGATCGCTTTCGACCTTCGGTGTGGTCGTGGTGGCATGTGCAACTTGTGCATGCATTTGGAGTCGCCACCGGTCTTTCTTGGAGAGTAGACCGGAAACCTTACTGACCGATTGGGAGAGGTCGATCAGTTCTGCGGAACCAGAGATTTTGGGTTCGGGGACTTGGTTACGTCGGTGTCATTACCAACGCCCTTTCGGTACCCTACGCGAGTGATTTTCCTAGCTAAGAGTTCATGCAGGCGCAATTTTAGGTGAGGTAGGCTTAATTCAGGATTTCATACAGATTGGAAGACTGTCCCTATCAATCACAATCAATTTAAATGAAAGCGCAATCAAGTACATAAATAAATCACTTCAATGCACACCAATTCACATCACATGGCCTCCTAGTATAGCCATAAGGGTTTAGGGAAGGCGTGATTTAGGACCGAGGTAAAATGGGAAGATTTGGAGGCGATTTAGCCCGAAGGGCAAAATCGTCAATTTTTGGAAGACGGTTCGCCCAAAGGGCGAAATCGTCATTTTTAAGAATGATCGGGTTCAAAACACCCGGGATGAGTATTGGCCAATTGATTGTGGCCATTTCCTATTTTTTTGGGATTTTTCTAGAATTTTTAGAATTTTTTTGGAAGACGGTTTGCCGGAAGGGCAAAACCGTCATTTTTGGAAAGACCGGGGGTCGAAAGACCCGAAACAGGTCATGGCCAGTTGAATGTGACCATTTCCTATTTTTTGGGATTTTTCTAGAATTTTTAGAATTTTTTGGAAGACGGTTTGCCGGAAGGGCAAAACCGTCATTTTTGGAAAGACCGGGGGTCGAAAGACCCGAAACAGGTCATGGCCAGTTGAATGTGACCATTTCCTATTTTCTGGAATTTTTTATAATTTTTCTGAATTTTCCGAATTTTTTTGAATTTTTTATGATTTTCCATTTTTTATTGAATTTATTGATTTTTTTTTATTATTATTACTGATTTTATTTATTTATTTATTTTTTTAAAAGAATAAATTATCCGGACCGGGTCGGATGACCCGGCCCACGCCCAGATCCGCGACCCACGAACCGACCCGCCTCCTCCATGATCAAAACGGCGTCGTTTCACGGACTGAGAATGGACGTATCAGATCGAGCCACGTGGCATCTTCTAGACCGTCGGATTATTATGACCGTTGACAGTTGACCGTTGACCGTTGACCGTTTGACCGTTGACCGTTTGACCGCCGGCGACTTCGCCGGAGAAGACGATGAACAGTGTTTTCTCCGGCCAAAGTCGCCGGAACCTCGCCGGAGGACCTCAAACCGACGTGAAAATAACCATTTTAAATCCCGATTTCGATACCTTTCAACCCCTCACAAACTCTACATCGATATTTGACGAAAATATGTCGAAAACGACGTCGGGAACATGCCGGAGAAATACCCACAGGTCCGGCACCGGCGACGATTTACAGATTTTTTATTTTCCGTTCAAGCTCAACTTCAAACACTCAAAGGGCATCTAATGGCTACTAGGAAACTTACTTGAGGTCTCCTGGTGCTCGACTACCGCTCGGAATCCCCCGTCGGAGCCCTGATCCAAGTCACGGCCGGTGGAGCTCCGAACGCCATTTCATCGCATTTCACGGTTCGGGGGTTGTCAAGGGCAGACGAAGCTCCGGTAGCAATTCCTGAAGCTCGAGGATCCTCCATTTTCGCCTACCTCCCTCTCGAAAACCACCCTTTTTTTCTCATGCCGAACTCCTCCCCTGTTTCAGCTTTCTTCGCCCCCCACCATCAACACTGAGCTCCTTCCTTTTTGCCATGGCCGACCGCCTTTCCGCCTTCTTCGACCACCCCCCTTTGTCCCCCATGTTCGACATCTATTTAACAAAGTAGACGCCCCCACCTTCGATGCCATCCCCTCTCTGTTTTCCCCCCTTTTTTTTGTTTTTGGTCTGTGTGCGTGCGGGTCTGCAACTGAGTTGCAGACCCGGTTCGGACCGGGTCGGGCGGGTCTGACCCGACCGGCCCGGTTCGACTCTCCTCATCTAATTGAGCCCCAAATTAACATATTTTCATGAAATTGATGGCAAAATCGGACTCCTTGACATGTTTTCTATCAAATAAGCGTATTTTCGCGAATCAATTGATTGAAATTTAGTGAAAACCCCAAATTGTCCCTAGGATCCGAAATTGATTTTTGTTAAATTGAGGGCCCAAACGACTGAATTAGTCAAAATTGAGGCCACCAATGTATTTGTCATGATGAAAAATATAGGGTGGAGGTGTTTAATTTGAATGGGTATGCCCGCATGCAATTTAATTTCGAAAATTGTGAAACCGGGGACTAAATTGAAAGATTTTTGTGCAATTAAGCCCTTTTGTTCAAAATTGATCAAATTGGAGGGCAAATTGACCCAATTGCACTTCGAGACTTTAGAATTCAACGTCATAGCTTATGAAAAGTGAGAATTGAAAATTAAAAGACTCGAAAAGGAAATTTTTTTACTCGGTTCGGGTTTATGTTTGTGAAGGAACATAGTGACCCGAGCCGAATTTTCAAGATTTAAGGTGACACACTTGAAGAGGAAATTAAAACAAAATTATTAAATATTTTTGTGTATTTTTATGACCACGAATGGTATTTTTCTGATTTTTTTGGGTATTTTTATAATTAAATAAATTCGAAAAATTATTAAAAATTACGAAAAATATTTTTTGTTCAAAATTGGTTCCTAAGGCTAGGCCAAGGCTTCCAAAGTTGATTTTATGATTTTATGACCTTTTTTTTGATATTTTTAATTAATTTAAAAGAAAAAAAAATCACAATAATAAATGGTCAAAAATCAGGTGTCAACAGACTACAAACCGTCCCTCTGTCTCCAATTTCCTCACAGATCACACTCAATCTTCTCAAACCCTAAGACTCGCTCAAAATCTTTAATTTCGCTCTCAAATCAGTTCTTCTTCCAAAGCTCTGAACTTTTTCATCTCAATGGCTCCAAAATCAGCCTCCGCCTCAAAGAAGCCTACTCATGTAACAATGAAACCATTCTCCCGGGATGCGACTCTTGTCAAAGTCTCATACTCGGAAATCAACATTTAAAGGGAAGCACTTCGACGAGCAAAAGGTTTGTCTATAGCTGATTTTGAAGAAAAATAATCTCTTGCTCATACCATTAAGCCTCTGTTTGATAGCATTAAGGCAGTTGGAGGATTTGAGGAAAATCTTAGACAACTACTGGATATTCACAAGTTCGAAAGTGAGAATTGAACCCATTGCTGTAGAATTGCCTAAATCTGTTTCTTGAAAGGGTAAGGAGAAAGTTGCAGGAACTAGTTCGGCATCGACTCCGATGAAGACTCCTTCAAAGGGCGTCATGTTTCAAAGTAAGGACAGTGCCGATAGTACTAAAGGAAAGGTTGATGATGATGATGATGATGATGATGATGTCATGTTCAATGACTTTGAAAAAGTCATAGGATTCAGCAAGGATATAAACTTTACTGATCCTCTGTTTTAAAACAATGCACACAGAGAAAGATTTGAGGTTTTGAAACAAAGGGGTGTCATACCTCACAAGATGTTCGATTTGAAGTACTTTGATGCAGTTGAGATCCCTCTTCGTAAGCACCTTCAACAGATCAATCTTGAGAACTTTATAATCCAAAGGAGACAAACTTTTCCTGATCTTGTTGCCTACTTCTACTCCAACCTTCAATTCGTCAACTTCAATTCTCTCTTCTTTACTTTTGGAAGAAAAACATATCATCTGCATGTTTATGAACTGGCCTTCTTGATGGGTGTTGATAAGATGGACTCCACACCATTGGATGTTACTTCTGATGAAGCCTTTTGTTTTCTTACTAAAAAACAAACTTTTCGAGAGAATCAAAGGCTCACATTGCTTACACTGACTTTCCACTGAAACATACTTTGATGCACAAAATTGTCATTGAAAGTCTTAGACCAAAGGCAGCTTCCAAAACTGACATATCGAAGTATGAAGCCAAATTGTTGTGGGGAATGTTGAAGGGAAAGAAAATCTCTTTTGCCCATACTGTCTTACTTCACATGTACAGGACAATCCAAAAACCTAAGGGACAACTTCCATAAGCAGGCTTAATTTATAGGATGATGAACTTTCTCCAAATCAAGATAGCTGCAAATCTTATTTCACAGGAAATCCCACTGATGATTGTCGGTGAAAATGTGATTAGGAAGATGTTTTAAGATGACGGCTAGTGGATGGAGGAACAAGAACTCTGAGATAGTTCTTGTATAATTTGAAGACAAAACAGAATAGAGATCCCCAAAAAGAAGAAAAGTAATTGCCACTAAAGGAAAACTGGCAGACACCTCAAATGATGAAGACTTCATAGAAGAAGAAGGTGATACCGAAATATCATATTCAGAAGCTACACTCTCGCCTCTTTCTGAAGGAGAAGAAGGTGTAGTTGAAGAAGCTGGAGTAGTTGGAAGTGAGATTGAACAGGAGATTTCCATTGACAAAGCAGAAGAACTCCATGGGACACAGCCCACAAATACTACTGAATGTGCAGTTAAGATTACACAGGAAGAATATTTCCACATCTGGACTGTAGAATTAACTGTAAGAGAAGAGATGGAGAGATAATATGATGAAGCACTTATCAGTTTTTATAAGCTGTGGTATGCTCTCAACCTATTGTAGATGAACAGATGGAAGAGGCAGAAGCACAAGATCTTCCTGAAGCATATTCCATCTCATCTAACAGATTGACTGAATTTCCAGTTCCGTTCGAGACTGTTGCACATATAGCTCTGGAGTCAGAGACAGTAATTGCTCAGAAGGAGCAAGTTTCAAGTTTCAATCAGCACTAATGGATATTAGTGTGGAAGTAGAAGCTGTTCCAAGCACTCTGTCTAAAGGGAAGGAAGCTATAATTCAGGGGGAGCACTTTTTTGCAGAATCTGATTTTCTTTTGACAGAAATTCTAGCTTCTCAATCTATTCCCCGGCCTCCATCCGAGGAGGAGACATTGCTTAGAAAAGTGCTTGAAACTGCAAAATAGGGAAAATCATCCACTGTCATGAAGATGCATCCTATCGAGACTGTTAATACCTTCATTGGCGAGCTTCTTGAAACAAAATCTTCTCAGTTTGAAGTTCAGAAGCAAGTGGAAAACCTTCAACAGATCATCATTCAGAGTATGGCTGCCATGGAGAAAATGATTGATCAGAAGCTGTCTAGCTTTGAAAAGAAAGTTGATGATAAAATGCAGGGCTTAGTACATAAAGTGGACACACTAAAGAACTCTATTGATCTTTACGGCAGGATGTTCTGTGCTGAGGTAGCTAATATGCCAATATACACTCTGGTCCATACTGACAAGGTAACCCAAGAACTCCCTCCCTCTCAAGCCGTTAGAGATCATGCACTCCAAGTGGGAGCAGACTATGTCAAGGATTCTTCCAAGGAGGCTGATAAAGAGCTTAGAGATCTTCCATCTTCTTCAAAATTGCCTCTACCTTCTTCTATTTAAAGTTTTTCAGCTCTAGTTTTGGTTCTAGATTCTTTTTGAAAAACTCTATAATGTATTATTATTCATTATCTATTGACATTTTTCTGCTATGAATTCGTCGTTTTGTTGATGACAAAAAGGGGGAGATGAGTCTCTCTACTTCTATACTTTAAACTGTTTGCAAGAATTTCTACTCTATATTATTGCAGGATGTGCAGACATGAATTTCTATCTATATTATTGCAGGATGTAACTCCTATATTGCAATTCCTAATGATCTGGTGATATTTCTTCATTCTTATTTTATTAAAAGAGTTACCACTCAACATATTTGTTGATATTTCGAAAGTTTTGTCATCATAAAAAAGGGGGAGATTGTAGTGGAAATTCTCCTTTTGTTTTGATTTTGACAAAACTGTCAACAGAATCTGTGTAATGGTTGAAATATTTTATTGCAGAAAGAATGTGTAAACGGAAGTTTGTATATTCCAATTCTGTCACTAAGACTCAAGGGAAGAGTAGCCATATAGTTGCTTCTGACGTGGTCAGATGAAAGTGCTTCTGACGATGGTCAGATGGAAGTGCTTCTGAAGACGGTCAGATGGAGTGCATCTAAAGACGGTCAGATGGAGTGCTTGTGAAGACGGTCAGATGGAGTTACTTCTGAGGGTCAAATGCAACATGATCTCTTATTTGAATACTTCGTCTAAAGAGCTATATGCAGTATCAGATGGACCTTATTGAAGCTCAGAATTACCATTCTAAAATATCTGCTCAGATTCAAAAAGTTTTCTTCTTCTTAAGACTGCTTCTGAGACTGGTCAGATTCTGCAACACTAATTCTGAAGACCCACGAATGACAGGTTTCCGAACAAGGCAAGTGTTGTTATGGAAGTTTGTGATATTTGGTTAATAAGATATTCCTTCAAATCAATCAAGAGGAAATTTACGATTGGATATTACCTTCCATGAATATATTTGGTACCTTATTTGAATCTACTCTACTTATGGAAACTGAAGATTTGGTTCTATGGGTGGCTGAATCAGAAGGGTTCAAATTCTACTTCAACGGTTATCATATCTTCTCAGATACAGTCTCGTTCAATCACGATTGATGACGTCCAATCAAATATTGAAGAGCGATCCTTTGATTGTATATCCAACGGCTCCTTTGGAGGTAAATGAGTATAAAAGAAGAACCATGGTGATCTGCGTGAAAATGTAGAACAAGTAATCCAAAGTGTAAGAGTTGTTCAAATTCACTAAAGTATTTTGAACATTCTAAATTCCTTTTATTGTGAGGATTTGTAAGAGAGAGACTGAGTGTTCGATCAATTGTAACCTTCTTCGAATCATTATAGTGAAATCCATTCAATCGGCTATTATCATGGGAGAATGGACGTAGGCTTAACAAGTCGAACCACTATAAACTCAGCATGCACACTTTTCTTTTCTAAACTCTATTTCTGTGTTTAGTTTTCTTACACGTTGTTATACTGTTACTGATTTTAATCGTACATTGGAATTGTTATAAATTTCGCATTAAATTTTAATTTGACTCGGATTCACCTATTCATCCCTCCTCTAGGTGATATTGGTAGATCCAATAATACCCTCTCTTGCCACAGTTCCAACAGACATCACTGCCAGTCCTAAATTGACTACGTCTATTCATGTTTATATCACTTCTGCTAACACGAGTACTAGCTCTTCCTCTATTTTCACCTACTAAAGCAGTAGATACAGATTCGCTATATTCTCTTCTACGGATATCCTATCTCAGAATTAAATCTCGAATCCCATCAAACGTCAAACTTGTCAACCCAGATGAATTACTAATAGCAGTAACAATAGTATTCCAACTATCAGGCAATGAGGATAATAGAATCAAAGCACGTACCTCATCTTCAAAGTCAATGTCAACTGAATTCAATTGACTAACGATCACATTAAATTCATTGATATGATTAGCAACTGATGTACCTTCGCACATCTTCAAATTAAACAGACGTTGCATCAAATAAACTTTGTTGATCACATAGGGCTTCTCATACATGTCCGACAAGGCTTTCATCAAACCCGTAGTGGTCTTCTCTTTGACGATATTAAACTCGACGTTATGAGCCAACGTCAGCCGAATAACACCCGTAGCTCGTCTATCCAGCAATTCCCAATCAGCTTGCTTAATCGTTTCTGGTTTCTTCCTAGATAGGGACTCGTGCAGCTTTATATGATATAAATAATCTTCTATCTGCATCTTCCAGAAATCAAAGTCCTTCCCCTCAAATCTGTCGATTTTCACTTTAACTTCTTTTGTCGCCATCGATTTGCTTCAACTCAAGCAAGCCTAGCTCTGATACCAATTGTTGCGTGGAACAAGCGATCGAACGATAAAATAGACAGAACAAGTGAAGTAAATCGGACACTAGATGTACGTGGTTCGGTCGTAGAGACCTACGTCCACGGGGAGAACAACAACGAATTTCACTATAGCACGAGCGATACACGGAGAGTACAGATCACACTCAAGTCACACAAACACTCTCAGTGTTTCCTAAGCCACAATTACATCCAAGAACACACACAATGTTTGGCCTCCAAACTCCAAGCGAAATAATCTCTCAATCTCTTAAAGGAATTAAACACAAATCTAATAACAAGATTTATTCAGCTTCGACACTTGAATTCTTGATATAATTCCATGAACAAAACGAAGACTCAATGCCAAGCACTCGCTCATAAAACGGCGCTTCAAGACCCACGTTCAAGCACTCACATATGCGGCGCTTCAGTTGATCACGATCTTCACGTCTTCGCTTCCTCCGAACGTACGAAGACCCCCTGCTACTCAAGCACTCAAATTATTGGCGCTTCAAAACCCTTCTGCCCTAGCCTATCGCCAAGACCAGCAACTATAAATATATATTCCACCAATGGATGACCAGGCCGAATTCTACTGGTAAGGAAACCAAGTAATTCGGTCAACCCATGAAAAGTCCAACATGGACTTCTCTTTCTGCACGGCACTTCAAAAACCAGGAAAGCAAATCTTCTTGTATCTTTTCCTCTTTATTTCTTTCGTGATGATTTCTTTTTGTCCACCGTAAATAAATATCCCATGATGCAACTCAAATTCAAAGACCCAAATGGACTTTCCAATTCAGCCATTGACTTCGATGCATGTTCACGAAATTGATGTCCATATATACCCTTTCTGTTTTTGTTCGGATTCTCTTGATTTCGTACGTCCGCAAAAATTGAAACTTTATTTATATATTTCAAAATTTATATTTTCGTTTCGAGCTCAAATTCGAGACACATTTTAACAATAATAATAATAAATAATAAATGATGATGAAGATGATGATGTCATTCGGGTTTGGTATTAGGTAAACCCAATCCACACATCACACCAATGAGATCTACTCATTTACTAAAGGGCCTATTTGGCATTGTTTCTGTTCCCAAAAAGTGATTCTGATTAAAATCACTTTTTTTATTCTGTTCCTAGATGCTTTTTTGAGAATCAGAACGAGTTTTGGTAACTACAAAAAAATTTCTGTTCTGAAAAATAATTTCTCTTCTCAATTTGTAATTTAAATCAAGCAATTATATAATCACATTTGATCACTTTTCTCGGACCCAACAAGTGCGATCCTCTTGCACCTTGACATCTTTTTCGCTAAAATAGGGATGCTTTAGATTTTTTTCTTGGAAGGATAATACGATAAAATTGTTATTTTTCCATGTTTATCTTGATTCTATGCATATGCCAAGGATGAAAGAGATAACTTTGATTATTTTTTATTGCTCAGAGTGAATAAAATTTGACAACAAATCAGGCAAAGATTAGGAAAAATCGAAAGGTAAAATCACCAAAAACAGGATTGGCCAATTGAATAGATCTATTTCCTACTTTTTGAGATTTTTCTTGAAATTTTCGGGATTTTTTAGAACAATTTGCTCATGAGGAACAAAATCGTCATTTGGGAGAAATCAAAAGACAAAATCGTCAAAAATAGGATTGGCTAGTTGAAATGACCAATCTCCTAATTTTTTATTTTTTATTTTTTCTATTTTTCCAATTCTTTAGATTTTTTATGAATTTTCCTTTTTGGATTTTTAATTATTTTTTATTTTTATAAATTTTTGAAATTTTTATTAAAAAAATTATGCAGATCGGGTCGGGTTGACCCGTTCAAGCCTCGTGAGCGCCTGACAAGAATGAAAGAAAACTCTCAAAAGTGTTCCTTTTCTTGAGAACCAACTTTTTTTGTTTCTGAAAAGTGATCCAAAAGTGTTCCTGATAGTAGAATTAGAAACATAATTATTTGCATTGCCAAACATGTTTCTGATCCTTTTTATTTCTCTGGAACAGAAACAGAGAAATAGAAACAATGTCAAACATACCCTAATTTTCCTAGAGCAAATTCGAAGGCTCCGACATGGAATCATATGCTAAAAGTGTTAATCCTGTAGAGAGAGAGAGAGAGAGAGAGAGAGAGAGAGAGAGAGAGAGAGAGAGAGAGAGAGAGAGAGAGATTGATTTTGATCTTCATTTTTCTTATTAATTTTGTTAAATCCAACGTTTTCCTACTTCGGAAACCTTCGAACACGAAATGATCGATCGAATAATCAAGTCATCCGGCTAAACGAAACTAGCAATGTATGTCAAGCTACTCACCTGACTAGTTATATAGGTCGAGCGATTCATCTGATATCAACTCATATATCGAAACCCATCTTTTTTAGTTATAAACAAAGAGTTTAAGGCTTCGTCCGGAATATATTTTCTAAAAGTGATCGTTTGTATCGCTTGCAAATAATTAGTCAATGAAAAATGTATTCATTATCAATAATGATTTATGTCTAAGAAAATGAAAATATTTTTCGTTTGCTCCTTTTTTTTAGAGATTACAAGCGGTCATAAAGTACATCACATGAAGATTAATGGAGTTGTGAAGGAGCAACAGAGCAAGAAGGAGAAAGATGGTGGCGGTGGAGGGGCAGAGGCAGTTATGGAGGATGATGAAGTTTGCAATTCCAGCTGGATTTGATTCAACAAGAGGCAAGTTGGTGCCAATAGCGAATGGAGTGCCATAAGTGTTGTGACGAAGCTGTAGCTTAAACAGTTTGTGACACTCCGGATTCCGACCCTCCTCGAGGCTATTGTCATGAAATGGGGTCTCGAAATTGGATATTGAACAATGAAGAATTTCAAAATTTGAAAGGAATTAGGCATCACCTCATCGAGTGTAATTTATATTGGAAAGATGAAATTTCGGACTGTAAGTGTGAAATTACCATTTTGCCCCCTAAAAGGATACCCTTACCTTGAGAATTGAACAAGGGCATTTTGGTCTTTTGGTGATTCCCTTAGTTGGCCAAAAATTTGAGGGCAAATGGGTTAATTGGATTTAAGATATTAATTGATTAAGAACAAGTGTCATCACAAGACCATTTGGCATTAATGAAACTACTATTCCACCTGCCAATCAACCATTTTACTAAGAGGGATTAAGGCTAATTCTCTCTCTCTCTCTCCTTCATGGTGGACGGCACTCTCTCTCTCCATCATCTTCTTCTTCGTTTCTTCTTCTTGGCCGAGTAGAGCTCGCCCGACCAGCTCGCTGCCCTATCCGACGCATCCACTGTTTCGGTCATAACTTCTTCGTCCATTATCAGATTGAGGCGATCCACCTACCATTAGAAAGCTCTTTCTCTTGCCGCTCCAACAAGGTATTATGAGCTCAATTTACCCTAGCCGTTTGTCCCGTAGAGCAGTTTGAAGGGGTGAAGGTCATGTTGGTCAGTTTCGGACTCGATTTGAGAGAGAGCTTCCTTTCTCCGGTTTTAGGGACTCCTTTGGCCTCTACTTTCTGGTAAGATGATCTCAACACATAGTATAATGGTTTAGTAAGATGAGATGGAGAATTGGTTGGAGATTATGAGGGTTTTAATGGATAAATTTTGGTGTTAATGCAAGACAGATTCTGTTCACTCGATTGCCGTGTGGAAACCGAACCCCTTGGAGGCTCTTGAAGGCGTCGCCTTGCTGTGGAATACTCGGTAAGACCCTTAGATACATAGTTTAGTGTATTGGTAAGGAGATTGTAGGATGAATTGGAGCTTAGATGTGTTTTCATGGCTGTTTGTGCATTTTTCCCTAGGAGTAATCACTGCCCTGCATTGGACCGGTTGGAAACGAACCAATTGAGGGTTGCCGAAGTGTCGTCTTGCCTTAAAATCCTAGGTAAGACCTCCTAAAATGTAGTATGATATGTTGGTGAGGTGCTTGTGCGATGGAATTAAGATTGGAAGAGTTCTAACAGTGAAATTATGGGATTTTCCTAGGACAGTGTTGTTGCCCTGTTCTGGCTGAGTGTGGACTGAGCTTGGTGGCTCTTTTTGATTGGAATCTCTAGCTCAATCGAAGTGATAAGTGACCCTTAAACCTTTACTAGGACTCTAGGACACTACTGGATGAGCTTGGGTGGTGAATTGATGAATTGGTGGATCTATTGTGTTTGATTTGTTAATGGCCGAATGGAATTGATGTGGACCGAGCCATGTGTGCTTGCTTTGATGTAAAATTGTAATTCTCATGGCTGAATTGTTGATGTGTGCATTCGATTGGCATGTGACCACGAGTGGTCGTGTGGCATTTTGCCTCTGGTAAGTCAAATGTGTGAGATTGATGCTTGAATTGGCAAGGGAGTGTCTTATATGATTAATTGCCGTGGTGTGCAAGTTTATACCATACTCTATACAATCCGGCCATGATGATTCTCTTGATGAAAGGTTACTTGATTCCCTAATTGAATTACACTCGATCATGAGGTCGCTTGAAAAATGAGTTGGCCTGTGAGCCTTATGTAATGAAAATCATATTATGAGATGGCAAGTTTAATGGAAATGAGATATGAGCCTAAGGTCCTATTGCACCCTGATGCGTCATAATGCGGGGTCGTAATTCGATTTCTACCCTGATGCGTCAAAACGCGGGATAGCCGTGATACGTGTCGACACGAGTATTGAATGACATTGAAACCTGATGCGTCAGAACGCGGGTTATCAATTGTTTGAGCCCTTGAAAATGAATTGGTTAATGAGCCCTTGAGATATTATTGGCTATTGAGCCCTTGGAAACGAATTGGCTATTGAGCTCTTGAGATACGATTGGCTATTGAACCCTTGAGAAATGTATTGGCTAGTGAGTCCTAGATTGATGAAATGGCAAATTGAACCTTGATGCGTCGGAACGCGAGGTCAATTGATATCCTGATGTGTCAGAACGCGGGATAGACGTGAGAAGTGTCGACACGAGTATTGAAATGGCATTTTGAACCTGATGCGTCAGAACGCGGGTTGCCAATCGAGATCTTGATTTAGCCTGATGCGTGTTGACGCAGGCTTGGCCATTGGAATTGAAAGTTGTGATGAAATTGAGAATACACCCTCGCCTATGAACTTAATGTTGTGCTAGTACGAAGCTTTGTTGTGATGATATGATTGTCCTTGAATCATGATTGCTTTATGCCAATTGTACTGTCTTTTATGATGCATTAATGCCATCCGTTAAATTGCTTGATGAACTATCGCATACTCTTTTAAAAGATGTCTGGAGGTACTAATAGTTTAGGTTAGGTTTAGGGTGAGCTTGTTGAGATTTATATCTCACCCCGTCGTGGGATTAACATTTTCATGTCCCTATTGATGGAATCCCATGGATGTAGAAGATGGTTATCCGAAGTAGCATTTGAAGTGATTAGACTTATGACCTTGTGTGACCTTGTAGCTTGCCATTGAAATCTTCCATTGTATATTTGATTAATGTTTCTGTTGTAACGTCCTGAAATCATTTTTTTGTAATAAAGCAAAGGAGTTGTTCTCTTGCTTCCGTTTGCACATAGCATAATTTGGATTTTTAAGTTGTGGGCCGAAGGATCTTGGGTATCATCGAAACTAGACGGCTGTGGTGGGATGTTCGCGTGTCCGCCAAGTTCGGGGCGTGACACAGTTCATGAACAGGAGAGAAGGGTTTATGGCCGTTGCAGGTGGAAAAAACGGATTGCTCGATATAGAAGAATTCAAGGTGCGTATTTTCCATCTTTATGTTATGGTTTGAGCATGGCATGCTTGTCTTTTTGTTTTACAGTTATTTGGCTTCCTCAAAGATGGAAGTTTATGGTGTTTTACTAGATGCAATTGTAATGGCTTCCTCGACTATCTTAGCAACTTCTCTTAGCAACTTCCCGTATAGAATGGTCTTTCATTTTGTGATCATTGGTCTTTGTTCTGTCAGAGACTCAGATAGTTAGAGAAAGTTGTAAATGTTGTGTTTACTTTAGATGGCTCTCTTACACTATATTTGGATGGAACATTATGAAAAGAATATTAGAATTAAAATATTAGTGGATAAGGCATGTGCTTTGTTATTTGACATCCATCCACCACAACACCAACCTCCCGAAGCAAGGATATGAATTCATTATGAGTTTAAATTGCAGATGTGCAGAAGATAAATTTAAGGAGATCGACTAACCAAGACAACTGTTTCATTCTTGTATTTCAAGTCATCATATTTAGGAGGGATTTAAAAGGTACACTGGAGTATGTATGGTTGGGAAGTTCTGGTTTATGTCATAGGAAATCCTTCTGGTTCAAAATTGTTTTGGTTGTCTTCCTACTCTTTGGATTCATTACCGTTGCAGTCATTTCCTTTTGCCAGGAAGTGTATGTTGTTCGGATCAAGCCCTAAAATGCAACTGACCACACTTTATTTTACAATTTATATCTTGTGGCTCCATATTGTAAGAGTTTGTCTTTTCTGAACGACACCTTTGTCTGCATAGAAACGGTAGTTTTGACCACTAAATTTGAGTTGGTCAATCGGCATTTGTTGAAGTGTGTTTATCGCCAACTTTCATACTTAACTGGAATGGTTGGTTCTATCGAAAGTTTGAATCATGCGCTAATGACTGACTTCATGTTTTCACCTCAGCAAATGTGGCTTTTGACTGGCACACCTAATATGATGCATAGCTCAGTGCCAAAACCTTCTCTGAGGAATGCCCAAGGACTTCAAAGTCCTGAATCCCTTTTTAAAAATGTCATCCGAGCATCATTCCTTTCTTCCATAAATCGAACTAACCTTGTTAACCCTGGTTCAATTGGTTTTTCACCACTAAAAAAAATTTAACAGTTTGATCCTAGATAGGACAATGGTTAACGAGTTGAACTGCCTCTGCCAAAAAAAGCTTGTAAAAATGTGGATGGTTCTCCTTCTCCATCTCGAGATACAATGTGTCTACCATGGTGCTGCCACAACATTCTCACAACTTTGATCACGTCGCATTCCTTGCCATGAGAAAGAGCCCTGCGTGTGAAATATGTTGTTACGAAAGCCAATCATCATCCTCTTAAATGAATAGCATCTAAGTTATTTTCAGCGACGACAGATTCTCCTTGATCTCCAAAAGTGGTTTGTTCTTTGCTCCTTGAGTCTTCTTGGAGCAAAGAGCCGTATCGTGGCTCGTCTTCATGTTCATTCTCCACACGAGTAATGATTTCGATTAAGGCACTTCGAAGGCAATATGAAACCCTCTTAAAACATTGTCTTGAGTTTGAGATGCTACTTTAAAGTTTGATGGACACAAGTTTTAATTTTTTATGCAAGCTTCTATAAACCTTAAGACGACAATCTTAGAATCAACATAGTCATAATTTAGAAACACGATAATAGTTTGAATGAGTTTATGTACCTAATTTGGGATCCGTCGTTCTTGATGCGGTTGGAATCCATCGTCGCTTTAGGCGGAATCACGATGATCTGATGCTCAAGTGACCCTCTGTATCCCTGACTTAATGGGATAGCCCCTCAACTACACCAATCCATATGCATTATATATGTGAGGTCGTTATAAGTTTGCTAGGGCTAGAGGAGGGACTGGAGCTCTATTATAGAGTTTTCAGCCAGGCCCATTTCAGACTGGTTAAGAATATTTATATCTTACCTCATTAGACCGACCCCGTAAACGGTAAATTAATCCCAATAAACGGTAATTACAATCTCAATTAATATAAGTGCATATTAGGATAACTCTAGCATTTGATTCTAAGCAATTTTCACATAATTGAAAACTCAGTCGATCGCGTCGAGCCAGTCAATGAAGTCTTTCGGGTGCATAGTGCCTTCAAAGTCTGGAATGTCGAACTTGACATCGAAATCGTGAGATCGCAATTCAACCGTGACGCAAAGGAGATTGTTCACACGAGACGAAGCAGAACGGTCATCATGGAAGTAGCCGATCTCCTCATCGTCTTCTACCTGTCATGACGGAGATCGCCATGCCTCAACAATTAAGACTACTCAGGTCATTGTTCGGTAGACACATATCTTGTGAGACCAGATTGAAATATGCACTCCTCGTCAAAATGCCAAAACAGGTGCTCTTAAATTTCTGCCAATAGAGTTGAACTTATTATCCCCCAAGCAATCTTACTTATTTGTTGGATAAGCATTAGTCGTATTGATAATTCTTCATCAATGGACCGACGCCAAGTGCACTAGAAAGAGTTGGAGGTAGACTGAACGTTTTTTCTGATGAGCTTACTCCGAACCTATGAGGCCAAAACTCTGTAAGATATTCCAATCTAGTAAATATACCAATGTTACTCAGTTATCCTGCATATAGAAATGCAAGCAAGTAGACAATCACTAGCAAGGCATTTAACAGTAAATTTGCGAAGCTATATTAGCAAGTTATTACACGTTGGCATAGTATGACCAAATTACATATGCATTATCTTAGGATCTTACTGTCGTATTTATGATACATTATAACAGGAACCTTTTTCATCCCCGGACTTGATAATATGTTGGCTAAAAGCATTATCAGACATTCATGAGTTTCATGAATTAGTCAACAATGTCCTCATAGAACAATTGCTTGAAATCTTCCATGTGTGCGATTTGAAAGCACAAAGCCACCACCAAGCCGCCTTCTTCCTCAAGGCTCGGAAGAACCAGAGAATCGCGGTCGGAATCATGGTTGCCGGGCCCCATGTGGACCTCTTTGTTGGCCGTGAGAAACTTTACCACGGCACTCCCCGGATCACCATAGCAGAGAATCGGATGCCGTACAGCGAAAGAGACGAGCTTGTGTACCTGTTTTGGATTCGCCGGTCTTTAGGCGGAACTCCGGCGATTCCTCGGCTTAGGCGCATCACCTCTATCACCCTCCGGAATCCTGGCGTCGATGAGACCACCACCCTCACCTTCACTTGACTTTATAGGAGGAAACAACCTCCTTAGTGAAGCAACTTCTCAAGGAAGTTGAGTGTGTGGAATTATGGAGAGTTAGGGTTAGAGGGGAGTTGCCTTAGCCTATTTATAGAGTCATTTGGCCGGGCCCTCTCATCACAGGCCGGGCCGAACTCGGCCCACACCAGCCAGGTCCATATTATGCTAATTAAGAATCCTTATATCTCACTTTATTAGACCAACTCCGTTAACGGTAAATTAATACCGTATAATGGTAATTATAATCTCAATTAATATAAGCCCACACTTAGGAAAACTCTAACATTCTCCCACTTGGGCGAATATTAATTGAAACTGTACTGTATATGCGCATCTCTATGTTGGTCTAGAGATTATTCTTAATAGCCAATCCGATCCCATAGAATCTTAAACACCGAATCATGGCAGTAACTGCATAAAAATGTACGCAGAGCCATCCATGGTCACGAATGTCCTTAACTCTACTGATATGGATTCAATATGGTAGTGTGGCAGTCGGATAACACCTCATATAATAGATGTTTAGACAAAAACTTTATGTGTTATCCCATTCTGTCAGGCAACATTCTCTATCCTTAAGTGTCACAAAACCTAATGTGCACTAGAGAATATCCTTATGGTTCCAATGAACCTACATATGTCTTATCTTTATAGTCAACTGTACTTTATGTGTAACAAGACATATCTTCAAGGCCAGTAACTCAATGCCCCCAGCCTTATATTCAAGGTTTACACATACCTTGAGATTTTCAATTGATCAACTCAACTCAAAAAACTTTATTGCATGCAATAGAGTTGATCTATATCAAGATGTTACAAATGTAACAATCACAGATGCAAACTTTATTGGAGCAAAAATTGACAACAGCTCCCACTGAACAACCGCATCCAAAGATGCTGCTAGGCCCATCTTAATGGCGTCATTTCAAACACAAAAGGGCAAACAACTTTAGTCAGTGGAACTTCAACCATATTATCTGTGAAACTATGCTCCACTTTAATGTCACCATTATGATCTGGTTCTTTATGGTCAAACACTTGACCGCCAGATGTTTGGACCCTTTAAAACCTCTGTTGTTGTATATAATCAACAATGCAGAGCCATCATCATACTATAACTGTATGGGTCCATATAAAAATAAATACGATCAACTCCCTAGTGAGGTTCTGGAGCTAAATAACCTGAGTAGCAGCCCAAAAGCTTGCTATAAACTCCGCTTGAATGCTAGAGGACAATACAGATCTGTGTTTTTTCTCTATTATGCCGCACTGCCTGCTAATTCAAAGATGCATTATGTTGTCAACTTCTCGTCATCCAAATAGTTAGTAAGGTCTTAATCTGAATGCCTTACTAGCTGCAAGTGATCAATCTGTATGTGAATCAATATGTAGTCTTTTGTCCTCTTTATGTACCTTAAAACTTTCTTGACAGCAATCCAGTGATCGTTTTCTGGATTTTACAGATATCTGCCTCATGTTCTCAAAACAACATTTGGGTTCTCTCCACATCCGTATAAGGACATGACAATAGATTCAGTTTATTACCCTTAATGTCAGGATCAATTCCTGACTTACAGTGCTGTATACTGAATCTTTCACAATACGATCAACACATGTCCTATGAGACAGGCCCAATATGCAATAAGAACGATCCCAACAATGCCCACGACAAAAGACACCTTATCAAAGTCCTTTATGGAAATACGCGCTTTGCTTCATGCAGTAATTCAACATCACCACTTGTAACATATTGTTCAAAAGAAGATAAAATTTTCTCCCACTGATCTTGTAGTATATACACTAATTCACTTCACTTTCAACATCACTGAATAAAGTGACAACATATATGAAACTCCTGATGTCATTATCTGAGAGCTGTTGCATGAGGCCTTAAGTAAACTATTTTAGTCTACTGATAAGTTTATCTGAATCACCAGCTATAAAACCTTCGGGTCATATCATATAGACTTTCCTCATCAAGGTCTCTCTTTGAGAAGATAGATATCAATATCCAACTGGCGTAACTCTAAAACAAGATGAGTTACAAATGTCACGATCACTCTGAAAGAACCTTTATGAGAGACTAGAGGAAAGAGTTACTTTATAGTCTTCACCTCCTCTCAGAGTGAAATCTTGGCAACCAGTCTAGCTTTAAACTTCTCTGACTTTTCTTTTAAAGACCTTTTGTCTTATTCATCCACTTGTAACTGATGAACTTATAACCCTCAACTATCCATTATGCTCTCAAAAACCATTATGTTTCATAGACCATGTCTCGTCTTTTATCACATCCAACTCCAGATCTCACTGATTACAAGAAACAACATCTGTATAAGTTTCTGGATCAACCATATGGCCTATATTATAATGATGCTCTCCAAATAGACTATAAGTCTGGCAGTATAATTGGTCGTCTCTACTTTAGGGATCTTCCAAATGGAGCCTCGTTAACCTCATCATACACCTATGGGGCTTGAAGAGCTTCATCAGAATCTGTGTTAATAACACTGTCCTAAACCCCAATAGGCTTAGACTGTGATGTGGTAGGCTTCACGATCGTCTATATAGGCAGAGAAAACGACACAACACATGTATCGTACCTTTAACCTTAATAGCCTAAGCATCTTTTGGCCTCATTAAAATTCAGAAACTTCATTGTCTGTTATTCCATAATTCTCGTACTTCTGTTGGGATCATTAACCAAATATCCCTTCAAATGATCTGGACTTACCTAATGCTGGACAATACATCTTCACCTCTGCAGGATAACTTCAAATCTTTAGATGGTTTATCTAGATTTACGTCTAATCCATAACTCAAAAGAGTCAATAGAATAACCTTAGTGGAAACACCAATCAAAGTATGAAGACAACTCAAAGGCTATCCATACACAGAATCTTGTAGGTTCATTCCATTAATCATACTCCTCATTTCAATCTTGAAAAAGCGCTTTTGCCTATCGGCCGCCTCATTTTCAGGCATAGTAGACTTAACTACTATCCCGGAATCCTTTTAGGTATATGGTAAATGACCCTTAAAGCTTTCCAGCATGGTCATGTACACCATAATACTCACCATATTGGTCTGATCTGACAATCTTTATGACTTTTCCCAACTATTCCTTGACTTCAGCCTAAAGACCTTGAACTCGTCAAGAGAGTCAGACTTTTCCTTAATCAAGTACATATAACCATATGGGGAACAGTCGTTAGTAAATGTGTCGAAATAAAATTTTCAACACAGAGTTGTCATATAGGTCCATTGACACAAAACTGTATGACCTCCAAAAGGTCGAAACTTTGGACTATAATATTTCTTCTTTATCTCGGTCATCTTATTTCCACATCAGTTTACGCAATTCTCCAGGTCACATTTTAAGAGTAGTTAGGATGTTAAGCTTTATCAGCCTCCCACTCTTTCCCTAGATAAGTGGCCAGATCTTTATGCCACAATGCGTAAAACTGTTCTTTAACTGGAAATTTCTTGGAAAACAACCTTTCACTGTATAAGTGATGTAGATATCATCGGGAGTTAAGCATAATCTAATTCATTTGACACATTGCAGCACTCATCCTTATTCGACTTGAGAACACAGAAATTCCGTTGTTCTTTCAGTTCAAAAGAGTAGCTGCTTACGTCCAAATATGATACGGAAATCAAGTTCCGTCTAAAGGTAGATACAAAAAATGCATTCCTTAATGTCAGATCAAAACCAGAGAATGGAATTAAAATGACACATTTCCCACGAATTTAATGTCAACTTTATTGTTGTTTCCTGATGTGAGCTTTTGATTCATCTTGATTTGGTTTCTTGTGATTCATGAATCCTTGTACTGTGAACACAATATAATTGGTTACACCTTTATAAAGTCTCCATAAACTGGATGAGACTTCTGCTAGATTAGATTCGTGAATCAAAACCAAAGAATCATCACCTACATGCCCACACTTAGATGACCAAGCCTTATTACAATAGCAGTCCCACTTTATGTGACATTTCTTTATAAAAGAAGTCGTAGTCACAATCTTTATCAAAAGATGTCATTTTTGGACCCAAACTGTCTGAATGACCAGTGGTTTCAAGAGTTCCTTTATGAGTACGATCTTTAAACCTTTTGCTCAACGTGTCCACCATCCTTATGACGTAATCTCTAACTTCATAAAAACCATCAAACCTTATATTGAAGAGTTCTCGCTGATGTATCATAATACCAGCAGTGAACGAGACACAGACCCAGGCTACTTGGGCTTCCATCATCCATATAGCAGTGCAGTCAGCTGGCCATCTACTTTCACAGCAGTACTGAATGGATTACTTCAGAAATCACAAGCAAATCCAATCGCTCTTTAATCCAGGCAATAAAATGTCCATTCTCGAATTCCATATGTTAACAGCAAAATCTGTCAACTTATCCTCATAAAGAGCAATATAAACTTCTGCCAGCCATATCACAAAACTTAATATCCTCCAGCTATTTCACAAAGTCTGAACCAGTATGAACCTCAATCTTAATGGAGTTACCGTTTACTGGGAAGGTGACTACTTTAAAAAACAATGTATAATAATGGCACCATGTGAGTACTGTGTAACTTGATCCTTAAAAGTACACATCTTGAGGATCAGATGCACCATCATGTAATCACCTTTGGGCAGAATACATAATGTGCACTTTATATGTGACAGCCTATAAAGAGAATAAATCCAATCTTTATGAATCACCACCTTTGGGTGGATGAACCACTAGGATCAGTTACTTCTCAAACTTTATGCTGCACATGTGATACCTCATGAACCAATATTGTGTAACTTTAAAAACTGTTTGAGTACACATCCAGAGAGCTGCATACATCATCACAAAATCACCTTTGGGCAGAAGATGTGACATGCAGTTGCAAACACTCCACATGATAGCGGCCATGAGAATCTGTTCCAATCTTCGCGAATCACCACCTTTGGGTGTACAATTCACTAGGATCGGTCAATCCCCAACCATATGCTATTCATGTATCCCTCCATGAACCAATACACAATCACCTCCTTTGGGAGTATGACCATGCATCAAAACAGGAGACATCCTTCCACAATACGAGACTGATATTTCTCAAACCCAACCAAGTGTGCCACTTTGGCGGTCACTACCTAACTGAATCCTTGAAACTCTCTCATACCAGGGATATAAGCTTTATGCCTCACATTTATCATATCCAAATGATTTCAAATTTCACTATGGGGCACTTTATTCTGAAATCATAGGCGATGCCAATAACATTGTTATATACATTGATGCACGTTAAACTTTATACATGCTAAAAACTCTACACATCCTGTATGTGGTCATATACATGTAAGCTTATCATGGTATTTCCGAAACCATATAGAAATACATGAAAAATCCTCAAAATACCCCTAAAAAACATACGTACATAAGGGTCTTTATGCATTTTTCTATTTTTAAAAGCTTCAAACATGTCAAATAAATATACCACAGTGTAGAGAATTTCCATACGAGCACGCCGGTACCAAGATCACCCCCAACGGAGCAACCACGCGCCCTCACGCGCCGGCCAAAGCCTCGGCGCGTGGGGCTCACGCGCCGCACGTGCTCCTCACGTGCGGGGCGAGCTCACCGGTCCAATGACCGGTCCGACCGGCGACCGGTCCAACTGTTCATCCGGTCCAACCGTTGACCGGTCCGACCGGTCAACGGTCAACGGTCAACTCGGGTCGGAGTCGGGTCGAAGTCGGGTCCGGGTCGGGTCGGGTTGACCCGGTCAAACCGGGTCAGTCAACGGGTCGACCCGGTCAATTCGGGTCGGGTTTGACCCTAAACCGCAACCGCGTCCACGTGGCGCAATCAGAGTGCGCCACGTGGCATGCGCGGACGCGGCCCGCGCTGGGCGCGTGCCAGCGCGTGAGCGCGTGGGCTACCACGCGCAGCCACCGTGGTGGCGCGTGGTGGCGCGTGCGGCCGTTCCCGGCCTCCTCCGGCGACGATCTACCCATCAAAATGCTCGTCTCGACGAGCCCGTGCCAAATATATGATCAAAAATCATTTTCATCCGTAAACATTTTTCGAAAACGGGCAAACATATTACGGTCCCGATCTTCGCTATGGCGGCTCTGATACCACATGTTGGCCGTGAGAAACTTTACCACGGCACTCCCCGGATCACCATAGCAGAGAATCGGATGCCGTACAGCGAAAGAGACGAGCTTGTGTACCTGTTTTGGATTCGCCGGTCTTTAGGCGGAACTCCGGCGATTCCTCGGCTTAGGCGCATCACCTCTATCACCCTCCGGAATCCTGGCGTCGATGAGACCACCACCCTCACCTTCACTTGACTTTATAGGAGGAAACAACCTCCTTAGTGAAGCAACTTCTCAAGGAAGTTGAGTGTGTGGAATTATGGAGAGTTAGGGTTAGAGGGGAGTTGCCTTAGCCTATTTATAGAGTCATTTGGCCGGGCCCTCTCATCACAGGCCGGGCCGAACTCGGCCCACACCAGCCAGGTCCATATTATGCTAATTAAGAATCCTTATATCTCACTTTATTAGACCAACTCCGTTAACGGTAAATTAATACCGTATAATGGTAATTATAATCTCAATTAATATAAGCCCACACTTAGGAAAACTCTAACACTCTTTTCCCCACCCAAAGTCGAGGCAGTAGATCGGCAGCATCAACCAGCTCATTACCCCCGAGATTGGGGTTTCCATAAAAAGGCCCTCGTTTGCTTCCTGTTGGGTGATATTGGACCTCTCTCAACCCAAAACTAGCTCAAAGGATGCCCTTCCACAACCGATATGGGACAAGACCAACACTTCTTAGGGCATGCACATCTTGTAACAGGGTCAGGTCCGGCTGTCCCTGGAGGTGCTTGATGGCCGATTTCACGTGGTCGTGGGTCACACTCTCGATGGCCTCTCGGATCTTGCTCAAGGCGCACCCAAGTGGGCTCCACATTAGATCGCCGGACGTGCTAGCGGCGATCACATCCAAGGTTGCATTGCCGAAGTATCCGGGCTACGACGGCGGCTGCAGGCTGCGACGGGAGTTGACGTAGATGCCCACATCAGTCAAGCTGCTCGGGTTTGTGCTTGCGTGCTTTGCAGGCACACCGCCACATATGTGCAGCCATCGTCTCGTATCGGTTGTACGGGGGCGTATGTGCCAGTCGACGCGGTCCTTGTTTGCGCACTCTTCAGCGTCTCAACTTGGGTCTTTTGTCAACTTTGGCATGGCCACGATGGTCTTCTTCTTACGCTCCTCTAGGTTGTTAGTGTGGCTTATCAACAGCGGTGGGGGTCGAATTCGGGGTTCTCCAACAATGGCGGCGGCCGCGGTAGTGCGCCAGATGGATCTTCGCCCACCCATAAAACCTTGTTTAAAAATCAGTCGAGAAATTAGTACTTTGAGCATCAATAATCCAAATAGACGACTATCATGGCTGAAATGATGTTCCAAGTGTTGATTGTGAAATTGTCTGATTAACAATGAAAGAGAGTGAGAAAGATATCGAATATCGATTGAATTACGGAATATGTTGCATAATCTACATAATTTAGAATAGACAAAAAAAAAAGTAAATATAAAAGTTTATGGCTATCCAGCATGGGTGTCTGTCAACTATGTATGTAAGGGTATAATCGTTAATTTAACAAAAAAAAAAGCGATAAGAAATGCACTATAGAATATTAGTGGGGAAGCTTGTAAAGACATTTGAAAATGCGAGTTGATGTAAGAACACATTCGAAAACGGGCAAAATTATTGAAATTACAATTCGCGGAACGATGGAAATTGCAATGCACTTGTAGTAACACGTTGCCAATTGAATTTCGTACTTTGGCGATCACTTACTCGCAAGCAAGGGTAATAATGGAAATTCAAAAGTGAGTTTTCCTGAATTTTTAAAGAAATTCCATATTGATCGGGGTCAAAGTTTTGAACATACTTGCTTGGTATTTCATGGATCTTCAAGTGGCTAGCCCAAACCCGTTTTGAGATAACAAAATTGGTATATAACCGACCTTCCAATCGTAATGTGGCTCGACGCTCAGTCGCTTGCCGCGAGCAATCCAGGCCCACTCAGTCATGAAATGAAGAGCGAGCTCGGCCCGTCCACGTCGGCAACCGCATAAGATATAGAAATGTTCAGGGTGAGCCCGCCGCACTTGAACTTGATGACTTGAACCAGCAACAGGGGCAGCTCGTGGATCGGCTTCGTGTAGTCCACGCTCAGCACGAGCTGCTCAAACTCCCGGTGCAGAGAGAAATCGCCGAGGTCGTCGAGCTCGCCTCTGGATTCGGCCTCGATGGGACGGACGCCCGTGGAGTTGCACTCGAGACGGAGCCGTCCCCCTTCAAGCCACCTGAGCCTGCCCGCGAGCGGATAGAACTGGACCAGCGTGGCGCTCAGCGAGGCCCAGAGAGCGGCAGAGATGGCGTCGGCTGGTGGAAGTAAATTGTGGGCTCGTGAGTGATGGTGCCAATTTGGTCCAGCTTCATGTTTCCGAAGTTCGAGGGGAACAAATTTTGCATGAACTTAGGGGCGGCTTCGAATGCTCTGAAATTTATGGAGATGGTTTTGCTTGTCACATACTTTGTTGGATGTCATGTCACCCAAAAACGAAGAATTGAACTTTTGTTTCTGATGTTGATTGTTTTACAAAATTAAATGATCAGGAATGCTTCTCTGATAGCACCGACTCTTAAAATAGATCCACACGCCACTATCGTTTTTTTTTTTTTGCATTAAATACTCATTTGATTGGGAGATCGTGCGCTAAAAAATAACTGACAGTACTGTCAGACTGTTAAGCTAAGTGCGCGGTACAAATTTGATAACTTCACCTAGAAAAATGTATTTGTTTTTCTTGTGCTTGTCTACTTTTCCTTGATTACATACTCATACATGGACATCATTTAGTGGCAAAGAATAAGTAAATGGTCAAAGATTACATGAATCATTTAGGTAACAAACCTATTAAAAAAAAAAGTACCGAAAGGACACTAAAGACAATCAATATAATCAAGTCCTCGACTATAAATCTAGAAAGTGAGGTATACTCACAATTCCTCAATTGGTTTCTAGCCGATCAATAAACTAGTGGCAACTCCTCACAGAGAATTCTCATAGGATTAATCGAATTAATATGAAAATCCCAACGTTGCGCGAGGCAAGGATTTTGGAGAATCCACTTTGATTGAGGGCCATCGGCCGGCCCTCAATTCAACTTTACCTCTAAACCTTTATTTCCCCCCTTTGGGAGGGTCGCGGTAATCATTTCTATGTTTTGAAAACACAGACATAACATAGGAGGAATATCAGCCCCGACACAACTCTTTGTTGGAGTTCCTCATTTTGTTATTATAGAGATTATAAGCTAAAATCTACTTAAATGGAACTATCGTAACATTTATAAAGATTAAAAAGGTAAAAAAAAAACTAATAAAAAGATGGAATATCTTTTTTTTTTTAAAGAAAAATGATTGAAGTGAAAACGTATATTAAAATTATTGGGATTTGGCGCACAATCATAACGACGTAAAGCGTAAAACGAGAAAGAGAAATGAAGACATAAATTTTTATCATGATTCACCCTTAAATTAGAATTACGTTCGGTAGATGATTTCACTATAATTAGCACATCACACATCTCGTTATATCACTCAAGTACAAGCGAAAAAGAGTATACATTACAGTAGCTATTCATGTACCCAAACCCAAATTACCAATAAGAAAAGTATAGATTCAAATTGTAATTGCCTTTTGGAGTCGATTGCATTGTTGTGACGAGTTCTTCTATTTACTGCACTTTTTGAAAACTTTAAAATTCGATTACACCATGGTGACATATTCTAAGACTTGATTGCATGTTTGTGACAAGTTCTAGGACTTGATTGAACTTTTCAAAAAATTTAGGACTTAATTACACTTTTGTGACAAGCTTTAGGACTTTCGGTATACTTAGGGCGCTCATCATAATCATTATGTTTCTCCATTTTTATATAATTTTTTTTGTTTTTTCGGAACATGTTTGAAACATAAATCCCTTTGATAACACAATTTTATTTTATTTTTATTTTCGACTTGCAAATAGGTCTAGAATAGAAATAAGAAGTAAAAATTTTATACTTCTCTATTTCTAGAATAGAAACAAAAATAAGAATTCTTCGTCTCTCATTCCCCCTCTCTCATGAACATTATCCCTCTCTTTCGCATCACTCTCGTGTCCCTATTGCTGGTCGCCATCTGCCGATCGCTTGCCGCCATTTGCTAGTCATTGGTCACCAATCGAGGCCCGATGGTTGGCGAAGGAAGGAGGTAATGTGGCGACCATAAAAAAAAGAATATATATATATATATATATATATATAATTGAACAAAATATGGAAGTGTTTTAGCAATATGGGAAGAGTCAAATCGGGTGGGTCGGATATGGATTGTTAGATTTGTATTACATAAAAATGGGTCAATATGCGTCGGTAATTTTCGACTCGACTCATCCGTTTGATACCTGTACTCGCCAATGGATGTTTGTCGCAGTAATCATAGTTCCATCGCAACCCTAGCATCTATCATAATCATAGAAATTTTATGTCATTATCAAATAAGAACAGAAATTTCATGCTGTTGTCAAATGCATTTCTTTACTTAAAAACTTGTCCAAAAATTATTTTAAGAAAAAGAATGATTATCATTCGGGGAAAATTACCAAAAAAGTCATAAACCTATTGTAATTGTGTCAATTCAGTCCTAAACTTTATTTTTTTGCCGATTCAGTCCTAAACCTTTCATAATTGTGCCAATTCAGTCCATCAAGTGAATTTTGGCCGGCCGGGACGACCGGCCATCGACTTAATATTTTAATAATACTTTAATATCTATTGAATTTTTTAATGATTTTTTCCCTTTTTTTCATTTTTCTCTTCCCCTTCCCCTTCCCCTCCATCTTTCCCTTCCCACATTCTACTTCCCATGTCCCCTTTCTCGTTCCAGATCCAGCAGTCGACGATCGGCGAGGCTCTCGCCATGGACGGACTGGGCGAGTTCGCGAGGCCGAGCTTCGCCATGGCCGAGCAAACACTGACCTCGCCTCACCCGGCCATGGCGAGGCCGGCGAGAGCCTTGCCAAGATCCGGCGAACATGTAGCCGTCGTGATATGGATCGGCGTGGCCGCCCTCGACACGTAGACCCATGACGGGAGTACGGTGACAGCTGCGGCGAGGAGGTGCGAGGGGGGCGAAGTCAGAGACGATGGGTTTGGGTTCGCCGGATCTCGGTCCTTCTCTGATCCTCGGCTTCCACTTCTTCTTTGCCAGCCTTGTCGACATCCGGCGAACACGCAGCCGGTGTGATGTGGATCGGCGCGGCCGCCCTTGACACGTAGACCCATGACCGGAGTTCGGCGGCCGCTGCAGCGAGGAGGTACAAGGGCGTGGCGAAGTCAGAGACGATGGGGTTTGAGTTCGAGGTCGTCTTGTTAGAACGTGGTCTAGTTCAGCTGCTTTGGAAGCTTCTTCTTCGTTGAAATTGAAACCCAGAAATGGCGAAGAAGAATGAAACCAGGAAAAAGGCGAAGAAGAAGTGGAAGCCCAGGAACAGAGAAGGATTGAGGGGAAGGGGGAAAAATGAGGAAAGAAAAAGAAAAGAAAAAAAAGGAAAAAAAATCAAAGAAATCCTAAAAATTATTAAAATATGAGGTCGCCGGTCGGTCGGCGTCCACGTCAGCGTCGGCCGGTCAAAATTCATCGGATGGACTGAATTAGCACAATTACAAAAGGTTTATAACTGAATTGGCGAAAAAATAAAATTTAGGACTGAATTGACACAATAGCAATAAGTTTATGAATTTTTTGATAATTTTTCCTTATCATTCGTGTCCATTTAACATGACCATTCGGAATCGTGGACCCGGAACCGGCCCGTTGACCGGGCCCACGGTTTCGAAACCGAAACCGGAACAGGAATCGGCCTTCAGGCCGGTTCCGGATCCATATTTTTCGGAACAGCAGATTTTATAATTAAAAAAACAAATAAGTAAAGGAAGAGCCGTTTGGCTCTTCCCCATCCCTAGGTATGGCAGGCCCCACGTGGGGCTTGCCTGCCGTTTGGCTCTTCCCCATGTCGCCTGGAGAAGAGCCAACGGCTCTTCCTCTCCACTTTCCCACTTTTTTCTTTTTTAAAATTTTATAAAGGAATCGGGAACCGGTCCCTTAAGAGCCGGTTTCACGAACCGGTCACGTGTCCATATCCCTTTGGTTTATCAATAAATAGATCCATCAACTTTACTCTCTTCCTAGAAAAGGAAAAATTTTGTCCTAATCGATCGAGAAAATAAAAGGTTCAATGCATTACTTTTTTCACATTGTTTGTGTTTGCTCTCATCTAGTGCTGTCAAATGGGTCGGGCAAAAAATGACTGAATCCAAATTGACCCATTCATACGCAATACCTTTATTACTGAAATACATCCATATTTAAGGAAACTTATGAAAACTCGTACCCATTATTTAAAGCCATTAAAACTGATATTTACAATGTGTATACATTTTTTTTTCAAGTGAAAGGACTTCAGAAGTATCAAAATTTGTATCCAGGTGCTTACTTCGGTGACAAAATTTTTCGCCAGCTAACTTTAGTGCCAAATAGGAGGAAAAAAAATCACTTAAGTGCCAATAGTGAGAGATTCCGTCCAACTAATTACGTGATGTTTGTTGTTAACTTTTTAATATTGTGTGACAAATTTTTTTTAAAAAGTCAATCCACGTGGTTGTTTAAATTTAAAAATAATTTAATATTTTTTTAAAAAAACTAAATTAAATAGAAAATAAGCTTAAAAAAAAGCCCTCGTCGTTGCAAACCAACCCAATTTTTTTTTTGCCTTATTTTTCTGTTTAATTTGATTTTTTTACTAAAAAAACAATTGAACAATAAAACGACGGTTTTTTCCGTGCATGAGGCAATAGACGATGCATTCCGAATTTCATGTGTTGAGAAATAAAACTTGTATTATTCTTGAAATGTTATCGTTCTCCTCTTTCGTATAAAATCAAACGACTGTTGTTGACGTGTTAAGAGACCCGAGTCGGATAAAACTTGTATTATTCTTGAAATGTTATCGTTCTCCTCTTTCGTATAAAATCAAACGACTGTTGTTGACGTGTTAAGAGACCCGAGTCGGTTGGCGTTCGCGATTCAATCTACGCAGCGATTTGCTTCACGCGGAGCAAAGACGACTTGGACATCCTTTACGTTGCAGGCCTCAAGCAAATTTCTGATGGGCCATGGGCTTTGGTCCACTGTGAGAAGGCCTTCCACGGTACAAATACAATCAGAAACAAGTACGGTAGATTCTCTTTCAGTTTTTCGGCGACAGTAGCAGAATCTGCTTGGATCTTCAAAGCAAAACCGTCGATTCTACAGACTCCGGCGATCGAAGCTTCAGACTTTTCTTCCGCCAACCGCGTGCTGGAGGTAACCACCTTCCTGAATCAAAAAGTTTCTCCTTTGCCTCTATCGGTGCCCTCTGTTGATTGAAAAATTCGTCTTTGTGCATGGCTAAGGCATCAATAAGGGTGGACAGACATTTAGTATGTTGTTCTGGCTTAGAAAGTGAAGATGGTGCATAGGTTTTGGCTTAGAAAGTGAAGATGGTGCGAGTGCATAGGTTTTGTGAAGGAGATGGGCTTTGTGCTTGGAATAATTCTATGATGGTTTCTCCAACATTTGTGCATTGCTGGCAGACATTTAGTATGTTGTTCTGGCTTAGAAAGCGAAGATGGTGCTTAATCCATTACTCTAGCTGTATAATTCATGTTAACAGATTTCACTGGCTAAACAACCATTAGTGGCAACTATTAACAAGACCACTGTTTTCACAAAGAGTTTCCTAGGAGCAATTGGAGCCTAATGACGAAATTTACGGCAATGCTAATCACAATGGATGAATAATCTAGAGCACCAAGGATGTAAAATGACCTAAGATATTAACAGCATATTCTGCTCCATCTGTCTGATTTCAATGGTTGCGAAATGGATGAAACGTTTGCTTTTCTTTAAACAAGGAAAAGAAACAACCCTACTGAAAGCCAAGCCCATTTTGGAAGAGGATGCTTTGATTTTTAATTCACTTCATACCATGGGAAGTCAATGATATTTCTTTTGGCATTAATTGATGCTAGCCTGTCCATCCTAAAGGTTGAGATTAAACAATTGTTTCCCCACATATATGTTGCTGCAACTATATCTTCCATCTTTCATGCTTTTGTTGGTATTGGGAATGTCAATTTTTTTTTCCGAATGTGTTGTTTTCTTGATTACTGTTGACAAAAATTCAACTGAAGCTCTTCATGCATCTGTCAGTGATTGGAGGTCTCTTTCTGGTCCCTATGGGCAAGAGATATCGTCAAAAGCATGGTACATTTCTCTGGCTATGTCTTGTTTTTATGCTTAACATGCTTTGCCATATAGTTGGTTAGTATTGGTATTTAAGATAAGTTGATTGCCTACAAGAGCTTATCCAAGAGAACGTTTTCAATTAGTTATGTATTGCAATTAGTCTGTCTGCATTACATTATTCTCCTTTCAGCTGCTTTATTCACGTATCTTAGATTGTCTGCAGCAAAGCTGAAGCTAATTTGTTGTTTACTTGGTACTGTAAAGCAGGATTTAAGAAACCTAAGACCCCTGAGATATCTGAAGATGGTGAGATTGTGAGAAAGAAGCATAAGGTTGAAGAAGACACTTCACAAAGGATATCTCCTGATCCTGCAGGCATGTTAATGAAGCTTTATTACTATAGCATGTGTAGGAACATCTTTGGAAGTGTTCATTATCAAAATGTTCATCCTATAACATGCTTCTTAATTTTCAGTCTCTGACATTCTTTATCAAGTAAATTCAAGTACTTGATTAGATGTCTACGGCTCTCCTCTATGGTCATCTCATGAAGCCTTAATAGAAATTATAACGCTCCACATGAGATTTTAGTTGTAGAGAATTACCTTTATTAGGATATCTTTTACTTGATGATTCTCTGATATGAGATTCGGGACCAGCATTCTCGAGGATCAGTTAGTTGATCCTGCAGTCAAGTTAAGCTAAATAATTGTCAATTTTCTACGTTGAAATAATTTTATACTGTTATCATTGCCGCAGAACTCAGTAATATGGATAGCGATGATGAAGCAGTTTTTAAAGAGCCTTCTGCCTATGACAATTTGTTAGTGACTCTGGGGTCTGGCGGGAAATATTTCTCTGATGCTTATAGAAGAAGGTAATGGTACTATTCTCCCCTCCTCCCTTGTTTCCCTCGGTGGAAGTCAATTGCAGGATATATGTCCTGGCTATGTTTTTGCTGAGGGCATCAGACAATATTACTAGTCGTACTTTCATACCATAGTGTATATTGATGATTATATCTGGGTGAGATATCCTTATCTATGGCTTTTTGTGGATTAATGTTGTGCCACTGATGCAATGTGAAATAAACCCCATCAGAGGCATATCGCACAACAGCTTGTCTTTCTAAAGAAAGTAGAGGGAACACCAAAAAGAGTAATATAGTCGCTTTGGAAATGACTTCAAAGAAAGAGCGCGTTTTAAAAAGGTCTAAAAAAAATATATGGTGGCAACCCTTTTTCTTTTTTTGAGTTTTGGCCCATGGTAACACATTAATCCTAAGAGTTCACAACTTTCCATGCAAGTGTACTTATGGTTGATTTATAGCATTTGAGTTACATTCCTAGTCTAGTTTTCATTCTTGGATACTAATACAGTTTTTGGTGCTGGAAACTTTTCCTGTCAACAGACAGAGAGAAGAAGAAGGTAAAAGTGACAGTGAAGGAAATGAGTACGATGATTCTGATTCTCTTGGGGGATCTAGCCGGGATTATTCTGAAAGAGGTGAAAGCTCAATATTTAAGTATGGCATTTAGTTCTGAGAGTTCCATGTGTCTAAATTCCAGATCTCAATCTAACTTGAAGATTTTGAAGTTGTATTTAAGTGCCTGGTTTTGATTTTTCTTGTATACAGATCCATTTTAGAAACTCTTTAAGATTGTGCTAAATCCTGTAGAATAGTTTTTGACTGTTGACCAGGAATTTAGAGCTCTATTATTTATGGCTTTGATGTCGATACAACTTTTTTATGCTTTAGGAGCATAATATTCGAAAGCCCCAAAAACAGAGTTGAAATGTTCGAATTTCAAAGGTGGAAATACCAGCACGTAATGGCCCTAGCGTCCTTGCATAAGTTCTCACTTGTGGCAATCATAAGTGAAATCACATGAAATAGCTATTGACTGTCACAAAATGGTGTCGTGGATGTAATGTCTGCTAGAGTTATTATTTACCAGCATGACTTGTGAAATCTTTTCTCTTTTAACTTGTATTTCGTGCTTGGCTTGTAGGATCTGATGACGAGTCCCCTAAGATTGATGCTAGGGAGAGTGTAATAGAAAAATTTGGTGTAGTTGCTGGAGAGGAGGGTGAAGATGCTGAAATGGAGAATGATCGAGACACATTTGAGTCTGAGCAAGGGCATGAATCACAGGTGCATTCTAATGGTGCTGTTGAGGCATCAGACTGTGTGAGGTTTGTTGACCAAAAAAGTCTCCATTTAATATCTGATTATCTTGATTTGGTTGTAGTTTAATTTATTGAGACTTATTAGTGGTCACCTGATTTTTGATGTACTTGTACGGGGAAGGTACCCCTTGGCACATATAATGGTTCTTTTCTGTGAAAAATGGTGGTAACATGCATGTACTTTGTACGGTTTCGTTAGTGAGCATTGCTTTATGTAATTCATATGTTATGGGAACTTTTGTCTTCCCAAACATGATTGAGGCTTGTCACATTGATTTCTTGTCTCCTTGAAACCGCGGATTAATGCTTGTTCACTTATCTGCATGAAAATTATCTATTTCAGCTTTATTCTTGAAGCCCAGGTGCAATGTCATGTATTGAATTTGAGTTAGCTGTTTGTGAACATTTTTAATTTGAATATAAGCTTCTGCTATGTTGTGGCTGCTTCATGCACCTGATTGGTTGAAGTTGTGGCTTATTGTGAAGAGGGGGAGAAGAAGATTCATTGAAAAAGTGAAGGTCGCAGTTTGTGCCAGCCTCTTGTTCCTTTAGTTATATAGATCAGTCTGCATTCAAATATGGGCATTCTAAAAGATAATACCAGTCAGCACTCATCTAAATAACAGGATACCAATATCAAAGAGCAACTCTTTTGCCTGGCCAGGAATCAGACAATTTGTAGTTTGCAGAACATTTCTCCAGTTCAGGTCTTGCATGCAATCAATAGTGATGTAAGATACAGACTATGTAGGGAGAAGAATACTAGCCTTGCTGTTACTTCTTGTAATTCAATTTGTTGTAATTGGGGTATTCCTGGTTGACATTTTATCATGTATAGGGGCTTGTAAAGCAGGCTTCTCTCAATGCGCTTCCTCTTCCAAGTATTTATATGCTTCATATGGTCGAACTTATGCTGGACTAATGTTTTTTTTCGTTTTTTTTAGGAATAATATAGCATCAGTCTCCACTCAAATAAATGCAATGATAAAATCTAGTCCCTATCAGTATGTTTTCTTCAAGTAAATGCATCTTGTGTATGCATATGCTCAGACACAAGCTTACAAGTATCTCTGTATAACTCATACTTGCTATAAAAATGATGAATTCATGAATTCCCTGAAGAAAAGGCAAGATACCAGATTAATTTTCTGGGTAGATTAATGATTTTGTGTGGATAACATGGCATTTTTGGTGTTTTTGCCTCCTATGAACAACATAACAGATATGTGGGGCGAGCTTTATCGAGTTGCTAAAGTGATATTTCGGTAGTGACCTGCTGGCCTGTGATTGGATTTAGCTCTGTTGAGTTTTTCTGTAATTCTTCTCCCTCGCCAGAGTTGTCTTTTTGCATAAAGAAGTGCCTCCACATGAACATGTGCCTGTTTCTTCTCCCTCGTCAGAGCTCCCTTGAATTATTTCATGTAGCTCAGTACCATTGAATGATTAGACCTTGAGGTAGCCAATTTGACAGATCCCCCATAAATAGTTGTTCTTTAGTTCCTGCTGATTTAGATTTTTGAAGAATTTTCTATATCTGCTGGCCTAATAGTTAGGATATTTGGCTGTAATTTTGGTGTTTCATATGCAGCAATGTCCCATGACCTGATGTGGACTTTCCCGTACTTTTTATGTAACCAGCTGTGGCACATACTTTTCCAGATGTTTCTTGAGAAGGAGAGGAAAAGATTAGTGAAAGTTATTTGAATCACTCAGCATTTTTAACACAATTGTTTTATTTAACAATATCACATAAGGGAATTTATTTCTGATTCAACCTATAAAAGTTGCGCTGGCTTACAAATAATGCGTTTGGGGAGGGAGAGAACATGCTCTTTTTGAAGGTGGTGTTAGGTCATCGACCGTCACTTAAAAGCATAAGCCAAGAAGCTCTAGAGTTCCTACCATCTAATTTCACATGCAACTTTGGGTCCTTAAAAACTTTCAATAAACTAGAAGGTCTAAGATGGTTCACAAAAAGTCAAATATCTGTCTTTAGAGTACGAGTTTTTCAAATTAAAGTGTCTTCAAAGTAAGCCTTAGTTGCTCACGAAATAAAAACACTTGAGCAGAAGTCAAGGCTACAACCAAGTGCGGAAGGCCACAACCAATCCAAAAAAGCTGCAATCAATAGATCAAGATCCTTTCCCAGCTGGTTTAAGTATCTGAAACTGACTTATCACAGCTGTTTGGAAAAAGGAGAGATCCATTAATCCAATTTGAGGAAGAAATGAACTTCTTTCCGTTTACAATCCTTTTTTTGGGGCTCCAAATTCATAATTGGATATTGGTGTATGTGGCTTTTGAACATGCGAATATGAAAAGCGGCTTGTGGATGTGTCAAATGTGACTAACTTAATGTTCTCTAAAAGATGATGCTGTAAATGTTGGCTTACTCTTATCTATACTGGACTTATATATGCTCATTTTGTTCCCCCCCTTTTGTTGTTATTTCAGACCTAGTTTTTCTCATTGACTTTGAATTTTCTTTTTGGGTGCAGTTCATATACTATGCACTTGGGTCATCAGATATCAAAAGGAGAGATTGATGAATTGTCAAAAAAAAGATGGAAATATAAATGGGAGGTGTCTGCTGCTGAAAACTGCAAGTGGGTAGGAACTGGAGAGAACTTTATAAAGGCATGTCATTTCTATGACCTGCCCAGTTTTTCTTATTTCCCGAGAGTTATAACCACCAATTTGACTTCTTCTTGACGCGCCTATTATTTTGGACCTTATTTGTTAATATTGTGCATGGAGGTAAACGACGTCAGTAGGAAAGAAGTGAAGGGGATAAAAGGAGTTGATTGCAAACTGTGAGATTTGGTGGGACCACTTACCAACTGCTTTAAAAGCTTAAGCTATTAGAAGAAGGCGTGGTTTAATATTTAATTATTCTAACACTCCCCCTCATGCTTAGTCTGGTCTTTTGCTTAGTACTAAGCGTGGACATATTCATTGGGGAGGCAAATAGGGGCCTGGAAAGATTTGAACTCAGGACCTCCTGCTCTGATATCATGAAAGATTTGGTGGGACCACTTGCCAACTGCTCTAAAAGCTTAAACTATTAGAAGAAGGCGTGATTTAATATTTAATTATTCTAACACAAACCTTAATTATTTCTTTCAATGTTTCTTGCTTTTTTATGAGAGACAGCTTTACCTAATAGCTATAGGCCGGCTATGGTGAGGCAACATTAGAATTCACTTCAGATTTCACAAACAGAGAATTGAACCCGAAAGGGCACATTCGAGAAGCCATTTGAGAATCACATCTCAAATGATTTTAAATCTAGTTTCTTCTTCTAATGTACTGTCTTATTTTCTGTTTTGACTGAATCTTGATAAATTTGTAAGGCATTTGGACATTGCTTGTATGCATTTTCTTTGTAAATTAATACACAACCTAATGTAAATTTTGCTCTTTAGGACGACAACTTAAATCCTGGGTATGGCCTGAAGCCAAGCTTGTATAGACACTGGTTAAATATCTATGAGACATCTGGAGGCAGTGATTTTCATACGTCAAAAGAAAGATTGTTCTTTTCCATCTGTAAGTTGTCATCCTGGAGTTCCCTTTCACTGTTTTTCTGGATATATTATAGTCATTGAATTATTGATCTTCCTTGATGTTTGTCTGTCTCTTTTTTCTCCAATGCTTTGGTTTTCTTTGGTCTGCTCCTTCCATGCCTTTTTTTTTTTAATCATGGTTGTTTGCAGCAACTTATTTGGTTATCCCAAACCTGATGTACTATATAGCTTCTTAACCATGCTAGTGGAAGAAGAGAAGGGGGATGGGGGGGATGTGTTTGGTGGTGGTCGGCATTCTAATCTGGTGTTTAATGCCCAATATTGTACAACGTAGTCGGGTTGGCTATTGTTACTTTGGATTTCGTTACCGCAATTTTGGTACTCGTATTTACATTTGTTTAAAAACTTTACAAAAACTCATCTTCATCTTAAACCAAAATTATTTTTGTGGGTGGTACTAATTTTGGTTTAAGATGAAGATGATTAGCTTACCACCTTGCCATGCCTCTAAAATTGCTCAAAATCCTAAAAATCTCCCTGGAGAATTAAATTTTTTGCTTTATCCAAAAAGTCAAACCAATCTGTCTGTAGTAAAATTGAGGTTGATTGGCAACCCAAAATCCTCGGTCTTCATGTGTAAATCGTCTGACTGCCTCAGTATGTTTGAGTTGCTGGTCCATTTAATAACTGTGCAAAACCCTTTCTTGGGTTCAGTTATGCATGACGAAATGATAAGCAATCCCACTTTCTCCTTAGTTCTTTTTCTGCTTCTCCTTTGTCATCTCTTGTTTGTTTTTCAGTTATAACAGAATATTGCTTTGTTTACCTTCATGTGTACTTGAATGTACCCAGTTTTCGACTATGCTAATTTGATATACTCAAACTACCTTTTTATTTTAGGCAACAGCTATCGAGATATACTGAACTGCAGCAAGAGGCCTTTTTATCACAAGGGCCATGGAGAAGACTCAAGTACCATGGACGCATACATCATGCATTCTGTGCGTGCCTACTTCCCCCGAATTTGATCTTTTAGTCTACCTTTGTTAAGAAATCGGTCTCTTTTCCTTTTAAGTTTTCAAGTCTTTGGTAGTATTTTACCCTTTACAGTTTGTGGGATGTGTTTGACAGTTGAATCACATATTCAGAACGAGAGATCTTGTGACTCAAAATGACACAAAAATGGCCAAACACCAAGAAACAGCAAATAATGACATACTTTCTGGTGGTGGATTTCTTGATCATGGCTTCACTCGTCCGAAGGTATACTGACCAATGTCACTTTGCTTTGCGTGTTCCAGATCTAGTTGAGTTATTTATAGATCAAAATATTGGTAATCCAGTCACCAAACATGTATCTTATTTCATTTTAGTTGGGCATGGCTTTTTTGTGGTATGACCTTTAGTCACTTTGACTGTCTTTAGATAGCTCCTAGAGTAATGTTCTGTATTATGAGTTTACTACTAAGGACTTCTACTTAGGCTTTTTGCAAGAGAGCACTTCAAAACTGATTGTTTATTGTGGATTTGGGTTTCGAGACTAGTTTTGGAGGTTCATTGTACCAAAGAGGCAATATAGGATACTTATACTTAATTTTGGCATAAGCCAATGAGTTGGACACAAGTGCTTTCAGGGAATCAACTTGGGTTGGTGTTACTGCACCTCTTGCTTCCACTTGCTCATAATCCCTTGATTATACTGCCCTATTTGTGTTAGGATTTCTAGGTCTCTCTTGTCTCTGTCTCTCTGGCTCTCACTATGAATTTTGATGATTTGTGAAATTATTGTCGAAATCTTTTATTTTAGTCATTTTTCATGGTGATGCTTAAAATGAGTTGGTGGTAATCATATAATCATTTTCATATGAGATAGGGCAGTCTATAGGCACTTACTATATGTTATGACTGTCCTTGCTGCTTACAATGGCTTGTGCAAAATACCTCTCTCAATAAGAATCTTTTCCCCAAACCATTCAATATATCTTTGACATGCATTTCCAGATCCACTACACTACTATCCCCAGCGGAAATCTTGAGTTTGTCGCTGAAAATTCTGTCCTCAATCTTGGAAGCTTATGTGGGAGAAATCATGCATGTTGCATTCTGCAGAGCTATTATGTGTGTTTCTTTGCCTGTTGAATAAATGATTAGTTTGTTCTTTTCTTTTCTGTGTCGTTTTTTGTGAGCTTCTAATGAATACAACTTTGTTTTCTTGCCTTCAAGAAAATTAAACTTTGTTATCCTCTCTCACATTTACTTTGTCCTTAGTTAGGTATTTTTAGCTTGGTTGATTTGCTTTTTCATAATGCTTTTCAGGTTTTGATCCTTTTGCCACTTCGTAACATAGCATTTCGAGTTGTTAAGAGGCTAATACAGCTGACACCTTCAAATCACAAGGTACAATTTAAGTTTGTTTGTTAAAGTTGTTGACCTCAATCAATCTTTGCTTTTGCTTTATTTTATTTTATTTTATTTTTGGGTTCATCGACTGTCGACCCCAACTAGTTTGGGATAAAGGTGATGTTGATATTGAAGTTGTTGACCTATTGTTGAAAATTCTAGAGCTGATTTTGCTGCATTGTATCATATAAGTGCTGAAAATTCAAACCATTTGACTAAAAAATCCACTGAATAAAGATCTAAAGATTGTTACTCTTGTGAGTTCATGGTATTACCTTAGACATGTCTATAATGTGTCGATCATAATTTGGCATTTTGATACGTTATGAGATTTTCGATAGAATTATACCAAGTTAAAGGAAAAAAGAGAAGCATTCAAGTTCTTAACTTTGACACTAGACACTAAGAATGCAATGGTTTTACTCTTCATCGAAGTTCCTTTTACTGTCTCCTGTAGTCCACTTTAGTTGTAATTTTGATTCTTGTTTCTCATCGTAAACAAAACCAAAGGGATTGAGTCCGATGGATCATTGTACAAGAACTATTTGGCCCCCCTTCTGTCTCTTTTCTCTCACAATTTGAATAAGAGGAGCCATGAGTTGTGTTTGTCATGTTTTATGTAATTCGTCATGGAGTCAATGGATCTTTTCATGGTGGTTGTGCTATCTATTGAATTTGGATAATAAGATAAACATCATAATCACTTTACATTATATATTTTTCTTCCTCGATATCAATTGTTAGCACTTTTATGATTTCTTAATTATAACAACAACGGCAACAACAACAATAATAATGTTGATGATGATGAAAAGCAAATTTTTCTCATCTTTCACTCATCTTAAAATTTCGAGGTGACAGTCTGTAAGTAAATTAGACGCTGTATATCTTCCAATGATTTATTCTGAAGAACCACCATCAAAGTGATTTCCTTTTGTCAAACTTCTCTGTTCAACAATCCTCAAATCAAGAAATATGATTTTGAGCAGTAATGGATTAAGAAGACAAGTTCACAATGGACTAATATGTAGTTTTTTATGCAATTGCACGTGTTATGAATTGATGGCATGTATTGAAGATGCTCATATCTATATAGTAGTCTTTGTGAGAAGCTATTATTATCTCCAATTTATTGGAATGATTTTCCACGAAATATGACCGTTTTACCTTGGCATCTCATCATCTTGCCTTGACAAATGATTTTGAGAAGCAGACCCCTACCACGCCATGTGCTACTGTGCTAGACGAGGAGTGCTCCACATTTTCATACTTCTTCCATGTACCTAAATGTGTCATGTTTTACATAACCTAGGGTTGGCATTGCTAAAGGTCTTTGAAAATGAAAGAGTTAATTCAAGGCCTTTCCCCCCCTTCAAATGAAAACCTGTGTCACCTTCAGTTTGAATAGTGGAAGCATGTGACTATCCACAGGTTAATGTAGAGTACTTGGGACGGTTCTCTGATGATTTTGGTGCTGGAGAGGCTCATGACAACAAGGACGATGAGGTGTTTCAGGATGTCCATGGCCCTGGTCAGAAGTCTTCGAAACCTACTGACTTTCGTGCGCTATTTGATGGAAATCCTGATGATCACTTTATGGTTGGAATTAAATTTACCAGGTATATATCTTTCCTTTAGTGCCAGTTTTTTTTTTTTTTAAAGGTTCCGTGCTTTTTCTATTTATTGGCCTAAATTCAATGTTGAAGACAGCGATAGAGTCGTTAAAGTGTTGTTTTGAGCAGTATAGTCATTTTTACTGTGATCTTTGTTTATTTGATTTTACTAAGTATACCTCTCTGCTGTTGATTTTTTACACAAGGTAGAAAACATTATATGAGAGTTTCCAATGAAAGTTTATGATTTATAATGACTATAAGGAGAATTATGCGACTTTTTGCAAAATCATGAAAGCAAGAATATCGGAATGTATCCAAGCCAAGAGAACTAAAGAAGTATTGCTAGAATGTAACAATACAGCAATTATGGTTTTGATGTTACCTATTTATTTATTTTTCTTACTGAGAACTCCCCAAAGGAAGAGCCACTCTGCAACTCGTACTGGTCAGTTAACTCAGGGCACTCGGGTAGTTCCCTTGCCTTGGACCGGGCAGACTTTGCTAGTGGAAAACCCTTGAGCAGGAATCAAATAGGGCTTTTTTCCAAAATAATTTTAAAAAATAAAATATTTACCAAATTAATTTTGTAAAAATTTTATTTACAAATTTAGGTCTCGCGCGATAGTAACTATAGCGCGCGAGACCCCCGCGCAAAGTGGAGCAGCGCGCAATGCCCTGTGCACTGCACAGGGTAATTTTTTAATTTTTTTTAAGTTGTTTAGATCGTGTTGCACGAGCAAGCGAATGAACGAGCGAGGCGATAGGGCTGCGGAGCCGAGGCACGTCATCGAGTGAGGTGACGAGGAAGAAGAACAAGTCAGCGAACGAACGAGCAAGGCGTCGGGGCCACGGAATCAAGGCGCATCATCGAGCGAACGAACGAGCGAGGCGATGGGGCAACAGAGAGACGAGAAAAAAATTTAAAAATGATTAAGTGAAAACAAATTGAATAATAAAAAATTAAAAGAAAACAAGAAAAAGAAAATAAAAAATGATTAAAATAAAATAATAAAAAAGGGAATGTTGCACGGCACTCAAAAGTGCCGTGCAACTAAACAACTTAAAAAAAAATTAAAAAAATGCCCTGTGCAGTGCACAGGGCATAAGCAGCGCGCAATGCTTGCCCGCTGACTCCACTGGCACGTAAGCATTGCGCGCGGGTGTCGCGCGCTATACTTACTATTGCTCGAGATCTAAATTTGTAAATAAAATTTTTACAAACTTAATTTGGCAAATATTTTATTTTTTAAAATTATTTTGGAAAAAACCCAATCAAATACCTAACATCCAGCTCTTGGGAGAAAGCCCTTGCAAGCAGGGCAACACTCGGTGCTGATGTGACTAATTATGTACCTTTTGTTCCATATGAGGAAAGCCTGTTCGCCCAAAAAAAAAAAGGAATAAATTGAATAAAAAGGAATAATTATGATATTTTCCAGACATAAACAGCAAAACTTTTGCTAATCTTAATTGAATAAAAAGGAATAAATTGTGATACTGCATAACACTATTTTTTTGAACGCCATTTTTAGTCCTTGATTAAAAGTTGGGGCTTGATAATTATTCAGCCTCCGAGGATTGTCTTCCTATGACTGACAATAGGATCCCTCTTAGCAAGGTGGTTGTTTTAAACTATCTTTCATTGCGTAGACTTGGCAGCCTTGTGTATTTTGCAGTCAATTCAGCAGTTCATTTAATGAAGAATTTTACACTGGATTCTAGTAAGCAGATGCTCCTAAGGCATGCTAAACTGCTAACTAAATTGTTCCTATTTAAATGCCTCCTGTTCAAGCAGATCAGAACATGACCATTGATGATTTTCTTTCTCCTTTACAAATCCCCGGCCATGGGATGATGATCCTCTGCTCCTCTTTCTGGTTTTGGGTTGATTTGGGAAGAGCAAAATATTAGGGCCTTTGGGGGAAGAAATTGGTTAAGGAACTTGTTGAAAATTGGTTAACTTTTCGTATAATGGGGTTTACTCTTGGATGTAGATGCTTTGGTTAACATTGTGAATTCCTTATTTTGCACCTTTAGTGATCCGAAGGAGCAATTGGGTTTACTTTAGACTAGCTTCTTATTGCTGTTGGCTCTTTATTGGGTTGGCACTCCCTTGGTGCCTCATGGTGAATTTCTCTTTACCTATAAAGAGGAAACATCTTGCCTTTTTTTTTCTGATAGATTTATCTCTTCTTTCGTGCTAATCTCCCTGTTTTTTGTATTTAATAAATACAGGAAAAGCATAAAGCTGTACAGCGACTTCTACACGTCTGACATGATTGTAGCTTCTCCTCTCGGTTTGATTACAGTTAAGCAAATATTTCTCTTTCTTAAGGATTATTAAGTTATTGGGAAGAATTACAATTTCTTTTTTCCTCCCTCCACACTCTTATTGATCGACAATGAGGTCACATACCAGCAAGCATGTTAAAAAAGGCAGATTTTCCTTTATGATCTTATAATGATGGAGCTGTCTATGAGCTGAAGCTTTTATTGTGATTTTAGTCTTCAATAATTGTAGTACATAATTGCTGTTATTCGTCCTCCATCAAAGTACATAATTGCTGGTAGGACCTTCACTGTGATTCTCTGGACTCCGTTTTTCTCGGTGGTGACCATTTAGAGAATCAGTGCTGTCAAGATACACCTTTGATTTCTCTATAACTTGGAACAATTCCACTTCTCACCACAATTCTTATCATTAAAGTGTTTGATGAACTCAACACTCTACAGTACCTTCCCTTCCGTGAAAGCCAAACACCACTGGATACTTGGTTGTTTCTTTTTTTTTTTTTCTTGGTAACCAACTGCATACTTGGTTGTTTATTGCATGGAATTCTGAAGCTCTGAAATTGAGCTTTTAGAATGTCAGTGTGAGAACCATTTCTGCCACGATAAGCCACTATAAATTTATCTTGCTTTTCGCTGGCAACAGCATAAAGTAAAATAAAATCCTTTTTGCTTTCCAATCTATGCAAGTTTCTTTTATTCAATTTATCTGGCATCTACTCTTACCCAGTTCTTTATTCGTCTTATCCACTTAAAATGAGATTCTTTGGCATCACAACCTGAGATATTATTTGATCAATTGGATAGTCGTACTTTTTTTTTGGTCAAAAGGATAGTCGTAGATTAGTTGATCAAAAGTGGGCGTTAAATCGTTGGTATTCTTCAAGAAAGCTCTGCTTGCAAAATGTCGGTGGAGTTTGGATATGGAGAAAGCTTTTGGAGGAGGGTGATGATTACCATTTGGGATCCATGAGGAAGGTGGATAACTATGTGAACTAGGGAAGTGCATGGGTTAGCATTCTGTAAGCACATAAGGCATGGATGAATGATTTATGGAAATGCATGGGGTAGGGTTCATGGAAGCACCACTCTTAACAGGGTAGGGTCATGCTGAGATATTCTTTGCAATAATTTCAGTGCTGGAAGTTTCCTTCTAGTTCCCCTTATTCAGGAAAATCTGGGAAGGCTGCTCCTTTTTGTCATATGTGGTGTGTCTGGAGTGAATGCAATAAAAAGTCTTTCTTAGTGTTCTTACCATCATTAAATTGTTGTTTTCGTAGCTTTTAAACATTAATGGGATTCTCTGATCTTCTTAGTTCTTGGGGTACTATTCATTCTTTATTTTTGATCTGTTCGTGTATAACAGTTTCTCGTAGCTAATTCTTATTGTCGCTATAAAAGAAGTTATTATAATTTTAGAACAGCTTCTTTCTTCAGACTGGAGGATTCTTCAGTTAGGTTATGTTGTCTACAAATTTACACATCTGAGAGCCTGAGCCTGTTCTTACATGGGACCTTTTTTTATTACTGTCGGTGAGAATTTCATGATAAAGTACAACACATTGAGGGGAACAGCTGATTGGCCAGCCAAACCTGGTTGGCAGCTGTAGAGAAGTATTATTTTTAATAACATCATTTGTGCATTGGATTGAAAGTTCTAATGTTAATGATTGAGCTCATAATAAAGTTTTTTGCCTTTAATAACGCATGCAATTGACATTGGAACTGTGAATGACAGAAAATTGGGGAGGCTGAGAGAGAGAAGGACAAAGATGTTGACTACCTATCTTCTATAGAGGTTATTCATGTTACATTCTATATTGCATATTTGTTAGTGGTTAACTTAATTGGTTTTTTTGGAGGCTAGCACAGTTTTTATCTGCTAAATGAGTGAGGATGTTTTACTCTGCAGATCCTGATCATAGATCATGCAGATGTCATTGCCATGCAGGTACAGCAGGCATCTGCTTTCGTGCTTATGATATGTCTGATCTTTAGATTTCAGCTAATATATTTCTTTTTTACCCATTCTGGCTTAAAAATTTCCAGAATTGGTCGCATGTAAATACTGTGGTTGAGCAGTTAAACTGCTTACCCTCAAAGCAGCATGGAATGGATGTTATGCGCATGAGGCAGTGGTGAGTTATGCATAGTACTATTGTGCAGTCTTATTATTTCTTCTTTATTTCGTTTAATGAGCCTAAATGTGATGTTCGTATTTTTGTCTTTTGTAGGTACTTGGATGGATATGCAAGGTTCTACCGTCAGTCGATGGTACTTGGTTATTTTTTGAATCCAGGTAAGTCGGACCCAGATTCCTTACTTTTTACCCTGTCATATGTCTTCTTCCACAAACATCACAGTAGGCAAGTTTTTTGAAACATGACAGGTAGAAAAATTGCATACCAATTTTTTCCATTGGGGTAAGTTTTATGTAGGTTTAGATATGTAGTTTGCCACACTATTATCACAGTTAGTTTTCTTCATCAAATTTTCATGTAATTGTTTGGGTCACATGCCTTCTGCATTCACTGTGCTCGTGCACAAAGCAGCATACAGATGTTGAGTTCTTTTGTGTGATTTTGTTCTTGTATGCTCATTGCACGGTGTTTAAATTTTGCTTTCTCTTTTCTGTTTTGTTCTTTTTGGTTGGTGAGTTTTGTGGGTTATCAAGTTATATTATGCGATCTAACCTGACGATAGTACCTTTGCTCATTGTAATTGTTTGGGTCACATGGCCTTCTGCATTCACTGTGCTCGTGCACAAAGCAGCATACAGATGTTGAGTTCTTGTGTGTGCATAAGTTCTTGTGTGCTCATCGCACTGTGTTTAGATTTTGCTCTCTCTTCTGTTTTGTTCTTTTTGGTTGGTGAGTTTTGTGGCTTACCAAATTATATTAACCTGACGATAGTACTTTTGCAGATATGAATGCTCTGTTCAATCAGCACTGCCTTAATTATGAGGGAAAGGTGCGTAGATTTTCTTCTTAGTAAACCTTTGAGGTGCTTTGATAAGCATTCATGGCCTTTGCTATGTTTAGACAATTTAGTTTGTTTGCTATGTATGTGGAGCACATATGTTCTGGTGCCAGAAGGGATGTGAGATGAATGCAGTTTTTAGATGCCTTTAATTCTACTAATTCTTGGAGCAAACATACTGAAATATTTTGAGAGGCATATTCTCTGAAAGGCTGATGTCCTTTTGCTCTGGTGATTTAAATGGATGTGCAAAGTTCTTTTCTCATAGCATATTGGTGTTAAGCTTGAATTATCTTAGAAGCATTTTTCTATCTCCATCAATGACTTGCTTATACTTTTTCCTCCACTTTCTTATTTTTTCGTTTTCTTAAATGTTTTTTAACATCTACTCTTTTAAGCATTTCACAGATATTGAATGCATAACTGTGCACCAAGGATTTAAATCTAATCAAATTAACCTGATAGTAAATTAACAAATGGCATGGTGACACAGACATTAATTAATGGCTTATGCGTGTCAGCACTGAATTGTTTCTTACTGTGCAAAATTCAGCATCAAGCACACATGTTTACCAAACTTCCACCTTTTAACATGTGAGTGCTAATACAAAATCAGCCATACACAGCAACAAGAACAGCAGTAATCCGAGTCTTATCCATCTAGGCATAGTCGGCTGTATGATTTCTATTATACCCTTACGATCCTGTATTAGATCCTCTGTAAGCCCTAAATGCTCCATGTATTTGCTTATCTTCTGGTTCCACATCCTTCTAGGTCTTCCCTAGCTTTTTTTAACAGGTTTTTCATCTCTTGCTCACCTCGTCACTGAAGCATTCGAATGTCCTTGTTTAACATGATCACACCATCTCAAAGGAGCTTCCATCACCTTACAGTCGATTTGGGGAAACACTTACTTTTTCCTGGGTAGTTCATTTCTTAGTCTTGTCCTCTCTCTGGTGCCCATACACCCAACAATACAATCTTATGTCTGCCATACCTATTTTATACACAAGGTAAAATTTGTGTACTTGAGCAAATGTATCAATTCTCATTTTCCATGAGTGAATTCTAAATATTACGGCGTGTTTACTGAAAAAACATTGAGAACAGGTAGTCTGTTGGTTTCCCTTAGTGTTGCGGTGTTCAATTTTTCTTTCAGAGATTAAAATAAAGAAAACTTTGACTATTAAAAGTGACATATGGGGGTGGGTGGGGGCCAGATCTTTGATGAGCCATCATTAGTAGCAAGGGAGGCAACGCAGGGCTGGATTGGAAAGAAGAAGCCCGATCAATATCTAGTCTCCTTATGATGATTATATGCGAAAGCATGTCATTTGTTTTTGGATCTTTTAGCATTTTTAATATGGGTGGAGAGAAATGTTACTTTCCAATGCTGTCAGTTGTTTGGGTCAATCTTAACCAGAGTCTGCTCTGGCTCTCAATGACTAATTAATTTTCCTATACGTTGTGCAGGTGAAGTTGGTCTGCGAGTACAAAGGAGTTCTGCCTAAAGTGTTGATCCAAGCGCGTCAGGTATAGGGCTTTGCTATACTCATTTTTGTTTGTAATGTGCAATCAGATTCACCTCTCTTATATTAATATGATTGTGTTTGTCCTTGGTATGACATTTCTGTTTCAGGGTAGACTTTGTCGTTAAATACGAGAAATTCCTTTTGTGGTCCTTCCATACACTTTGTCCATCAAACCTATATGATTCGTTTTAATAATCCCTCAATATAGTGTAGAGGAAGTGACCCATACTAGTCAATTCGACAGGATCCTTCCGATGACGAATAAAGTTCTGTAGCTACTGTTATTAAACATTATTAAGCGGTTCTTTTCCATGAAGTCCATATACGTAATGTAAATAGAGACCTGATGCAATAGATATGAAAGAGTCCTGATTACTGTGAAATACTATCATTTTATGTTGGATTTTTTTTTTTTTATTCTGAGATATCAAATAAGATAATTAGGGATTAAGTTTTGTGTGTGTGTGTGTGTGTGCACGCGCGCGTATTCTTCATGAGAAGCAATGTTCAATACCATATTGCCTCTGTCCAAACTTCATGGTAGCCTTTCTTTTTTAGATACACAGTTTTGACTTTCGCATTTTTCATATTTACAGATTAATAATGTTTCGTTTTCTTTTTCTTTTTTTCCTTTCATTGGTTAGGCGGGCTTCTTCCTCTGATATTAGTGTCTTCATTCCCTGCAGATCTATGAACGCTTTGATGCTGACTCAATATCAGAAGCTGATGATGCACGGCTTGAATATTTTACTGAGAAAGTATGGGTTGGTTATTTTGCTATTTTGTGTGCTCATATGTTCATGTCATTCAGGACATTTAGTAAGCCATGTAACTTAGTCCACGTCAGTCTATCGCATGTATGCGTCAGTTAAATGTGCGTTTTGCATCATTGAGTTCTTTGTAATGCCAATTGCTGAGTGGTCGTTGGTCCTTGCGTTATTGCGTTATGTGGGTTGAAGTTTGTTTTGGCCTCTCTTGCTGCTCTGATTCTGTCTTTTGGGCAAAGTTGATGTTTGGTCTTATTTGTTTTATTAAATTGTTCTACATCATCTCCGTATTCTAGTTACATCTGAATTCCCTATTCCATCTTTGAATGACCTAGCGCTTTAAGATTGCATAACCTTGCCATTTATCCTATGACTTTCTGAATGTTCCATTTGAAAACGGCCAATAATGTTACTCCACAATGCCTAGCTACCTAGCTAGGTGTTTTTGAAGATCAATTTAGTGTGATTTTGAAAGTAACAATAAATTATGTGGTATTCCAATAATGCTGTATATCTTTAAATGTTCTGTGGAGAAAAGGAGCCCGCGTAACAAATTCCTTCCCGCCTTCATCTGTGATTGTCTTTCAGATAATTGCCTTTGGCATACAGTAGAGATGCTTCTGTACAGAGATTTAACACTATGCATTATTTATAGGCATGCCTTTTCAAGTGAGGTATAAGCTTGTTTTTCCCGTATTCTAAGTCCAGTTTCTTGGTGCAGGTATTCCCAAAAATTAAAGATTCAATACAGGTACATTGACTGGAATTAGCATAGATAAGTAATATATATCTATTTAGCATAGATTGCATCACATTACATCATTTTGTAGGTTTTGCTCGAAGTTTTCTTGATTTTTAATTAGATTTCTTCACAATAAATAGATCTTCCATATGATATATGCAATAGATTTCTTGACGCTTGTATTGGATATGTTGGCTATACAATTTGCTATTTTCTTTGGGGCCGAGATATCTGCTGCTCTATTTGTGTGTTTAATATGGATAAGGTTTCTGATGACCTTTTGCCATTATCAAAAGTACATACTTTCCTTCGGATTCAGTTTCTTCTCCAACTCATAATACCTTTCATGACAAGAATGCAAAGCCAAAAAAAGACATTAATGACCTTTTATGATAGCATGTTTTCAATTTAATGTTTGTAGAGGCCACTAAACCTACTTTAGGTCAAAATAGATTTCCTCCTGATGACCATTTTCTCTTATAAGAGTGGGTCTTTATCCTCACATTCATTTTCCTCTCCAGCTTAGACGGCCTTTCATGGCAAAAGATGGAAAGACTTTGATGACCTCTTAAGATAGGATTTTCTCGAGGGTAATTTTGTTATGATACAGTGAAACATTCTTTAGGACAAAGAAGACTTCCTTTCTCTTATACCTGGACCACTTTTTATTTTTGGAGTATATTCTTTTTCGTCAGATACATTTTGCTCTCCAACTGAAATGACCTTTTGTGGCAAAGGAAAAGGACTTTCGTTATCTTTTAAGATAGCATGCTCTTGAGTGTAATTTTTGTAAAGGTAGTAAACCTATTTTACTAAAAAAATAATTCCTTTTTTGAACCTGATGACTTTTTATGCAGGGTGGGATCATGCTTTTTATCAGCTCCTACTTTGAGTTTGTCCGGATTCGGAATTTTTTGAAGTCACATAATGCTTCTTTCTGCCTACTTGGGGAGTAAGGACCTTTCTACTATTTGTCATAATGACCATCTATATCCTACCATCTTGCCTCTTCTAAGCTAGAAGGCATTAAATTTGTAAATGAGTTTTTGTCATTCATTTGAAATATGTGCTTGAATTTATCCTTCTTATTTTAGGTACACAAAGCAGAGTGATATTTCTCGTTCACGAGTTTGGTTCTTCGAAGGCAGGAAGAAGATTATGCTGTACACCGAAAGAGCGCACTTTTACCACAGATATAAGGTTATGTTGCGCATGACTTCTCGTTTGTGTTATATGTGTGAGAATGTCATGTCCTTAGAAATCCATGTGGGAAACCCGCTGTTAAGCAAGAATAGGCAACGTATTTCGATCCAATATGAATGAAAATCAGCATGAAGTTATAATTATGCTTATAATTGTAGAAAGAACCGGTACTTGACTCTGTTTCTAAATCTAGCCCAACATTTCAACTTCTTTAAAAGGATAAATGCAGTTTCAAATCCAGCTTTATGTTAGCCAATCTTTGCTATTTCTTTGAATTGATGACGTGATCAGGTGATCAGTCGCTCATTTTCTTTATGTTGTCATTACTCTTCCTCCCCACCCGCCCAAAACAAAACAAAAACAACACTCCTCTCTCTCCCCTTTTGGAAATTGGTCTTATAAACTGCAAAACATCATTTCGTTCAACTTAAATGATAGGTAAGTTCATTTGGCGGGTTTGGAAAGAGTGCTTTCAAGGGGGAAGAGTCCTCTGTTCAAGATCTTATGGATATTGTGGATTATTTGTCTCATAAATGAGCCCCTTTTTTTCTCTTTTTTTACATGGGTTGGCACCCTCTTGATGCCTCTAGTGAATTTCTATTTGCTTTAAAAAAAAATGAAAGTTCACATTTCTATTTTCTTGTGCATTCTATGCTAAGAAATACTTATTTGGGTCTGGTGGGAGTTGATAGATTGATGCGCCAATGAAGTTATTGGTTTGCAAGGCATTTCGATTTAGTACTGAATTGACATATTTTATAGCAATGATGATTCCGTTTGCCTTTAAATTTTCCACGAGTTTTAGTTTGGTTTCATCTTTGCAGAACCCAACTATCGTGAGAACTGATTACATTATATGTTAGCCTTTTTTTATTCTGGTTTCCAACTGCTGGTGTCATAAAAAGTTTCTTTTAGTAAATTTGGAAAACATGTAATCTAGCAACTATAGCACCAACAAACGATATAAGTGTGTGCTTTCTTCCAACCGTGAGGACTAGAGTCTGCATCCTAACAATATAGTCCTTTGCATATTATCAAAGCATATGGAATCGTTGGAGAATTGAGCTTGCAAAAGACAGTACGAAATCAAATGCAAAAGTGTAAAAGAAATCATATAGTCGGCACCACCCACTTAACGGCTCGAACCTTCGTTTGGTTTTGTATGTGGAATTCATAAGTACGTTAAGTGTATAAAACACCCGATATATGTAGTGGATATGTAAGGGTTCCCTGCTCGCATGTGCACAATGCTTGAGGCCTTTAACTCAAGCTTGCTGACATATATTACCACTCACAATATTGCTTGCCGTTCGAATTTTTGATTGATTGTCATATTTGACTGGTTAAACCTCAACGTTGGTCCAATCCTGGTTTTCAACCTCGAATGACCATGATGATTTGTCTAATCTAAAAGTCAAAGCTATCAGGTGGAGGAATAACACATTTATATAAAGCCTGTAGTAACCCTGTAAATAAGCATTATGGGACATACTTTCATACCTGTTGTCTTGGGCCGATCGGAACAAGAACAGCATGTGGAATTAACGAATGGGGAGCCTCGTGCGAGATAAATCTAGGGCGAACCTGGCTTTCGTACTATGTTAGAATTTTCAAACTAAAAGCTTAAGTTAATAGGTGAAGAGAGGCCACGTATATATAACACCTCCAAAGACAAGTGATGTGGGAGCAGACCAAATAATCAAGTGGAACCAGATTGGGACCTGGTTCCTGGACTGACTCGTAGACCAGCATGTTTGGTTAGTTTTGCCAAACTTGGTTCATGAAGTCAATGTGTGAACATCTTTCCTCATCTGTCCACAGCCCATATATACCAACAGATATGCATATAGATGTTCATAGTTACCTACGTCCTTGAGCATGTGAATCCAGTACAGATAAAGATGCAAAATCTGAGAGTACTTTTTGACTGGTGGGATATGTTCCACTGATCTCTTTTTTTTTTTTTTTTTGGTGAAGATGTTCCACTGACCTTGTGCAAGCCATTGCTAAAGAATTCACTTCTCTTACTTGGATTGTGTGTGTTTATCTATTAAAAATTTTTTGGCTGTCATGTGTCATCATGACTTTTTTAGTCCATGGGATTCATTACCTTCAGTGCATTCTAAATGATTTTTCATGAATTGAGTGAAGATGCATCTGGTAGTAAGAAGAGTATACTTCAGAGAAACTCTGGAGGTTCAATTACTGCTTTGCTGTTCATAATAATACAATGCCATGCCATCATCCTAATCCCAAACTAGTTGGGGTCTAAAAATAGCTTTTTTTTCTGCCGGCTTGCTACGCTTGACACAACCCTCCTTTACCTTGGCTTGGGACAGGCTATGTAAGCATACATAGGTAGTGTTTGTTTATAATAATACAATATGCTAGAGAAAATATAACTTTTAATAAACAAGGCAAGTTTTTCCTTGAAAGGAATGCACTAGCTCCAATTACTGTATACGTTGTTTTTTGCTAAGAGCTGCAATTATTGATATAATACATTAGGCAGGTCCATGTGATACCCTTTTTGCCAAAAACTATCTCAAGAGAACCAAAAGAATCTCAAGTGGATAGAAAAATTCACTTCTATACTTAATCTAGAAAACTAATGTTTGGGGGGACACTCAATAACCTTTTAAGTGACAATTACACTCTTAAAATCGTTCTGTTCGCCGGTTTGTGATACTTCTGATGATTACATTCCGAGTACTCATTCATAGTCTCTCTTTTGATACATTAGTTTTGTTGATTGCATACTATTGAATGCTTCGTCTGTCTTTTTGCCCACAGATCCGAGGCATGCAAAATTTAGTTATCTATTCTTTGCCTGAGAGGAAAGAGTTCTATCCAGAGGTAGACATTTGTTTTCCATGCTGCTTCCGTTTCTCTCTGCATTCTGTCGTTGTACGGTATTGGGCATGGTGCAAGCTCAATATACATTATTTTTAATGATTCACATTTACTCTGATGTAATATTTTATTTTCTTATGACAGATTGTAAATATGCTTGAGGGATCCCATGGCATGACATGCACAGTGCTTTTTTCTCGTTTTGATCAGCTTCGGGTAATGTGCTGTTCCTATTCTGTGCCCTTCATTTTCCTTTGCTGTGAGATAACACGTGGAGGAATGGACTATTGCTTGTTTTATCATGTGGTATGTTGGGTAGTTGTGGATAGTGATTTCATATGTTGGCTGAAATAGGAGGCTGTGTGTGACATTGTTGTGTTTTAATGTGATGTCATCAGTAGATCAATGCCAGCTCATACAGCTTATCCTACTCAGTGATGCCACTTCTTATGGCCAAATAAAAAAAGGTTTCACTTCTTGCATTTGAGTCAAGGACCAAGCTTCCTGTCAATACTAGTTCTTTGAGATCAGTGATGCTTTCAATATTTCCTATCAGTACTTGATTTCAGACTGTTCAAACATATATTTCTTCGTCCAAAAAAAAAGGGGGGGGTATTGGTAGTTATGGTGAATTGGAAAGGTAATATGTTCTCGAGATGATTCTTATGTCATATTTGTTGTAAGGATACTGCTCATATACTGTGCATTAGTCATTCGCTGCCTTATTCATTCTTATTTTTTGTCGTGATTATGTTCAGCTGGAGAGAATTGTCGGTTCCACTGCTGCAAAGAGGATGATAACATCGGAGAAGAGTGTGTTCGCTTTTTGTTAGTTGATTATGGTCGATAGTAGAACTGAGCAGTGTAGGACTCCATTTTTAAGATTATTTACTCAACCAAAAAGAAGATAGTATAGGATTCCAATTTTTTATTTTTTTGGTCGAAATAGGATTCCAGGCATATCAAGCCAATTTTGTGAATTAGGGGGAAGAGAACAAAATCAAGATCCTGAGATGGATCGGCAGTTTTGCCATGGTGTCCATGTCTTTCTTGTATGTAACTACTTTGGTTTCGGTGGGCTACGAATGAGAGCAAATGCTGGTATATTACCAAGACGAGGCTGCAGATTACACAATTAGTAGAGATAACTTATGGGAATGACCCAGAAATGGTATGATGAGGGAAAATTGTCCAAAAAGCCCTAAACCTATTGTAATTTTGTTGATTTAGTCATAGACCTTTTAATTTTGTCAATTGAGTACTAAATCTTTTTACCTTCTGTCAGTTGAGTGTATTCAGTCAAATTCTAGTTCGATCCTAAGTGGTATGGACAGTGCTGACGTGGATAATTTTTAATAATGTTTTAATTTTTTTTTTTGATTTTTTTTTTATATTTCCTTCTTTTATTTTCTATTTTTTATTTATTTTTCTTCTTTTGAAAATGATCAGCGAAGGTTGTCGGGCCTTACTCTTTGCTTGCTCTTGTTGAAGTTCTCTATTAGCGAAGTTCAAACCCCCAACTCTATTTGTTGTAACCTAGATAAGAATACTAGAGAAAGACTACTAAAATTGTGTCTATTATAAGAAGCAATTGAATGATGGAATGTGTCTTTATGGAATTGCAACCGATCAATCTTAGAGTAAGTCACAGGTCGGATGTAAAACTAACGTTCTAGGACTCGATGCGATGGTCATCTAGTCATCTAGGCACATGTTAGCTAATGGTTCGTACAAGAGGGTTATGGTTCGTGGGTTCAGTTATGCGAAATGTCCCTATGATTTTCTTTCGATTCCATGGTTCGATTGACAAAGCCATTTATCTCCGAGGGTGCGATGCCCCCCATTGGACTCCATTTATAAACAGGCCACACAAATTTGCATTGACACTCCACAAAAGAAGAGATTGACATTTTGTGTCGAGTCCATCTCCATAGTCTTTAAAATTTGATGATTTAGCCCCTGATCTTTCGTTGATTTTTGGAGGACACAAAATTTGCTTTGTAAATGTTTAGCGAGGTCTCACTTGGATGCCTCTTTTTTATTTATTTTTTCCTTGAAAGATGGGTTATCTAGATAGATTTTTTTTTATTGGAAAACCCTACATTTATAGATGGCAGGATGGATAAACTTTCATGGCAAGCTCACTCGTCTGGCTCATTCTCGGTTGCATCGGCCTGGGAGCTAGTCAGACATAGAAGGCCGGCTGTACCTTGGCATACATTTATCTGGGATCGAGCCATTACTCCACGCCACGCTTTCCTTTTGTGGTTAGTTACCCTAAACTGCATACCCACACAAATCTTGTTACCTCTTTATCGGAGGATTTCAGATGGAACTTGTGTCTTTTGCCAAAGAAGACCGGACTCTGTCAATCACCTCTTCTTTGGATGCTCCGTCACGGGCAGCCTTGCTCTTTTCTGGGCATCCAAATGCCACTTGTCTTGGAGGAATCGGCACTGGGAAGATCACCTGGAATGGGCTATGAAGCACTTTGGTGGCCAATCATTCTCTCATTGCATATCTAGATTCTCTCTTGGGGCACTCGTTCACATTATATAGAGCGAGAGGAATGACATAATATTCAGACACAAGCCCCTATTTATTCCGGGTATGATCAAACACCTCATCAAGGTGATCAAGGATAAGGCTTTATCCTATGGAAGTGCCCAGGATACCCCTCGCAACCGGCGATTACAACGTAGTTGGGGTATCTCCACTATTTTTGAAGATCGAAGATAGGATATCCTCTCATCTTTATGTCTGTTAGCGGAATTATCTTTATTAATGAAATAATGAGTATATATACATATCAATAAACCCGAGAGACAATTATACCCCTTAACACTCCCCCTCAAGCTGGAGTATGAATATCAAACATGCCCAGCTTGTTACAAATGTATTCAATCCTTCTACTCCCTAGAGATTTGGTGAAAATATCGGCTAGTTGTTCACCGGTCCTAACATAACTAGTAGAAATAACTCTAGCCTAAAGTTTTTCACGGACAAAGTGGCAATCAACTTCGATATGCTTGGTGCGCTCATGGAATACTGGATTTGAAACAATATGGACAGCTGCTCGATTATCACACCACAACTCCATTGGCGCAGGGTCTTCAAATCCAAGTTCAACTAATAACTGACGCATCCAGACTAGCTCACATGTAGCTTGTGCCATAGCCCTATATTCTGATTCTGCACTTGATCTAGCCACCACAGTTTTCTTCTTACTTTTCCAAGATACTAGGTTTCCTCCTACGATGGTACAATATCCTGACGTAGACCTCCTATCTATAGGAGATCCTGCCCAATCAGCATCAGAGAAGGCTTCCACTCTTTTGTGACCATGATCTCGATACATGAGACCACGACCTGGAGCTTTCTTCAAGTATCTCAAAATTCTGATTACAGCATCCCAATGTGAGGTACGAGGGGAAGACATAAACTGACTCACAACACTCACCGGAAAGGAAACATCAGGTCGAGTGATAGTCAGATAATTCAATTTCCCAACAAGTCTTCGATACCTTTCAGGATTATCCAATAGCTCACCATCATCTGCCATCAATTTCAAGCCCACTTCCATTGGTGTATCCAGTGGTTTAGCTCCTAGCATGCCTGTCTCTGTAAGCAAATCCATAACATATTCTCGCTGTGAGATATAAATATATTTCTTTGCACATGCCACTTTAATACATAGAAAATATCTAAGACGTCCCAAATCCTTTGTATGAAACTGTTGTTGCAAATACAGTTTCAATTCTTTAATTCCTATAGAATCATCTCCAGTGATGACGATATCATCCACATAAACTACAAGGAATATCCGACCAGCTCCAGAAACCCGATAAAACATAGAATGATCTCCAGTACATCTACACAGCCCAAACTGGAGTATCGCCTCAGTAAACTTCCCGAACCAGGCTCTAGGGACTGTTTCAAACCATATAAAGATTTTTTTAAGCGACAGACAAGGCCAGACTCCCCCTGAGCAACAAACCCAGGTGGTTGCTCTATATATTCTTCTTCTTGTAAATTTCCATGAAGAAATGCATTCTTAACATCTAGCTGAAATAAAGGCCAACAAGCAGAAGTAGCAAAAGAAATCAAAAGGCGAACTGAGGTCATCTTTGCCATCGGAGAAAAAGTATCACCATAATCGACCCCACAAACCTGGGCATACCCTTTGGCAACCAGTCTAGCCTTGAGACAAGCAAGGGAACCATCAGGATTAACCTTGACAGTAAACACCCACTTACAACCAATGGCCTTGTTCCCTGCAGGTAAAGAAACAAGATCCCAAGTCTGATTTTGGTCCAGTGCCAGTAGTTCCTCTTCCATAGCTGCCCTCCAGCCTGGACTAGATAATGCTTCAACAACAGTTTTAGGAATAGGATGTGAATCAATGGTTATTAGACAGGCCCGACAAGAGGCAGACAAACCAGAATATGAGATAAACTGAGCAATAGGGTATTGAGTACAACTTCGAATTCCTTTGCGATGTGCAATAGGAATATCAAGATCGGTATGTGACTGACTTACCTCAGGCTCAGAAGACAAAGAAGATGAGGTAGGTTGAGGTACATCTGCAGGGGGCTCCACATGCTGACGAGGACCTCGACTGTAAACATACTGAATAGGTGGAAAAGAAGTTGGAGTTTCCAGAGAAGCTGGATTTCCAAAGTGGGTGTTGATTCCATAATGACATATGTCAATGAATCATCATTCACTGTAGAGTGCGTCACTGGATTATCAGAATAAATTGTAGACTCAAAAAAGGTGACATCGGCAGTAGTGAAATACTTTTGTAAAGAGGGACAGTAGCACCGTTAACCTTTTTGTGCACGAGAATACCCCACAAAAATGCATTTAAGAGATCGAGGATCAAGCTTAGAAAGTCCAGGACGATGATCCCGCACATAACAAACGCAGCCAAATATTCGAGGTGGCAAATGAAATAATAGATCGGAAGGAAAAAGAATAGAGTGGGGAATTGCACCTTTAAGAACAGAGGGCGGCATGCGATTGATAAGATAACAGACAGTCATAACAGCATCAGCCCAAAAGGATTTATCTACCTTCATTTCAAACATCAAAGAACGAGTAATTTCTAACAAGTGACGGTTCTTTCTTTCGGCGACACCATTTTGCTGTGGTGTATCTGAACAAGATGATTGATGAAGAATACCGTGTTGGTACATGAATTCAGAGAAAACCTGAGAAAAGTACTCTTTGGCATTATCGCTTCGAAGGATACAGACAGAGGCTGAAAATTGAGTATGTACTTCGTTAACAAATGCACAAAAGATAGAGAATAACTCAGAACGACTTTTTATTAGATATAGCCAAGTGGCTCTTGAATAGTCATCAACAAAAGTGACAAAATACTTAAAACCCAACTTTGAGGTAGTTGGACATGGACCCCAGACATCTGAATGAACTAAGGCAAATAGCCGAGAGGCCTGCTTATTGACTCTTGGACTATAACTAATACGATGCAATTTCTCAAATTGACACAACTCACATTCAAAACTAGATAAAGAATGAAAACGAGAATCAAGCTTCTTCAAACTTCCCAAAGAGGGATATCCCAAGCGACAGTGAACTTGATGTGGGGAAACTGTGGAACACGCGACACTGGTAGCATCATCAAACACATAAAGCCCCCCTGACATACGTCCTTTACCAATCATTTTCTTCGTCTTCAAATCTTGAAAAATACAAGAATCGGGATAGAAGGTTACAGAACAGTTATATTCTTAGGTAATGTGACCAACAGACATAAGGTTAAATGGAAAGTTTGGAAGGTACATGACAGAAGATAGAGATATGAAAGATGTCAATAGAACCGTGCCTATCCCTTTTACTGTGGATAGGCAGCCATTAGCTAAAGTAACACTAGACGATGACTCATGAAAGACAGAAAAGATACCTAAAGATCCAGTCATGTGATCGGTAGCTCCTGAATCAATGACCCAGGGGCAAAAGGAAGATGAAAGACACGCTGTTGCATTACCTGTCTAGGAAAAAGTAGCTGTGGAGGAGGTAACTGGCTGAGAAATCTGAAACTGATTGTACCTAGCAAGTTCCTCCTCTGACATTCTAATTAGTGTTCCTCCCTCAGAAGCTTGCGAAGAAACACTTGATTCTACTGCATTGGCCACATTGGCTGTAGCCGAGTGAAAGGGCCTTCCATGAAGCTTAAAACAGAAACGTTGAATGTGTCCAAGAACACCACAATAATTATAGGTACGTGTAAAACTGGTATTACTCCCTGTTTCACCAGAAGCACTACTGTATGACTGTGGCTGACCTCTACCAATCCCACGACCAGTACCACCACTAAAGCCCCGACCACCACTACTACAACCACCAGTACGACCTCGACCACCACCACGATTTCCTTGAACTACTAAAGCTAAGCTATCACCTGTGGGAACTCTATCCTTAGAGGATTCACGTGAAACCCTCAAGACACGAGAAAATGTCTCCGTTAGTGAGGCCACAGTATTTCCTCTAAGGATTTGTGAACGGACTACATCAAATTCTGGTCCTAATGCTCCCAAAAATCCCATAACAGCCAACTGTTCTCGCTGCTCCTGCATTGCCTTGACATCAGAGGTTATTGGCAATAGAAAATTAATCTCCTCGTACATTTGTTTAAAATAAGCAAAAAATTGAGCAAGAGGTAGGCATTTTCTGTCAGCTCTAAAGAAATCCTGGGAAACTTCATAGATCCTTGAAAGGTTATTCTGTCCAGAATAAAGTACATTCAAATAATCCCATAGATCCTTAACAGTAGTCACATGTGTAACCAAGGCAGCTAAATGAGGTTCCATAGAATTCCACATTTGCCCAAGAATCTTGGCATCTATAGTAGCCCATTTAGTGTCAGCATTAGTTTTTTCACCTGTTAAATGACGATGTTGCTCTCTCCCAATCAACACCACCGTCACAATTCTCCTCCAATGTTGGTAATTGGAGACACCAGCTAACTTTTCCTCCGTCAAACGACTAGAGGATGTAGACGCGACCTCAGTCACTACTCCTTTTTCGTTCGCCATATTTAAACACTGACCAATCAATTAGAAATCAAACACCCCTCCAAATCAAGAACAAAACTTTCGAGACCGCCACAACACCACAAATTACCACTTAAATCAATACCAACAAACCAATAGCCAGGACTCCAAAAGAAATCAACAACTGAAGACCTCCACAAACTTCTACTTAACCATCAGAATCACCAAAAACAAACTCAGGAAACCTAGCACAAACTATCAGCCACATAAACACTGCACACCTCAACTCACTATAACATCCACAGGTACTAACTTCCACAAAGACACTATATTCAGTTTCAGCAACACTTCAAACTCACATGACCCAGATTTTCACTAGCCGAAACATTGCAAAACCAGCTGGAGAACTCCTGTGGAGCCATAAACAAGAAACATGGGTGCTGAATCTGGCTCGCTGACAATGGAAGATGCTTCACTGATGCTGGACGACGTCCCTTCAAGCCTCCCCGATGATGGACATCGCTGGATTTGAACTTGCTGGCCTGGGCGACTCTCTTCAGGGGTCGCTGGGTCTTGTCGACGCCAGATCTGGCCTTCGCGACTCTCTTTAGGGGTCGCTGGGTCTTGTTGACGCCAGATCTGGCCTCGTCGGGCCTAGGCGACATCCCGGCAAGGCTCGCCAGGCCTAGACGACGCCCCGGCGAGGGTCGTCGGGCCTAGGCGACACCTCGGGAAGGCTCGCCGGAGCTCGGCAACACTGGATCTGAGCTCGCCGGGCCTGGGCGACGCTAGATCCGAGAGCAGGGGGCTGATTGGTGGTCGGGTGTGAATGGTTGAAGGGTGGTGTGGTCGGCTGTGAGTGATTAAAGTGGTGATCGGCGGTGAATGGCTCACGACAGTAACTGGTGATGGACTTCCAGAAGAAGGCGTGGTTTAATATTTATATATTTCAACGTGGTTTAATATTTATATATTCCAACATTCTCCTCACGCTTAGTCTGGTCTTTTGCCCAGTACTAAGCGTGGACAAATTCATTGGGGAGGCAAATAGGGGCCTGAAAAGATTTGAACTCAGGACCTCCTGCTCTGATACCATGTTAGCGGAATTATCTTTATTAATGAAATAAGGAGTATATATACATATCAATAAACCCGAGAGACAATTATACCCCTTAACAATGTCTATGTGGCTTTTTCTTATTCTGCTACTGCTTCGGCCGTATATCACCATATCAGGAGCCCACATTCTCACGCCTTGCTTGCCTTGGCCTTATCTCATCTTCACCAAATTCCTAAGTCTTTTGCTGCTAAAGATGAGTAATTATTGCTGATTTTCCAAAGGATCCAAGCTTCCTTTGGTCTATGTCCCTTGTTCTACTTCACTGTTTTCCTTATTACTATTGGTGCTACAATTTCTGCCGTCTCTCGGTGTACTAGTGGATCCTTAGTCTGTTAGCTTTGTGTTGTTTGGGCTGGCTTGTTTTTATTTTTCTGTTTTAGTCCCTTTCTTTTACTGTGTTATTGTTGTGTTCTCTGTCTTGCTGATCGACTGTTTCTTATGGCTACCTTGGGTTGACCTTGTGGTGGCTATTGTTCTCTTTCTTGGCTTCCCCTGGTTATGTTCATGTCAATCACCCAGGATACAACTTGGGAGTCCTTCTATGATCTAGGTGCAGACTGCTTTGTTCTCATGACCCAGACTGTTCAGGCAGGATATGTTGCTTTGCTGCTGCTTCCTTTTGCTGCTGTTCGGTGGCCTCTACCTCAACAGTCGCTGTCCACTTTGTCTGCCTTGCTGCTGCTCGATTGTTGTTCCTTAGCTGGCCTTTTTTGTTGTTGTTCGGTTGCCTCTTTTTGCTCCAGAGATGCTGCTTCTTGGGGTCGGTTGGTGGATGGCTTGGCTGTTCATTGACTGGTCTTCTCGGCTCCTTCTGGTTCCGTCAGGTCATTGTATAAGATACACTCCTTGAAGACTGGGTTGGCTCACGATCAGTCTCCTCCTCAAAACCTTCGGCTGGGCTGTCCATCTCTCTTTTTTGGGGACCTCTCGGCTCTCTTAAGTCCATATAGATGCTTGCTTTCGATTTTCATAGGTCTTAGTTAGTTATTTCTCTTAGATCCCATCTTGGCCGTGATGTTTGGCTGTGTTTCTTTTGGCTTGCTTTGGCCACTTTATGTAGAGTACTTTAATCATGCATTGTATTTTGCAATCGGTTCACCATTGAACCCATCTTGGCATTGTTGATGTCATTATTGGTTTATGATTTTTGTGTCTGGTTCCATTCTGTACCTAGCTTTTGAAAAGTCAATATATATTTACCTTACAAAAAAAAGATTCAAGGGAGGATCCGACCAAAAAAAATAATTCAAGGGAGGAAACACATGACCCTTGATTTTCAATAACAATAGAAACCTTTTTTTTTAAATGACTCGAGAATTAAATTTCATTATTGCTCAGTCTTTTGGTTTGCAGTAGAAGTATGAATAGAGTTGTACCCACTCTTGACCGTATATATTCCATTCTTGTTTTCTGTCCACACCAGTCTATTCTTTGTTAGGGGGTGTTTTAAGATTTCCTGTGCAATATTTCCTTCGAAGATCAAATTTAGTTTCTGGATATCCCACTCCCTTTTCTCCTGGTCAATAAGATCAGCCACTCTCAAATGTTCGTCGCGGTCAGCTTGGCCACGAAGTGGGTCGATTGACAGCCACTTGTCTCCGCTAACTCTAATACTTTTCCCCTTCTCCAACTACCCACTCAACTTTCTGACTGATGGCCTCCCTCCCGACTAGTAAGCTTTGCCATCCCCATGAAGGCCTAGAGCCTTTTCTGGCCTTCCAAAAGTCTCCTCCAGGGAAATTTACTCCTTTCAAGATTTGATTCCAAAGGGCTGATGGTGATTATGTTAATCCCCATGCTAACTTTCCTAGCATAGCCTTATTAAAGGAGATGAGGTCTTTGAAGTTTAGAGCTCCACTGTCTTTCTGGTTTTCAAAATATCCCACCTTTTCTAGTGTATATCAGTATTAGAACTATTTTGTTTCCACCTGAACACAACATCAAAGACAACCAGCACGATTGTTAAGCCCATACATGGTAACACTTCTGACCAACTTCTCAACTTCTAACCAAAAATTGATTTCTCTACTTCTCCTCAAAAACAGAAGTTGATTTTTCTACTTTTACTCCAAATTAACTTCTGATTAAAGAAATTAGTTTGGTAACGGTTGAAAGTTTCTATTTTCGAAACATTAGTAACAAAATCTTTGGCGGTCGACGGTGGTGGGCGGCGTCCGGCCACGGGTGGCGACAGTGGTCGGCCGAGGCTCGTGTAATCGAAGAAGTGATTCTAGAGCTGAGAAGCAAAAATTTTTAACTTCTCAAAGTTGGCCAATAATCCAACATGAGTAGAAAATCCTACAATAAGTCATTTTTTTACCAAACGCATTTCTGCTTCGGAAGTGATTTTACCAAACGAATTTCCCTGCCAGAAGTCAATCTAGCAGTGAAATTGAGAAACATAAGTGATTTCATGCAACACCAATAGTAACCGCTATTCTTGGAATCGAATTTGTTTCACTTAATTATGCATAGAGGTGGCAAAATGGGTCTAGAATCCATATTTAATTCATATTCATGATGGTGGATCATAAATGTGTTTCTTAAATTTTAAAAGTGAGTCAAATAGGTTACTTAGAAACTTAATGGGTCATAAATGGATTTTAAATAGGTCATAAAATGGGCTAACTAAGAAAATTATAAAAAAAATAGCTATATATATATAAAGTATAATAAGAAATAATTTTCTCTAAATTGAATTTTAAAATTAAAGTGTTTTGACAATACATGTCAGGTTGGGTATGTCTAGTGACCCGTACCCAATCTGATCCACCTATGATGCTCACATTAGAAATAGAATAATAGATAAATTTTCTTTTTTTTTTGGTCGGAAGATAAATTTTCCTTAGTGGCCCATTAATAATTGTCTTTACTATATGGTGAGGATGTGACATTAAATGATTGAACATGTCACGAAGTTCATCGGATGTTCCAAGAAGAAAGAAACGACCAATGAAAGGTGGCCGAGGGCAAACATTATAGTGGGTAAAACCCAAACAACTACATTTTTTTTTTTGAGTTAATACCTTGAAAAACCTCAAACTGATAAATCTGTGATAAATTTACCCCAAATTATTTTTTTTACAGCCAAAAATCTCAAACTGGTACACTTGTGATAAATTTACCTCAAACTATTTTTTTAACCATTAAAAACCGTAAACTGGTATAACTATGACAAATTTACTCCAAACTAGTTTTTTTACCATAAAAAATCCCAAACTTGTACACATATGACAAATTTACCCTTTGTTAATTTCTGTTAAATTGAAATAATACCACGAAAAATTTCAAATTGATACACTATAGCAAACATAGGGTAACGTGTACACCCGACAATAGCCACGTGTTATCCAATTTAGTAATTTGACTGTAAAATTTTAAAAAAAAATTAATGGAAGGTAAATTTGTCAGAGCTGTACCGGTTTGAGGTAAATTTGTCATAGATGTACCAATTTGAAATTTTTCATAGTCAAAAAAATAATTTGAGATAAAATTGTCACATGTGTACCAGTTTAGGATTTTTGGTGGTATTAACCTTTTTTTTTTTTGTCAGAACCAACAATGTGTTAACTGTCTATGAAACTTGACACACGAAAACAAATTATATTAATTAGTTGTTGCGATTCTAACTATATAAGATTATCACTTTTTCAGAGGGGAAAAATACAATAAAATAACCCTAAACTCCCCCAACATGGCCCCAGAACGTGGTCTGATGTTTCACTCTTTACGTAAAGTGCCCTCCTCAGGACACACATCACAGTGGCTTGTGACGAAATCTGCCTTCCCATCTTTGGATCCGGCAGGTTTCTGCTGTAAATTAATCAATTACTTATTAACCAACTGATCAATAAATGATTAGTGTGACGTCTTACGTTGGAAGATAGTTAAAAGATTTAACATAGTCTAATGTTTGGAAAAAAGTTTACTTCCTCGACATAAGGAATAAAGTTGCTTGGTCCGATTCGAGATTGAGTGGGTTTGGAATGTTGCAAGTAAGACTTATCTTATTTTTCATTTTCCAAAACGACATTGCAAAAGCATATTGAATGTCTGTTGCGATAATTACTAAATAGTTTACGCTCCTAACATTCTCAAAAACTATTTAACCTTTTTCCAAAACAAATACATACCACATCTTAAAATGAAATTTGTATTGTAAGTCATATGTTTAGTTTAGTTTAATCAATGTCTATTTACATTACCTTGAAGTGCAAATGTTTATTAGCCAATCAAATGAAAGTAATCACTTAAAAAAAATGTAAACTATAGTTTCCTTCACCCGAAAAACTGAGAACAATAGTTAGCTACAAAATTAATGTACGATTTCATTAAGAAATGTCATAAGGGTATTGGTTAAAGAATTAATTACGGATAAGGTGTTGTTAATGAGTACTCTCGAAACACTGGTAAACATACTTACTAAAGCCCTGAAATTGGGATCCTTGTCCCAACATCGGGGTTTCCTCTTTCTTTAGTGGAGTTTACATTTTAACATAGTCCCGACATATGTCACGGGCACATAAGTTATTTTTCAACCTCAAGATCCGTTAGTAAATCACGCAACGGAAAGAGAAATACTCGATCTTCGAAGTATTGACTATTGATATCACGGAGGCGGTCGGTGCATGGACTACATCTTTATGTAAGCTTTTTTATGGTTTTGATGCGTAGATAGATTTCTCGTGCGTCATCGATATTTTAAAAACTCAACTATTTCAAACCGATTAACATGTTTCTTCTGAAAAAAAAAATTAGGGGGAGGGGGGAAGGTTGGTTGTTGGCTCCACGTGTCGAAGATGGGGGCGTGGGGACAGCATGATTTCAGTGCAGTTGACTGTTAAAAGTAAAAAACATTCATTCCGGCAGGAGAGGAGAGGAAAAAAAAAGGAAGGTGGTTGGGGATTGCCACTTTTCTTGTCTCACCCATGCAAAGGTGGCAAGAACCAGACACTTCACGTGCAAAGATTCATATCTCAATTTGATGATGATGATGATGACGATGATGATAATAAAAATAATAATAAATGATGATGATGATGATGATGTCATTCGGTTTTGGTATTCGGTAAACCCACCCAATCCACACATGACACACCCACTGAGATCTGCTCATTCACTAATTTTCCTAGAGCAAATTCGGAGGCTCCGACATGGAATCCGGGGGGGAGGGGGAGATTTTGATCTGCATTTTTCTTATTAATTTTGTTAAATCCAACGTTTTTCTACTTTGGAAACCTTCAAACGCGAAATGATCGATCGAATAACCAAGTCATTCGGCTAAACTTAACTAGCTATGTATGTCGAGCTACTCACCTGACTAGTTATGTAGGTCAAGCAATTCATCTGATATCGACTCATATATTGAAACCATCTTTTTTAGTTATAAACAAAAGATCCAAGTTTAAGGCTTCGTCCGGAATATATTTTCTAAAAGTGATCGTTTGTATCGCTTGCAAATAATTAGTCAATGAAAAATGTATTCATTATCAATAATGATTTATGTTTAAGAAAATGAAAATATTTTTCGTTTGTTTGTTTTTTTAGCGATTACAAGCGGTCATAAAGTACGTCATGAGAAAATTAACTGAGTATTCGCAGAACTCCGATCACCCCATTTTTATTTACATAACATCTTCGCGAGACTGCCGTCCATCGAGCTAAAAGCTTAAGTGATTATATGAAGGCACGATTTAATTTTTATACAAGCTGACTTCTAAGATGACTGCTGGTTGCATAAATCTAAACACATGTGAAGATCTTGCTTAGTTTTGTTATCACCGTTGCGGGTCTTGTCGTACTAGTCTTCTTTAGGCTTCGAGACTCATGAAGAGAGTAGTTGAGTGGAAACGATTTTCTCTTACCTTATCGGCCGTACCTACGCCGAACACATATGATTATTTCTTTCACCAAATCAACTGTCATTGGATAAACACTCTGAGAATTACCGCAGGTAAAATTAGATGTTATTAATTGATGGGTAGGGTATGTGTTCACACCAAATAATAAACACAAGTACCGAGCAGATATCGAGGTCATTAAGTCCAGATTCGGTAAAATAAAGAATGGCAAAAGATTTACCGATGAATCGGCAAAATGGCCGTGGTGTGCTTAGAACTACAAAAACCCAATATTCGGGAAATGGGCAATAAAACTATTCATTACCGAAGTTTGGTAAGTATCCATGAATCGGCAACTTCTCGAAAAAACATAAAAGTCAATGAAGAAGGGTCATAAACGTGCAATGTATCAACCAAGGCAGCCACTTCTAGGGAAATTATGAGCAAGGAGCGAAAGTCATGGGCACGAACAGATCATGGGAAGTTATTCAAAAGGTTCAAATCTAAAGTCATGAGAGCAGTTGAAGATCGATTTTGGCAGATAAAAGCCATGAAGAACGTGGGCAAAAGGAAGTAGTTATTGAAGGCACCAAAATTCAAGATTTGAAAATGATAACCTTCTGAGCAGTTGCAGAGTGCAAGGGAATACAAATACCCAGAAGAAAGAAGAAGAAGGCAGATCAACAACACATAAAAAAAAAAAAAACTATCAAGTTTCCTGTGCAATTTAGCTTATGTTGTCCTTTACATCTCCTGCACTTTTACTTCCTGCATACCAGTTTACTTCTCAGTCATTTACAGCTTTCCTAGAAGTATTGCAACTTAGCATGGTTCCTTTGTTGATCTCAAATCCATCCACAATCCATCTTTTTCCACTCATTTCCATATGTTTTCACACCTGCTCCTTGTGATTCATTCTTCGCCAGAAATTTCTTTGAGAATTGAGCCACATAACCTTTATAATAAAAACCAAAGAACGAATTTCGGTGAAAGATTTTCCTTGTTGCAAAAACGAGCGAACAATAGGTCTTATTGGTACTAGGCTGATAAAGAAAGCATTTACATCCAAAGCTACGTGCAATTCACTTCCAGGAAATAAACAAGTATATTTGACTTTGAAAATCTTAGGGCATTTCGATAATTTTGATTTTAGCTTGTACCGCATGATTTATCGCAACCCTTTGACAATCATGCATGGCTATTTCGTTCGCATGCCGTAACCACAGCTAGGAATGGCAATTTGGTCTTTGTCTCGGAGGGTGGAAGGTGCGAAACATCTCGTGACACTATAAGGAGAGTGAATAAAAATTCGTTATTACGATTTATGTAGGAAATTCATCACTTAATTAATCCGTCGATCAATTTGTTACTAGGACGTGTTAATAGAGGAACATATGCTACCATTTTAGCAGCATTTATAAGTGTAATTAAACAATTAATTAAGAGAAATGCTTATGAGAACCTCCCTAAAATCCAAAACAGCAGCCACAAGTGTTGCCTTGCTATGATTGATATATTCGGCAAAGTCAATAATGCATTCTCCAAGCACAATCCAAAGCTAGTAACTTGTTACTCGAGCAAATTTTGAAGCCACACATTTATCATGGAGGAACGTCCAGACAAAATCAATATCAATATATATCGGACAAAAGTAGCACAAATTTTGAAGCCACACTCCAAGCCAAAATCCAGAGGAACGTCCAGATAAAAGAACGAAATACCTAGACAAAATCCAGAGCAAAGCAACCCACACTCCAAGCCAAAATCTACCAGAGGAACAAAAGAACGAAATAACCAGTAGGGGACTGATCGGATAAATTCCAATTGCCGAAATCCAATAGGAGGCTGAACGAAAAGAACAAAGGAACGAAGCAGCCTGCAAAAGATGCCAAAACCCAGTAGGGGGCTGATCGGACAGTTGCCAAAATCCAATTGTCGAAATCCAAATCCCGAATCGCCGAAGAATTCCTCCACTGAGAAGACCAATTGCCCAATAGGTGAGAAGGCAACGTCTCACCAGAAGACGCCAAACCACTACCCAAAAAAAAAAAAATTTGCACGAAATCCAATCACCGGGTACGAACGTCTCCTATGGAGGAAGAGCGAGAAACCCTAGCTCTGATACCATGATAGATTTGAGAATTAAATAATGAAATGCATAATTACAATTAGGCACAAAGCCAATATAAATATACATACAAATAAGGGCAAGAAAGTAAATACACAAAAGACATACTCCTAATATATACAAGATATCTAGCAATGAGATCGTCTTTAATCTACCATGAGAATAACAGTCTGTTTTGAACCACAAAATGTAACATGTAACAAATAATTAGATATTATTATGGGGTTCACTCTTTCAAGAATTCGTGGCTCACATTACTCTCATTAGCCTAAAGAATGTTATGCTAACAAATCCCGCTGATTAATCTATTAAATAAGTGCCCAATGTGGCAATCAACAATTCTTACAGCATTTCTTCCTTGCATGGACCATTTGACCAATTTTAGCTTCATGCCAAGGATATTAAGAATAAACCCACAGCTGCCCAATACCAATCTTTATTTTTATTTTTATTTTGGTTTATTTTTTTTTCCCTAAAAGCTTTTTAAACCAACCTTGGGGATATATAATATTACATATACATCAATGAATACATGAGAGGGCAAGTTCACATTGTACCCAAATTTATCGTCCGAAATTTGTATGTAAATTCTCTCTCTCTCTCTCTCTCTAGAATATTAATTTTAATATGTCCTTACAAATCATCTTACGCTTGTAAATGCATATAACAAGAAAAATGAAACTTAATACATATCTTCAAGGTTTTTTTTTTTTCTTTCTTTTGTTATTTTTGTTTCAGCTGGTGAATGAATCCCAAGTTCCCGAAGCAAAAAGGCTAGAAAACCATGTAACGTCAAACCGCAATCTCGTGATCATGAGCGAACCCTAATTGGAAACGAATAAAGCAGCTCCAAGAAAAAGCTGAAAAGCAAGAATGCTTGCATTAAAATTTTTAATAATTATTGTTTTGATCTGAGGTGAGTGAGGGAGTGATGTGCCCCGGCAAGCAAGCAACCTTTTTCGGACAACAAATCCAGGTCATCATCTCTCTCTCCCTCCGAGGAGACTTCTTTTTATTTATACGCAACCTCAAGATCACACCGCACTACCGCAGTCTCAAGACTCTCAAACCATGAAAACGTCTCTCCCCCCATCTCCCTCCGCCATGCCTCCAGATCCGGAATTGCCCAAGATCAGACTACCCTCTTCCTCGGTCGCCGCTGTCGACAACGGCGCATCGGGCTGCGGCGGCCACGCGGGTGCAATCCAGATCGCGAGCGGTGGAGGAGACGGCGAGTGCCGGACCCCGACGTCGAGCGAGCACAGGATCCAGGCCGCCATGACGTGCCCGCCGGCTCCGCGGAAGCCCCGACCCACGCCCTTGCAGAAAAGGAGGCATGGGTTCTTCGACGCTGCGAACCGCAATGAGGTGGAGGATTTCTTCCGGAGCTGCGATCTGGCTCTGCGCTCGAGAGGCAATGATCGCGGGGCGGTCGTGAAGAGGAGGTGCCTGAGAAGGGGCGTCGTGGTCGCAATCCTCTGATCAATTCTTTTATCCTCTTTCTCTTTCAGTTTTCTTGGGCCAAATTGTTATTTTTACTCGTGATTCCAATTTGTTTATATCGAATATCAAACGTGTAGTCTCGTGACCAGATGTTGCTGAATGCAAGTATCTAGAGATCCTTAAACTACTCTCTCTCTCTCTCTCTCTCTCTCTCTCTCTCTGATCTAGGTTTCTACAATGTGGTAGTTGTTAAAATGTTCTTGTTCTTTGGTTTTTGGTTCGTGTGATCTTGGTTTTGCTGTGAAGTCCTGCTACAGAATGAATCTTCATTTCGATCTTCGTCGCGCATTAAATTCGAATTCTCCATTTGTTTCGAGCTGGGAAATCTGACATCAGCTTTATTTACACAGAATAATTCAGGAGAAAATAAACATTTGAGCTTGGTTACGATGATGATGATGATGATGATGATTTGATGCTAGTCCTGAAAATGGCATCAACAAGCCTGTTATCAATGCACACTTGCCATCCATCCCTGTAGCTTGATAACATCTTTCTTTTGTTATTTTTTTAAACTGCTACTTTTTTTTTCCAAAAAAATACAAGCGATTATTTTTCGAAATTTAAAAATACAAGCGATTACTTTTTTTCTTCCGATCGCACATAACTTGAGGACATCATTTGTTGACGTGATGTTTGGGCCATTTAGGGTGCGTATGGGAACGTTTCTGTTCCTGGGCATAATTTTTCTGTTCCCGGTTACGATTTCTGAGAACAGAAACGCATTTGGTAAATAAAAAAAATATATAAACACTTTTGGAACCACCACCCCATCGTCGCCGATGCGGTCACCACCCGCCGGCCACTGCCCAGGAACATCTTTGGAATAGAAACATTCTCCCTGAAGCGTTTCTGGAGCGTTCCCATACGCACCCAATAGATGGAATGGGCAACATCATGTTGACCGCTAACTTGACAGTTTGACAGTACTGTCATTATTTCTGACCCCCACGATTTTTCAATTAATGAGTACTTTATGCAAAACACGCAATGATGATGTGCGAATCTACGGTTAGAAATAACCGACGGTACTGTTAGACTGTCAAGGAAGCATTTTTCTATTTATATTTGCAAATTAGATTTCTGGCATTAAATCAAACAGGCCTCTCCAATCCCCGGACCTCGATCTGATTAAAATAAGTTCAGCCCACCGTTCGTTTTCAGCCTCCAACTTAGTTTGCGGACACTACGTGATAATCACTCCACGTCAACGCTACCATAATGGAAAATCAAGATAATTGGCGTCAATTTCACGCATCCAATGTCTTCTTTTAAGTCTTTTCTAGACCCAAATGGGGATAAAAGCGTAGAGTAGCGAAAGGAATATTGCTAACCTGACAATTACCATTGGGTAACGGTGCCATGCTATATCACATGTTGGTAAAGGAATATTGCTAACCTAACAATTACCATTAGATAACCGAATTCTTTGAGTAAATTCGGTTAAGTTTGGCAGAAAATCATTGGCGCGAACATCAATTATCCTGCCACGTAGGATAATCGATATCCACGTCTTGAGCTGACGTGGATGTTTTTTTTTTAAAAAAAAAATCCGATAATCGTTTGTCGTGCCACGTAGGATAATCGATATCCACGTCAGTCATTTTCAGCCAAAATTAGTCGGATTAACTCAATTAGCATAAATACAAAAAAATTAGGACTGAATTGTTACCAATGTAAATAATTTAGAATTAAATTGGCACTAATAATTTAATACAATAGGTTTAAGATTATTATTATTATTATTATTTTTACACTTCTCCCATTCAAGAAGGAGAGTCGAAGGTGGAGAAGCCACCGTCCCAGATGATGAGCTAACGGCACCGTCAGCTCAATCAGTTACCTAGGGAAACAAGACAGGGTCGTAGGTAATTAAGCGCACTAAATCATCGTCTAGCGACCGATTCAACTCTCCGAAAAAGAGAAGAATACCGAGAGGCGAGCTTAAGGAGTACTCATCTTAATTAAACGGATCCTAACTTTGACGGAATAAAGAGCATAACCACCACCTTCTTCCTTACAAAGCTGTGGCTACCATGAGAGAGAGAGAGAGAGAGAGAGAGAGAGAGAGAGAGAGAGAGAGGAACAATGCTTTTGCCGAGAGAGGAGTCAGTGTCACGGAAAGCATCCACCATGAAGATCGGGGAGATGCGGGTACGAGGAAAACTACCTTCACACTCCACAAAAAAAGGTAAGAGTAGCGTTATCCCTTCTTCCGCAAGTCATACGTGGGAGGGACCAGACCCCTTGGACGGGCCGACCCTCGCGTCTAACATAGAATCCGAGCTCGTCGTCGCGAAGGAGTGCATGTTTTCGAGCTAACCTGGCTTTTGATGTAGTGCATTTAGGAATTATATGCAGGAATTATCGCGCATTTCTTGATTCGACATATCTCTCGTTCGGATTGTAACATTTTTCATATAGAGTTAGCCACGTGGCCTTGTTGTTCAAATTAACACGTTTTCCTTAGGGCTTGTTATATGGCAGAGTGAAATCTTGCCCGGTACATGCAGACATTACAGTCTGCATGTATTTGTGGGGATCAATCAAGCCGAGAGATTTGGATATCTCGAAAGATTTTGAGTATCTCGCGTTATAAAATAGAAAGGCAACCCAAATACGCGGATAGAGATATGTAAGAATTAGCTGCACAAGTGAGGAAAAATAGTCGTCTAATCAAAGGGCATGATGAATTGGAAACAACAAATGGGAAACCGTTTGCTTCAAAAGCTTAAACTAATAAATCGCCACACCCAACATGTTTTGTTTCTTAGTTATTACAAGATAACATTTATTCGCCATTTTCTAACATAGTATTAAAGCACGGGGCCGAGAGCTTGAATCCTCGACGCTCCCTCTTAAATTTCTTTTGTTCAATATTCCCCGTTGTTCCGTCAATCGACGCAAATTCGAATGGTGTATCTGGTTACAGGACGCTCGCCGGACTACTTCATCTTAAGAGCACCTAGGTCGCCGGCTTTGGTAGAACCGTTCATTTGACGCATGAAAACTGCAAACTTAAAAGGCCTTTTGATGTATCGGCTGAACGATGTGACTTTGAGCGTCCATTACGCAGTTGTCCGCTTTACTTGCTGAAAGGAAGTGAAGAGACGACGAAGCATGTAATGAGACAAGAGAGAGAGAGAGAGAGAGAGAGAGAGAGAGAGCTCGCAACACACACTCCAGTACAAATAATTGCTCCCGGTTAGAGGAAACTCACTTTTATGTAGTTTTGCTTCACAGCTGTCCGAAGCATCGAAAGGAACAATTTTAGTAGCCTTGTCAAACGGGTGGATCGGGTAAAATATTGTCCGTACCCATATTGATCCATTTAACCCGTTTTAACTCATTTTCATGCTATATAAATCTAGCAGCACATACTCAACCCGACCTATATTGTTAAAACACTTCAATACTAAAATCCAGTTTAGAGAAAATTGTTTCCTATATATATATATAAATGTATAAATGCTAAATTTCAGTGATGACCTATTTAAAATCCATTTGGGACTTATTAAGTTTCTAAGTTTATGACCTACTTTTAAAACTTAAGGAACCCATTCATGACTCACCACCATGAAATAAGGGTCATATGTGAATTCTAGATCTATTTTACCACAGGTTCAATACCCAAAAAAACCTTCAACTTTAGTATTTGTGACAATTATATCCAAAACTTTTTTTTGTCTCATAAAAAATCTCCAACTTTTACTTTTGTCTCAATTCAACCCAAAACTCTTACTTTTGTCCCGATTTTACCAGCATAGTATAAAAAAACCTTTAACTTTTACTTTTGTCTCAATTCTAGGCAAAACTTTTACTTTTGTCTCAATTTTACTGACCTAGTACCAAAAAAAATTCTCAACTTTTAATTTTATCCCAATTCCACCACTATCAGCTTTTTGTTCATAATCACCGTTAGTTAATCCTACGTGACTCGAATTTTTTTGCCGAAATTACCAATGAATTTTTGAAATTTAGAAACAGTAGGTTTCAGAGATGACAAGATTTTAAAAAATTCGTCAAAGTATCTCCATGTCTTTCTTTGGGCTATTAAGTATCGAAAAGAATACAAGATACACCGTCTTTAGTGACTATATATCTCTCAGCAATATATAGGGGTAGTAAAAAACAGAAGAGAATTTTAAATTTTTTCATATCAGTTTTGTCGAGTTTTAATTCATTAATGACGTGACAATGTCACGTAAGATTAACCAACGATGATTATAGAAGAAAGGCAAACGGTGGTAAAATTGGGACAAAAATAAAAGTTGAGGGTTTTTTTTTACTAGGCCAGTAAAATTGGACAAAAGTAAAAGTTTTGGGTAGAATTGAGACAAAAGTAAAAGTTGGGGATTGGTAAAATTAGGACAAAAATAAATTTAAGGGTTTTTTTGGTGCTAGGCCAGTAAAATTTAGACAAAAGTAAAATTTTTGGGTAGAATTGGGAGAAAAGTAAAAGTTTGGGATTTTTTATGATACAAAAAAAGTTTTGAATATAATTGATACAAATGCAAAAGTTGGAGGTTTTTTTGGGTAGTAGGCCTTTTACCACATCTAAATTTCAGTGCTATGCCAACCCTAGGTGACGAGAAAACCGGAAAATATACCCAAGCAATGAAGGAGTTTGGGAAAATAACCTGAAGGAAGAATAGAGATAAATATTGAAAAGTTGCCCCCCGAAGTTATGCAAATGAGGATTTTGAGGCTCGAAATGAACTTTTCGAATTGGTACCACCGATCCCTAAACAGATCTTCTCCAGATGTGTTAGGCCGTCCTACCAAAGAACCAACTCGATAGGCAGGCCAAGTTTAGGGGTATTGCCCAAAAGGCGGGCCAAATGGCCCATCAATTCAGGCGCGGGCTCTCCCAAGCCCATAACTCAAATGACATTGGATGTTCGTTTTATGTTCTTTGTAAGCATAAGTATTTCTAGAAGTCGCCACTAACTAATTGAGGTGGGCTAAAATCGATTGAGATGAGAGAGCGTCGTTTCCATTCATACGCAACCAGAAATTCTAAGTACGGGAACTTGACTACGCTAAATGCGTAATTAGCAATTTAGCGCCATTTCGATACCTCTAACTAGTTGATTGATTCCCTAAATAATCATGCAATCTTAATTTGCCAGTTGATCCTAAAGGTATCAAATTCGATTCTACATTGTCATGCTAACGTTATGTTGTTTTCCCCTAAATGTCTAAACAAGTCCTAACGGACCTAACCTAATCTGGAAAAGAAATTGAGACACAATTTATTGAAAAAGCAATGCAATTAAGTAAACACCCAAGCTATTGAAAGCAACTAGCAAAAAGCGAAGAAGTAGAAACCCAATACGACGTCGGGCAAAGGAATACACGTGATCTCGATATAAGCCTTGAGACATGAACCTTGGGAAGCAGATGACAAAGCTTATTAAGGCTAATCTAACCATTAATTATTCGGTGATTCTAAGTCTATTTGATTTGTACTAATTACTAATTAGGACCTAAACTAGTTAAGACCTAAGATTACTACAAAACTATTCTAATTTGACAAGAGCCGCCTTGGACCGCCACAGGACTTCAAGTACTTGGCAACATCTCAATGTCGGCTTCATTCAACATTGAAGCCAATTTTTTTTTTTTTTGGGTCGATCAAAAGAACAACAGAGCAGACAAACGGTGAAGTTCATTCAATCAAACAAGAACTCGATTCGAGAAGCCAAGCTAACTTATGCAATTCGATCATCAACCCCACAACCATATAATTCATCTAAGGGTTCACTAATTAATGTTAACCACAACTAGCCTCCACTAGCGTGCACAAGGCAGCAAACTAGTATTGTCGACCCCTAATTAGATTCTAACCACCCTCCTAATCTACCCATCGAAAGGCAGGCATCGAGTCCTAACATTAATCTGGATATATCACATGCAAATCTCGCTAAGTCATGCGAATTAGGCGTAGAAAGCAACCAACAATCAATAATAAAAAAAAACCAGTAATTAGACTACATTTTACAAATTTTAATTTCCGGTTTTTTTTGTTAATCTTTACATAATTAATTTAATCATTTTAGAAGCAGATCCGGGTCTAGTTTTTGGGACCCGGACCCGGATGGGGTCCTTGGACCGAATCCAGTCCGAGAGACAGAGCCTTCTATTTAGGGCCCATTTCTACTTAAACCCACAATCAAATCCAAGCCCACTATTTCGTCCAGCCCAGTAGAGCCCAACCTTCAATCTCAGCTCCTCTGCTTTTGGGCCGAGGCTCCTTCACGCCGGTCACCAACAAATGACGGCCGGCCGAGTCTCCGCCAGGCCCCTATGAACCGACGACAACATCCCCAACCCGACCAGGCTCCATCTCCGGTGGGATACCCGATACCGATAGAAGGGACGGAGTCAACGCTCGCCCCATCTCGGTTCTTCTCCGTCACTTCCTCCCTTGCTCGGCCTCCCTTTCGATCTTCCTTTCACTCCAAGTCTCTCTCTCTCTCTCTCTCTCTCTCTCTCTCTCTCTCTCTCTTTGTGGCGTCCTCCTTTTTCTGTTTGTGAGCACCTCGGCTGGACCGGGGGCGTACTCAGGGAGACGGGCTGGGCCGACAAAAATGTCAGTAGGGAGCTGGGCTGGACGAGGCACAGGCCTAGCCTCCTAGGGGAATTGGGAGCTGGGCCCACAGAATGGCTGACAATGGGGCTGTACTGAGGAAATACGTGTACGTGTGCATGTGCCCGACTTGTTGGCAAAACTCAGGTGTCCACAAATACAATCTACAGTTTACATTGTCTGTGCCAACCGTTTTGTAAGCGCTTGGGGAATATCTTTAAAAAAAAAAAATCTCAATCGAATTTTAAGTTCTCGGAGGAGAATATTATCCAGAACGTCCTAAACCTATTGTATGTTGGACCAATTTAGTACAAATTGTTTGATTTTGCCGTTTTAGTTCTAAATATTGTCACGGTGTGCCAATTTAGTCTATTCTTCCTTTTAGCTCCGCAGAAGGCTGGATTTATGGTCAACAACTTCCGATACCCTTTTGGCGGACAATCTTTCGACGATTTCTCAATTTAGTACTTATGGCCAATTTTAACTAGAAATCGCTAAAGTGGACATCGGCGCCCTACATGATACGACTGGTATTGATGTGGATAATTTTTCACATTTACTAAATTTTACTAGATGTTTCAAAAAAAAAATTTATTTTTTTCTCTTTTTCCTCCATCCGCCATTGTTGAGTTGGCAAACGGCCATAGGCAAGGGCTGGCGAGGCCAGTGACTTTGCCGGGTTTGGCAAGGCTCAACCCCATCCAGCTTGCTAAAGGCTGGCAACGTTAGAGGAAGAAGAGAAGGAAACAAACTCATAAAACTTATTAAAAAATGACAACAAAAATTGTCTATGTAAAGAACAGCCATCACGTGGGACAATTGGAGCTAACTAGACTATCATGTCAATGATTTATTAGGCCGAAATAACCGTTAAAATTTTTAAGACTTAGACTCCGTTTGTTTTGCGAAAAATATGACATTTCTATAAAATATTTTTTAATAAGTCATTTTTCAGGAAAATGACATTATTTTTCGATGTTTGGGTGAAATTTGAAAATGGCCTGGAATATATTTTTCGCCGTTTGGTGTGGAAAATTGGATTTGATTTTCTCTCATGACCTTCTTTAATTTTTTTTCTTTATTACATTTTTTAAAATTTTATTAATATTTCGAAATTCTTTAATTATTTATCTTTTTCTTTTTTCTCGTTTCTTTTTTATTTTTATTCTTTTGATTTCGACTAGTCGCCGGCCATGGCAACTACCGACGATCAGTTGTAAACGAGCTCGAGCCTTGGCCGGTCGTTGGCCAATGCGATCGAGAATAAGCATAGCAGGAAGAGTATGGGCAACAGGGATTAAGAAGATCTCATTTCATCAAAATGAAGAGCATATACATGGAGGATAGTTCATCTCAAGCCTCCTTAAGCGGGCCAGAATTTGTTAGCGACATTAACTCGAATTTGTGATATCACGAAAAATCATATGACCCTTTTTGCTGGTGGACTCCTCTTGCTTGTTGAAGTTGTTGTCTCACGTCACTCGATAACGGATTTTGTACCTATTAACTTAAACTTTTGGATTGAGCTTATCCGCGAACGTGCGTCCAATCCCCATTAGTCAAGTTTCACATATCGCTAGCAATCACACGACAACGGTTTCCCTCCACCTGTCAGCTTAAACTTTTGAATTGAATTTTCTAACGCTATTAATGAGTCCACTCCCGACTGGATTTTCTTCTTTCGTCTTGATAAATATTTTCTATGAATCTGAAAAATTGTTAATATCACTACTAGAACAAAATCATGCTTTTTCTTCTTCTCTCTCTCTTATTATTATTATTATTTTAACGTTTATTACGTGTTCCTTTTCTTTTTTCCTGCTACAGATTTTTCATCCGTCGGTTAGGCTATTGCCTGCGAGGAGGGGAATTCAAGTCAAAGATGACGAATAGCAAAAGACCAAAAGAAAAATGGTCAAAGTCATGATGATTACGAACGTCCAATCAAACGGCTGCGATTTACTATCGGGACGCGGTAATCTTAATCACACTCCTCTCACCTCACGTGGATAATTCCTCTTTTAATATATATATATATATTTTTGCTTGGATCTACTTTTAATATTAAAAGAAGGGTTTCAAAACGAATAATTGAAATATTTTCTTCGCGTGATAAATACATATTCTAAGCGACTCTGAACTATGAAGGTAGTATTTCTTATAGCTCACTCATCTTAGCATCATACTGATTAGAGTCGAACGCCGACCCTTCCGAGACAACTCTTGCCATTGCTGCAAAATACAACAGAAGTGTAATTAGCAAAAAACATAGGCATCGTAAACACAAAGCAAACATAAAACGATCAGGCGTTGGCAGGAGCTCCAGGGAATCACAGCAACAGGAGAAATTCTTCACAAAAAAGAAGCCAAAGCTCAAAACATGACCGCCAAGAAATCAATTAAAATTCATTGCAAAATAGACCCGAAACAAAAAGGGGGGGAAAAACCATCAGAACCCCCAATAAATCTAAGCACATCCACCAACCTAAAAGCCGAAGCCGCCAAAGAAGCAATCAATAGCCAGGGGAAGCTCAAGAAACACACAGATCAACGACGGTGCGAGCCAGAGTCGCGGACAACAGACCCGCAAACTCAGACCTAACACACCGCGAAACCGAAAAACCGTCACAGAGGCGAATCAAACAAAGGGGATGAGAGACAAACTTGATGCCGACGATTGCTTCGATGGACGAAGAGAAGAGGGATCGGCCGATCGATCGAGATAGGGAGGCTACCGGAGAAGCTTCGACGATCGGGGGGGGGGGGAGCCGTGGAGGAAAGCGGGAGGCGGCGAGGCGAGAGAGATCCACAGATTAGGGTTTCGCTGATTTGTGAACAGAGCGAGCGAGAGAGTAGGGAGGCGCTGGACTGAGACGTGAGAGTGTAGGCCTTGAGAAGAGAGAGAGAGAGAGAGAGAGAGAGAGAGAAGCACACGCAATCAGTCGAGGAAAATGATCTCCGTTTTTTAGACGCGGAGATCATTTTCCCTAATTTTAAGAGTAAATTTTCCGTTGATCAAAAAATATTTTCTTTGACTCTATATTTTCTGCCCTTCAAACGCTAGAAATTAGGGAAAAAAAATTTCGGGAATTTTTTTTTCGTGAAACAAACGGGGCCTTAATTGACACAATCGAGAGGTTCATGACTAAATTAACCGTTGCACGCTAAATTTAGAACTTTTTGAATAATTTTCGCAATCTTTTTTATGACTTACTCATCGATTAATCAACTAAAGTTTTGTTTGTCGTAGAAAATATTTTCCTCGGTTTTTGGCTTTTGAATCTCTTAGTAAAATGAGCCAATGAAAAATGTTATCCTAGTCAATGGAAAAAGATTTTCTACCAAAGCTGAAATTCAGGAAAATTATTTCCTCTATCTGTTTGTTTCACGAAAAATGAGCGATTTGAAAAATATTTTTCGAAAAGTAATCGCTTATGTCATTTAGAAAAATTAATCAACGAAAAATATTTTCATCATCGATAACAATCTATGCCTAACTATTTTCATAGACGATGAGAAAAAATTCTTTTATTTATTTTTTTCAAGAGATATAAACGATTATTTTTCGGAAAATATTTTTCAAATCGCTCATTTTTCGTGAAACAAACGAAGCCAAGAACGAAAATCATTTTTCGGGTTCTCGGCACCCGTGCCTGAGTTTAGATCAAGGCCCAAACCCTATGCCCATGCCTGAGTTGCCGAGTTTTCAGCCCTAGCTCAAGACTACCGATTTTTTTTTTAAAATATTTGTTATGTCATCGCATAGGCCTTTCCAAGGAAGAAGGAAAAATAAAAATAAACAAAAAAGTAATTAATTGAAAAAAAATTAAAAAGGTTTTGAATCAATTTCTTCACAAGGAAACAACACTAGGATGTGATTCATTGAAGAAAACCATTGATGATTAATGGTGGAAGCAATTTACATTATAGTTGTGTGTAATAATTATTTAGTAGATGCTGGATATTCAAATATTACAGCTCATTTGGTACCATACAAAGGAGTTAGATGTCATTCGATGGAGTTTCGACAAAGTCTACATCTAAAGGTCATTAAGAAGTGTTTAACCCTACCCGTTTCTAGTTACTATTCAAAAATTGACCGAGCCTTTGGTGTATTAAAAAGAAGTGGACCTAAAGAATATATGAAGTTATCCATATTATTCGCGAGCTCTTCGCTAATTTTTCTCCGTTAGTTTGATTTTTTTTTTTTTGGCAGCTAAAACAGAAAATTTGTTTTTCTTCAACTTACGAAATCTATCATTACATTATTTACACATCGTTCTCAACATTGAAACCGTAAAAGTCACGGGTCATTGTCGTTTTAAGTTCTAAACAAAATACATAAGTTTTAATTTGTCATAACAAACGACTTCCTAAAATTCGTTTCTATTGAACTTTTCAATTTCGATTTTTGATTTTTCGCGAGAACTCTTTGGGCCGAAACTTTTTGGCAATTTTGCTCAAAAAGGTCATTCCGGCACGCGCTCTCCAACGAGAAAAAGCCTAAAAAGCACGATCATGAAAACGACAAAAAAGAGAATAAAATTGGGACCCACTTTTCCCGCTTTTCTGTGATCTTAATGAAAGGAGAAAGGACACGTTAGCGTCGAAACACGACAAGTTCATCCCACCCTTCTTGCTATCTGTCAAATCGACCTAATCTATCTTTATGCTTTGTACTCATATTTTTTATCAAATACGATCGTCCATATCAACATGACTCTTCATAGCCGCTCTTTAAGTTGCAAAATCACATTTTCTTCTTAATCACTGAATTTTACTGAAATTCAAACATTAATGTAGGGAATATGGTCGCGTGTCGCCTTTTTTTTTTTTAATCGACAGCACGATGTGAGCCATAAAAAATGAATAATAAATAATTAAAAAATATTTTTGGATTGACTCTTTTAAAAAATTTGCGATCCATAATTATTATTCTCACGGTAAAAAGAAATTTGTTACGCTAGGGAAACTACCAGCCGACATGTTAAAATTGGAGGGAACAATAAAAAACTGCAAATGCCCGCCCATTGACTACACCAAGACTTTTGCCCGAAATAAAAAAAAAAAAAAAGAGTGAAGTCTTTTTCCGGAGCTCTTTTTCATTGGAACTTCCTTCGCAAGTTGCCACTGAGAAGTGAGAGATATAACGTCGGAAGACCAGGCGTCCTTCGTCACCGGGCTCTTCCCATTCCAACCGTGTCTCTGCTCGAGCACTCGGCCGCCGGGGGAATCAGCGGTGCGCGATCACGGTCCGAGCTCGAAGCGACTCTGCCACGACGATGGCGAGCAGGGACGGGGGGTCGTCGTCATGTCCAGCGGTCTTGGGGAACGTGTACGTCGCGGTGGGGAGCGACGCCGCGAAGAGCGAGACGACTCTCTTGTGGGCACTTCACAACTTCGGAAGGGAGTTCAAGTATTGCGTCTTGCATGTCCGTCGGCCTGGCGGTCAGCTCGACCCACCTGGTAATTTCTGTGTGCCGTGAGCTGAAAAGATGCTTCCTTTGGAAATTTTTAGCTTCGTCTCTGTTTCTGTTGTTGGGTCTCTATTGGGTCAGTCGAAATTGCAGGGTTCTGTGAATAGCAGCAAAGTTCCGGTGTCGTGGATGAAATAAATTTACAGGGCATGTATCGGTCAATTTTGCATTAGCTGGTGACCTTGATTGGCCCCCGAGCTTTTGTTCCTTTTTTTGTACGTTATTGACGAGACAAAACTGTCAAGCCAATTCCATTTCCCAAATGTGTATTGCTTGAATAAATACTCGCTACACATACCGGCTTTTGGAGATATGTAGGAGTTGGAGGCTGCTGGAATATGGACTCTATTGTAGCATACTTGGGCTGCATTTGATCATTTTGTGAATAAAACTTTCTTGCTTACTTAGCAACAGAAAAACAATAAAGTAATGGGATAGTAGATATGGCAGTTTGGCGGTTGATCTCTCTGCACTTTCTCGTGGCAGATGTCTGCTGGTTGCAGGGATAATCTTGCATTGGTGAAGAATTTTGTTCGAGTCTCTTGCATATAAAAGTAAATGTGGCTTTTTTATTATAAGCGCACACTATTAGACCTCATTGAAAAAGATGAGTGGTCATACAATTTCGCATGTGACGATAACAGATGGCATCATGTTACTCTTCATCTCAAATGCAGTCTTCTTGGCGCACTATCAAAATGATTCATGAGATAAATATGCTGTGCTCTATGTCTAGACTGACCACCTATCGCTCTCTTTAAGAAAATGAGAACAGCTTTTTCATTGTGATTTGCTTTGCTAGTAGTCTTCCTAGTTAGTACCTGTTTCCTTCTGCAGCAATTATTCAACAGAATTTTTTCTTTGTTTGCAATTGGTGAAATCTCCTCCAGAATTTTCAAGGCAGAATATGGACGAGATTCTGGATGCATACGTTCAGATGTGTAACCAAGCAAAGGTTCGTTTCTTCCAGTTTTTGTTTTTGTCGGCAGATTTATAAGAATGGATCAATTTTTCGGTAGATTTTAAAACAGACAGTTGCTCTCAGGATGCAATTAGTGTAGGGATTTCTTTTCTTTTGGGATGAGTTGAAAAGGAGGGATAAGTGCACCAGAAATTCAAAAACTTGGCCTAAAAGTGCAATTGAAAACTTTCAAATAGTGCAATCTAAATTCTAAATGTCCAATTGGTGCAATCAAGTCCATCTGTTAAATCCATCCAATTTAGTTAACAAAAATGTTGACATGAATTTTTTGTTTACTATTTTCCGTGACACCTATCAAGCGCCACATCAGAAAATTCTTGAATATTTAAAAAGATAAATGATAAGAAAGATAAGAAATTAAGAAAGAAAGAAAAGGAGGTAAAATATAGAAGAAACAGATTCCAAATATCTTTCATCTCTTTTAGACTACAAATGATAGAGCATTTTGATGAAAGCCAAGGTTTCAACCACAGCAACTATAGAACACCACATTGTCCTCGCAAACTAGAATGCCATGATTATCTCTACAAACAAATCCAATGGCACCTAGGAAGATTCCCTCGAAACCAGCCCCATCAATATTAACCTTTAAAGTGTTAATGGGTGGAACTATCTATATGCGACATTCATCTCCCCGAGTGTTTGATGGAGACTTCATTGTTATAGCTACTTGAAGGAGTTGTAGATCGAGAGAGCTCAAACTGTAATCAAAGGATCCGATTTGTCTTGCCGAAAAACCATTCCTCTGTCTCTCGTCTTCAGACATACCATAACACTGCAATGACTAAATCAACAAACGTTGAGTCATCTTTGTTTTTATGATCACCACCACCACATGAGTTGGAGAGTGCCTGCAAGCCATTGCCCTGCTAGTTGATAGGCGACCATCAGTAGTGAAGCCGGGGACAGCTGGGGGCTAAAACTTTGGTCCATATAAATGCGATAGATTTTTCTAACTTTCTTGAAGATTGTTTTTCTGCCCATGTTATCATATTGTCGTATGATTTCTATTTCTTAGGGAAAGTTTGAATGGTTTCATAATGAGCTTGGGTTGTAGTATTTTTTTACTTTTAGTTGCCTTAATTAAGGTCAGAGAAAAGGAAAGGTAAAATTAGGAGAGAACTAATGGTCACGTACTAAAAAGAAAATAATAAAATAGGCCCTGTTAGCTTTTTCTTTTAGTCAAATCAGATAAGAGTTAACAAAGGGACTTCATTGCACCAATTTGACAAGTTTTAGGACTTGATTGCATTATGTGAAAGTTTTAAGACTCAATTGCACTTTCATGACAAGTTTTTGGACTTCTGGTTCACTCATCCTTAGGAAAGAAAATAGTAAACTCTTACATTATTGAATTTATATGAAAGATGAGACGATTTGTTTTGATCTCGAGCTGATTATCTTGACTAACGGACTCCATTACCATTGTTTCCTTTTGGATTAAATGGTTTAGAAAATTCAAATTAGAGAGGTGATTTCTGTCGGCATTCTCTGTAGATCAGAACATTTTGATATTGAGAAGGTTCGCAATCATATCTAAGTGGAAATTGTGAAGAATGATACATTGAAAGATCCTAATGAGAGTCCATCTTTGCCTAGAATATTTTCCTTTGAGATTGTCATTACGTATTATTCCACCATGAAAGGAATCTCAAGAAGAATACAATCAAACCATCGGAACATCATTTTTGTTACTTAGTCCTGATTCTTGTTACTTGTGCTTCCCTAATGCTGCTTCTTTTGCTAGGTTTCTTCAATGAAAATATATGCTGAGATGCGGGATGTAGGACAAGGGATTGTGGAACTTGTTGAGCAGCATTGCATCAGGAAGCTTGTTATGGGAGCAGCAGCAAATAGTCGCTATATTGAGTAATAATTTATGGCTTATCTTTATTTGCAATAGTTGACTGATTAATGCTCATTGAATTATGGACTTAATGGAGGGTTTTGTTGTGGGATGCAATGTTTTCTTCACTTGACTGGTGTGATGCTTTAATGCATGCAAAATCTTGGACCAATGCTGCATAGGTTCTCCTATTATGCTAAATGAGTGAGTGAATGAGCAGAAACCATTGTATTGAAATTTTGGCTGCCCCTAGATTCTCAATAACTAATATGTCTTACAAAGTGGTCAGAAAAGATCTACTTATAGGTTCTTTTATCTGTCGAGTGTATAGTTTGGCTATTTGTTTGTTCATCGATCCGTTTTTCTTACTACTGCTTATGGTAAAATTCTGCCCATTTTAGATGATGGGTACTTAGCTCAAGCTCATGTTGCTTGATGTAATTATGGAGTTGACTGCAAAATGTTTTACTGAGATGAATGCTGTATTGTCACTCCTTTACTGAATTAAATACTGATCCTGTAGGGGTATGGCACAGCTTAAATCTACGAAAGCAATGTTTGTGGACCAGCTTGCTCATCCATCCTGTGAAATTTGGTTTATCTGTGGAGGCAATTTAGTTTACTGGAGGTACGCATAACCATGCTGAACGTTCACTGCCAGACATTTAGATACCATGTAGAGTTGAGCAGTCAAGCTGTTTGCATTTTCTTTCAACCATTTGATTTTGGTGCTCTATTATTGAAGTTTTGGCATAATGTCCAACATGGCATCTGAAATTGGGTTTTCGAGCCCCATTTCCTGCCCAATTGGCTTAGGGGGATGAATTGAGGGCTTAGAATCCATCTGTGTTCTTGGGTGTACTAAGATCGATTTCATGTTATTGACAAAACATCATGAGTTTTAAGTTTTTTCCAGAAGATCAACCTATGGGTCGGACTTGTAAATAAATTTAGCACCTGGCTCTAATTAAGGTTTCCCCATGCAGGATTATATTAGGGATAGTTGCTTAAGTTTATTCTACAACTTCTGACCAATTTTATGAAGCTAATGCAAATTGCTAAACCTGACAATCAGGGAAAGTAGGTCAAGCACCTCTTGTCCGTATATTGTGACATCGTTACAACCAGTGAGCTCCCATGTTCAATCTGGACAGAGTACTCCAGGTTCAGATAATTCTGCATCAGACTCTAGCGAAGTTGTAGATAATCTAGCCTTGGTTCAGTTTGACGGTATTGAAAGGAGCGACCATAGCTCAGAAACAAATCTGGTGCCTGCTGTTCATCAATCTTCATCTAGTGCAGCGGTATGGAAAAAATCCCTGCTACTCTTTTATTCGGCTATTCTTCTATTCAGGTTAATTAGCTGGTTTCGTAAGTGGCGTAACCCAGGTATATTCATTTCCCAACAGGAAAGAAGTAATAGTGAGGAACTCTGGAAACAGCTTGACAGAGCAATGTCAGAGGTCACAAAGGCAAAGACGGAGGCACTTGAAGAGTTGCTTTGCCGTCATAAAGCTGAAAAGGCTGCAAATGAGGCTAAGCGCAAAGTAAACTTCTTGATATGAAATCTTAGGATGGTTCCTATTTTTAAACATGTTAGCACAACTAGGCACCGTGAGTTCTTTTAATGCCTTTCAATTTCTAGACTGTTGCTTGCCATGGCTATGTTTTAAATAGGGAGCAGTATATATGCGTGAAAATCTGGGAGTTTTTCCTAGTGTAGTGGATGGTGAAGATACTGCATATTACTCTTAGTTTCTAAATTGTTATTGAGTCCAAGTGTGGATTGGGAAACCTTGAATCTAGATTATGGATAATGAATTAAACTCGTCTGGCAGATTAGTTAACCTTTCGATTCCTTTTCAGTTGGAACTTTAAAAGCAGCATTTGCATTATTTCTACCAGTTGAGCAGAGTTGTCCTTTACACTGACATACGCCTTCTTTTTCAAGGATTAATTTAGATGATTTGAAGCTTTTGAAGCATCAACTTCACTCCCGACAATCTTATAACGTGCACAAAATTTTTCGATGCAGTATTGGAAGTGTTACTCATTTTCTTGGATTTTTCCAATGGCACTGCCTATTTACAGGCTGGCGCACTTGAGAACTTGCATGCCGAGGAATTAATTCGGAGGATTAATCTTGAGGAGATGCTAGCGAAAGAAAGGGAGAGGTGCGAAGTGATCGAAAATGAGAAAAATGACTTCCAAATGCTGTTTGAAAATGCACTTAAAGCTAATGAGGAGCTCTCAGCAAACCAAGCAAGCGAACCCTCAAGTTTGAACTGGCAGGATCAGGAAGTCATTACCAAGTTTTCTTTCTCAGAAATTCAGGAAGCTACGGACAATTTCAATCCCTCCTCAAAAATAGAGGAAGGGGATTACGGAAGCACTTACAAAGGTTTTCTTCGTCACACCCGAGTGGCCATAAAGATGTTGCTTTCTGATAGCTCACAGGGCCCATCACGGTACCATCAGGAGGTGAGGTAGTCATAGTTTAATTGTATCTCAATAATTGCATCCCCGCCACTTTGATTGAGATTATGTCTGGATGATGGTGCTAAAAAGTTGTCTAAGGAATCGTGGAAGGCCACCTCATAGTAAGGACTGCGCATATGCATGCCTATGTGACTGCTTGAAACTTCTCTAAAACATGTAACCTAAGTAGTAAATTTGCTAGGACATTTGCTTTTTTTGTTAGTTTTATTCAAGCAGAAGTTGAAGAGATTATAGATCTGGTGAATTTGACTCGCATTTCTATTGCGCAGGCTTTACCCAATTTTCTGTTTTATTTACTGAGATATTGAAATAAGGCACTCATGTCATTCTGGGCTGCTGTTTCAGGTTCGCATTGCGAGCATGTTGAGGCATCCGAATTTGGTCACCCTCATTGGGGTTTGCCCAGAAGATTGGGCTCTCGTCTACGAGTATCTCCCGAGTGGTAACCTCGAAGATCGGCTAAGCTGTAGTGATAACGCCGCGCCCCTATCATGGCAAACAAGGGTACATATATGTAGAGATACATGTGCTGCACTTATTTTTTTGCACTCCTTTGAACCTCATGGTATATCTCATGGTGATCTGACACCTCGAAACATCCTTCTCGATGCCAACTTTGTGGCTAAACTGATCAACTTTGGATCACATGGTACACCTTTTAATTCCCGTACAACAGGAGACTTTTCTGCTGAGTCAGATGTTTATTCATTTGGGGTTGTACTATTGCGGTTACTTACTGGTCAAGCAGCATTGAATTTAGACGAGATTGTGCAAAATTCGTTGGACGAAGATGAGTTAGATGCCGTGTTGGATCAAACAGCAGGGCAATGGCCACTTGAGCAGGTCAAAGAGCTGGCACGCCTAGCTTTGAGTTGCTGTGAGATAGATGTTAGCAACCGACCGGATCTTGGGTCAGAGGTGTGGCCACTGCTTGAGCAAATCCAAACACTATGTGAACAAGCGTCGTCAACCGATCGTTCTTCTCCTGAAGAGCCAACTCAGCAATCCTCATCATCTGATCCTCCTTCGTACTTCCTTTGTCCGATAAAACATGTGAGTTGCTACTTCTTTCATTCTGAGCTAGTCATTTGACAATGCCCATCTTCACACGCCGAGCACAGCTGGAAAGAATGTGCTCGCCGATCTTACAGGGTCGCGAAAGAGCGACGGAACTCGTCCTGGTCAGTTTCTGGTACATCAGTAACAGAACTTATCCTGACACCTTTTTATCCAATTCGTACATAAGTGGCTCAGGTTCAACGTGACCACTCTTGCGTCTTGAATTCTTAAAACAGACTTTTTAAGTCTGACAATGCCTTTTGCAGGAGATTATGGATGACCCTCTTGTGGCGGCGGACGGCTACACGTACGAAGCGGAGGCGATAAGGGAGTGGCTGAACGGCCACAACACTTCGCCCATGACTAATCTTCGGCTCGAAAACTTAAATCTCGTGTCGAATAGGCTTGTCCGGTCAGCTATTCAAGAATGGCTTCAGAGCAATGGAAGCTAATGTGGTCTGTCAAACAGCAAAATCTCTATACAGTTGTGCTGCTCCGGTGGGCTTTTGTTGTACATATAACACATTCCAGGAGCAGGAGTGACATAAATAAGACCATAAACGCCCGTAAAAGCTTTCATGGCCCTGTTTATTTACCCTTAGAAAAAAAAAAAGCGGAAGGTAACGTTTTCTTTTCTTTTTTTCCGATGACATTTAAAAGATATCATTTAAAAATTTCCGAAAATCACGAGATAAAATTTAATCATGCGCCGCTCCACGTGTCCATAATTGAATATTATGGACCGAGGGGCTTCGGATTTCGACAAAGCCATCGGACTCTGCGAAACCGTATGATAGGATACGTGCATTGCAAGTTATACGAGACTCGGCAAATTGGCGTTGTCGATGTTTGTCACGTGGCAGCACAGCATGAGGTCTGACAAATTGGCTTGGCGTCCTCAATGTCAATATCATCAGCAAGAAAATTTTTAAGGTTGTTGTCCAGCAACTTGTTCGGAAGTACTGTAATGAATACGAGATGGAAATCTGAATCAAGAGTTCTCTTCTTCCTCTTTTTTTATCATCAATCGGTGATTTGCCATGTGGCATTTAAGCTGGCGTCAATGGCGCTGGTTTTTTTTTTTTTTTGGGAGTAACTAATTCAGACCTATTAAAAAAAAAAATCAGCTCTTTTGGACGCACTTGAGCCCCAAACTGGGTAAGAGCCCACGCATACGAGCCCCTCCCCTCGCCTCCGACACGTGCGACGCCCCACCTCCCCTTGCCTTACTTTTTCTAAGGCAGGGGGATCCCCACCCTTGATATAGGGGGGAAAAGCTATATCAAGGGTGGGGATCTATTGCTTTAAAAAAAAGTAAGGCGGAGGATCCCCACTCCCTCCCCTTGCATTTGCATGGTGACTAGCTGAATCGGGATTCCGCGTGGGCCCTAGACATCTACTGCTTTCTTTCAATGGACCCGGATCCCCTGCCCATTTTTCGGCTGGGCAGGGGATCCCCACCATTCAATAGGGGGGCCCATCGATGACTGGCCTAATTATCCGTACGCTTCTCAAAGACTGGCCTAATTATCCCTTGCTGCCGAGTCCACGGCGCGCCGATGACGTATCGTGACGCGAGAAGCCCGGCCGACCAGGAAGTCAATCGGAGAGATTGAGAGGATCGGTTGACTTTGACTCGAGGCGGTTGTTCCCGCCGACTTGCTTAACCGTACGACTCTCTATACGGGGCACTTTTGACTTGCCGAGGGAGTAGCCGATCACCTCTGGGAAGAAGATAAGGTTCTCTCTTCTCCACGCGCGAGCTGTTGTGGGTGGGTACTAAGGGTAAGCAAGTTCGACCGACTGAACCAAGAACCCCTCGGACCGGATCGGTGGTCCGGTTTCCAGTTTCAGAGGGCGGCGGTCCGATTCCCGATTCCAGAGGTATAAGAACGTATTGGATCGCCTCACCGGACCGAACCTGTCGATTATTATTATTATTATTATTATTATTATTATTATTATTATTATTATTTTGCATTTACGGGGTCCCATATTATTGAGATTTAGATCGTGTGTTTATTTTTTTCCATGACTCCACCCATGTTACATGTTACTAGATTATGCTCGAAAATTTTATCATCTCACGCTGTTTTAGAGTCGTTTCTTCGAAAACAATGGCTTTGATAATATTTGCTTGACTCCATTGAACCGCTTAGAAACCAAATCGGACTGGACGGTGGTTCGGTCCTCGATTTTGAAAATTGGGAACCGACACCACCGGTTCGGTTCTCGATTTTTTAGGGGAACCGGACCTGATCGGGAACCGTTCACCCCTAATCAGTATGATCGACGACTTGGCATGCTATTATTGGCAAGAAGTGGGACTCGAAGTGAGATTTACTTGGGCTTTAATGATTTGTTACTATCAATTCGAGTGATTGTTTCTCCGATCCCATTCCTTCAAACATTAATGTCTAATTGGCTGCATACTTTTGAACACAAATATATTTATATGGGTTAATATCACCAAAAAATTTTACTCCAAATTAATTTTTGACCATCAAAGACTCTAAACTAATACGCTTGTGGTGAATTTACCCTCCATTAATTTTCGTTAAATTTTACCGTCAAATTTATGAGTTGGATGACTCGTAGCAATTAACAGGGTGTGCCAGTTTGGGGTTTTTACTTTTTTATTTGTCATGGGTCTTCAATTTGAGAGTTTTCGTGGTACTAACCCGATTTAACGGAAACTAACGGATGATAAATTTTTCACCGGCATACAAGTTTGGGGTTTTTGGTTGTAAAAAATTTAGTTCTTGGAGTATTTGTCACGAGTGTCCTGGTTCGGGGCTTTTCATTGTATTAACCTTATATACTTATATACGTTCAATTTACGTGCCAACTCGTCTGATGATTTGCAAAAGTTGATAGAAGAAATATGGCAATCTGCTCTGTTCTTGTTGATGGCAAATAATTGGAGACTTTCGCTTGAAGCGTTTCTTTTTGATTCGCGATTTTTTGATTTTATCCTCAAAGAGAGCACGTCACCTGCTGCGAGCTACTCTCGTTGATGGCGGTGGTCGATGATTTTATTTTTCAGAGATTTGACTTCCCTATTGCTTGATCGACGGTGATCAGCTCGATAAGAACGCATGCTTTCCGTACGTGTGAATCAAGACTTAAGCAGAATCAGCACGCGAAGCCGATGCAACGGACCGCACATGAGCCTTTTAACGATGATTCAAGAGAGAGGCTGCAGAACCGTCGAACCTTAATTTTGACGGTCTTCCGTATGATGCAATTCATCCATAATCTTAGCTATCCTTCGTTGCACTCTTTGATTAGCAACTCCGCAGTTGCTAGCTAGTTCGAATTCGGTGGTGGCGCGCCTCGCTGCCGGTAGAATTCAAGCGCATCGATCGTGACTATCTACTTACTACTTGTCAGAAAATAATAAAATTGAATTTTTGAAGTAGAAGAGTCCAATTTGGCTCTGCACTTGTTATGGATAATCCTCATCCATATTAATAGGGGTGTCAATGGTTCGGTTCGGTTTGGTTTTTTGAAAAACCGAACCGAATTGAACCATTAGGAAATTTTCTTGAACCGAACCAAACTCATACCGAACTGAACCGAACTGAGCCGAAAAATCCAGTTCGGTTCGGTATGAGTTTAATAGATAAGCCAGAAGAGAAAAGTCCAGTTTGACTTTGGACTTGTTATGGATAAACCTTATCCTCGTTAAGAGATAAGGAAAGCCTAACTTGCTAGTGAATGAAGACCAAGCCCAAATTTGCTTCTTCATTGGCGGTGGAGCTTGCCTATAAATATGAGGGGCATGACAGTTAGTTTTCCTTCAGAGCAAGTAAGCCATAGAAGCTTATGCATAGGGAGAGAGAGAGTTGTGAGTTTGTACTAAAAGCTTATAGTTAAGCTTGTGATTTCTTTGTGTAAAGCCTTTGCAATGACATTTTGATTACTACTTTCATATTTGCTTACTCGAGTTTTCTCCTACGTCTAATCCTCCAAATCTCGTTCGCGAGAGAGAGGCGCGCGCAGATCGTCGGGCCGACCAAAAATGCCACTGAGCGGAAGCGACGGCGTCGATTTGAACCTGCAGCACGATGGCTTTCGGCGGCGACGACCAGCATGATGCAGTATCCGACGGCTGCGATGGCGATGATGCAACAACAACATCAGCAGCAGATGATGTTGTATCCTCACCATTACTTGCCTTACCACTACCAGCAACTCGCGCCTCAACATCATCCCTACCAGAGCTACCAACAACAGAGCTACCACGAGAAGCCTTAGCATAAGAGAGTTGTGAGTTTGCACTAAAAACTTATAGTTAAGCTTGTGATTTCTTTGAGTAAAATCTTTGCAAAGACATTTTGAATACTACTTTTATATTTGCTTATTCGAGTTCTCTCTCACATCAAATCCTCTAAATTTCTGCAACCCTTTTGGTTCCTACACCGCTTACACTTCCAAATGTTTAACTCATAATCTCTCTTTGTATATTTCATGCGTACTTTTTGACGAAGAAACTGTCAATGATTTATGCGAAAAATCATCAAAATAAACTTAAACCTTTTGCAATTGTGCTAATTTAGTTTTAAAATCTTTATTTTTTGACAATGGAGTTTTAAATCTTTTGCATTTGTACAAATTCAGTTATTTTGGCCGATCGGCTTTGATGTTAATAATTTTTAACAATATTTTCCTTTTATTTTCCTTTTATTTTCTCTTTCTTTTTGCATTTTTCTTCCACTAGCCAGCGAGCTGTGGCCGATGACGGTTGTCGGGGCACGTCGACCACTGGGCAGGTTGCGAAGTGGCTGACGACGCCACGTTAGTGTCGGCCAGCCAAAAGAATTGAATTGACACAATTACAAAAAGCTTATCACTAGATTGGCACAATTGCAATAAGTTTATAATTCTTTTGATAATTTCCCCTAGTTTATTCCCACAAACAGTAAATTATCTACTCTTGAACTCTTTAGACTAGCTTCGGTCTCCGAGCAGTGAAGACTAAGGGTGTCAAAAAAGCACGCGTCGGCCCGACCAGGCCCTTATATTCACCCTAATTTTCGAGCCTTTTCGAGTCGGCCTGGTGCTATTTGGCGTCCGGGTTGGGCCAACTCTATTCCGACTCTTCTTTTTTCAACCACGTTTTCTTTTTAATTTAATTTATTTTTATATTTTATATTTTTTCATTTGATGACATGTCAAGTAATTTTGATTCCAAAAAAAGAAAAAGAAATGAGAAGCGGACTCGACCCGACCCAACCCGAAGAAGGTTCGGGCCGGGTCAGGCCAGGTACTATTCAGTTTTGGGCCTGCTAGGGTCGGGCCGAGACCCGGCCCACTGACACCCCTGGTGAAGACCTCAGCTCACGATCACTTGAGTAGTTTGAGTAACTCAACTTACACCTTTACTTGAACATACTTCTAAATTTTTCGGAGCGCATTGAAATTGTTGTATGTTGATGTGAGGGGACGGACCTTTCCTTTGAATATTTCATTTGTGGAGTAAAATGCATGTACACGCTATACCCTCTTATTGTTAGGATTTGGAGCACAACCACAACGTGGAGTGTAAAAGCGAGGAAAAATAATTGAGACACAAAGTTTATCTTAGTTCATCCTTAAACTATGGTTACTTCAAGTAGATGATTCCACTATAATTAATACGTTGCACCTCTTTGTTAAATCACTCAATTATAAACGAAAGAGATATTGCACAGTAGTAGCTATTCATATGTTCATGTCCAAACTACCCATAAAGGAAAAATGATACAAACGGTCTTTGAATTTTGACTCAGTATCCAATGTCGTCTCTGAACATTTAATTTGTTCAATGTTGTCCCTGAACTTTTGGTACATGTGTAATGTCGTCCTTGAACTTTTAATTTATTCAACGTGGTCCCTCGACTTTTGGTATATGTTCAATCTAGTCCTCAAACTATATGAAAATTCAAAGGCAAATATAGTCAAGGAACAAAATTGAACTTCTATCAAAGTTGAAGGACCACATTAAACTAATTAAAAGTTCAGGGATGACATTGAATATATACCAAAAGTTTAGAGATCGCATTGAACAAATTAAAACTTTATAGATAGCGTTGCACATTAGATCAAAGTTCACGAACTATTTGTATAATTATAATTCTCAAAAATGAAAAAGCCTTTAGTTCCAATGCCCCTCCCTCTTTGCTCGCCTTTCTTCTCAGCTGGTGGCACCGCTCGCCGATCTTCCATTTCCTCGTTAATATCCTCCGCCGCTTCCGGCGTTTCTAGCCCCTCGATTACTTTTCCCTCCACTTTCGCTTCCCGTTTTGCAGCATGATTTTGCTGGGTGTGATTTGTTTCGCTCTTTAATGGATTGAAACGCCGGTTGGTTGTAGGATATTTATGGGCTCTTTTGTCTCCCAGCTTCGAAGGTTTGGTTTCTGGGTACTTGTTCTTTACTGCTCGATAGCGTGTTAATTCCACGGAGCATTTCCTGGCGCTCAGTTGATAATATGTGTGCTGATCAGATCTTGCTCTTTTCATTATTTTGATTGGTTTTCTTAGATTAATTCTTTTTTTCTAGGATTTTCTGGAAATGTTGTGGTGAACGTGCTATAACTGAAGTACATGTCGCTCCGTGGGTTTGTGCTTAATCCGAGGGCTTCAAGCTCGTCAGGAAAATCTCCTTGTGATAATAATGCTTCCTGATCTTGGGGGTTAAAGTCGGTTCATTTGGTGAGTTCTTGATCTTATTTGGACAAAGTAGGGAAAAAAAAAAACAAAACAAAACCCCAAAGGATTTGGTAGGCTTTACGTGGAAAGTTTGCTTTTGGTCTCAATTTTCTCTTCCTTGACTTGGGTTTTGCTTCTGATCCTGAATGAAATGAGCTGCTTTTTGGACATCCTAGTTTTTGATCTTCTGGTTCTGGGTGGTGAAGTGAAGACTGATTGTAATCTAGTCCTTGTTTGTGCTCTTGCTCGCAGGGAAAACCAGAACTTTATGTTTCTCATGCTTATACTTTGGTAAATATCAATGCTTGGTTTTGGGAATAAACTCCTGCTGCATTCTGGATTTTATACTCTCATTGTGGATTTTTTTTTCTTTTGCTATGTCTGTACTGATTGATCTGTTATCGCCTAAGTTCGTATAAGCAAAATTAAGAATAAACGACTAACCTGAATCCAAACGCAGAATGAGAAATCCAAATGCAGATGAATGATCCGAGCCCAACAAATTCACGTTGTGTCATTAAGACAATTTTGTCCCCTCAACCGGTACCCAAGGTGTTGGACAATTGTCTCTCAGGATAGAACGGATTGACCTTTCTTCTGAAGTGGTACTCGTTCAGAAGAAACCTTTCGAACGCAACTCTCGAATAACGCTCGCACAAATGATGAGTAATGATGTATGAATGAGGGGAAAAAATCCGACAGCCACAAAGCGACGGTTGGGGTTGGTATTTATAGACAATGATTTGAAGAGTCGCGACGTCACGAAGTGGTATGTATCTATTGACGAAGGAACGCGAACCAACAACAGTTCTAAAACGAACAAATATGTATGTTCGTCCCTTTCCCGATCGGACATGTGTGTTCGAACAATTATGTTCGTTCGAATAAAAAAAAAAGAAATACGCGGGCCCGGGCCCGAACCAAGCCGGCGAAGCGCTCGTGGGCCGACTTAGCTTTGCGTAGGTCTTCTCCCGTCCACAAAAGTGGGGTGCCCCTTGGGGCCCAAACCCATTTGTGAGGTTCCAATATTTAAACCCATCTCCCATCTACTCTTTTTCCTACGTGGGACTTTCTTTCCTTCACTTCTCATTCACTTCATATGGAATTTGTATAACAAAATCCCAACAACTTTATAACTTTCGTAAGGGAGGGTTGTTCGTGCTTGGTTTAGTGGTTTGTTGTTCGCTCTTTCCTATCATTGTTTTCCCTGTTCACTTATGTATATGGAATTGGATCATGGGTAATTTCATTTTTTTTTTGTGCGTCTCAAATTAATTCATGTTCATATTACTAGAAAATGACAAGTTTATCAAAGGAAGAGGCACATTTGAGCCCCGAAGATGCAAAATTTTTGTGTAATTAGTGCATCGAATAAATTGAAATTAGACAATCGTCCTAGAAACAACGAAAGGGATGAATACACAGTCACACTTAACAAGTTTGAGAAAAAAAAAAGGGCAAAAAGTATGACAGAACTCTAATGAAATGTAAGTGTGATAATCATAAGGAAGAGTGGAAAAAATTGGAAGCAATTGCTTCATAAGGAAACAGGAGATGGGATCCAAGGAAGAAAGCCATTGATTCGAGTGATGAATGGTGGAAGCACTTTAGATTATATTTGTATAGGTAATTATTCTTTAGTAGATGCTAGTAGGGCTGTCAATTTGGCCCGTGCCAGACGAGCCAGCCCGAAAATTTTCTTGCATTTTTGGGCATTTTCGGGTAGGGTCTGGTACTCGGGTCGGGACGGGCCGGCCGACTCTAAACTTTTTTTAATATCCGTTTTTCTTTTAAATTTAATTTATTTTTATATTTTCTTTTTATATTTTTTTTTTCATTTGATGGTTTGTTAATTGATTTTGATTCAAAAAATTTAAAAAAAATGAAAGAAAAAAATAATTAGGGCCGGGCCAAGACCCGGCCCGACCCGACCCGACCCTGCCCATTGACACCCTAGATGAGATATTCAAAGACCACAGTTTGTTTGGGGCCATACAAAGAGTCAAATATCATTTGATGGAGTTGTCTACATCTAAAGGTTATGCATGAATAAGTGTTCAATCCTACTCATTCCTTGTTACGGTCATAAATTGAATAAGTCTTAGGGGTATTAAAAAAGAATCGGAAGTAAAGAATATGTCAAGTTATCGTTATGAAAAACAAGTGAAAATAACGACGGTGATAATGACTTTGCACAATTATACACAAAGAAAACATCTAAGAATGCTAGTAATTTTTTAGGATAATGTAGTTATTTTCTTGGAGCATAGATGACCATATTTCATATAATGAAATCACTATCTTCTTTATTGAGAAAGGAGTCCACTAACTATTTTTCCATTTGATTTTGCTGTAGCCAAAAGAGAAAATGTGTGTGCGTGTGTGTTTTTTTTTTTTTTTTTAAAAAAATTATAAATTTGTAAATACATCCTTCTCAATATTCAAATTGTAAAAGTTGCGGGTCATTGTATTTTTCAATTCTAAACAAATTTCAAATTATAAAACATAAATCGGTCACAAGAAGTGACTTTTCAAAATAGGTCAATGCACCACAATTTACTAAAAAATATTTACATTTTATCAAAATCCATTAAGCTGAAATTCTTTGCATTTACTCGAAATTTTTCGGTATAATTCTCAGAAAATGCGGCCTAAAAAGCAACGACCGTGAAATTAACAAAAGAGAATAAAATAGGGTCCCATATTCTACTTCTTTGTGATCCAATAAAAGGAGAAAGGTCCCGTTTAAGGATCGAAACATGGGAGGTTGGTCCATCCACATTACTATTAATCATATCAATCTAATATATTTTTATGCTTGTACCCACATTTTAATAATAATAAAAATTGTCCACATTTCTATAAATAAAAAAAAAAAATTGTCCACATCATATGACTCTTCATAAACTACTCTTAAGTTACAAAGTCACAAATTGTCCCTATATCAATAGAATTGTCCACATCATATGACTCTTCATAAACTACGCTTAAGTTACAAAGTCACAAATTGTCCGTATTATTATCAGAAAATTTGTCCATAATGACTCTACATAAACTACCCTTGATAAAATCAAATTTTCATTTTAATTATTCGATTTTACTAAAATTCAACTTTTTTCTTTGGTCGGTCGCGGGAACTACCAAAGACGTGCTTACTCCTTAGCCCGCGTGGTGGATAATCTGGAGAACCATCGGACACGTTAAAATTGTAGAAAGACAAAATTTTGCAAGTTGTCCGCCCGTTGACTTGACCGAAACCTCTTTTTTAAAAAGACCCCCCCCCCCCCAAAAAAAAAAACAACGACGACGACGAACAACGTCTTTTCGCCAAGCTCTGTTTTATTGGACCTTCCTTCACAAGCAACCACTACGCGAGAGAGAGAGAGAGAGAGAGAGAGATCGTCCGAAGCCGAGGCGGTTTTTGGCTACTGGGCTCTTCCCGCTCCCACTCGGTGCCGCACAAAGACGCACGCACCGTGTCCCTCTGCTCGAGCCCTGCCGGCTAGGGAGATCAGCGGCGTGCGATCACCGTCCGAGCTCGAAGCGACTCGGCCACGACGATGACGAGCGGGGACCGGGGGTGGTCGTCGTCGTCGTCGTCGTCTCGGGCGGGCTCGGGGAACGTGTACGTCGCGTTGGGGAGCGACGCCGCGGAGAGCGAGACGACCCTCTTGTGGGCGCTTCAGAACTTCGGGGGCGAGTTCAAATATTGCATCCTGCATGTCCGTCAGCCTGGCCGTCAGCTCGACCCTCCTGGTAATTTCTCTGTCGCGTGAGCTGAAAAGATGCTTCCTCGGAAGTTTTAGCTTCGTCTCTCTGTTTCTGCTGTGGGGTCTCCTCTGCTGGATCAGTCGAAATTGCAGGGGGTTCAAAGTAAAAAATGGCGAGACGAAACCGTCAAGGCTTTGGAGATACGTGGGAGTTTTGGAGACTGCTGTAAAATGGACTCTACTGCAGCTTACTTGGGCTGCGTTTGATCATCTTTCTGAATATATCTTTCTTGCTTACTCAGCAAAAAGGAGGTAATGGGATGATAGGAGTTTGGAGGTTGATCTCTCCGCAGTTTCTCATGGCGGATGTCTGCTGTTAGCACTTAGCAGGGATAATATTGAATTGGCGAAGAACTTTGTTCGAGTCTCTTGAATATAAAAGCGATCGCGGGATTTTTCGATTTTATGCGCAAACTATTGGACCTCATTAAAAGATGGGAAGTCATACAATTTCGAATGTGAGGATAACAAATGCGGTCTTTTCGGCGCGCTTCCAAAGTGATTCACGAGATAGATATGCTTTGCTGTTTGTCTAGACTGACCACCTATCGCTCTCTTTAAGAAAATGAGAACAGCAGTTTCATTGTGATTTGCTTTGCCAATGGCCTTTCTAGTCAGTACTTTTTTTCCCTTCTGCATTATTCATTTAACAGAATTCGTTCTTTGTTTGCAATTGGTGAAAACTCCTCCAGAATTTACAAGGCAGATGAACGAGATTCTGGATTCATACATTCAGCTGTGTAACCAAGCAAAGGTTCGTTTCTTCCGGTTTATTTTTTCGTCGACAGATTTAATCTTTCGCCACATTTTAAAAAAAAAAGATGTGGCTTTCAGGATGCAATTATGTGTAGGGATCTCTTTTCGACTGTAATAAAGTTGAAAAGGAGAGGTAAGTGCACCACAAATCCAAAAACTTGTCGTAAAAGTGCAATTGAAAACTTTCAAACAGTTCAATCAAGTCTTAAAATTTGTCAAATTGGTGCAATCAAGTCCGTCTATTAAATCCATCCAATTTAGTTAAGCACGTCCATCGCACCAATGTGACAAGTTTTAGGACTTTATTGCACTATTTGAAAGTTTTAAGACTTGATAACTTTTTGGACTCCTGGTCCACTTATCCCTAGAAAAAAAATAGTATACTCTCATTTTATTGAGTTTCGAACTGATTGTCTCGACTTATCGACGGGCTCCATTGCAATTGGTTCCTTTTGAATAAATGGTTTAGAAAATTAAAACCAGTGAGGTAGAGTGATTTCTGTCAGCACTTCCGTAGATCAGAACATTTTGATACTGAGAAGGTTTCAATCATCTCTAATTGGAAATGGTGGACAATTATACGTTGACAAATCCTGATGAGAGTCCACCATTGGGAAGTTTCTGAGAGCAAATCCTTTGCCTAAAATATTTTCCTTCCAGATGTTCATTACTTATTATGCCACCATGAAAGGAATCTTGAGAACGGAATACAATCAAACCATCGGGAGTATGATTTTCGTTACTTAGCCCTGATTCTTGTCGCTTGTGCTTCCCAAATGCTGCTTCCTTTGCCAGGTTTCTACGACAGAAATATATGCTGAGATGCAGGATGTAGGACAAGGGATTGTGGAACTTGTTGAGCAGCATTGCATCAGGAAGCTTGTTATGGGAGCAGCAGCAAATAGTCGCTATATTGAGTAATAACTTATGGCTTATCTTTATTCACAATCATGGACTGATGCTTTAACTCATGTGTTGGACAAATGCTGCGTAGGTTCTCATCTGCGAAATGAGTCGGTGAATGAGCAGAAACCATTGCATTGAAAATTTTCGCCGCCCCTAGATTCACAATGACTAATATGTCTAACAAAGTTGCCAGAAAGAGATCTATTTATGAGTTCTTTTATCCATTGAGTGGATAGTTTGGCTAGTTGTTTGTTTGTGGATCCTTTTTCTCGCTACTCCTTATGATAAAAGACTTCCCATTTTTTATGATGGCTACTTAGCTCAAGCTCTTGTGTTGCTTGATGTAATTATGGAGTTGACTGCAAAATGTTTTACTGAGATGAGTGCTATATTTCACTCCTTTATTGAAACGAACATTGAACCTGTAGGGGCATGGCACAGCTTAAATCTACGAAAGCAATGTTTGTGAACCAGCATGCTCATCCATCCTGTGAAATTTGGTTTATCTGCAGAGGCAACCTAGTTTACTTGAGGTATGCATAACTATGCTGAACTTTCACCGCCAGATATTTGACTTGGTGGGCAATCTAGTATACTTGAGGTGTGCATGACTTTGCGTTGAGTTGAGCAGTCAACCTGTTCACATTTCTTCCAACGCATTTGATTGTGGTGCTTCGTTATTAATTTCATGGAGTGATGTCCAACATGTATCGAAAATTGGGCTTTCAGACCCCATTTCCCGACCAATTGGCTTATGGCGATTAATTGAGGGCTTAGAATTCATCTGTGTATCTTGGAAGTACTAAGATCGGTTTCATGTTATTGACCAAACTTCATTGAGTTTTAAATTTTTCCAGAAGAAACTTGTGAGTCGACTTGGTATATAAATTTAGCGCCTGGCTCTAAATAAGGCCTCCCCATGTAGGATTATATCTGAGATAGCTGCTTAAGTTTGCTCTACAAAGACCCACTTAAATTGAATATGTTATGCAGCTAATGCGAATGGCTAAACCTGAATGTCAGGGAAAGTAGGTCAAGCACCTCTTATCCATATATTGTGACATCGCCACAACCAGCCGATGTTCAATCTGACTCTAGCGAAGTTGCAGACAATCTAGCCTTGGTTCCATTTGAAGGTCTCGAAAGGAGTGAACGTAGCTCAGAAACAAATCTGGTGCTCGCTGTTCATCAACCTCCATGTAGTGCAGCGGTAGGGAAAAAAAACCTCTCTACTCTTTTATTCGGCTATTCCTCTATTAAAGTCAATTAGCTGGTTTCGTAGGTAGGCGTAACCCGAATATATTTATTTCCCAGCAGGAAAGAAGTAACAGTGAGGAACTCTGCGAACAACTTGACAGAGCAATGTCACAGGTCACAATGGCAAAAACGGAGGCACTCGAAGAGTTGATTCGCCGTCACACAGCTGAAAAGGCTGCAATTGAGGCTAACCGCAAAGTAAACTTATTGATACGAATTCTTAGGATGATCCCTAGGTTTAAATATGTCAACACAACTGGGCACCGTGATTTCTTATTTTTGGATATCAATAAGGGATGTGTTACTTATTTTCTTGGATTTTTCCAATGTCACTGCCTACTGACAGGTTGGTGCACTTGAGAACTTACATGTCGAGGAATTAAGACGGAGGGTTAATCTTGAGGAGATGCTAGAGAAAGAAAGGGAGAGACGTGAAATGATCGAGAACGAGAAAAATGACTTACAAATGCTGTTCGAAAATGCACTTAAAGCTAATGAGGAGCTCTCAGTCGACCAAGCAAGCGAACCCCCCTCAAGTTCGAACTGGCTGGATCAGGAATTCATTACCAAGTTTTCTTTCTCAGAAATTCAGGAAGCTACGGATAATTTCAATCCTTCCTCGAAAATAGAGGAAGGGGACAATGGAAGCACTTATAAAGGTTTTCTTCGTCATACCCGAGTGGCCATAAAGATGTTGTCTTCTGATAGCTCACAGGGCCCATCACAGTACCATCAGGAGGTGAGGTAGTCACAGTTTAATTGCATTTCCTCAAAAATTGTATCCCCGACAATCTGATTGAGATTATCTCTGGATGATGGCGCTAAAAAGTTGTCTAAGAAATCATTGAAGGCCACCTCGTGGCAAGGACTGTGCATATTCATTCATGCCTATGTGATTGCTTGAAACCTTTTAAAACATGTAACCTATATTGAAAATTTGCTAGGACATTAGCTTTTTGTTGTTCTGTTCAAGCAGAAGAAGAGATTAGGATCAGGTGAATAAGACTACATTTCCTGAAGTAGGCACTCATGTCATTTTGGGCTGCTGTTTCAGGTTCAAATTACTAGCATGTTGAGGCATCCGAATTTGGTCATGCTCATCGGGGTTTGCCCGGAAGCTTGGGCTCTCGTCTACGAGTATCTTCCAAATGGTAACCTCGAAGACCGGCTAAGCTGTAGAGATAACGATGTGCCCCTATCCTGGCAAACAAGGACACAGATATGTAGAGATACATGTGCTGCACTTATTTTTTTGCACTCCTTTGAACCTCACGGGATATCTCACGGTGATCTTACACCCCGGAACATTCTTCTCAACGCCAACTTCGTGGCTAAACTGAGCGACTTTGGATCACACAGCACACCTTTTAGTTCCCGCGCAACAGGAGACTTTTCTGCTGAGTCGGATGTTTTTTCATTCGGGGTTGTGCTATTGCGGTTACTTACTGGTCAAGCGGCAATGAATTTAGACGAGATTGTGCAAAACGCGTTGGAGGATGATGCGTTAGATGCCGCGTTGGATCAAGCAGCAGGGCAATGGCCACTTGAGCAGGCCACAGAGCTGGCACTCCTAGCTTTGCTTTGCTGTGAGGTAGATGTTAGCAACCGACCGGATCTTCGGTCAGAGGTGTGGCCACTGCTTGAACAGATCCGAATGCTAAGCGAACAAGCATCATCATCTGATCGTTCCTCTCCTGGAGAACCAACTCTGCAATCCTCGTCATCTGATCATTCGCCTGGTGAAGAGCGTACCCAGCCACCTTCGCATTTCCTCTGTCCGATAAATCATGTAAGTTGCTATCTTCTTTCATTCTGACGTAGTCATCGACGCAGCTGGAAAGTACGTGCTCGCCTTAATTATCTTACAGGAGAAAATGCGACAGGAACTTGTCACAACAGTTCGGTTTGTGATACATCAGTAACAGAAACTTGTCCTGGCACCTTGTGATCCAATTCATATATAGTGGCAACAGGTTCAACGTGTCCACGCTGTTTCGAATCCTTAAAAATTAGTTTTTGATTCGACAATGCCCCTTTTGCAGGAAATCATGGATGACCCTCTTGTGGCGGCGGATGGCTATACATACGAAGCGGAGGCGATAAGGGAGTGGCTGAACGGCCACGACACTTCGCCCATGACGAATCTTCAGCTCGAGCACTTAAATCTCGTGTCAAACAGGATTGTCCGGTCAGCTATTCAAGAATGGCTCCAGAGCAATGGAAGCTAATGTGGTCTGTGTCAAACGGCAAAAATCCCTGTGCAGTTGTGCTGCCCCGGTGGGCTTCTCTCGTGCATATGCATGCAACATTCCAGGAGCAGGGGTAACATACGTAAGAGCATTAAGGCTGCGTTTGGCAACACTCCTTGAAATGTGTTTCTGTAGAACACTTTTGGAACAGAAACGCGTTTAGCAAAAAAATATTCCAAAAGTGTTCCGAAGAACACTTTTAAAAAAAAGAACACTTTTGGTCCAAAAAAAAGAAACAAAAAAAATATGCTTTTTTGTTTCTGGAATGCTTTTGGTCAAACACTCCCTGGTTGCCGCCGGTCGTTGCCCCCGCCGCCGCCGGACACCCTTGCCACCGGCGGCCGCCGGCCCATCGCCACCGGCCACCGGTCCATCGCTGGCCCGCAGCAGCCGGTCGCCGGCCCCCCACCGCCATCGCCGGCCCGCAGCCACCCGTCGCCGGCCCGCAGCCGCCGCCGGTCACCGGCCCGCAGCCGCCGCCGGTCACCGGCCCCCCACCGGTCACCGGCCTGCCGCCGCCGATCGCCGGCCCCCCACCGCCGCTGCCACCGCCGTCGATCCTTCCTTTTGGCAAGAAAAGTGTTTTTTTTTTTAACTTAACAAACGCGTTTCTGTTCCCAAAAATCGTAGCCGGAAACAAAAACACAAAAAAATGTTTCTGTTCCAAATATGTTCCCAGGAACAGAAATGTTACCAAATGCAGCCTAAAGCGCGGGAGTAGAACACGAGGTTACAGTTGTAATTTCCTGTGAGCAAGCCGTGTTTGTTTACACTAGGGCAAAAGCAAAACGTAATTTTTTCATTTCTCACGTCATGAAATGATTCATAACAGACCCAAAAAAAAAATGATTCATAATGCCGTCTGAATTTCGACAAAGCCATCGAACTCTACCAAAAAAAAAAAAAACTTTCTATCGTACACGTGTGACACAACGGCAATAGACATGGCCGATTCCGTGGAACCGTCGGTTCCGATTCTCGGTTCCGAACTTTTAATTTTATTTTTAAAATAATAAAATAAAATAAATAAATTATTAATTATAAATTATAATTAAATTATACATTGTAATAAAATTTGAAAAAAAAAAGAGAGAAGGAATGGGCTTGAACTTAATGAATTATCATTAAGCGCTTACATATCTTCTTGGGGATAAAAAAATCAAAACCCATGTAATTCTCTTACCTTTGATAACTCCCAACTTACCTCATCGTCAATCGTCGCTACCCTTGTTGTGATGCTGGTAGTATTTCCACAGTCATCACTGAAGAATTCGTGCTCTCGATCTAGCTCTTGTTGTCGAAATTTAGCATTTGTCCAATCATCGACACAAGCTTGAAACTCCACACTTTTCGGACTTAATCTTGAACAACGGGGGTCCAAAATTAATCCTCCAGCGCTAAATGCTTGTTCAACTGCCACCATTGAAGAAGGGGTCGCTAATATTTGTTTCACGATGAGGGAGAGAACTGAAAATTGAGTTGAATGGTTCTTCCACTACTCAAGAATCTTGAAATCTGCATTGTGTTCGGAATCACTAAACTCAAAAGAAATTGTTAAATAGTTTTCTAATTCGAAAATACTACCTGTTGATGTCCATTTCTATTTTTTTTTTTGCCTACTCTTGAGTATTTTATACACTCTACTAAGTATTAAAATACATGCATCGCTTTCTGAGACACTATGTTGGGCAGATCCATATCCAATGCCACTTAAACCATATCTATTGCAAAATTCATTATATAATGCTACTATAACTTCTTTAACATCTACTTATATAATTGAAATATTTATTGCTTCATCCAAATGTAAACAATCACAATAATAAGCATTCAGATAATTTAATAAACCATCTAATTTAGTACGTGGATCGAAAATAATACCAACTAAATAGACAAAAGGAATGTTCAAATAATAATGCAATCATTTTTCTCGCATTACTAAAATACTCGAAACTAATTCAGTATCTTTTTCATATTCATTAAAAATATTAGCAATATTAACACACTCTATTAAAAATAAATACGTAGTAGGTGTCGCGACCCGTCATCGATTTTCTTTAGTGTCGACGGGCTAATGGATTACCGATCGGGCCCTCCCACTCTGTGATGTGAATCACAGGCTTTTTCGGCACGGGCCCTCCCAGGTCCATACCAAATCGCGACGGGAATATTTTTTGGGATTTCTCGACGATAAGAGTCGATCGCTTCCGACCTTGGTGTGGTCGTGGTGGCATGTGCAACGTGTGCATGCATTTGGAGTCGCCACCGATCCTTCTTGGAAAGTGGACCGGAAACCTCACTGACCGATTGGGAGAGAACGATCAATTCTACGGAACCAGAGATTTTGGATTCGGGGACTTGGTTACGCTGGTGTCATTACCAACGCCCTTTTGGTACCTAACGCGAGTGATTTTCCTAACTAAGATTTCATGCAGGCGCAATTTTGGGGTGAGGTAAGTTTGATTCAGGGTTTCATGCAGATTGGAAGACTAGTCCTATCAATCACAATCAATTTAATGAAAGCGCAATCAAGTGCATAAATAAACCACGTCGATGCACGTCAATTCAAATCAATGGCTCCCTAGTATAGTCATATTGTCTTAGAGAAGGGACATTTGAAGTACGGAAGGAGTTCGGGAATGATTATAAGGCAATTTGCTCATGAAGGGCAAAATCGTCATTTAGAAAAATAAATGAGAATTTCGCGATAAAGGACAAATTATCATTTTGGAAAGGGATAGGAACCCAAGAGCTTTAGAAAAAGGATTGACCAGTCAAAATGGCTCATTTCCTATTTCCTAACATTTTTTGGAATAATCTTCCCGTGAGGGGCGAAATCGTCCTTTTGGGAAAACAAAGGCAATTTACCCATGAGGGGTAAAATTGTCATTTTTAAGGGATTAGGAACCCAAAGAGTCAAAAAAAGGATTGGCCAGTTGTCGCGACCCTCTTGAGGTTGTCGGGCTCTCGAGGGCTAATGGGCCGTCATGTCTAGTCGGACGCGGGCCTCTCCCAAGGCCCATTACCCAAATCGCAACGGAGGTATGTGTGATCGACTTTCAGTGTGGTCTAGTGACATGTGCTAAGTGTGCATGCCATGGAGTCGCCACCAATCATTTTTTTAGGGTATGATTGGACCACCCAATCGAATAGTTGGGAGTTTCTATTCAATTCTACGAGAACTAGAGAAATGGTTTCGGGGACTTAGTTACGCCAACTGTCAGAGTTGACGCCCTTTCGGTACCTAAGTTGACTGAATTTTCTAGCCTGAGATTTATGCGGATGAGTAAGGTATGAACCATAAATCTAGAAATTCATGCAGATAGGAGTGATTATCCTAGCAATCACAATCAGTAATAAAATGCGCAACTCAAGGAATCTAGATATGCAAATAAATCACATGGCATTCCTAGTAATGCCCTATTTATCAATCACAGCTCAAGAATGATTTAGCTGTCCTAGCCGTTCTACACTCGATCTAACCTAAGAAAAGCAGTAGGAAGCATCGCAGGAGTTCGAGAGTACTCACATGGGGTTCGCCGTGCCCTGGTTTGGTCTTGGACGAGCTATCGAGCTCATGCCGACCCGATTATATTTGGGGATCCACTCGGCGTTTTACACCATGAAATCATGTGAAACAAAAACGAAAATATTCAGCAAGGGGCATTTATTGTAGATGGTGGTCGATCTAATTGGACATCAAGACTAAAAAAGATGTAGAAATTTACAAATTAAAAGACTCGAATGATATTTTTTTTGCCAAATTCAACTCTATGCGTCGTGAAGAAACACATGCAATTGAACTTGAATTTTGACTATTTATGAGTTCAAAATTAAAAGAAAATTAAAATAAAAATATTGACTATTTTTCTATATTTTTACGACATCGAATGCTATTTTTCTTCATTTTTCATGTATTTTTCTATTTTTGGAAAATATTAAAAAATTGAAAAATTATTTTTTGTCAAAAATGATTCCTTTAGCTTGGGCAAAGCTACCAAAGATGATTTTTTAATTTTTTAACTTTTTATAGATTTTTTATGAATTTTTAAAAAATAAACTATGAAAGACTGATAAAAAATCAGGTGTCAACAGCTGCCCCTCTTTGAGAGGAATTTCGTCAGAGGTTTCTCTCAAAGACAAGGTGACACCTGTGTTCCGATCGACTCGACTGGGAAAAGAAAAGAAAAGAAAAGAAATCATGACATCCAATTTTCATGTCCATCAATGTGTGCTTTTCCTTAAAAAGAGATGTGCTCATTCAATTCCCTGATATGATGTAAGAAAGTTAAGGAGTAGATAGACTTCCCTGCCCCTTACCTGCCGAATGCTTGCAGCATGTGCTGTGTCTGATGGGTTCAAGTAGATTCCTAAGGACTCGTCATCGGAGTGTCATAGGGATGTTAAGCTCTGACCTGTATGGTAGGTCAAACCATAATGGGATTCCTAACTGATAGGAACCTAAGGAAGACGCATCCCACATTTGGGAATTTGCCAAGGGTTTTGATCTGTGTGGTGGACTAAACTAGAAATGGCTTGCCTAATGTAAGGCTTATTAGGGAAAACGACTCCTCCCTCGTTCGGAATTCATCAAGGTTTTGATCCGTATGGTGGATCGGACCATTGGGTTGATCCTTCAGGCGGTCTCTACCAGTCCTTTGACCCTTCAGGCGGTTTCTACCATTTATTGACCCTTCATGCGGTTTCTACCATTGAGTTGACCCTTCAGGCGGTTTCTACCATTGGTTGACCCTTCAGGCGGTTTCTACCATACATTGACCCTTCAGGCGGTTTCTACCATTGTGTTGACCCTTCAGGCGGTTTCTACCATTGGTTGACCCTTCAGGCGGTTTCTACCATACATTGACCCTTCAGGCGGTTTCTACCATTGTGTTGACCCTTCAGGCGGTTTCTACCATTTATGAAATTCCAAATTGATATGAATCAAAGGATGACATACCCGCTCTTCGGGGCTAGTCGGAGACTCGATCATTCTGTGGATCGGTCTTAGAAAAGATTTGCCTACTAAAAGGCTTCACTTAAGGATGACGCACCTAGTCTTTGGGGTGGCCAAAAGTCCTGCAGAAATCTTAGACCTGAAAAAATTTTCCTCGCCAAGAAGATGTTAGTAATCTTTGGGAAGACAATAATTGTCTAACTGACAAAATTCTACGACTTAAGTTTTAGTCATGAAATGTGCATTTTGATTGTTGGAGGTTATCCAAAACATTCCTGCCACATACAGATGTGATCATAAATTCCTTGCACGGAAACTCTAGATCAAACAATTTGAAAATTTCAAAAAGAGTTTGCTCAAAACATCCATTGGAGTATTTCTCATCCAAGAAGGCTCCTCACTGCTCTGTGATAATGATCTTTAATAGGGAAAGTGCTCAATTTCCTACCGACCTGTACCTGGGTTTCAGGATCATTCGCAACGCATACATTTCGATCAATCATGAGGTCTTTCACGGGACCGTAGTGTTAGGCATGGATATCGGTTTCCAAGGGGGACTCACTTTTGAGTCAAGGCCGTTGAACGAAATTTTTCACTATCTGCTCCAGGTTTACAAGTTAAGAACCCTGCAAAATGAGAAAGAAATAGTCTTGCTCGTACTTCTTTGAGCTAAGTTATACATTAACCCAAGTATCTTAGTCAGAGAAGACTGCTTCAGGATTGTAACATTGGAAGGATTGGGGACCGAAAAAGGCTTGTTTTTTGCCTAGAAATTGTGAAGGGTTTGACATTGGTGATCATTGCAAATTTGCCACATGTCCTTCGAAGAACATCTCCATTTCTTGAAGTGTACACTCCTCTTTTAGAGCGCACAAGGATGTTTAAAAGCGTCTCTTGTTGCATTAAGAGACCGTCTGTTTGTGTGTTTGCTATTTGAGCACGACATCATTTGGGGAGTAGTCATCTTGATCTGACTCCTTTGGAGGGTCTTTTCATCATCTCTCTAGACTTTACTGGGGATATTTTGGCGGCCTTGCTTTTTACCAGGCACTTTGCTTTTTCTTGATGTCTAGGGATTTTTCTTTTCCCCCTTTTTTTAATCCCGTGTTTTTCTTTTCTTTTGGAGCTAGGATTTTCGGCAATCATGCTAGATATGCAACTTAAACTTTGGCATGCTTCCGTTCCTAGAGTGATGTTGCCTTTGTTTTGGAATATGCAATGATCACCAATATGTTGATGAAATGAATTTGCTGGCTCAACATGGTCGTGCAAAGGATAACAGTGTGTAGGATAGAGAAATGAATTATTCTCGTCATCCTATAACACTTGGATTATCATATAAACAACACACAAAGATTTATGTTAGTCCGAGCAAGAAAATTTCTAACCATTTACTTTCTGCTGCTGTTGGACTAACCTTCATTTGCCCCAATGTGGGGTGGTTCTTGACAGGGTTGAGAATGAAAATCGCCGTTCAATGGGGTTCTCAATGGGCATCTGTAGTGTTTGGAATGAAGAAATAAATGCCTCTGTCATCTCGATCCATGTAATCGTTGCGAATGACCCTTATGTCCATAGGTTAAGGTTTCTCAATCATTTCCAATCTCCTCATCTCTCAAGTGTGTATGGGACGTGTTTGGATTAGGCTCGCTTCTCTTATGAGAAAATACCCTTTTGAACAGTTCAAACGACTCTTGTTGGAAAAATTCATTTCATTTCATCAAGATTTATCCTTCAAAGGGATTTTGTGATGCACCATATATGTGTAATTCATGTTCAGACAATCTCTTGTTTTAAAACATGAATGTCAATGAAGTAAGAATTCTATGTCTTTTTAGATGTGAGAATCGAATTAATTCTGAAAGTTTTTAATCTCCAATGAATTGGGAAAAGGGATACTTACCTGCCCATCGAGGCTGGAGATCCTGGAGATATAAAAGGGATATGTCATTGTATATTCTAAAACTTTGCAAAAATTGGAACGATACATCTTACCCTTCGTCATATGCTCCAACGAGTGTACAAGGGTTGTGAAAATCTGCACTTCACATAGTAACACAAGATTGTTAGGTGTTCTAAAGTTCTTTCGACTTCTTGATTTTTAGAGAAAAATCAAACTTACATGTCTGCCCTGATGGCGAGCTCCTGCCAAGGATAAATATTAAGCATTATTTTGGGTTTCCAAATTCAAAACAAATTGGGACGATACTACTTTACTCTTGATTTGAATTCCATTCTGCATGCCAATGTGCGGATTGCAGAAGCCGGCCGTCAAGGATTTACGTCGGAGGAGATTCATTCATCTTTTTGGGCGTGTTTCATGCGCTGTTTTGTTATTTGAATGCATGGCTTCTTGGGTGCCTCGTCTCTATTCATCACCTGAGAGGAAAATGAGAGAACATTATCCCCGCATCTGATTGAAAATCATTTAGGAACGATACGTTCTTTTTACCAAATGGGTGGCTCCGCGGCCAAATGCGTTTTACGTTGAAAGGATGGATTCCATTACGCTCTGCGGATGATAACTATCGCTTGGGGGACTTACCCCATGGATTAAACGGTGAATCTGATGTCTTCGGCTTCGACATGCTTTCCGGATGTAGGAATGGTTTGCCCCCATTTTCAGTAGATATGGGTTTTGTCGAGTGGGCAAGATCAAAAACTCATCCTAGATTTGGCTTTAGTCGAAGGTTGAAATCCCGACCTTGGATAAACGAATCATGATTCATCTCCTTCTGCTTCGGATTTGTCATTTGCGCGCTTCACATTTTACAATACCAACTTCGCCGCTTGATAAAAATGAATCGATGATTTTCGAATTGCCCCAAGTTCTATAGTCATCTGCGTCGAATCTCTTTGAACTTCATCAAGTGATAGACCAACTGATAAAACGATTTTTCAATCCCGAGATCGAACTCGAACTCCTGACGTTTCGTACCACTGCCATTTCACTGACTACCAAGACACAGCACTATTGGCGTCCCTAACTGGTTCGTTTTTTGTTATAAAATTCTCGAAACAGTTAGTGACCCCCATCGAGAATGAAACAAGCTCAATTTAGAGTTCGTAACGACTAAAGGTCCCTTGGAACGATACAGAGCTAACCGTCTTTGAGCTCGCTCGGGCTTTTACTCACATTTTCCTATGTGAAGCCTTTAAATGTTTTTCTTCGTGGCGTTCAATTGATTCGCCTCGACTCTAATCTAACAAGGGATTGTCGCACTCGAGCATGATGATGCTCGCAGGTAGTACTGATCGCTGCCCCAGATTAACTCTAGGCATTAAGGAAGATTATCTCGCATGGAAGACTTTATGACAGAAAGATTAATGATACATCCAGTCACATGTGCCTAGTTCCCTTGAGGATTCTCGGTGATCAGCCAGTTACACCATGAATTAGATATATAATCGCCATTTTGGATCATAACTTCATAAGTCCATCAGTTTTAAACTGATCGATCCAGATATGGAGCTCCTCATCAAGGAAATCTTTTGATTCTTCTAGCAACTGATATTCGGGTTGACCATTATCGCTTGGCGGCGAAGGATTCCTGTTTCTGTTGTGAGCGATCTGATTCTTCGAGCTAGAACCTTCGTCATTGCTCGAGATTATAAGAGGATGATTGATCGGTTCACTATCAAAAGCACCTTCCATTTGGGGATGGGAGAAACAAAAATCCTCAGAGCATCCCCCCGCTTGATCTTCCGAAATCATACGCCCAAGCCAGGCAGATCTTTGAACACTAGGCGCAATATGTTGATCGGCGATAGGAAGAGCACTAGCGAAAAGTTGCTGCTCAAACCAAGGAGTTCGTACCTGCTGCACTTGTGGCATATACTCTTGAGTGGTGCTGAGATGATTCGGGGGAATATTCTGATTAGCGCCCAAGTAGTCGATGGTGCTGCTACCAGCTTGGTCGATGCCTAAATTCGACAGGGTATTTCTTACTTCAGGGGCATTGTAGTTGTGGCCATGCCTAGTGTTTAGGCACAAGTTGAGTTCTTTCAGGTTCAGTGCTGTGTGGCGCTGTCTTAGCGCCCTTCTGTAGCTCTTGAGGTGACTCGCGACTCCATCTTTAGTGAGTCCTGGTATGTTCATGATCTCAAGTATGCGCGTTGGATATGCTGAGTTGATCCCTAGTTGCTGAACCGCACTAAGGAACTTGAGATGAAGCTCCGGGGACCAATTGACCCTCGTCTTCTTGCGACCTGGAACAGTGTTGACAACTTGGCTATTGCTCTCTGGCCTATTTCCAGTAGGATTTGATCGAGCCGGAAATTGTTGTGGAGGGAATTCATCAGCTTTGGATTGGTCGGTCGTGATAGTAAGCTCATCGTTAAGGAAACTCCAATCATGGTGACGCATATCCCATCCTTTAGAAGGCATCGGTATTGACTTCGTAGAATTGATTTGTTCATGCATATCTCCAACAAAATCCGATTGTATCAAAGATGGTTCGAGGGAGTGGGGTGGTGAATGAGCATTTTCAATCCTCATATAAGGCTTATCAAGGAACATTTCGCCGAGAGTGATAGGGCCACCACAATTAAGGCAAGCGATAGTGCTGGGAGCTTTCTTATACCTCATGTTCTCCGCTCGAAGCTTTTCGTTTTCCTCCTTTAGAATCGCAAGTTCTTGACGTCTGTGTTGAGCCCTCAATTTGGCTCGCTTATTTTGAAACCAAAACTTGACCCTCAAAGGTTTCATCCCTAGCTTCTGGCCCAATTCATTTCTTTGTTTCATGTTCGGGAGAGGGCATTCACTAAAGAAAGCTTCAAGCTCTTGGATTTCATTCTGAGTGTGGCACTGGCGACGTTTCCTTTTCCGGGATTGACCATCGATGCTGCTGTTGTCGTCGCTGCTGAGATCCTGAACTTCGTTGTCGAAAGGGTTGGGTTCTGTGGTTCTGGTACCAGACGCGATCCTGGAATCTTCGAGATCTCTCAATAGTTCATTTTCTGAGATTTTTGGATCAGTCGCCTCTAGCAACTGACTGTAACCCTCAAACATGTTGGATCGAAAAATGTTCGATCAATTTTTGCTCACTCAGGGTTCTCTACTCTCTCATGTATGCTCACTCTCTCTAAATTTTCTTTTGAGTGGTTCTGTATGCCCAGGAAACGTTCTTTAAACATGGATGAAAATCATCAGGCAAGCGTTTCTCCCAAGATTTCGTATTTCTCGCTTTGTCGTCTTCTTTCTTCTTTTCAACGTGGAGGGACACCAAATCGATTTCCTTTTCTCGATATCCATGTCTGTCTCACACTTATTTTCAAAAAGGTGGAACTACGCTCGCCTCCCGCTCAGTTTTTTAATATGATGGGATCGCCAAATCCTTTTGCAACTTTTTTCGATAGTTGCGCTTAACTCCCGCTCAATTTTAATATGGTGGCACTGACATATCTTTTTACAACTTTTTTAGATTTATCAAGCCTGAAATCGCGGACTGGGACGGATCTGATGGTTCACCGAAAGAGCCACCACTGCTTTACCCAATTAACTTGGCTCCACGAGCATTATTGCTGTGACCTTTCTTCATCCTCGAGTTGCTATAAAAGGAGGAGTTAATGCAGAGAAGATTAACGCTCTTACATAATTGCCTTTCGTATTTTAATCACTCTACCACACCCATCTTCTTCTCCCTCACTCCAACAAAAATGACCTCCTCTCCTATTCGCGCTTTCTCGGCTGAAATTTTGGCCCAGTGGGAAAAACTCTATAATCTCTTAGGTCGAGGCTATGCTCATATAGCCGATCACCCAGAAATTGAAGATGAAATTCGCATTTTGCTCGTGGAAATAGACACCACCTCTATCGAGGGCACTAATTTAGAGAGGGAATATAGAATCTTCCCAACCATCTTTATAAACTTTTTAGAGACTTACCGTGTCGCTCATCGAGAAGTTACCGTGGCTCACGTTTTGCGAGCTCGCTATGAGGATCGGTCCAATTGCTTGGTGTTGGCCAACCTTGTGGCCGATAGTCACAGAAAGGCTGTTGAGTTCGCCAACGAGCGGGTCTCGATGTTGCTTCGCGAGAGGGGAAATTTGGTGGAGCACTTGGCCTTATCCCTGACCACCTATGAGCACGACCGTCGTAATGTCGTGTTGAAGTTTCAATGTGAGTGGCAGGAAGAAAGGCTTGACAGCATTACTGCGGATATAGCCCATGGGAGAGGACTAGTTCGGGACCTGGAAATAGCCGCCGAAGATCACGGGACCAAGGTTGCCGAGCTTAAAGGGGAATGTAAACGCCTTCTTCTTAAGCTTGCAGATCTCGAGTCTCGAGGTGGTGAGTATAGGCAAAGCATCAATAATATGGAGGGCCAACTGGGTTCCTTTGTGATGCTAATTAGGGCTCATTTCGGTTTTACTTTTCCACCTCGATGATCTGTATGATCTGCTTTTAAGGTCCCTCGATTGAGCGAAATGAATGAAAGCTCTAATATGTGTGTCTCAACTTCTGTATGGCTGACTTTCTCGAACATCTGACCACTCTCAACCTAGGCAAGCTGCTCTTTGACATTGATGATTCGAGCGTGTACATCTTGATTTTTTAATCTTGCTTATGATCGAATAAAGGAACCTCTCACCGCGTTTGTCCACAAAAAGACTTCTCTTCTCTACCTGTTTTTAACTACTTAGAGATGCCCCAGTTTCGATCTTTGAGAGGTGACTTCAGGATCACCTATTCCAAATTGTCATCTTCATTAGATGATACCTCAATGATGTCCATAGCAGGCTCTTCTTGTCCACTTGGCGCTCGTAATGGGATGACACCATCTTCGTCTTCCATCAAGAACATTGGGAGGAAAACACACCTATCTATCCTCAAAATGGCATTTAATCCAATAACCAGAATTATGCAATGAATATAATGATTATGAGCTGTAACAAGTTCGAGGGATAGAAAAGTCTTACCAACCAAACTTAAGAGAAAATCAAGCTTCTCTGTACGGTGTTAGGTATACTAACCTTCCATAGACAAACGCATGAGACAAGTGAGGGAAAACTCCTAAAAATCAAAAGATAGGGTTGGTACCTAAAGCCAAGGTTCTCACCTCGAATTCTGGGAAGAGTCGATTCCATTGCACAACTATCGTTGCATTGGGACTCAATCCATAATTCGAAGTGAGCGGAATTGAAAAGTGGATTACCCCATGTTTTTCCTTACGGAGATTCCATTTTCAATTCCTTCTATTGTGTTCCTAAAGAGGGCGCCTGGGGTTTTAGGCGCAATTGTGTGTATTCATTGTGTCGTGCTAAAGCAATAAACATGCATTTTATTTAACAATCACCGCTTCAATATAAATATCCACACAATCATACATCCAAAACTCTTGCCTGCATAAAACAAAGTTAACAAGCACTTCACCCCTTATTTCTTCCGTCTACAAAAACATCTAACACATTCGTTAGCATATACACCTCACTTTCGAGAGCATCTGCATAAAATTAGGTTAGAAGAATCAATCAACTTTTTAATCGGCTCAAGTCCACTAAATGGTTAAGAACCAGTCCCCAGCGGAGTCGCCAGTCTGTCGCGACCCTCTTGAGGTTGTCGGGCTCTCGAGGGCTAATGGGCCGTCATGTCTGGTCGGACGCGGGCCTCTCCCAAGGCCCATTACCCAAATCGCAACGGAGGTATGTGTGATCGACTTTCAGTGTGGTCTAGTGACATGTGCTAAGTGTGCATGCCATGGAGTCGCCACCAATCATTTTTTTAGGGTATGATTGGACCACCCAATCGAATAGTTGGGAGTTTCTATTCAATTCTGCGAGAACTAGAGAAATGGTTTCGGGGACTTAGTTACGCCAACTGTCAGAGTTGACGCCCTTTCGGTACCTAAGTTGACTGAATTTTCTAGCCTGAGATTTATGCGGATGAGTAAGGTATGAACCATAAATCTAGAAATTCATGCAGATAGGAGTGATTATCCTAGCAATCACAATCAGTAATAAAATGCGCAACTCAAGGAATCTAGATATGCAAATAAATCACATGGCATTCCTAGTAATGCCCTATTTATCAATCACAGCTCAAGAATGATTTAGCTGTCCTAGCCGTTCTACACTCGATCTAACCTAAGAAAAGCAGTAGGAAGCATCGCAGGAGTTCGAGAGTACTCACATGGGGTTCGCCGTGCCCTGGTTTGGTCTTGGACGAGCTATCGAGCTCATGCCGACCCGATTATATTTGGGGATCCACTCGGCGTTTTACACCATGAAATCATGTGAAACAAAAACGAAAATATTCAGCAAGGGGCATTTATTGTAGATGGTGGTCGATCTAATTGGACATCAAGACTAAAAAAGATGTAGAAATTTACAAATTAAAAGACTCGAATGATATTTTTTTTGCCAAATTCAACTCTATGCGTCGTGAAGAAACACATGCAATTGAACTTGAATTTTGACTATTTATGAGTTCAAAATTAAAAGAAAATTAAAATAAAAATATTGACTATTTTTCTATATTTTTACGACATCGAATGCTATTTTTCTTCATTTTTCATGTATTTTTCTATTTTTGGAAAATATTAAAAAATTGAAAAATTATTTTTTGTCAAAAATGATTCCTTTAGCTTGGGCAAGGCTACCAAAGATGATTTTTTAATTTTTTAACTTTTTATAGATTTTTTATGAATTTTTAAAAAATGAACTATGAAAGACTGATAAAAAATCAGGTGTCAACACCAGTTGAGATGACCTATTTCCTATTTCCTATTTTATGACATTTTTCAGATCTTTTCTTGATTTTCAAAGCAATTTACCCATGAGGGGTGAAATCGTCATTTTTTGGAGGGATTAGGAACCCAAAGCTTCGGATATAGGATTGGCCAGTTGAATGTGCCCATTTCCTATTTTCTGACATTTTTTAGAAATTTTCTGACTTTCTTCAATTTTTAGAAGACGATTTGTCAAAAGGGCAAAATCGTCATTTTGGAAGGATTGGGGTTCAAAAGACCCAAAATAGGTCATGGCCAGTTGATTGTGGCCGTTTCCTATTTTCTGAAATTTTTCTAGAATTTTTCTAAATTTCCCACATTTTTTTAATTTCTATTTTTTTGTTGAATTTTTATTAATTTTTTTTATGATTTTTCTATTTTTTTGTTTAATTTCGAAAATAGTGATCGGACCCCTAAACCCAACCCCTTAATAACCACATGCCAACCAAAAGCCTTATAAAACCTAAAACAAGAAAGGCCCATTCTTTTACAAAGACCAATTTGACTGAAATTTAGACATGACCCAATTTCTTTCAATTCTTTCCATTAGAGGCCCAAACCGAAAATTCCATTAGCTGACCCAATCTTGAAACAAACCCACGTGCATAATACCAAAAAAATGCCGTGCCCCCACTTTCCCTAGCTGCCCTCAGCTTTTTCATTTTTATTATTTTCTCTTTCCTTCATTATTTTATTTCTTGGGTCTGTCGTTTGCATCATCTTCTCCCCAAAATCACAGAAACCTACCGAAATACCCATTGTTAATCACACTCGCACGCATCAAATACCTTGACTGCTGATTGTTCGATTTCTTGTTCGACTTTCCAACTCCGAGCACGCAACAACTATTAATGAAGATCGGGAAGCTTACCTGGGTGGCCTCTAACCACGGGCCGCAATTTGGCGATGACCGCCGTGCCGTGGACAAGCCTGAGTTCGGAGAAACCCGAGCATGCTCGCGTTACCACCCTATTCAGCTACGGAGATGGTGTCGACGGCGACGAGTTAAGCTTCCGCGGTGGCCTTGAGCGGCAACCTGACGAAAACTCCATCTAGCTTTCGATCCTGCACAGATTCGGACCACTCGCTCGAGCTATGGCTTCGACGAGGCTCGGGTGGGGGTCGCGGTCTAGCGGAGGGGCTGCTGATGGTTGGAGTCAACTGGGGGCGATCTCAGGGGTTCGGACGAAGCCACGGTGTGGTGGACGACGACGCGAACGGTCGCGATGGACTGGGCTCGCGCGGCAAAACCCGAGTTGGCTTTCAATCTGACGGGGGCGGGGAACGACGGCTGGCGGAGACTCGCGGGTGGCTGAGCGGAGAAGAGGGGGCGCCACGAGCTCCAGATTTGGGATCGTCAGGTTCGCAGCTCGGGCTTGGAGTCTCGAACTGGCTGGGACGGACCTATGACAGGTCGGACTCGAGTTGGCGTCGAAGGCCGGCAGCTAGGATGGTTCTCGGCTCAGCGGCGAAACAAGGACGGAGGGGGAAACTCGGGTAGGGGTCACGGATGGTCGACGGTGGCTCGACGGGCAGCTACGAAAGCAGCGAGGTGACTGGACGGCTCAACAGGCGTTCGACGCTCGCCACCATCCTCCTCGGATCCGACGCGACTCGACTCCTCCCAGCGACACCACACAATGTGACGCTGACCTCGCTTGGCCTCAAACCAACGTATAACAGGATTGATCCCTCTTTTTTTCACCTTTTCTTTCACGCTTCACTTTCCTTTATGTTGGTCCCTCTATTTCTCTTGATTCTTGCGTTCTCAGGAAGCTCATCCCATGCTAACCTTCCTCCGTGAACGAGCCTCCCTTTCACTCTCCTCCTCTCTGAACTGGAAGTTCCCAGAACTCTCCCTCTGTCCGTTTTTTTTCTTTGAATCTGAAAATCCCCCTCACGAGCTCCTCTCTCCCTAGTGCTCTCTCTCAGTTTGCTCTCTTTTTTCAATCCCCGGAAAATCCCCCTCACGAGCTCCTTTCTCTCTGTTTTTCTCCCTCCGCCGGTATCCTTTCTCTCGCTCTTCTTTTTTTTTTTTTGAAAACCAGAACCCCTCTTCTTTCTCTAATGGCCGAGCTCCATTTTCTCTTCCCGTCTCTGTGGATCCCCAGGGACCTTCACGCCATTCCCACCTCTCTCTCCAAAAGTGGCCTGCTCCCTTAGTTTTTGTCGCGCCCATGCCCCCTTTGCCCTCTGTTCTTTGTTTTTCCTGTACCCATGTACGTGAGAGAGAAGAGCAGGGAATGTCCCCTTTGCAGACCGGGTTCGGTCGGGTCGGGTCCGAACCGGTCGAACCGATTCTCAATTTTAGTGCAATTGAGCCCTAAATTGATCATTTTTCGTGAAATTGATTCTAAAATCGGACTCATCGGCATGTTTTCCATCTAGAATGAGTATTTTTGTGAGAAATCGAGTTGGAATTTAATGAAAATCCCAAATTGTGCCTAGGATCCGAAAATGATTTTCGCCAAATCGGAGGCTCAAATGATCAAATCAGTCCAAATTGAGGCCACCAATGAGTTTGGGACTATGAAAAATATAGGGTAGAGGTGTTTAATTTTCATGGGTGTCCATAAGAAGGATTTAATTTTAAAATTCGCGAAATCGGGGATTAAATCGCAAAGAAATTTGTGCAATTAAGTCTTTTTTGTCAAAATTGATCAAATTGAAGACCTAATTGACCCAATAGCACTTCAAGGTTCTAGATCAAAATGTCATGGCTTATTGGGAGTGGAAATTGAAAATTAAAAGACTCAAAGAGCAATTTTTATGCTCGACTCGGGTGTATGTTTGTGAAGAAACATAGTGACCCAAGTCAAATTTTCGAGATTTAATAAGACCAACTTGAAGAGGGAATTAAAATAAAATTATTGACTATTTTTGTGCATTTTTTTTTTACCATGAATGGTATTTTTCTGATTTTTTGGGTATTTTTATATTTAAATAAATTCGAAAAAATATTAAAATTTACGAAAAATATTTTTTTGTTTAAAATTGGTTCCCAAGGCTTGGACAAGGCTTCCAAAGTTGATTTTGTAATTTTATGACTTTTTTTGCTACTTTTAATTAATTTTGGAAATAAAATCGACATAAAGGATGATTAAAAATCAGGTGTCAACAGTAGGATAATAAATACCAGCTAAAGTATTAGTAGCATCATTAAAAACTTTCAAAAAATCTAAAAAAAATGTAAACGTCCCAATGTTGCGGGAGTAAAGCAATCTCAGGAAAAGTATTCAAAATAAATGAACATAATAAATCTTTATAATCAAAAGTTTGTAAAAGCATCTCGTAGGTAGAATTCCAACGAGTCGGAACATCTTTTGGAAATCTTTTTGCATTTCTCCCACTTTGTTTACAAAATTTTCCCCACGCTTTGATAAGTTGAGGGCGGCTCCATAAAAATCTAATTGCACTATTTATTGGATGGAGAGAAGTAACAAGAACTCGTAAACCATCTTGTACACATAAATTCAAAACATGGCAAGCACATTTAATATGAAAAAATCGTCCGCCAAAAGAGAGTTTACACATTTTTTCTAACTCGGGAATGGAAACAGTATTTGCGGCGGCATTATCAAAACCAATTGAAAAAAATTTATTAATCAAGTCATATTCTTCTAAAACTTGCCTAATTATTCTATAAATATTATGGGCCGTATGCCTTTCAGGAAAAAACTCGAAATGCAAGAATTCTTTTTTAAGTAACCCAACCATCACCTATCCAATGGCATGTGACGCCCATATAAGAATTAATATTCCAAGAATCACTCAAAATATCACTACATATATGTACACGTCCATTAAATTCTAAAAAAAAAAATCAAATCATTTTTTCGTTCTATATAAACTAGTTTAAGTTTGCGTCTAATAGTAATTTTCGGAACAAATGGTGCTTGCGGAGCCAGCGCAGTGTTTACCAAATATCTAAAATTAAAATTTTCATCAGTATTAAACGGAGCATGCTCAAGGGAAACATATTCAGCTAATGTTTGTTTATAAACTGCATTAGTGAAACAGAATAAAGGAGGAGGGTTAGGATTGGCGAACCCGAAAATTTGTTGTTGGCTAGTGTCGATCCTCGCTTGCGTTGGCTGTTTTTTGGTTAGATGCCGACGAAATGTTCCATAGCCATCTCCTTTACTAAGTTTGTATTTTTGCGGACAATATTTACAGCTTATATCAAACTTGCCTTCGTTTTCATTCCATATTTTGTTGAAGTGTAGCCATAAGTCGGATTCTCGGCTTTTTCGTCCCGGCTCCTTGTGGCAGTGGCAGTAGGAGGATAAATACTTTCTTGCGTTGCGATGTGCTCGACGTTGGGATTGGGAATATCGTCGTCTTCCCAACATGCATATTCACGAGAATCATATTCATGAACAGGATAATCGGATTCTCCCATCGCCATCGGACTCTTTCCCTTTCTCGTATTCCTGCTTCCACTTGCCATTTTTTTAGAGAATTGATCGGAAAGTTGATTCAAAGAATTGAGACGGAATTGAGAGAGAATAGCGGATTGAGAGAATTTGACTTGAGAGTATTGGAGAGAAGTGAGAGAAATTGTGAAAAAAATAAAGAGGGATTGAGAGATTTTTATAGATTTTTTTTTAAGGTGGCTGTTGCAATTTTCAACGGGCCGATGGCCCGCAAGGGAAGAGTCGTCACCGTGACGGCCATCGGCTCTTCCCTAGGGGGCGGGGTCCACTGCCCACCCCCACTTTATATATATATAAATGCAACGGTTAGGAACCGCGGCCCGGTCAACGAGCCTGTCAACGGGTCAGTTCCGGGTCCGCGGTTCTGTTTGGCCATGTCTAAACGGCAAGAGTCCCGACAAATTGACTGGCCCATGATTTGCCACGTGGCACGCAGCATGAAGCCGGACAAAACTGGCCTGTTGATCGTTTGCCATGTGGCATTCGAGCTATCGTCGACGGCATTATTCTTTTACCTTTTGCCTGCGTTTGGTCGCCCAGATTTTTAGTCAGGATAGGATTGGATATGATAGGATATGAAATCCAGAGATTTTGCCATATCATATCTTGTATTTGGTGAATCGCAGTAATAGAACCGGATATGTTCATATCATATCATATTCGTTGCTTGGTATATACGATATATCAATGTAAATGAATTTGAAAAAGCACAAGCGAAAAATATAAGAATATTTTGTAATTCACTACTGAATCTAGTAAAAGAAAGAAAATATAAACATTCAATTTTTGCTGAAAAGTTTTGCCTTTTTCACAACATTTGTAATATGAAACACAAGGTTATGGAGGAGAAAAATGTTTGACTCTCTTTCTGTTTTCTTAGACTTTTGATGTGAACCAGAAAGTTAAGAAAGAGAGTAAGTTTCAACTATCTCGCTATTTTCGTAAAGTTAAATAATAAACTATAAAGTTACAAAGCAATCATGAAACTTCCATATGAACTAGAGTTAGAAAAACGGAGATGCTATTTTTTTTAGAAATTTCATTACTCATTCTCTTCAAAAATTAGAGAAATCATTTTATTTACTTAAAATCTAGTTTCTTCTACTTCATTTTTATTATTATTTTGACTCCCTTTCATCATTTCTTAATAAAAATTTTCATTAAATAACAAATTATACTATTACACTTAAAATATTTAATGATATAGATACTAAGTGTGTGTGTACATATACAAACTATATATTAGAATGAAAAAAGAAATCAAATTATAAATATGATTTATAGACAATAAAAATAAAAATAAAAATTATTTTTTATTTTGATTTTTCTTTCTAACATTAGAATTCAAATTTATTTAAAAATAATTACTATTTTTAATTTTATTATATAAGAAGTTTGTTATTCAGAAAAATAGTTTTTATACCATAAACAAAATAAATCATATCCACCTTTATCCTACCCCCCTAGGATAATTATATCCAGGCTATATTCCCCTTATATCCTGTTATATCCTATCCTGAGTATGAACCAAACACCGGATATGATAAATTGACTTATATCCTGACTGCTAAACGTAGCCTTTGTAATTAATTAATTCTGACGTATAAAAGGAAAATCAGTTCCTTTCGGACGCCCTTGAGACCAATTTGGATATGATACCAACGCACTAAAAAAATAAAAAGTTAATACCACTAAAAATCTTAAAATGGTACACTTATGACAATTTTACCCCAAATAATTTTTTTACCATGAAAAACTCTAAACTGGTACATCTGTGACAAATTTACCCTCCGTTAGTTTTCGTTAAATTTTACCGTCAAATTGCTTAGTTAGATGACACGTGGCTATTGTCGGGCGTACATATTACCCTATGTTTGCTATATGTGTATCAATTTAAAATTTTTCGTAATATTAACTCAATTTAACGAAAATTAATAAATGATAAATTTGTCATGTGTACCAGTTTGAGATTTTTTTATGGTAAAGAAAGTAATTTGAGGTAAATTTGTCACAATTATACCAGTTTAGGATTTTTGGTGGTTAAAAAAATAGTTTGGGTAAATTTATCATAAGTGTATCAGATTGGTGGTTTGAGGTAAATTGTCACAAATATATAGTTTATGGTTTTTCGCGGTATTAATAAAAAAAAAATGAAGGAGGAGGAGGAGGAGGAGGAAAAGGCAATTATCTCGTCCTGTGAGGCTGTGAGTGCGAACTCTCTCATCAACTAAGTAGGCCCACACGTACGAGCCCCTTCCTCCCCTCCCACACGTGCGACGCCCCACCTCCCCCCTTGTGCTTTGCATGTGTGAATTAGCTGACCCGAGCTTCCGCGTGGGCCCCCCGCCCTCTCAGCTTCCCAATTCCGTATGCTTCTCAAAGACTGGCCTGGTTTTCACCTGCTGCCGAGTCCACGGCGCGCCGTGGACGTGTCGCGGCTCGAGAGGCACCGACCGAGGAGGAAGTCAAACGAAAAGGGCTGGGGGGACGATTGACTTTGACTCGGGGCAGTAGTTGCGAGCGAGCCCACGCTACTGAGAAGCACTGGATCTTCGCTGGCAGCCATTATGTATTCCCGCCGGATTATCTGTACGGCCTATACGGGCACTTTTGACCTGCTGAGGGAGTAGCCGGTCACCTCTGGGAAGAAGACGGGGGCCTACCCCTCACGCGCTGTTGGGGGTCGGTACGGTCGGTGACTGGGATTCCATTTTTGGCAAGAAGTGGAGTGACTGGAGTCCAAGTGAGATTTTACTCGGAGTGGAGGTTTATTTGTATTCAGCACTTTTTTCATTAAGACAAGTCTTATCTTTATTTTTAAAAAAAGTGAGATTTTACTCCGCTTTAAATTTAATTATTTGTTATATTCTTTCACATTCATGTCTAATAAGTTGCATGCTCTGAATTTTTTTTCATACATATTTCCGTGCCAACCATTCGATAATTTGTAAATATGGACAAAAAAAATATGGTAATTCAAAATTAGACCGTTTTCTTCTTGTTGACGCCGAATAATTCGAGATTTCGCCTGATGCGATGTCTCTTAATTAGTGATTTTCGGATTTTATCGTGGCTTGAATACAATTACCTCTCGCAAGGTACTCTCGTTGGTGGCAGTGGACCAGTGGTCAATAATTTTATCATTAGGGATTGATTTTCCATCGAGGTAAGCAACAAATCTTAACACTCGATTATTATCTGGCGGACAATGACAAACTCAATAGAACGCATTACGTATGAATAAGGAAAAAGACGAATAAATGGTGCAAATGATTCTCTTGGTGATTTTTTTTTGTGTGTGTATTTAGATAACGCCCGTTAAAAATGGTGAGATTAATATGCTAATTCGACATGCGAATCGATATAACAAGATGCACATGAGCCTAAGCTCTTGGACGTATCCTTTTTTGCTTAGAATTTCTCTTAGTGTCATGGATTCGAAAGAGAGTATTTGGATTCTCCCGGTAACGAACGCACATTGAGAATGTAAATAGTTGTAACCACATACACATAAAATGACAGCAATGAAATGCTAATGCTCAGTACCTTTGGTCGATCACAGTGTTTCGAGTTTTTTTTTTTTTTTTGTGGTCAGCGTTTCGAGTTCATCTGCTGATCTGACGTGATCTATTATCTACCTAATTGCCCCTAGAAATGATTGTTGTTCCTCCCACGGTCCCACCAAGTCCGACGAGGCAAGGAGGGCGCACCCTTTGGCTCGTCCAATAGGCTTCTGAAATTGCAAATCTTGTATCTTATTTTGCTAAACATAGCGACATTCATAGGAGTTCCTCGTCCCATTCATGATATAACCACGATTCCCGTTTGTTCTCTTTTCCGCCGTGGGAATGTGCGGACCTCGTCGGCCGGTGCAGCGCACGCGCTGCCGGTGGAGGGGGGAAGCTAGCGGTGAAAAAAGTGAGGGAAACCGGTTGAACAAAATGCACAACGGTTACAAACCCGGCGCCTCCCTCATGTCCTCGCTGAAACGACACTTTAAACAGCGCGAATAAAAATTATTTTTTTCCAAGAAAAGGTACGGAGTTTCGAGTACACGATATCCCTCTCTCTCTCTCTCTCTCTCTCTCTCTCTAGAAACTCTCTGTGTCTATCTCGACGGCCCTCTGAGCGTGAGCTCTGATCTCTGGCGAACGAGCTTCGTTCCTTCGCGCTTTTTGATGCTCTGGATTTCGAACGATGAAGAGGAAGCAGTTGATAATCGGTGTAGCGTGGCTTCTGATAGTGAGCTCCAGTCCCCGTCCGGTGCTCTCCGGCGATATAGTACACCAAGACGATGTTGCGCCGAAGAGGCCTGGTTGCGAGAACAACTTCGTCCTGGTAACTTTTTAACCTTAGCTTCCTTGCTCAAGTTGACGATTCCGCTTCCGTGATTTTCTTTTCTTTTTCTGTTCTTTTTTTTTTGCCATTTCGTTGCGGTCTGTTGCAGTATTCTGTTGGTTTTTTTTTTTTTACTTGATTGGCGGTTTCGCGGCAGTTTGGCGTTGAAAATGGAGGAGAGGAGGAAGAAGCGAGCCTGTGAGTTTGTGGCTTAGGCGGTAATTGAGCATGATCGTTGTGGTAGTGTCGTAGTGAGTATTCGGTCAAGGTTTCTGCTGTCGTTTATTAGATTAATTGGCTGTTTCGTGGTCGGTTGATGTTGAAAATGGAGGAGAGGAGGAAGAAGCGAGCTGATGAGTCTGTGGCTTAGGCAGTTAGCTTTGGTTGGAGCTGAATTGAGCATGAACGTCGTGGTAGTGTCGTGGTGATGATTCAGTCAAGGTTTCTGCTGCCGTTTGTTAGATTGATTATTGGTTCGTTTGATGTTTTGATCTAATTGCTGATGAAATGGGGGGATAGAGAAGCAGGAAAGGAAGGGAGAGGAAAGACTTTTGGTTTAGATACATGTCTTAGAGTATTTGCACAGGCTTGTTTGAGATGACGTGGTGGGTTAGTATTGCAAGGTGATGTCGAGTGGAGGCAATTAGTGCTTTGAGTCGAGATATTGTGCTGAGTTTGCTTGATGCTGCTCTCGGTAAATTGACTTAGGATTTTCTCTAATAGTGCTCAGAACTTTTGCCTCGTGCTAAGAATGAAGTAGCTTAGTCATTTTAATTCCTTATGGTTGATGAATTACTAGATTTGACTTCAAGGAGTTTCTTGGGATGCTTTCTCCCCCTAATTGCATTTTTGGTGATGGAAGTCTTCTTGGTTAAATTAATTGTGGGTAGATATATTTCCCGGTACTCTGTGATTGAGGATGATATCACCTGAATGGATTAGCGTTTTTGGACATCATTCTGATCTCTTCAATGCTTAGTTGGGCTCACTGAGGTTGTTCAGGGTTAAATATATTCCTAATTGAAACCGAGAGTAATTAGTTGCACTTGTATTACAGACTGTAGATGACTAGAATAGGATGAATTACATATAATCTTTTTCCCCCTATGTTTTTCTTAGATGCTTTCTATGCACCTGTAGTTATTGTAGGGGCTGATAGATCACACAATTTGTTTCGTTGGATTCACATAAACTCACAAGCTTTATGAGTTCCCCCCCTCCACCCCTTTTTTCTAATGCCCCTCCTACATTTGTTGGCTTCTAGCCTTTCTATATCAGCACATGGACTAGGTTAATGATCTTTTGACTATCTATTTGTAAGAGATTTGCTTTCTTTATTCTCTTTATGAGGAACAGGAAGCTGAACATTTAGATGCCATATCATGTTTTATTCCTTACACTTAGGGGTTTATGGTATTCACTGCGGCACCAGTGATCATCATATAACATAGTTTATATAATCATTGAGGATAAATAATTGAGAATAATTTGTTTTCGATTTCTTTTTTATTCCGTTTAGAGTTCATTGGGCTGGACTTCATTTTGGCAATGGTTATATAAACTGACATTTGCCTCCATGTTGCGATGATAGGTGAAAGTTCCTACTTGGGTGAATGGTGTTGAAGACATTGAGTATGTTGGTGTTGGTGCTCGATTCGGCCTTACACTAGAATCGAAAGAGAAACATGCCAACAATACTAGAATTATAATCGCAGATCCTCCTGATTTTTGTAGCATGCCCAAGGAAAAGGTTCGTTTCTTTGCTATGAACTATGAGTCATTGATTTTCTAATGTGAATTCTTTCACTGATTTTCATTTACGTAAATTCTTTCCTAGCTTAACGGGGAGGTCGTTGTGGTGCATAGAGGTAATTGCAGTTTCACAACTAAGTCAAATGTTGCTGAAAATGCTGGTGCAACTGCAATACTCATTATAAACAACTGTACAGGTATTTGTGTAAACTTTTAGTTTTTGGGGTGTAATGTTTATGCATTGCTAGTTGGTTATATATGCTGAGCTTGCCATGTCATTAATGATTAACAATGGAAAAAGGATGCGCTCAACTGAACTCTTTGGCAGTCTAGAAACCCCCTCTTGGGTGGCATTTTAGCTAATCCTTCGTACAATATGCGTGGAAAGTTGAAGGATGGTGTCCATCAAGTATTGTAATAAATTCCTTTTCTGATAAACAACGGTCCAAAAATTAGGTTGTCCTGCTTGAAGTGATGAGATTGCAATTTTGAAAGATGCTAATCATAGACATCAATCGATTTAATGTTTTCACTTCAAATTTTCATTTCAAACATTCAGAAGAGACTTATGAGTCACCATAATAGTAGAATTCAAGTGTCTTCCCCTTCATTGCAGAAATAAATAAGTTTAATGAGCAAAAGTTCATCGAGAATCCCCTTTTCTCCCTCCTTTGACTCCTCGTCATACTTCAAGATAGACTGTCATTGGATGAATTGACTCTCAAACTCATTCTCTATGAGTGCTCAATATCGTCGTTATTGTCAATATATACTTATCTGCATAGTCAAGGAAAATGAGTGCAGTCATTATGGTTCCAATTGCATGAACTTGCTTCTGCCAAATGAAAAGAAGAAAAGAGAACAGAATCTAATGTTGGCAATGATGTGCAGAACTCTTCAAGATGGTTTGCGAAGCGAATGAAACAGATGTTGAGATTGGCATTCCAGCTGTCATGCTTCCACAAGATGCTGGCGCAAGCTTGGAGAAGCTTATAAACATGAATACGAATGGTTTGTAATTTGTGAATCTTGCTAGTGAAAATGAAATGCATGTCTAGAGAAGCTTATACCCTAAGTTATAATAAACATGAATACGAATGGTGTGTAATTTATTTATCTTGTCTAGTGAAAAGTTTGGACCAACCGGAATCTTGTTTTTAACGAATGAATTGATGTAACAAAGCTCCATTTTGTATTGTTATGTCTTCAGCATTTTGTCTTTCTTGCAACAGCGAACATGATGTGCTTTATTTTTTCAGTCTCAGTGCAGTTATACTCCCCACAGCGTCCATTAGTGGACGTTGCAGAAGTGTTCTTATGGCTTATGGCCGTTGGGACCATCTTATGTGCTTCTTATTGGTCTGCAAGGAGTGCTAGAGAAGCAGCTATTGAGCACGAGAAATTGCTGAAGGTTACATTACAGTTTTTTTAAGCTCAATTTTAATTGTTCTGGCCTTGGGTTTCAAGAACAAAAGGACCTATGTCTCTGTAATTTCTATTTCAAATTGATATAGAGTTTAACAATGGCAGGATGACTCTGACGAGTTCGTAGAAAACGAAGGCATTGGTTCCAGAGGTGTTGTGGACATAAACACGACGTCTGCTGTACTCTTTGTTGTAGTTGCTTCTTGTTTCTTGGTCATGCTGTACAAACTGATGTCTTACTGGTTTATCGAGGTTCTGGTGGTTCTTTTTTGCATTGGTGGAGTAGAGGTGCGCTTTCTGTTATCATGTGCATTGGCATTTCTTTTTCTGTTTATGCTTAGCATTTCCCATGAAAGAAACATAATAGCTGGCTTGGGAATTTTCATAGACTTGGCTTTTTTTTTTGGTAGGAAATAGTAATAAGAACAAGTCTTTTGATACGTGTCCCCTGCATGCGGTATGCGTCGCTTGTCAAGCACTGTGTCCTGTGGCAATAACCGTGGATATAGGCGCATGAATTCTCAGAAAATCGAGATGTTGGCATTCCTTGGGAAATTTCCATCGCCTTGGTGCAGACTGACTTAGAGATGTGCATTTTACTACCTATCTGCTGAATGTATTTGATTCTAAGACATTGAGCATAGATGTATGGACAATAGTACATGTAATAACATTCTCCGTGTGTTGTTTAGATCTAGAACAGCGTACATCAGTCGAGGGTCCGAGTGTTTGCAGTCTAGCTGTAACTGGCTGTTTGACAACTTGCTTGACTGTCAGAAAGTCCTTCAAAAAATAGTCACAGATAAAACCTCAAACTTTTTAAGCTTGCATTTGCCTCTTACTCATTTTATGTGAGAAGATTTAACCTTGTAATGTGTCTATGGTTGCAGGGTCTGCAAACTTGTTTGGTGGCTTTACTTTCGTGGTACATAATTTTTCAGATTTTGAAATTACATATGTGCTTATATCGTCATCAATCGGTTCTAAGTGACAAGATATCTTCATACATAACACAACCTTTCTATTACTCCTAGTCTTCAAAGACAAGTGCACTTTCCTTGTTGATGCTTGCACAATGTTTGTTAAGTTATGAATGCCCTGCCAAAAAGAAAACGATATATAAATGGTACCTATTTTGCTTTTCTTTCATGTAAGTTTTGCTTTCTATGTACTAGTCAGAAGAATACGTGTCATTTAGAGGTTTGGGAAATAAAATTTGCATGGTTATGTGATGAGAGGATGGAAATTCAAATTTGGGATGTAAGGTATGCACAGGACTGCTTAACACTTTTCTCGATCATTTATGGGTATATTATTGCGCTTCATCTAATTAGAAGGCATGAATTTTGACGGAATTTATGGGTAAAAATTTGAGATTGAAGGGAGCCGTTGAGTTTGCTTCCTACATAATAGAATTTGGCTCGAACGACAAATAATACCCTAATATTCTGAATTCATAAAAGTAAGTCACTACCTCAAGGCTATTGATTTGTTTGGGCTAATGATTGAGCAGTAATGAGTGATCATTAAAACGAACATTACTTGTTGAGATGTCCTCTAGGATCAATGTGAAATAGTGGTGTATTGTGCTTTTTTTAGACATATCTCTTTTCCCCTATGAATATAAAAGCTGAAATAACGTACGATGAATATCAACTTTTCAGGATTTTGATCTCACTTTTACCGAAACATCTTTTTCTGCCTTGTGTTTCTTTTAACATGTTGAAAAGTACTTAGACCAGTTTTTCTAATATTACGAGACTGACCTCAAAAAAATTTAGTTTCAGATGTTTTGAGAATTCAGCACAATCGTTCGTGAAGTTACCCATCTTTGGAGCAGTTTCACACCTAACTTTGGCTGTTTCTCCATTCTGCATAGCCTTTGCTGTTGTTTGGGCAGTTTTCCGCCATGTTTCCTTTGCGTGGATAGGTCAAGATATACTTGTAAGAAAATTGCAGTCACCTCACTGCTTTCTTTTGCTTCCTTTTATCGCCTCGATAGCTTCTGTTGTTATAGCATTTTTTGAGTTATTTATGTACTTTGGGCGTTTGACCTATGCGTAAAAATTTCTCACTGTTGCGTTTTTGTGGTGTTTGTGCTGGTCATATTTATCTTTCCTTATTATCTTACATCTATAGTCACAATGAAGTATGGATGAGGTCCACATCTGAGGACATAACCTAGAAGTCCGAAAGGATAGGATCTATTTTCAAGGAAATCATGGCAATTTATGGAATCAAAAGAACTAATAAGATGTTGCAGACAGCTGTCAAAATCCGTGAATGCATGAGATCATACTTGTTAAGCAGGAGTATTCAAAAGCTTGCGAATGTATTAGCTAAAAATTATTCAGCGTGTCTCCTAGAAAGGTTTTAGAATGATAATTTGTCAAGTAAAAGTTGGTGAATGATAGGGGAAGAAACATCTAAGGTTCTTTTTCTTCTAAGCACTGAATGTATTTTCCTCAAGGTAACTTGTTACATTACATGATTGCCATTGACCCAGGCGTCATTTGCCATACAATTGATATAGCATGTTCTCGTCCCCATCTTTTTTAGGAGACCTATGGCAGCTTTTGTTTATAAGGGTGAATCCTGAAGAATTAAGATTGTTGCAATTGCTGCTTATTGATTTTCCTTGTTCAGATGTAATCTAATTGTCGTTATGCTTTTCTCTTTTTGCCTAGTTTATTTTAGTTACTTCTGATCGACATACATTGCCCTTTCTTTTATCTTCGTTTTCTTTTTATTTAAAAAGAAACATTATTTGTATCCAGATTGAAGAGACCACCTAATGTTGCCTTTTCCTTGTCTGAATTAGGGAATTACTTTGATAATCACGGTTCTTCAGATTGTTCGCATACCAAATCTCAAGGTGATCACTGGAAGCTATTGTTGATGAGTATATAACAGTCTGAACTTCGTATAATTTGTGAGGTTCACTGATAATTGACTTATTTTTTGTTGAGATTTTCTCTTTCTTCTAAACCTATCTGGAATATCTCTGCCTTTTATTTCATATCCTCTGCTAGGAAAGGCTTTTCCTGTAATCACAGGATGCACCAAGTGTTGCATTGAGGTTGGCAGACAAGCATCAGAAAGCTCTGCCATCAATATAGAAGGATGTCTATGAAGATTCATAAAAAAATCGTGCTTTTATGCATCCAAGAAAGTGCAGATGAATGTGCTTAGTGATCAAATCTTGCTCTTTTATTGAACAGGTTGGAACAGTGCTTCTCAGCTGTGCTTTCTTGTATGACATCTTCTGGGTATTTGTTTCCAAATGGTGGTTCGATGAGAGTGTGATGATAGTGGTAAGCAACTCTTTCTGAAGCTCATATGCTCATTGGAGATCGCTTTTTCCATAGCCCTTTTGAGAAAGCTAAGATTGTACTAAACCAAGTGAAGTACATCAACCTATTTTACAAGAGAACTGCTAATGGGAATGTTAACTTCAGGGCAGGCCAGCAATCTTGACCTGAGATGGCATGGGCAATTTTCTGAAATATAAGTTGGCAAATTTCTTTTTCTTCTCATGATTCTCACTCAACGTAAATCCACTAGAAGACATCTTAATCAAGTATGGTCTGGGCTAGCTGCTTATCATAAAATTAAGCTTCACTTCTCGTTTAGCAAGTTTGACTATGGCAAGTAAATTCCCCTTCCTCCTCGGGCTAATGGAAATTAACTTCCGCAAACTCCTGTATCCAATAGTATATAAGATACATATATCCTAGGGTTGAGTGACACTCAGAAATTTGTTATCCGAAGTCAAATTATGCTTCCGTATTGTTCTGTCTTCTTGTCCAGCACACAGATTCCAACTCCACCACCACTGTGGACCAACCATCGGGACAAACCAATTTTCTTTAGTGCTTGACTAGGTTGAAGAGAAATCCCTTTAATTCTTACATGTTTCCGTGTCTCTTTCGATGCAGTCTAATTCCAATCTAGCTGCCATCGCTTCAGTTATGCAATTTCAGTTTTTCCCTTCATGGACTCAACTCAGTTAACTGGATCAACTTTTCTTTTTCCTCCTGTGCAGGTTGCACGTGGCGATAAGAGTGGAGAGGACGGGATCCCCATGCTACTGAAAATTCCACGACTCTTTGATCCTTGGGGTGGCTATAGCATCATTGGATTTGGAGATATCATCTTACCTGGTCTGCTAGTGGTGTTCTCATTAAGGTTTGATTATCAACTTCACAAGCTGAAGCTTGCATCTTATTGCATCTAGCTACTTTATGTTTAAAGTAATCCCTGTTTCTTTATAATTATTGCTCACTTGTGTGTCTCCAATTTTTCTCACAGTCATGCTTTAAAGTGAACTAACTAGATTGTACTGATTCTGACTCTAATAAAATGGCATTTGGTGTTGCCTTTTTCCTTTTTTGCAGGTATGATATGTTGGCAAAGAAGAAGATTCAAGAAGGATACTTCTTGTGGGCAATGATTGCTTATGGTCTAGGTATGAGAAGCTCAGGACATCAATTCCAAATTTCGGTCTTAATGCGACAGCAATATTCCATTTCTTCAAGATCCACACTTATATTTCAGAGGGACTTGTCGGTTGGCACTTGATGCCTCTTTCTGGCTCCCTCGTAAATGCCGTTGACGCACAATTTCTGGACTCTATGCAGGACTGTTCGTCACTTATGTGGCTTTGAATTTGATGGATGGACATGGGCAACCTGCTTTGCTTTATATTGTTCCCTGCACACTCGGTGAGCACAATCATCTAATGAACTCTGTACTCGGTCAGTTGAGTAGTTGCGGGTGTATCCAGAGAAGAATTTTCGGGGAGTATTCGAGGCTTGTTATTGGGTTTCACGTGAAAGATCTTTCGAATTAGATTTGAATTTCCATTGGCAATCTGAACGTAAGCTATTACCATTTATTCTCCTGGGGTTGTGGCTGCAGGCACCTTTTTGACATTGGGACAACAGAGAGGCGATCTCAAAACTTTGTGGACAAGAGGCGAGCCGGAGAGACCGTGCCCGCACATCCGACTTCAGCCCTCTCAATGAGGAACTAATCAACCCTAATGTAATTGCATACTAGTCTTTTACCCTCGTTTAGTTCCGAGTCGCTTTGACAAGCGATAGCCTTGTACTTTGGACGTTAGACTAGAACTGTATAAAATTCTAGCTTTTCGCTAGCCTTTAAGCAAAACTATACCGTAATACTGAAGGACATCTGAATCGAAGGGAGATCTACATGCTCTGTCTGCTTTCATCAAAGTGAAAAAAGTAATGGCACGTCTGGTCCATCTATGAGAAGAAAAGTTTTTTTTTTGTTTGCACTTTTTTACTCCTCCAAGTAAACTCAACGATGAAGTGATCCATAGTCATCCATGGCCCTAAAATGCGGTACGTCCTCCAAAAACCCTCTAAATGTAGCTAGAATAATCCCACTATTTTGCCGATGATGGTTGCTCATCGGATCTTTGCCTAACAATTTGAATTGCATGTTGGGGGACGATATGATGAGGACCTAAAGCAAATGAAATCCGGTGGTTGCCTGCGTCATTTCTTCGATAAAGTTGACCCGAAATAAATTTCAGTGACTACTCGATCGAACTTAGAAATGAAACATGATCAAACGTTATGGCACGAGATGTCCTCGACTGGTTCCCGGAGGAGAAGCTGGAGGGAATTGTCGCTCGAGGGTCACGAACTACATAAAGAAGGTGGTAGGGGTTAAACGGACAAGGGAGGATGAGTACACATTGCTGAGAGGGAACGATGGTCGGATCGAGTTTCTGTGCGATGTTAAAGAAGGTCGATTCTTTTTATGTGGTTTCTCTAAAAACGTGTGCATCAAAGAATGCCAATGTCGCACCAAATGTTCTTATGGTATTTACCAGTTCGATCGTTATCGTCAATCAGTGTCAATTGTAAAACTCAGTAATTCTCTTTTTCCATTAATTTGGATGGCCCAATTAAATAACTATTCATTGCGAAATAAAAATAGTTTATGATCGGGTCGTTCTAACTCGTACCGAAGGAATGTCATCCGTCAAACTGTCAGCTACATTGGTGGATCATTAAATAGCTGCCCTTTTTTTTATTTTTTTTATTTTAAAAAGCTGCCCTTCATGTTAGCTGCATCTGTGAATAATAATCTCCGATTGATTTGACGAGAAATCATAAATAAAAAATGAATTTTCAAGATTTTTTTTTATTCGACCAAAAAAAAAAGATGTTTTATTTTCCTCCAACTTATTTTTATTTTTCCTCCTTTTTTTTTATAGTTTTTCGAGGAGCAAGATCTTGAGAAGAACCTACTGCTCAGGTGCGCCTATAGATTCTCTCGGCCGAAATTCCAAGACTACCCCTACCTTCCGAGCTTTATCACCGTCCTGTCTCGCTGCCAAAACGCCCCCCCGCGGTAGCCGCTGAGGTCCACAACAGAGCGGGGGCCGGCGGCGGGGCACACGAACGGGAGAAAATATTGAGAAAATATTAGGTGCAGATCAAGTGCCACCTCATTTTTCCAGACCTCCATTCTTTACGCGACACTTGTCCTTCGGGAGGCCCACCTGTCAGAATTGCTCTCTCTCCTTGGTCGCCCTCTTTCTTCTCTCTGTTCTCATCTCTTCTTTTGCCCGCCATGGAAGACCGGTTTTTTTTTTCTCCCCAATCTCCGATGACCTGTCCATCTCCAGCAATCCGGCTATCATCTCCGTCCGGTTAGGGTTTCGTTTCCTCCGGTGCTTGCATTTGCTCGAGGTCTTGATCTACTATTCCCACTACACGATTTCGAAGCCCGCGGGACCTTGAGATGTAAGGGGACATAGTGGGCTCGGGACACGGGTGATGACGAGGAGGGGCTTGTTCTTGGAGCCGGGGGCCGGCGGACGATCTCGATGGAAGCGCCGTGGCCGGCGGGTTTAGGCTTGGAGGTTGGAAGTGGTGGGAGGAGAGACGGGGGTGGTGGAGGTTGGGGAACATGGCAGTTGGGTTGGGGACGGGGAGTTCACCAGGTTTTTGTGCGAACGACGTGGCCAGCGACCCGCGCAGTTGAGGGAGGGAGAGGGCCGGAGGGAGATGGAGAGGGGGGTAACGGAGAGAAAAAAAGAAGGAAAAACAATGAGCGAAGAGAGACCGTCCATGGCTTTGCAGAAAAAAGAAGGAAGAAAAGACGATCAAGAGAGAATAGAGAGGGCAACGAAGGAGAGAGAGCAATTCTAACAGGTGGGCCCCCTGACGCACACGTGTCGAGTAATGAATGAAGGTCTGGAAAAATGAGGTGGCACTTGATCTGTACCTAATATTTTCTCGGTCGAAAATATTAGGTGCTCCTGGAGCACACACGTCATGAACTGCCACGTGTCGAGCCCTCGACCCCTCTCCTCGGTGGATCCATGAAGGCCACTCGGGTGTCCCCCGCTTTTTCAAACGTCTCGTCACAAAGCCAAAATGATTTTTTTTTTAAATTTATTATTGTCGTCTTGTTTGTCCCGATTTACAAAAAAAAAAATGAAGGGAAATCGATTCGCTTCCTGTTTATCTTCTCGAGTCTCGACCTCACAGCGGGAGTCGCTTCTCTTCCCTCCATCGCACTCCTTTCGAAGTGCGTCAGCCTTTCGATTTCGAGAAGATATCGAAATGGAGTGATTCGGTTCGGTAGCTTCAGTTGGAGACAGAGACAGAGAGAGACAGAGAGAGAGTGTGAGCGCGCGCGGGCGCGCGCGTGTTGGAGCGATGGCCATCGGAGCTCTGATTTCCAACCGTAACTTCGGCGCTTTCGTCGGCTCAGGTACTCAGTTTCGCCGGTACATTCTCCGTTTCCGCCGCGAATTCCGGCGGGTTACGTCGTCCCGTCCGAGCTCTTCACTGGTTGCGATTGTTGAGTTGGGAGTGGAACTCGAGTTTGAGCTTGAGCAGGTCATTTCGGGAAGACGTTGTTTTGTAGTTGCATGCAGCTCTTGTATTGAACCGAATTGGCTCGCTAGAAATGTCCATGTGATTGAACCCCGACACTGTCGCATTCAGTGGTGGACTGCCCTTTAGATAGCAACTTTATCGCCGGTTTTATCTTCTTCCCGTAGGAAATTTAGTAATGCCAAGTTTGATAGATTCTTTGGAATAAGCACACGGCTGCGGAATTTGCGCATCACCGGGTTGTCAGCCACGAGTATTTTCTCATGGCGCAGCTTCCAAGTTAGCATTTTGTTAAGAGTCTGAGTAGATGTTTGCTTTGCTACAACTTGTTCACTTTTCTCTATCCTCCGGCAGTGGCATTGGTGGTTTGCGAAACCGATTTAGTTAGTTGTGGATGGATATTGAAATGTTGCTAACGAAAAGGTTTAGCTTCCTCTAATTTAGGGCTCCTCATTTGACGCAATTGTGACTAGTTTATTGTTTGCAGGACTCCTAACCTATTCAGTTATGTCACTTTGATGTACTTTATCCTCTTGTCATCTTTAGGAGGATGAAAAAGGTTTTCCTACTTCAGTGGTGTACGAATCGGGATAATTTTTTAGCTTTTACATTCTAAGGCTAACTACTGTCAGCATTGGCAGGCAAGTTATGTGAAGCGGAGAGAGGAACTTCACCTCGTGGAGGATGTCGCGTGCCTACTTCTGCAGCTCTGTTTCCTGGGAGCATTTTGCATCCAAATTTGTGCAGACACAGGACCAATTACTCAAGTTGTGCTCCCCGTGTTAATGTTCCCTTTGACAGAGGAATCTCCAGAAGTGCGGGTACTTTGCCTGAGGAAAGTAATTGCAGCACTCTTGCACGGTATAGAAGGAGAGGAAGATGTTGCTGCTGTGCTTCCTCAAGTTCTTTTCATGTCAGCTGGTCTAGACTCCATGGACCACAGGTTCTTGGTACAAAAAATGGACCAGTCAGGCAGTCTGAGCTTGTTAAGGTCAACAGAATTCGTGCTTGTTACAAGTCAGACGAGTATGAAATTTCAGAAGCAAGGTTGGATGCACTGACTGTCCCAGAAGGATCAAGAGACGCTCTTTTAGTTGAGGGAAGTGCGCAAGAAACATCTCGGTGGTGGGAGCAGTTTCCAAAGCGCTGGGTGATTGTTCTGCTCTGTTTCACTGCATTTCTACTATGCAACATGGACAGGGTATGTAAATTTTCTTGTTCCACTTTCCAACTATACATGAAAATCCTTGGCTGGAGTTTTCTGGCATGTTGGTTTCTTATGGCAAGCAAATTTATATCATAGGAAGTGAGAATCGGAGAGCTCTCATACGCAGTCCATATGCTACAGCATATTCTAAACTGTTTTACTGTGCATTTAGGTCAACATGAGCATTGCAATACTTCCAATGTCGCAAGAGTTTGGCTGGAATAGTGCAACGGTGGGGTTAATTCAATCCTCTTTCTTCTGGGGCTATCTACTTACTCAGGTTTGATTTGAAGTAGAACTGTTTTCTGTATTATCATTAAGTGACACAAGTTCAATTATTTGTTTATGCCTGGGTATGATCCGTAGATAAAATCATGTAAACTTTTGCAGGACATATGTATATGTATGATTAATCATTATGCTTTTTCCTGATGAATGCAGCATAGATGTTTTAAGGCATGGTCCTCATCTAACTGCTTTTTATCTTATGTTTCCTGTGAATAGATTGTTGGAGGCATATGGGCTGATAAACTTGGAGGGAAGTTGGTGTTGGGTTTTGGAGTTGTTTGGTGGTCAGCAGCAACGATTTTGACACCTATTGCAGCAAAACTCGGGCTTCCCTTTTTGCTAATTATGCGTGCTTTTATGGGGATCGGTGAGGTTGGCCATTTCTGTTGCTTCGTTTCATTTGAATGTCTGGCGATAATCTTCCCTATTACGGTCTCACATAAGTAACTATAATTCGTATTACCACGGCGAGCCCCTAGTTTGTAATTTCCACATTGTTCCATCCGCATAAGCTGCTTCTCTGTCAGCATGAGCATACTTGTTACCGTCAAACTTTTCTCTCAGATGGTATCGAAGTATCAGACAGTGCACTCATGTTGCTCTTCTATACAGGGTGTAGCTATGCCTGCGATGAACAACCTACTTTCAAAGTGGATTCCAGTTTCAGAGAGAAGCAGATCACTGGCTCTAGTCTATAGTGGGATGTATCTTGGTTCTGTGGCAGGGTTGGCCTTCTCACCCGCTCTGATCCACAAATTCAGCTGGCCATCTGTTTTCTATTCGTATGGCTCCCTTGGAAGCATATGGTTTGCACTGTGGCTGAGAAATGTATGAGTCAGTTTCCATCCATTAATTGCAGTGCAGCACAGACATAATCCTTCAATCAATGAAGAAGTTTCAAGTTTTGGTTCTTGGAAGCAGAAAATATAACTTCACAATTCGATTTCTGTCAGAAAATTTGTGCCAATGAATTGAAGTTTGAGCGTTTGCTTGTTTGATGAGATCGTGTTGCTTTGATTGAAAACGTTAGTTCCAGCTATCTTCCTGCTACTTAGTAATCGTTCACCCAAAATAGGTGAACGCAAAAAACTTTAATTAAAGTGGTGACTTATAAGCAAGATTCTGGCATGGGGATTACAGTTGGGATTAGAGAATTGATTCAATGCATCTATTCCTTGGATGTCCGGCTTGGAAAACTTAACATTGTCTTTTCCACCCATTGGTTGGTTTGTTTACAGGCGTATAGTTCACCCAAGGAGGACCCAGGGCTCACTGCGAATGAAAAACGGCTAATCTTAAGTGGCAGCATGTCAAAGGAACCTGTATCTTCCATTCCATGGAAACTAATTTTATCGAAAGCACCTGTTTGGGCTCTAATAATCTCGCACTTCTGCCATAATTGGGGAACTTTCATTCTTCTAACATGGATGCCCACATACTACAACCAGGTATTTGAGTTCAATTCCCATAGTTCTAATATATACGCTCTTTATTAGCTTTGATCATTATGTAATTGTAGACTTTTGCAGCTGATTTGTATGCTCTTACTCTTGCAAAATCAAAGCTTGGATAGGGTGTGGCTTTGAACAGTTACATATTACCCAGCCTCCCTGTTGCCTCTATTACATCTTCCAACTATATGATTTACAAATGTTACAAGCAAATGCCCTGAGCTTTTCCTTTTCTACTGCATATTCTAATGACTCGCGGTATTTTAGTCATTATATTTGGTTAGATCATGAAAAATCGGTGGAACTTTTATCACGTTTACAATAGTATGATGGCCTGGTATGCTTTTCCAGGTTTTGAAGTTCAACCTCACCGAATCTGGCCTGTTATGTGTCTTGCCATGGTTAACCATGGCCATATTTGCAAACATAGGAGGATGGATTGCAGATACACTTGTCAGCAAAGGTCTCTCAATCACCAATGTCCGGAAGGCAAGCACTAATATCTCCGCTGTCTTCAAAATGGATATCCTGTTAGGTGAAACGTATTGACGATATTGCTGCAATCTACTTTTTGTTAAAGAATGAGTTTTGCTTTTAAGTTTCTATGATCCATGGGATTGATTATATATAGAACCTGATTGCATCAAGTATCACTTGCTCCATTAGAGGTCAAATTCCTAGCAAGGTCAAGAAATTTCTTCGGTCACTCACGTGCGTTCCCTACAAAAGAGTAACTAATCCTTTTACTGAACCTCTAATATTGCAGATCATGCAGTCGATTGGGTTTCTGGGCCCAGCCTTCTTTCTAACACAGCTGAGCCACGTGAAGACACCTGCTCTTGCTGTGCTGTGTATGGCATGCAGTCAGGTATGAGTTTACATAATTTCTGAATATGTACTCCGTATACAAAATGACACTCCTATGAAGAGATATCGGAATCATCATTATACTTAGAAATAGACCCACATCGCACACACTCAACTACATGATTTGAAAGTACTTCCATTTTGAGATATTAGCTGTAATGCGAAAGTCGCTGAAAACTATCTAGAAAAAGACAGCCAAGGGAGCATCCTCATGAGCCCTTTAGTGAGCTGTTAGTTAGAAAAGTTAAAAGAGGTAGGAAACCATATAATGATCTTCCAGTTAACTGATGTATATGGAGTAGTGTCCTAGAAGGATTGATATGGCCAATCACATGTATGTTCAGTAGATGTTGTTTACTTGCCCTTGCACTATATTGTGCCAAAGGGAGTGCAAATACCAGAACTGAGTGTAGTGTTTCATCGTGTATGGTGGAGTTGCTATTCTAATATGGATCTCAATAACTAGAGGGGACGATGTATCTCTTAATCTCTGTAACCACAGTTCTGTACAAAGAACAGCCTTTTCAGAGTAGGCTTTCATGAAATTTGTAATTTCAGAACAATTCAACATCTGGCATTAACATTGGTTTGTATGCTCTGTACAACAGGGATCTGATGCATTCTCGCAGTCTGGTCTCTATTCCAATCACCAAGACATTGGGCCGCGCTATGCTGTGAGTTATTGCTCCTTATGTTGCAATGTTGAAAAAAGTAAATCCACTTTAAGTGCAAAAGCAATTCGAACAATCGACTTAAAGTTTCCCTTTAGGTTATAGAATCTATTTTTGCCTCTTTGTTCCTACCCTTTGAATCTTTCCCATCTATGCCCCTATTGGCTCTTCATACTTAATCTTTCAA